>CM057339.1:537473049-538723049 GCA_030015575.1 Agapanthus africanus
CAGTTATCTCATAACCACTTGTGGATTCCAAATATTGTATCACATTCCAGATAAATAGAAAATGTTAAACTTTCCGATCGAACAATCAAACACCCAAGTTTTCCCGAAACAGTTCAACACATGAAATAAGTTTAAAAACATCCACTTCATGCCAAACGGTCCAGCCGTAGAAGGGTCAAGCCAACGCCTCACATGTGGCACGCCGTACTGCCCCAAACCCGAAGGTTCAAAGGGCAGTTCAAGACGGTCACATAATCGAGTTAAGGTTTGTTGTCTTCTAGAGGGTCCATCACGTTACTTGCACTACTTAGACGTTCTTAAACTACGGAAAAATCCAACACTTGGAAATTTCCCGGCAGGGGAAAAATTGGGTATTTATATCCGGTCGAACTTTTTAACATGTTCTAAAAATATTCGGAAAACCCATAGACGCAGTTAAAATTCCATATCGAATCATTGAATCCCCAATACAACCCAGAAAATTCAACTGTTGAATATAAGTTAAAAATTCCCATAAAACACAGCACTTACGGTGAGATATTACTGTGCAAACCACGTGTCACAGTTCACTATTATGGCCGCGGAACCACCGCGCAAGCCAGGGTGGGGCCGCGGTTCCGCGGCGCTTTAGTCGAGTTATGGTCACGTGCTGCACAGTAACTCCTATAAAACCCTGTTGAATTTTTTGACAATTTTTAATTTGGAAAAATCCACATTTTCAGAAAATGTACAGAGAAGGGTTTGAGTTAGGGTTTCGGGGTTCGATCGGATTTCTAATATCGTCTACACTTCGCCTAAAGCTCTATCTAGGCTCTGATACCACTGTAGGGTTCCTAGGCACACTCAAGAGGTTCCACAAGGCATTAACCATGCCAAATTCAAATTTTCCGGTGCCGAGAAACCCTAAACTAGATCGTTAACTAGAGATTAGGCGAAACAAGCAGCAAGAAAACTACTTTGCTACTAAGTGAATGGAAATACAACCTTTGTAGATCCGGTCCTCCACTTCTTTAGCTCCGTGTTGACGTCCCTCCGCTGCGATCATCAGGATCCCGGACTCTAGCGATGGTTTCGTCGGAGAAATGATCGGGCCTGCTGCTGCGTGCTACCACCGCTATATAAACCCCCATCACAGAGGGGTCAAGTAAGCCATTTTTTTTACTCCAACCAGCCGTTACGCTGCTCGGATCTTGTACTAACTTGATCGTCGGAGGGTCTTCGATGGTATCAAACCACCCCGGGACTTATTTGTAGGTACTTGGCGCCAAACTCCTCCAATCACCAAATCTCCTTAAAACCCATTGAGATCCACACACAATAGGGGATCCCTTCCAGAACCTACCAGGAGATCAACGGAAGACAACATCTGAGGGAGATCTGAAAATGACCTCCATCAATTATGATATAGAGATAGTTAAGATTCTGTGGCACCTAATTCTGTCTAAATACATCTTAAAAGTGTTGATTTTCAAGAGATATGTGGGTATCATGTAACATGGAGAGAGAGTTTTATTTCCTATATTGGTCAAAATGTTAAATTTCCGTAACTTTTCCATTTTGATCTTCAAGGGCTTAAGCTTAAGTATATAATAATAAAACAGTGATACTAATCAAATTGTATTTTGCTACCTGTATCGTTACACATGCTACATTGATCCAATAAATACTCTTAAATTAAACCCAAAAAATAGAAGCACACTTAATGTAACCAACAGCCAAGTTTGTTCAAAAAATTAAAATAAAAAGGGCTAAATTTTCAAATTGCTATCATGAACTTTGAAAACTTTCCATGAATGGTATCTTGAAATTTTAAAATGATTAAAATGATGGATTGCTTTCACGAACTTTCAGAGTATCACAAAACTACCATAATGACGTTAATGAAAAATTAAAAAATGTTTAAGCTGCCCTTACATAGAAATTAACAAAAAAAGGAATCAACTTTTTTCTGGAATATATTTCCTTTTTTGGTTAAAATATATCTTGGTTAAAATATTCAGTATACTATCCTTTATATAAATTAAAAAAAGAATTCCAAAAACAAAGTTAATTCCTTAAGTTTTTGTTAATTTATTTAAACGGCTGTATGGTCATTTTTCTAATTTTCCATTAACGTCGTTATGGTAGTTTTATGATACTCAGAAAATTAATGGTAGCAATACATCATTTTAAAAGTTCATGATACCATTCATGAAAATTGCACGAAGTTGATGACTCCAAGTTGAAATTTAGCCATAAAAATTCTTGTTCACCTATAAAAGTTCTCTCAAATTTTCTCCCATCATAATTCCTCGCTCCAAAAAACATCTGATCCTATTTATGTCCTTCCAAAATATTATTATATATGTTTTCTTAGCCATCAAATTTCACATCAAATTGTCTCGCTACGTTTACTGTTTAGTGCCACAACAGAAGACTAAACTACTACACTAAATAGTCATAACCGATGGCTTAACTTCTGCATTTAACCATTAACTGTTACAATTGATAGATAAGATGTTATATTTGATTGTTAATTACTATATTTGATGGTAAATTACTACAATTTATTAGTATACTCCATCAATCATTGGCCATCTACAAATTGGTTTTTCGGGTATAATTCGGCGAGATCGAAAATTCAGATTCGGAGAACTATTCGGAAAAATTCGGCAGGTATTCGGAAAAGAATCGGTAAGTGTTCGGGAAATGTTCGGAAAGGATTTCGAGCAAGAAATTAATATATGAGACGCTAGGTTTTGATTTTGTGAATTATTTGTTGTTTTTTTAATTATTCGCTGTTTTTTCATATAATTCGGGAATAATTCGGCCCGCCGATTAATTCGGCGATTAAGTCGCTGATAAAAAATTCACGAATTATTCACGAATTCGACGAATAATTCGCGAATTATGTGACTATGATCTAAAGCCCGAGCGCAAACATAAGGCTGGACATCTGGATTGTTTGCGATATAAACCTTAAATCGAGTTCGGTGTTGATAACTTTGGGGTTGTTACAAATGTTACACTTATTATCCTACTCATCTTACCACGGTTGGCCAAGACTCACTCTAAACCTGTTGTACAAAGGTATGGCTAAACATCTAGATCGTTGGCATAAGCGACCTTAAAGTTTGTCCACCCTTCGGCCTACTTGACTCAGTCTGGCCCCACTATTAGAGCGCATGACTGGACATATGGATCGCTCGGTCTAACGCTCTTCGGTATCTTGAAGTAAAACAAGTGAGTATAAGAGCGACACCGAAGATCACTTCATCAATCATTGGTTGAGACTTGATCTAAAGTTCGAGCGCAAATACAGGGTTGGACATTTGCATGTGACATAAACCTTAAACCGAGTCCGGACTTGATAGATTTAGGGATGTTCAAAATGTTACACTTCTTACCCTAGTGAGACCCACTCTAAAACCGCTGTACAAATGCAGGGCTGATCGTTTGCACAAGCGGCCTTAGAGTCGTTCCGGCCTTCAGTCTAGCCTGATCTTTCCTTGGTGTGGGTTTCACTGACAAATGCTTATTACCGGCCGAGCAGAAGCATCTTAAATTACCACATGTGGTAACATCCGTGTACACTTATCAAAGCATAGGGTGCTTATAGAAATCAAAGAGGATTGACAGGATAGACAAGACAACAATTGTATTGTTCTAGTTATCTACCAACTCATTGCAATCACATTACAATTTCACTTATAAGCAGCGATACATTGCACGCATCTACCGTGATCCGGCCTTATACTATAAACTTAGGGCTTGTGTCCGACATATCGTCTTGCTAAGGGCCGGTATTTCAGCTCGTGCGGGGAACCATGCAGCAGATAAGTCCTTGAGGACAACTGTTATATTGACCTAGGCCTTTGCACAGTTAAGGGGTTCAACTTGCGGGGATTCGTACTGTCCAAGACTCACATGAAAGCTCATGCCTTAACATCTTCTCTCCATCCTTGGAGACATGTTGACCTGCAAGCATTCAACTAGTGTGGGGAACTATGTCGTAGATAAGTCCCCGTGCACAACTATTACATCGACCTAGGCCTTACTAAAGTCCCCTGGAAAAGGTTCGCACAATACATGGGTTTTACTTGCAGTGATTCACACTGGACAAGCCTCGCATGAAAGCCCAGGTCTTAACACCTTCGCTCCATCCTTAGAGACATGTCAGCCTGCCAAAACATTTCAGCTCGTGTGGGGAACTATGCCGTAGATAAGTCCCCGACCACAACTATTACGTCGACCTAGGCTTACTAAATCCCCCTAAAAAGGTTCGCACAATACATGGGTTCAACTTGCAAGGATTCACAATTTATAAGCATCGCATGATAGCTCAGGCCTTAACATCTTCGCTCCATCCTCAGTGTGACGATCCCAAAATTCCTATAAATTTATAATACCTATAATAAAATACTGTATTTATTTTAGGGTATTCAGTATATTTTCTTTTCTATTATATATATTATCTTATCTCTCCATCTATTTTTTGCTTATTCTATAATTATGAAAACCCCAAAACCCAAGCCCCTCATCAAAACAGTTCCATTTGATTTCTTTCTTTTCTTTTTCCTAAGCTCACTTCCTTAATTTTCAAGCAACGATGTATATTTAATTCTTCTTAAATATATGCAAGAAATAACTTGTAGCCCATTGGTTAAGTCTTTATATTGCTGTCACATATTTCGCTTGTTTGAATCTCTACATCACAATTATTTTATTTTAAATTTTTTGCCGTTTTGGAATCCTGAAAGTTTCATGAGCGTTGCACGGAGTTGCAAAAGCTTATTTGAGAAACAAATCATGTTTTTGGACTGCTCACGTTGACACAAGCTTGGACTTCGAAGATCAAGGCCATCAGGCACAATCGAACCGACCGGGGCGGCTTGGAAGCTGGTTCGGGCAGCCACACTGCACCCAAACATGCACAGCCCGTGTTCATGCGTCTCTTGGTCTCTTGGTTACTCGTTTCACCTACCCAAACTTCCTCACTCCAACCTAAGAGCCGCCATCCATTCATTTCCTAATTAAATCTCTTTTAAGGTATTTAAATTTCTTTTTAATTCATCATATCTTCATTCCTTTATCCTATATAAACCCAAGTCATCCCAAGCTTCCTCTCCCTCTGAAAATTACTCTCAAAATCTCTCTCAAGTCCTAGAAGCTAAGTTCTCTCAAGAAGTCAAGTTTTCTCTCAAGTTCCCTCAAGCCCGTCTTCCTCCGTGCGTCATCGGTCTCAGTTTTTCAAACCGAGGCTTCTTCTTCCTCTCCTTCATCTCTTATACAAGCGTCAACCCGTAAGTCCCCTCTTCTTTCGATCTCTCTCTCCATCTTTTCATCTTTCTCTTCCCTTTTGTTTTGTCTCTTCTACAAAAATCGTTTATGTAGATACACTACGTACATACATATAGGTGGTTATTACATAGCAATTGTTCTTCATAATTACTAGTATGATCACATATTGTTTCCATGTGATGACAGACCTTCATTATATAAATTTAGGAAATACATATCATAGATGTCACAATATGAAACATATTTTACATATTTTTATTTATGCTTAGAAACTAATTGTACATTGATTTGTTATATACTACCCATAAATAATGCATTGGTAACAACTTACCCCACACACACTCTTGAAATCCTAAATCCACTAAAAATGGTATTAATTTCTAAAGATTTTTCCCTTGCACTGGAATACCCTCGAGTCTTTGAAAATACAATTTAACCTTATCTTTTCCTTTGCACAATGCGTCTCTACAACCCTCGTAAGAGGAAACCTTGTTGCGGATGGTATTGATTATAACACATCTAGGATTTAGTGAAGTAAGATACGGAGCTACTCACGGAACACGGTCTCGAAAGGAAAAAATACGGATCCAAAACAAAATAAACAATAAAAAAGGACTATCATTTTACGTTTATTTGAAAACAAAGTTTCAAAAATTATTTTTTATAAAATACCACTAATATCCTAAACTAGATTTTCAATAAAATACCTTAAGTTTAAAATGTTAAGTTTCTATTAAAATACCTTAAGTTTTTCAAAAGATGGATTTTTTTAATCTAAAATATCTTAAACTTCTACAAGTTAGGATTTGTCACTAAAATACTAAAAATTCTAAACTGTATTTTTATTAAACACTCTCGATATTTTAATTAATATATTTTTACCAAAACACACTTGAGATTTTAAAATAAAGTATCATTATATAAAACCCCTCGAGAATTTAACGGTCTATTTTTACATAAATACCAAGATCTATAAAACTAGTAGCTAGCAAGTATTTAGGCAACAGATGAGTTTAAATGACATATATCTTTTGAGCTTCGGAGAGCCGGAGACAGTGAGTGTTGCCACTTGACAATCTCATTATATGTAAACACAGTTAGTTCGTCTCAAAATATTATGAAAATGGACATGATATTTAACTTGAATCAATCATGATATTATACTTGTTCCATTTCATGCTATGTACCCCTTGCATAATGTATCTACGTGATTTACACAAATGAATCTATTGCATGCTTGACTCGACTTGACCCAAACCATGAATATGTAATGACTTGATATGAACACTTGACATGAATATTTGAACTTGATATGAATACTTGAAACTGGACTAGAATACTTGGACTTGAACTCTATCTTATGTATTCATAGTTTCAAGCAAGACTTGTGATATTGACTATAAATTAGATACGTGGGTGTTGGGATAGTTTGAGCATGTCAACAAAATCTCAGGAGTCCCCCTAGTACATGAATCCATGAATATCAACACATGCATTATATCATGAGAGCTCGTATTTTCTTGCCTATGGATTATAGCCTGTTGGGTTTGGAATACTTCAACGACGGTTGAAGTCCCGTTACTAACACTTGATTCGGACCCGTGGTTTCTTATCCCTGGATTACAGCCTGTTATGTTCGAAAATACTCTTAAAATTGGTTGACATTTATATTTGAACTAACGTTAGATTAGTTTATCCTTGTAAAGTCTTTAAGGACACATTAATATTCACTTCATATTCATCAATACACACTTATCACCTGCTTATTTGACCAACGCATGATATACCTTAGTGCTATACTTATATAGTTGACATACACAGTATCATGTCATACTTGTTCAAGATTTCTATTCATGTTATATCACATATCATCTCCCATTTCATACATACTATTCTCATCCTTTTCGGGGACTTACCGAGCGCAAGTTCGCTGATGGGCATTCCACTCATTTCTTTATTTTCTTTAGAATATTCGTCAGGTGATTTAGGGACTGAGGAGGTGGAACTGACTGAAGAGGATTATAACCAGTTCGCATCCCAAGAAGATTCTTAGTTTTAGTCCAGCATTTAATTTCATTATGCTACCTGTTTAGGCACCTTTAGGTTATTGTACTTTTGATTCAGGTATCGTATCTATATTTTGAAATTTGTGGAAGTTGAATGTAAATAAAATAGTTGTTGAAATTTTTTATTCTCTTGTTAATTCTTGTCATACTGTTATATTGTTTATATACGCTTAGCGTATTTATTGCGGGAAACGATTTTCTCAAAATAAATATATCGCGGATCTCACCACGTTCCTGCTTCTGTGTTTTGGGAAGCATGGTGGACACTCAGTAAGGCTCACAATGCAGGGATTCATACTATACACCCGAATTCTGCCTCGGGCATTGTGGTCGGCTATGGATAGAACTCTACCGGTGAGAAATTTGCATTGTACAACGATAGAGGATCCACCCATGGCCAACGCTATGGTGATGGCAGGGTTTACCCAAAGGCAAGAAATGCACACTCTGCTCCAGTAGGGCCTTCGACAGCATGGTTTTTTACCTACTTGAAAAAAATATAAATTAAGGCATAAATGAAACTTGGTAAAAAGAAGATTATTGATTGGTTGGTTGGAGGTCTTTCTTATCTCCAAGTTTACTCTTATTTATAGCTTTAACGAGAAGCAGTTATGCCGCAATTATTGCTGCAACTCCACATAATTCTCATTAATAGTGGATACATCGTCTCAATTGCTTAGCGCGGTTTCACACTTTCTTTATGCATGTCTTTTTATAGTGGTCGTTGCCCAGGCCCGCTCTCCTCTTGTATCCACAGGCTATGCTTAGCTATCTAGCATCAATCAGTTGTTTCGTCGATCGACCTTAATAGAATCCCTAGGGCTGCTCAGGTGAATTATAGTGTAAACATTTGCCCCCATGTGCTAGTTTTTTGGGAAAGAAGATTGCTCGTGTTGAGTTACATTTAATGCGATGCTTCTAATCAAATATACCTCTCATCGGGTACACTACTACAATATGGGGTTGCCCCTACGGATAAAGGAATCCGTAGGGGCAACTTTTTATTGCCCCTACGGATTAATCTGTAGGTTCCCATGCTTGTCCCTACGGTTCTCTACATTTTAATTTAAAAATATTTAATCGTAATTTGATATTTGGCCCTACGGAGCCGCAAACAAAGGACTTACGGGTAAGTCCGTAGGGGCATTTATATGGGTTAATAATAAAAAAAAGGCACAGAAAAGCCCTCACCGTTCCTAAAAATTCTTTCTCTCATTCTCCCGCGCCTCGCGATCGATCGTTCCCGCGCCTCGATCCCGAGCCTCGTCATCGATTGCGTCCTCATCCGCCCGCCACCGCCCTCGATCGTAGGTCATAACTTCCTCGTCGCCACCGCGCTTGACTCGTCACCGATTGCGTCGTCGACTACCGGCCTCCCCCGTCGTCTCCTCCACCGCCCGCTACAGGTTAGTAAATCTCTAATTTTTTACTTCTAATTTAATGCTTTTATTTCCCTCTTTTGATGATGTTAGGGTAGGGGTGAGGGTTAGGGTTAGGCATCGGGTCAGTTTAGGTTAGGGTTAGGGTTAGGCATCGGGTCAGTTTAGGTTAGGGTTAGGGTTCAGTTGGGGTTGGGGTTGAGGTTAGGTTTTGGTTGGGGTTGGGGTTAGGGTTCGGTTGGGGTTTGGTTGGGGTTGGGGTTAGGGTTCGGTTGGGGTTTGGTTGGGGTTGGGGTTGGGGTTATGGTAATTAGGGTTAGTATTGGGTTAGGGTCAGGTTTAGGGTTAGAGGGTAGGGTTAATTTGGGTTAATTAGTGATAATTTGAAAGGGTTAGGGTGTTGATTAGGGTTAATTTGGGTAAATTGGGTTAAGTTTGGGTTAATTAGGGATAATTTGTGTTGGGGTAACGATTATAGTTAATTGTGGTTAATTAGGTTAATTTGGGTTATTTAGGTTTATGATGCACTAGTTTATTTAGTAGGATACTCGATGATAACGTAAACGTAAAACTTTACCATAAACGCAAGAAAAATTTACCCTAAACTTGAAATTTCGAACCCTTAATAACGAAACGTAAACGTAAAACCTATTCATGTTAAATGTTCAAGTTAAAGCCAATATATGATACTCGATGATAATATGAAACTTTCATATTCTCATCGATACTCATATATGAAACTCAAAGCGCCACTTAGTCCCTGTCTATCGGTTAACATCGATATTTGTCGTGACATAGAACTATACAGAGGTTGTTAAATATTGGACGGTATAGCTCGGTACTAACAACCGTCGTGTAGTCTATGTGACGAGAAGATTCAATCGTATGATAACCGATAGATTTGTCCCGTGTGGACAAGTTAGCAATGTATAAAGCAAACACCTGCATTCACTTGTGTTTTTATCCGTTTCGAGATATTTCGTCGGTACTTTTCCGCTGGTTCTCCGTGTACAAAGATAGATTAGATGTTCATTTCACAGCTTTGAAATGATTATCTATTCTATTACAGTGTACTAGGAGAACAGCGGGGAGGTGCTGCCGAAATTTACTTGAAACGGTTGAAAGCACAAGAGAATGAGTGCCTGCTCTATACATTCTTAATGGGATAGAAGCCTTACCCCCGACAGCCGAAACACACACATACAACACGAATACACAACAAACGCACACACAACACATACACACTAACAACCCTACACTTAAGCGAAATCATAAATTGAAACACACATATATAGAATACAACTCATACATGGGTATCCTCAAATCTAATTTTGATTATCGATAATTTATTCTTTTCAACGACAAACGCACACATAAAGCATATACATGGATTTTCTCCTTTGTCAGTAACCATCCCGTTTTTTGATTTCTCAATATAATCATCATAACCTACAATTTATATGTTATACAGTCTAACATGGCCCATGAGTACGTCAAAGTTACGGACTTGATGTATGTTGACTGGCAACAACGTATGAAACCTAATTTGTCGTAGGAGTTGCTGCTTTTATTGAATTTGCACGCGCACATAATAAGATCGTGATAGAGAAGATTCTCTGCCCGTGCGCTAGATGTGGGAATAAGTACTGGCAGAAGATAGAATTTGCAGAGCTTCATATCGTTAAACATGGTTTTACTAGACTTTATACAACTTGGCTATATCACGGGGAAGGAGAAGAACACAGTAATGCGGCAGAAGAAGGAGTAGACGATAATGCTGCAGAAGAAGAAGAAGGAGAAGACGGTAATGCGGCAGAAGAAGAAGACGATAATTTCTTTCCATCAGAAGAAATGGAGGATATGGTAGAGGCTGCCCTAAGTGAATCTATTCGTACCGAAGATGACATTCCTTCCGGTCAAGTACCGCGTGCGGATAAGTATGAAAATTTCATGAATGATACTAGAAAACTAATTTATGAGAATGCAAAGCATTCCACCCTCTCTGTTGGGGTCAAAATTTGCACCCCGGTTAACCAAGTCAAAATCAAAGTCAATCCTAAGCCAGGTGGGCCTAAGCCCATGTCAAGCGGGCCAATGCCCAAGTCGAGCCCGCGGCCAGCCTCCTCCATGCCGAAATACAGATAATGTAATAAATAATTTTTATGTAATTTTTTATGCATGAATGTATGTAAAATGGGCATAAAGCCAAATTTTTGTAAAGCCCATGGCTTATGTGCAAAAAGAAATGGCACATGCATGAGCCATGGGATGGGCAAAATGCCATTTTGTAAAGCCCAAAGGGTTATATGTAAATATGTATGCCTATATAAGATAACATGATGAAAATATCTAATATACTTTTTTCATTCCCCCCAAAAATCTAGGGTTTGTGCCTCTTTCCCCTTTCTGAAGGTTCTAAACCTTCTTCTTTCTTTTGAAATTAAATCAAGAGTTTTACTCTTCTTTTTCCAAAACTAAATAGTTTTTCACCTCAAAAACCACAAAGGGGAGCATAGATCTCCCATCAGATCTCAAAAGAGAAGAGATTTTTAAAATCTCACATCTCTTGATCTTCAAGATCCCGTCAATAGAGGAGGAAGAAGGAGGCCCATCTCCGAAAACCTCATTTTCGGGAAGACCCAGGGCTCCAAAGAAGAACCCCTTTCATCAACTCCAAAACATCTCAGGAGTTTAACTCCACCCTAAGCACACAACGCTCAAGCGCCCAGCGCCCACGTGTCGGACACGTGATGCGCTCGCGCTTAAGCGCACAGCGCTCGCGCGCTAGGCACGCGAGGCGCTGGCCCCACGCGTCCTTTTGGCGCTTTTCCCCTTTATATATATATGTATACATGTATATATATATAGATACTCACACACTCCACAACATCGTCCCTCTAAAAATTTTTGGGCCGGGGTGCTGCCCCGCACCCCGCAAGGGGGCTGCTAGCTCCCTTGACCCCCAGCCCACTATCCGGGTAGCGCGGCCCCCGTAAAAACTCTGCGGGCCCCCCGATATATCCAAAACCCCTTCAAAACACAACACTGCATGTTGAGTTCGCATGACCAGTTTAACCCGTCAATCGGAGATTCCCTCGTTTCAAAGGCGAGAGGTGATTAACGACAGCTTAGTCCGCGGCTGCCGGAGATTCGGATCCCCACAATCAATAAACCCCAGCCTACCCTAGGCAGGGGGAATCTGTAATGCGCCTGACAAGCGCGCCCGTATTTCCATCTCAGTGGGGTGATGAAAAACACCCTACACTCTCATGGTTCGTCCAACTTTTCCAGATTAAGTGCCTAAATGGATGGAGCAACAAGTCATTCACAATGCTTCTTTCGTTCTTGAAAGATTCTATGCCCCCGGGAAATAACTTGCCCGACAGCTGGTACGGAGCCCAGAAGATGATGTCTGATTTGGGTCTGAAGTGTGAGAAGATTCAAGCATGTCCTAAAAATTGCGTGTTGTACCAGAAAGAGAATTCAGATTTGAAAGAGTGTCCAACATGCGGAGAGGCCATGTATATACCGAAAGATTCTGATAAGAAGCCCGATATACCTGTCAAGATAGCACGATACTTTCCTATAACACAGAGGCTGCAGAGGCTATTCAGGTGCAAGAAAACAGCCGAGGCAATGATTTGGCATCACCATGCTCCTCCAAGTGAAGATGGAAAAATGAGTCATCCAAGAGATTCACCGGTATGGAAGGATTTCGATAGGAGGCACGCAATATTCAGTAGCGATCCTCGCAATGTCAGGCTCGGACTGGCTAGTGATGGCTTCTGCCCATTCAACTATATGGCTGGAAGCCACAGCACATGGCCCGTTGTAATGATAGTTTATAATCTGTCGTCTTGGTTGGCTATGGACCAATCATACTTTATAATACATCTTCTTATCGACAGACCAAACTCACCAGGAAACAATATCGACGTCTATCTCCGACCTCTGATCGAGGAGTTAAAATCTCTATTCATTGATGGTGTAGAGACTTACGATGCAAACACAAATACAACCTTCATACTGCGTGCGGCTTTAATGTGGACAATTAATGACTTTTCTGCATATGGAATGCTATCAGGTTGGTCCGTACATGGTCACAAAGTATGTCCTCATTACCATCAACATATAATATCGAAATTCTTGAATTTTAGCAGGAATGTTTGTTATTGCAGCCATCGACGTTTCCTGCCTCTAGACCACCCCTACAGGTTAGACGCTGTTCACTTTGATGGTCATCAGGAGCTTCTTGGACCTCCAGCCCCATTGTCCAGAGAGAACGTGACTGCTCAGTGGGATGGTTACGATAATGTGACCTTCGGGATGGATCCGACAAAACAGGGCAAACCACCATTCTGGAACAAGTTAAGCATTTTCTTCGAGCTTCCGTACTGGTCAACAAATTTAGTGCGTCATTGTCTGGACGTCATGCACATAGAGAATGGAGTATTCGAGCATGTACTCAACTTGCTTCTTTGTAAAGACGGGAAATCGAAAGACAACTTCAATACTCGGATGGATCTAAGGGACTGGGAAATTAGAAGTGAATTGCATCCTAAACCGGTAGCGTGTAAACCTGGCAAGTTTGTACTTCCCAATTCTGCTTATCATATGTCACAACCGGAGAAGAAAAGATTCCTGCAGGTGTTGCATGATTTGAAAGTCCCCACAGGTTTCTCAGGTTCATTCAGCAAGAAGATAAAAATTGTGAAAGGCAAGATCGATGGGCTGAAAAGTAATGATCACCATGTTATCATGGAGCACCTTCTCCCATTAGCCCTCAAGATTTCCCTTCCTGAATCGGTTGGTCTAGTAATCAACGACCTATGTTGTTTTTTCAAAGAGTTATGTGCTAAAACACTGGATGTAGTGACGCTGGAGAAACTAGAAAATTCTATTACGCTGATACTTTGCAAATTTGAGCGTATTTTCCCACCGTCATTCTTCGATATCATAATACACCTGACAGTTCATCTTGCAACTGAGGCTAAGTTAGCCGGATCGGTACAATATCGATGGATGTATTCCGTCGAGAGGTACGTGGAATTTTCGTTTCGTGCAATTTTTAAAATTATTGTTGTCCTGTATGCCCGTATTTATTTATTCAACATATTTTCTTTAGGTAGCTCTACACTCTTAAAATGTATATACGCAATAGAAATCGACCAGAGGGTTTTATCATGCAAGGTTATCTTCTAGATGAAGCAAACACATTTTGTTCCCGCTATCTGGACGAGAACATTAAGACGAGACTTAACTTGCCTCGAAGAATTCAAGACGGGCCATATGGTAAAGCCAATTATAAGAGGGTAGACAATATGTTTATCAACAAGATATACCGGTTTATCTTGCTCAATAGCGCATGTCTTGAAAAAATTAGAGAGTAAGTTTTTTTGGATTAATTGTTATATTTGTGTTTGTGTGTGTATGAAATGATATAATATTAATGTCATAATTTATTGTCGAGAATAGAATTCATTTTAACGAGGTACGTGAAGGGCATCCTGATTGGAACGATGAACGATTGAAAAAATATCATCAGGATAATTTTTGCGATTGGGTTGTACATCATGTAAGTTATTCGAATAATATGTTATTGCTATCAGTTTTAATCTAAACTTATATCGTTATGTATCTGTCATAAAATTTATTTTGTTAGATCCACGATCCGAACTTGTCTGCATCATTAGAGAGTGATTCAAGATATTTAGCTCAGTCTCCTAGTATGGAGGTTGCATATTATAAAGGATTCGGTGTCCTTGGATACAAATTCGAAGTTAAGGACATAGAAACATCTAGAACCACTCAGAATAATGGTATTGCGACGGTAGGATCGGATGGTGTGATTTATTATGGATACTAAAATTGTATACTCGTTATCCAATATCCCGGACGATCAGAACCCTTTTATATATTTCAGTGTACTTGGTACAATACGCGAACCGATACGGATAAGTGGAGAAGCAATCTCGGGACTTGGAAAGATGAATATGGATTGACCAGTGTGAACACACTTCGATTTTATGGTTAGGAAGATCCATTTTTCTTTCCGAACCAAGCGTTCCAAGTTTACTACTCATAGTGTTTGAAGTATCCGGGATGGAGTGTCGTATGCCGTTAGAAACCCAGGGATGTCTACGATGTCCCAGAATTCGAGGACAGCGATGGTGATGAAGAAGAGAGAAGACTTAGAGTGCTCCGACCGTCTGTTTCGAAAGACGGGTTGTCTTCGGCTGATCATAAAGTTACGTGGGTTAGAAATGATATCGATGATGAAATCCAAGTAGATATGTCTAATGCGCCCACGAAACGAAAAAGGTTATCAGTAATGTTATATTATTACTTCACATTTTACGATCTATACATATATAGTCAATACTTGTAATGATTGTCTAATGCGTCCACGAACCATTTTATCTAGATTTGATGACGATGACGGGAGCAGTGAGGGGCGTCGGGAGCTCCAGCCGCGGCACCGGCAGAGGAAGAGGCAGAGGCAGAGCGGTTCTGCCGCCTAGAGAGCCGCGTAGGGAGCTTCAAAGGGCCAGTCTTGCACCCCGATCGGAGACCCCTTCTGATGCCTCCTTCCGTGTGGACTTTGCCACACATCCAAGTATATTGCACGCATATTCATTTTGAATGTAATATTATAGATATACATGCATGTTCATGTCAAAATTACTTACATTGTCAATATTTGATTGTCTAGCTATTGGTGATGCGTCCACATCAGGGACAGAGGCTATCCCCGCACCTCCAGGTATGTTTATATATCATATAGTGCATGTATATTGATTTAGAATGCTATATCATAAATATACATACATTCTTTTTGCTCTTACGTACTTACATCTCAGGCTGTAGGTGGTGCCTTCACATCTCCGGCAGAGCCCACCACCGCACATGCATTGTTGGAGATGGTGCCCTTAAAGTCAATTATTGGATCACAGGCACGTGATTGCAATGATTGAGGGAGGACCTATTCCGGTAGGACAGTCTTACTCAAGATGATAGTATGCTATCTGGTTTATCTTTATCATCGTGTGCTGCTTTAGGTGACCTTACAGGTCACTATTGCACGTTGATAGAGCCCCTAGGATTCTTGCTTGACTGCCAACAGTATGAGGGCGATCATATATGTGGGAGCTGGTAGTCTATAAGCATATCCTTAAATGGTCCCTAGTCGTAGGAGTTTCGAGACAGGGCATCGATACTCCAGAGTAGACTAGTGTATACAGTCAAGACCCCGACGAGGGGCGGTGGCCGATCTCACAAGCCACTGGTGTCAGTTGGTTCACCTAAGATGTATACAGGTGCTCATTGGGTTATGAGTACACCGAACATGACTCGCCGGGAACATGCTAGTTGGTCTTATACCTGACGTCAGATAGCAGTTCCCTGGTGACATGTGTACAGGTTAGTTCATCGACCTCAGATCATCATTTGTCTCGTGTGAGTTCCCACTGTACTTTGATTACTACCCTACCACGCTCAAAGGAGACGTGCAAACAGGTTTTAGTTGGGTACAGTCCCAAGCCATATGGAGGCAGTGAGCAGATCTGCAGGGGTTCGTCTCTCCCGGTATTGGGGGTGAGGTCGTGCTGTGTCTAGGAGAGCCCTTACACGAAGTCCTTGGCCAAGGCAGGAGATTTACTCGTAGGTATTCCAGTAGTATCTCAGGGT
Organism: Agapanthus africanus; assembly: GCA_030015575.1. Lineage (NCBI taxonomy): Eukaryota > Viridiplantae > Streptophyta > Magnoliopsida > Asparagales > Amaryllidaceae > Agapanthus > Agapanthus africanus. The sequence goes on from CM057339.1 coordinate 537,489,461, forward strand.
GTTCTGGGCTACACTCCGACACGACTTGTACCGCTTTTGGGGGTCTGACTTTTACCAACCCCCTAGGCCCGCCATGCGATGCTCACGAACGGACCGGACTGTACGGATATTGTCACTGACAGGCTCAGTAGGGTGTCAGGATGAGTTCGCTCATCGACGTCCCTTTTGGTCAATACCTGGTAGCCCGTTACGTGTAGGCAAATACCTCTGACGTGCTGGTGGTTAAATCCACAACCAAAGTATTGAAGAGTCTTTAGAGTCCCCCACAGACCAGTTTCTCAAGTTTTGGGCGAAACGCTGTAGAGGCCGTATGGAGATATGGCAGGGTTCGATCAGATACGTGCGGTATTGCACGGATCATGATCGGACGGATAATACTAGCGGGCTTTGGTTTAAGCCGGATCCTAATATTGTACAGTGTAGATTTGTCTCATTGAATTTGTATTCGGTCGGAATACAAATGCGGGTATGTATGTACAGTAGCGGGGATTTCCTGTAATTTATTACGGGATCAGTTTTATGAAGTTGCCAGTTTTCTTTCCGTTTCGGCCATTTTTCTTTGTATCTTTCCTTGGCTAAAAAATGGTGGAGGAGGGCTTATTTGCAATTGTGCAATTAGTATTGTGGAGGGTGGTCTTTGCATATTGTTGCTTCATGATGGTTGTACCATCATTTGACTTCTTCCTTAATGATGGCTTGACTTGTGGAGACATGATTGGTTGATGGAGTGTTGGTTTTGGTTTGTGATGATTTCTTCTCATCATAACCTTTTCTCTCTCTTGATTTTTTGGCTCACTCATTTTTGATACACACACTCCCTCTCTCATTCTCTCCTCTTCATTCATTCATGGTCGGCCAAATAGAGAAGGGGGGCTGTCCCAAATTTTTGGGGAAGAAAAATTGTTCTTTTGGCTTTGCAAAAATTCCCTAGTTCATTGCAAAAGGTTCATATCTCATTCCTCCACCATTATGGCAACTTCCACAACCCCAAAGAGACATAGAGTTCTACAGCTAACCTACAACATTCTTGGTCACGTCGGCTCACCAACTTCGTGCCCGAGTTGCCTCGGTCCAGAGGTGGGAGCCCGTAAAAGAAGCCGGCGACGTGGTGCCCTTCCGGCGAGGAGGCGAAGACCGGAAATTCCGCGGTGAGATCGGGACGACGAAGAGAAGACCGAAGGATACGGATCACTCGGTATATCTCTCTACCCGTTCTTTAGCTAGCTAGGATTAGATTAATGGCCCGATCCGGGTTTATAATGCGCGGTGGTGCCGGTTCAAAAGTTAAAGTAAATCATCGTTTCCGCATTTTGGCCTCGGATTGACGGCCGGGGCGCCGCCGTGCACTTACATGGTATCAGAGCCACGCCATTAACCTAGTCTAGCTTGGTCTATTGTGTTTACATTTTCGATCGAACAAAATTCCGAAAACCCGATATCAAAAGCACAGTTTCTGTCGAATTCATTTTGTGCTCCAAATTTTTTTTCAGTACACTGCAGAATTATGTGCAGGGAATTATTAGCATTCTGTAAAAATTTGGTCGCGTGAACTCACTACCCCACCGCGGAACCGCGGCCAAACCCATGGGCCGCGGTTCCGCCGTGACTTTCACTGTTCAGTGTACCAAAATTTTACAGAAAGCTCCTGACTTGAAAATAGGGTTTTTGGAATGTTCTTTTTGGGCCCAGATTTTCTTTAAGTGCTACAGTAGTGCTTGGGGGCCCACTTGGGTAAATTTGATCGATCGAAATGTTTAAACATATTAGTTCACAGTATTTACATTATATCTGCGACCGTGAATGTCACTTGATCGGTAAATCCTGTCTAACTGCTATAGCCCGGTTAGACGGATTTGCGAATGTGACATTCACGTTGATATTCTGTGTTGTGCCGTGATGTTGCGGATTGGTCGTGGGGGATAGCCTGGATGCAATGTTAGTACAGTTTTTATTGTATTATGTACATTTGATATTGCGGAGCGAGCGTCCGACATGTGGACAGCCGTCACTGCCAGTTTGTATATTATTCTTTTGGGGCACGACCGGGGTGAGGTCGATGCACCCATTGTATGTATATTTTACTTTCTGTACTAGGATTACCCCAAGGTGGGGTGAACGGATAGCCGGGTTCTAGAGGGCAACAAGCCCGCATCTCATGGCATTGAGACGGAGGGGGCTTTACTCTAGAATTGGCGGGCTATTTGCCGCACTCGTAGGGGGTACAGGTTGACCCAGGAGGGGTGCCCAAGTTACCGGATTCCGTGAAGTGCTGGGTGGTCCATTCACGTTGCTGAAGGGGGCTGCCTCGCTTCAGGTCTTGGCGGGTAACTTGCCGCGCCCGTAGGGGTCTAGGATTTCATTGCACAGGCTATCCACACGACCAGGGAAACGTCGGGTTTCAGTAGCGGCTCTATGAAACCCGGGGATCCCAGATATCTGTATTGTTCAGTGATGCTTATTACATTTATGTGATGTTGCATTTTATCACGCCTTGAGCGAAATATTATATATTGATATATATACTAGTAGATGTTGTATATGTTTTGCATTCGCGCTAGTCCAGTCCCCGCTCTGTCATTAGTTAAGTAACCTAACGGATAATGATGGGACCCAGTGGCGAATGCGGATGGCATATACGTACATCATTATTTTCGTTCTTTATTGGTGTGATCAATTGATGGGACTGCATTGATTCGGATCAATGCAAGCTAAACAAACCTATTCTGATGTTGTTGGAACACTTTTCAAAAAGCTGTTATTGCAAGGACGTTCTTTTTTGTTTTGCATCGTGGTATTCAGTTGGAATATCCTGCTTCTCAGTCGACGAGGCAAGGGCCGAGATCCCTTCGCCGGGAGTGACCCCTTGGACAGAAGTTTGCGTCAGGGCAATAACTTCACTATAGCCGATTACTTTTGCTTTGCATCGTGGTATTCAGTTGGAATATCCTGCACCTCATTCTACGGGGAAAGAGCCGAGATCCCTTTACCGGGAGTGATCTCTTTAGCAAAGGTTTTCGTCACTATATTTTTATAAAAAGCTATCCGGTTCCTTCAACGATATCAAATTCATTATGTTAAAGGTTTTCGCCAGAAACCATTCGTAGCCCTCCGTCGTTTCATATGAATAGTCAATAAGTATTCAAGCTGTGTATGTTGGCCAAAGTCAAGGCACAGTGATTGGTAGCTATTGGGTATTCATATGCAGCATAGATAGATGCGTTGGTTTGGGACAGTCGTACTGCCATTTTGGCCAAAGTCAAGGGTAGGTACGGGTGGGTTCAAATTAACCTGGAGAATGACGGGTAGAACTTGACATGTGACTTATGATATGTTGGCCAAAGTCAAGGTCATAAGAGCATGGGGTAAAAATCACATCGGGAGTTTCTAAAGAAACTGAAACTTGCCAGATATGCGCATACCTTCTGGAGTGTGATAACGTGAGCGGATTCCGTCATGTTATCATGCGATGATAGTTGGATCCCGATTCCCACTGATGAGTTGGTTTACTCCTCGGGTGATCCCGACTAATTCTTCTTTCAGGTTTGGAGGAGAATTTGACGGTACAGTGGGATGTTTCCTGATTAGATAAATTGGTAACCATTCTGATCTAGGTTAGAGTGCACGCTGAGTGTTTCTTTTCTCTCTCTCTTCGGCAGCGGCCATGACCCGACCCTAAGACTATGACCCAGTGACCAAAATTGACCGAACCTTCTTAAAACACTGGCTTTTGGATTGTCAGAGTTGCAAACCTCATTGCCACTCCTACTTTTACCCTTTTCTCCAGGACACCCCGTATTACTACGAACGTCCACTTCCATTGGACAAAACCATCGTATGGTTATATACGAACTCGAAGGAATTTATTCGAGGATGGTTTCTGGTTCTGGAGAAAACGAATAGGACTATTCAGTTGTCTTTTCCTTTTACCTTCTCTCAGGTTGCGAGTACTCTTTAGTTTAGGAGATAGTACACCTATTACGCAAATTGGATAGTCTTCTTCCAAACCATAGGTAGGTGCCGACCGGTAGGGAATGAAGAAAACCAATTAGCCTAACGATGGTGTATAGAAGGTATTAAGTAAGGACATATTAAGGGATTAGTAAGAGGGCAAAGTAAATTGCGGCTGCTATTCACGACCAAACCAAGTATTTCTTCGCCAATCCTAAATCACCTTTGTATTTCTCCAGGACACTCCGTATCACTACGAAGATCCACAGTTTATTGGATACTCCATCGTATGGTTATATACGAACTCGAAAGGAACTTGTTCCAGTTCGAGGATGGATTCTGGTTCAGGAGAAATAGGAATAAGGTTTATTCGGTTGTCTTTTATCTTCACCTTCTCTCGCATTGCGAGTGCTCCTAGGATTAGGACAGTACACCCATTATGCTTATTGGATAGTCTTCTTCCAAACCATAGGCTGGTGCCGAACGGTAGGGAAGGAAGAAAACCATTTAGCCTAAGAAGGTGTGCAGAAGGTAATGACTAAAGACATATAAAGGGATTTGGAGAGATGGTAAAGAATTATACGGTTACAATTATGAATCTGGATAATGGAAGAGGCATTACTAGGAATACCGGGATACCCCATCGAAACATTTCAATGTTTCAGTTTCGCTGTGTACTGTTAAAAGAAAACTGATTTCCCAATCAGATCTTGCTCCAGGGTATGTATTTACCAGGTATGATTCTCACATCTGTATGGTTTTACAGATGATGAGTGGGAATAAGTTATTGGGAATTAGGTGATCATCCTCATTATATCGGGATTCGTTGCAATCGGTGATATTTGAGGAAGTCACCTGGGTTGTTTGCCGGACGGCAAATATTTGGTTTTGAATATCCGCTGTCATGCACCAATTTCAAATTGATATATCTGTACGTCTATTTTTATAGAGTGAGATATACCTTTTTGAAATTATGTCAATGACATTTACCTATATTAGTGGATGGTTAGGTAAGGAGCATTAAACAGCGGTGTAATTCTTCATAACCATAGTACAGTTTTCAACCTACGACACACAGGGATTGAGTTATTCAACTCAGGGGACTTATACAGAGTATTGTATGTTGTCCAGTGTCCATTGGGACAGAGGGGTTGGTTCTCGTACTATATTCGGTTTACTTATGACTTCTCTAGTTTTTAGACAGGTGTTTCGTAGAAACACGGGGTCCGAATTTTGAGAAGTTATAGGTATATGAATAAAGTAGAGAACCAGGTATTCCAAGTATCGGGATTTTTCAAAGTGATCGAAAATGTAGATACTTGTGTATGTTATTCAGTTGATAGTAATGATTAAGAGAACTTGCTTCCTTTTCAGATTACTCGTAATTGGAAGCATTCCTAAGTTGAGTAACGCTGATAGGCCTCCTTCCATTTAGTTGACATGCACTGGAGAAAGCTGCATGATTTGAATCTGGTTCAATTAAATCAGTGCCTCTGATTCTATATTGGATATAGAACAGTTCATATCTTAACGATGTTAAGGTACGGGGAGTTGTCCGGCTTATGCTTAAAACCAGATTCTGGATAACTCAAGGCACGTTTCTGTAATGGCTGTTTGTGGGTTGACCCAGGCTATGACGAGGGTTGACTTTCTACCATCTGGAAGATCAATAGTGATATTGTTCTTAACTTGCCACAGTTTTAATAAAAAATGGATTTTTTCAGAAAACAGTAGTGGGAGTATGGTAGAACTGGAAGTGATTCCAGAACCGCAAACGATTACTGAAAGTTTGATAGGAACCTAAAGATTCAATCTGGCTTGACATTCCATTGGCCACTCCGCAGATACGGTGGGTAATCTCAGTCACCCGAGAGGTACTCCGGTAGCCTCAAGGACGGTGACAGGGAGGTTCTTGTTTACCCACACTGGCCATTGCTGTTGTTCCAGGCTGCAAGACCCGGCAGGAGGATGAGTATAGCGTCGTTCTAAACTAGTTTTAGAAGTGTACGTGTATATGACTCTGCCAGAGGGTTGTCGTAGTCAGTGGGAGCAGCGGAAGCATTGGTGGAAAAGTGGCTTATGTCTATTTATAGACTAAAGCAGATATAGCGGAGATAGATCATCGATTTCTGATGTGACAGTCATAGGTTTGACTTCATCAGAATTGGGGATGGATCTGTTAAGAAGGTAGTAGGGTGTGATGTCCTGGTATTTGGGTGACATACACAGAGTAGGAAGTGAAATTCCTATACTACGATCGGTTATACTTTGGTTGTCACACAGTGGTTTCTCCACATGGGACTTGGATATAATATCAAGACATTCTGGTTACTGGATCTATGGTTTTAGATCTAGATTTGGGAAGTGTCCCAATCAGGGTACTTAGACAGCATTCTAAAGGTATTTAGAATGGACGACTCCTGGCACGGTAGTATACCTGCAGGTGATGGAGTCACCCTCTCTAAAGGTGTCTTACAGACTAAAGTGGAGAGGGATGTGCATGATTGGCAGATCACTTGCTTAGGCAATTGAGTCAATCATGAGATGTCAAGTACCACGCCAGATGTTGTTTTTGCAGTGGATGCAATAAGATGATAATAATCCAATCCTGGAAAACCAATCGGAAGCAGTTTTAGAACATAAGTGGATGTTCTTGGGATATGATAACGGTATCCTCTTTCGGGAGACAGTTATCATTCCAGGCTTCCAAGGTGACCTGGATGACAGAGAGGTTGTCAGAATTATAGTTTTCCTTCTGACGAGGGGCTGTATTTTGGACAGGTGGTCTGAGGGGATACTGAGGGAGGCATGACGCAGGATACTGATTAAGTTCAGTTGACGATACAGTCTAAGAATTTTGGATCTGGAGTTCATTTATGAGCTAGGTCCCATCAGACATCCAGACACATTCTAAGACAGATATTGCTCATTTCGGGAGATGGCTTTCTCCACGAACTTGAGATATAGAGAGACATAGAAGGAAACATCAATGCAGATCCACTCACTGAGGCTATTCCTCGAACGCAATAGTTTCTCAACGGGTTTTGTGAGACTGACTAGTAGAGGAGTTGGGTGTTCGGTATCACACGGGCTGTGAGTATGCGACATCGCAATAATTAGCCTTGAGTGCAAGTGGGAGATTGTTGGAGATAGTGCCCTCAGAGTCAATTATTGGTTCACAGGCACGTGATTGCAATAATTGAGGGAGGACCTATTCCGGTAGGACAGTCTTACTCAAGATGATAGTATGCTATCTTGTTTATCTTTATCATCCTGTACTGCTTTAGGTGACCTTACTGGTCACTATTGCACATTGATAGAGCCCCTAGGATTCTTGCTTGACTGCCAACAGTATGAAGGCGATCATATACGTGGGAGCTGGTAGTCTATAAGCATATCCTTAAAAGGTCCCTAGTCGTGGGAGTTTCGAGACAGGGCATCGATACTCTAGAGTAGACTAGTGTATACAGTCGAGACCCCGACGAGGGGCGGTGGCCGGTCTCACAAGCCACTGGTGTCAGTTGGTTCACCTAAGATGTATACAGATGCTCATTGGGTTATGAGTACACCGGACAGGACTCGCCGGAAACATGCTAGTTGGTCTTATACCTGACGTCAGATAGCAGTTCCCTGGTGACATGTGTACAGGTTAGTTCATCGATCTCAGATCGTTATTTGTCTCGTGTGATTTCCCACTGTACTTTGATTACTACCCTACCACGCTCAAAGGAGACGTGCAAACAGGTTTTAGTTGGGTACAGTCCCGAGCCACATGGAGGCAGTGAGCGGATCTGCAGGGGTTCGTCTCTCCCGGTATTGGGGGTGAGGTCGCGCTGTGTCTAGGAGAGCCCTTACACGAAGTCCTTGTCCAAGGCAGGAGATTTACTGGTAGGTATTCCAGTAGTATCTCAGGGTGTTCTGGGCTACACTCCGACACGACTTGTACCGCTTTTGGGGGTCTGACTTTTACTAACCCCCTAGGCCCGCCATGCGATGCTCATAGACGAACGGACCGGACTGTACGGATATTGTCACTGACAGGCTCAGTAGGGTGTCAGGATGAGTTCGCTCATCGACGTCCCTTTTGGTCAATACCTGGTATCCCGTTACGTATAGGCTAATACCTTTGACGTGCTGGTGGTTAAATCCACAACCAAATTATTGACGAGTCTTTAGAGTCCCCCACAGACCAGTTTCTCAAGTTTCGGGCGAAATGCTGTAGAGGCCGTATGGAGATATGGCAGGGTTCGATCAGATATGTGCGGTATTGCACGGATCATGATCGGACGGATAATACTAGCGGGCTTTGGTTTAAGCCGGATCCTAGTATTGTACAGTGTAGATTTGTCTCATTGCATTTGTATTCGGTCGGAATACAAATGCGGGTATGTATGTACAATAGCAGGGTTTTCCTGTAATTTATTATGGGATCAGTTTTATGAAGTTGCCAGTTTGCTTTCTGTTTCGGCATTTTTCTTTGTATCTTTCCTTGGCTGAAAAATGGTGGAGGAGGGGTTATTTGCAATTGTGCAAATTAGCATTGTGGAGGATGGTCTTTGCATATTATTGCTTCATGATGGTTGTACCATCATTTGACTTCTTCACTAATGATGGCTTGACTTGTGGAGACATGATTGGTTGATGGAGTGTTGGTTTTGGTTTGTGATGATTCTTCTCATCATAACCTTTTCTCTCTCTTGATTTTTTGGCTCACTCATTTTTGATACACACACTCCCTCTTTCATTCTCTCCTCTTCATTCATTCATGGCCGGCCAAATAGAGAAGGGGGGCTGTCCCAAATTTTTGGGGAAGAAAAATTGTTCTTTTGGCTTTGCAAAAATTCCCTAGTTCATTGCAAAAGGTTCATATCTCATTCCTCCACCATTATGGCAACTTCCACAACCCCAAAGAAACATAGAGTTCTACAGTTAACCTACAGCATCCTTGGGCACGTCGGCTCGCCAATTTCGTGCCTGAGTTGCCTCGGTCCAGAGGTGTGAGCCCGTAAAAGAAGCCGGCGACGTGGTGCCCTTCCGGCGAGGAGGCGAAGACCGGAGATTCCGTGGTGAGATCGGGACGACGCCGAGAAGACCGAAGGACACAGATCGCTTGGTATATCTCTATACCCGTTCTTTAGCTAGCTAGGATTAGATTAATGGCCCGATCCGGGTTTATAGTGCGTTTTGGTGCCGGTTCAAAAGTTAAAGTAAATCATCGTTTCCGCATTTTGGCCTCGGATTGACGGCCGGGGCGCCGCCGTGCACTTACATGCGGGTATGTTTATATATCCTATAGTGTATACATGTTAATTTAGAATGTTATATTATTGATATACGCATTCTTTTTGCAATTACTTATATAGCTGATATTTGATTGTCTAATTATTGGTAGTGCGTCCTCCTTTGGTGCAGGGGCCACTCCCGTCACTTCCATATCCTCCGCTCAGTCTGCAGGTTTGTATGAATAAATATAAAATATTTATTCATTTTACATATCCTTTAAGAATAAACATGAACTTCATGTAATTTTATCGATGTTTATTTTCTAGTTGGAGATGCGTCCACGTCCGGGTCACCGGCTGTTCCTCACTGGAGGAACTATCGTCCCGCTCATGCTGCTGCCCCGGCCCAGGCTTGTGCTTCTGTCGCCGGAAGTATATATCACACTTCAATTTTCGTTAAACCTTGATTTCTTAATACCACTTTGTCTTAATATTGATTGTCTTGATATTTCTTGTAGACGCAGGGCCTCCCCTACCCGAGAGGGGGACTCGAGGCCCGAATTAGTCCCACAGGCTGAGGCCCGACAGAGCTAGGGAAGAGGCAGCATTCCCCCTCTTTTTTACCCCTGATTATCGCTATACCGGAGACTATGCCGAGAGGTTCGGCCGGTATATAAGGGATGAGAGCCGCCTCGTGAAGAACCATCCACTTCACCTTGAGTGGAGCGACCAGCACCGGTGCTCATTCGCCCTCTTCTGGGATCAGGCTCGGGTATTAATATATATTTTCATTTTATTTATCCAATATATTTATTATTAACACTTGCAATTTAATAACATTGTTTTTTATTGTATTTTCAGTTGGATTACGTTTTTCAGCCTGTACCCGACCCTGATCACCCTGGGAGGGTGCTCGATCTTCACGCTCTGTACCATGGCCTGATGAAGAACATGCAATCGAAGGTCCGATATAATAGGAATGAGCTGAAGATCGACTGCTATTCCTTGTGGACGGCGACCCCCAAGGCAGAGAGAGCGGCCCTCTTACATACTCCGGCCTTTGCGAGAGTCGACGTAGATACATGGCCTCTATTGTGCCAATATTTCGACTCTCAGCGCAAACAGGTATGTATTTTAAATGTAATTCATTGTTCAGTATATAATTTATTTTTTTGTGTTGCTTAATTAGAAAACTAAATCTGAATGTGTTGTGCAGAAACATGCCGATCAAAATAAAGAGAATAGGAAGTCGGCGAAGAGGGGTCGCCCCACTTATACAGGTGGCTCGAGGAGTATTACTCGTGCCATGGAGTTATCGGTAAATTGCAATAGACCTACTGTGATATAATGTAATATTAAGAGTTATTTTCTAATATATGTGAATTTTTGGCGAATTGCAGAGAGCTCAGACCCTGGCGCAGGGTGGTACACCGAGCGTGCTGTCTTGCCGTCCGCGTATCTTGCCATCCACGGCACCTCGACAGATCCCGCCATGGGCGAGCTTTGATACCCCGACACCGCTACCCAGGAGTATTGCGTAAGTGTTAATATTTATTCAACCCCTATTTGAAATTTTTGTTTTGAAAGGTTCAAATTTAAATGATATACTTATATTTTACTGGTTAATGTGGGTGTAGGAGCGGGTGGTTGAGCAGGCGGAGGCATCGGGGATCGATTTTACTGGATAGAACGATTCGATGCTGCTGACCCCAGTCCTAGACGCCGCACACGGAGGGCACCACGGAGGTTGGGAGAGAGGCCGGGGACTGGGTCCTAGTAGGGCCCATATGAGGTTGGACTCCACTCCGGTGGTTACTTCCTCTATCTCCCGTGAGCGACGTTTCGAGCAAGAACTAGAAACCTTGAAGGCCACCGTCCAGGAGTTGAAGGAGATGTTGGTATGTATACTACTTAATAGTAAAATATTATGTCATATTATAGATAGCAACATATCCAATATTAGTACGTAGCTTGAGCTTATTTGGTTGTAGACTTAGCTTTGATTAATCATACATATATAGAACTGTCTAATTAAAATAAACTACGATTTTCCAAACTAGATATCCAAACGAGGCCTAAGTCCCTAAGTATACATAGATTGGGGTTTCGCAATAACCTGATAATGATACGAATTCGACTAATACACAGTTCTTACTTGTTTATTACACACAAAACTGAACAGGCGCGACAGGGTACTTCGGCTAAGCCTCCACATGTATCTCTTTCGGCTGCGGTTCCGCAAGCCACTACCTCGACTGCGGTTGCGCATACCACCCCTATAGCTCCACAGCCCACTCAGGCTCCCGCAGCTGCGACTCCACAAACTACTACCTCGGCGGCGGTTGCACAAACCACTCCCATAGCTCCACAGCCCGCTCAAACTCCCGCACACTCCGCATTGCTCGAGATGTTGACTCAGGGTATATCCGAGGAGCAGGCGCGCCAGATTACGACGTTTATCAGAGGTGGAGCTGGACCGATCTAGGACAGCTTTTTGATTCTTATATTTTAAACATGTATTTACTTATATGATACATATTATATATAGTTTGGATGATATTGATATTGGTGGTGTTTGCGTGTTCATATTGATTTAGATTGATATTGTATTCTGCTTGTTGATTTCTTTTATATATATTATGCGTGGGATGTTGATTATGAATACTGCGGTATATATTCAGCGTGTCGATTACTTTTATATATGATGTATATATTATTGTGCACATGGCGAATAAAAAGCAGGCATCTTTTTTTTTAAAAAAACCCTGATAATATGTACCTACGGATTAATCCGTAGGTACATATGTTGCACCTACCCATATATCCGTAGGGACAAAATATCAGGATACCTGATATTTTGCCCCTATGATCTCAATAAGAGGGGTTAGACTTGTCCCTACGGATTGGACCGTAGGGGCATACACATGCCCCTACACAGTTATCCATAGGGACAATATATCGGGTTAGCTGATATTTTAGCCCTACACATCTGGACCTATGCATGGCACCATAGGGGCATCTATTTGGCTCTACGGAGTTATCCGTAGGGACAACTATTTTATTTTATAAAACGATAAATTAAATAACTTTTTTGTCCCTACAGAGTAATCCGGAGGGACATATGGACCTATGCATTAAGCCGTAGGGGCAAGTATTTAACCGTAGGGGCATGTTTAAGGCTAAGACTTGCACCTGCGGCATGTGCCCCTAGTGGTTTGCTCCTACGGATTTATCCGTAGAGGCAACCCCTATTTGTAGTAGTGTATATGCCCCTATGATGATATCCATAGGGGTATTAGTTGTCCCTACGGAGTAATCCGTAGGGGCATTAGTTAATTTTCCCTGCAGATTTTATCATCCGTAGGGACAAGCCATATTTGTTCCAGCGTACCATTTGATTTTTTTCATGTGAATTCATTTTGGATTTAGCGTATTGATGGATCCATCTAGATGCGGCAGACAACCTTAATTTCTTTTTCTTTTTTCTGTTTTATTATTATGTTGGTGGACAGCCTGAATTATGGGTGCCAGCCAATCTAATTGGTAGCATATGATCTTGATCACATCTTTCTAACTGATGCCAATGAAAATGAATAAATATTAGTGAGATGTTACTTGTAGTCGAGCCCATTGGAAGCGAATCTATATATGTTGGTTGGGGGTTCAGTTCAATAAGTCAAGCGGTCAACTGTCGGCAAAATCAGGTAAGGTTGGCTCAGTCGGAAATGGGCGGTTGAAGTCTTTAGTTGTCAAGAAAAGAGTAGGTACATTCATTAAGAGAGAGAGAGAGAGAGAGTGAGGGAGCGGTTGAAGTCTTTAGTTGTCAAGAAAAGAGTAGGTACATTCATTAAGAGAGAGAGAGAGAGAGAGGGAGGGAGAGATCTTTTCCCTGCAAATTGAAAGGGACTTTAGTTTACTATAATGTAAAACCTTTTTAGGTATGGAGATTTGACTTAGCTAAATAAGTAGGTCATATGTTTTTGTCGATGTCGGTTTATTTGTAACTAGCTATCTTTCATGCTTGCCCAATATGGTGGTATTTGGTTACTGATCATGATCTAGTTTTACATAATTTATTATGTGTCGAGACCGTGATGTAATATAGTAGGGCGGTATCAATGTTCAAAATAGAGATGGCGTTTAACATAACGTTCCACTATTGAATGCCGAAAAGTGCATACAGCATTGCACATAGCGTAAGCTACACGAATTATTAATTATTACTACTAATAATAATAATTATTATCTTATTTAGAATAAATTATATATTATATAGATAATGAACATATAACAATTAAATGTATCAAAAATCAATCAAATAGTCTCTATTTGATAAACATGTCTACTAAATATGATTTCAAATTGAAAGTTTAGAACTTCAATAAGACCGTCTTCATATACTTTAGAATTAAATACTGAGATCTTAAGCACATGAAAAGAAAACATTATGTGAAAATAGCGTATGTATACCTACCCCATGCATCGTCAATGCTGCTAGACAGAAAGCATGCATAGGGCAACCGCGGTTAGTTGCAGTCATGATTTGGTCAAGTAGTAATGGAAGAAAGAGAGGGGAACATGGAAACAAAATTTCTCTTCTGAAAGGGACTGGGGTTTTCTTACGTATAATTATGTTTGAAAATTCCACTTGCTAAATGATTGTGCCTTGGCTATTTTGAAAGTAAAAAGTACAAAAAAAGTTCATTGGGAGTTATCAATCTCCCTTTATACCTCTTAAACTGATCGATACTGGACAATAAATTTGTTAAATATCCTAAATATCTTTGTGGTAACATAGGATAGACATATGATTTTTATGAAATTACCATGATAATCATATATTCTTGCGAATGCTTTTTACACCCAAACAAACTTGGTAACTGTTCATGGGAATATAGGATTACAAACTTGATATTACCTCCAACCAAATAAGTTGCGAGCATTTTTGGCCACAACCTGGATCTTTTGCCCAACGATATTTATTTTAATCCATATTAAATAGAAAGCCTGGTTGGTATCGATCCTGGGTTGTTCTTATATCATATTAAACAGCCTTTCCACTGCATTACAATTCCAAAGTTATGTTATAAACGTGAGTTTTGGACTTTACATAAAATTGGCTCTTTATTGTTCGCACCAAAAGTCAATTATGGAGAACAACGGCCAGTGGATAGTAAAAAATTTACTGGTCGAATGTCTAAAGGATAATGATAACGAGCCGAAATCATTATTCGGCCGAGTAATCGGCCCAACAGGCAAACTCACGCAAGAATGTTGGCAGTAATCTGCAAGCGGATGCTGCATGCGGCCAGGAACAAAGAAGAACTTGAGGATTTGATGCGTGTGCATCAAGGGGGTAATGACTACTCCTAAAACTCTATAAATAAAAGAGAGCTCAAGATTATTCTCTGATTAATCAAACATTTGTATGATATATATCAGAAGCAATATATAAGACTAATGCAAGGCACCTTAATGTGTACATCACGTACGAGCGTGCCCGGCTCGAGATTGAGCAGATAAAAGGCAAATCGGGGATTTTTTCCCAATCAATTAGGATCTATTTATATTTGGATATATAGATCATAATTGATTGGATAGATCATAATTAGTTTTTTCAATCAATTAGAATTTATCTATATTTCCATATTTGGTTAGATCATAGTTGATTGGTTTGATTTAATTTTATTAGAATAAATTTATTTTTGAATCTTTTCCTCACTAAATTAGAATTGCTTTTATTTCTAATTATCTCTTAGTCATTAAACCGAGTTGCTTCTTAATACGGTATTTAGCTGTAAATAAATCCTATGATCTCTTGTAAAGGTTATCTTGAAAATTAATAAAAAAAATTAAGTTTCTCTTTTTCTCGTAGGTTCGGTATGGTCGTGGATTCGACCAAACTCTACGGTCTCATCGTCTTACCTTTAGCAGCGGCGCGTTCAGTTATCCGGGCATGCTGAATTTAATAATTCTCTACATCCCAAGACGTGGTTCAGTACTCTTTGGATACCTTACCGCATCAGGTGGTATCAGAACCTCCCTTCATCATCCCTTCAAGCACCCTTGTTCATCACAGAAAATTATATTTTAATACCACTCATTTATTAACAATTTTGTAATATATCGGTACTATTAACCAGTGTCTGCTCAGTAAATACAGATTACAGATATTCGTGACAAAACACTAGAAAACATACTCAAATTCACAGATATGACATTTTTGAGCCGATATTGCAATCAGAACAGAAAACCGATCGATATACAAAGAGTTCTTTTGCAACAAATAAATGTACACAATTTTGGTCCAACACATTGGTTTTTATCCAAAAGCAAACTTTTAAATGCGGAGCCTAAACCACTCCTTTAAAAGCTATCATGGTTCCTTCGATTATATCAAGTTCATTACGTTCACAGTTTCGCCAAAACCATTCGTAACCCTCCGTCATTTCAAATGGGTATTCAGTAGTATTCAAGCTATGTATTTTGACCTTCGCCAAGGCATATTGATTGGTAGCGGATGGGTATTCATCTGTACCATAGATAGATGCATTGGTTTGGGACAGTCGTACTACTATTCTCGCCTTCGTCAAGGGCATGTGCGGGTGAGTTCAAATTAATCTGGACAATGACGGGTAGAACTTGACTTACGACTTATGATATGTTGGCCTTCGTCAAGGTCATAAGAGCTTGGAGGCAAAAATCCATATCGGGAGTTTCTAAGGAAATTGAAACTTGCTAGTCTTGCATACTATTTGAAATGTGATGATTTTGGAAGGATTCCTTCAAGATTGTCACACGAAGATATTTGGATCCCGATCCTACTGTGAGTATCCGCTACTCCTCGGGAGATTTTTTTCACTAAACAATCAATTCTATAAATCAATTAGATGCCTAGAACGGTATTAGTTGGGCTACGCCTCCAGAGAAAAGTGGTTATGTAATTAAGAAACTTCACGAAAGCAATGGAAAACCTCCATCGAAATACCAACACCAGCCTGGCTAAAAAGTTAAGCAAGTATTGTAAGAGTGAGATTAATCATGACTAATTCTTCTTTTATAGTTTGAGGAGAGATTCGAGATACAGTGAGAGCCATCCTGTTTAGATAAACTAATAAACAATTTAAACTTGCAAGAGCATCATGCTAAGTGTTCTCTCTTTCTCTCTCTCGACTGCAGCAATGAAAATGACCGGTCTTAGGGTACTGCTAGATAATAAATTGATTGGGCCAAACTATTATGATTGGCTAAGGAATGTCCAGATGGTCATTACCTATGACAAGATGGACTTCCTTCTTACTACTAAATCCCTCGCCGTCCCAGGTCCAGATTTCACCATCGCGGATGTTGAGATCTGTCAGACATGTGAAAAAGACAGTGCGACAGCCAAGTGCCTCGTGTTAGCCTCAATGGATAGTAAACACCAGAGGCAGCACGAGAAGATGGACCTTGCTTCCGTCTTCCTTCATACCAAAGTTTTATATGGAGAGCAATCTCGTATCGCAAGATATAAGATCTCGATGGAATTAATTCAAGTGAGGTTGGCTATCGGATCATCTATAGGGGACCATGTCCTTAAGATGATCAGCTATATTGAACTGCTCACGGACCTGGGGACCACGTTGGAGAACGAGTCATGTACTGACTTGATTCTACAGTCCCTCCACTCTACTTACGCCCAGTTTATCTTGAATTTCTACATTCAAAGGAAGGAAGTTTCACTTCCAGAACTTCTCAACATATTGAGTAGCTCAGAGGGCACCGTGAAAGAATCCAGGGAGACACCCTCTCTGCTCATCGTAGAATCTTCTTCTTCTAGATCTAAGGCGAAAGCCAAGTGAGAGAAGAAGAAAGCCTCCACCAAGACGATAGGTGGTGTCAGTAAGGTAGAAGGAAATGGCAGGGCAAAAGTTTCGGGGCTAACAATAGGGAAGGAGGAATGTTTCTATTGTCACGGGAAAGGTCATTGTCAGAAGGAATGCAGGGCTTGGAAAGCCAGTAACCAGGATTCGAAGCACGTTGTGGCTTCAACTTCGGCTGTGTTTATGATTGAAAACTGTCTGTCAATTAACTCTACTTCCTGCTTACTGGATACCGGATTAGGATCTCACATCTGTAATTCATTACAGGCTTTGATAAACCATAGAGTCATCAAGGTAGGTGATGTGACTCTCAGGGTTGCTAACGGAATGAGCGTAGACGTTTTATCCGTAAGGGAGTATCACCAAGGATTGACAAGTGGATAGATTTTGATTTTACGTAACTGTTTGTGTGTACCTAGTTTGACATGTAATATCATTTCTGTATCTTTACATTCTAAAGAAGGTTATGATTTTACATTTATAAGCGATATTGTACACATCCACCGAAATCAAGCATTGATTGGGCCGAGTACACTAGATAACGGTATATACGTATTAAATCAAGCTCAGGTTTTCAATGTCCAGAACATACTTAAAAGAAAGTCTCCAGAATTAAAGCAGGCTTTCTTATGGCATTGTAGACTGGGTCACATCAATAAAACACGGTTGACGAAGTTACATAAAGAAGGATATTTGGATCCGTTCGAATATCAGTCCTATGCAACTTGTCAATCATGTCTCAAAGGAAAGATGATAAAGACTACATTCACTGGACATAGAGTAAGAGCGAGCGAGCTCTTGGGACTCATACACGGCGACGTGTGTGGTCTAATGTCTACACATGCAAGAAATGGTTATTCCTATTTCATTACTTTTACGGATGATTTCTCTAGGTTTGGACATGTATTCTTGATGAAAAATAAATCTGAGGCCTTTGAGAAATTCCAAGAATATAATAATGAAGTGGAAAAACAAACAGGCAAAAGTATCAAGGCACTTAGATCTGATCGAGGTGGTGAATACTTAAGTGTCGAGTTCCTGGGTTACTTAAAAGGGAATGGAATTCTCTCTCAGCTTACTCATCCATACACATCTTGTTAGTTATATGTATGCCCTAGAGGACATTACTGTACATACGATGTATATTGTAGTGGATGCTTGGACATATATATATAGGACTTTTTTGCTCGACATGATAGTATGCTATCTGGTTGCTCTTTATCTTAACATGTACTCTGATTGTCTCTATGTTACATGTTGATAAAGCCCTTAGGATGAGTACTTGACTACCAGGACTATGATGCAGATCATACTAGTGAGGACAGTGTAGTCGCTAAGTACATCCTTCAAATGTTCCTAGTCGTGGGTGTATCGAGACAGGGCATCAATATACCAGTGTAGACTAGCGTATAGCTTCTCGACCCATGTAGATGGGCAATGGATGATCCTATATCCATTGGTGTTTGATATCAGAGACAGTATACGAGTGCTCAGTGGAGACTGGGTACACTGGACGGACTCTCCGAGAACTCCCAGATGGTATTATACTTCATGTCAGATGGTAGTTCTCTGGTGACACTGGTACAGGTTAGTCTGTAGACCCGAAATCGTCATAGAGACTAGTGTGATTCCCACTGTGCTTTGATTTCCACCTTACCACGTTCAGGAGAAAGTGCAAAACGGTGGCTTTTGGGTACATTCCCGAATCACATGGAGGCAATGAGCGATAGGAGGGGTTTCGTCTCTCCCGGTATTGGGAGTTGATGTTGCGCTGTGCTCGATTGGCTATAACAGGAAGTCCCTGGCCAGGGCTGCTTCAGAGATATACTGGTAAGTGTTATCAGTAGTTTCTCGACCCGTTATAAGCCTCACATCAGCATGACTTATCGAGTTACTGGGGTCTGACGTTTACCACTCCTAGACGAGATATGCGACATATCAGACGAAGAGACCGGACTGTAGGTAGTGTTACTGATTGGATTTACAGGAGTACTAGCAGGCTTGCTTGTTGATCTTCTAATCGCTCAATACGCTGGTGGCCATTACGTTTTGCAGACCGCTTGCGGCTTGTGGGTGTTTGATATGATCATCACCTACTGCCGGCGTATTGACGAGTCTTTAGAGTCCTACACAGAGGTTTCCTGGCTCAAGCGAAATGGAATAGGATCACATATGTGATATGTGCGGGACTGAGATTGATACGATATGAGATACCGTATTCTATTCTCGTAATTTGTGACATTGGTCGGTTATATGCGATATAGCCGGGTTATCGGATCAAGTGTTGATTCGATAAGTTGTTACATATGATATTAGTCGGTTATATGTGACATAGCCGGATTATTAAATCAAGTGTTGATTTAATAATTTAATGTATAATTATATATTTGATATATTACATTACTTTAACAAATATTAGCTAACTTAAGATTTCTTTTCTCATTTTGGATACATTGATGTACATGTGATATATGTTAAATGTATCAAGCTAGGTTACAAATGCAACTAGGGTTAATGATGAAGGGTTACGGCAGCGCCCCGGCCATCGAAACGCGGCCAAAATGCGGAACAAAAATTTCTGAACTGGCGCTACCGCTACCCGAATCCCGGATCGACCTTAAACCCTAAACTAGCAAGCTAAACTAAGAGTTAGAATCGTTATACCAAGTTGATCCGTGTCCTTCGGTCTTCATTCCAAGCTCCTAGCGGTTCCTTGATGTGGTTTGGTCGCCGGTCTTCCTCCATCTCCGATGATTCACCTGAGGGATGTAACTCCGGCTCTAGCTCCACGATATGATGCTTATGGAGCAACTAGGGTCTCTAGGATGCTACCCTAGAGAGCCTAGGATGTAGTGTGAATGTTTCTTAGTATTAGCTATCTCAATAACTTGAAGGTGGAAGTAAAAAAAAGAAAGTTAGAGGAAGGTCAAGCTCATGGTGAATGAGGTGCTCAAGAAGAAAAAAACAATGAACAAAACCTTCATGCTTCAAAAATGAACTCTTGCTTCAAAAAGAAATTAGCACCCTAGGTTTTGTTAAAAGACTTTTTCCAATTTTAAATTCCTCCCATGCTTGAATAGTGAACACAAATGAATTAACAATTCATTTGTGGCAAAAGTCACTATCAAAGAATTCCCGAGCAATTCACTATTGCAAGCATAGTTGTCACCATACCTCCTCATGCAATTTCCACCTCATTTACCATTTTAATAAAATGGTCAAATCAAGAAACGAGGTGGCACCTTCTAGAATGTTATCCGGTAAAAAATACGGATTGCATTGTACTGTAAATACATACCTGTATCCGTACCGAAATACGAATACCCAAAGAGATAAAATAACACTAAGAATATAATACTAGAATATACGCATCGAAGTACATATATGTAAATTATTAAATTAATACCTGATTTAATAATCCGGCTCAAGTCCGAGTCGGCTAGTACTATCAACTGTCCGATCGAAAGTCCGGGTACTAAGTACACCAATCGATCGGAACCCTGGACGTATCCAATACGGCTACTACATCATTTCGCCAGAACTAGGGAAACCCTTTGTGTGGGACTCTAAAGACCCGCCAATACGCTGGCAGTGAGTTTAACCACAAGCACGTCAGCGGCACTAGCTGTACGTAACGGCTACCCAGGTATTGAGAGAAAGGGAGGCCGACGAGCAAACTCATGCAGAACCCCTACTAAGCCTGACAGTGACAATATCCGTACAGTCCGCTCTGTTCGTCTAAGAGTATCGCATATCGAGTCTAAGGGGGTGGATAAAGTCAGATCCCTAACAACGCGATATTTAGTGTCGGTATGAAACCCTATCACCACCTGAGAAACTATCAATCCTGGATCGATAATTCTCGTCCACCGTGGCCACAGATTTATGGTGATGGCCATCCGTACACAACGCGATATCAACCCCCAATACCGGGAGAGACGAATCCCCGACGATCTGATCACTGCCTCTATGTGGATCGGGACTGTACCCAACTATAACCTGTTTGCATGACTCCTTTGAGACGTGGTAGGGTAGTAATAAAAGCACAGTTGGAACTCACACGAGACAAATGACGATCTTAGGTCGACAGACTAATCTGTACACATGTCACCTGGGAACTGCTATCTGACAATAGGTATAATACTAACTAGCAGGTTCCCGGCGAGTCCGTCCAGTGTACTCATAACCCAATGAACACCTGTATACTATCTTAGGTGAACAAACTAACACCAATGGCTTGTGAGACCTGGCCACCGCCCCTCGTCGGGGTCTCGATCAGTATACACTAGTCTACACTGGGGTATCTGTTAGTTATATGTATGCCCTAGAGGCCATTACTGTACATGTGATGTATATTGTAGTGGATGCTGGGACATATATTGGTAGGACTTTCTTGCTCGACATGATAGTACGCTATCTGGTTGCTCTTTATCTTAACATGTATACTTATTGTCTCTCTGTTACATGTTGATAAAGCCCTTAGGATGTGTACTCGACTTCCAGGACTATGATGAAGATCATACTAGTGGGGCTTGGGTAGTCAATGAGTACATCCTTCATTGTTCCTAGTCGTGGGAATATCGAGACGGGGCATCGATATTCCAGAGTAGACTAGCGTATATCTTCTCGACCCATGTGATGGGCGATGGATGATCCCATATCCATTGGTGTTTGACATCAGAGACGGTATGCGGGTGCTCAGTGGAGACTGGGTACACTGAACGGACTCGCCGAGAACTCCCAGATGGTATTATACCTTACGTCAGATGGCAGTTCTCTAGTGACACTGGTACAGCTTAGTCTGTTGACCCGAGATCGTCATAGAGTCTTGTGTGTCTCCCACTGTGCTTTGATTTCCACCCTACCACGGCTCTACTGAGTCGTGCAAACAGGTGGTTTTTGGGTACAGTCCCGATTCACATGGAGGCAATGAGCGATAGGAGGGGATTCGTCTTTCCTGGTATTGGGGGTTGATGTTGCGCTATGCTCGACTGGCCATAACTGGAAATCCCTGGCCAGGGTTGCAATGATTTACTGGTAAGTGTTATCAGTAGTTTCATACTTGTTATGGACCTTACATCAGCATGACTTATCAAGCTACTGGGATCTGACGTTTACCACCCCTAGGCGAGATATGCGACATATCAGACGAACAGACCGGACTGTGCGGTAAGTGTTACTGGTTGGATTCGCAGGAGTGTGAGCAGGCTTGCACGTTGATCTTCTGATCGCTCAATACCCGGGTGGCCGTTACGTTTAGAAGACCGCTTGCGGCTTGTGGGTGATTGATATGATCACCACCTACTGTCGGCGTATTGACGAGTCTTTAGAGTCCTACACAGAGGTTTCCTGGTTCAAGCGAAACGAAATAGGAGCGCATATGAGATATGTGCGGGACCGAGAATAATACCAGTATGTGATACTGTATTCTATTCTCGCGATTTGTATCATTGGTCGGTTATAAATGATATAGCCGGGTTGCCGAATCAAGTGTTGATTCGATATATTGATACACTCGATATTAGTCGGTTATATGCGATATGACCGGATCATTAAATCAAGTATTGATTCAATGATTTAATGTATAATTATAAATTTGATGTATTACTTTACATTGACTAGTATTTGTTCACTAAAGATTAATTTTCTCACTTGATGTGCACAAGTTGGAGATGTGATATATATTTGTGCACTAGTTTGTATCATGTTTGATGATACATGCAAACTTGGGTGTGTGTATGACTTACACCATGTTTAGGTTAATGGTTAAGGTTTTTAATTATTTAGTAATTCAAAAATGGTGGTTGATCATTCGAAAATACTGCATTTCTAACACGGCAATTTCCTTACCTTTTGCAGTCAAGTAAAGGTATCCGGTATTCATATCACACATATTTGCAAAACACATGTAAAAATACTGGATTACTTGTACTGTGTACTAAAACCGGCACTTTTAGGGAAATTGTGTGTTTTTCATGGCATCGCATCATCCTTGTATTGCGCAACTCTTGTCTTGGAGTCTATGCAGGAAATTCCGGAAGCAGAGCCCAAAATTGGGAAAAGATCTGATAAATGACGCGCCAACTCAAAAGCTGAAGATCTGGTAGTAATACAGAAGGCCAAATAAAAATCCATATATCAGAAAAAGGCCCACAAGAAAGCCCAAGAGTTACTGTAAAAAGATCAAGCCCTAATACCTCTAAAGCGCCGCGGTTCCGCGGCGGGAGCCTGCTTGCGCCGTGGAACCGCGACGCTTTAGTGTGATCACAGCACCAAATTTTGTACACGTGTCTCTTATAACGGCCAAAGCTTCCAGAAGACCCCAGAAGCTCCACGTGGCACATCTAGAAGGCTCGGCTTAACAAACTCTTGGAGGGAAATTCAAATTTTGGGCTTAACAAACTCTTGGAGGGAAATTTAAATCTTTTGGTTAACTAACTTGTGGAGGGAATTCAAATTTCAATTCTAGATCTAGAGGTCTATAAAAAGGAGCCTAGATCTAGGGTGCAAATGGTTCAAGAATCATCACCATCTTCAACCCACAAGTTTAGTGACACGACTTGTGTCTCAAATTCAATCCCAATTCAAAATCAAGATCAAGATCCCGAGCGAAATTTGAGCAAGAGAGCCTTCAACCTTTAGAAGCGACGCCGGATTCCAACGGAGCAAGAGATCCACGCCGATCCGCGACTCAAGGAGCCGAGCGAAGCCGAAATCGACGATCTAGTTCCTTCCTTTTGTAAATTCAAGAGAGTTGTAACGAAATTTGTCGATAAATAAAGGTGAATTTTCTATATTCTTGCTTATCTTTTAATTCAAGCATAATGATTAGATCTCAATTTGTGATTGTGTTTGTGATCATGATGTTTGAGTAATCTCCGCTCGTGTAGGAGTTGTGACGATCTTTTAGATGATGATGATTTAGATATTTTTACAATTCTTAAATCCTATAATGTTTGGAAATTCTAGTGAATCAAATGATTAATAACCTAGTTTCGAGATGATGCTTTCTTGATCGTGTTCACTCGAAACTAGGGAACAACTATTGACCATTTGATTAACTAGAAGCTAGAATTTGAATGCGATCCATCGAAAGGACAAAGGATGAGTTGCGAAATCCCTAATTTCCTCGCAAGATCCTTAAACCTCGATGAATTTGCATCGATCTAGTATCAATTCATTAATGGATAAGAATTAGTAATTTTTAGATCTCATCACATCGATAGATCCGATCTACTCCTACGAGCTATCCTTATAATCTTGAGTGTTGATTGGAAATTATCACACATCTCAATTCTTGTTTTTAATGTCTTTTCTAGATCTAGATTTTTCTTATTTCTTGATCTTCAAATGCAAATCATGAATTGTTTTCTTTTCTTTTCCTTAAATTTTCAACTCATCTAATTCGGAAATTGAACGGATTACACTTTCCCTGTGGATGATCCGCACTCGCTAACGATCTACATCCGACACCGTAGTTGATTGCGGTCAAATAATTTTTTGGTTGTGATTTCTAAACTCTTTTTACATATTTTCATACTACACAACAAAAAACCATTCAATCAGTGGTCTTCTTTGTCTTTGCTTGAAGCTTCATGAAGCTTTCAAGCATCTTTGACAAAGTCCACCATTTTGTTTTACATGACATTTTCACTAACCTAACCATTAACTTAAACTCTAGTTTAGTCTCTACAAAGGTCAAACTCACCCATGGTTGCATTATGATATACTTCACTTGATTATTCATTTTTAGTTAATTCTATTATTCATATTCTTTTCTTTCTTCTTCATCTTCTTCAAGTGAAGAAAGCTTTCTAGAAAAATATCAAGTGAAGATTTAGAGTGAGAAATCCAAATCTAAAGTAAACCCACTTCCTATTTCTTCATCCTCTACCACTTGCCATGTAGTATATGGCGTTCTCTTCACAAAGTTCATGACCAAGTGAAGATGGAGCTTGAGCTTGAGTCTCCTCGACGTAGATCATCTTCGGCCTTGAAGTCAACGACCAAGCCCGCTCATTTCTCCGAAGAAACCATCGCTAGGGCCCGGGATCCCGATGATCGCAGCGAAGGGACGTCAACATGGAGCTTTAGAAGTGAAGGACCGGATTTACAAAGGTTGTAATCCCTTTCACTTAGTAGTAAAGTAGTTTACTTGCTTGCTTTCGCCTTACCTCTAGTAAACGATCTTGATTAGGGTTGTTCAGCACATATAAAAATTTGATTTTGGCATGGTTGGTGCCTTGTAAAACCTTATAATTGTGCCTAGGAACCCTACAGTATCGATGCCCGGTCTCGATACTCCTACGACTAGGGACATTTAAGGATGTGCTTATAGACCCCAGCTCCCACATATATGATCGCCATCATAATGCTGACAGTCAAGCAAGAATCCTATGGGCTCTATCAACACGTATATGATGATAAAGAAAAACCAGATAGCATACTATCATCTCAAGTAAGACTGTTTTATCGGTATAGGTCCTCACTCAATCATCATAATCACAAGTCCGCGACTATGATAATTGCCTTGAGGGCACTATAGCCAACAATCTCCCACTTGCACTTAAGGCCAATTATTGCGATGTCGCATACTCACAGCCCGTGTGATACCGAACACCCAACTTCTCTACTAATCAGTTTCGCAAAGCCCGTTTGCGAAAATGGTTGCGTTCGAGAAATAGTCTCGGTGAGTGGATCCGCTCCAATGCTTCTTTCTGTATCTCTCTATGTCTCAACTTCGCGGAGAAAACTATCTCCCGAAACGAGCAATACCTGTCTTAGAATTTGTCTGGATATCTGATGGGATCCAGTTCACAAATGAACTCCAAATCTAGAAAACTACTTAGACTGTATCGTCCACTGAATTTAATCAGTATCCTGCGCCATGCCTTTCCTCAGTATCCGCTTGGATCACCCGTCCAACATACTGTCCCTCAAAAGAGGGAAAACTATAACTCTGACAGTGACTCTGTCATCCAGGTCACCTTGGAAGCCTGAAATGATAACCGTCTCCCGAAGGAGGCTGCCGTAATCATTTCCCAAGAACATTCACTTATGTTCAATAACTGCTTCCCAATGTTTCTCCAGGATTGGATTAATATATCTGCTTATTGCATCTAGTGCAAAAGCAATATCTGGTGTGGCACTTGACATTTCATGATCAACTCAATTGCCTAAGCAAATGATATGTTAATCATGTAGATCCCTCTCCCCTTTAGTCTGTAAGACACCTTTAGAGAGGTTGACTCCATCACCTGCAGGTTCCCCACCATGCCAGGAGTCGTCCATTCTAAAATATCTTTAGAATAATGTCAAAGTACCCAAATTGGGATACTTCCTAAATCTATATATAAAAACATAGATCTAGTAACCAGGAAACTTGATATTATTTCTATATCCTATGTGGAGAAACAACTGTGTGACAACCAAAGTATAACCGATCGTAGTATAGGAATATCCCATCCTATCAAGTGCATGTCATCCCAATACCTGGATATCACTCTCTAGTACCTTTTTACCAGATCCATCTCCTATTCTGATGAGGTCAAGACCTATGACTGTCACATCAAAAATAGATGATCTATTTCCGCTATACCTGCTTTAGTCTATAAATAGACTCTAAGCTACTTGCCTACTATGCTTCCACTGCTCCCACTGACTACAACAACCCTCTGGCAGAGTCATATGCACGTGCACTTCTAAAGCTAGTTTAGAATGACGCTATACTCATCCTCCTGCCGGGTCTTATAGTCTAGAACAACAACAATGACACGTCTGGGTAAACAGGAACCTCCCTGTCACCGTCTCTGAGAAGACCGAAGTACCTCTCGGGTGCCTGAGGTTATCCACCAAATCTGCGGAGTGGCTAATGGAACATCAAATCCAATTGAATCCTTAGGTTTTATTAAATTTCCAGTAATCGTTTGTGGTTCTGGAATAACTTCCAGTTCTACCATACTCCCACTTCTGTTTTCTGAAAAAATCCATTTTATTAAAACCGTAGTGAGTCAAGAACAATATAAATATTGATCTTCCTGATGGTAGAAAG
Source organism: Agapanthus africanus (assembly GCA_030015575.1). Classification (NCBI taxonomy): domain Eukaryota; kingdom Viridiplantae; phylum Streptophyta; class Magnoliopsida; order Asparagales; family Amaryllidaceae; genus Agapanthus; species Agapanthus africanus. The sequence continues at coordinate 537,516,544 of CM057339.1, forward strand.
TTAACCCTCGTCAAAGTCCGGGATAACCCACAAACAACCATTACTGAAACGTGCCTTGAGTTTATCCGGATTCTGGTTTTAAGCATCAGCCGGAAAACTCCCTATACCTTAACATCGTCAAGATATAAATTGATTCTATATATATCTGATATAGAAACAAAAGCACTAATTTAATCAGAACCAGATTCAAAATCATGCAGCATTCTCCAGTGTATATCAACCAAATGGAAAGAGGACAATCACCATTACTCATCTAGGAGTGCATCCACATATGAGTAACCCGAAAGAGATCCAAGTTCTCAAAACCATTACTATCAATGTAATACCAAACACAAGTATCTACATCTTCGAATACTTCGAAGAATCCCGATACTTCTAATAAATGGTTCTCTACTTTATTCTTATACCTATAACTTCTCAAAATCTGAACTTTGCATTTCAATGAAATACATATTTAGAATCAGAGTAGTTATGAGTAACAGAATACAGTGCGAGTACCAACCCCATTGTCCTAATGGACACTGGACAACATACAATACTTTGTATAAGTCCCCTGAGTTCAATAACTCAAACTATGTGCGTCGTAGGTTGAAAAACTGTACTATGCTTAAGAAGAATTATACCGCTGTTGAATGCACCTTACCTAATCACCAACTGATATAGGTAAATATCACAGGCATAATATCAAAAAGTTATATCTCACTTTATAAAATAAATGTACAGATATATCAGTTTGAAATTGGTGCATAACAACGGATATTCAAAACCAAATATTTGTCATCCGGCAAAAACCAGATGATTTCCTCAAATATCACCAATTACAACGAATTCCGATATAATGAGGATCTAATCACCCAATTCCCAATATCTTACTCCCACTCACCATCCGTAATAACATGCAGATGTGAGAAACTGATCTGGTAAATACATACCCTGGAGTTAGATTCTTATTGGGAAAACAGTTTTCAATTAACACCGCACAGTAAAACTGAAACATGAAAATGTTCCAAAAGGGTTAACTGGTATACCTAGTAACGCCTCTTCCATTATCCTGAATCATGACAATAACCATATACTTACCTGCCCTCACTGCAATCCTTTTATTATGTCTTTACTTATTACCTTCTGTACACCTCCTTTACACTAATTGGTTTTCTTCATTCCCTACCCTTCGGCACCAGCCTAAGGTTTGGAAGAAGACTATCCAATAAGAGTAATAGGTGTACTCCCCTAATCCTAGGAGCCCTCACAACCTGAGAGAAGGTAAAGAGAAAAGATATCTGAATAATCCTATCCAATTTCTCTTGAACCGGAAACCATCCCCGAATCTGGAACGAATTCCTTTGAGTTCGTATGTAACTATACGATGGCATATCCAATGGAAGTGGATATCCGTAGTGATACAGAGTGTCCTAGAGAAATGCAAAGTGGATGTAGGAGTAGCAGGGGTATACCTGGTTTCGTCGTGAATGATGGTGATTGCATTTCCTTTGCCATTATTCTAATCCCTTTATATGTCTTTACTTATTACCTTCTGTACACCACACTTAAGCTTAATTGGTTTTCTTCCTTCTCTACCGTTCGCCACCTGCCTATGGTCTGGAGGAAGACTATCCAATAAGCTCAATAGGTGTAACCTCTCCTAATCCTAGGAGCCCTCACAACCTGAGAGAAGGTAAAGAGAAAAGACAACCGAATAATCCTATTCAATCTCTCCTGAACCAGAATCCATCTTCGAAAAAGTTCCTTCGAGTTCGTATGTAACTATACGATGGATTTATCCAATGGAAGTGGATGTTCATAGTGATACGGGGTGTTCTGGAGAAATGCATAGGTGATATAGAAGTGGCAATGATATATGCGACACCGTGACATTCCAAAAGCCAAAGTGTTTTAAGAAGGATCGGTTAACTTGGTTCATGAGTTTTTAGTTTAGGGTCTGGTCATAGTCACAGCCAGAGAGAGAGAGAGAGAGAAAAGAAACACTCAGCGTGCACTCTAACCAAGATCAGAATGGTTAATCATTTTATCTAATCTGGATGGCTCCCACTGTATCCTCGAATTCTCTTCCAAACCTAAAAGGAGAATTAGTCGGAGTCACCCGAGGAGTAATCCTACTCATCAGTGGGAATCGGGATCCAACTATCATCGCATGATAACTTGATGGAAGCCACTCAAGTCACCACACTCCAGAAGGTATGCGCAAGCCTGGCAAGTTTCCTGTATGTTTGAAACTCCCGATATGTGTTTACACCCCTAGGACCCAAGCGACCTTGACGAATAATCAACAAATCAAAAGGTCCTAGTCAAGTTCAACCCGTCATTATCTTGATTGCATTAAACCCACCCGCACGACCCTTGATGAATAATCAACAAAGTCGTATGACTGTCCTAACCAATCTATATATCCATGCGACAGAAAAGCATTACAGAGCTACCGCACACTACGCCTCGGCAAATAGCAACGACAAACGTAGTAAGAATACTAAGCAATACTAATCTGAAATGACAGAGGGCTACGACTAGTTTTTGGCGAAAAACCTTTAACGTAATGAACTTGATATCGTTGAAGGAATCCAAGTGGTTTTACAAATATATAGTGGCGAAAACTTTTGCTAAAGAGGTCACTCCCGGTGAAGGGATCTCGGCTCTTTCCCCATAGAATGAGGTGCAGGATATTCCAAACTGAATACCATGATGCAAAGAAAAAGAATCGACTATAGTGAAGTTATTACGTTGACGTAAACTTATACTCAAGGAGTCACTCCCGATGAAGGGATCTCGACCCTTGCCTCGTCGAATGAGGTGCTGGATATTGATAACCGAATACCACTGTGCAAAGCAAAAGAGAACGTCTGTAATGTCAGTTTTAAAAACTTGGTTCCAACAACATCATATATATAGGTTTGTTTTATCCTTGTATTGATAAAAATCAATACAGTCCCATCAATTAATCACACCAGAAAAGATTGAAAATAAAATGTACGTATATGCCATTCGCATTCGCCACTGGGTCCCGTCATCACCCGTTAGGTTACTTAACTAACGACAGAGCGGGGACTGGGCTAGCGCGGGTGCAAAACATATAAAACATCTACTAGTATATATATAAATATATAACAATCGTCCCAAGCATGATAAAAAGCAACATCACAGAAACATCATAGAAGCAACACAGAATGGTGGATAATCCGGAGCCCCGGGTTTCATTTGAGCCGCAAGTGAGACCCGACGTTTCCTGTCATGTGGATAGCATGTGCAAAGAAACCTAGACCCCTACGAGCGCGGTAAGTTACCCGCCAAAACCAGAAGTGAGGCAGCCCCCTTCAGCAATGTGAATAGACCACCCAACACTTCACGAAATCAGGTAACTTGAGCACCCCTCCTGGGTCACCTATACCCCCTACGAGTGCGGCGAATAGCCCGCCAATTCTAGAGTAAGGTCCCCTCCGTCCCAACTCCATGAGATGCGGACCCGTTGCTCTCTAGAATCAGGCTATTCATGCACGCCACCGCGGGGTAATCCTAGTACAGAAAAGAAAATAATATACAAGGGTGACATCGACCTCAACCCGGTCGTGCCCCAAAAGAATAATATACAAATTGGCAGTGACGGCAGTCAACATGTCGGACTCTCGCCCCGCAATATCAAATGTACAAATGAAATAAAACTGTACTAACATTGCACCATTGCTATCCACCACGACGATCCAACCAACATCACAGCACAACACAGAACATCAACGTGAATGTCATGTTCACAAACCCGTATAAAAGAACATATAGCAGTTAGAAGGGTTTACCGATCAAATGACATTCACGGTCGCAGATAGAAATGTATGTACTGTTAAACGCACACTTAAAATATCGATCGACTAAATTCCAATTTGGCCCCAATAGCAAAAACAACACTTCACTGAAACCTGGGCCAAGACAGTATATATCAAAAATCACAATTCCAAGTCAGGGGGCTACAGGAAAAATTTAAAAGCCCGTCGCCACTAAATGGCCGCTGATCCGCCGCCAATAGGGGGTAATTGCGGCGGTTCCGCAGCTACTTGGAGGCATTAGGAGCCCAAATTTTTTCTGTACCCTTAAAATCGCCTGCACGGATTTTTAAGCCTCTGGAAATAATTTTTGAACACTTTTGAAAATCGGCAGAAACTGTGAAAATGGAATCGTGATTTCGTAAATTTCTGTCGATCGATCTTTTAAGCACGTTTAAACAAGCTAGTAAGGGGTTTAAAGGGTGGCTCTGATACCATGAAGGGTTACGGCAGCGCCCCGGCCATCGAAACGCGGCCAAAATGCGGAACAAAAATTTCTGAACTGGCGCTACCGCTACCCGAATCCCGGATCGACCTTAAACCCTAAACTAGCAATCTAAACTAAGAGTTAGAATCGTTATACCAAGTTGATCCGTGTCCTTCGGTCTTCATTCCAAGCTCTTAGCGGTTCCTTGATGTGGTTTGGTCGCCGGTCTTCCTCCATCTCCGATGATCCACCCAAGGGATGTAACTCCGGCTCTAGCTCCACGGTATGATGCTTATGGAGCAACTAGGGTCTCTAGGATGCTACCCTAGAGAGCCTAGGATGTAGTGTGAATGTTTCTTAGTGTTAGCTATCTCAAAAACTTGAAGGTGGAAGTAAAAGAAAGAAAGCTAGAGGAAGGTGAAGCTCATGGTGAATGAGGAGCTCAAGAAGAAAAAAACAATGAACAAAACCTTTATGCTTTAAAAATGAACTCTTGCTTCAAAAAGAAATTAGCACCCTTAGTTTTGTTAAAAGACTTTTTCCAATTTTAAATTCCTCCCATGCTTGAATAGTGAACACAAATGAATTAACAATTCATTTGTGTGCACTACTGCAAGCATGGTTGTCACCATACCTCCTCATGCAATTTCCACCTCATTTACCATTTTAATAAAATGGTCAAATCAAGAAATGAGGTGGCACCTTCTAGAATGTTATCCGGTAAAAAATATGGATTGCATTCTACTGTAAATACATACCTGTATCCGTACCGAAATACGATTACCCAAAGCGATAAAATAACACTAAGAATATAATACTAGAATATACGCATCGAAATACATATACGTAAATTATTAAATCAATACCTGATTTAATAATCCGGCTCAAGTCCGAGTCGGCTAGTACTATCAACTGTCCGATCGAAAGTCCGGGTACTAAGTACACCAATCGATTGGAACCCTGCACGTATCCAATACGGCTACTACATCATTTCGCCAGAACCAGGGAAACTCTCTGTGTGGGACTCTAAAGACTCGTCAATACGCTGGCAGTGGGTTTAACCACAAGCACGTCAGCGGCACTAGCTGTACGTAACGGCTACCCAGGTATTGAGCGAAAGGGAGGCCGACGAGCAAACTCATGCAGAACCCCTATCGAGCCTGACAGTGACAATATCCGTACAGTCCGGTCTGTTCGTCTAAGAGTATCGCATATCGAGTCTAAGGGGGTGGATAAAGTCAGATCCCTAACAACGCGATATTTAGTGTCGTTATGAAACCCCATCACCACCTGCGAAACTATCGATCCTGGATCGATAATTCTCGTCCACCGTGGCCACGGATTTATGGTGATGGCCATCTGTACACAACGCGACATCAACCCCCAATACCGGGAGAGACGAATCCCCGACGATCCGATCACTGCCTCCATGTGGCTCGGGACTGTACCCAACTAAAACCTGTTTGCACGACTCCTTTGAGCCGTGGTAGGGTAGTAATCAAAGCACAGTGGGAACTCACACGAGACAAATGACGATCTCAGGTCGACAGACTAACCTATACACATGTCACCTGCGAACTGCTATCTGACAATAGGTATAATACCAACTAGCAGGTTCCCGGCGAGTCCGTCCAGTGTACTCATAACCCAATGAACGCCTGTATACTATCTAAGGTGAACAAACTAACACCAATGGCTTGTGAGACCTGGCCACCGCCCCTCATTGGGGTCTCGATCAGTATACACTAGTCTACACTGGAGTATCGATGCCCGGTCTCGATACTTCTACGACTAGGGACATTTAAGGATGTGCTTATAGATCCCAGCTCCTACATATATGATCGCCATCATAATGCTGGCAGTCAAGCAAGAATCTTATGGGCTCTATCAACACGTATATGATGATAAAGACAAACCATATAGCATATTATCATCTCAAGTAAGACTGTTCTATCGGTATAGGTCCTCACTCAATCATCATAATCACAAGACGGCGACTATGATAATTGCCTTGAGGGCACTATAGCCAACAAATGAGGGTTAAACCATGTTAGGGTTAAGATTGGGGTTTATATTTATCATTAAATAATTCAAATATTGTGGACATTTGTCATGGTTGATATTTGTTGAAAGCTTGTAGAAGCTTGTAAGCATCTTTGACTTTGTCCACTCTCTTTGTCTTGCTTAAGATATTTCTTGACCTAACCTTTAACCATAGATCATGATTAACTCTCTACAAGGGTTAAGCATGATATGCTTAACCCTTGGTTTCATTTCTAAGCTCACACAACAATTCATTTCATCACTTGACTTCTTCTTCTTCCTCCTCTTGAGCTTGCTCTCTAGTTTGTGACAAAGTGATGATTTTGAATGAGAAAATGATTTCTAATGTGAGCAAAATTCCTACATCATCATCCTATACTACTTGCCATTTAGTATAGGGTGTTTGCTTCACTAATTCCGTAATTAGTGAAGAGATAGCTTGGGTTAGTGTCTCCTCGACGTAGATCATCTTCGGCCTCGAGGACATTGAAGCAAGCATGTTCGTTTCTTCATGGGATCCTCTCTAGAGTCCAGAGTTCACGATTGCAGCGAAAGGGACTACTACACGGAGCTATTGAAGTGATGGACCGGTCTACAAAGGTTGTATTCCTTGCTCACTAGACTTGAAAAGTGTTTGCATTTTATATTCCGTCGATTTCTAGTTAACGATTTCTAGTTAGGGTTACCTAAAACGACAATTTTTTGAATTTGGCATGGACGATACCTCCCGAAACCTTTCTGCCGTCTTATGTAACCCTGCAGTGGTATCAGAGCCATGCTAGAAATTTATACGGATTTTGTTAAGATTACGAAACCGAAATACACCGAAACTTGAAACGCGAAAATCATGTTTCTGTCGATTTTAAATATTTGTCAATTTTTTTTAAACAAGTACAGAGTGCTATATGTGATATAACATGAACACTGACAAAATTTGAGGCAGTTTGGAGAATTTTTGGCCGCCACATACATGTACATCTCGGCCAAATCCGAGCACCCCCCCTCAATCTTTTTCAGTGTTCAAGTGACTTGGTTTTGATGTTTCAGGTGTTGTTTATTTTTGTTAATTTTGCATGTGATGCAATTTTACACTATAAGCAATTCGGAGTGTTTCGTATTCGTAGTTTTAACATTGTTTCGGGTTGTTCGCATGTTGTCTAGACAAAATTAAAAAGTTCGATCGAATGTCAAAAACCCATTTTTCTAAGTTTAACATATTCGGAAAAATATGCAAGTGATTCTGTGGACCCTCTAGAAGAACGAAACCTTAACTCGATTATGTGGCCGTCAGAACCGCCATTAAACCCTAGGGTTTGTGGTAGTTCAGCGTTGTCACATGTGAGGCGTTGGTTTGACCCTTCTACGGCTGGTTCATAGGTACTGTGGCATCTTCTGGGTCTTATTGAACTGTGCTCAAGTGTTGAGCTGTCGGGAAATTGTGGGACTTTGATAATTCGATCGAAGAGTTTAACGTCGTCTGGGTATCATGTGATGGGATACAATATTTGGAATCCACAAATAGTTATGAGATAACTAATTTGAATGTTATAAATCTAGCAATTTAGTCTCATTTGATCGGTTGCCACGGGATTTTGATGTGATCAAAAGTCCGACGCAATCACGTAGCGTACGCGGATACTCGCTGGGTTAACTTAATAGATATCCATGCCCCATAGCCCCGACCAAGTGACTGTAGGAGAACCCCGTCGCCAAAAGCATTCGTTCGGGTGCTCGCGGCAGCGGTGTTCCGCCTTAGTGCACTTCGTCGACGGCATCGGGGGTGCGGTCGTCTACTAAAGTTTCCAACGAGCATTCAATCAGGACATCGGGAATCTTGTTGAATTACCCGACTAGATATTGAAAAGTGTTTTCGAGATCGAGACTAAAATGCGGGGTTTATAATTGTTAGGCATGCGATGTCTAAGGAATTCATTTAGCTAGGCATGAAATCCAAAGTATGTGATACGTTGGGTTTATGATGTCTAAGGTGGTTGCGGATTCCAACTGTTGTACTTTTTCACTTTCTTTTCTGCGACCGTAAGTGTAATATGTAGTGTATCACCGGTTTCGGTGCTATATGTCAATGACAACTGGGATATGCATATTTACTGACGTTGATGACATGTGATGTTATGTGTTGCTGTGATATGCTATATTGGATCGTCGTGATTGAATAGCCGGGGTTTTTATGTGAGATGAGAGTTTTTCATTTTCATTCAGGTAAAATTCATTGTATGTAATATTCTTTTATTGGGGCACTTCCGAGTTGAGGATGATGTCACCATTGTATATTATTTACTTTTCCGCATCAGGGTAGACCCAAGGTGGGGAGCACAAGTAACCGGGTTCTAGGGTACAGTAAGAGACCATCTCGAGGAGTCGAGACCGGGTCTCCTAACTCTAGAATTGGTAGGGTTGCTTGCCGCTCTCGTAGGGGTCTAAGGATGTGGGATTGGCTATTCATCACGACCGTGGAATCCGTGTTTTATAGAGGCTTAATTTAAAACACGGAAATCCTAGTATATCCAATATTTCATATGTTGTGTTCTGCAGCGATATTCTGTGATGTGATCATTGATTATATTCTGAGACAAATGCTTATATTATATATATATGATGTCTATTATATATTGTTGCTTTCGTTTCATATCTGATACTTGGGAAGCATAATAAATGGGACTTCATTAACGAGATTAGTGAAATAGAAGAAACCTAAAGATATTGTAGAAACTTGTCTCGAAAACAAGGTAGCTCTAGTTCTTGCTTTGCATAGCGGTAGAATATCCAACACCTTATTCGATAAGGAAAGAGCCGAGATCCCTTCACCGGGAGTGACCTCTTTAGCAATAACTGGCAGATGCTACAACCCTCGGTTTGTCTTTTGATTGCTTTTCTAGTTCTTACTTTGCATAGTGGTATTTGTGAAATATCATGTACCTTATTCGATAAGGAAAGAGCCGAGATCCCTTCACCGGGAGTGACCTCTATAGAAAAACTATTAAAAGCCTCAAAAGCATTCCTTTTCAAAATCACTCGATTCTATGACGATATCAAGTTCATTACGCAAAAGGTTTTCTTTAAAACCTGTCGTTGCCCTCCGTCATTTCAGATAAGTAATAGTTAGTATTCGTGCTGCGTTTGTTGGCCTTTGTCAAGGCGTAGTGTACGGTAGCTGATTACTGCTTATTTGCATAAGCATATGATGCGATGGAGTTAGGGTAGTCGTGCGACCTTGTTGTCCTTTGTCAAGGGTCATGCGGGTGGGTTTAATTCAATCAGGAAATGACGGGTTGAACTTGACTAGCATCCTATGATTTGTTGGCCTTTGTTAAGGTCATAGGAGGTTAGGGGAAAAACATTATCGGGAATTTCAGGTGTTGAAATTTGCAAAGAGATTGAATACCTCCGATGAGATAGTTGGATCCCGATACCCACTGCGAGTAAGAGTTACTCCTGAGAGAGTTTTACACATTACAATTAGCCGATCAAGTAGGTGTCTAGAAAGGAGTCAACTGGGCTACGCCTCTGGGAAAACGAGGTTTATTTTAATTAGGCCTGTGCGAAAGTACGGGGAAGCTCCCTCAAAGTACCGACACTGGTTTGGCTGAAAGATTGGCGAACTTGTAGGGTGTAATTAATCCCGGCTAGTCTTTCCTTTTACGGTTTGAAGGAAGATTTGACTAAAATAGTGGGAGCCATCCTGATTAGATATATTAATAACCAATCTAATCTTGCAAGAGCATACGCTGAGTGTTTTCTTCTCTCTCTCCAGGTAGCGACTATGTCACGCCTTAATCAAGATAAAAATACGGATGTATTGACCGAACCCGCTTGTTATACTGCGCTAAGGAACGTTGTCCCCGCTCCAATTTATAATTGTTATAAGACCGAGCAGGAAATAGGGGATTACCAGAATTCCTGTGCCGCCCAGACGAAGAGAGTGTATGTTGATACATCTTCTTCAGGTGTGTTTATTGCAGAGAACGGTTTCTCAGTTTTCTTTACGTCCTGAATATGATATACCGGATCAGGATCCCACATATGTAATATGTTACATGGGTTACAGATAGGTAGAGAACTAAGAATGGGTGATAAGTTTCAAGAGTTGGAAACGGTGCAAGTGTTGCAGCCAAGTATGTTGGGAGTTATCACCCTGTATTACCAAATACATTGATTCCAAACGAATGTTATTAGATACCGAACCTGATATACAACATTATATTAGTCACTTTATTTACTAAAGAAGGATATAATTTTGTATTGTTGGATAATATTTTGAACATTTCCTATATCAAGAGTTGATCGGTTCAGGCACGTTATCTAAAAGCATATACGTTCTAAATCAAATCACAGTTCTTAATGTACAAAACACACAATAGAGGAAGATTTTAGATATGAACGAATCCTTCTTGAGGCATTGTAGACTAGGTCATATCAATGCGACCCAACTAGCTGAAGTTACATAAAGATGCATATTTAAATCGGTTTGAATTTACATCTTGTGAAACTTTCCAGTCATGTCACAAAGATAAGATGACCATAGCTCCGTTTATTGGAAACAGAGAAAGAGTTAGTAAACTCTTTAGATTGATACATGATGATGTATGTAGGTCCCCTGTCTACACATGCCAGGACTGGTTCTTTGCACTTCATTACATTCATTGATAATCTCTCAAGATTCGCACATGTGTTCCTGTTGAAACACAAGTCTGAAACTTTTGAGAAATTCAATGAATATAAGTTAGAAGTAGAGAAACAAAATGGGTATAAGTATCATGTCCTTTAATGTGATCCGGGAGGAGAATACTTGAGCATGGAGTTCCTGGACTGTTCTAAAGGAGAATGAGATTCTCTCTCAGCATTACTCCTCCGTATACACCACATCACGTCGGTGTATCGGGGTGGAGCAATCGCACCCTATGTGATTTGGTATGCTCTATGATGAGTACTACTGAGTTGCCTATTTCCTTTTGGGGGTTATGTACTTATGAAGCTGCATACCTATTGAATAGGGTTCCAATCAAATTAGGTGCCTACCACTCCATATGCGATATGGTATGGAAAGAGCCCATCTCTTAAGTAAGTTAAGATTTGGGGTTGTCCGGCCTATGTCTAAAAGCAAAATCCTGACAAGCTCGAGGTAAGGTCAGTTCTGTGGAAGTTTGTTGGATATCCCAAGCATTCGCCAGGGAATGTCTTCTACCATACTGAGGAACAAAAGGTGTTTTATTTCTCGGCATGCCACCTTTTTAGAAAGGATTTTCTTGTGAAGAAATTAGTGGTCATGAGGTAGAACTGGAAGGAGTTCCAGCTATACAAACTGCAGAATGATTTAGTAGAACCAGAGGATTCAATAGTTCCCGACGAACCTCAGCCTCTCCGCCGATCTAGTAGGGTTCCTCATCCACTTGAGAGATACTTCGGTTTTCTCTATGACAGTGGGAATGAGGATTGCATCATGAGATGATGACCCAACTAGTTTCAAGCAGGCCATCAGGAGTGGGGACTCTGTGAGAATGGTTGGATGCTAAGCGATCTGAGATGGAATCCATATACACCAAGAAAGTATGGACTTTGGTTGCTTTATCTGAAGGGTTAAATCCCTATCAGGAGCAAGTATATCTTAAGAAGATTACTTGGAGTACATGGAAAAGTTAAGACTTTCAAAGCTAAGACTTGTTGCAAAAGGTTCTTATCATCAACCAGGTGTGGATAATGATGGAACCTTTTCTAGTCCCTATGCTTAAGTCTATCCGGATCCTACTTGCCACTGCTACATACCATAACTATGATATCTGGTTGTTGGGTTTCATGACTGCTTTTCTAAATTGTGATTTAGAAGAGAGCGTCTATAAGTACACAGCCAGAGAGTTTCGTAGACAGTGGGAGCAGCGGAAACGTGTGCAAGTTGTTTTATGGGTTAAAGCAGGCATCACGGAGTTGGAACATCTGTTTTGATGTGGTAGTCAAAGAGATTGACTTCATCAAAAAGGTAGATGAACCTTTGTAACATTTCAGGAAAATAAAATATTATTTTTTGGAATTTTTATATTTAAAAAATAATTATTTTGAATATTTTAATAAGGCGGTAAAATTAAATACCGATAAATTTGGGGAACATTTGGAAAATTATAGAAATTACTAAAAAGAGAGTGCTTTGTGTAATTTATGCAAATTATGAAGTTTTATGATTTATTATACACCATTTTAGTGCTAATCGCGATTAAATATCGCTAATCGCACATTAAGCGTGTTTTGTGCACATGACATGCACCATATCATTTTCACACTTACATTTTTCTATCATGGCTTTTCCCTTATTTTTATCATGCATGGCTTTTTAAATGAAAAGAAAAGATAAAGAAAACAAGAAAAAGAAAAGTCAAAGAGGTATCATGATGACAAGAGGGATGGGCATGAGAGAGAGAGGGTGAGGGGTCAAACCTAGGCATGGCTCATTATTTCTCTCTTCATCTCTTCACCATTTCTTCTCCCTCTTCACCCATGGAAGCCCCCATCTCCCTCCTCCACTTCAAGCCTCAAAACACCCCCAAAACAAACCCAAAACCCCATCTCCATTTCACAAAAAGCATGCACAAGCTCAAGGGGAGCACATTGGACCAAGAAAAATCAAATTTTGAGGACTTTGGGCAACTCAAGAATTTTCTTGAGTTCCAATTGAGGTAATTTCTGCACCTTTAGAAAAGTATTTAAATTATTTAGGCATCCATATATGTTTAGTATCGATATTGAGTGGTTTTGTTAACCTAGAAATTTCTAGATGGGGGTTTTGAGAAATTTTGAATTATGAAGTGTAATTGAGCTTAGTAGAGACCTTATGACCCCTGTAGGGAATGTATCTTGGACTGAAACCATATAATAAACCCCGGAATACGAACTTAGAAACCCCGACATCAGAAAACTGTGAAAATATGATGGTAATTGGAAATTTGCTAACACTCGGGGACGTGAAAATTATTTAGCAAACACTGAGATACATGCAGGCAACCTAGGACCCCCCACTGAAACCCTAGCTCCTACTTCCCCAACTTGGCCGCAAAAATATTCCTTCTGGCCGCATTTTGCGGCCAGACCTATTGCATTTTGGTTCGTATTTATTCTGTAGCTCCATCTCCAGTAAACTAGACCCCTCCTGTATGCAAAATGTCCCAATTGTCACCTGAGGAAAATCTGGAAGTGTTTTACTTAGTTGCTGAAATTGTTTTACGGCTTTTAATGAACTGGAAATTGGTTTTTAAAGATCTGGGATGACCCGAGACCTTGGTAAAAGAAGTTCCCTTGACCATGAGACGTGCAGGCACCCTAAGAGCTACCACTGAAACCTGAGACCCCCTGGACTTTTCTTGGCCGCAATTTTATTCCCTTTGGCTGCAATTTGCGGCCTGGGTAGTTTGGAAATGGCTCGTGCTTGTTCTGTAGCTCCTATGTCAGTAAACTAAACCCTCCATATGTGCAACTTTGACCAATTTTACATAGGGTAAAATCTGGGGCCATTTTCATGAGTTGCTGCTTTGGTTTTCTCGTTGTTTATGAATTCAAGTTTTGATATTTGGTATTGTATTCGATTACTTGACGTTTGTACATCTGTATCGAGTGTTATTTGGTTGAATTGCGAGAGTAGACGATAGGTTTTAACCTATGTGTAATACTAGTGCCGATTTGGTTTTCGTGCAAGATTTCTGTTTACGATGCTATATGTGACATGCATGTACCCCATGTGAACTTCGAGACGACAAGCAAGCGCGTGGAGACATCAGCATCGGCAAGCGAACCTCAGGTGAGTAGATTATATCTACGGGGGAAGTCGGGTGGATGGCGTATAATACCCCCGCAAAGTTGTGAGAAATGATAGGATGTGTTATATATATACTTTTATATGTTAGTGTATGATACGAAAATTAGCAAGAAAAGTTTTAGGAGATTAGGGGTTAGTGTTAGCGAGAATTGAAGAAAGGACTTTAGTCGATTTCTTAGTCACGAAACCCTAGAGCAAATATTTGCATACACGTACATACACATACTCCCGTACATTTACTTCCTTGTGCGTATTGGGGACATATATATATATATATATATATATATATATATATATATATATATATATATATATATATATTGGTATTCATATGCTTGGATGATAAAGATGTTATATGATACTTGGGAATGAGTCGATATGATCAGGCATGATGCCGTGAGATATTTAATATGTGACCGAGATATGTCATGATGTTATAGCGGATCGTTGGATGACGATACCATGTAAATGATGATATATATATGATAGCTGACATATGATCGAGATATGAGATGAGATATGTTATAATATTTATAATGGATCGCTTGGGCGATGTATACTTCTATATGATAATATGTGTTGATGACATCGGATTGTATGAGGCTTTAGATCAGTAGCCAGATCATGATATTGTTGATGATATTAGTAGTGTACTAGACTTAGATCAGTACCCCTGCTCACGATATGTGATGATGTGGATACCAGATGAATAATGAGATAAATGTGATATTTGATCCGTACCCAGATTTGGGATGCCGTACGATAGATTTACCGTACGAGATATAGTTATGAGGATAGATCCTCACTCTTGACTCGAGGATGTTATATTCTTTATTGTATCGTACGTGATACTATTGAGGCGAGATCACAGACTACTATATATATATATATAGATCGACTCAGACTTAGGCGGATTCCCTTACCCTTTTGACTGGGCTCGAGTCATACTCTTTTTCAAAAGTGGAGAATCGTAAGTATTTTAAATACCAAACTGTATGACTCGTATATTGGGTTGGTATATTTTCAATGTTGCTGTTACTACATCACCTTCTGTATATTTATGATGTTTCATCGCATTGCATGCTTATACATATGTTATCTGTAATTATTATGAAACCCTGCTGTCAGGACACCAGCACCATTACCGATGATGCGTATGTTCCATGTACACTTGCTTGCCGGCTCACACACATCATCATCGGTAATTTCCATGTCACGTACACTTTAGAAAATACTATTCATTGACATAGCTTGCTAGTTGATAGTTGCAATATGTTATAGCTTTCATATGCTAGTTTAACTATTGCATTTATTACATGATATCAGATGCATTCATATATTCATTGGTCATGCAGTATTATGGAGATTTATGCCGGTATTCACTGTTTATTGATAGCATGATTTTTCTGATTTTGGATCCTTCTTGAGATTTCTGGATTTGGAAACCGCATGTGAAAGTTTTATAAACTGATGACTTGTTTTAAAGAGATTGATGCGGTTTTCCTTGATATGATGAGTATTGTCCACCATGATATTTTCTCGGTTCTGAGATGGTTTTCGAGACCCGATTCGAGGAGTTGGATGAACCGTTTGCGGGTACATGGTGGACCCGGTATGGTACCCCAGGGCAAGAAGCTCGAGTTGTAGACGATGAGCCCGGCAGGGGCAGACTGCCTACCGATGATTGTTTGGCGCGGCGGATATCCGGAGGATACCGTTCGTGGTCGTGTGATTGATGATATGGGATGATCCGGACTGACGGAGCCCGAGGTGTTGAGATATTGAGATATTGAGATTTGAGACACTGAGATATTGGGATTTGATGATACAGGCCAGTTCGGATAGCCGGAGCCTGAGATATTGAGATAATGAGATTTATGTTTTGTGTCGATGCTTGACACTGATTTCTCTGTTGATTTCATTGATGAAACTCAATTTATATACATACAGAAATCTCATTAAATAAAGAAAACAGTTGTCTCATTCATAATGTATTTTGTTTCATTTGTAATGCATTCATACATCATATATCTTATATGTTGCTATATGAGGTCCTAACACGAGCATGTAGTATTACACTTATACATAGATGGACCAGGATATTTATTTGAGAATATTACTTGATACGGCCTAGGATAGTGTCATGCATTCGATTTCTACTCGTAGATGTTTTCTAATCACGAGTTGGTGTAAGTCTACGGTAGCGTCCCGGCCGTCAATCCGAGGCCAAATGCGGAAACAAAAACTTTTTAGGAAACCGGCGCTATCGTAGTCTTTCACCCGGATCGAACCATTAACGCTAAAATAGATAACTACTAAGAAGTGAGAGTGGCTATACCGATCGATCCGTGTCCTTCGGTCTTTGGCCACCATCCCATTCTCCTCGCGACATCTCCGATCTCCGGTCTACTCGTCGGAAAGGGCACCACATCAATGAGTCTTTTTACGGGCTCCCGCTTCATCCGTAGCAACTCGGACATGAAGTTTGCTAGCCGACATGTCCAAGGTGATGTAGAGAATGTGTGTGATAACTTTGTCTCAATTATCCATTCATTCTCAACACATGAGAGTGTATGGATGGAGGTTGAAGATGATGCCATTAGTGGAAATAGTGAGCTAGAGGAAGAAGAAGAAGTGGCTTTCTTTTTCTATTGTGTGAGATAAAAGATGAGAGAACTAGAATGATAATCCAAGAGCCAACCCCAAGCCTATGGCTGCCCTCTCTCTTTCCATCCATCATTTCACACCCTTAATAAAACACTAATGTGACATTTGGACAATAAAAGTGACGATGAGTCACTAAACATGTCCATGTCACATTTAATGCACCTCATCATGAACTAAGCTCATAATTTCCACAAAAATAAATATTAACCCAAATGTTTACAACAATAAAAAGATATGGAAACATCTAAAGTAAACTCATGACGGATCACAAGGATACCCCTCACCTGTATATACATACCTGCATCTGCATTCCGACTGAATGCGAATGCGATGAGACTAAAGTAATCCAACAAATCTAATACTAGGATCCGGCTTAAACCTGTAGGGTTGCTAGGCACGCTCACAAGGTTCTATGAGGCATCAACCATGCCCGATTAAAATTTTAGCCGTGCCGAACAACCCAAAGCCGGATCTTTAAACTAGGGTTTAGACGAAAACAAGCATGTTAAACTCTTTAACACTAAGTGAGAGGGATTACAACCTTTGTAGATCCGGTCCTTCACTTCTTAAGCTCCGTGTTGAGGTCCCTTCGCTGCGATCATCGTGTTCCGGACTCTCGAGAGGCTTCACGAAGAGAAAGATGCAGTCTTGCTTCCGATCTTCGATAACATAGATGATCTACCTTGAAGTTTCGTTAACACAAGCTATCACTCATGAAATGATGTGAACACCCTCATCTAAATGGCAAGGATAGATGAGGATGATGAAGTAGGATTTTTGCTCTCATTTATAATCTTTTTCTCACTCACTTTCATCACAAAAGCAAAACTAGAAAGCTTTTTCAAGAAGGAACTCAAGGAAGAAGAAGAATTAATCCTTTTGTGATGAATAATGAATTAATGTAGTGGTTACAAATCTAACCAAGGGTTAAGCATGAAGGAGTTAACCCATGTAGAGAATTGACTAGAGTTAATGGTTTGGATTGGGTTAACAAAAAAATCTAGCTAAAAATAAAGTCAAAGCTTCATGGAAGCTTCATGAAGCTTCATGCAAAAGCTAACCCTAATCCAAACCCTAACCAAGTTTAAACCCTAAACCATTGTTAAATTTGTAACCCTAACATGTTACAATATTATATATCACATATACAATATATTTTGTAACATTAGAAAATAATACAATTAACATATATCACATATATATCAATGTATTATCCCGTGAGAAAATGAATCTTTTAGTGAGTTACTATTCGTTAATGTAATTTAATATATCATATATATTATTATACATTAAATTATCGAATCAACACTTGATCCGACAATCCGGCTATATCGCATATAACCGACTAATATGATGACCCGGCTATATTACATATACCCGGCCGATATCTCATATCGCGAGAATCCAATACGGTATCACATACCGCATTATCCTCGGTCCCGCACATATCACATATGTGCTCCTACTCCATTTTGCCAGAGTCAAGAAACCTCTGTGTAGGACTCTAAAGAATCGTCAATACGCCGGCAGTAGGTGATGATCATATCAAACACCTACAAGCTGCAAGCGGTCAGCTAAACGTAACAGCCACCCAGGTATTGAGCGCTCAGAAGATCAACAAGTAAGCCTGTACATTCTCCTGTGAATCCAATCAGTAACACTCCCGTACAGTCCGGTCTCGTCGTCTGATATGTCGCATATCTCGCCTAGGGGTGGTAAACGTCAGACCCCAGTAGCTCGATAAGTCGTGTCGATATGAGGTCTATAACAGTTCGAGAAACTACTGATAACACTTACCAGTAAATCTCAGCAACCTTGGACAGGGATTTCCGGTTATAGCCAATCGAACACAGCACAACATCAACTCCCTATACCGGGAGAGACGAATCCCCTCCTATCGCTCATTGCCTCCATGTGATTCGGGACTGTACCAAAAAGCAACCTTTTTGCATGCCCTCTTGGACATGGTTTGATGGAAATCAAAGCACAGTGGTAATCACACAAGACTCTATGACGGCCTCGGGTCAACAGACTACTCTGTACCAGTGTCACCTAAGAACTGCCATCTGACGTAAGGTATAATACCATCTGGGAGTTCTCGGCGAGTCCGTCCAGTGTACCCAGTCTCTACTGAGCACCCGTACACCATCTTTGATGTCAAACACCGATGGATATGGGATCATCCATCGCCCATCATATGGGTCAAGATGCGTATACGCTAGTCTACTCTGGTGTATCGATGCCCTGTCTCAATACACCCTTGACTAGGAACAGTTATAGGATGTACTCGTCGACAACCGTGTCCCCACTAGTATTATCTCATCATAGTCCCAGTAGTCGAGTACATATCCTAAGGGCTTTATCAACATGTAACATAGAGACAATCAGAGTACATGTTAAGATAAAGTACAGCCAGATAGCATACTATCATGTCGAGCAAGAAAGTCCTCCCTATATATGTCCTAGCATCCACTACAATATACATCGTATGTACAGTAATGGCCTCTAGGGCATACATATAACTAACAATCTCCCACTTGCACTAGGGCCATCTGTTGTGGTATCGCATACCCAACAATTAGCTGTGGTTGAAGTATCTCTTACTCAACCATCCCATAAAAGTCTCTACTAGGAAAAAGGCCTTTGTGAGTGGATCCGCGCTGTTGTCCTCTGTGTCTACTCTCCTAACCTCGATCTCCCTAGAGATCAACCATCTCCATGATCAGGTGATACTGCCTAAGAATTATATCTGGATTTCTGATGGGACGGGGGTTCCTTGGCTAAAGCCACAACTCCATTGTCACATAATGGTAGGAACGAAGTTCATCTCATGAACTTATATATCCAGACTGCCTCTTTGGTAGCATCCATGGTAACGATGTATCTTGCCTTTAATCGTCTAGAAAGTCACGGTATCTAGCTTGGAACTCTTCCAACATACCGTCCCTCCACTGAGGGTAAAGACAATGCCTGCGACTGACATTCAGTCGTCCTTATCACCCTGGAACCTTTCCAGTGATTCTCCCCAGGATCGATTGATACCATCTCACTACTACTAGTGAGAATCCTAACATCCAATCAGATCTATCTCATAGATCCAAAACCCTGGATTTAAGAGGTATCACTTTGATCCTATATGGAGAATCCTTATGATAAGCGGAGATTGACCGAGCGCAGCATAGGAAACTCTTTTCCTATCAAGAGTATGTCATCCACGTACTCTACGAGGATCGCCACCATACTCCCTACTATCTTTTTGTATATACAAGGTTCATCTACCATTTTGATGAAGTCAAACTTTTTGACTACCACATCAAAACAGACGTTCCAACTCCGCGATGCCTGCTTTATCACATAAAACATCTTGCACACGTTTCTGCTGCTCCCACTGTCTACGAAGCCCTCTGGCTGTGTACTTATAGACGCTCTCTTCTAAAACATCATTTAGAAAAGCAGTCATGACACCCAACCACCAGATATCGTAGTCATGGTATGTAGCCGTGGCAAGTAGGATCTGGATGGACTTAATCATAGCTTTGAAAGTCTCAACTTTTCCATGTACACCAAGTAATCTTCTCAAGATATACTTGCTCCTGATGGGGATTTAACCCTTCAGATAAAGCAACCAAAGTCCATACTTTGTTGATCTATAAGGATACTGAGAAATAGGAAACTCAGATCTACATAACAGATCTTAACAAACTTAAGATATGGGCTCTTCCCTTTCCATATCACATATGAAGTGGTAGGCAACTGATTTGATTGGAACCCTATTCAATAGGTATGCAGCTTCTCAAGTGCATAACTCCCAAAAGGAAATAGGAAACTCAGTAATACTCATCATAGAGCGCACCATATCAAATAGGGTGTGATTGCTCCGCCCCGATACACCGACGTGCTGTGGTGTATACGGAGGAGTAATGCTGAGAGAGAATCTCATTCTCCTTTAGAATAGTCCAGAAATTCCGTGCTCAAGTATTCTCCTCCTTGGTCTCATCAAAGGACATAATACTTATACCCGATTTTGGTTCTCTACTTCTAACTTAAATTCTGTGAATATCTCAAAAGGTTCGGACTTGTGTTTCAACAGGAACATATGTCTGAATCTTGAGAGATCATCAGAGAATGTAATGAAGTACAAAGAACCGGTCTTGGCATGTGTAGACAGGAGACTTTCATACATCAGCATGTATCAATCCTAAGAGTTCACTAACTCTTTCTCTGTTTCCAATAAACAGAGCTATGGTCATCTTATCTTTGTGACATGACCAGCAAGTTTCACAAGATGTAAATTTAATCAGATTTAAATATGCATCTAAATGTAACTTAGCTAGTCGGGTCGCATTGATATGACCTAGTCTACAATGCCTCAAGAAGGATTCGTTCATTTCTGAACTCTTCCTCTCGTGTGTATTCTGTATACTAAGAACTGTAGTTTGATTTATAACGTCAATGCTTTTAGATAACTTTCCTGAACCGATCAACTCTTGATATAGGAAATGTTCAAAACATTATCCAACAATACAAAATTATATCCTTTCTTTACTAATAAAGAGACTGATATGATGTTGTATATCAGGTTCAGTATCTAATAATATTTGTTCAGAATCAATGTATTCTGGTAATACAGGGTGATAGTGACCAACAGACTTGGCTGCAACACTTGCACCGTTTTCTGTCTCATGAAACTTATCACCCGTTCTCAGTTCTCTACCTTTCTGCAGCCCATGTAACAGATTACATATGCGGGATCCTGATCCGGTATCTCATACCCAGGACGTAAAGGATACTGAGAAACAGTTCTCTGTAATGAACACACCCGAAGAAGATGCATCAGCATGCACTTTCTTCGTTTGGGCGGCACGGGAAATCTGGTATTCCCTAATTTCCTGCTTTGTCTTATAACAATTATAAGTTGGAGCGGGACCAACGTTCCCTAGCTCAGTATAACAAGCTGGTTCAGTCAATATATCCGTATTATTATCTTGATTAAGGCGTGATATGGTCGCTACCTGGAGAGAGAGAGAAGAAAACACTCAGCGTATGCTCTTGCAAGATTAGATTGGTTATCTAATATATCTAATCAGGATGGCTCCCACTGTTTTAATCAAATCTTCCTTCAAACCCTAAAAGGAAAGACTAGCCGGGATTAATTACACGCTACAAGTTCGCCAATCTTTCAGCCTGGCCAGTGTCGGTGCTTTGAGGGAGGTCCCCCGTGCTTTCGCACGAACCTAATTAAAGTAAACCTCGTTTTCCCAGAGGCGTAACCCCGTTAACACCTTTCTAGAAACCTACTTGATCGGCTAATTGTAATGTGTAAAACTCTCCCAGGAGTAACTCTTACTCACAGAGGGTATCGGGATCCAACTATCTCATAGAAGGTATGCAATCTCATTGCAAATTTCAACACTTGAAATTCCCAATAATATTTTACCCCTAGCGTCCTATGACCTTGACGCAGGCCAACAAACCACAGTGCGCTAGTCAAGTTCAACCCGTCATTTCTTGATTGAATTAAACCCACCTGCACGACCCTTGACGCAGGCCAACAAAGTCGCACGACTACCCTAATCCAATCTGCATCATATGCATAAACAGATAAATACTAGTTAGCTACCGCACACTACGCCTTAACGCAGGCCAACAAACGTAGCACGAATACTAAGTAGGACTTATCTGAAATGACGGAGGGCTACGACAGGTTTTTATGAAAACCCTTTGCGTAATGAGCTTGATATCGTTGTAGAATCGAGTGATTTTAAATGGAATGTTTCTGAGGTTTTTCTAGTTTTGCTAAAGGGGTCACTCCCGGTGAAGGGATCGTCGGCCCTTTCCTCATCGAATAAGGTGCAAGATATTTCACAAATATCACTATGCAAAGCAAGAACTATAGAAGCAATCAAAAGACAAACCGAGTTTGTAGCATCTGCTAGTTTCACTAAAGAGGTCACTCCCGGTGAAGGGATCTCAGCTCTTTCCTTATCGAATAAGGTGCTGGATGTTCTACAAGGAACACTGCTATGCAAAGCAAGAACTAGAGCTACCAGTTTTTAAACAAGTTTCTACAACATCTTAGGGTTCTTTTAGTTTCATTAATCTCATTAATGAAGTCCCATTTTAATATGCTTCACAAGCATCACATTTGAAACGAAATCTGCAATATAACATATATCTCATATATATAATATAAACATTCGTCTCAGGCAGTAATATGATCTCATCATAGAACATTGCAGCAGAAGAACATATATGAAATATT
Source organism: Agapanthus africanus (assembly GCA_030015575.1). NCBI lineage: Eukaryota > Viridiplantae > Streptophyta > Magnoliopsida > Asparagales > Amaryllidaceae > Agapanthus > Agapanthus africanus. The sequence goes on from CM057339.1 coordinate 537,539,586, forward strand.
GGATATACTAGGACGTCCGTATTTTCAATACGATTCTGTATAAAACACGGATTCCACGGTCGCGATGAATAGCCAAACCCACATCCCTGACCCCTACGAGAGCGGCAAGCAACACTGCCAATTCTAGGGTTAGGAGACCCGGTCTCGACTCCTCGAGATGGTCCTCCACTGGACCCTAGAACCCGGTTACTTGTGCTCCCCACCTTGGGTCTACCTAATGCGGAAAAGTAAATAATATACAATGGTGACATCATCCTCAGCCCGGAAGTGCCCCAATAAAAGAATATTACATACAAATGAATTTTACATGAATGAAAAAGAAAAAACTCTCATCTCACATAAAACCCCCGGCTATTCCGAACGCGACGATCCAATATAACATATCATAGCAACACATAATATCTCATATCATCAACGTATGCAAGTATGCGTATCCCGATTGTCGTTGATGTATAGCAACGAAGCCGGCGATACACCACATACTACGCTTACGGTCACAGAAAAGAAAGTGTAAAACTACAACAGTTGGAATCCGCAACCTCCTTAGACATCGCATGCCTAACCAAATGAATTCCTTAGACATCGCATGCCTAACAATTATAAACCCCGCATTTTAGTCTCATTATCGAAAACTCTTTTCAATATCAAGTCGGGAAATTCAACAAGATTCCCGACATCCTGATCGAATGCTCGTCGCAAACTTTAGTAGACAGCCGCACCCCCGGATGCCGTCGACGAAGTGCACTAAGGCGGAACACCGCTGCCGTGAGCACCCTAACGGATGCTTTTGGCGACGGGGTTCTCCTGCAGTCACTTGGTCGGGGCTATGGGGCGTCGCTGTCTATTAAGTTTACCCGGCGAGTATCCGCGTACGCTACGTGATTGCGACAGAATTTTGATCACATCAAAATTCCGTGGCAACCGATCATCTGAGACTGAACTGCTAGATTTATAACATTCAAATTAGTTATCTCATAACTACCTGTGGATTCCAAATATTGTATCACATTCCAGATAAAAAGACAGTGTTAAACTTTCCGATCGAATAATCAAACACCCAAGATTTCCCCAATATATCTCAACACTTGAAATCAGTTTAAAAACATCCATCACATGCCACAATACCAATGGTCTAGCCATAGAAGGGTCAAGCCAACGCCTCACATGTGGCACGCCGTACTGCCACAAACCCTAAGGTTTAGAGGCAGTTCAAGATGGTCACATAATCGAGTTAAGGGTTGTTGTCTTCTAGAGGGTCCACCGCGTTACTTGCACGACTTAGAACGTTATTAAACTCGAGAAAAAATCCAACTTTTGAAAAATTTTCCGGCAGGGGAAAAAGTGAGTTATTGATATCCGTTCGAACTTTTTAACACATTCTGAAAATTACCCGGAAAAAACTAAACGAAGTTAAATTATCCGATCGAATCAACGAGTCCCCAATACAACCTAAAAAATCTCCACACTTGAGTGGAATTAAAAAATTCCCAGAAAAAATGACAAGAAAGGACCTAAGAATAAATATATGAAGTTCTAGGGACTAATTCAAAATTTTGGCCGTGGAACCGCCGCCAAACCCTTGGTTTGGCCGCGGTTCCGCGGTCAAATCAGCGAATTACAAGTCCGTACTTCACAATAATTCTTAGTTTTTCCTGCTTAATTTTCTGAGCATTTTTAATTCATAAAAAATCACATTTTTGAAAAATATCCAGAGAAAGGTTCATGTCGGGGTTTCTGGGTTCGATCGGACTTTAAATTTTGTCTAGACTTCGCCTAAAGCTCTAGCTTGGCTCTGATACCACTGTAGGGTTGCTCGGCACGCTCACAAGGTTCTATGAAGTATCAACCATGCCCGATTAAAATTTTAGCCGTGCCGAACAACCCAAAGCCGGATCTTTAAACTAGGGTTTAGGCGAAAACAAGCATGTAAAACTCTTTAACACTAAGTGAGAGGGATTACTACCTTTGTAGATCCGGTCCTTCACTTCTTAAGCTCCGTGTTGAGGTCCCTTCGCTGCGATCATCGTGTTCCGGACTCTCGAGAGGCTTCACGAAGAGAAAGATGCAGTCTTGCTTCCGATCTTCGATAACAAAGATGATCTACCTTGAAGTTTCGTTAACACAAGCTATCACTCATGAAATGATGTGAACACCCTCATCTAAACGGAAAGGATAGATGAGGATGATGAAGTAGGATTTTTTCTCTCATTTATAATCTTTTTCTCACTCACTTTCATCACAAAAGCAAAACTAGAAAGCTTTTTCAAGAAGGAACTCAAGGAAGAAGAAGAATTAATCCTTTTGTGATGAATAATGAATTAATGTAGTGGTTACAAATCTAACCAAGGGTTAAGCATGAAGGAGTTAACCCATGTAGAGAATTGACTAGAGTTAATGGTTTGGATTGGGTTAAAAAAAATATCTAGCTAAAAACAAAGTCAAAGCTTCACGGAAGGTTCATGCAAAAGCTAACCCTAATCCAAACCCTAACCAAGTTTAAACCCTAAACCATTGTTAAATTTGTAACCCTAACATGTTACAATATTATATATCACATATACAATATATTTTGTAACATTAGAAAATAATACAATTAACATATATCACATATATATCAATGTATTATCCCGTGAGAAAATGAATTTTTTAGTGAGCTAATATTAGTTAATGTAATTTAATATATCATATATATTATTATACATTAAATTATCGAATCAACACTTGATCCGACAATCCGGCTATATCGCATATAACCGACTAATACGATGACCCGGCTATATCACATATACCCGGCCGATATCTCATATCGCGAGAATCCAATACGGTATCACATACCGCATTATCCTCGGTCCTGCACATATCACATATGTGCTCCTACTCTATTTTGCCTGAGTCAAGAAACCAGTGTGTAGGACTCTAAAGAGTCGTCAATAAGTCGGCAGTAGGTGATGATCATATAAAGCACCCACAAGCTGCAAGCGGTCAGCTAAACGTAACAGCCACCCAGGTATTGAGCGCTCAGAAGATCAACAAGCAAGCCTGTACATTCTCCTGTGAATCCAATCAGTAACACTCCCGTACAGTCCGGGTCGTCGTCTGATATGTCGCATATCTTGCCCAGGGGTGGTAAACGTCAGACCCCAGTAGCTCGATAAGTCGTGTCGATATGAGGTCTATAACAGTTCAAGAAACTACTGATAACACTTACCAGTAAATCTCAGCAACCCTGGACAGGGATTTCCGGTTATAGCCAATCGAACACAGCACAACATCAACTCCCTATACCGGGAGAGACGAATCCCCTCCTATCGCTCATTGCCTCCATGTGATTCGGGACTGTACCAAAAAGCAACCTTTTTTCATGCCCTCTTGGACGTGGTATGATGTAAATCAAAGCACAGTAGGAATCACACAAGACTCTATGACGATCTCGGGTCAACAGACTACTCTGTACCAGTGTCACCTGAGAACTGCCATCTGACGTAAGGTATAATACCATCTGGGAGTTCTCGGCGAGTCCGTCCAGTGTACCCAGTCTCCACTGAGCACCCGTACACCATCTTTGATGTCAAACACCGATGGATATGGGATCATCCATCGCCCATTATATGGGTCAAGATGCGTATACGCTAGTCTACTCTGGTGTATCGATGCCCTGTCTCAATACACCCTCGACTAGGAACAGTTATAGGATGTACTCGTCGACTACCGTGGCCCCACTAGTATGATCTCGTCATAGTCCCAGTAGTCGAGCACATATCCTAAGGGCTTTATCAACATGTAACATAGAGACAATCAGAGTACATGTTAAGATAAAGTACAGCCAGATAGCATACTATCATGTCGAGCAAGAAAGTCCTCCCTATATATGTCCTAGCATCCACTACAATATACATCGTATGTATAGTAATGGCCTCTAGGGCATACATATAACTAACATAACCAAAGCCCACTAGTATGATCCGTCCGATCATGATCCGTGCACGACAGCACGTATATGATCGAACCCTGTCATAATTCCATACGGCCTCTACAACGTTTCGCCCGAAACTTGAGAATCTGTCTATGGGGGACTCTAAAGACTCATCAATATTTTGGCTGTGGATTTAACCACTAGCACGTCAGTGGTACTAGATGTACGTAACGGGCTACCGGGTATTAACCAAAAGGGAGGTCGATGAGCGAACTCGTCCTGACACCCTACTGAGCCTGTCAGTGACAATATCCGTATAGTCCGGTCCGTTCGTTTATGAGTATCGCATGTCGGGCCTAGGGGGTTGGTAAGAGTCTGACCCCCAAAAGCGGTACAAGTCATGTCGGAGTGTAGCCCAGAACACCCTGAGATACTACTGGAATACCTACCAGTAAGTCTTCTGCCTTGGCCAAGGACTTCGTGTAATGCTCTCCTAGACACAGCGCGATCTCACCCCCAATACCGGGAGAGACGAAACCCCTGCCGATCCGCTCACTGCCTCCATGTGGCTCGGGACTGTACCCAACTAAAACCTGTTTACACGACCCCTTTGAGCCGTGGTAGGGTAGTAATCAATGCACAGTGGGAACTCATACGAGACAAATGACGATCTCCGGTCGATGAACTAACCTGTACACATGTCACCAGGGAACTGCTATCTGATGCTAAGTATAAAACCAACTAGCATGTTCCCGACGAGTCCTGTCCAGTGTACTCATAACCCAATGAGCACCTATATATGTATTAGGTGAACCAACTGACACTAATGGTTTGTGAGACCAGCCACCGCCCCTCGTCGGGGTCTCGACCCGTATAAACTAGTCTACTCTGGAGTATCGATGCCCTGTCTCGAAACTCCCTCGACTAGGGACCACTTTAAGGATGTGCTTATAGACTACCCAACTCTTATGTATATGATCGCCATCATATTGCTGGTAGTCCAGAAAGAATCCTAAGGGCTCTATCAATGTATAATAGTTTTCTGTAAGGTCACCTAAAGCTGTACACGATGATAAAGATAAACCAGATAGCATACTATCCTCTTGAGTAAGACTGTCCTACCGGCATAGGTCCTCCCTCAATCATTGCAATCACGTGCCTGCGATCCAATAATTGACTTTGAGGGCACTATATCCAACAATCTCCCACTTGCACTCAAGGCTAATTATTGCGATGTCGCAAACTCATAGCCCGTGTGATACCGAACACCCAACTCCTCTACTGATCAGTCTCACAAAGCGCGTTTGCGAAACTATTGTGTTCGAGGAATAGCCTTAGTGAGTGGATCCGCCCTGATGTTTCTTTCTATATCTTTCTTTATCTCAAGTTCGCGGAGAAAGCCATCTCCCGAAACGAGCAATCCCTGTCTTAGAATATGTCTGGATATCTGATGGGACCTAGTTCACAAATGAACTTCAAATCCAAACTTCTTTAGACTGTATCGTCAACTGAACATAATCAGTATCCTGCGCCATGCCTCCCTCAGTATCCGCTTGGACCACCTGTCCAAACTACTTCCCCTTGTCAGAGGGAAAGCTATAACTCTGACAGTCACTCTGTCATCCAGGTCGCCTTGGAAGCCTGGAATGATAACCGCCTCCCGAAGGAGGTTGTCGTTATCATATCCTTAGAGCATCCACTTATGTTCTAAAACTGCTTCCGAATGTTTCTCCAGGATTGGATTAATATCAACTTATTGCATCTAGTGCAAAAACAACATCTGGTGTGGTACTTGACATTACATGATTGATTCAATAGCCTAAGCAAGTGATATTCCAATCATGTGCATCCTTCTCCCCTTTATTCTGCAAGACACCTTTAGAGAGGGTGACTCCATCACCTGCAGGTATACTACCGTGCCAGGAGTCGTCCATTCTAAAATACCTATAGAATGCTGTCTAAGTACCCTAATTGGGAAACTACCCAAATCTAGATCTAAAACCATAGATCTGGAAACCAGAATGTCTGATGTTATATCTATATCCTATGTGGAGAAACCATTGTGTGACAACAAAAGTATAACCGATCGTAGTATAGGAATTTCACTTCCTACTATGTGTATGTCATCCATATACCAGGACATCACACCCTACTACCTTCTTAACAAATCCATCCCCTATTCTGATGAAGTCAAACCTATGACTGTCACATCAGATATAGATGATCTATATCCGCTATATCTGCTTTAGTTTATAAATATACATTAGCTACTTGCCCACTATTCTTCCACTGCTCCCACTGACTACGACAACCCTCCGACAGAGTCATATACACGTGCACTTCTAAAGCTAGTTTAGAACGGCGCTATACTCATCCTCCTGCCGGGTCTCATAGCCTGGAACAACAGTAGTGTTAAGTCTGGGTAAACAAGAACCTCCCTGTCACCGTCCTTGAGGATACCGGAGTACCTCTCGGGTGCTTGAGGTTACCCTCCTACATATCTGCGGAGTGGCTAATGGAATGACAATCCAGATTGAATCTTTAGGTCCTATTAAATTTTCAGTAATCGTTTGCGGTTCTGGAATCACTTCCAGTTCTACCATACTCCCACTTCTGTTTTCTGAAAAAATCCATTTTATTAAAACTGTGGCGAGTCAAGAACAATATCACTATTGATCTTCCAGATGGTAGAAAATCAACACTCGTCATAGCCCGGGTCAACCCACAAACTGCCATTACAGAAACGTGCCTTGAGTTATCCAGACTCTGGTTTTAAGCATATGCCGGACAACTCCCCGTACCTAAACATCGTTAAGATATGAATCGTTCTATATCCAATATAGAAACAGAGGCACTGATTTAATTGGAACCAGATTCAAATCATGCAGCTGTCTCCAGTGCATGTCAACTAAATGGAGAGAGGCCGATCAACATTACTCAACTTAGGAATACATCCAGCTATGAGTAACCTGAAAGAAAAGAAAATTCTCATAATCATTATTATCAACTGAATAACCATACACAAGTATCTACATTTTCGATCACCTTGAAGAATCCTGATATTTGCAATACCTGGTTCTCTACTTTATTCATATATCTATAACTTCTCAAAACTTGGATCTTGTATTTCTATGAAACACATGTCTAAGAACTAGAGAAGTCATAAGTAAACAGAATATAGTACGAGTACCAACCCCTCTGTCTTAATGGACACTGGACAACATACAATACTCTGTATAAGTCCCTTGAGTCTAATAACTCATTCCCTGTGTGTCGTAGGTTGAAAACCGTACTTATGGTTAAGAAGAATTACACCGTTGTTTAATGCTCCTTACCTAACCATCCATTGATATAGGTAAATGTCATGGACATAATTTAAAAAGGTTATATCTCACTTTATAAACGTACAGATATATCAATTTGAAATTGGTGCATAACAACGGATATTCAAAACCAAATATCTGCCTTCCGGCAAACAGCCCAGGCGATTTCCTCAAATATCACCAATTACAACGAATCCCGATATAATGAGGATGATCATCCAATTCCCAATAACTTACTCCCACTCAACATCTGTAAAACCATACAGATGTGAGAATCAACCTGGTAAATACATACCCTGGAGTAAGGGCTAATTGGGAAATCAGTTTTCTTTTAACAATACACAGTAAGACTGAAACATGAAAATGTTTCGAAGGGGTATCCTGATATTCCTAGTAATGCCTCTTGCATTATCCAGATTCATGACTGTAACCGTATATTTCTTCGCCATCTCTCCAAATCCCTTTATATGTCTTTAGTCATTACTTTCTGTACACCACCTTTAGGCCAAATGGTTTTCTTCCTTCCCTACCGTTCGGCACCAGCCTATGGTTTAGAAGAAGACTATCCAATAAGCATAATGGGTGTACTCTCCTAATCCTAAGAGCGCTCGCAACACGAGAGAAGGTAAAAATAAAAGACAACTGAATAAACCTTATTCCTATTTCTCCTGAACCAGAATCCATCCCCAAACTGGAACAAGTTCCTTCGAGTTCGTATATAACCATACGATGGATTATCCAAATAGCTGTGGATCTTCGTAGTGATACGGGGTGTTATGGAGAAATACAAAGATGAAGTAGGAGTGGCGGTGAAATACTTGGTTTGGTCGTGAATAGCAGTCGCAATTTACTTTGCCCTCTTTCTGATCCCTTTACTTGTCTTTACTTATTACCTTCTGTACACCTTACTTAGGCCAATCGGTTTTCTTCATTTCCTACCTTTCGGCACCTGCCTATGGTTTGGATGAAGACTATCCAATTAGCGTAATAGGTGTACCGTCCTAATCCAAGGAGCACTCGCAACCTGAGAGAAGGTAAAAGGAAAAGACAACTGAATAGTCCTATTCATTTTCTCCAGAACCGGAAACCATCCTCGAATCTGGAACAAGTTCCTTCGAGTTCGTATATAACCATACGATGGTTTTATCCAATGGAAGTGGACGTTCGTAGTGATACGAAATGTTCCGGAGAAAAGGGTAAAAGTAGGAGTAGCAATGAGGTATGCAACTCATACAATCCAAAAGCCAGTGTTTTAAGAAAGTTCGGTCAACTTGGTCACTGAGTTATAGTCTAGGTTCGGGCCATGGTCGCTGCCAAAGAGAGAGAGTGTTGGATATAGCGCCCTCAAAGTCAATTATTGGATCGCAGGTACGTGATTGCTGTTGGAGATAGTGCCATCAGAGTCAATTATTGGATCACAGGCACGTGATTGCAATGATTGAGGGAGGACCTATCCCAGTAGGACAGTCTTACTCAAGATGATAGTATGCTATCTGGTTTACCTTTATCATCGTATACTGCTTTAGGTGACCTTACAGGTCACTATTGCACGTTGGTAGAGCCCATAGGATTCTTTCTTGACTGCCAGCAGTATGAGGGCGATCATATACGTGGGAGCTGGTAGTCTATACACACATCCTTAAAAGGTCCCTAGTCGTGGGAGTTTCGAGACAGGGCATCGATACTCCAGAGTAGAATAGTGTATACAGTCGAGACCCCGACGAGGGGAGGTGGCCGGTCTCACAAGCCACTGGTGTTAGTTGGTTCACCTAAGATGTATACAGGTGCTCATTGGGTTATGAGTACACCGGAAAAGACTCGCCGGGAACATGCTAGTTGGTCTTATACCTGACGTCAGATAGCAGTTCCCTGGTGACATGTGTACAGGTTAGTTCATCGACCTGAGATCGTCATTTGTCTCATGTGAGTTCCCCCTGTACTTTGATTACTACCCTACCACGCTCAAAGGAGACGTGCAAACAGGTTTTAGTTGGGTACAGTCCCGAGCCACGGAGGCAGTGAGCGGATCTGCAGGGGTTCGTCTCTCCCTGTATTGGGGGTGAGGTCACGCTGTGTCTAGGAGAGCCATTACACAAAGCCCTCGGCCGAGACAGGAGATTTACTGGTAGGTATTCCTGTAGTATCTCAGGGTGTTCTGGGCTACACTCCGACACGACTTGTACCGCTTTTGGGGGTCTGACTTTTACCAACCCCCTAGGCCCGCCATGCGATGCTCATAGACGAACGGACCGGACTGTACGGATATTGTCACTGACAGGCTCAGTAGGGTGTCAGGATGGGTTCGCTCATCGACGTCCCTTTTGGTCAATACCTGGTAGCCCGTTACGTATAGGCTAATACCTCTGACGTGCTAGTGGTTAAATCCATAACCAAAGTATTGACGAGTCTTTAGATTCCCCCACAGACCAGTTTCTCAAGTTTCGGGTGAAACGCTGTAGAGGCCGTATGGAGATATGGCAGGGTTCGATCAGATACGTGTGGTATTGCACGGATCATGATTGGACGGATAATATTAGCGGGCTTTAGTTTAAGCCGGATCCTAGTATTGTACAGTGTAGATTTGTCTCATTGCATTTGTATTTCGGTCGGAATACAAATGCGGGTATGTATATACAGTAGCGGGGTTTTCCTGTAATTTATTACGGGATCAGCTTTTTGGAGTTGCCAGTTTGCTTTCCGTTTCGGCCATATTTCTTTGTATCTTTCATTGGCTGAAAATTGGTGGAGGAGGGCTTATTTGCATTTATGCAAATAAGCATTTTGGAGGGTGGTTTTTGCAAGTATTTGCTTCATGATGGTTGCAACCTCATTTGACTTTCCTTGGATAATCATTACTTGACTTTCTTATTCATCACGGTTTACTTTTGGAGTCATCATGCTTGATGAGTGATGGTTGATGGAGTGTGGGTTTTAGTTTGTGATTATTGTTCATTATCATCACCCCTTCTCTCTCTTGCATTATGGACACTCTCTCATTTTTGATACACACTCTCCATTCTCTCCCCTTGGGGGCTCATGAGAGGCCGACCATATTCATGGGGGCTGCCCCTTTTTTTGGTGTGGGGATTTTGTTCTCTACATGCTAGAAAAATCCCCAAGTTCATCTAGAAAAAGTTCACATATCATTCCTCCACCATTATGGCAACTTCCACAACCCCAAAGAGATATAGAGTTCTACAGTTAACCTACAGCACCCTTGGGCAAGTCGGCTCGCCAATTTCGTGCCCGAGTTGCCTCGGTCCAGAGGTGGGAGCCCGTAAAAGAAGCCGGCGACGTGGTGCCCTTCCGGCGAGGAGATGAAGACCGGAGATTCCGCGGGGAGATCGGGACGACAACGAGAAGATCGAAGGACACGGATCGCTCGGTATATCTCTCTACCCGTTCTTTCGTTAGCTAGGATTAGATTAATGGCATGATCCGGGTTTATAGTGCGCGGTGGTGCCGGTTTCAAAAGTTAAAGTAGAATATCGTTTCCGCATTTTGGCCTCGGATTGACGGCCGGGGCGCCGCCGTGCACTTATAATTGCAATGATTGAGGGAGGACCTATACCGGTAGGACAGTCTTACTCGAGATGATAGTATGCTATCTAGTTTTCCTTTATCATTATGTACAGCTTTAGGTGACTGTTCACTATTACACGTTGATAGAGCCCTTAGGATCCTGCTTGACTACCAACAGCATGATGGCGATCATATACGTGAGAGTTGGGTAGTTCATAAGCACATCCTTAAAAGTGGTCCCTAGTCGTGGGAGTTTCGAGACAAGGCATCGATGCTCCGGAGTAGACTAGTGTATACAGTCGAGACCCGACGAGGGGCGACGGCCGGTCTCACAAGCCACTGGTGTCAGTTGGATCACCTAAGATGTATACAGGTGTTCATTGGGTTATGAGTACACCGGACAGGACTCGCCGGGAACCTGCTAGTTGGTATTATACCTAGCGTCAGATAGCCGTTCCCTGGTGACATGTGTACAGGTTAGTTCATCGACCGGAGATTGTCATTTGTTTCGTGTGAGTTCCCACTGTACCCTACCACGGCTCAAAGGAGTCGTGCAAACACGTTTTTTTTTGGGTACATTCCCGAGCCACATGGAGGCAAGTGAGCGGATCGACAGGGGATTCGTCTCTCCCGGTATTGGGGGTGAGATCGCGCTGTGTCTAGGAGAGCCATTACACATAGCCCTCGGCCGAGGCAGGAGATTTACTGGTAGGTACTCCAGTAGTATCTCAGGGTGTTCAGGGCTACCCTCCGACACGACTTATACCGCTTTTGGGGGTCTGACGTAACCAGCCCCCTAGGCCCGATATTCGATACTCATAGAAGAACGGACCGGACTGTATGTATATTGTCACTGATAGGCTCAGTAGGGTTCCAGGATGAGTTCGCTCATCGGCTTCCCTTGAGGTCAGTAAATGGGCAGCCGTTACGCACAGCTAGTGCCGCTGACGTGCTTGTGGTTAAACCCACTGCCAGGGTACTGACGAGTCTTAGAGTCCCCCACAGATAGTTTTCCAAGTTTGGGCGAAACGTTATAGAGGCCGTATGGTTTTATGGCAGGGTTCGAAAATGCACGTGCACTTGTGCACGTGTCATATTTCGGGTAGATAATACTGGTGGGCTTTGGTTTAAGCCGGATCCATATATTATATTGAGTCGGAATATTTTAGTCTCTCGTATTCGTATTCGGTCGGAATACGGATACAGGTATGTATATACAGGTGAGGGGTATTTTCGTAATCCGTTACGAGAATATTTTAGAAGATGCATTTCTTTTTGGATTAATCATTTTGGTTTAAATGATTAAATAGGTTTTGGAAATTGTGACTCATGGTTATGACTCATCAATTCTAGAATGTTCACTAATGACGCATGTAATGAGTCATCTAGTGAGTCATTAAGAATTAATGAGTTTTGTTTTGTGAAGAGATATTTGAGGAGATATTTTCATTAGATATTTCTCTTTTGTTTTTGATAAAAGATGAGAACCTCATATATCTATTCACATGAGAAGAAAATTAGAGAGAAGTTTATATGCTTGGTTTTCTTTTGCTCTCTTGATTTTCTTGAGTTCACCATTTCCAATCCTTAGCATCTTCTTCAACCTCCACCCTATCCCTCTCATGCGATGAGAACCCTAGGGTGTTTGAGACAAAGTATTCTACTCATTCTCTACTTCATCTTGGTCATCTCTTTTAGCAAACTTGATGACCGAGTTGACTCGGTATAGAGGCGGGAGCCCGTTTAAAGATCCGTTGACGTGCTGCCACCTCGATGAGGAGACAGGAGATCGGAGTTGCAGCGAGGGGCGTGGGATGATGGCTAAAGACCGAAGGACTCGGATCGATCGGTATAGCCTTTCTACCTCTTTACAGTTTGTTAGTTTAGCGTTAATGGCAAGATCCGGGTTATAGTATGCGATAGCGCCAGTTATAAAAGTTTTTGTTCCGCGTTTGGCGTCAGAATGACGGCCGGGGCGCTACCGTAGACTTACATGGTATCAGAGCCACGCCATTAACCTTTACTAACTTGTTCTAACGTGTTTAAAACATCGATCGAACGAAATTTCCAAAACCGTATTTTTCAGGCTAAAGTTTTTGTAGATTTTTAAAACAGGTCTAAAAATCATTTTGAGCATCAAAGAAAATCGAGCAGGCTTTTTTAAGAATACTGTAGAAATTTGGTCAACTGTTGCCTCCATAGCGCCGCGGAATCGCCGCACAAGCCATGTATTGGCCGTGGTTCCGCCGCTGCTTTGGAGCAACAGTGCACCAATTTTCTACAGTAACGTCTTTAATGTAAAATTGTGGTTTCTGGAATATTTTGTTTGGGCTCAGATTTTGTTTGTGTACTGCAGATGTACGCGGGGCCCACTTCTGGAAGTTTTGTCGATCGAAATTTTAAACTTGTTAGTTTACAATACTTACATTATATCTTCGACCGTGAATGTCATTCGAGTGGTAAATTGCATCTAATTGCTAAAGCTATTTTAGACGGGTTTGCGAACGTGACATTCGCGTTGATGTTCTGTGTTGTGCTGTAATGTTGTGGATTTGTCGTGGTGGATAGCAGTGTGCAATGGTAGTGCAGTTTGGATTTATTTGTACATTTGATATTGCGGGGCGAGCGTCCAACATGTGGACCGCCGTCACTGCCTATTTGTATAATATTCTTTTGGGGCACGACCGGGCTGAGGTCGATGTACCCGTTGTACATATTTTTCATTTTTGTACTAGGTTTACCCCGCGACGGAGTGCACGGATAGCCAGGTTCTGGAGGGAAACGGGTCCGCATCTCATGGCTTTGAGAGGCAAAGGGGCCTCACTCTAGAATTGGCAGACTATTCGCCGCACTCATAGGGGGTACAGGTTGACCCAAAGAGGGGTGCTCAAGTTACCTGATTCCGTGAAGTGCAAGGGTGGTCCATTTACTTTGCTGTAGGGGGCTGCCTCGCTTCAGGTTTTGGCGGGTAACTTTCCGCACCCGTAGGGGTCTAGGTTTTCATTGCACAGGCTATCCACACGACCAGGGGAACGTCGGGTTTCAGCAGTGGCTCTGTGAAATCCGGGGATCCCAGATTATCTGTATTGTTTTGTGATGCTTATTACTTTTCTGTAATGTTGCATATTATCACGCCTGGAGCGATTATTGTATATTGGTATATATACTAGTAGATGTTGTATATGTTTTGCACCCGCGCTAGTCCAGTCCCCGCTTTGTCGTTAGTTAAGTAACCTAACGGGTAATGACGGGACCCAATGGCGAATACGGATGTCATATACGTACATTATATTTTCGTTCTTTTCTTGTATGATTAATTGATGGGACTGCATTGATTCTGATCAATGCAAAGGAAAACAAACCTGTTTGGACGTTGTTGGAACAGTTTTAAAAAGTGTTATTATAAAGACGTTTTCTTTTGTTTTGCATAGTGGTATTCAGTTGGAATATCCTGCACCTCATTCGACGAGGAAAGGGCCGAGATCCCTTCACCGGGAGTGACCCCTTGGGCAGAAGTTTGCATCAGGGTAATAACTTCACTATAGTCGATTACATGTTGCTTTGCATCGCGGTATTTAGTTGGAATATCCTGCACCTCATTCCACGAGGAAAGAGCCGAGATCCCTTCACCGGGAGTGACCTCTTTAGCAAAGATTTTCGCCAGTATATTTTTATAAAAAGCTATCAGGTTCCTTCAACGAGATCAAGTTCATTACGTTAAAGGTTTTTCGCCAAAAACCAGCCGTAGCCCTCCGTCGTTTCAGACGGTAGCACGTAGTATTCATGCTATGTTTGTTGGCCTTCGTCAAGACATAGTGGATGGTAGCTGCTTATTACTTTTCTGTTGCATAGATAGATGAGTTGGTTTGGGACAGTCGTATTACCATGTTGGCCTTCGTCAAGGGTATGTACGGGTGGGTTCGAGTTAACAAGATAATGACGGGTAGAACTTGACATGTGACTTATGATTTGTTGGCCTTCGTCAAGGTCATAAGAACATGGGGTAAAAATCACATCGGGAGTTTCTAAAGAAACTGAAACTTGCCAGGCATGCGCATACCTTCTGGAGTGTGATAACGTGAGTGGATACCTTCACGTTATCATGCGATGAAATTTGGATCCCGATTCCCACTGATGAGTTAGTTTACTCTTCGGGTGATCCCGATTGATTCTTCTTTCAGGTTTGGAGGAGAATTTGACAGTACAGTGGGAGGTTTCCTGATTAGATAAAGTGATAACCATTCTGATCCAGGTAAGAGTGCACGCAGAGTGTTTCTTTTCTCTCTCTCTTTGGCAGCGACCTTTGACCGACCCTAGACTATGACTCAGTGACCAAGTTGACCGAACCTTCTTAAATACTGGATTTTTGGATTGTCTAAGTTGCATAAGTCATTGCCGCTCCTTCTTTTACCCTTTGCATTTCTCAGAACACCTCGTATTACTACGAACATCCACTTCCATTAGATAAATCCATCGCATGGTTATATACGAACTCGAAGGGACTTCTTCGAGGATGGATCCATGTTCAGGAGAAATTGAATTGGTTTATTTAGTTGTCTTTTATCATCACCTTCTCTCAGGTTGCGAGGGCTCCTTAGTTTAGGAGAGTACACTTATTACGCTTATTGGATAGTCTTCTTCCAAACCATAGGCAGGTGCCGAAAGGTAGGGAATGAAGAAAACCAATTAGCCTTAGTAGGGTGTACAGAAGGTAATAAGTAAAGACAAAATAAAGGGATTAGAAAGAGGGCAAAGTAAATTGCGACTGCTATCATTCACGACCAAACCGCGTACTTCATCGCCACTCCTACTTCACCTTTGCTTTTTTCCCCAGTTCGAGAGAAATAGAATAAGGTATTATTCAGTTGTCTTTTATCATCACCTTCTCTCAGGTTGCGAGTACTCCTAGGATTAGGAGAGTACACCTATTATGCTTACTGGATAGTCTTCTTCCAAACCATAGGCTGGTGCCGAACGGTAGGGAAGGAAGAAAACCACTTAGCCTAAAGGGGTGTGCAGAAGGTAATGAATAAAGGCAAAAAAAAAGGATTTGGAGAGATGGCAAAGAAATATACGGTTACATTCATGAATTGGATTATGGAAGAGGCATTACTAGGAATACCAGGATACCCCTACGAAACATATTCATGTTTCAGTTTCACTGTGCATTGTTAAAGGAAAACTGATTTTCCGATTAGATACTTACTCTAGGGTATGTATTTACCAGGTATGATTCTCACATCTGTATGGTTTTACAGATGATGAGTGGGAGTAAGTTATTGGGAATAAGGTGATCGTCCTCATTATATCGGAATTCGTTGAAATTGGTGATATTTGAGGAAATCGCCTGAGTTTTTGCCGTACGGCAAGTATTTGGTTTTGAGTATCCGTTGTTGTGCATCAATTTCAAACTGATATATCTGTACGTTTATTTTTATAAAGTGAGATATAACTTTTTGATATTATGTCGATGACATTTACCTATATCAGTTGACGATTGGGTAAGGAGCATTGAACAGCGGAGTAGTTCTTAACCATAAGTACAGTTTTCAACCTACGTTGCACAGGTTTTGAGTTATTCAACTCAGGGGACTCATACAGAGTATTGTATGTGGTCCAGTGTCCATCAGGACAAAGGGATTGGTCCTCGTACTATGTTCTATTTACTTGTGACTTCTCTAGTTTTTAGATAAGTGTTTCGTAGAAATACAAGGTCTAAGTTTTGAGAAGTTACGGGTATAGGAATAAAGTAGAGAACTAGGTATCGCAAGTATCGGGATTCTTCAAAGAGATCGAAGATGTAGATACTTATGATTGGTATTCAGTTGATAGTAATGGTTTTGAGAACCTTGTTTCTCTTTCAGGTTACTCATAATTGGATATATTCCTAAGTTGAGTAATGCTGATTAGCTTCTTTCCATTAAGTTGATATGCACTGGAGACAGCTGCATGATTTGAATCTGGTTCCAATTAAATAAGTGCCAAAATTTCTATATTGGATATAGAATGGTTCATATCTTTACGATGTTAAGGTACGGGGAGTTGTCCAGCTTATGCTTAAAACCAGACTCTGGATAACTCAAGGCACGCTTCTGTAATGGCAATTTGTCGGTTGGCCCAGGCTATGACGAGGGTTGACTTTCTACCATCTGGAAGATCAATGGTGATATTGTTCTTGACTCGCCACAGTTTTAGTAAAATGGATTTTTTCAGAAAACAGTAGTGGGAGTATGGTAGAACTGGAAGTGATTCCAGAACCGCAAACGATTACGAAAAATTTAATAGGACCTAAAGATTCAATCAGGTTTGACATTCCATTAGCCACTCCGTAGATATGGTGGTAACCTCAGACACCCGAGAGGTACTCCGGTAGCCTCAAGGACGGTGACAGGGAGATTCTTGTTTACCCAGACTTGACACTAATGTTGTTCTAGGCTATGAGACCCGACAGGAGGTTAAGTATAGCGTCGTTCTAAACTAGCTTTAGAAGTGCACGTATATATTATTCTGCCATAGGGTTGTTATGGTCAGTGGGAGCAGCGGAAGCATATTGGGCAAGTAGCTTATGTCTATTTATAGACTAGAGCAGCTATAGCGGAGATAGATCATCTATTTTTTGATGTGACAGTCATGGGTTTGACTTCATCAGAATAGGGGATGGATCTGTTAAGAAGGTAGTAGGGTGTGATGTCTTGGTATTTGGATGACATACACAGAGTAGGAAGTAAAATTCCTATCTACGATCGGTTGTACTGTGGTTGTCACACAGTTGTTTCTCCGCACAGGATATGGATATAATATCTGACATTCTGGTTACTAGATTTATGGTTTTAGATCTAGATTTGGGTTGTTTCCCAATGTGGGTACTTTGACAGTATTCTAATAGTATTTTAGAATAGATGACTCCTGGCATGGCGGTGTACCTACAGGTGATAGAGTCACCCTCTCTAAAGGTGTCTTGCAGACTAAAGGGGAGAGGGATGTGCATGATTGGCATATCACTTGCTTAGGCAATTGAGTCAATCATGAGATGTCAAGTACCACACCAGATGTTGTTTTTGCACTAGATACAATAAGTTTATATTAATCCAATCCTAAAGGAACATAAGGAAGCAGTTTTAGAACATAAGTGGATGTTTTACGGATTTGATGACGGCAGCCTCGTTCGGAGACGGTTATCATTCCAGGTTTCCAAGGTGACATGGATGATAGAGTGATTGTCAGAGTTATAGTTTTCCCTCTGACGAAGGGGGAAGTATTATGGATAGTGGTCCAAGAGGATATTGTGGGAGGTATGGTGCAGGGGTTCAGTTGACGATACAGTCTAAGAAGTTTGGATTTGGAGTTCATTTATGAACTAGGTCCCATCAGATATCCAGACATATTCTAAGACTGGTATTACTCAATTCGGGAGATGGCTTTCTCCGTGAACTTGAGATTAAGAGAGACATAGAAAGAAACATCAGGATGGATCCACTCACTAAGTTTATTTCTCGAACACAGGAGTTTTACAAACGAGCTTTGTGAAACTGATTAGTAGAGGAGTTGGGTGTTCGGTATCACAAGGGCTGTGAGTATGCGACATCGCAATAATTAGCCTTAAGTGCAAGTGGGAGATTGTTGGATATAGTGCCCTCAAAGTCAATTATTGGATCGCAGGTATGTGATTGCAATGATTGAGGGTGGACCTATACCGGTAGGACAGTCTTACTCGAGATGATAGTATGCTATCTGGTTTATCTTTATCATCGTGTACAACTTTATGTGACTGTTCACTATTACACGTGGATAGAGCCCTTAGGATCCTGCTTGACTACCAACAGTATGATGGCGATCATATACGTGAGAGTTGGGTACTCCATAAGTACATCCTTAAAAGTGGTCCCTAGTCGTGGGAGTTTCGAGACAGGGCATCGATGCTCCGGAGTAGACTAGTGTATACAGTCGAGACCCCGACGAGGGGCGGTGGCCGGTCTCACAAGCTACTAGTGTCAGTTGGATCACCTAAGTTGTATACAGGTGCTCATTGGGTTATGAGTACACCGGACAGGACTCGCCGGGAACCTACTAGTTGGTATTATACCTAGCGTCAGATAGTAGTTCCCTGGTGATATGTGTACAGGTTAGTTCATCGACCTGAGATCGTCATTTGTCTCGTGTGAGTTTCCACTGTACTTTGATTTCTACCCTACCACGGCTCAAAAGAGTCGTGCAAACAGGTTTTTTTTGGGTACAGTCCCGAGCTACATGGAGGCAAGTGAGCGGATCGGCAGGGGATTCGTCTCTCCCGGTATTGGGGGTGAGATCGCGCTGTGTCTAGGAGAGCCATTACACATAGCCCTCGGCCGAGGCAGGAGATTTACTGGTAGGTACTCCAGTAGTATCTCAGGGTGTTCAGGGCTACCCTCCGACACGACTTATACCGCTTTTGGGGGTCTGACGTAACCAGTCCCCTAGGCCCGATATGCGATACTCATAGAAGAACGGACCGGACTGTAGGTATATTGTCACTGATAGGCTCAGTAGGGTTCCAGGATGAGTTCGCTCATCGGCTTCCCTTAAGGTCAGTACATGGGCAGCCGTTACGCACAGCTAGTGCCGCTGACGTGCTTATGGTTAAACCCACTGCCAGGGTACTGACGAGTCTTTAGAGTCCCCCACAGATTGTTTCCCAAGTACGGACGAAACGTTGTAGAGGCCGTATGGTTTTATGGCAGGGTTCGAAAATGCACGTGCACTTGTGCACGTGTCATATTTCGGGTAGATAATACTGGTGGGCTTTGGTTTAAGCCGGATCCATATATTATATTGAGTCGGAATATTTTAGTCTCTCGTATTCGTATTCGGTCGGAATACGGATATAGGTATGTATACACAGGTGAGGGGTATTTTCGTAATCCGTTACGAGAATATTTTAGAAGATGCATTTCTTTTTGGATTAATCATTTTGGTTTAAATGATTAAATAGGTTTTGGAAATTGTGACTCATGGTTATGACTCATCAATTCTAGAATGTTCACTAATGACTCATGTAATGAGTCATCTATTGAGTCATTAAGAATTAGTGAGTTTTGTTTTGTGAAGAGATATTTGAGGAGATATTTCTCTTTTGTTTTTGATAAAAGATGAGAACCTCATATATCTATTCATATGAGAAGAAAATTAGAGAGAAGTTTATATGCTTGGTTTTCTTTTGCTCTCTTGATTTTCTTGAGTTCACCATTTCCAATCCTTAGCATCTTCTTCAACCTCCACCCTATCCCTCTCATGCGATGAGAACCCTAGGGTGTTTGAGACAAAGTATTCTACTCATTCTCTATTTTATCTTGGTCATCTCTTTTAGCAGACTTGATGACCGAGTTGCCTTGGTATAGTGGCGGGAGCCCGTTTAAAGATCCGTTGACGTGGTGCCACCTCGATGAGGAGACAGGAGATCGGAGTTGCCGAGAGGAGAGTGGGATGATGGCTAAAGACCGAAGGACTCAGATCGATCGGTATAGCCTTTCTACCTCTTTACAGTTTGTTAGTTTAGCGTTAATGGCAAGATCCGGGTTATAGTATGCGATAGCGCCAGTTATAAAAGTTTTTGTTTCGCGTTTGGCATCAGAATGACGGCCGGGGCGCTACCGTAGACTTACAGAGAGAAAAGAAACACTATGCGTGCACTTTAACCTAGATCAGAATGGTTATCAATTTATCTAATCAGGAAACCTCCCACCGTATCCCCAAATTCTCCTCCAAACCTCAAAGAAGAATTAGTCGGGATCACCCGAGGAGTAAACCAACTTATCAATGGGAATCGGGATTCAACTATCATCGCATGCTAACGTGATGGAATCCACTCACGTTATCACACTCCAGAAGGTATGTGCATGCCTGGCAAGTTTCAGCTTCTTTAGAAACTCCCGATGTGATTTTTACCCCATGCTCTTATGACCATGACGAACGTCAACAAATCATAAGTCACATGTCAAGTTCTACCCGTCATTGTCCAGGTTAATTTGAACCCACCCGTACATGCCCTTGACGAAGGTCAACAAGGCTGTACGACTGTTCCAAACCAACGCATCTATCTATGCAGTAGAAAGGTAACAAGCAGCTACCATTCACTATGCCTTGACGAACGTCAACAAACATAGCATGAATACTAAGTGCTACCTGTCTGAAATGACGGAGGGCAACGAATGGTTTTTGGCGAAAAACCTTTTAACGTAATGAACTTGATATCGTTGAAGGAACCAGATAGCTTTTTATAAAAATATAGTGGCGAAAACCTTTGCTAAAGAGGTCACTCCCGGTAAAGGGATCTCGGCTCTTTCCCCATAGAATGAGGTGCAAGATATTCCAACTGAATACCACGATGCAAAGCAAAAAGTAATCGACTATAGTGAATTTATTACCCTGTCGTAAACTTCTGCCCAAGAGGTCACTCCCGGTGAAGGAATCTCGACCCTTGCCTCGTCGACTGAGGTGCTGGATATTCATAACCGAATACCACTGTGCAAAAAAAAGAGAACGTCCTTGCAATAACAGCCTTTTTGAAAATTGTTCCAACAACATCGAATAGGTTTGTTTAGCTTGCATTGATCTGAATCAACGCAGTCCCATCAATTAATCACACCATAAAAGAACGAAAATATGATGTGTAGGGTTCCTAGGCACACTATTGAGGTCTCACAAGGTATCAACCATGCCAATTTCAAATTTTACACGTGCCGAGAGACCCTAATACGGATCGTTAACTAGAGTTTAGGCGAAAAGAGAAGCTAGTTAACAACTTAACTAAAGGGTAAACGAAAATACAACCTTTGTAGATCCGGTCCTCCACCTCCATAGCTCCATGATGAAGTCCCCTCGCTGCGATCATCGGATCTCGGGCTCTAGCGTCGGCTTCATCGGAGAAATGGGCGGGCTAGGTCATCGACTTCGATGCCGAAGATGATCTACGTCGAGGCATCATAAGATCAAGCTCCAACTTCACCAAGTCATGAAACTTGTGAAGAAAACACCCTATACTACTTGGCAAGAAGTAGAGGATGAAGAAATAGGAAGTGGGTTCACTTTAGAATTGGATTTCTCACTCTTTTTCTCAAGATGCCATTAATGGTGGCAAGCTTTCTTCTTGAAGAAGAAGAAGAAGAAGATGATAATATGATTAATATTATTCAAAATAGAAAATAAAATGAATACTTATCATATACTAACCATAGTTAGGTGTAGAGAATAAATCATGATTAGTTTGAATGGTTAAGGTTAAGCATGAAGACAAAATGGTCACTTAGTCAAAGCTTCATGAAGCTTCAACTACAAACAAAGAAAGCCACCATTTTCTCTTTATCATTTTCTTTTGCCAAAATAAACAAAATGAATAATAAATAAATAAAAAGAAAACCCTAACCATTACACAACCATGGTTTAATCTTTACACAAACCCAAGTGAGCATGCATCATCAAACATGATACAAACAAGTGCACACAAAAATATATCACATATACAATGTGCACATCAAGTGAGAAAATCCATTTAAAGTGAACCAATACTAGTTAATGCAAAGTAATATATCAAATATATAATTATGCATTAAATGATTAAATCAACACTTGATTTAACGATCCGGTCATATCGTATATGACCGACTAATATCCAATGTATCGGCTTATCGAAACAATCCTTGATTCGATAACTAGGTTATATCGCATACAACCATTCGATACATTCATCGCGAGAATGGAATACGGTATCACATACATGCATTACTCTCGGTCTCGCACATATCTCATATGCGCTCCTATTTCGTTTCGCTTGAGCCAGGAAACCTCTGTGTAGGACTCTAAAGACTCGTCAATACGCCGGCAGCAGGTGATGATCATATCAAACACCCACAAGCCGCAAGCAGTCTGCTAAACGTAACGGCCACCCGGGTATTGAGCGATCAGAAGATCGACGAGCAAGCCCGCTCACACTCCTGTGAATCCAACCAGTAACACTTACCGTACAGTCCGGTCTCGTCGTCTGATATGTCGCATATCTCGCCTAAGGGTGGTAAACGTCAGACCCCAATAGCTCGATAAGTCGTGTTGATATAAGGTCTATAACAGTTCGAGAAACTACAGGTAACACTTACCAGTAAATCTCAGCAACCCTGGCCAGGGATTTCCGGTTATAGCCAATCGAACACAGTGCAACATCAACTCCCTATACCGGGAGAGACGAATCCCCTCCTATCGCTCATTGCCTCCATGTGATTCGGGACTGTACCCAAAAACCACCGTTTTGCACGCCCTCTTGGACATGGTAAGGTGGAAATCAAAGCACAGTGGGAACCACACAAGACTCTATGACGATCTCGGGTCAACAGACTACTCTGTACCAGTGTCACCAGAGAACTGCCATCTAACGTAAGGTATAATACCATCTGGGAGTTCTCGGCGAGTCCGTCCAGTGTACCCAGTCTGCACTGAGCACCCGTATATCATCTCTGATGTCAAACACCAATGGATATGGGATCATCCATCGCCCATCTGTATGGGTCAAGAAGGTATACGCTAGTCTACTCTGGTATATCGATGCCCCGTCTCGATACACCCATGACTAGGGACCTTGAAGGATGTACTTATGGACTACCATTGTCACGACCCGATAATTTGGCCCGTGACCGGCACTTAGCCACGTAACGTCTACAGGCGTAGCGCGACTAAGTAAGCCGAAACCCAGAAATCAAAACCATTAAATATAGAGTGTTTAAATCATTTGTAAAAGAAAACAGCTATAAATGTTTAGGAAACTTTAATTAATTTAGTAGAAATCCTTTTTAAGTTAAGAGATATTTGGAATAATTTTGGCAACATTTCCTTTATAACCATTTGTTCCGCAAGTCAGGTAAAGGCGAGTGAAATAGAATTAACAGGCGGATGAATAGAGCATCACAAGAGTATACAGTAAAACAAAGGCGAATATCATAAAAGGTAAGACTGCATAACATAAAGTCGGCCCACATGCGAGCTCGACACCAGAGTACAAATCAAATACATCGTCCTCACAACTGTCTCTAAGTCATTACAGGAAAGTAGATGGAGAGTACTAGATACATCAATATACAACTGAAAGATAAACAGATACCGTACAAAACCCACCTAATAGCAAAAGGGCTAACACGCCTCAGCAAAAGTATCTGTGTCAAAAGATGCGGTGAACAGCCAGCCGCGACTACTCCGAAGGGCAACCTGCAAGCACTGTGGCACAACGGGGTGAGTTGCCAACTCGTGAATAGTAGATAACATATACAGGTAATCGCAGGTATGCACGTACTGCGATACTTTAAACTATGCAAACTAATAAACATCTATATGAAGAACCGGATGCTCAATATCATGCAACAAGTACTATCTAATAATCGTCTATCTGTAATGAGCAAGATACGCAATAGTATACAAGCAGGTGTACTCTATCAGGTATACTAACTACAGGATGGGATGTCAATTACTAAATGCTGAGTATGGAAAAGAACCATATCTACACGGAATATCCTCGTGGAAAATATCTGGTATCAATCGATGCACAAAAACCAATACATCTCAAGCGTCGTCATCCATATCGGTCATCAATACTGTAATCTCAAAAGAATCGGGAGTACCCATCACCGGCACTCAAAATATCATAAAGACAGCCGTGTCCAGCATCGACACGCAAATCCTCCAATATGGGGCGTCCGTCCATCGGATCTGCCCACGGGCTCCGTCTGCGGAATCGGCCCTCGGCCCCGGCAGTACGCGTCGTCCCGTATCCATCAAGCTACGCTGGTCAGTATCCTCCGGATAACTGCCAGGTCCAATCAATCACCGGTAGGTAGTAGTCCCTCCGCCGGGCTCACCGTCTAACAATACGAGTCTTCTCGCCCCGGGGTACCGTGCCGGGTCTACCATGTACCCGCAATCGGTGCCTACCTCTCCTCGAATCGGGTATACTCACACAAGCTCTCTAGAACCGAGAAAACTCATGGTGGACGCACTAAAATATCATATCAAGGGAGACCGGGTTTTCAAACAGTGCGTATTTTCTTAAAATAGTACTCCGGTTCCCAAAATCCAGAAATCACAGAAATCAAATCCAATGTGTAGATCCATGAAATGTGTCGTATGAAATTATAAGTTAAGGAATGGGGAAACCGCTGTTTAAGAGGTCCGATTTTGAAAATATCGTTGGCGGTCCCTCAGTTTTTAAATCAAGGAAATATCATCCATGAATGCAACATATGAATGTGGTAACGGTATGGATGTGAGAATGGATAAGTACGCAAAGTGAATATAGCAGGTACATGTGTACTAATATAGGCCTATGATGCATATGCGCCCGAGTATGAATATAGGTAAGGTATAGGACACAAGTATGAATATGTATGATATATGTCACAAGTATGAACGTGTAAGGTATATATATCACAAGCATGAAAGTGTATGATGTATGCGGCAAATCACGTCAACATCAAGTAGACAGAATCAATATAATACGCGGTTATAGCAATCCTACTCTGTGAGTGGCATGGCAATCACTAACGGTGTGAGTGTAGCATATAGATCGTGCTCGTGCAACTTGGACCGTTAGTGACAGTGCGGTGTTCTATACTACCAGTATATCTAAAAGGACACTCATGACTACAATTCCTATTACGCCCTGACGCTTAACGCCATACGGGCGATTTCCCCGTAGATGTTAAATCTACTCACCTGGTCGCGTGCTAAGTGTAGCCGACCGCCTGCTTCCCTTTCCTGGCGACGTCTGACGTGCTCGCCTGAGAACCTGGAATTTACACAAGGAATCCAATTATAAGCAAGAATCCCGCAAAGCGTGAAAACGAAACAAAACGTGAAACTCGCGTCACGAATCAACGCGCGTGTGTGTGATACGTTGGAACGTGTGTGCACGCGCCTACGACTCAGCCCGATACGCCGCGATACGATGAATCACAAACCCACTTGCGTATCGCGCGTATCGCGCAAACTTAAAAACACCAGAAAACGACATATAGCTCCAGATTCTGTCCAGGCTACAATATTACAAAACTACATATACCAAGGACCTACACAACATAGCAGACACCACCCCTGAAAACCCTAACTCCTATCTCCCTGTTCTGGCCGCAAATTGCGGCCAGAAAGATGATTTCGGCGGCCAAAGGTGAGAGTGGTGGGGTCGGGCTCTGGTGGTGGGGTCAGGGTGTTACTAGTAGGCTGGGGTCTACTCAATTTTATCCTGAAGTCACCTGGGTAACAGCAGATAACAGAAAGCTAAATTTTGCTTAAAAGTCACAATTGCACCAACATGGAAGTTCAGGGTATTTTAGTGTAAACTGGGGGTTACCTAGGTTCATCTGGCCTCAAAAGCTCCTAACTAACCTAGTCTAACTAAAATTAACCTAACTTAAGCAAAGATCTCACTAATTACCACAAATATCGCTAAAACACCAAGTCTAGTGATAATCAACTACTAAGCACACTAAATAAACTAAACCAACTCACAAGTCTAGCACACAAGCAAGGGGAGCTCAGAAATTATACCTCACTCGATCCCTACTACGCTGGTTCAGGAGAAGAAGAGAAGAGGAGGGGGCTGCTACAGGCACTGCTTCTGAACAGAAGTTGCTGCCACTGCTACTGCTGATGCTGCTGCTTATTGCTACTGATGTTGCTGTTATTGGGGTTGTGGAGCTGAAGCTGGTGCTGCTGGGGCCGCTGCTAGATGTGGGGCTGCTGCTACAAGGAGCTGGGGCTGCTGGGGGTAAGCTGCCGCTGCTTGAAGTGCTGATGCAATGGCTGTTGCTGTGCTGGGGCTGGTGTTTGCTGCTGCTGTTGCTACTTCTGCTGGTGTGTGTGTGTGTGAGAGTGAGAGAGAGTAAGTGTAAAATGAGAGAGTTTGCAAGTGAGCTTAGGGTCAAGCCCTCCCATTCCTCTCTCTCTCTCTCCACATTAATTGCAAGCATGGGCTTGCCATGTCCCTCTCTCTCTCAAGTCAACAAAACAATTTTAAATCCCCTTTTTCCATATTAAAACCAAACCTAACCTTAATTAAAAAAAACTTTGTCTTAACAAGGGGTTTAACTCACCATGGTTGTGAAACATGGTATAACCCAAGTTTTATTCCTAGTTTACATGCACAAGTTTGTGCAAGCTTGGAAAAATTCTAGAAAAATATTTATTAAATTGGGAAAATTATTTGAAAATCAATTTGGTAAACTTTATATTAAAATCAATTATTAAAATATAATTAGCCACTAAACACATCCTAGGGTGTTACAATCTTCCCCCCTTAAAAGAATTCGTCCCCGAATTTAAAGCATAAAGCAACGCATACCTTCAAAGAGATGAGGGAACTTCTTCTGCATCTCGCCCTCGGCCTCCCAAGTGATCTCATCACCATTCGGGCTGCGCCAAAGAACCTTTACTGATGGCAAGACTTTCGATCTAAGTTTCTTCACTTGCCGGTCCAAGATCACGACTGGCTGCTCGGTGAACGTAAGATCGTGCTCGAGCTGAACGGCCTGGTGCTGAATCAAGTGCGAAGGGTCATGCAGGTATCTGCGAAGCATCGACACGTGGAATACGGGGTGAACATCTGGGAAGTCGGGTGGAAGAGCAAAACGATAAGCTACTGCGCCCACACGCTCGAGGATCTCGAAGGGACCTATGAACCTGGGGCTAAGCTTCCCCTTCCGTCCAAACCTCATCACTCCCTTCATCGGTGAGACCCTCAGAAAAACGTGATCGCCAACTGCGAACTCTAGTCTGCGGCGGCGCCTGTCGGCATACGATCTCTGCCTGCTCTGAGCTGTCTTCATCTTGTCTCGAATCAGCTGTATCTTCTCAGTCGTCTCCTGTACTATCTGAGGCCCCAAAATACTGCCCTCACTGAGCTCTGTCCAACAGACCGGCGATCTACATCTCCTCCCATACAAAGCCTCAAAAGGTGCCATCTGGATAGTATCCTGGAAGCTATTGTTGTAGGAGAACTCTATCAAGGGTAAATGATGATCCCAGCTACCGCCAAAGTCTAAAACACAGGCTCGGAGCATGTCCTCAAGAGTCTGAATGGTCCGCTCTGACTGTCCGTCGGTCTGCGGATGGAATGCCGTGCTGAAACTCAAGCGCGTGCCCAAAGCCTCCTGAAGTCTATGCCATAATCTGCTGGTAAACTGGGTGCCTCGGTCGGACACAATACAGGTCGGGACCACATGTAGTCGTACAATCTCATCGATATAAATCTGGGCGTACTGCGCAAATCCGAAAGTCGTCTTCACTGGCAGGAAGTGAGCTGCTTTCGTCAGACGATCTACGATCACCCAAATGGAGTCATACCCTCGCCTAGTCCTGGGTAGACCCACTACGAAATTCATCGAAATCTGTTCCCATTTCCACTTCGGAATGGGTAATGGCTGTAGCTCTCCCGCGGGCTTCTGGTGCTCAGCCTTGACTTGCTGACAAGTCAGGCATCTCGATACGAACTCCGCGATGTCCTTTTTCATTCCGTCCCACCAGTAGGTCTCTCTCATATCATGATACATCTTGGTGGAACCGGGATGGACACTGTACACTGATCGATGTGCCTCCTCAAGAATATCGCGCCGCAATCCCTCGGCATCTGGTACGCACAGTCTAGACCCAAATCGTAATACCCCCTGCTCATCAATCACAAACTCGGAGAATCTGCCCTGTCCAATCTGTGTCATGATCTCTGAGCAACGGTCATCCCTGCGCTGGGCCTCACATATACGGTCAAGCAACTGTGGGCGCACACGAACATGTGCTAGCTGTCCCCCAATCCGCGTGAACTCGAACTGCACTCGGCTGTCGCATAATATCTGCCAATTTGCCGACGACTGCCTCTGTACTGCACTCAAACACGCTAGACTACCCTCGGGCCTCCTACTCAAAGCATCTGCTACTACGTTAGCCTTGCCCGGGTGATATAAGATCTCGCAGTCGTAGTCTTTCACCAACTCCATCCATCGGCGCTGTCGGAGATTCAGGTCTCGCTGCTGAAATATGTACTTGAGGCTCTTGTGATCCATGAATATCTGGCACGACTCGCCGTATAGGTAATGTCGCCAGATTTTAAGTGCAAAGACCACGGCAGCCATCTCCAGATCGTGGGTAGGGTAGTTCTGTTCATGTTTCTTCAGCTGTCGAGAAGCATACGCGATCACGCTGCCGTGCTGCATCAATTCGCACCCTAGCCCCACTCGTGAAGCGTCGCAATAGACTGCAAAACCGCCTGATCCTGAAGGCAACGATAAAACTGGCGCCGTAGTCAAATAGGTCCGTAGCTGCTGGAAGCTGTGCTCGCAATCCTCGGTCCAATCGAAGGGAACTCCCTTCCGGGTCAATCCAGTCAAGGATGCAGCAATACGGGAAAAATCCTGTACGAATCGCCTGTAGTAACCGGCCAATCCTAGAAATCTGCGTATCTCAGTGACGGATGTAGGCCTGGGCCAACTCTGGACGGCTTCTATCTTTCTTGGGTCCACACATATACCATCCCGTGTAATCACGTGACCCAAAAAGTCCACGTTGTCGAGCCAGAATGCGTACTTCGAAAGTTTTGCATAAAGCCGATGCTCCCTCAAAGTCTGTAGTGTAATCCGCAGGTGCTTCTCGTGCTCCTCTCTGCTCCGGGAATACACCAATATATCGTCGATGAATACGATGATGAAAAGGTCAAGATACGGCCTGAATATACGATTCATCATGTCCATGAAAGCTGCTGGCGCGTTGGTGAGTCCGAATGACATCACCAGAAACTCGTAATGGCCATAACGTGTACGGAAAGCTGTCTTCGGAATGTCCTCCTGTCGAACCCTCAGCTGGTGATAGCCTGATCACAAATCGATCCTAGAAAAATATCCTGCCCCCTGAAGCTGGCCGAACAAGTCGTCGATACGAGGCAAAGGATATCTGTTCCGCACGGCCACCCGGTTCAGCTGCCGGTAGTCGATACACAAACGAAAGCTTCCGTCCTTCTTTTTGACAAACAGAACTGGAGCACCCCAAGGAGAAACACTGGGTCGAATAAGTCCCCTGTCCAGCAACTCCTGCAACTGACTCTTCAACTCACTAAGCTCCGTCGAGGCCATCCGATAAGGCGGTATAGAAATAGGCCCCGAGCCGGGAACCAAATCAATACAAAAAGCAATGTCGCGCTCAGGCGGTAGCCCAGGAAGCTCGTCAGGGAACACATCAGGGAACTCGCACACAATCGGGATCTGCTCCAACGGAACATCTGTGGCTCTAGTGTCGCAAACATAGGCTAGGAATCCCTGACATCCCCTCCTCAAAAGCTGTCCAGCGCGAAGAGAAGAAATCAAAAAGTGAGGAGTGGAACTACTGTCACCCTGCACAACAAAGGCCGACTCGCCGGGAAAATAGAACCTCACTGTCTTCTCGCGGCAGTCCACCGACGCATAGCACGTGGCTAACCAATCCATGTCCAAAAGAATGTCGAAATACAACATCTCGAGAAGGATCAAATCGACAGGCAGGTCTCCATCGCCAATACAGACGACGCAGGATCGGAACACGTGCCTAGCAACAAACGACTCTCCCACGGGAGTGGTCACAACAAGCGGCTGATCTAGCAGACCGGACTCTCTACCCAAACTCGGCACGAAGTGTGTGGATACGTACGAGTGCATGGATCTGGGATCGAACAACACGTGTGCATCAACAGAGCATACTGACAAAATACCTGAAACCACCGCATTGGACGCCTGCGCGTCCTGATGCGTCAAAGCGAAAACTCGTGCCTGTCCTCCACCTGCAACTGGCGGTCCCCTACTAGCAGCTGGCTGTACTCTGCCGGTGGCTGGCTGTCCCCTGCCTCAACCGCCTCGCCCTCTATAAACAAACCCTCCGCGACCACGGCCTCTCTGTGCCTGCGTCTGACGCGGGGTAGCTGTGGGTACCATGGGCAACGCCCTCTGGGGTGGAGAAGGTGGAAGGGTGACATGCGGTACGGCTGGCTCCCTCTGACGTGTCTCGGTTCAATCTCTAATGCGATGATGAGGACTACCACATCCAAAACATCCACGGGACGACTGCTGACCCTCCTGGGGGTATGAGCTAAACATCTGACCTCGCCCTGAATCTCTGCCACCTGTACCACGTCTATCACGGCGTCTGAATGGATGTCTCTGGGCTGCTGTGTCAGTACGAACCCTCTTCGGCCCTGGAACTACTGAAGTCTCGGCAAGACGTTCCTCGACCAATAGGGATGCATCTACCGCTGCGGCGTAAGTCTCATAATGCTGGGAGCTGATCGCAAGGAATAGCGGGGTAAGCAAGCCTCGGACAAATCTCTTGACTCGCATCTCCTCTGTAGCTACTAGGTACGGGGCATAAACTGATAGCTCGGTGAACAACACATCGTACTCTGCCACTGTCATCTCTGGCGTCTGGCGCAAGGACTCAAATCTACGAGCTCGGGCATCCCTAACACTCTGGGGAAGGAAGCGGGCAAGGAACACCGTCACGAACTCCATCCAGGTCATAGGAGGAAGACCTGCTGCTCTGCCATTCTCAACTGAATCATACCACTTCTGCGCAAGACCTTCTAGGCGAAAGCTCGCGAACTCGACCCATCTCGTATCTGCGCATCTGAGGGAACGGCATATCCGGGCCATCCTGTCGATGAAAGACTGTGGGTCCTCGGCTGTATCGGTGCCTGTGAATACCGGAGGCTTCAGCCTCATGAACTCTGATAGCGATACTGTAATCACCTCCGTGGCTGCAGGGGCAACTGGCTGTGCGGTAGGTACCATCGCGGTCTCTGGAACGGGTGGAGCTACCTCTGGTTGCTGCGCTCGAAGCGTCTCAACTAGCGATCCTATCATCTGGCGCATCTCCTGCATGCTAGATCCCACCGTCTGGCGCATCTCCTGCATACCAGGCCCTAGCGTGGCGATCTGCTCTGTCACAAAAGGAACAGTCTGCTCGGGTACGACGGGTACACTGCCCGGATCAGTCCTCGTCTCGGACGAGTCAACACGAATCTCGGCCCTCGCGGCCGCTCTCTGCGCCCTAGTAGTCTTTGGCGGCATAGTGGCTGAAAAGGAAAGTAGGATTCGATAAGGATACTGAAATCGAATCGCAAGAAGGCAAGCAAAGAATGAAGGAATTTCATCCAATAAGTCCTAAGGTCGCGTAGGCGGAGTACCGTGTCGTGAGTATGCCGCGGAACATACGCACGCTACGCCACTCTGCTGCAGCTACCTACTCCATCATACCAGGGTCATCCTACACTCCGAAAGTAAAACCTACGCTCTGATACCAACTTTGTCACGACCCGATAATTTGGCCCGTGACCGGCACTTAGCCACGTAACGTCTACAGGCGTAGCGCGACTAAGTAAGCCGAAACCCAGAAATCAAAACCATTAAATATAGAGTGTTTAAATCATTTGTAAAAGAAAACAGCTATAAATGTTTAGGAAACTTTAATTAATTTAGTAGAAATCCTTTTTAAGTTAAGAGATATTTGGAGTAATTTTGGCAATATTTCCTTTATAACCATTTGTTCCGCAAGTCAGGTAAAGGCGAGTGAAATAGAATTAACAGGCGGATGAATAGAGCATCACAAGAGTATACAGTAAAACAAAGGAGAATATCATAAAAGGTAAGACTGCATAACATAAAGTCGGCTCACATGCGAGCTCGACACCAGAGTACAAATCAAATATATCGTCCTCACAACTGTCTCTAAGTCATTACAGGAAAGTAGATGGAGAGTACTGGATACATCAATATACAACTGAAAGATAAACAGATACCGTACAAAACCCACCTAATAGCAAAAGGGCTAACACGCCTCAGCAAAAGTATCTGTGTCAAAAGATGCGGTGAACAGCCAGCCGCGACTACTCCGAAGGGCAACCTGCAAGCACTGTGGCACAACGGGGGTGAGTTGCCAACTCGTGAATAGTAGATAACATATACAGGTAATCGCAGGTATGCACGTACTGCGATAATTTAAACTATGCAAACTAATAAACATCTATATGAAGAACCGGATGCTCAATATCATGCAACAAGTACTATCTAATAATCGTCTATCTGTAATGAGCAAGATACGCAATAGTATACAAGCAGGTGTACTCTATCAGGTATACTAACTACAGAATGGGATGTCAATTACTAAATGCTGAGTATGGAAAAGAACCATATCTACACGGAATATCCTCGTGGAAAATATCTGGTATCAATCGATGCACAAAAACCAATACATCTCAAGCGTCGTCATCCATATCGGTCATCAATACTGTAATCTCAAAAGAATCGGGAGTACCCATCACCGGCACTCAAAATATCATAAAGAAAGCCGTGTCCAGCATCGACACGCAAATCCTCCAATATGGGGCGTCCGTCCATCGGATCTGCCCACGGGCTCCGTCTGCGGAATCGGCCCTCGGCCCCGGCAGTACGCGTCGTCCCGTATCCATCAAGCTACGCTGGTCAGTATCCTCCGGATAACTGCCAGGTCCAATCAATCACCGGTAGGTAGTAGTCCCTCCGCCGGGCTCACCGTCTAACAATACGAGTCTTCTCGCCCCGGGGTACCGTACCGGGTCCACCATGTACCCGCAATCGGTGCCTACCTCTCCTCGAATCGGGTATACTCACACAAGCTCTCTAGAACCGAGAAAACTCATGGTGGACGCACTAAAATATCATATCAAGGGAGACCGGGTTTTCAAACAGTGCGTATTTTCTTAAAATAGTACTCCGGTTCCCAAAATCCAGAAATCACAGAAATCAAATCCAATGCGTAGATCCATGCAATGTGTCTTATGACATTATAAGTTAAGGAATGAGGAAACCGCTGTTTAAGAGGTCCGGTTTTGAAAATATCGTTGGCGGTCCCTCAGTTTTTAAATCAAGGAAATATCATCCATGAATGCAACATATGAATGTGGTAACGGTATGGATGTAAGAATGGATAAGTACGCAAAGTGAATACAGCAGGTACATGTGTACTAATGGCCTATGATGCATATGCGCCCGAGTATGAATATAGGTAAGGTATAGGACACAAGTATGAATATGTATGATATATGTCACAAGTATGAACGTGTAAGGTATATATATCACAAGCATGAAAGTGTATGATGTATGCGGCAAATCACGTCAACATCAAGTAGACAGAATCAATATAATACGCGGTTATAGCAATCCTACTCTGTGAGTGGCATGGCAATCACTAACGGTGTGAGTGTAGCATATAGATCGTGCTCGTGCAACTTGGACCGTTAGTGACAGTGCGGTGTTCTATACTACCAGTATATCTAAAAGGACACTCATGACTACAATTCCTATTACGCCCTGACGCTTAACGCCATACGGGCGATTTCCCCGTAGATGTTAAATCTACTCACCTGGTCG
The DNA here is from genome assembly GCA_030015575.1 of Agapanthus africanus. Classification (NCBI taxonomy): domain Eukaryota; kingdom Viridiplantae; phylum Streptophyta; class Magnoliopsida; order Asparagales; family Amaryllidaceae; genus Agapanthus; species Agapanthus africanus. The sequence continues at coordinate 537,573,767 of CM057339.1, forward strand.
CGTGCTAAGTGTAGCCGACCGCCTGCTTCCCTTTCCTGGCGACGTCTGACGTGCTCGCCTGAGAACCTGGAATTTACACAAGGAATCCAATTATAAGCAAGAATCCCGCAAAGCGTGAAAACGAAACAAAACGTGAAACTCGCGTCACGAATCAACGCGCGTGTGTGTGATACGTTGGAACGTGTGTGCACGCGCCTACGACTCAGCCCGATACGCCGCGATACGATGAATCACAAACCCACTTGCGTATCGCGCGTATCGCGCAAACTTAAAAACACCAGAAAACGAAATATAGCTCCAGATTCTGTCCAGGCTACAATATTACAAAACTATATATACCAAGGACCTACACAACATAGCAGACACCACCCCTGAAAACCCTAACTCCTATCTCCCTGTTCTGGCCGCAAATTGCGGCCAGAAAGATGATTTCGGCGGCCAAAGGTGAGAGTGGTGGGGTCGGGCTCTGGTGGTGGGGTCAGGGTGTTACTAGTAGGCTGGGGTCCACTCAATTTTATCCTGAAGTCACCTGGGTAACAGCAGATAACAGAAAGCTAAATTTTGCTTAAAAGTCACAATTGCACCAACATGGAAGTTCAGGGTATTTTAGTGTAAACTGGGGGTTACCTAGGTTCATCTGGCCTCAAAAGCTCCTAACTAACCTAGTCTAACTAAAATTAACCTAACTTAAGCAAAGATCTCACTAATTACCACAAATATCGCTAAAACACCAAGTCTAGTGATAATCAACTACTAAGCACACTAAATAAACTAAACCAACTCACAAGTCTAGCACACAAGCAAGGGGAGCTCAGAAATTATACCTCACTCGATCCCTACTACGCTGGTTCAGGAGAAGAAGAGAAGAGGAGGGGGCTGCTACAGGCACTTCTTCTGAACAGAAGCTGCTGCCACTGCTACTGCTGATGCTGCTGCTTATTGCTGCTGATGTTGCTGTTATTGGGGTTGTGGAGCTGAAGCTGGTGCTGCTGGGGCCGCTGCTACATGTGGGGCTGCTGCTATAAGGAGCTGGGGCTGCTGGGGGTGAGCTGCTGCTGCTTGAAGTGCTGATGCAATGGCTGTTGTTGTGCTGGGGCTGGTGTTTGCTGCTGCTGTTGCTACTTCTGCTGGTGTGTGTGTGTGTGAGAGTGAGAGAGAGTAAGTGTAAAATGAGAGAGTTTGCAAGTGAGCTTAGGGTCAAGCCCTCCCATTCCTCTCTCTCTCTCTCCACATTAATTGCAAGCATGGGCTTGCCATGTCCCTCTCTCTCTCAAGTCAACAAAACAATTTTAAATCCCCTTTTTCCATATTAAAACCAAACCTAGCCTTAATTAAAAAAAAACTTTGTCTTAACAAGGGGTTTAACTCACCATGGTTGTGAAACATGGTATAACCCAAGTTTTATTCCTAGTTTACATGCACAAGTTTATGCAAGCTTGGAAAAATTCTAGAAAAATATTTATTAAATTAGGAAAATTATTTGAAAATCAATTTGGTTAACTTTATATTAAAATCACTTATTAAAATATAATTAGCCACTAAACACATCCTAGGGTGTTACAACCATGTCCCCACTAGTATGATCCGCATCATAGTCCAGGTAGTCAAGTACACATCCTAAGGGCTTTACCAACATGTATTAGAGAGACAATCAGTGTACATGTTAAGATAAAGAGTAACCAGATAGCATACTATCATGTCGAGCAAGAAAGTCCTCCCTATATATGTCCAAGCATCCACTACAATATACATCCTATGTATAGTAATGGCCTCTAGGGCATACATATAACTAACATGATGTACGTATATGCCATCCGCATTCGCCACTGGGTCCCGTCATCACCCGTTAGGTTACTTAACTAACGACAGAGCGGGGACTGGACTAGCGCTGGTGTAAAACATATACAACATCTACTAGTATATTTTAGTTATATGTATGCCCTAGAGACCATTACTGTACATATGATGTATATTCTAATGGATGCTTGGACATATATAGGGAGGACTTTCTTGCTCGACATGATAGTATGTTATCTGGTTGTACTTTATCTTAACATGTACTCTGATTGTCTCTCTGTTACATATTGATAAAGCCCTTAGGATATGTACTCGACTACTGGGACTATGATGAGATCATACTAGTGGGGCCACGGTAGTCGACGAGTACATCCTATAACTGTTCCTAGTCGAGGGTGTATTGAGACAGGGCATCAATACACCAGAGTAGACTAGCGTATACGCATCTTGACCCATATGATGGGCGATGGATGATCCCATATCTATCGGTGTTTGACATCAAGGATGGTGTACGGGTGCTCAGTAGAGACTGGGTACACTGGACGGACTCGCCGAGAACTCCCAGATGGTATTATACCTCACGTCAGATGGCAGTTCTCCGGTGACACTGGTACAGAGTAGTCTGTTGACCCGAGATCGTCATAGAGTATTGTGTGATTCCCACTGTGCTTTGATTTCCATCATACCACGTCCAAGAGGGCGTGCAAAAAGGTGGCTTTTGGGTACAGTCCCGAATCACATGGAGGCAATGAGTGATAGGAGGGGATTCGTCTCTCCCGGTATAGGGAGTTGATGTTGTGCTGTGTTCGATTGGCTATAACTGGAAATCCCTGGCCAGGGTTGCTGATATTTACTGGTAAGTGTTATCGGTAGTTTCTCGAACTGTTATAGACCTCATATCGACACGACTTATCAAGCTACTGGGGTCTGACGTTTACCACCCCTAGGCGAGATATGCGACATATCAGACGACGAGACCGGACTGTACGGGAGTGTTACTGATTGGATTCACAGGAGAAAGTACAGTCTTGCTTATTGATCTTATGATCGCTCAATACCTGGATGGCTGTTATGTTTAGCTGACCGCTTGCAGCTTGTGGGTGTTTGATATGATCATCACCTACTGCCGGCGTATTGACGATTCTTTAGAGTCCTAGACAGAGGTTTCTTAACTCAGGCAAAATGGAGTAGGGGCACATATGTGATTTGTGCAGGACCGAAGATAATGCGAAATAAGATACCGTATTATATTCTCGCGATATTTGATATCAGCCGGGTCATCGGATCAAGTGTTGATTCGATGAATCGGTAAGTGATATATTAGTCGGTTATATGCGATATAGCCAGATTGTCGGAACAAGTGTTGATTCGATAATTTAATGTATAATTATATATTTGATATATTAAATTACATTAACTAATATAAGCTCACTAAAAGATTCTTTTTCTCACTCGGGTAATACATTGATATATATGCGATATATGTTAATTGTATTATTTTATTTTGTTACAATAAATATTATATATGTGATATATAATATTGTAACATGATGTGGTTATTAATGCAACATGATTAGTGGAGATTAAACATGGTTAGGGTTTGATTTGGGTTAAGCTTTTCTAGAAGTTTCTAGAAGGTTTTGTTTTGTTTTGTGCAAAGATATTTGTGTTGATATTTTAAGTGACTAATTCTTTAACCCAACCCAAACCCTAGCCCTAGTTAAATCTCTACAAAGGTTAAATTGACCATGGTTGCATTTCTAACCTCATACTTGACTTTCATTATTCATCACAAAAGGATTGATGATTCTTCTTCTTCTTCCTTGAGTCTTTCATGAAAAGCTTTCTAGCTTTTTATGAAGTGATGTTTATGAGTGAGATAATGAAAATAAATGAGAGCTAAAATCCTACTTCATCATCCTAATCTATCCTAGCCATTTAGATTAGGGTGTTCACTTCATTTAGTGAGTGAGAGCTTGTGTTAATGAAACTTCAAGGTAGATCATCTTTGTTATCGAAGATCGGAAGCAAGCTTGCATCTTTCTCTTCGTGGAGCCTCTCGAGAGTCCGGAACTTGATGATCGCAGCGAAGGGACCTCAACACGGAGCTTATGAAGTGAAGGACCGGATCTACAAAGGTTGTAATCCCAAACTCTTAGATGTTAAAGTGTTTAACATACTTTGTTTCGCCTAATCTCTAGTCTAAGATCTTGGTTTAGGGTTGTTCGGCATGGCTAAATTTTAAATCGGGCATGGTTGATGCCTTATAAACCCTTGTGCATGTGCCTAGTAACCCTACAGTATATATATATTTAGAAATATATAATAATCGCTCCAGGCGTGATAAATGCAACATCACAGAAATGTAATAATCATCATAGAACAATACAGATAATCTGAGATCCCCAGGTTTCATAGAGCCGCTACTGAAACCCGACGTTCCCCTAGTTGTGTGGATAGCCTGTGCAATGAATCCTAAACCCCTACGAGTGCGGCAAGTTACCCGCCAAAACCTGAAGCGAGGCAGCCCCTACAACAAAGTGAATGGTCCACCCAGCACTTCACGGAATCCGGTAACTTGAGCACCCCTCCTTGGGTCAACCTGTACCCTCTACGAGTGCGGCGAATAGTCCGCCAATTCTAGAGTGAAGCCCCCTCCGTCTCAAAGTCATGAGATGCGGGCCGGTTGCCCCCTAGAACCCGGCTATCCGTGCACCCCACCGCGGGGTAATCCTTGTACAGAAAATAAAATATATACAATGGGTACATCGACTTCAACCCGGTCGTGCCCCAAAAGAATAATATACAAACAGGCAGTGACGGCAGTCCACATGTCGGACGCTCGCCCCGCAATATCAAATGTACAAATGATACCAAACTGTACTACCATTGCTCCAGGCTATCCAACACAACATAGAACATCAACATAAATGTCACGTTCGCAAATCCGGCTAAAAGGGCTATAGCAATTAGACAAGATTTACCGATCAAATGACATTCACGGTCGCAGATATAATGTAAGTACTGTGAACTAACTTATTTAAAATTTTTGATCGACAAAATTTCCCTAAGTGGGCCCCAAGTATAAATCCCAGTACTCAAACAAAATCTAGGTCCAAACAAAAATATCCAGAAACCACAATTCCATGTGAAAAACCCCAGAAAGAAAAATAGTGCACTGTTCCCACCATTCCGTCGTGCAACCGCGGCAAACATGCCAGTTTCGCCGCGGTTCCGCGGTCTCATGGTAGGATCGTGCTTCCAAATTTTTTCCAGTGTCTTAAAAAAGCCTGCACGATTTTCTGACATACTGAAAATAATTTTTCGACGATTTTTAAAATTCGGCAGAAACTGCTAAAATGGAATCACGGTTTTGGAAAATTCGGCCGATCGATATTTTAAACAAGTTAGAACAAGCTAGTAAAGGTTAATGGCGTGTCTCTGATACCATGTAAGTATACGGTAGCGCCCCGGCCATCAATCCGAGGCCAAACGCGGAAACAAAAACTTTTTAGGAAACAGGCGCTATCATTGTCTTTCACCCGGATCGAACCATTAACGCTAAACTAGCCAACTACTAAGAAGTGAGAGTGGCTATACTGATCAATCCATATCCTTCGATCTTTTGCCACCATCCCAAGCTCCTCGCGGCATCTCCGATCTCCGGTCTTCTCGTAGGAAAGGGCACCACATCAATGAGTCTTTTTACGGGCTCCCGCTTCATCCGAAGCAACTCGGACACGAAGTTTGCTAGCCGACGTGTCCAAGGTGATGTAGAGAATGTGTGTAATAACTTTGTCTCTATCATCCATTCATTCTCAACACACGAGAGTGTATGGATGGAGGTTGAAGATGATGCCATTAGTGGAAATGGTGAGCTAGAGGAAGAAGAAGAAGAAGCGGCTTTCTTTTTCTATTGTGTGAGATAAAAGATGAGAGCACAAGAATGATAATCCAAGAGCCAACCCCAAGCCTATGGCTGCCCTTTCTCTCTCCATCTATCATTTCACACCCTTAATAAAACACTAATGTGGCATTTGCACAATAAAAGAGACCATGAGTCACTAAACATGTCCATGTCACATTTAATGCACCTCATCATGAACTAAGCTCATAATTTCCACCAAAATAAACATTAACCCAAATGTTTACAACAATAAAAATATATGGCAACATCTAAAGTAAACTCGTGACGGATCACAAGGATACCCCTCACCTGTATATACATACCTGCATCCGCATTCCGACTGAATGCGAATGCGATGAGACTAAAGTAATCCAACAAATCTAATACTAGGATCTGGCTTAAACCAAAGCCCACTAGCATGATCCGTCCAATCATGATCCGTGCACGACTGCACGTATATGATCGAACCCTGCCATAATACCATACGGCCTCTACAACGTTTCGCCCGAAACTTGAGAATCTGTCTGTGGGGGACTCTAAAGACTCGTCAATACTTTGGCTATGGATTTAACCACTAGCACGTCAGTGGTACTAGCTGTATGTAATGGGCTACCAGGTATTGACCAAAAGGGAGGTCGGTGAGCGAACTCATCCTGACACCCTACTGAGCCCGTCAGTGACAATATCCGTACAGTCCGGTCCGTTCGTCTATGAGTATCGCATGTCGGGCCTAGGGGGTTGGTAAAAGTCAGACCCCCAAAAACAGTACAAGTCATGTCGGAGTGTAGCCCAGAACACCCTGAGATACTACTGGAATACCTACCAGTAAATCTCCTGCCTTGGCCAAGGACTTCGTGTAATGGATCTCATAGACACAATGCGATCTCACCCCCAATATCGGGAGAGACGAAACCCCTTCCGATCCGCTCACTGCCTCCATGTGGCTCGGGGCTGTACCCAACTAAAAAATGTTTGCACGACCCCTTTGAGCCGTGGTAGGGTAGTAATCAAAGCACAGTGGGAACTCACACAAGACAAATGACGATCTCAGGTCGATGAACTAACCTGTACACATGTCACCAAGGAACTGCTATCTGACGCTAGGAATAAAACCAACTAGCATGTTCCCGGCGAGTCCTGTCCGGTGGACTCATAACCCAATGAGCATCTGTATACGTCTTAGGTGAACCAACTGACACCAATGGCTTGTGAGACCAGCCACCGCCCCTCGTCGGGGTCTCGACCCATATACACTAGTCTACTCTGGAGTATCGATGCCCTGTCTCGAAACTCCCTCGACTAGGGACCACTTTAAGGATGTGCTTATAGACTACCCAACTCTCACGTATATGATCGCCATCATACTACTGGTAGTCAAGCAAGAATCCTAAGGTCTCTATCAATGTCTAATAGTGATCTGTAAGGTCACCTAAAGCTGTACACGATGATAAAGATAAACCAGATAGCATACTATCATCTTGAGTAAGACTTTCCTACCGGCATAGGTCCTCCCTCAATCATTGCAATCACGTGCCTGCGATCCAATAATTGACTTTGAGGGCACTATATCCAACAGTTGGAAACTCACCCCCGTTGTGCCACAGTTCCTTGCAGGTTTCGCCGTACAGGTTTCATTACGGATTTGCTGGCACACTGTTCCTTCCGGGTGATTTCTTTAGTAGGTGGGATCTTTTGCATCAGGACCACTATTGTATATTTGTTATTTCAGTTGTATCTAGTAAAACTCCATCAACCAGACTTGTATATTGTTAGAGATAGATGACCGGTGTATATTCTTTCGACCTCAGAGTCGCGCGCTGTATTATTATGGTTTTCCTCTGGTTTTTCTTGATGTTGTTGGATTTTTATCCTGAGTTTGATCCTCGCCTTTCAGCGTTGTATATTATATTGCATTGCGTGGTTTGTCCGCCGTTTGGCAAAGAGCTAGCTCCCGCTTGGGGATGCCTTTATTCATTATATATGCTTTATCAGGTTGGTACCCATTTGGGGTCAGTATTTACAAAGGAAACTCTGCCGAAATTTTCAGAAAAGACTTGACTTTTTAAAAAATGCATACTTCGGCTTATGTCGTTAAACTTCTTGCTTTAAAATTGGTTTTTTCTTCACTCTACTGCTTTACTTGGTTTGGATTTCTGGGTTTGGCTTACTTAGATTACGTACGCCTCGAGACGTTTCGTAGTTTAAGTGCCGGTTATATTCCGTACTTTTCGGGCCGTGAAAAGGTTGGTATCAGAGCATTAGGATTTACCTCCTGAGTGTAGGATGACCCTTGGTTGATGGAGTAGGTGACTCAAGCAGAGTGACGTACCGTATGTATGTTCCGCGGCATACTTACGATACGATACTCCGCTTAAGAAGCCTTAGGATGTGCAATTCCTTGCACAGTATTATATTCATTCATATGATCTAGCCTCATCAGTACCAGTTTATGGTTTTGTTATCACGGTGGTACGGGCAGAGAGAGCTACGGCTAGAGTTGCGGCCAGCACGAGCTCGTCACGGACGAGGACTGATCAGGGCGTGATTCCAGGGACATACGATTGTATAAAGGCGTCTTTTTATTGTGTTTTTCGCGCCCCGAACGTTTGATGGATTGCTTGTACAAGGATTTCTCGGACGTGCAGATCAGCAGAGGATTGGGCCACTGATAGAGGCCAGCCAGGATGTAATGACCGTCAAAGCACCGATTATACTTGATGATTGAGGCACCGTTCAACGTGAGGACGAATGAGCCAGTAGTTGCTGCGAATGAGGAGATATCGCCCCAGACGTTTGGAGCTAATGCCGCACGAGTTATACTTCGAGATATGATAGATGATCGCTAGTCACCAGGGATGAAAGATCAGGACATGTGATTCATTGCCTACCCCGATGCGAGGTCATCAGATTGATTGATTCCAGCTAGAGACGACTTCACGCTGATACGTTGAGAGTCGATATAGAAGATCGAATATCAGGAACCCATTTTCTAAGTTTAAAGTATTCAGAAAACAATGCAAGTAATTCTACGGACCCTCTAGAAGAATGAAACCCTAACTCGACATAATGACCATGGAACGTCGGTGAACCTTAGGGTTTGCGGCAGTTCAGCGGTGCCATTAGTGAGGCTTGGGTTTGCCCTTCTACCGTTGGTCCATAGGTGCTGCGGCATATATTCGATACTATTAAACTGTACCCAAGATGTTGAGCTCTTGGGGGATTATGGAACCTTGACGAATCGATCGAAAAGTTTGACATCATTCGGATATCATGTGATGGGATACATTGCATAGGAGACCCTAGATACGAGTATAGCCGTTGGAGCGCAGTCCATGCAGCCACGAAGAGACGAGTCCGAATCATTCGACATTAGAGCAAAGTGAAACACGAGGTTTGTGCGAGATACTGACGAGCTGTCGTTACTCCCCGTCGAGATTAAAGAGCTGATATGCATACAGAGGCGTTGAGATACGACCAGTTTCCGAGGAGGAGTTGTGCTCAGAACGCATATGTCCAGAAGAAGAGAAAGGATTATGCAAGAGTACCAACCTCCGTACAGTTCGGCATATGGGAGATCGGAAGAGACCCTAGCAGGTTCTTCCCGGGACACTGCTGCAATGAGATTTGCACCGAGGATCAGATGTATGACGTATATTCAAAGGACCAGCGACCGACGCCAGAGACGTGCCGCTTGATGAGTGGTCATGCTAATTGGCCGTGAGAGGACCAGAAGAGTACTAGAGCGAATCGCTTCTGTTAGTACACCGAACCGGGCCGACGAGCCGAGGGATTGCGAGATCGGTAATCCACAGAGAAATGAGAACCCAGAGACAGAAGATGCCAGACCGTGAGAAGGAGGCAGCGGATGTTCTTGCTCTTACAGTTTTGGACGTACCGACACTTTTCGACATTGTAGGAGGTGTACCTCAATGTCATTTCTTGCGATTTGCGTTTGTGATCCGAGTATCACGGTTATATCGCTTGGATTTGAGTTTTGATGATTGGGCTTCATGGTATTGTTTTCGTGCACCATGGCTGCACCTACTGGGTATTTACATTTTTGTGCATAGTTATTGCACTTGAGATATGTTTCTATACACCGTTGTGTTGATTTATGATTTGTGCGTATTTATTGCACTTGATGTTGATTTTGTGCCTTGGGTGCACATCCTTATGATTTCATGGATTGCATACAGCTGATTTGATTTTTGTGCGGGTGGTATGCACTCGATTTGGTTTTGCACTCGGTGTAGCTTACATGTGCTTGCAGGGCATTAGTACGTGTTTCGTGCATACTGTTGCACGCGTTTTTGGATTTTAAACACCTTGGTACACTCGGTGTTGTTTTTATACGCATTTGAGTTATTGATGCATTTTCGTGCACTGGATGGACTGTATTTGATATTTCGTGCACTAGATGCACCGAATTCGTATTTCGAGCTTTTGTTGCACCAGCTAGGTATCTTGTGCATTGGTTGCACCGGATATATACTCCGTACCGCTGTTGCACCTGATCTATGTCTTGATCATTTTTGTTACTAGATTTGTGTTTTGGGTGCGTCTGCACTTGATGTTCGTTTTCATGCATGTTACTGCACTAGATACTTTTCACGGACTGACGCGCTTGATATTGGATTTCGTGATTTCGTGCATGTTGGATGCACATGATTTAGATTTTATTCGTGCATGATGGATGCACCTGATTTGGATTTTCACGCACGTTGGGCGCATGATATGAGATGCGATTTGGGTGCACACCAGATACACTAAATCGGGATTCTTCGTGCACATCAGATGCACCTGATATTGCTGTCAGGCACACTCGTTGCCCTTGAAAGGTGTTTTCGTGCACACCCGTTGTACTTAGATTTTGTTTATGTGCACATGTATGGCACAATTATTGATTTCGATTTCCGTGCGCACCAGACACACATGACATTCATATGCACATTTTGGAATTGATTTCTTATAGAGCAGTACGTTTTTATTATATTTGTTATTTGTTTTCATACTGAGCAGGACTAGTCAGAGGACAGTACCTGAATTTATTTTGCATGCATTGATAGTTATCGAAGGGAGTTCCAAAAAGGGGGCTATAGTCTCAGTATTTACCTACGTGTCTGATATGACACGAAACGTTTAAAATAAGGAAACCCTTCTAAATTATTTTCAAAAACGGCGGGTCGTACATATTAAACAAAGGATAAGTCTATATATAGTTATTTTTTTACAATAGACGTCCGCCACTGTGCCGCAATACCCGCATCGTACAACAACAAGAAAGGTTTGGCATGCATTTCCTTCTGACATTTACAAGTATGGTTTTGATGTATATCATGATTGGTTTCATTTTGGGCTTTGACATTGATGTCTTCGCCATGACTCCGATGATTGCGGTATGCTTGACGAAGTTTTGATTTGGAGTTATCTGCTCACTGTTCATGCGCATGCTTTGCGCTATGATGCATTTGATGTATTGATGATTTCGGAGCCCCGACGACTTGGACTTTTTACTGAAATGTTTTAGTATTTGAGGTGTTTAAATTTAATTCAAGGACCGAATTTCTTTAAGGGGGAAGATTGTAACATTTTAGGAAAATAAAATATTATTTTTGGGAATTTTTATAATTAAATAATAATTATTTTGAATATTTTAATAAGGCGGTAAAATTAAATACCGATAAATTTGGGGAAAATTTGGAAAATTATAGAAATTACTAAAAAGAGGGTGTTTTGTGTAATTTATGCAAATTATGAAGTTTTATGATTTATTATACACCATTTTAGTGCTAATCGCGATTAAATATCGCTAATCGCGCATTAAGCGTGTTTTGTGCACATGACATGCACCATATCATTTTCACACTTGTTACATTTTTCTATCATGGCTTTTTCCATATTTTTATCATGCATTGATTTTTAAATGAAAAGAAAATATAAAGAAAACAAGAAAAAGAAAAGTCAAAGAGGTATCATGATAATAAGAGGGATGGGTATGAGAGAGAGAGGGTGAGGAGTCAAACCTAGTCATGGCTCATTGTTTCTCTCTTCATCTCTTCACCATTTCTTCTCCCTCTTCACCCATGGCAGCCCCCATCTCCCTCCTCCACTTCAAGCCTCAAAACACCTCCAAAACAAACCCAAAACCCCATCTCCATTTTATAAAAGGCATGCACAAGCTCAAGGGGGGCACATTGGACCAAGAAAAATCAAATTTTGAGGACTTTGGGCAATTCAAGAATTTTCTTGAGTTTCCAATTGAGATAATTTCTGAACCTTTAGAATAGTATTTAAATTCTTTAGGCATCCATATATGTTTAGTATCGATATCGAGTGGTTTTGTGAACCTAGAAATTTCTAGATGGGGGTTTTGAGAAATTTTGAATTATGAAGTGTAATTGAGGTTAGTAGAGACCTTATGAACCCTGTAGGGATTGTATCTTGGACTGAAACCATAGAATAAACCCCGGAATAAGAACTTAGAAACCCCGACATCGGAAAACTGTGAAAATATGATGGTAATTGGAAATCTGCTAGCACTCGGGGACCTGAAAAATTATTTAACAAACACTGATATACATGCAGGCAACCTAGGACCCCCCAGTGAAACCCTAGCCTTTACTTCCCCGACTTGGCCGCAGAAATATTCCTTCTGGCCTTAATTTGCGGCTAGACCTATTGCTTTTGGTTCGTATTTGTTCTGTAGCTCCATCTCCAGTAAATTAGACCCCTCCTGTATGCAAAATGTCCCAATTGTCACCTGAGGAAAATTTGGAAGTGTTTTACTTAGTTGTTGAAATTTTTTTACGGCTTTTAATGAACTAAAAATTGGTATTTAGAGATCTGGGATGACCCGAGACCTTGTTAAAAGAAGTTCCTTTGACCATGAGACGTGCAGGCACCCTAGGAGCTACCACTGAAACCTGAGACCCCCTGTACTTTTCTTGGTCGCAATTTTATTCTCTTTGGCCGTAATTTGCGGCCTGGGTAGTTTGGAACTGGCTCGTGCTTGTTCTGTAGCTCATATATCAGTAAACTAAACCCTCCATATGTGCAATTTTGACCAATTTGACATAGGGTAAAATCTGGGGCCATTTTCATGAGTTGCTGCTTTGGTTTTCTCGTTGTTTATGAATTCAAGTTTTGATATTTGGTATTGTATTCGATTACTTGACGTTTGTACGTCTGTATCGAGTGTTATTTGGTTGAATTGCGAGAGTAGATGATAGGTTTTAACCTATGTGTGATACTAGTGCCGATTTGGTTTTCGTGCGAGATTTCTGTTTATGATGCTATATGTGACATGTAGGTACCCCATGCGAACTTCGAGACGACAAGAAAGAGCGTGTCGACGTCAGCATCGGCAAGCGAAGCTCAGGTGAGTAGAGTATATCTACGGGGGAAGTCGGGTGGATGGCGTATAGCACCCCCGCAAAGTTGTAAGAAATGATAGGATGTGTTATATATATACTTTTATATGTTAGTGTGTGATACGAACATTAGCAAGAAAAGATTTAGGAGATTAGGGGTTAGTGTTAGAGAGAATTGAAGAAAGGACTATAGTCGATTTCTTAGTCATGAAACCCTAGAGCAAATATTTGCATACACGTACATACACATACTCGCGTACATTTACTTCCTTGTGCGTATTGGGGACATATATATATATATATATATATATATATATATATATATATATATATATATATATATTGGTATTCATATGCTTGGATGATGAGGATGTTATATGATACTTGGGAATGAGTCGATATGATCAGGCATGATGCCGTGAGATATTTAATATGTGACCGGGATATGTCATGATGTTATAGCGGATCGTTGGACGACGATACCATATGGATGATGATATATATGATAGCTGACATATGATCGAGATATGAGATGAGATATGTTATGATATTTATAATGGATCGCTTGGGCGATGTATACTTCTATATGATAATATGTGTTGATGACATTGGATTGTATGAGGCTTTAGATCAGTAGCCAGATCATGATATTGTTGATGATATTAGTAGTGTACTAGACTTAGATCAGTACCCCTGCTCACGATATGTGATGATATGGATACCAGATGAATTATGAGATAAATGTGATATTTGATCCGTACCCAAATCTGGGATGCCGTACGATAGATTTACCGTACGAGATATAGTTATGAGGATAGATCCGCACTCTTGACTCGAGGATGTCATATTATTTATTGTATCGTACGTGATACTATTGAGACGAGATCACCGACTACTAGATATATATATAGATCGACTCAGACTTAGTTGGATTCCCTTACCCTTTTGACTGGGCTCGAGTCATACTCATTTTCAAAAGTGGAGAATCGTGAGTATTTTAAATACCAAACTGTATGACTCGTATATTGGGTAGGTATATTTTCAGTGTTGCTGTTACTACATCACCTTCTGTATATTTATGATGTTTCATCGCATTGCATGCTTATACATATGTTATCTGTAATTATTATGAAACCCTGCTGTCAGGACACCAGCACCATTACTGATGATATGTATGTTCCACGTACACTTACTTGCCGGCTCACACACATCATCATCGGTAACTGCCATGTCACGTACACTTCAGAAAATACTATTCATTGACATAGCTTGCTAGTTGATAGTTGCAATATGTTATAGCTTTCATATGCTAGTTTAACTATTGCATTTATTACATGATATCAGATGCATTCATATATTCATTGGTCATGCAGTATTATGGAGATTTATGCCGGTATTCACTGTTTATTGATAGCATGATTTTTATGATTTCGGATCCTGCTTAAGATTTCTGGATTTGGAAACCGCATGTGAAAGATTTATAAACTGATGATTTGTTTTAAAGAGATTGATGAGGTTTTCCTTGATATGATGAGTATTGTCCACCATGATGTTTTCTCGGTTCTGAGATGGTTTTCGAGACCCGATTCGAGGAGTTGGATGAGCCGTCTGCTGGTACATGGTGGACCCGGTATGGTATCCCGGGGCAAGAAGCTCGAGTTGTAGACGATGAGCCCGGTAGGGGCAGACTGCATACTGGTGATTGTTTGGCGCGGCGGATATCCGGAGGATACCGTTCGTGGTGATTGATGATATGGGCCGATTCGGACTGACGGAACCTGAGGTATTGAGATATTGAGATATTGAGATTTGAGACACTGAGATATTGAGATTTGATGATACAGGCCAGTCCGGATAGCCGGAGCCTGAGATATTGAGATAATGAGATTTATGTTTTGTGTCGATGCTTGACACTGATTTCTCTGTTGATTTCATTGATGAAACTCGATTTATATACATACAGAAATCTCATTAAATAAAGAAAACAATTGTCTCATTCATGATGTATTCTGTTTCATTTGTAATGCATTCATACATCATATATCTGATATATTTCTATCTGAGGTACTGACATGAGCATGTAGTATTACACTTATACATAGATGGACCAGGATATTTATTTGAGGATATTACTTGATATGACCTAGGATAGCGTCATGCATGCGATTTCTACTCGTAGATGTTTTCTACTCACGAGTTGGCAACCCACCCCCGTTGTGCCACATTTCCTTGCAGGTTTTGCCGTACAGGTTTCGTTGCGGCTTTGCTGGCACACTGTTCCTTCCGGGTGATTACTTTGGTAGGTGGGATCTTTTGCATCATGACCACCATTGTATATTTGTTATTTCAGTTGTATCTAGTAAAACTCCATCAACCAGACTTGTATATTGTTAGAGATAGATGACCAGTGTATATTCTTTCGACCTTAGAGTCGTGCGCTGTATTATTGTGGTTTTCCTCTGGTTTTTCTTGATGTTGTTAGATTTTTATCCTGAGTTGGATCCTCGCCTTTCGGCGTTGTATATTATATTGCATTGCGTGGTTTGTCCGCCGTTTGGCGAAGAGCTAGCTCCCGCTTGGGGATGCCTTTATTCATTATATATGCTTTATCAGGTTGGTATCCGTTTGGGGTCAGTATTTACAAAGGAAACTCTACCGAAATTTTCAGAAAAGACTTGACTTTTTTAAAAATGCATACGTCGGCTTATGTTGTTAAACTTCTTGCTTTAAAATTAGTTTTTCCTTCACTCTATTGCTTTACTTGGTTTGGATTTCTGGGTTTTGGCTTACTTAGATTACGTACGCCTCGAGACGTTTCGTAGTTTAAGTGCCGGTCATGTTCCGTACTTTTCGGGTCGTGACAACCTTGTATATACAAAAAGGTAGTAGGGAGTATGGTGGTGATCCTCGTATTGTTCGTGGATGACATACTCTTGATAGGGAAGGTGTTTCCTATGCTACACTCGGTCAATCTCCTCTTATAAGATTGATTCTCCATATAAGATCAAGGGGATACCTCCTAAATCCTAGGTTTTGGATCTATGAGATAGATCTAAATGGATGTTAGGATTCTCACTAGGTGTAGTGAGACGGTATCAATCGATCTTGGGGAGAATCACTGGATAGCTTCCAGAGTGGTAAGCTCGGCTGAATGTCAGTCACAGGCATTGTCTTTACCCTCAATGGAGGGACGATATGTTGGAAGAGTTCCAAACTAGATACCGAGGCAAACTAGACGATAAAGGCTGGTTATATTGCTACCAAGGATGCTACCAAAGAGGCAGTATGGATGTATATAAGTTCATGAGATGAACTTCGTTCCTACCATTGTGTGACAATGGAGTTGTGGCTTAGGCCTAGGAACCCCCGTCCCATCAGAGATCCCGACATATTTTTAAGCAGTATCACCTGATCATGGAGATGGATGATCTCCAGGGAGATCGAGGATAGGAGAGTAGACACAGAGGACAGCACGGCGGATCCACTCACAAATGCCTATTCCAAGGAGAGACTTTTATGGGATGGTTGAGTATGTGATACTTCAACCACTGCTGATTGTTGGGTATTGGATACTCAATAGATGGCCCTAGTGCAAGTGGAAGATTGTTAGTTATATGTATGCCTAGAGGCTATTACTGTACATACGATGTATATTGTAGTGGATTCATGGACATATATATGGAGGACTTTCTTACTCGACATGATAGTATGCTATCTGATTGCTCTTTATCTTAACATGTACTCTGATTGTCTCTATGTTACATGTTGATAAAGCCTTTAGGATGAGTACTTGACTACCAGGACTATGATGCAGATCATACTAGTGGGGATAGTATAGTCGCTAAGTACATCCTTCAAATGTTCCTAGTCATGGGTGTATCGAGACAGGGCATCGATATACCAGTGTAGACTAGCGTATAGCTTCTCGACCCTTGTAGATGGGCGATGGATGATCCCATATCCATTGGTGTTTGACATCAGAGATAGTATATGGGTGCTCAGTGGAGACTGGGTACACTGGACGGACTCGCTGTATCATTTCAGAAAAATAAAATATTATTTTTGGGAATTTTTATAATTAAATAATAAATATATTGAATATTTTAATGAGGCGGTATAATTAAATACCGATAAATTGGGAAAAATTTGGAAAATCATAGAAATTACTAAAATGAGGGTGTTTATATGATTTAAGCAAATTAAAAATCTATATGATTAATTATATTCACTTTTAATGCTAATCGCGATTAATATCGCTAATCGTGCACTAAACGTGTTTTGTGCACATGACATGCACATGTCATTTTTTAGCACTTGTTACATTTTTTATCATGGTTTTCTTCATGTTCATGCATGGTTGTTGATTTTAATTGAGAGAAGAATAGAAAAGAAAACAAAACAAAAGAAAAAGAAAGGAATAAAAAGTGAGGTATGGGCATGAGAAAGAGAGAGAGGCGAGGGGTCTTCTTTGACCAAGGGCCATTGCAATCATTCACCATCTTCATCATATCTCCTCTCCCTCCTCTCATGACTGCTGCTGCCCCCTCTTTCCCTCCTCTTCAACCCTCATAACATCATCAAAATAAACCCAAAACCTCATCCTCACTTCATTAAAATGTGCACAAGCCCCCTAGCTACACTTTGGACCAAGAAAGCTAGGATTTTGGACACTTGGGGCAACTCAAGAATTTTCTTGAGTTGCCAAATGAGGTACTTTCTTTACCATTAGAGTAGTATTAACTTTTCTTTAGCATTTATACATGTTTAGAATTGTTTTAGCAAGGTTTTGTGAACTTTGAAAATTCATAGAAAGGGTTAGGGTTTTTCTTGAGTTGGGATTGTGTTATTGAACCGTATTGGTGACCTTAGACCCCCATGATGTTAGAAACCCAGATCAAACATGAAACAAAAACCTGAAACTCAAAAACATAAACTTTCCATGACGGTTTGTGAGGTAATATAGGGTGCAGGGAAATCTGGGATGACCTGGGAATTTTACGAGAAAAATAAACAACTCCAGCGACCAATTTGAGACCATAGGAGACCCCCCTGCAAGTTCGACACCCCAACTCCTTCCCAAAATCGAGGAGGCCGGATTTTTAAGGGAAGTGGCCGGCCACTTGGTTGGTGAGGGTGTCCAGGTTGTTTCCATAGCTCATATGCACCATATATAGCACCCCGGTATTGTTTGTGCACTTTGTTTTGGCCTGAGTCAAAATCTGGAAGCATTTTAGTGTGATTTTTGGACATGTTTTCCGTATTTTGAATGATAAGTTTTGATATTTAGATTTGTAATTGGTTGTTGGATGTTTGTATATCAACGACTAGGGATGTTTGGTTGAATTGCGAGAGCAAACCATAGGTTTTGACCTATGTGAATTCCGCGTGTCGTTTTGGTTTTGATTTGGATTTTAATGCGATACGATACGTTATTATATGTAGGTACCCTCGCAAGGACTTCGAGACGACAAGCAAGCGCATGGCGACATCGGCATCGGCAAGCAAACATCAATGTGAGTAGATATATATCTACGGGGGAAGTCGGGTGATGGAGTATAGCACCCCCGCAAACTTTGATGGAAACCGATTAAATTATAGAATATGGTTAAGGGAAACATTAATAGAAAACTATAGATAGAGTTAAATGATAGTTAGAGAAACCATATTAGAAACTATAGGATAGTTAGCAATGATATAATACGATTAATACGTGATGATGAGATTTGAGGATAATGTTCGACGATATTGCCGTGTTGGATACTATAGGACTAGATAACCGACGTAGATGTGTCATCCGAACCATACCTATTTCCAAACTGAAGAATCATATGCATCTTTTAAACAGATATCTTGAGGGACGTTACAGATTTTCAAATGATATATTTTTCTTAAAAACACCGTATCCCCTACTTTCAAAACTACGAACTGCATCTTTTAAAAACTGATTGTATGGTTCGGGCGTGTATGTTAGATTAGATACGTATGCTTATAGTAAAGTTATAATGTATTAGTAGAATTGACTTGATGTGGGAGATAAATGCGAAGAAATGATTAGACGAGGTGATATGATGATTTGATGATACGTTGGTATACGTATTCGAGTCGATTAAGATGATTGATAGCTTTGCCGGTCCCCTGATACGAGATTGTTATGGATATGACTTAGGACATAGGTATGTAGTTATATGTAAAGATGTGAATCTTGAATGATAAGCCGTATGAGACGTTAGTTCCGTACCCTCATTGTCGTAAAGGTTGATAGGATCCCTATTGGTTTTATTCCGCCGTATGATGATTTTCCGTATGTGATGAGTTTGACTTGATGATTGATCCATACCCTTGACTAGAGGATGCCGTACGATGGAGTATACCGTACGTGATATTGTGAGGCTAGATGCCGATTGATAGATTCACCGACTCAGACATATGATAGATACGTATACATTATAGCTTTTAGCTGATGATTTACCTTATGCTGCATTCATGCTATTTTCAATGCATTGCATATACCTGTGATAGTACACTTACACTATTATCGATGATGCGTTTGTTACACTTATACAGATTTGCCGACTCACACACTTCATCATCGATAATTGCCATGTCACTACACAGTTGGATTGCTGCATCATGATATGACCCCCTTGCATTGTTTACTTGCTATGGTTACATATGCACCTTATACGATGTTGCATTTGACTTAGGAGAATTTGGGAACCGCAAGATATATTTTAAAACTGGATTTATTTAAAAAGGCGACTTTCCCTCGACATGTGCATATTACTATTCCATGCTGCATGATATATGGATATGCTTACATTTTTGTTAAATGTCGCATACATCATGCTTTATGATTATACGCATTGAGATATGTTGTTTTCATGAGATTTCTAGATTTAAGAACCGTGGTCATTTTAAAAGAAAGTATATATTGTTTTAAAAACCCGGTTTCTCTTGATATGACATTCAGTGCGTCCACCATCCGTTTTCTCGGTTCTGAGACGTGTGATATGTGAAACCCGATCCGAGGAGTTGGATGATCCATTTGCGGGTTCATGGTGGACCCGGTACGGTACCCCGGGGCGAGAAGATCGTGGGGATGACGATGAGCCTGGCAGAGGGATTACTACCTACCGGCGATTGGTTGGGCCTGGAGGTTATCCGGAGGATACCGACCAGGTCGAGAGATGGATATTAGGCCGACCCGTCTGCCGGAGCCCGCTGGCCGATCCCGCAGACGGAGCCCGAGAGCCGATCAGGACTGACGGCGCCCGAGATATGAGGATTTACGTGTCGATGCTGGACACGGGTTTCATGATGTTTCGAGTGTCGATGCTGGGCACTCAGGTTCCATGATTTTGATGTGTCGGAAGGGACACACGTTGATTTATATCCTCATATTTTCATACATATGCTTTTATGATACATACATTGATGATATAGTTGGACGAGGTCCACATGCATACATACATTGATGATATGCTTGGACGAGATCCGCATGCATACAGACATTGATAATATGATTGGATGATATTCGCATACATATAGGTATTGATTACATTGTTGGCACACATACAGATACGGTCACCCTAGATATCATAGTATTACCTTTATGATACAGTTGACCTAGGAGTCGTTGTTTATTCGATTTCTATCTGTTGATATCTTTCTATTCACGAGTTGGCAACTCACCCCCGTTGTGCCACAGTTCTTACAGGTTAACCGCACAGATCAGTAGCGGCATCGCTGGCACATAGCTACTTTTGGGTGATTTGCTTGGTAGGTGGGGCATTTGTATCGTACCCACTCTTGTATTATATTTCATATTGTATCTAGTTAACTCCATCAATAAAAACTAGTGTTTGTATAAGTAATGAGACTTAGCTAGACTTGTAGTTGCGAGATTGAGTGATGGGGTTTATATTCGCTTTTTGGATTGATGTCTTGCTTATTTACTTTCTTTTGTGGTGAACTTAGCTGTTGGGCGTCGTATACTTATTTTTATACTTCGCGTGGTTGTGATCCGCCGTTTGGCGAAGAGCTAGCTCCTGCTTGGGGATGCCTTTATTATCTTTATGTCTTTGTGGTTTTGGATCAAATTATACAAAGGAGGTGCTGCCCAATTTCTAAAAGACGAAACATGTTTTCAAACTAATAAATTCCACTTGCATTTTTCATGATTCCTTTTCTATGCATTTAAGAAAACTTGATTTCATTATACCTTTATTTCAAAACAGCACCTCTTTTATTTTCTTAAAAAGATTTAGATTTCTGGGTTTCAGCTTACTTGAATTATGTTACGCCTTTAGACGTGGCGTGATTTAAGTGCCGGTCACGAGCTAATATTTTAGGTCATGACAAAGTTGGTATCAGAGCGCTAGGTTTAATCTTGGTTCGAGTCTATGTTGACTATGCGGATTCTAGGGCGGGTTTGTATTTCGGAACCTAGGCTTTACCTTACGGAATTTAGACTTGAATAGGGGGGGTATTAAACCCAAACTTTCGTTTCATAGGCTGACCCTGATTGATGGAGTATGTAGCTTGAGTAGTGTGACGTACCGTACATATGTTCTGCGGCATATTTACGATACGATGCTCCACTTAAGAAACCTTAGGATGTACATATTTTTGAGATCTGTGATTCTCTTTGTACTCATGATTATACATCCATTTGAGATCCTTGATTCTATTTGTTTCCATGATCATACTCCCATTGATGCTGTTCCTTCTTATGATCATGTATCCATTCTGGATCTGTCGTTTCCTTCCATGCCTTTGATCTGTTTTATCGATACACGATTGAGGTTCCTGTCACCATGTTTGAGCGCAGATTGAGCTGCTGCTAGTGTTGCGGTCAGGGAGAGCTCGTCTGGTACGAAGGCTGACCATTTTGTTTTCTGGAGACATGGGAACGTCTCGATGTAGTGTTCGTGTTGCGACCTATTGTTGAGGTGAGTGGTTGGTTTTACACTGGATGATCGGGCCATTTGTTAGAGCTACTTGTTATGATGGGACTATTGATGTACAGCATACCTCCGAGATCGTGATGTCGTCTACCGTGCAGATAGATGACCCAACTGATGCTGAGATTGATAGGATGTCGCCTCCAGACTTTACGAGCTGAGATCGCTGGAGCTTTCAGGCAGAGATACGATAGAGGATAGCTAGTATACTTTGAACTGAGAGACGAAGGGTATTCACATGTCGTCTAGGCGAAGTTAAAAAGTTTGAGCGAATGTCAGAAACCTATTTTTACCAAGTTTAAAGTGTTCGGAGGAACATGCAAGTGATTCTGTGGACCCTCTAGAAGAATGAAACCCTAACTCGACATGATGACCATGGAACCGCTTTTGAACCTTAGGGTTTGCGGCAGTTTAGCGGTGCTATCAGTGAGGCTTGGGTTTGCCCTTCTACGGTTGGTCCAGATGTACTGCGGTATGTACCAGATATTTTTAGACTGTGCTCAGGTATTGAGCTTTGAGGAAATTTTGGGACCTCGATGACTCGATCGAAATGTTTGTCGTCGTCCAGATATCATGTGATAAGAGATCAGCAAGCTGACCAGCTTCGGATAGAGGACCTCACCCAGATGCGTTGTGAGTTGATCGAGAACGAACGAGTATTGAGTATTCCTCCGATGGTTGGGACGAGTTCCCGTGGACGTGTTCGCCTAGATATCTTCTACAAAGTGATGAAGATACCGAGTTCTTGATTTCGAGTCCGTGTGAGAGACTTCGGATTGACTGTTGCCGAGGACAATTGCAGTGCGCCGATAGCATGACGTGACGTCAAAGTGGACGATGATACAGACGAGTGGAACCAGAGGTTCGTGCGAGATACTGACGAGCTGTTGTTTCTCCCCGTTGAGGTTGGAGATCTGATATGTATACAGAGGCGTGAGATACGATCAGTTCCTGAGGAATTGCTGTACTGAGAATGCATGTGTCCAGGAGATGAGAAAAGATTATGCAAGAGTACGAGCCTCCGTATAGTTCGGCATAGGCGAGATTGGAAGAGACCCTGAGCAGGTTCCTTCCAGGACACTGCTGCAATCAAATTTGTACCAAGGATCAGATGTGAGACATGTATTCAGAGAGCCAGAGGCCGACGCCAGTGACGTGCTGCTTTGCGAGTGGTCATGATAATTGTCCGAGAGTTGACCAGAGAGGTGCCAGAGCGGAATCGTTTCCGTCAGCACACCTGACCGGGCCGACGAGCCGAAGGATTACAGGATTGGTAATCCACAGAGAAAACGAGGACACAGAGATAGAAGATGCCAGACCGTGAGCAGGAGGTAAGCGGATGTTCTTGCTCTGCCAGTTTTGGGCGCACCGACTTTTTCGACATTGTAGGAGGTGTACCTCAATGTCATTTATTGCGATTTGCGTTTATGATCCGAGTATCACACTTATATCGCTTGGATTTGAGTTTTGATGATTGAGTTTCATGATATGGTTTTCGTGCACCATGGCTGCATCTGCTGGGTATTTACAGGTTTGGGCATAGTTATTGCGCTGGATATATATTTTATACACCGTTGTGTTGATTTGCGATTTGTGCATACCTATCGCGTTTGATGTCGATTTTGTACCTTCGTAGCATGTGTTTATGATTTCGTGGATTTCATACGGATGATGTGATTTTTGCACTCGGTATAGCTCACATGTGCTTGCAGTGTATTGATACGGATTTATGCACATAGTTGCACACGTTTTTGATTTATACACCTTGTTACACTCGGTGTCGTTTTTATATGCATTTGAGTTATTAATGTGATTTTCGTGCCTTGGTTGCACCGTACTTGTGTTTCGCGCATTTGATACACCAGGTTTTTTATTTTTGTGCACAATAGATGCACCGGATTTTGTTGTCGTGCACAGCCGTTGTACTGGACAGATGTTTTCGTGCACACCTGTTGCACTTACTTTTTCTTTTGTGCATATTATGGCACCTGTATTCAGATTTGATTTCCGTGCGCACCAGACGCATGTGATTGTTGGATATGCCTTTTGAGGCTGATTTTGCTTTGAGGCACTTTGTTTTCATAATGGGTACTATATTATGTAGTAACCGAACATGACTGATCTGAGAACAGTACCTGATTATTTTGCATGTATTAAAAGTTTAACAAGAGGTTTTCAAAAAGGACCCATAGTCTCTCTATTTCCTACGTGCCCGCGAGCGACGCGAACATTTATAAAGAAAAACCTTTTGGGGTATTTCAAAAAGGCGGAACGTATGTTTAGCAAAACCAATATGAGCATATATTTATTTCTATACAAATGAGCGTCCATTACTTGTGCCGTAAGTTACGCATCACACGGCGGTTCAGGAAAGATTTTGCATGTATTTTATTCAGTTTTTGGAGATTTTTCAAGGATGCGTACTATAGTATTTGACTGGTGTATATTGGATTTCAGCATTTGATTTCAAGATCTGTATCTCAATTGTAACTCCGAGGATATGCGTGAAAATCCGGTGATTGCGTGACGCTTGACGGAGTTTGATTTTCGAGTTGTGTACTCGTTTTCATGCGCACTTAACGCGCTGTGTTATTTCTGTATCTTCCGTAATTTCGGAGCCCCGTTGATTGATCTGTTTATTGAAATATTTTAGATTTTGAGGGGTTTAAATTTAAATTCGGGGACCGAATTTCTTTAAGGGGGGAAGATTGTATCATTTCAGAAAAATAAAATATTATTTTTGGGAATTTTTATAATTAAATAATAAATATATTGAATATTTTAATGAGGCGGTATAATTAAATACCGATAAATTGGGAAAAATTTGGAAAATCATAGAAATTACTAAAATGAGGGTGTTTATACGATTTAAGCAAATTAAAAATCTATATGATTAATTATATTCACTTTTAATGCTAATCGTGATTAAAATCGCTAATCGTGCACTAAACGTGTTTTGTGCACATGACATGCACATGTCATTTTTTAGCACTTGTTACCTTTTTTATCATGGTTTTATTCATGTTCATGCATGGTTGTTGATTTTAATTGAGAGAAGAATAGAAAAGAAAAGAAAACAAAAGAAAAAGAAAGGAATAAAAAGAGAGGTATGGGCATGAAAGAGAGAGAGGTGAGGGGTCTTCTTTGACCAAGGGCCATTGGAATCATTCACCATCTTCATCATCTCTCCTTTCCCTCATCTCATGGCTGCTGCCGCCCCCTCTTTCCCTCCTCTTCAACCCTCATAACATCATCAAAAGAAACCCAAAACCTCATCCCCACTTCATTAAAAATGTGCACAAGCCCCCTAGCTACACTTTGGACCAAGAAAGCAAGGATTTTGGACACTTGGGGCAACTCAAGAATTTTCTTGAGTTGCCAAATGAGGTACTTTCTTTACCATTAGAGTAGTATTACCTTTGCTTTAGCATTTATACATGTTTAGAATTGTTTTAGCAAGGTTTTGTGAACTTTGCAAATTTATAGAAAGGGTTAGGGTTTTTCTTGAGTTGGGATTGTGTTATTGAACCGTATTGGTGACCTTAGACCCCCATTATGTTAGAAACCCAGACCAAACACGAAACAAAAAACTGAAACCCAAAAACAGAAACTTTCCATGTCGGTTTGTGAGGTAATAGAGGGTGCAGGGAAATCTGGGATGACCTGGGAATTTTACGAGAAAAATAAACAACTCTAGTGACCAATTTGAGACCCCCCTGCAAGTTCGACACCCTAACTCCTTCCCAAAACCGAGGAGGCCGGATTTTTGAGGGAAGTGGCCGGCCACTTAGTGGGTGAGGGTGTCCAGGTTGTTTCCATAGCTCATATGCACCCTATATAGCACCCCAGTATTGTTTGTGCACCTTGTTTTGGCGTGAGTCAAAATATGGAAGCACTTTAGTGTGATTTTTGGACATGTTTTCCGTATTTTGAATGATAAGTTTTGATATTTGGACTTTTAATTGGTTGTTGGATATTTGTACATCAACGACTAGGGATGTTTGGTTGAATTGCGAGAGCAAACCATAGGTTTTGACCTATGTGAGTTCCGCGTGTCATTTTGGTTTTGATTTAGATTTTAATGTGATACGATACGTTATTATATATAGGTACCCTCGCAAGGACTTTGAGATGACAAGGAAGCGTGTGGCTACATCGGCATCGGAAAGCGAAGATGAATGTGAGTAGATCTATATCTATGGGGGAAGTCGGGTGGATGGCGTATAGCACCCCCGCAAATTTTGATGGAAACCGATTCAATTATAGAATATGGTTAAGGGAAACTTTAATAGAAAACTATAGATAGAGTTAAATGATAGTTAGAGAAACCATATTAGAAACTATAGGATAGTTAGCAATGATATAATACGATTAATACGTGATGATGAGATTTGAGGATAATGTTCGACGATATTGCCGTGTTGGATACTATAGGACTAGATAACCGACGTAGATGTGTCATCCGAACCATACCTATTTCCAAACTGAAGAATCATATGCATCTTTTAAACAGATACCTTGAGGGACGTTACGGATTTTCAAATGATATATTTTTCTTAAAAACACCGTATCCTCTACTTTCAAAACTACGAACTGCATCTTTTAAAAACTGATTGTATGGTTTGGGCATGTATGTTAGATTAGATACGTATGCTTATAGTAAAGTTATAATGTATTAGTAGAATTGACTTGATGTGGGAGATAAATGCGATGAAATGATTAGACGAGGTGATATGATGATTTGATGATACGTTGGTATACGTATTCGAGTCGATTAAGATGATTGATAGCTTTGCCGGTCCCCTGATACGAGATTGTTATGGATGTGACTTGGGACATAGGTATATAGTTATATGTAAAGATGTGAATCTTGAATGATAAGCCGTACGAGGCGTTAGTTCCGTACCCTCATTGTCGTAAAGGTTGATAGGATCCCTATTGGTTTTATACCGCCGTACGATGATTTTCCGTACGTGATGAGTTTGACTTGATGATTGATCCATACCCTTGACTAGAGGATGCCGTACGATGGACTATACCGTATGTGATGTTGTGATTCTAGATGTCGATTGATAGATTCACCGACTCAGACATATGATAGATACGTATACCTTATAGCTTTTAGCTGATGATTTACCTTATGCTGTATTCATGCTATTTTCAGTGCATTGCATATACCTGTGCTAGTACACTTACACCATTATCGATGATGCGTATGTTACACTTACACAACTTTGCCGGCTCACACACTTTATCATCGATAATTGCCATGTCACTATACAGCAGGATTGCTGTATAGTCATGATATGACCCCCTTGCATAGTTTACTTGCTATGGTTACATATGAACTTTATACGATGTTGCATTTGACTTGAGAGAATTTGGGAACCGCAAGATATATTTTAAAACCGGATTCATTTAAAAAGGCGGCTTTCCCTCGACATGTGCATATTACTGTTCAATGCTGCATGATATATGGATATGCTTATATTTTTGTTATATGTCGCATACATCATGCTTTACGATTATACGCATTGAGATATGTTGTTTTCATGAGATTTCTGGATTTGAGAACTGTGGTCATTTTAAAAGAAAGTATATATTGTTTTAAAAATCCGATTTCTCTTGATATGACATTTCAGTGCGTCCACCATGCGTTTTCTCGGTTATGAGAAGTGTGAGATGTGAAACCCGATTCGAGGAGTTAGATGATCCGTTTGCGGGTTCATGGTGGACCCGGTACGGTACCCCGGGGCGAGAAGATTGTGGGGATGACGATGAGCCTGGTAGAGGGATTACTACTTACTGGTGATTGGTTAGGCCTGGCGGTTATCCGGAGGATACCGACCGTGTCGAGAGAAGGATATTAGGCCGACCCGTCTGCCGGGGCCCGCGGGTCGATCCCGCAGACGGAGCCCGAGGGCCGATCCGGACCGACGGAGCCCGAGATATGAGAATTTACATGTTGATGCTGGACACGGGTTTCATGATGTTTCGACTGTCGATGCTGGGCACTCAGGTTCTGATTGAAACGATTTCGGATTGTGTAGTATGAAAAATGTATAGAAATCACAACAAAAAAAATTTGACCGCAATCAATAACGGTGTCGAATGTAGCGCGTTAGTAAGTGCGGACGTCCACAGGGAAAGTGTAATCGTTCGTGTTCCGATTGAGATGAGTTGAAACTTTAAAGAAAAGAAAACAAACAACAATTCATGATTTAAAGATTTGAAGTTCAAGAATTAGAAAAATCTAGTCTAAATCAAGAAAAGATAAAATCAAGAATTGAGAATTTGTGATGATTTCCAAATCAAATATCAAGAATCGAAATGAGGCTCGTAGGAATCGATCGGATCTATAGTTGTGATGAAATCTAGCGATTACGTATTCTTATCCATCGATGAATTGATACTAGATCGATGATGATCGACGAGAATTAGGGATTTCTTGTGAAACTAGGGTTTCATCATCTATCCCTTGTTCCTTCGTCGATATCATTCACATTCTAGCCTCTAGTAAATTCAAGAATCAATCGTGGATCCTTAATTTCGAGCGATCACAATCAAGAAAGCATCGCACCGAAACTAGGTCGTCGATTCTTTAATTTACAAGAGCTTACAAACTCGTAGGACTTAAGAATCGTTTTAAGATTTGTTACATCATCATTCTATTGATCGTCTCGACTCCTTTATGAGCGGAGTTTTACTCAAACATCACAACAAGAACCACAATCACAAATTGAGATCGAATCATGATGCAAGAATTTAAAGAAAGCAAGATTAAAGAATTTCACCTTTTATTTATCAACAATTCCCTTACAAATCGCTTAAGAACTACAAGAGGAAAAACTCGATCGTCGATTTGGCTTCGCTCGTCTCCTTGAGTCGCGGATCGGCTTGGATCACTTGCTCGATTGAAGACCGGCTCCGCTCCTAAAAGGTTGAAGGCTTCTCGCTTGAATGGTACTCGGGATCTTGAATTTGGCATTGGATTTTGGATTAGGGTTTACAAGTTGTGTCACTCAACTTGTGGGTGGAAGATGAAGGATAAATTCTTGAACCACCTCAACCCTAGATCTAGGTTCCCTTTTATAAGCCTCATAACCCTAGATCTAGGATTTCAAATTTCACTCCAAAAGTTTGTTAAAGAGAGCCTTCTGGAAATAGTTTGTTAGGCCGAGCCTTCTAGATGAAGCCACGTGGAGTTTCTCAAGAGTTCTGGAAGCTTGGCCGTTATAAATAAGCACATGGGGAAAATTCTCCCCTCTGATGACGTCATCATGCCGCGGATCCGCGACAAGTGCCTGCTCCTGCCGCGGATCGTCGACTCTTTTAAAGCCTTGGGGCTTGAGCCACTAGTAAAATAAGGGGTTGCCCCTACGGATAACAACATCCGTAGGGGCAGTTAAAGTTTCGACCTACGGATTAATCCGTAGGTCAAAGTGGTTGCCCCTACGGTCGTTCAATATTTATTTAAAATATATTAAATTTTAAAGTGTTTTTTGCCCCTACGGTGGCGCAAACCAAGCACCTACGGGTAAATCCGTAGGGGCATATAAATAGGGATTTAAGAGATCGATCCCTACGCCGATTATTTCTTATTCTCTTTCTTTCGCTCGCGCGAAACCAAATTCCCAAATCGAGATCGTCGTCGCCGCTGCGCTGCAGTGATCTCGTCGTCGCCGAATCCAAGCCGAATCGTCGTCGCCACGCCTGCAGTGATCTCGTGGTCGCCACCGTGCTCCGTTCTCGTTGTCGCCACCGCCCTCGTCGTCGCCGATTACCTCTCCGTCGTCGCCTACAGGTAATTAGTTAAACATTATTATAATGATGTTAGGGTAGCGATCGATGAGGGTTAGGATTAGGTATCGGTTGTGGTTAGGGTTAGGGTATGGGTTCGATCGGCGGTTGGGGTTCGACTGGTGTTGGGGTTAGGGTTAGGGTTAGGGTTGGGTTGGGGTTTGGTGTTGGGGTTAGGGTTCGGCTGGGGCTGGGTTGGGGTTAGGGTTAGGCCGGGTTAGGGTTTGGTGTTGGGTTGGGGTTCGGCTGGGGCTGGGTTGGGGTTAGGGTTAGGCCGGGTTAGGGTTTGGTGTTGGGTTGGGGTTCGGCTGAGGCTGGGTTGGGGTTAGGGTTAGGCCGGGTTAGGGTTTGGTGTTGGGTTGGGGTTCGGCTGGGGCTGGGTTGGGGTTAGGGTTAGGCCGGGTTAGGGTTTGGTGTTGGGTTGGGGTTCGGCTGGGGCTGGGTTGGGGTTAGGGTTAGGCCGGGTTAGGGTTTGGTGTTGGGTTGGGGTTCGGCTGGGGCTGGGTTAGGGTTAGGGTTAGGGGTGATATTGGAATCGAGAATATGGAATTTGAACACCCAAACTAGAATGAACAAATGTAACAAATCTACTTAATTTTGTGATCTTTGCAATACCTAGCTATAGTTTGATCCTCATGACTGCATATAACTGAAAAGGTTTGTGGTTTTGCAGGATGCTTCTATTATCAAGAATTTACATTGTGTAATTATCCTCATATATGATTTACAACTCTGTATGTGTCTGTGTGCATGTGCATGCGTGTGTGTGGAGGGGTTATTTGCCAGTGCATTTCAACTTGGCTCCTAGGCTTATGCCGTACCTCAGGAATGGGACACAATTCCCTATTGCAAAACTCTTTTTATCTCCCCCCTCATCAAGATGCTTTCCTGAGCTATGAGAGTATTTGGGGGACTGTACCTTTCTTTGCACTAGCTTAAACTGCATTATCCTTTCCTCTTTGTTGACTGGTTTGCTGGGGGTTCATCCCTTTGCACTAGCTTAAATTTCATCCCTTCCTTCACCAGGATGTGGGTAGGCTAGATACAGGTTCACTGTTAGTGATAAAATTTTGACAAAATTTCTAGCGATCCTTAATTTTTCTGTATGTAGTTTGATGTCGTTCCCAATAGACGGCTCTATTTTGACTACAAAATTTTTAATCCGTAGGGGCAGATTTAACTTGGCCCTACGGATTAATCCGTAGGGGTAACCCTAAAGGGTTACCCCTACGGGCACAGACGTTCAAGAATTAAAATATTAATTCTTAATTTGGTGTTTGCCTTAGGGTTAGGGTTGGGGTTCGGCTGCTGCTGGGGTGGGGCTGGGGTTAGGGTTTGCCTTAGGGTTGGTGTTGGGGTTTAGCTGGCCACGCTGGGGTTGGGCTGGGGCTGGGGCTGGGCCACGCGGGGTTTTGGGATCTTTGTAATTTGCTTGCTCTGTTTGGGGTTTCAGTTGATCCTCATTAAAAAATTGGTGATTGATATCTTCATTCATATTATTATCTGTATTTAAAATTTTTGTGAAGCCTTCAGAGTTTGGGAAAATTACTGGGGGAATTTTTCCTAAAATGTCTTGAGAGGGGGTTCAAGTGATGGGATAATTTCATTTGGTAATCTTTTACTTATTTTACATCTCTTATTTTTTCATGCAAAAATCTGAATAGGTTTCTTGCAATTTTGCCTATCGATCAATTATTATATTTATTTCTATTTTTTGTGGATGATTTGGCTTCAATTGAATGGAGGCGATGATGGCTTGCCCTCAAGCTTCCACTTTTATGAGCTTTATAGTTATGAGATTGGCGAGGCAAGCTGGTTTGTAGCCATCTTATTTCTTTTCCTAAATTCAAATCCAAATATAAACTGTCTGATTGAGAGAGAGAGAGTATGGGAGATTATGTATTATTCAATGTGTTTGGAAGCTGGCATGTTCTGAGCGTCATCTCTGCATGAAAGCTATGGTTTTGCAAAGGGTTTGCCCTAACTATTTTCTGTGGGGAAGCTGAAGGCCTGAAGCTTCATCAAACTCAGGATTGGATTCTGGTCGGGTATTGTAAATTCTTGTGAAAGTTCCGTTCAAGATTTGTTCAGAGCTTGCATAACATCCAATATATGATACTCGATGATAATATGAAACCTTCATATTCCCATCGATACTCATATATGAAACTAAAAGCGCCACTTTGTCCCTACGGTGCCCGACATTTTAATTTAAAAATATTATATCTTAATTTGTTGTTTGGCCCTACGGGCACCTAAATGGGAATTGAATTAAAAAAGGCACAGAAATGCCCTACGCCTCGATATCTTTCCCTCTCGTTCCCAAAATTTTATCTCGTTCCCGTGTCTCCAATTTTCTCTTCGTCGCCACCGCGCGCCCTCCGTTCTCAGCCCGCCACCGCCCTCGTTCTTCCTCGTCGAGTTCCTCGTCGCCGATATTTGTGCCTACATTGATGCCTCAAGCAACGAATCAAATGATGTGGATCACAAACTAATTAAATAAATTTTGAATACCAATCTGGACTGGGATTTGAATACCAATCCTAGTTTGCTATATTATATCTTGAATTTGCACGCGCACATAATAAGAAGGAGAAGAGAATAATGTGGCAGAAGAAGAAGGAGAAGACAGTAATGTGGCAGAAGAAGAAAAAAATGACATTCCTCGTTCTCTGTTTCAGCATCAATCTTCTGATATGAACTAATGATGGTTTTCACATAGGCTTTTCCCATTAGAGACTTCTTAGTGTCCAATGGAAAGCATACATCAGATTTGTGCAGGTCGGGTTCTTCTATGACTTTCAAGAGTCTCAACTGATTCTGTTAATTACACTCTAGTTGGGTGGTACTTTTACCACTTCTCACTGCAGGTGCGCTCTCTAATATCTCTAATATTACATTCAAAATGGATATTAGAGAGCGCACCTGCAGTGAGAAGTGAGAAGTGGTAAAAGTATCACCCAACTAGGGTGTAATTTACAGAATCAGTTGAGACTCTTAAAAGTCATAGAAGAACCCGACCTGCACAAATCTGATGTATGCTTTCCATTTGACACTAAGAAGTCTCTAAAGGGAAAAGCCTATGTGAAAGCCATCATTAGTTCATATCAGAGGATTGATGCTGAAACAGAGAACGAGGAATGTCATTTTTTTCTTCTTCCGCTACATTACTGTCTTCTCCTTCTGCCACATTACTGTCTTCTCCTTCTTATTATGTTCGCGTGCAAATTCAATGACTATATTGAGAATATGGATTAATAGTGGGTAGGAAAAGTATTTCTCAAATGGCTTTTGCGTCTTAAAACCATAAACTACTAAGTAATGACATACATAATTTTTTTAGTATAAAGGTTGTTATTTTAAGTTTTCCCTTATAGAGATATGATCTAACTGCATCTATCAACTATAAGTGTGCAGAAAATTATGATAAGAAATCATAAGAAAGGGTCGTAGCCATGCATAACCTTGAATCTACATACCAAATCATGCAAAAGCATGCACTTATTGTCATCTTGCCTTGGAATATAAAATATCTTGGAAGACTATAAGCGAGCATTTAAATCTTGTTAGCTTTTGACTTCAACATATATTTTTCTCAAGTACCATGAAATATACTTGCTCCGTATAAACCGTTTTCAGGAAGATGGATTAATAATGACAAATTATCCATTGTGACTCACTAGGTTAGAATTTTCTCTTCTATTAACCATCTTTCTAATCAGCTTGGTAAATTTATTCGGAACCGGCTGCGAATCATTAAAAGACATGCATAAGAAAGAAAACTAAAATACAGATATATAGCATACCGATACATCGAAACTTCACAGTTGCGATGGCAATCCAGAGATATTTATTTCTACACACGTGGTGCGCGTGCGAATGCGTCAGGCATCATGGACAAATATTTCAGAACATGAAAAGTATTATTCGTATAAAGTAATTAAAATTTTTAAACACCTTGGGTAGATATTTTCTTAGTTGATGCAATCATATCATGATGACTAAATTTAAGCTATTATACATATGCTTATGTATTTTTCTAATCTAATATATCACACACACAGAGAGAGAGAGAGAGGGGGAGAATACCAGGTAGATAGAGAAATCAGTTAGCAGGATCCTGAAGAAATGGAGTCCACAGCATTGCTCATCATCATCATCCGTGATCCCTTTGAAAAAATATTATCAAAGGGATCATGGATGATGATGATGAGCAATGCTATGGACTCCATTTCTTCAGGATCCTGCTACCTGATTTTTTTACCTACCAGGTGTTCTCTCTCTCTCTTTCTGTGTGTGTGTGTGATATTTTAGGTTAGAAAAATACATATGCATATATATAATAGCTTAAATTTAGTCCTCATGATATGATTGCATCACCTAAGAAAATATCTCTGCCCAAGCTTTTTAAAAGTTTTAATTACTTTATACGAATAATACTTTCCATGTTATGAAATATTTGTCCATGTTGCCTGACGCATTCGCACGCGCACCACGTGTGTAGAAATAAATATCTCTGGATTGCCATCGCAACTATGAAGTTTCGATGTATCGGTATGCTATATATCTGTATTTTAGCTTTCGTTCTTATGCTACTCTTTTAATGATTCACAGCCGGTTCCGAATAAATTTACCAAGCAGATTAGAAAGA
The DNA here is from genome assembly GCA_030015575.1 of Agapanthus africanus. NCBI lineage: Eukaryota > Viridiplantae > Streptophyta > Magnoliopsida > Asparagales > Amaryllidaceae > Agapanthus > Agapanthus africanus. The sequence goes on from CM057339.1 coordinate 537,608,255, forward strand.
TGGTCAATAGAAGAGAAAATGCTAACCTAGTGAGCCACAATGGATAATTTGTCATTATTAATCCATCTTCCTGAAAACGGTTTATACGGAGCAAGTATATTTCATGGTACTTGAGAAAAATATATGTTGAAGTCAAAAGCTATCAAGATTTAAATGCTCGCTTATAGTCTTCCAAGATATTTTATATTCCAAGACAAGGTGACAATAAGTGCATGCTTTTGCATGATTTGGTATGTAGATTCAAGGTTATGCATGGCTACGACCCTTTCTTATGATTTCTTATCATAATTTTCTGCACACTTATAGTTGATAGATGCAGTTAGATCATATCTCTATAAGGGAAAACTTAAAATAACAACCTTTATACTAAAAAAATTATGTATGTCATTACTTAGTAGTTTATGGTTTTAAGACGCAAAAGCCATTTGAGAAATACTTTTCCTACCCACTATTAATCCATATTCTCAATATAGTCATTGAATTTGCACGCGAACATAATAAGAAGGAGAAGACAGTAATGTGGCAGAAGGAGAAGACAGTAATGTGGCGGAAGAAGAAAAAAATGACATTTCTCGTTCTCTGTTTCAGCATCAATCCTCTGATATGAACTAATGATGGCTTTCACATAGGCTTTTCCCTTTAGAGACTTCTTAGTGTCCAATGGAAAGCATACATCAGATTTGTGCAGGTCGGGTTCTTCTATGACTTTTAAGAGTCTCAACTGATTCTGTAAATTACACCCTAGTTGGGTGATACTTTTGCCACTTCTCACTGCAGGTGCGCCCTCTAATATCCATTTTGAATGTAATATTATAGATATCCATGCCTGTTTATGTCAAAATTACTTATATTGTCAATGTTTGATTGTCTAGTTGTTGGTGATGCGTCCATATCAGGGACAGAGGCCACTCCCGTTCCTCCAGGTATGTTTATATATTATATAGGGCATGTATATTGATTTAGAATGCTATATCATAAATATACACACATTTCTTTTGCTCTTAGTCGTCCAACTCATTATCATGGGCTGCTTGATGAGATTAGATTTGCGCCTGATGATCTACAAGAGCTCCTTCACTCCCTGTCATATGTGTAAGCAGCGCTATATGCGAGTTTACCTTGTTAGTATGTATGTACTGAAATTAATTAATATTATTCAAATTTTGATACATGCAGATACCAGAGGAGCACATCTTCTATCTCTGTAGATAAGGCTTTGAATTTGTTGATTTTGGTGTTTCTTGTCAATTTTATAGACCCGTATGTGCTAAATATAATGTTCTGACAGTTGCTAGGGGAAGGCAACATTCGAGGCTGCTGACCCCAGTCCTGGACGCCGCACACGGACGGCACCACGGAGGTTGGGAGAGAGGCCGAGGACTAGGCTCTAGCAGGGCCCATATGAGGTTGGACTCCACCCCGGTGGTTACTTCCTCCGTCTCCAGTGAGCGACGTATCCATCATGAACTGGATAGCTTGAGGGCCAGCGTTCAGGAGTTGAAGGAGATGCTGGTATGTATACTACTTTATAGTAAAATATCATTTCATATTATATACATATCAACATATCCATAATTAGTACGTAGCTTGAGCTTATTTGGTTTTAGACTTAAGTTTGATTAATCATACATACATATGTAATTGAAATAAACAACGCTTTTCCAAACTAGATATCCAAACAGGGTTTCGAAATAACTTAATAATGATACGAATTCGAATAATAAACAGTTCTTACACGCTTCTTACACACGTTATATCCAGACGCGACAGGGTAGATCGGCCGAGCCTCCACACGCAACTCCTTCGGCTGCGGCTCCGCAAGCCACTACATCGGCTGCGGTTCCGCAGACAGCTCATGTAGCTCCACCGCCCACTCAGACTCCCGCAGCCGCGGCTCCGCAAGCGACTACCTCGACGGCGGCTGCGCAGACCACATGCCGCTCAGACCACATGCCGCTCAGACTCCCGCTCGCGACAAATTGCATAGTTTATTGACCGAGGAGCAGGCGCGCGTTATTCTATCGTTATTCAGAGGTGGAGCTGGACCGAGCTAGGGTAGATTTTTGGTTCTTTTTTTTTGAAACATGTATTTATTTATATCATACACATTGTACTACATTTTGAAACGATATTGATATTGGTTTGTATTTATATCATATTCTGTTTTTGTGTTTCTTTTGTATATTATATATATGCGTGAGATATGATTATGAATACTGCAATATATGATTTGATTGATGTATATATTATTGTGCACAGGGCGAGAAAAATCAAACAGCCCATTTTTAAAAAAAAATTTCAGATAATATGTACCTACGGATTAATCCGTAGGCAAACATGTTACCCCTACGGATATCGCCGTAGGGGCAAAATATCAGCAGTAACTGATATTTCCCCCAGATCTCAGTACCAGGGGGTTGGGAAAGCCCCTACGGATATCTCCGTAGGGGCTACTGACTATCCCCTACGGCTTTCTTCGTAGGGGCTACATATCAGGAATCCTGAATTTATGCACCTACGGAAACGTACCTACGCATATATCCGTAGGGGGTAGTACATGCCCCGACGGGTATATCCGTAGGGCAAAGTAATTTATTAAAATAAACCGTAAATAATATAAAATCTTATACCCTACGGATTAAGCCGTAGGGGCAACAGGACCTACACAGATATCCGTCGGGGCAAGAATTTGCCCGTAGGGGCAAGTTAAGGGCCTCAACTTGCACCTGCGGCCTTTGCACCTACGGGGTATTTTTTCGCCCCTACGTATATATCCGTAGGGGCAGTGGGTTGCCCCAACGGATTTATCCGTAGGGGCAACCCCTATTTGTAGTAGTGAGCTTTTCTGGTGTTTCTTGGGCTGACATTTGGGCCTTTATAAAATATATGAAATCTCATTTGTCTTTCGGTATCACTACCAGATCTCAAATCTTGGAGTTGGTGTATTTTTAACAGCACCTTTCATTGATTTGGCTTCTTCTTCTGGAATTTCCTGCACAGACTTCGAAACAAGCGTTGCGCTATACAAGGATGATGCGATGCCATGATAAACACTCAATTTCCCTCATAAATGTCGGTTTTAATATATAGCACATGTTATTTGGTATTTTACAGATGTTTTGCGAATATGTGCTATATTAATACCTAACACCTCTAGATGAGTGCAAATGGTAGGGAAATTGATGTGTTAAAAATGCAGCATTTTCGACTGATCAAATTCCCCCAAACTTATTTTCAGTCGTCTCGAGCGAACTGTTTTATTAAAAAGAGAAGGAGAAAATAAAGAAAGAGAAGAACTAACTAGCACACTTTCGTAGGTAACATGATTGCACTGAGCACGTGCAACAAGCCTTTAAACCTCTAGGTGTCCCTAGTAGGAGGAGTGTTGTCTCCTGAGGGTTTTCAGCGGATTGCACCCACAAAATCCAATAATAAAAGAAAAACTGTGAATATTACATTTAAAGATAAGAATGGTAAAAGAAAGACTTTGAAAATTAGGGTTTCCAACTAAGCTAGCTTTTCGGTTGTCATGAGCCCTATCTTAATAGTCATGAAAAGATGTCAGAAATCACATCATCCCTCAATAAAACACCGTCTTTATTCTTCATTCCTATCTTTCTTCCAAACATCGATCATATCACCCTACGTGTGTGTAATTTACATCCCTACACCCGGAGAATTCAATTCAAGCTATCATACTCTTGCCCATCATCCTCAGTACTTTTTAATTAATGAATATTTAGATGAATTTGCTCACACACTTTCATGCGACCGTTAATACTTCTTGAGGTACTAACCGACCGATTACTCATGTGCTTGCTTATTAGGTGTATTTCCTTGTCTTGCACTACCAAGTCTTAGTAGTGACTCCCAGACCAGTTGGCCTTAGGGCACTAGGTGAAGAAGCACCCTCGCTATATTTTTTTATTGCTGCCTTGGCGATAACAAAACCAGTGTTCATTTTTCTCACCATTTTATTTTATTCAATTTTTTTTATTTCCTTCATACTTTGGCTTTTAGACAAGAGCATTTCAAGGCATCTTCTACTATCCCGAGCTTCAAGACGTGTGTAAATGCGAATAGCAGGGTATCAACGTTCAAATGTTTGGCTTCCAGAATAGGAACTATTTTTCAGACATATTTTTATCCTAAGATTAGTGACTTCCTTCATCTTACTAACTCTTGGGACAACGGCTCATAACTACTTATTACTTGTTCGTATTAAGAAAACTTCTAATTTTCTAGGTTTTCTTAAATTTTTCCAATCTTTTGGATGTAATTTTTCACTATCTAATCTTTTATTATCTTATTTATGTACAAATTTTTTTTTTTATATTTTTGAAATTTTTATAGGTTTTCAAAAATGTTTTGTGCTTATCCAAAGTGAAATGCAAATGATGCGAAAATAAGCACAAACCTCCCCCAAACTTGTTTTCAACAGTGTCCTCACTGTTGCCATCCGCTAAATCTCGAAAAAACCTGTAAGCCTGGGAGGAAATTTATTAATGGGGGAAAAATATTTAAGTGAAAATCCTTCCCCATACTTATTTTTGGCTCATCATTTTTGAGTAAAAATTTTCTTTTCAAGAGCCAGAAAATACCCCCCAAAACTTGAGTTAAACAATGTTAAGCTTTGAAAATCACATGAGGGGGTCAAAAATTATTGGTCGATGCCAAGCTTTGCAAAGACCGAAAGTTAACACCAACCATTCGAAAATTTTATCAATGCAGTGCATAGGTTGGTGGAAGAAGAAGTGGGGACAAGGTAAGTGGTGGATTAAAATGTGTTTGTGTCTCATTTTGGAGAGACGATGCAGTGAATGTGATGGATTACTCACATCCTTTTTACAGTTTAGAAGAAGGGGTGGAGGTTCAATTTCAATGTTTTGATGTGGATTCATCTCAACACCCGTGTCATTCAAAAATGCGAGTTCATCAGCGAAGATTTCCTCAAAAGTTTCATCAATACCCCGAAGAATAATGTCATCATAAAGTGCAGGGTGATCTTCAGACTCTAAAAACAATTCATAATCAGTGTTAGTTTTTGACCCGGACAACTCGGTGGAAGAGTCCGTATGTGTATGATACATAGTTGGGTCAAACAACAACAGATGAAAAGAGTCAAGATCGGTATCATGAGGATCATCAAATTCGCTGCTGTCGACATCCATTAAGTCGACAGAACAGACCTAAGCAGTAGGTTCGGAGGGTACACTTCCCAACTTATAAATGTTCAGCTCTATTGACCTATGTAAGTCCATGTCACGCACCCCACGAACTTGCGGGGAGGCGGAATATATGAAAAACGAATATCAAAGCTTCGTAACACGGACTTGAGCGCATGAATCGTTATCTAAACCATTACTAACTAAAAGCTAGAGGTTTAACTACTCGGATATGAAGTTATACCTCACGTTACTTGTCCTTCGGGTCTTCATCGCGGTCCTCCACTCCTCGTAGGCTCCTTGGAACATCGGCACCTCAACGGCCTCCTTGAATCAAAGACGATTCACCCGAAAGCTCCTACGCCAAGCTTAATCTCAAACTTGAGATAACTAGATTGCTTAAAGTGCTAATCTAAGCTACCTAGGGGATATAGAGTGAGGTTATGGATGTATTAGTCTAGGTAACCCTTGATCTCAACACATGAGAGGTTAGGGTTAGGGTTTGAAGAGAGAGTGAGCTTGAGGAGAGAGAAGGTGAGAATAATAATGAAAATGAGATAATGATCTTATCATGATATATATGAAGCATTATTATTTATCCAAAAAACAAATAATAGAATTAACAACCATGCTTCACAAATATCTAAGAGTGATTCATCTCCATGAGTCATTAAGCATTTATGATGCATTAATGACTTGGATGAATCACACAAATGAGTCACTAATCTCATTTAATGCAATGCCACCTTAACCCCTTAGTCACCACTCTTCTAGAAGCTTCCCGACAAATTACGAGAACGCCCCTTCAATCCGTGAAAACACGGAAAAACTTTAGACTGTATAAATCCAGTAACCCGATACTAGAATCTGGCTTAAACCAAAGCTGACTAGTAAAAACTGTCCGAAAAGTCGTACGTGCTTAACACACGTACGCATCCGAACCCTTATCGTAAAACCATACGACCTCTATATCGTTTCGCCTGGAGCAGGGAAACTCTCTGTGTGGGACTCTAAAGACTCGACACTACGCTGGCAGTGGGTTTAACCACAAACCGCAAGCGGCACTAGATGTACGTAACGGTCCCCAGGTAGATGTCGATAAGAAGGCCGATGAGGAAAACCATCCGAACCTCTACTGAGCCTGATGTGAAAATCTCCGTACAGTCCGGTCTGTTCGTCTAAGACTATCGTATATCAAGCCTAGGGGGCAGCAAGTGTAAGTCCCCTAATAGTTGTATAAATCGTGTCGGAGCGAAGTCCATTACACCCTGAGAAGCTACTGGAACCTACCAGTATATCTCGCTTGCCCTGGCCAGGGACTTTGCGTAATGGCTCTCTGACACAGTGCGATATCAACTCCCAATACCGGGAGAGACGAATCCTATCTAACCGCCACTGCCTCCAAGTGCTCGGGACTGCACCCAACTGCTACCTGTTTGCACGACTCCTTTGAGCCGTGGTAGGGTAGCAATCTAAGAACAGTGGGGCACACTCGAGGCGAAGTAGCAGTGTCAAGTCTGTGGACTATGCTGTACTCATGTCACCTGGGAACTGTTAACTGACGATGGGTATAACACCAACCAATCAGTTCCCCGGCGAGTCATGTCCGGTGTACCCGTAACCTAACGAGCACCTGTATACTATCTCTAGTACGACGTACTGATGGCTGTGGGACAGACCATCTCCCCAACTGGGATGAGAAGCGTATACACTTAGTCTACTCCGGAATATCGATGCCCTATCTCGATAATCCAACGACCAGGGACCTGTATAGGATGTTGCTTACAGACTACCCAGCCCTCACTAGTGTGACTGCCATCACAACGCTGGTAATCAAGCAAAGATCCTATGGGCTCTACTAATATGTATAAGTGATACGTTACAAGAAACATATGCACATATTAAAGTAGACACAAACCAAGTAGCATACTACCATTTTTAGCAAGACTGTTATATACAACTGTGAATATCCCAAGCTTCCATTAAGTAATATACAACCTAGTATGATACAATAATGGCCCCTAGGGCATATACACTAACAATCTCCCACTTGCACTAGGGCCATGAGCTGGCATATCGTAGACCTATCATCTCGAATAGCCTCTCGAACTGCGTCCGAGGAAGGGCCTTTGTGAATGGATCAGCAATGTTATTCTCCGTCTCTACTCTCTTCACCTCGATCTCCTAGCGATCTACGATCTCCCTGATCAGGTGATATCGCCTTAAGATGTGTCTGGACTTCTGATGGGACTTGGGTTCCTTCGCTAAAGATATAGCGCCGTTGTTGTCACAATACAGAGGTATTGGACCAACACTGGTAGGAACCACCTGATGTTCTGTGAGGAACTTCTTCATCCAGACTGCTTCTTTTGCGGCATCGCAAGCAGCTATGTACTCCGCTTCCATTGTTGAGTCAGCAACGGTCTCCTGCTTGGAACTCTTCCAACAGACCGCCCCTCCATTGAGGGTAAAGACTTAACCCGACATGGACTTGGAGTCATCTTTGTCACTCTGGAAGCCGGAGTCGGCAAAGGCCTCCATCTGGAGGTCTTTTCCGCCATATACCAAGAACATCTCCTTAGTCCTCCTTAGGTACTTGAGAATGTTCTTTACTGCTATCCAGTGCTTCTCCCCTGGGTTTGCTTGATACCGGCTTACTACGCTCAATGCGTATGCTACATCTGGTCTGGTACATAACATCGCATACATTATAGAGCCTACCGCAGAAGCGTAGGGTATAATCGACATGCGATCCCTTTCCAAATCAGTCTTGGGAGACATCTCTTTGGAGAGGATGATTTCGTGACAAGCCGGTAGGTTACCGCGCTTAGAATCATCCATACCGAATCTCTTCACTATGGTGTCTATGTACCTGGACTGCGAAAGTCCCAACATCCTTTTTGATCTATCACGATAGATCCGGATCCCCAGAATGTAGGTGGCATCACCCAGGTCTTTCATGGAGAATTTATGTGACAAGAATCTTTTGACTGACTGTAACATAGGAATATCATTTTCTATTAGGAGAATGTCATCTACGTACAAGACGAGGAAAATACAGCTCTCCCTACAATCTTACTGTATATGCAAGGTTCATCTGGATTTTTGATGAAGTCAAATTCTTTGACAGCATCATCAAAACAAATGTTCCAACTCCGCGATGCCTGCTTTAGTCCATAAATGGACTTAAGCAGCTTGCATACTTTACCGCTGCTCCCACTCTGAATGAATCGTTCTGGCTGATCCATATAGACGCTTTCTTCCAAATTACCATTTAGAAAGGCCGTCTTTACGTCCATCTGCCAGATTTCATAATCGTGGAAGGCAGCAATAGCAAGAAGGACCCGAATAGATTTAAGCATAGCCACTGGAGAAAAGGTTTCGTCATAGTCCAAACCAGGTCTTTGCCGGAAACCCTTTGCAACAAGTCTAGCCTTATAGGTTTCAACTTGTCTATCTACACCAATCTTCTTTTTGAAGATCCATTTGCATCCTACGGGTTTTACCCTATCTAGAGCAACGTCCAAAGTCCATACTTTGTTAGTGTACATGGACTCCATTTCGGTCCGCATTGCTTCCAGCCATTTTACTGAGTCACCGCTCTGAATGGCTTGCTGGAAGCTAGTAGGGTCATCTTCATCAATGACACAATCCTCTCTATCCCCATCTATGAGAAAACCGTAGTATCTCTCAGGCGGATGAGACGGCCTACTACTCTTGCGGAGTGGCGTCGGGATGTCATGTTCTCCTGAACCTTTTGGTTCTTCAAGCTTTCAGTAATAGCTTGTGCTTCTGGAATTTCTTCCAGTTCTATTTCGCTCCCACTTGTATCCTTTTCTAAAACTTGCTGTTCTAAAAATTAGGCATTACGAGAAACAAAAACCTTTTGTTCCTCTGCGTAATAGAATAGATATTCCTTGGAGTTCTTTAGATATCCCACAAACTTACACTGTACTGATCGTGCCTCGAGCTTGTCCGCATGCCGTTTTTTAACAAAAACCGGACATCCCCAAATCTTCAGATACTGAAGATAGGGTTTCTTCCCACTCCACATCTGATATGGGGTGGTAGGCACTGTCTTGGTAGGAACCTTGTTCAGAAGATATGCCGCTGATTCTAGCGCATATCCCCAGAATGATCGCGGTAACTCAGCGTTACTCATCATGGAACGAACCATATCCAATAGGGTTCGATTCCTCCTTTCCGATACACCGTTATGTTGTGGTGTGTATGGAGGAGTAAGCTGAGAGAGAATTCCATTCTCTTTTAAGTAACACAGGAACTCCGCACTTAAGTATTCACCACCTCGATCAGATCTCAGTGTCTTTATACTCTTACCTGTTTGTTTTTCCACTTCATTCTTGTATTCTTAGAATTTCTTAAAGGCCTCGGATTTATGCTTCATTAAGAAGACATATCCATACCTAGAGAAATCATCCGTAAAAATAATGAAGTAGGAATAACCACCTCACGCATGTGTAGACATTGGACCGCACACGTCACTGTGTACGAGTCCCAAGAGCTCGCTTGCTCTTACTCCGTGTCCAGTGAACGGAGTCTTTGTCATCTTTCTTTTGAGACAAGATTCACAAGTAGCATAAGATTGATATTCGAACGGATTCAAATATCCTTCTCTGTGTAACTTAGTCAACCTTCTCTTATTGATGTGACCAAATCTACAATGCCATAAGAAAGCCTGATTTATTTCTGGAGACTTTCTTTTAAGTGTGTTCTGGATATTGAAAACCTGAGCTTGACTTAATACGTATATACTGTTATCTAATGTACCGGACCCAATCATAACTTGATTTAGGTGGATGTTAACTACATCGCTTACGAATATAAAATCATATCCCTCTCTTGAAAGTGAGGATACTGATATGATATTACATGTCATACTAGGTACATACAAATAGTTACGTAGAATCAATATATGCCCACTGGTCAAACCTAGGCGATATTCTCCTACGGATTCAGCGTCTACGCTCATTCCGTTTGCAACTCTGAGAGACCAATCACCTACCTTTATAACTCTACGGTTTCTCAAAGCATGTATTGAATTACAGATATGAGATCCTGCTCCGGTATCTAGTACCCAGGAAGTAGAGTTAATTGACAAACAGTTCTCAATAACAAATACACTTGAGGCTGAAGCCACAACATGCTTCGAATCCTGGCTACTGGCTTTGCTAGCCTTGTAATCACTCTGCCAATGTTCATTCCTGTAACAATAGGAACGTCCCTCTTTTACTATATCCAGTCCCGAAACTTTTGCCCTTCTCTTTCCTTCCTCTTCCCTGGTTTCCTTCAGGATAGGAGGCAGAGACTGTAGAATCAAGTCAGTATCTGACTCGTTTCCCAACGCGGTCTCCAGGTCCTGGAGCTTATCAATACAGCTAGTCATTGTAAGGACGTTGTCCTCTACAGATGACCCGTCAGCTAACCTCGCTTGAATTAATTTTTTCGAGGTTTCATATCTTGCGATATGAGATTGCTTTCCATATAAATCTTTGTTATGGAGAAAGATGGAAATTAAGTCCATCTTCTCGTGCTGCTTCTGGTATATACCATCAACTGAAGCTAACTCGAGGCACTTAGCTTTCGCTTTATCTTTTTCCCTTGTCTGACGGATATCCATATCCGCGACAGTGGAAACTGGACCTGGGACGGCAGGATCTGGAGTAGTAATAGGGTGGTCCAGCTTGTCATAGGCAATGGACATCTGGACAGACCTTTTCCAGTCATATAAGTAAGATCCAGTCAAATTATTATCTAGATGTAACCTATGTGTGGTCACAAGGTCGCTGCAATTTAAGAGAGAGAAGAAAATACTATTAGCATGACGCTCTTGCAAGTTTAGAGTGGTTTAATTTATCTAAACTGGATGGCTCCCACTGTTTCTCGAATCCCTCCTCAAACCATAAAAGAAGAATTAGCCAGGACTATTCTCACCGTACAATTCTTGCTTAACCGTTCAGCCAGGTCAGTGTCGATACCTCGAGGGAGGTTTTCCAACGCTTTCGCGAATTTCCTTAATTAAATAACCTCTTTTCTCTGGGGGCGTAACTCCGCTGACACCTTTCTAGGCACCTACTTGGTTTATAGCATTGATCGTTAAGTGACGAATCTCCTGATAAGTAGTATATACTCACAGTAGGATCGGGATCCAAAATATCATCGTATGATAATGTTGAAGGAATCCTACCAACATTCATCAAACTCCAAAATGGTATGCTTTCTCTGCAAATTTCAGTTTCTTTAGAAATCCCCGATATGTATTTTTGCCCCATACTCTTATAACCTTGGCGTTGGTCAAAATGCCATAAGTCACATGTCAAGTTCTACCCATCATTGTCCTAGTTAATTTGAACCCATCCGTATATATCCCTGAGGTTGGACAAATGATAATACGACTGTCCCAAACTAACACATCTATCTATGCAAACAAATGAAATACTCCAGCAGCTACCAAACACTATGCCCTGGCGTTGGTCAAATGCATAGCTTGAATACTACCGAATATCCAAATGAAATGACGGAGGGCTACGAATGGTTTTGGCAAAAACCGTGAACGTAGTGAACATGATATAATCGAAGGAACCTAATACTTTTTAAAAGGAGTGGTTAAAGCTCCGCAATTAAAAATTCTGATCCTTTTTAAAATAACCGAGTGGTTTCTTTTAAATTTGTTCCAACGATTGAACTTTGGTTTATTTTCTTTGCATTATAATAATGCGTCCCATCATTTATCCTATCATTGCAGAAAACAACGAAAATATCACGTCCTCTTATGCCATCCGCATTCACCACGGGGTCCCGTCATCACCCGTTAGGTTACTTAACTAACGACAGAGCGGGGGTTGGGCTAGCGCGGGTGTAAAACATAAGTGACGTCTAATAGCTATCATATATAGATATTGTACATTCGTCAGACGCAATAATAAGCATTCCAGATCACAGATGAACTTTATTGGATTTATTAGAAATCCGCATTTGCTTTGAGCCTGCAATAAAAGACGGATTACACAGTTGTGATGAATAGCCATTACCCCACCCTAGACCCCTACGGGTACGGCAAACTACCCGCCAAGTACCCGAAGTGAAGCGGTCTCCCTCAACGATGTGAGTTGGCTACTAAACACTTCAACGTACCCGGTAGTTTGTGTACCCCGCCTTGGGTCTATCTTAGGATCAAAAAACAGTAAAAAGAAATAATACAACAGAGGCTACAACCGCAACCTGGATGTGCCCCGCAAAAGAATATTACATCAAATTACATTTACATCGAATGAATGAATATTAAACCCATCTCAAACCCCGGCTAATCATCACAACAGTCCAACACAGTTCATATACACAAACAGTAAACATTTCAGAAATGTGCAACCTCCTGCCAACCGACATACTAGCAGTTAGGGGAGGTTTACGAACACATTAAACATTACAAATAAAAACCCAATTAGCAAATATCTTAGAATATCGATCGATAACCATATTCCGTGTTTACCCCAAAAGCCAACCAGCAAAGAAGCAACCTGGGTAGAAACAGAACATACAGGAAGACAAAAACCCAAAAATTATGAATTACTGTGAAACTCCGAGTCAACTCGGCGTTGACTCGGCGGCGGATCCGCGGCAAAAGCTCTCTATTGCCGCGGATCCACGGCCGTTTTACCGAGTCACTGGCTCGTATTTTCCCATAACTCATATATTTCCCTGCTGTGAATTTTAAGGTATGTCAAATATTTTTTCAAACAGTTTTAAAATTAACAAAAACTTAGGGTTTTGGTTTTTCGTTTTTCGTATTTTTCGTCGATCGAACTTCTAATCAGTTGCTAACAAGCTAGTAATGGTTTAGTTGGCTCTGATACCACTGTAAGTCCATGTCACGCACCCCACGAACTTGCGGGGAGGCGGAATATATGAAAAATGATTATCAAAGCTTCGTAACACGGACTTGAGCCCATGAATCGTTATCTAAACCATTACTAACTAAAAGCTAGAGGTTTAACTACTCGGATACGAAGTTATACCTCACGTTACTTGTCCTTCGGGTCTTCATCGCGGTCCTCCACTCCTCGTAGGCTCCTTGGAACATCGGCACCTCAACGGCCTCCTTGAATCAAAGACGATCCACCCGAAAGCTCCTACGCCAAGCTTAATCTCAAACTTGAGATAACTAGGTTGCTTAAAATACTAATCTAAGCTACCTAGGGGATATAGAGTGAGGTTATGGATGTATTAGTCTAGCTAACCCTTGATCTCAACACATGAGAGGTTAGGGTTAGGGTTTGAAGAGAGAGTGAGCTTGAGGAGAGAGAATGTGAGAATAATAATGAAAATGAGATAATGATCTTATCATGATATATATGAAGCATTATTATTTATCCAAAAAACAAATAATAGAATTAAAAACCATGCTTCACAAATATCTAAGAGTGATTCATCTCCATGAGTCATTAAGCATTTATGATGCATTAATGACTTGGATGAATCACACAAATGAGTCACTAATCTCATTTAATGCAATGCCACCTTAACCCATTAGTCACCACTCTTCTAGAAGCTTCCCGACAAATTACGAAAACGTCCCTTCAATCCGTGAAAACATGAAAAAAATTTAGACTGTATAAATCCAGTAACCCGATACTAGAATCTGGCTTAAACCAAAGCTGACTAGTAAAATCTGTCGGAAAAGTCATACATGCGTAAACACACGTACGCATCCGAACCCTTGTCGTAAAACCATACGACTTCTATATCGTTTCGCCTGGAGCAGGGAAACTCTCTGTGTGGGACTCTAAAGACTCGACACTATGCTGGCAGTGGGTTTAACCACAGACCGCAAGCGGCACTAGCTGTACGTAACGGTCCCCAGGTAGATGTCGGTAAGAAGGCCGATGAGGAAAACCATCCGAACCCCTACTGAGCCTGATGTGACAATCTCCGTACAGTCCGGTCTGTTCGTCTAAGACTATCGCATATCAAGCCTACGGGGCGGCAAGCGTCAGTCCCCTAATAGCTGTATAAGTCGTGTCTGAGCGAAGTCCATTACACCCTGAGAAGCTACTAGAACCTACCAGTGTATATCGCTTGCCCTGGCCAGGGACTTTGCGTAATGGCTCTCTGACACAGTGCGATATCAACTCCCAATACTGGGAGAGACGAATCCTATCTAACCGCCACTGCCTCCAAGTGCTCGGGACCGCACCCAACTGCTACCTGTTTGCACGACTCCTTTGAGCCGTGGTAGGGTAGCAAACCAAGAACAGTGGGACACACTCGAGGCGAAGTAGCAGTGTCAAGTCTGCGGACTATGCTGTACTCATGTCACCTGGGAACTGTTAACTGACGATGGGTATAACACGAACCAATCAGTTCCCCGGCGATTCCTGTCCGGTGTACCCGTAATCTAACGAGCACCTGTATACTATCTATAGTACGACGTACTGATGGCTGTGGGACAGACCATCTCCCCAACTGGGATGAGAAGCGTATACACTTAGTCTACTCCGGAATATCGATGTCCTATCTCGATAATCCAACGACCAGGGACCTGTATATGATGTTGCTTACAGACTACCCAGCCCCCACTAGTGTGACTGTCATCACAACGCTGGTAATCAAGCAAAGATCCTGTGGGCTCTACTAATTTTTATAAGTGATATGTTACAAGAAACATATGCACATATTAAAGTAGACACAAACCAAGTAGCATACTACCATTTTTAGCAAGACTGTTATATACAACTGTGAATATCCCAAGCTTCCATTAAGTAATATACAACCTAGTATGATACAATAATGGCCCCTAGGGCATATACACTAACAACCTATTCCCGAAAGATAGGGTCATAGAACCGTTACGACAGTTGATGATAGCATTGGAAGTGGCCAAAAAGGGGCGACCTAAAATCACCGGAATTTGGTTCCGTGGGTTCTGATCAGTCAAAAATACTGCATTTTTAACACGGAAATTTCCCTATCATTTGCACTCATCTAGAAGTGTTCGGCATTCATATAGCACATATTAGTAAAACAGTCGTAAAATATCAGATTTCATGTGTTAGACTTTAAAACCGGCACTATATGGGAAATTGACTGTATTTCATAGCATGGCATCATTCCTATATTGCGCAACTTGTGTTTCGAAGTCTGTGCAGGAAATTACAGAAGATCGGTCAAAAATTTACATAATAGACTGCTAAAGAATACGCCAACTCAAGGATTTGGAATCTGGTAATGATCTAAAAGGCAATAAGAGATTCAACATATCAGAAAAACACCAAGAAGACATCAGGAAGCAAAAATAGAAAGTTGAAGCCCTAAGACTCCAACCTGGCCGCGGTTCCACGGCCGGAGCTGCCTTGCGCCGCGGTTCCGCGGCGGATTGGCCACGTCATCACTTCTTCTCTGCACCATAACTCTTCCTTCAGTGTGAACACCTCAGCAATACACTGCAAATTCCAGAAAGCTCCTGAACATTCTGCCAGATCAGCAAGTTCCTTGTTCTAAACTAAACACCCCAAGCTTCCACAACAAGCTTCACCTAAACTATATTAGAGCCTAGAACCTTCTCCTTAACCTCCTAGCTTAAGGTAGAAGCTAAGCCCCTGACTAACTACTTCTAGAAGCCTCTCCCTATAACAAACTTTGGAGGGAAATTCAAAATTCAAAATCCTAGACCTAGGGTTTGGGAAACAATTAAAAAGACCCTAGGCCTCTCTTGAAATGGCTAATCTTTAGTTGTTAAAATCTTTGGTTGTTGAAAGCTAATCACTCTCTAGTTCTTCAACCCAACACCTACCACCTCAAAACCCTAACCCTAATCCAATCAAGAAACTACAAATTCAAGATCCTTTGAGTGCAAGCAAAGCAAGTCTTCGACGATCCTTTAGAACCGAAGCCGGACATCAACGAAGCACGAGATCCAAGCCGATCCACGACTCAAGGAGCCGAGCGACGTTAGATTCGACGATCAAAGTTCCTTCCTCTTGTAGATCTTGAGAGTTGTAACTAATTGTTGATATAATAAAGGTGAAGATTCTTTAAACTTGCTTATATTTCAATTCAAGCATTATGATTCATCTTCAATTCTTGAATGTATTCTTTGTGATGATGCCTGAATAAAACTCCGCTCGTGGAGGAATCGAGACGATTGTAGAATAATGATGTTGACGAATCTTTAAACGTTTTCTTAATTCTTATAACAATTGTAAATTCTTGAAAATTTAATGATCGATGATCTAGATCGATGCGAAATGTGTTCTTGATTCTTTTCGCATGATCTAGAGATCAACAATCGATCATTCGATCTCCTTGAAGCTATCTAGTGAATGTGATTCATCGAAAGGACAAAGGATAGGATAAGGAACCCTAATTCTTCGCAAGATCCTTGATCCTCGATGAATCTACATCGATTTAGCATCAATTTGTTAATGGATAAGAAATCGTAATTTCGAATCTTCTTCACATCTACGATCTAATCGATTCCTACGAGCCTTACTTCAAATCTTGAAACCTAAATTGATTGGAATTCTATCACTACTTGATTCTTGATGTTTATCGCTTTCTTGATTCTTGATTAGACTAGTTGATTCTTGAAATTCATCGATATAAATCTTGAATCGTTTTTGCTTTCCTTTTCTATTAAATTTTCGATTCAAACAAAACAAAATACGAATGAATCGCACAATCCCTGTGGACGATCCGCACTCACTAATGCGCTACAAACCGACACCGTTATTGATTGCGGTCAAATAATTCTTTGATTGTGATTTCTATTAATTTTCTAAACCGACACACAAAGAAACTATCAATCAAATGGCGTCGTTGCCGGGGATCGCGCTCTAATTCGTTCTTTATTTGAAATTTGAATTGAAAGATTTATTCCATTGTAATTTTGTGATCAAAATTCGCGCAAAATCTAAACGTGTGTTGTGATTTGATTGCGAGGAATTCTGGAAGCTGTGGAGAAAGTGAAAAGTTTTTTAGACATTTCCAGAGAGCTCAAGGAGTTAACAGCAGCTTGCTGTGAAAAAATTGTGCACTGAACATTACCTACGACCGCGTTTCCGCGGTATTAGCCACCATCTGCGGCGGTTCCGCGCCTGGGAAGAAGCATCTTTGTGCAAAATTTTCTCTATGAGCCTCTAACTTTCTTATCTTCTCCTCTGTCTGCTCCAAATAACAAATTTCTGCAGGCTTCTTTGCAAAAATCGCAGCGCCGCAAACAACAAAATTAAAATTGTGCGTGTTTTTGGTTTTGTGGTTGTTTGCATAATTAATACGGACATTAAGGGGCAAAGACCAAATCCAGATTAGGTGGGGAGTTCATTACCCTTCCTAAGCCCCAAAAATCGCAAAATTTGCATCCGCATTGACCCTCATTAACTAAAAGAAATTTAGAGATGACTCTAAGGATCGTCGCGGTCACTTAGGACAGAAGAAGGCCGTGGGTAATTCATTGCTTATCCACGTTTCTTTTGTGGTGTCTAAGGCAAATGTGTCGAAGGCTAGTGGTTACTAAATTAGGCCCACTACTTACGTAGTGGAGAACCTCCCACTTACCTGGCACTTACCTGGCCACAGGAGAGACAAAGAGGCAGTGGAGGATTTATCCTGCGACTTGTCTTTTGGCAGTTAGGAGCGGTCTAGAGATTTGACCTAGGTGTCCCCTAGAATTAGAGTTTTGCTTGTTGCATTTTGTGATTTGCAACATTTTTTTTCAAAAATCCGTCCACTTTTCAAAACAAACACCGCATTCATTCATTCATTTTCCCTAATTATAAGTCACGCTGCCACTTGTACTAACCCTTTTTAGTGCAAGATAGGCTGGACACGGGATTCTAGTGCCCGTTTAGTCCGCGTACCTCCTATCGGCTCCGAAGTCGGTATTTCTTCATTTACTTCTTCTTTACCCACCACCACACCCACATCGATGGATTCGTCTCCATCGAACCTCTTTACCACTACTCTGCCGCCGTCCGTTGGTGCGCAGAATCCATCCCGCATCTCTCTCCAAGAGAGGTGTTATCCTTTGCGAGGTCCTCTTTCGACCGGCTTATCCATTCCACCAGCTAACGGGGATAATTTTGAGATTAAACCCCAATACATCAACCTTCTACCCAAATTCCACTGTCTCGAGACTGAAGACGCATACGTCTTTATCACCAAATTTGAAAATGTATGCGCAATGATGGGTACGTCACAACTTTCAGCGGATTCTATGCTTCTACGACTTCTTCCATTTACTTTGTGCGATATGGCCAAGAAGTGGCTATATAACACTACCGCTCACTCCATTACGAATTGGGAAGAATTCGTCGCGGCATTCCTTAAGAAATTTTACCCTATGCAAAAGACAGCTCGAATCCGTAACGAACTAAATCAATTCACCCAGCTTCCGACTGAACCATTTTCAAAATGCTTTGAACGATTCAAGGATCTTTTGGTTCAATGTCCTCATCACGTCATCCCGAGATGGGATCTTTGCCGAATCATATATGAGGGTATTAACCCAAACACTAAACAGAACCTTGAAAACATGTGTCAAGGCACCTTTATGACCAAGGATGATGGGGAAGCTTGGAAATTTTTAGAAGAGTTCGCTGAAAAATCACTACAGTAGGAGAGTGGAACCCAATCATTGAATAGAGGTGACTTACACCAAATTGATGCGTCCATAGGTGTTCGAGCTGAGATGGCAGCTATGCAAAAGAAGCTCGAAGCTATGGAACACAAATTTTCAGCAGCCTCCCTAAACCCAATGTCACTCCCCAAAACTGTATGTGGGTGCTGTTCTGATCCTTCTCACTTAATGGAAGAATGTCCATTAAACTCTGCATTTCAAGGTCACGAGCATACCAATGCCGCATTTCAAAGACCTAGAAATGATCCATATTCTTTCATGTACAATCAGGGTTGGAGGAATCACCCGAATTTTGCTTGGAACCAACAACAATCTCATAACACGGTTCCAAGCCAAAATAATTTCCAAAAGGCTCTTCCACCACAACAGCAACCACTTCAACTCACTCAGCACCCCTACCAGTCACAAAATTTTCAAAACTAGGTCAACACTCCTGCACCGTCTAATCCTATGCAGTTGTCCTGTTCTGACAAATTCTCTCAATTCACTCAAACCATGAAATCACTCTTGTCAAATTTCATAGAGTTTTCAGCTGAGGTTAGATCTTCCGTCAGTGAGATAAAGAAAAACTCAGCGTCCCAAGCTGAGAGTATCAGATCGATGGAAGCTGAAATCGCATGACTTAAAGCCGAAATGAGTGCGACAGAAAAAGGGAAACTTCCGTCTCAACCCCTACCGAATCCTGGGCATTACAATGTAAATGCCGTCACAACGTTGAGATTAGGAAGAGTGCTGAATAACCATGTCGGGGAAAGAATTGATGATATTGAAAATCCTATCAATAACACCCCGGCTGAGACCTTTCCTCACACACATATTTCTACTTCTGATCCTTGTTCTTCTACCCCACCGCCTTCTCGCGAGCCTATTCTCCATTTCCCACTAGGCTCGACACCTCAGTATAGCCCTTCTAGTTCTCCACAGACGATCCCCACTCCTCTTTTGGGATCTCGTCTACCCCCACTTCCTTCTCCTATGATGGACCCAGCGCTTATTGCTAAAGCTCCTTACCCGAATTGGTTAAGGGGTAACAAATCGAGTCCTCATATGGAGAAAATTATGGAAATGTTTAAACAGGTTAACATCAATATCCCTCTCCTAGATGCTATTCAACAAGTCCCCGCTTATACGAAAATTCTTAAGGACTTGTGCACTAGGAAGAGGAAGATTCAAGTGCCGAAGAAGGTCTTCATGTCTAATAATATTAGCACTGCTTTTATCCCACAGCTACCAAAGAAACGTAAGGACCCAGGATGTCCTACGATATCGATTTCTATTAGGGGTAAAAACATAAATCGTGCTCTTTTAGACCTTGGCGCAAGTGTTAACCTACTTCCATATTCTGTCTATGAGCAGCTAGGGATTGGAGAGTTGAAACCTGCTCACTGCACTCTCCAAATGGCAGACCGTTCAATCACCAAACCAAGGGGTGAACTAGAGGATGTGTTGATAAAGGTCGGGGAATTTGTATTCCCTGTAGACTTCATTGTACTTGATACACAACCTGTAGCAAACCCCTGGGCCAAATTCCGGTGATTTTGGGTCGACCTTTCCTTGCCACTTCCAACGCTGTTATTAACTGTAGAAATGGTTCAATGAACTTATCATTTGGAAATATGACCATTGAACTAAACATCTACAAAGTTGGAAGTCAGCCATCAGAACCCTCTGCTCATATTCTTGATGTGTGCTCTGTCCACGAGATCGCTCCCGAAAGTTGCGGAGTTGAGAAACTTTGCTTTACAGATCTCGACGACACTACCACATCACTGTTTGATCTTGCACATGATCTTAGTGAGGACACCTATTCCACACTTGAGTCCGACACTCCTGACCTATCACCACCCGAGTCTGTATCTTTCACAGGCTATGAGCTTCTTTGTAACTCCGAAAATCACTCGATGATCTCACCTTCTATCATTTCTCCGCCAGCATTAGACCTCAAAATTTTACCTTCTCATCTTAAATATGCTTATTTAGGTGAGAATGAGTCTTTACCGGTTATCATATCCGCTTCTCTAGCATCAGAGCAAGAGAATGCACTTTTATCGGTATTGAGATCTAATAAAGAGGTGTTTGGTTGGACTATGTCGGACATCAAAGGGATTAGTCCCTTGATTGTTGAACATCATATACATGTGATGGATGATGCCAGACTAACCCGAGAACCACAGAGACGGTTGAATCCCGTCATGAAGGAAGCGGTGATGAAAGAGATCATCAAATGCCTAGATAATGGTATTATATACCCAATCTCCGATAGCCAAAGGGTGAGTCCTATACATGTCATCCCTAAGAAATCCGGCATCACTGTTATTACCAATGAGGCGAATGAGTTGATTCAGACACGCGCCCAAACTGGGTGGCGTGTATGTATTGATTACAGAAAACTCAATGCTGCCACGAGGAAAGACCACTTTCCTCTACCTTTCATTGATCAAATGCTGGAACGCTTAGCTGGGCGAGAGTATTATTATTTTATGGACGGATACTCAGGCTATAATCAGGTCCCCATCGCCAAAAAGGATGAAGATAAAACCACTTTTACTTTTCCTTTTGGTACCTTTGCTTATAGACGCATGCCCTTTGGGTTATGCAATGCTCCCGCTACCTTTCAGCGGATATTCTCTGACATGGTAGAGAATTTTCTGGTGATCTTTATGGACGATTTCTCGATTTTTGGAGACTCTTTTTCTGATTGCCTAGAGAATCTTGACGCAGTTCTTACTCGTTGCAAAGAGAAGAACTTAACTTTGAATTGGGAAAAATGCCATTTCATGGTCCAAGATGGAATTGTGCTTGGACATGTAATTTCACAGAAAGGCATTGAGGTTGACAGAGCTAAGATAGATGTCATTCAAAACCTTCCTCATCCCAAAAGCGTCAAAGATATTCGATGTTTCCTTAGCCATGCGGGCTTTTATAGGAGATTCATTAAGGATTTTAGCAAAATTGCTAGACCCTTAACTCTTCTCTTGGCCAAGGATACGACCTTCCACTTTGACTCGGATTGTGAGGCAGCTTTCAACTCACTTAAACACTCCCTCACTACAACCCCCGTTCTATCGTCTCCAAATTGGGACTACCCCTTTGAGCTGATGTGTGACGCATCCGACTTTGCAGTTGGTGCAGTCTTAGGACAACACATTGAAAAGATGCCACACGTGATATATTATGCGAGTAAGACCCTGAATGATGCTCAAATTAATTATACAACTACCGAAAAGGAACTTTTGGCGGTTGTATTTGCATTAGAAAAATTCAGGCCTTACTTGATTGGCTCACCTATAGTTGTGTACACTGACCATTCCGCCTTAAAACATCTTCTGGCGAAGAAAGATGCAAAAGGTAGGCTAATACGTTGGATCCTTCTTTTACAAGAATTTGATCTTATTATCAAAGATAAGAAAGGATGTGAAAACGTAGTAGCCGACCATCTTTCACGCATCTCTTCTTCCCCTGTGACCCTGCCGATCAATGATTCGTTTCCAGACGAACAACTCTTGAGCGTATCCAATGAACCTTGGTTTAGGGATATTGTGAACTATCTTGTCATGAGACTTATACCTAGCGATTGGTCAAAACAGGACAAATACCGTTTTCTATCTCAAGTAAAACACTTTTACTGGGATGATCCATATTTGTTTAAGTATTGTCCTGATCAGATCATTCGCCGGTGTGTCCCGAAAGAAGAGTTCAAGAGTGTTCTTTCTTTTTGTCATGATCAGGCTTGCGGGGGTCACTTCGGTCCTAAAAAGATGGCGGAGAAGGTTTTGCAATGTGGATTTTATTGGCCGACCTTGTTCAAGGACGCATTTGACTATTGCAAAACCTGTACACAGTGTCAGTACATGGGTAGAATTTCCCAGAGAAATGAAATGCTTTAGCAACCCATCTTAGTTGTTGAAATTTTCGATGTTTGGGGCATTGACTTTATGGGTCCCTTTCCCAACTTCTTTGGGAATTTGTACATACTGCTGGCGGTTGATTATGTCTAAAAGTGGGTTGAAACCATTCCATGTCGCACTAATGACAAGAAAGTTGTCATTAAGTTCTTAAAAGAGAATATCTTTTCGCGATTTGGACACCCACGCGCTATCATTAGCGATAATGGGACACATTTCTGCAACAGGTCTTTTGAGACTCTGATACGGAAATACGCAATCAACCACAGACTTTCTACACCCTATCATCCCCAAACGAGCGGGCAGGCTGAGATTTCAAAGAGACAGATCAAACAAATCCTGGAGAAGACTATTGCTAAGAATAGAAAAGACTGGTCGACCAAACTGACGGATGCTCTTTGGGCATTCCGAACTGCATTTAAAACCGACCTAGGGATGTCTCCATATAGGATAGTGTTTGGGAAGCATGTCACTTACCCGTCGAGATTGAGCATTAAGCATTGTGGGCTATTAAGGAAATCAACTTTGACCTAAACCAAGCCTGCAACTTTCGGAGGCTGTAACTAAATGAGCTAAGCGAACTCCGCGATGAAGCTTATGATAACGCTGTAATCGTAAAGAATAGGACTAAGGTTTTTCACGATAAAAACCTTTTGAGGAAAACATTTTCACCTGGTCAACAAGTCCTTCTTTATGATTCACGACTACACCTTCACACGGGTAAGCTTCGATCTCGGTGGAAGGGACCGTTTGTTGTGCGGTCTGTATACCCGCACGGGGCAGTAGAAGTAGAAAATGTTAAAAACGGTACCTTTTTCAAAGTGAATTGACATAGACTAATGCCGTATTTTTCCACTGACCCCACGGAGGAGCTCCTGTTCTTACAGGAGCCATTTTATTTGGATTAAATTCCTCCGTCTCACCCCATGTCATGCATATCACTGCATCATTTTTTGAATGGAGGTGAGTGAAAAGAGTAAGTTTGGGGGAGGTTCTTCACTTATATATATTTTGCCCCCACTAATAAATTCCTCCCAGGCTTACAGGTTTTGTAGATATAGCGGTTGGCAACAGTGAGGATATTGTTGAAAACAAGTTTGGGGGAGGTTTGTGCTTATTTTTGCATCATTTGCATAAGCACAAAACATTTCTTTAAAAAAAAAACCTATAAAAATTCAAAAAATTCCATAAAAATTTAAAATTTTCAAAATATAAAAATATTTTAATATTTAACAATTTTTTGTACATAAATAAGATAATAAAAGATTAGATAGTGAAAAATTACATCCATGAGATTAGAAAAATTTAAGAAAACCAAGAAAATTAGAAGTTTTCTTATACGAACTAGTAATAAGTAGTTATGAGCCGTTGTCCCAAGGGTTAGTAAGATGAAGTAAGTCACTAATCTGAGGATAAAAATAAGTCTGAAAAATAGTTTCTATTCTAGAAGCCAAACATTTTGAACGTTGATACCCTGCTATTCGCACTTACACACGTCTTGAAGCCCGGGATAGTAGAGAATACCTTGAAATGCTCTTGTCTTAAAGCCAATGTATGAAGGAAATAAAAATTGAATAAAATATAAAAATGGTGAGAAAAATGGACACTGGTTTTGTTATCGCCAAGGCAGCAATAAAAAAAATATAGCGAGGGTGCCTCTTCACCTAGTGCCCTAAGGCCAACTGATCTGGGAGTCACTGCTAAGCCTTAAGGTGGTGCAAGACGAGGAAAATACACCAAATAAGCAAGCACATGAGTAATCGGTCGGTTAGTACCTCAAGAAGTATTAACGGTCGCATGAAAGTGTGTGAGCAATCTCATCTAAATATTCATTAATTAAAAAGTACCGAGGCTGGTGGGCAAGAGTATAATAGTTTGAATTGAATTCTCCGGGTGTAGGGATGTCTTTACACACACACAGGGTTATATGATTGATGTTTGGAAGAATGATAGGAATGAAGAATAAGACGTTGTTTTATTGAGGGAGGACGTGATTTCTGACATCTTTTCATGACTATTAAGGGCTCATGACAACCGAAAAGCTAGCTTAGTTGGAAACCCTAATTTTCAAGGCTTTTCTTTTACAATTCTTGTCTTTAAATGTAAATTTCATGATCTTCCTTTTATTATTGGATTTTGTGGGTGCAATCCGCTGAAAACCCTCAAGAGACAACACTCCTCCTAGTAGGGACACCTAGAGGTTTAAAGGCTTGTTGCACGTGCTCAGTGCAATCATGTGGCCTACGAAAGTGTGCTAGATAGTTTTTCTTTTTCTTCATTTTCTCCTTCTCATTTTAATAAAACAGTTCGCTCGAGACGATCGAAAATAAGTTTGGGGGAATTTGATCAGTCGAAAATACTGCATTTTTAACACGGCAATTTCCCTATCATTTGCACTCATCTAGAAGTGTTCGGCATTCTTATAGCACATATTAGTAAAACAGTCGTAAAATATCAGATTTCATGTGTTAGACTTTAAAACCGGCACTATAAGGGAAATTGACTGTATTTAATAGCATGACATCATTCCTATATTGCGCAACTTGTGTTTCGAAGTCTGTGCAGGAAATTACAGAAGATCGGTCAAAAATTTACATAACAGACTGCTAAAGAATACGCCAACTCAAGGATTTGGAATCTGGTAATGATCTAAAAAGCATTAAGAGATTCAACATATCAGAAAAACACCAAGAAGACATCAGGAAGCAACAATAGAAAGTTGAAGCCCTAAGACTCCAACCTGGCCGCGGTTCCGCGGCCGGAGCCGCCTTGCGCCGCGGTTCCACGGTGGATTGGCCACGTCATCACTTCTTCTCTACACCATAACTCTTCCTTCAGTGTGTACACCTTAGCAATACACTGCAAATTCCAGAAAGCTCCTGAACATTCTGCCAGATCAGCAAGTTCCTTGTTCTAAACTAAACACCCCAAGCTTCCACAACAAGCTTCACCTAAACTACATTAGAGCCTAGAACCTTCTCTTTAACCTCCTAGCTTAAGGTAGAAGCTAAGCCCCTAACTAACTACTTTTAGAAGCCTCTCCCTATAACAAACTTTTGGAGGGAAATTCAAAATTCAAAATCCTAGACCTAGGGTTTAGGAAACCTATAAAAAGACCCTAGGCCTCTCTTGAAATGGCTAATCTTTAGTTGTTAAAATCTTTGGTTGTTGAAAGCTAATCACTCTCTAGTTCTTCAACCCAACACCTACCACCTCAAAACCCTAACCCTAATCCAATCAAGAAACTACAAATTCAAGATCCTTTGAGTGCAAGCAAAGCAAGTCTTCGACGATCCTTTAGAAGCGAAGCCGGACTTCAACGAAGCACGAGATCCAAGCCGATCAATGACTCAAGGAGCCGAGCGACGTTAGATTCGACGATCAAAGTTCCTTCTTCTTGTAGATTTTGAGAGTTGTAACTAATTGTTGATATAATAAAGGTGAAGATTCTTTAAACTTGCTTATATTTCAATTCGAGCATTATGATTCATCTTCAATTCTTGAATGTATTCTTTGTGATGATGCTTGAATAAAACTCCGCTCGTGGAGGAATCGAGACGATTGTAGAATGATGATGTTGATGAATCTTTAAACGTTTTCTTAAGTCTTATAACAATTGTAAATTCTTGAAAATTGAATGATCGATGATCTAGATCGATGCGAAATGCGTTCTTGATTCTTTTCGCACGATCTAGAGATCAACAATTGATCATTCGATCTCCTAGAAGCTATCTAGTGAATGTGATTCATCGAAAGGACAAAGGATAGGATGAGGAACCCTAATTCTTCGCAAGATCCTTGATCCTCGATGAATCTACATCGATTTAGCATCAATTTGTTAATGGATAAGAAATCGTAATTTCGAATCTTCTTCACATCTTCGATCTAATCGATTCCTACGAGCCTTACTTCAAATCTTGAAACCTAAATTGATTGGAATTCTATCACTACTTGATTCTTGATGTTTATCGCTTTCTTGATTCTTGATTAGATTAGTTGATTCTTGAAATTCATCGATATAAATCTTGAATCGTTTTTGCTTTTCTTTTCTATTAAATTTTCGATTCAAACAAAACAAAATACGAACGAATCGCACAATCCCTGTGGACGATCCGCACTCACTAATGCGCTACAAACCGACACCGTTATATTGCGGTCAAATAATTTTTTGATTGTGATTTCTATTCATTTTCTAAACCGACACACAAAGAAACTATCAATCAGGTTCGCTACAGGCTGTGTATCAAGTACAATAAAATCCACAGGGAATACGAATTCCCCGATTTTTATTAACACATCCTCCAGTTCACCCCTAGATTTGGTGATTGATCGGTCAGCCATTTGGAGAGTTATGCTCGAGGGCTTTAACACTCCGATACCTAGTTGCTCGTAAACCGAATATGGAAGCAAGTTAACACTAGCGCCAAGGTCTAGTAGAGCACGTTTGATGTGTTTTTCCCCAATAGAAATAGAAATAGTAGGACAACCAGGGTCCTTACGTTTCCTCGGTACTTGTTGGGGGAAAGCCGTGTCTACAATCTTTGCCATGAATATATTCTTAGGCACTTGAGTATTCCTCTTCATAGTGCACAAGTTCTTAAGAGTTTTCGCATAGGACGGAACTTGTTGGATGGAATCTAGGAGAGGGATGTTGATGTTAACTTGCTTAAACATGTCCATAATCTTCTCCATTTATGGACTCGATTTGTTAGCCCTTAACCGATTAGGATAAGGTGCTTTAGCAATAAGCGCTGGGTCCATCATAGGATAAGGAAGTATGTGTGGACCCGATCCCAGAATAGAAGTGGGGATCGTCTGAGGAAAACTAGAAGAGATGGGCTGAGGTGGCGAGCCTTGTGGGAAACGAAGAATAGGCTCGCAAGAAGGTGGTGGGGTAGAAGAACTGGGGTTAGAATTAGAAGTAGAAGGAAAGGTCTCAGCCGGGGTGTTATTGATTGATTTATCAGTATCATCGAACTCTTCCCCAACATGATTGTCAAGCACTCTTCTAGATCTCAACGTGATTGCATTCATATGATGTGAATAGCCAGGATTGGGTAAAGGTTGAGCTGGAAGTTTCCCTTTCTCTCTTGCACTCATTTCGGCTTTTAGTTGTGCAATTTGTGCTTCCATCGATTTGATATTCTCATTTTGAAAGACAATGATCTTCATCACATTCTCGACGGAAGATTGCAAACTTGCCGTCCCTTGGATGGATTGTTTCATGAAAGTATCCAAGGTTTGTGCTAGTGCAGAGGTATTATCAGTACCGGTCAATTGCAAAGAGTTTTCATGTGGTGCAAAAGTGTTGGCCGGATTTTGGAAGTTTTGTGATTGGTAGGGGTGCTGAATCAATTGTGGTTGATGTTGTGGTGGAGGGACCCTTTGGAAATTCCCATGACCGAGCCAGTCAGGGCAAGACTCAAGATTCTTCTTAGACGAGCACCTTGGAATCGTGTTTTGATTTTGTGATTAGTTCCAAGCAAAATTAAGGTGATTCCTCCAACCCTGATTATATGTGGAAGAATATGGATCGTTCCTAGGTCTTTGAAATGCGGCATTGGTATGCTCATGACCTTGAAACGGAGAATTTCGTGGACATTCTTCCGTCAAATGAGAAGGATCAGAACAACATCCACATACAGTTTTGGAGAGTGACATTTGATTTAGGGCGGCAGCTAAAAATTTGTTTTCCATAGTATCGAGTTTCTTGTGTATAGCTGAAATTTCAGCTCTAACTCCTATGGAAATATTGTTGCCATCCCGAGACGATTGACTCACACCCTCCCGCTGTAAAGATTTTTCAGCGAATCTTCTAGGAATTTCCAGGCTTCCCCATCATCTTTAGTCATGAAGTTGCCTTGACACATGGATTCGAGGGTCTGTCTTGTGTTAGGATTAATGGCCTCATATAGGATTCGGCACATATCCCATCTGGGGAGTCCGTGATGTGGACATTGAACTAACAGATCCTTAAAGCGTTCAAGACATTATGAAAATGTTTCATTTGGAAGCTGGGTGAATTGATTGATTTCTCTACGGACTCGAGCTGTTTTATGATTCGGGTAGAATTTCTTAAGGAATGCTTTGATGAATTCTTCCTAGTTTGAAATGGAATGTGCGGTTGTGTTGTAAAGCGACTTCTCGGCTATATCGCACAAGGTAAATGGGAGAAGACGTAGACACATAGCATCCATAGAAAGCTGTGAGATACCCATCATTGCGCATACATTTTCAAATTTGGTGATAAAGGCATATGCGTCTTCAGTCTCGAGACCGTGATATTTGGGTAGAAGGTTGATGTATTGGAGTTTTATTTGAAAATTTTCGCCGTTGGCCGGTGGAATGGAGAGACAGATCGAAAGAGGAACTCGTGTAGGATAGCACCTCTCTTGGAGAGAGATGCGGGGTGGATTCTGCGCACCAACGGACGGCGGCAGAGTAGTGCTAAAGAAGTTCGATGGAGAATCGTCCATCGAAGTGGGTGTGGTGGTGGGTAAAGAAAAGGTAAATGTAGAAATACCGACTTCGGAGTCGATCGGGGGAACGCGGACTAAACGGGCACTAGAATCCCGTGTCCAGCCTATCTTGCACTAAAAAGGGTTAGTACAAGTGGCAGCGTAGATATAATTAGGGGAAACAATGAATGTGATAGGTGTTTGTTTTGAAAAATATACGAATTTTTGAAAAAATGATGCGATCACAACAAATGCAACAAGCAACCCTAAAATTTAGTGGTCACCTAGGTCAAAGCTTTAGACCGCTCCTAACTGCCAAAAGACAAGTCACAGGATAAATCCTCCACTGCCTCTTTGTCTCTCCTGTGGCCAGGTAAGTGCCAGGTAAGTGGGAGGTTCTCCACTACGTAAGTAGTGGGCCTAATTAAGTAACCACTAGCCTTCGACACACTTTCCTTAGACACCACAAAAGAAACGCGGATAAGCAATGAATTACCCACGGCCTTCTCTTGTCCTAAGTGAGCGCGACGGTCCTTAGAGTCATCTCTAGATCTTTTTTAGTTAATGAGGGTAAATGCGGATGCAAGTTTGTGATTTTTGGAGCTTAGGAAGGGTAATGAACTCCCCACCTAATCTGGATTTGGTCTTTGCCCCTTAATTTCCGTATTAATATGCAAACAACCAAAAATCAAAAACACGCACAATATATTTTGCTTTTTGCGGCGCTGCGATTTTTGTAAAGAAGCCTGCAGAAAATTGTTAATTGGAGCAGATGATGGAAGAGATAAGAAAGTAAGAGAGCACCTAAGAAATTTTGGAACAGTGAACTGCCTGAACAGCCGCGGAAACGCTGTGGGAGTCGTCTAATGCCGCGGAAACGCGGTAAGGTAACAAGATCTCTGCACAAAAATTTCAACAACTGTTCCTGTTCACCTTTTTAGCTCTCTGGAATGATCAGAAATTTTTTTCCACAGCTTCAATGATTCCAGATTTCCTCGCAACAAATCACAACAACACGTTTAGAGTTTGCGCGAATTTTGATATCAAAAATGATAGATGGAATAAACTTTTCAACTCAAATTTCAAAAACGAACAATTAGCGCACTATCCCCGGCAATGACGCCATTTGATTGAAACGATTTCGGATTGTGTAGTATGAAAAATGTATAGAAATCACAACCAAAAATATTTGACCGCAATCAATAACGGTGTCGAATGTAGCGTATTAGTAAGTGTGGATCGTCCACAGGGAAAGTGTAATCGTTCGTGTTTCAATTTAGATGAGTTGAAACTTTAAAAAAAAGAAAAAAAAAACAACAATTCATGATTTAAAGATTTGAAGTTCAAGAATTAGAAAAATCTAGTCTAAATCAACAAAAAGATAAAATCAAGAATTGAGAATTTCTGATGATTTCCAAATCAAATATCAAGATTCGAAATGAGTCTCGTAGGAATCGATCGGATCTATAGATGTGATGAAATCTAGCGATTACATATTCTTATCCATCGATGAATTGATACTAGATCGATGATGATCGACGAGAATTAAGGATTTCTTGTGAAACTAGGGTTTCATCATCTATCCCTTGTTCCTTCGTCGATATCATTCAGATTCTAGCCTCTAGTAAATTCAAGAATCAATCGTGGATCCTTAATTTCGAGCGATCACAATCAAGAAAGCATCGCACCGAAACTAGGCCGTCGATTCTTTAATTTACAAGAGTTTACAAACTCGTAGGACTTAAGAATCGTTTTAATATTTGTTACATCATCATTCTATTGATCGTCTCGACTCCTTTACGATTGGAGTTTTACTCAAACATCACAATAAGAACCACAATCACAAATTGAGATCGAATCATGATGCAGGAATTTAAAGAAAGCAAGATTAAAGAATTTCACCTTTTATTTTTCAACAATTCCGTTACAAATCGCTCAAGAAGTACAAGAGGAAGAACTCGATCGTCGATTTGGCTTCGCTCGTCTCCTTGAGTCGCGGATCGGCTTGGATCACTTGCTCGATTGAAGATTGGCTCCGCTCCTAAAAGGTTGAAGGCTTCTCGCTTGAATGGTACTCGGGATCTTGAATTTGGCTTTGGATTTTGGATTAGGGTTTACAAGTTGTGTCACTCAACTTGTGGGTGGAAGATGAGGGATAAATTCTTGAACCACCTCAACCCTAGATCTAGGTTCCCTTTTATAAGCCTCATAACCCTAGATCTAGGATTTCAAATTTCAAATTTTCCTCCAAAAGTTTGTTAAAGAGAGCCTTCTAGAAATAGTTTGTTAGGCCGAGCCTTCTAGATGAAGCCACGTGGAGTTTCTCAAGAGTTCTGGAAGCTTGGCCGTTATAAATAAGCACATGGGGAAAATTCTCCCCTCTGATGACGTCATCATGCCGCGGATCCGCGGCACGTGCCTGCTCCCGTCGCGGATCCGCGGCTCTTTTGAAGCCTTGGGGCTTGAGCTTTTCTGGTGTTTCTTAGGCTGACATTTGGGCCTTTATAAAATATATGAAATCTCATTTGGCTTTCTGTATCACTACCAGATCTCAAATCTTGGAGTTGGTGTATTTTTAACATCACCTTTCATTGATTTGGCTTCTTCTCCTGGAATTTCCTGCACAGACTTCGAAACAAGTGTTGCGCTATACAAGGATGATGCGATGCCATGATAAACACTCAATTTCCCTCATAAATGTCGGTTTTAATATATAACACATGTTATTTGGTATTTTACAGATGTTTTGCTAATATGTGCTTTATTAATACCGAACACCTCTAGATGAGTGCAAATGGTAGGGAAATTGATGTGTTAAAAATGCAGTATTTTCGACTGATCAGGTTCCATGATTTTGATGTGTCAGGAGGGACACACGTTGATTTTTATCCTCATATTTTCATGCTATGCTTTTATGATACATACATTGATGATATAGTTGGACGAGGTCCACATGCATACATACATTGATAATATGGATGGACGAGATCCGCATGCATACAGACATTGATCATATGATTGGATGATATTCGCATACATATAGGTGTTGATTACATTGTTGGCACACATACAGATATGGTCACCCTAGATATCACAGTATTACCTTTATGATACAGTTGATCTAAGAGTCGTTGTTTATTCGATTTCTATCTGTTGATACCTTTCTATTCACGAGTTGGCAACTCACCTCCGTTGTGCCACAGTTCTTGCAGGTTGACCGCACGGATCAGTAGCGGCATCGCTGGCATATAGCTACTTTTGGGTGATTTTCTTGGTAGGTGGGACATTTGTATCGTAGCCACTCTTGTATTACATTTCATATTGTATCTAGTTAACTCCATCAATCAAAACTAGAGTTTGTATAAGTAATGAGACTTAGCAAGATTTGTAGTTGCGAGATTGAGCGATGGGGTTTATATTCGCTTTTTGGGTTGATGTCTTGCTTATTTACTTTCTTTTACGGTGAACTTCTCCGTTGGGCGTCGTATACTTATTTTTATGCTTTGCGTGGTTGTGATCCGCCATTTGGCGAAGAGCTAGCTCTCGCTTGGGGATGCCTTTATTATCTCTATATCTTTGTGGTTTTGGATCAAATTATACAAAGGAGGTGCTGCTCAATTTCTAAAAGACGAAACAAGTTTTCAAACTAATAAATTCCACTTGCATTTTTCATGATTCCTTTTCTATGCATTTAAGAAAACTTGATTTCATTATACCTTTATTTCAAAACTGCACCTCTTTTATTTTCTTAAAGAGGTTTAGATTTCTGGGTTTCAGCTTACTTGAATTACGTTATGCCTTTAGACGTAGCGTGATTTAAGTGCCAATCATGAGCTAATATTTTGGGTCGTGACACTCGCCGAGAACTCCCAGATGGTATTATACCTCACGTCAGATGGTAGTTCTCTGGTGACACTGGTACAAGTTAGTCCGTAGACCCGAGATCGTCATAGAGTCTTGTGTGATTCCCACTGTGCTTTGATTTCCACCTTACCACGTTCAAGAGAACGTGCAAAATAGTGGCTTTTGGGTACATTCCCGAATCACATGGAGACAATGAGCGATAGGAGCGGTTTCATCTCTCCCGGTATTGGGAGTTGATGTTGCGCTGTGCTTGATTGGCTATAACAGGAAGTCCCTGGCCAGGGCTGCTTTAGAGATATACTGGTAAGTGTTATCAGTAGTTTCTCGACCCGTTATGAGCCTTACATCAGAATGACTTATCGAGTTACTGGGGTCTGACGTTGACCACCCCTAGACGATATATGCGACATATCAGACGAAGAGACCGGACTGTACGGTAGTGTTACTGATTGGATTCGCAAGAGTACTAGTAGGCTTGCTTGTTGATCTTCTGATCGCTCAATACCCGGGTGGACGTTACGTTTAGCAGACTGCTTGCGGCTTGTGGGTGTTTGATATGATCATCACCTACTACCGGCATATTGACGAGTCTTTAGAGTCCTACACAGAGGTTTCCTGGCTCAAGCGAAACGGAGTAGGAGCACATATGTGATATGTGCGGGACCGAGATTTATACGATATGAAATACCGTATTCTATTCTCGTGATTTGTGATATTGGTCGGTTATATGCGATATAGCCGGGTTATTGGATCAAGTGTTGATTCAATAAGTTGTTACAGATGATAGTAGTCGGTTATATGTGACATAGCCGGATTATTAAATCAAGTGTTGATTTAATAATTTAATGTAATATATTTGATATATTACATTACATTAACTAATATTAGATAACTTAAGATTTCTTTTCTCATTTTGGATATATTGATGTATATGTGATATATGTTAAATGTATCAAGCTAGGTTACAAATGCAACTAGGGTTAATGAGGGTTAAACCATGCTAGGGTTAAGATTAGGGTTTATATTTATCATTAAGTAATTCAAATATTATGAATATTTGTCATGGTTGATATTTGTTGAAAGCTTGTAGAAGCTTGTAAGCATCTTTGATTTTGTCCACTCTTTTTTTTTTTGCTTAAGATATTTCTTGACCTAACCTTTAACCCTAGCTCATGGTTAACTTTCTACAAGGGTTAAGCATGACATGCTTAACCCTTGGTTGTATTTCTAACCTTACACAACAATTTATTTCATCACTTGACTTCTTCTTCCTCCTCCTCTTGAGCTTGCTCTCTAGTTTGTGACAAAGTGATGATTTTGAATGAGAAAATGATTTTTAATGTGAGCAAAATTCCTACTTCATCATCCTCTAATACTTGCCATTTAGTATAGGGTGTTTGCTTCACTAATTCCATAATTAGTGAAGAGATAGTTTGGGTTAGTGTCTCCTCGACGTAGATTATCTTCGGCCTCGAGGACATCGAAGCAAGCATGTTCGTTTCTTCATGGGATCCCCTCTAGAATCCAGAGTTCACGATCGCAGCGAAAGGGACTACTACACGGAGCTATTGAAGTGAGGACCGTTCTACAAAGATTGTATTCCTTGCTCACTAGACTTGTAAAGTGTTTGCATTTTATATTCCGTCGATTTCTAGTTAACGATTCTTAGTTAGGGTTAGCTAAAACGGTAATTTTTTGAATTTGGCATGGACGATGCCTCCCGAAACCTTGCTGCCATCTTTTGTAACTCTGCACATCTCAACACAACGGTGTATCAAAAAGATGGAATAGAACCCCATTGGATATGGTACGTTCTATGATGAGTGATGCTGAGTTGCCACAATCCTTCTAGGGTTATGCACTAGAATCAGCTGCATATCTTTTGTATAAGGTTCCGACCAAGACTGTGCCTGCCATACTATATCAGATGTGGAATAGGAAGAAACTCTATCTTCAGTATCTGAAGATATGGGGATGTCCAGCTTTTATAAAAAAGTAGAATGCGGACAAGCTCGAGGCACGATCAGTATTGTGTAAGTTTGTAGGATACTCAAAGAACTCTACGAGGTATCTTTTCTATTACGTAGATGAACAAAAGGTTTTTGTTTTTCGTCATGCCCACTTTTTGGAAAATTAATTTTTAGAAAAAGAGATTAGTGGGAGTGCAATAGAACTGGAAGAAATTCCAAAACCACAAGCTATTAGTGAAAGCATGGTGGAACCAGAAGTTTCGAAAGAACCGGACATCCCCACGCTATTCCGCAGGGCTAGTAGGCAGTCTCATCCACCCGAGAGATACTACGGTTTTCTTATAGATGAGGATAGATAGGATTGCATCATCGACGATGATGAGCCAACTAGTTTCCAGCAAGCCATTCAGAGCAGAGACTCGGTAAAATGGCTGGATGCAATGCGGTCCGAAATGGAGTCTATGTACAACAACAAAGTATGGACTTTGGACCTCCAGAAGGGGTAAAACCCATAGGCTGCAAACGGATATTCAGAATGAAGATTGGTGTAGATGAACAGGTTGAAAACTATAAGGCTAGACTTGTTGCAAAAGGATTTCGTCAAAGACCTGGTTTGGACTATGATGAAACCTTTTCTCCAGTGGCTATGCTCAAATCCATTCGAATCCTTCTTGTCATTGCTGCATTCCACGATTATGAAATTTGGCAGATAGACGTAAAGACTGCTTTTCTGAATGGAAATTTGGAAGAGTGCGTCTATATAGATCAGCCGGAGGGTTTCATTCAGAGTCGGAGCAGCAGAAAAGTGTGCAAGTTGCTTAAATCCATTTATGGATTAAAGCAGGTATCGTGGAGTTGGATCATCTGTTTTGATGAGACGGTCAAGGAATTTGATTTTATCAAAAATCCAGATGAACTATGCATTTATAGTAAGATTGTAGCGAGAACTATAGTATTCCTCATCTTGTACGTGGATGCCATTCTCTTGATAGGAAATGACATTCCTATGCAATAATCAGTTAAAGGATTCTTGTCACAAAGGTTCTCCATGAAGTACTTGGGTGATGCATCATACATTCTAGCGATCCAGATCTATCGTGATAGATCTAAATGGATGTTGGGACTTTCACAGTCAAGGTACATCAACATCATATTGAACAGATTCAGTATGGAAGATTCAAAGCACGGTAATCTACCAGCTTGTCACGAAATCACCCTCTCCAAAGAGATGTCTCCCAAGACTAAACTGGAAAGGGATCGCATATCTATTATACCCTACTGTCACGACCCAAAGGTACGGAGCATGACCAACACTTAAATTACGAAACGTCTTGAGGCGTAACGTAATCTAAGCAAGCCGAAGCCTAGAAATCTAAACCATTTAAAAGAACAAGTGTAGGAAAACAAGTTTTAAAAGCAACATCAAATTTTCTCAAAAATTTCGGCTGAGTCTCCTTTGTAAAAACAGGCGCCAAATGGGTACAAACAAGAATATATACATAAGCAATAATAAAAAGGTATCCCCAAGCGGGAGCTAGCTCTACGCCAAATAGCGAAAACAACCACACAATGCACTATAGTATACAACGCCGAAGGGCGAGGCTCAAAACTCAAAAGAAAACCAAATCCACCTGAAAACCATAATAATACAAGCGCGACTCTAAGGTCGAAATAAAAACAACTGGTCTTCTAAATCTATCAAGTAATACAAGTCTGGTTGATGGAGCTTACTAGATACAAATGAAGTAGTAAAAGTACAACGGCGGTCCTGATACAAGTGAACCAACCTACCAAGCAATCACCCTGAATGAAATGGTGTGCCAGCAAGCCGCCAAGGAAACCGGTACATCGAAACCTGTAAGAAAATTTGGCACAACGGGGGTGAGTTGACAACTCGTGAGTAGAAGACATCTGCGAGTAGAAATCGCATGCACGACGCTCTCCTAGGTCATAATAATATACTTAATATAACACTAGTCATCTAGTAGTGGCAGGGTAATAATCTATGCGTAAGTGTAATGCTCAGTACTCGTGTCAGTGCCTCAAGTAGTAACATGTCATGTGTATGAGTATGCCTGCACCATGAATGTAAAACAATCAACCATGAAATCTGGATATATCTGTATAAGAAATCTTTAACTTTTATTATAGTAAAATTTGTATGGTAATCTAAAACATCATCAATGAAATCCATGGAAATCCGTGTCAAGTATCGACACAAAACATGTAAATCTCAAAGTCTCATTACCTCATAGTCTCAATATCTCATAGTCTCAATATCTCATAGTTTCAATATCTCATAGTCTTAATATCTTGGGCTCCGTCAGTCCGGATCGGCCCATATGATCAAATCACACGACAACGGTCGGTATCGTCTGGATATTCGCCGCGCCAGACATCACCGTTAGGTAGTCTTCCCCTGCTAGGCTCATCGTCTACAACTCGAGCTTCTTGCACTGGGGTACCATACCGGGCCCACCATGTACCCGAGACGGTTCATCCACTCCTCGAATCGGGTTTCGAAATCCAACAGAAAACATGAAATCTCATGGTGGACGACACAATTATCACGAGAAAACCGCAAGTTGCATTTTTAAAAATGATGATACTAAGATTTTATTAAATTCTTGCAGTTTTCCCCCAAAATCCAGAAATCTCATAAAAATCCAAAACCCCAAAATCATGAGTAAGTAAATAATGAGTATCGGCATAAGCCCCACAATACTGCATGATAATATGAATATGTGAATGCATGAAGTGTCTAAGTAATAAATGCAATGTCTAAACTAGCACATGAGAGTAATCACACAATATTATATTAGACTAGCATTTAGCTGATTATATCAATAAAAGATAATATGTTCTAAATTGTACGTGACATGGCAATTACCGATGATGATGTGTGTGAGCCAGCAAATAAGTGTACGTGGAACATGCGCATCATCGGTAATGGTGCTGGTGTCCTAACAGGCAGTGTTTCATATTAGCTAAAGAAACATATGTATGAACATGCAATGCGATGAATACAACATGAATGTGTAGTAAACGCACAACTAGAGAATACATACTAATTACGAGTCATACAGCTTGTTGTTTGAAAAGCACGAATCGTGGTTTTTTAGAAAATTAGGGGCTACGGGGTTTTAAAGAAAAGATATGTCCTTTGAAAAATCTGTAGTATCCCTCAAGACTAAGATCTACCTAACCAACTAAGGAACTAACTAAAGACACTAGTCGAAAGGTAAGAAGAATCCTCCTAAATTCTGGGTCGATATCTCTAGTAGTCGGCGATCCAGCCTCAATAGCGTCACGTACATAGTACGACTTCCTTGAGTCAAGAGTACGGATCAATCATCACATCTATGCCTCGTACGATAAAATCCATCGTACGGTATCCCAAAATCGGGGTACGGGTCAACTATCACATATATACATCATCGTTCGTATTGTATCATCATCAAACAATATCATGATCAAGGGTACAGTACTATAATCGCATACATCCTAATATCATCAAACATATATCATCGTCTGTGTAAATATACATCGTCAAATGATCCACTAAAATAGCATGTCATATATCATATCGTGGTTAAGTCACATATTACTATCCGGTTTCTATTCTAGAGTCTCGTACATTTCAGTGTCATCATCACCTATTATCGTTTATGTATAAATATACATTTTCTCATTTCCCAACGATCCGCTAATATCCTAATACTTCTCATATCATAATTCGATCGTATATATAATATCTCACGGCATCATGCCCAGTCATACCGACTCATCCCCAGGTATCATATAACATCCTTATATCACGTGTTTATGTTATATATATATATATATATATATATTCACATATAGAAACCTACACACATTCATATATATATATATACATATACATATATACATACACACACACACACACACACACACACACACACACACACCAAGTCAAGTGTATGTGTGTATGTGCGTGTGTGTCTACATGAAACCTACGAATTCCCTCCAAGGCAATCATCCTCTGGTTAAATCTTTCTAAATCAGTCTAATCCAACTTAAAGTCTTCAATAGTACCCTACTCGCTAAGAATTTAAGGTCACGTCCGACTTTCTAATAATAGTACGGAATATCCTTATTCTACGTTTGCGGGGGTGCTATACGCCATCCACCCGACTTCCTCCATAGATATACATCTACTCACCTGGTCCTTGTTATCGAAGTCGATGCTGCCATGCTCTTCTACATCGTCCGAAGTCCACTTGAGGGGTACCTATACGCAAACATATATAATATCGTAAACCGAAATCGCGGACAAAACCAAAACGGCGCACGAAATGCGTATAGGTTAAAATCTATGACCCGCTCATGCAAAATAACCAAATAACCCTCGACATCGGCGTACAAATGCCGATTGATCGAGAAAAACCCAAACACACCAATCGTGGTTTCACAAATCACTAATTATAATATGAAATAGATTGCAACTGTAGGGTTGCTCGGCACGCACACAAGGGTCTACGAGGCATCAACCATGCCCGATTAAAAATTTAGCCGTGCCGAACAACCCGAATACGGAACTTTAAACTAGAGATTAGGCGAAAACAAGCATGCTAAACATTTTAACACTAAGTGAGAGGGATTACAACCTTTGTAGATCCGGTCCTTCACTTCATATGCTCCGTGTTGTGGTCCCTTCGCTGCGATCATCGGGATCCGGACTCTCGAGTGGTTCCACGAAGAGAAAGACGCAACCTTTGCTTCCGATCTTCGATACTAAGATGATCTACCTTGAAGTTTCTTTAACACAAGCTAACACTCATGAAATGATGTGAACACCCTCATCTAAATGGCAAGGGAAGGTGAGGATGATGAAGTAGGATTTTTGCTCTCTTTATTTATATTTTTCTCACAATTATTCATCACCTTTGAAAAATCAAGCAAGCTTTTTCTTGAAAAGAGAATGAAGAAGAAGATGAATCATGAATAATCCATTTGTGATGAATAGAAAAAGAGATGATAATGATTAATAAAGCAACCATGGTTGCTAAACCATTGTAGAGAA
The DNA here is from genome assembly GCA_030015575.1 of Agapanthus africanus. Lineage (NCBI taxonomy): Eukaryota > Viridiplantae > Streptophyta > Magnoliopsida > Asparagales > Amaryllidaceae > Agapanthus > Agapanthus africanus. The sequence continues at coordinate 537,648,333 of CM057339.1, forward strand.
TAAACCAAGGGTTAGGGTTTGGGTTGAGTTAAAGATGAGTCATGAGTAAATATCTTTCACAAAACAAAATGAAAAGCTTCTAGAATCAACTAGAAGACTTAACCCTAATCCAAACCCTAATCATGTTTAAACTCTACAAAACATGTTGCATTAGTTATCATATCATGTTACAATATTATATATCACATATATAATATTTATCGTAACAAAATAAAATAATACAATTAACATATATCACATATATATCAATGTATTATCCGAGTGAGAAAAAGAATCTTTTAGTGAGCAAATATTAGTTAATGCAATTTAATATATCATATATATTATTATACATTAAATTATCGAATCAACACTTGATCCGACAATCCGGCTATATCGCATATAACCGACTAATATTTATCCGTACCGATTCACCGAATCAACACTTGATCCGATGACCCGGCTGATATCAAATATCGCGAGAATAGAATACGGTATCACATATCGCATTATCCTCGGTCCCGCACATATCACATATGTGCTCCTACTTCGTTTTGCCTGAGTCAAGAAACCTCTGTGTAGGACTCTAAAGAATCGTCAATACGCCGGCAGTAGGTGATGATCATATCAAACACCCACAAGCTGCAAGTGGTCAGCTAAACGTAACAGCTACCCAGGTATTGAGCGCTCAGAAGATCAACAAGCAAGCCTGTAACTTCTCCTGTGAATCCAAACAGTAACACTCCCGTACAGTCCGGTCTCGTCGTCTGATATGTTGCATATCTCGCCTAGGGGTGGTAAACGTCAGACCCCAGTAGCTCGATAAGTCGTGTCGATATGAGGTCTATAACAGTTCGAGAAACTACTGATAACACTTACCAGTAAATCTCTACAACCCTGGCCAAGGATTTCCGGTTATAGCCAATCGAACACAGCACAACATCAACTCCCTATACCGGGAGAGACGAATCCCCTCCTATCGCTCATTGCCTCCATGTGATTCGGGACAGTACCCAAAAACCACCTTTTTGCACGCCCTCTTGGATGTGGTATGATGGAAATCAAAGCACAGTGGGAATCATACAAGACTCTATGACGATCTCGGGTCGACAGACTACTCTGTACCAGTGTCACCGGAGAACTGCTATCTGACGTATGGTATAATACCATCTGGGAGTTCTCAGCGAGTCCGTCCAGTGTACCCAGTCTTCTACTGAGCACCCGTACACCATCCTTGATGTCAAACACCGATGGATATGGGATCATCCATCGCCCATCATATGGGTCAAGATGCGTATACGCTAGTCTACACTGGTGCATCGATGCCCTGTCTCGATACACACTCGACTAGGAACAATTATAAGATATACTCGTCGACTACCGTGGCCCCACTAGTATGATCTCATCATAGTCCCAGTAGTCGAGTACATATCCTAAGGGCTTTATCAACATGTAATATAGAGACAATCAGAGTACATGTTAAGATAAAGTACAACCAGATAGCATACTATCATGTCGAGCAAGAAAGTCCTCCCTATATATGTCCTAGCATCCACTACAATATACATCGTATGTACAGTAATGGCCTCTAGGGCATACATATAACTAACAATCTCCCACTTGCACTAGGGCCATCTGTTATGGTATCGCATACCCAACAATTAGCTGCGGTTGAAGTATCCCATACTCAACCATCCCATAAAGGTCTCTACTGGGAAAAAGGCCTTTGTGAGTGGATCCGCGCTATTGTCCTCTGTGTCTACTCTCCTAACCTTGATCTCCCTGGAGATCAACCATCTCCATGATCAGGTGACACTGCCTAAGAATTATATCTGGATTCCTGATGGGACGTTAGTTCCTTGGCTAAAGGCACAACTCTATTGTCACACAATGGTAGGAACGAAGTTCATCTTATGAACTTATATATATATCCAGACTGCCTCTTTGGTAGTATCCTTGGTAACGATGTATCTTGCCTTTAATCGTCTAGTATGTCACGGTATCTAGCTTGGAACTCTTCCAACATACCGTCCCTCCACTGAGGGTAAAGACAATGCCTGCGACTGACATTCAGTCGTCCTTATCACCCTGGAACCTTTCCAGTGATTCTCCCCAGGATCGATTGATACCATCTCACTACAACTAGTGAGAATCCTAACATCCAATTAGATCTATCTCATAGATCCAAAACCCAGGATTTAGGAGGTATCACTTTGATCCTATATGGAGAATCCCTGTGATAAGCGGAGATTGACCGATCGTAGCATAGGAAACTCTTTCCCTATCAAGAGTATGTCATCCACGTACTCTACGAGGATCACCACCATACTCTCTTCTACCTTTTTGTATATACAAGGTTCATCTACCATTTTGATGAAGTCAAACTCTTTGACTACCACATCAAAACAGATGTTCCAACTTCGCGATGCCTGCTTTATCATATAAAACATCTTGCTCACGTTTCCGCTGCTCCCACTGTCTACGAAGCCCTCTGGCTGTGTACTTATAGACGCTATTTTCTAAAACATCACTTAGAAAAGCAGTCATGACACCCAACCACCAGATATCGTAGTCATGGTATGTAGCCGTGACAAGTAGGATCTGGATGGACTTAAGCATAGATCCTTAGAAAATGTTTCAACATAATCCATACCTGGTCTATGATGCAAACCTTTAACAAGTCTAGCTTTGAAAGTCTCAACTTTTCCATGTACACCAAGTAATCTTCTCAAGATATACTTGCTCCTGATGGGGATTTAACCCTTCAGATAAAGCAACCAAAGTCCATACTTTGTTGGTGTATAAGGATTCCATCTCAGATCGATAAGCATCCAGCCATTCTTACAGAGTCCCACTCCTGATGGCCAGCTCGAAACTAGTTGGGTCATCATCTCATGATGCAATCCTCGCTCCCACTGTCATAGAGAAACCGAAGTATCTCTCAGGTGGGTGAGGAACCCTGCTAGATCGGCGGAGAGGCTGAGGTTCGTTGGAAACTATTGAATCCTTTGGTTCTACCAAATCATCAGCTGCATTTTGTATAGCTGGAACCTTTCCAGTTGTACATAACAGACCTTGCCTCGAGCTTGTCCAGTTTTTGCTTTTAGACATAAGACGGACAACCCCAAATCTTAACAAACTTAAGATATATGCTCTTCCCTTTCCATATCACATATGAAGTGGTAGGCAACTGATTTGATTTGAACCCTATTCAATAAGTATGCAGCTTCTCAAGTGCATAACTCCCCAAAAGGAAATAGGAAACTCAGTAGTACTCATCATAGAGCACACCATATCAAATAGGGTGCTATTGCTCCGCCCCGATATACCATCGTGCTATGGTGTATACGGAGGAGTAATGCCGAGAGAGAATCTCATTCTCCTTTAGAATAGTCCAGGAATTCCGTGCTCAAGTATTCTCCTCCTTGATCTCATCAAAGGACATATACTTATACCCGTATTTTGGTTCTCTACTTCTAACTTATATTTTGTGAATATCTCAAAACCTTCGGACTTGTGTTTCAGCAGGAACATATGTCTGAATCTTGAGAGATTATCAGAGAATGTAATGAAGTAAAGAACCGGTCTTGGCATGTGTAGACAGGGGACCTTTCATACATCAACATGTATCAATCCCAAAAGTTCACTAACTCTTTCTCTGTTTCCAACAAACAGAGCTGTGATCATCTTATCTTTGTGACATGACCGGCAAGTTTCACAAGATGTAAATTCAAACTAATTTGAATATGCATCTTTATGTAACTTCAGCCAGTCGGGTCGCATTGATATGACCTAGTCTACAATACCTCAAGAAGGATTCATTCATTTCTGAACTCTTCCTCTCGTGTGTGTTCCGTATATTAAGAACTGTAGTTTGATTTAGAACGTCAATGCTTTTAGATAACATGCCTGAACCGATCAACTCTTGATATAGGAAATGTTCAAAACATTATCCAACAATACAAAATTATATTCTTTCTTTACTAATAAAGAGACTGATATGATTTTGTATATCAGGTTCGGTATCTAATAACATTTGTTCAGAATCAATGTATTCTGGTAATACAGGGTGACAGTGACCAACAGACTTGGCTGCAACACTTGCACCGTTTTCTGTCTCATGAAACTTATCACCCATTCTCAGTTCTTTACCTATCTGTAGCCCATGTAACAGATTACATATGCGGGATCCTGATCCGGTATCTCATACCCAGGACGTAAAGGATATTGAGAAACAGTTCTGTGTAATGAACACACCCGAAGATGATGCATCAACATGCACTTTCTTCGTTTGGGCGGCACGGGAAATCTGGTATTCCCCAATTTCCTGCTCTGTTTTATAACAATTATAAGTTGGAGCGGGACCAACGTTCCCCAGCTCAGTATAACAAGTGGGTTCGGTCAATTATATCCGTTTTATTATCTTGATTAAGGCCTGATATGGTCGCTACCTGGAGAGAGAGAGAAGAAAACACTCAGCGTATGCTCTTGCAAGATTAGATTGGTTATATAATATATCTAATCAGGATGTCTCCCACTGTTTTAATCAAATCTTCCTTCAAACCCTAAAAGGAAAGACTAGCCGGGGTTAATCACACGCTACAAGTTCGCCAATCTTTCAGCCAGGCCAGTGTCGGTACTTTGAGGGAGGTCCCCCGTGCTTTCGCACGAACCTAATTAATGTAAACCTCATTTTCCCAGAGGCGTAACCCCGTTAACACCTTTCTAGACACCTACTTGATCGGCTAATTGTAATGTGTAAAAGTCTCCCAGGAGTAACTCTTACTCGCAGCGGGTATCGGGATCCAACTATCTCATAGAAGGTATGCAATCTCATTGCAAATTTCAACACTTGAAATTCCCGATAATATTTTACCCCTAGCGTCCCATGACCTTGACGCAGGCCAACAAACCATAGTCCGCTAGTCAAGTTCAACCCGTCATTTCTTGATTGAATTAAACCCACCCGCACGACCCTTGACGCTGGCCAACAAAGTCGCACGACTACCCTAATCCAATCTGCATCATATGCATAAGCAGATAAATACTAGTCAGCTACCGCACACTACGCCTTGACGGAGGCCAACAAACGTAGCACGAATACTAAGTAGGACTTATCTGAAATGACGGAGGGCTACGACAGGTTTTTCTGAAAACCTATTGCGTAAAGAACTTGATATCGTTGTAGAATCGAGTGATTTTAAATGGAGTGTTTTTGAGGCTTTTCTAGTTTTTCTAAAGGGGTCACTCCCGGTGAAGGGATCGTCGGCCCTTTCCTCATCGAATAAGGTGCATGATATATCATATATACCGCTGTGCAAAGCAAGAACTATAGAAGCAATCAAAAGAAAAACCGAGTTTGTAGCATCTGCCAGTTATTGCTAAAGGAGTCACTCCCGGTGAAGGGATCTCGGTCCTTTCCCTATCGAATAAGGTGCTGGATGTTCTACAAGGAACACCGCTATGCAAAGCAAGAACTGTAGCTACCCGTTTTTAAAACAAGTTTCTACATCATCTTAGGTTTATTTTATTTCATTAATCTCATTAATGAAGTCCCATTTTATTATGCTTCACAAGCATCTCTTTTTGAAACGAAATCTGCAATATAACATATATCTCATATATATAATATAAACATTCATCACAGGCAGTAATATGATCTCATCACAGAACATTGCAGCAGAAGAACATATATGAAATATTGGATATACTAGGACGTCCGTGTTTTCAATACGAGCCTGTATAAAACACGGATTCCACGGTCACGATGAATAGCCAAACCCACATCCCTAGACCCCTACGAGAGCGGCAAGTAACACTGCCAATTCTAGGGTTAGGAGACCCGGTCTCGACTCCTCGAGATGGTCTCCCACTGGACCCTAGAACCCGGTTACTTGTGCTCCCCGCCTTGGGTCTACCTAATGCGGAAAAGTAAATAATATACAACGGTGACATCTTCCGCTACCTGGAAGTGCCCCAATAAAAGAATATTACATACAAATGAATTTTACATGAATGAAAAAGAAAAACTCTCATCTCACATAAAACCCCCGGCTATTCAAACGCGACGATCCAATACAACATATCACAGCAACACATAATATCTCATATCATCAACGTAAGCAAGTATGCGTATCCCGATTATCGTTGATGTATAGCAACGAAGCCGGAGATACACCACATACTACGCTTACGGTCACAGAAAAGAAAGTGTAAAACTACAACAGTTGGAATCCGCAACCTCTTTAGACATCGCATGCCTAACCAAATGAATTCCTTAGACATCACATGCCTAACAATTATAAACCGCGCATTTTAGTCTCATTATCGAAAACTCTTTTCATTATCAAGTCGGGCAATTCAACAAGATTCCCGACGTCCTGATCGAATGCTCGTCGCAAACTTAAGTAGACGGCCGCACCCCCGATACCGTCGACGAAGTGCACCAAGGCGGAACACCGCTACCGGGAGCACCCGAACGGATGCTTTCGGCGACGGGGTTCTCCTACAGTCACTTGGTCGGGGCTATTGAGTGAGGCTGTTTATTAAGTTTACCCGGCGAGTATTCGCGTACTCTACGTGATTGCGACAGAGTTTTGATCACATCAAAATTCCGTAGCAACCGATCAACTGAGACTAAACTGCTATGTTTATAATATTCAAATCAGTTATCTCATAACTACCTGTGGATTCCAAATATTGTATCACATTCCAGATAAATAGAAAAAGTTAAACTTTCCGATCGAATCATCAAGCACCCAAGATTTCCCCAATATATCTCAACACTTGAAATCAGTTTAAAAACATCCATTACATGCCACAGTACCAATGGTCCAGCCGTAGAAGGGTTAAGCCAACGCCTCACAAGTGGCACGCCGTACTGCCCCAAACCCTAAGGTTCAAAGGGCAGTTCAAGACGGTCACATAATCGAGTTAAGGTTTGTTGTCTTCTAGAGGGTCCACCGAGTTACTTGCACGACTTAGAACGTTCTTAAACACGAGGAAAAATCCAACTTTTGAAAAATTTTCCGACAGGGGAAAAAGTAAGTTATTGATATCCGTTCGAACTTTTTAACAGTTTCTAAAAATTATCCGGACAAAACTAAACAAAGTTAAAATATCCGTTCGAAACTTTAAGTCCCCAATACAACCCAGATAATTCAACAGTTGAATAAATAATAAAAATTTCCAGAAAATACAACATTGAAAAATAGGAGTTACTGTGAAAAGCACGTGCCCAGAATCGACTATGTGGCCGCGGAACCGCCGCACATGCTGGGGTGGGGCCGCGGTTCCGCGGCGCTTTAGTCGAATTGCGCTCACGTGCTTCACAGTAATTCTTATAATTACCTGCTGTAATTTTTGGATATTTTTAATTCTCAAAAATCCACAAATTCAGAAAATGTCCAGAGAGCATGGAAATATTGGGGTTTCGGTTCGATCGGACTTCAAACTCCGTCTAGACTTCTCCTAAAGCTCTAACTTGGCTCTGATACCACTGTAGGGTTGCTCGGCACGCACACAAGGGTCTACGAGGCATCAACCATGCCCGATTAAAAATTTAGCCATGCCGAACAACCCGAATACGGAACTTTAAACTAGAGATTAGGTGAAAACAAGCATGCTAAACATTTTAACACTAAGTGAGAGGGATTACAACCTTTGTAGATCCGGTCCTTCACTTCATATGCTCCGTGTTGTGGTCCCTTTGTATATATTTATAAAAAAAACTTTTTGTTATTTTTGATAATTTTTGTGGGCAAGTATGCAGATTTTTGCGTATTTGCAAACTGCAATTGTGGGGAGCAAAGTGTACGTTCAAAGTTAAGGTGATTACGAAGTACGGTGCCAAAGATCCGGGTAGTTTGATCCGCGCAAGCGAACTTTCCAAGCTTACCGAATTTGATTCAACGGGGGTTTCCTAACCCAAAACTTAACGGTACGTACTTTACTAACACCTTCTTCTCAAATCCGACGCATCCAATATACTATTCTTTGCAGGATTCTTTGCAAGTTCGCTAGCAAACGCTAAAAATTGACTAACCCATATTTGTTGCAGTGCCGCGCTTAAACTAAAAAACGATTGTTTGATTCTTTATAGAATTTTTATTGAATTGCGCATTGCATACATTAATACGGACTTAAGGGCAAGCGAACCCCACAACATACGGTAAAGGATTTCATCACCTTTTCCGTGGCCCACAAATCACGAACTTGAGCATAACGTTTACCCGCACAAAATTTAAAAGAAACTAGACTTTAAGCCTTAAGGACTTCGCCCTCACTAGGAGAAGTTAACTGTTTTTAGAACCTTGCTTAACGGTATATTGTTTACGTGGTGTCTAGGAAAGTGTTAACGGCGAAACCGCCAAAAGAGAAAGGGTTATTTAATTAAGGAACTTCGCGAAAGCGTTGGAAAACCTCCTCTTATCTCTGCACTTACCTGGCCTCGTGATCAGTGTATCTTGAGCCCGTTTCTCGACACAGTTTTACTTCGACAATCAAGTTCTGGAGCAGGTCTAGTTGACCTAGGTGAACCCTAGAACGATTAGGTGTGTGGTATTTTTGTGTCGTGATTGTTTTTGTCCATATTCTTTTTTTTTTATTCTTTTGTTAATAGCTAAAAAAATATATATAAAAAAAAATCCACATTCTTTTTCCTTCCTTTTCACTTCCTTTCTTTCTTTCTCTCTTCATATCATGGGTACCCCACCTCGAAAAACTCTTGCCGAACTTTGGTACCCACAACCAGACATAACTTCCTACGGTTCTTGCTTTGGCCGAACTTCGAATGATCCATCCTTGCCCAAAATTTCATTGAGAGATTGGATAGACGCGTCTAGGACAAACACTTGCACTCCGCATTCCACTTTGTATCAACCTTTTCAACCTCCCGCACCCGCTTATGTTGATACCCCTTTTGCAAGTCGTCCTTTGTCCATCGCTGAACGTATTGAACAATCCCGTAGCCGATCTTTCACTCCTTTCACCACTTCAAATTCTTGGGATCAACAATTTCATTCACCTTCTTATCCAACTGTTGATCCTACCCCTGTCCAACCATTCAATTCCTACCAGTCCTACCCGACTTTTGCACCTTCCCTAGACATTGCTTCTATACAGCCTTTTGGGAATTTTCAGTATCCAAACAACTTTGAATCTTTTACTGAAACCCCTTCACAACCAATGTCTAGTCTAGAACAGTCCTTGGAAGACTTTAGGGTAGCGTCAAGCCAACAGATGATGGATTTGAATGCGTCCATGGCCGCTCTCATACAACCTACTGACCCGGTAGCTAGTTTCCAGCTAGCTCCAAATTTTCCAATGTATGATGAGGCGGTAGGACAGGCTGTGAATTTGAGTGGAGAGAGTGAGCTGTACCCCCTTCCGAATCAAGCCTACCCGGTCCAAATTGAATCCCACAACTCCTGTGTTGAAAGTCTATCAAGTGTCCCAAATGAATTATCAGTTGAAGATAGAATGTTTAATGAGTTGTGCGACTTTGTAGTATTTGATTTGCCAGATTGTGAAGGGACCTTGCCAAGTGAAACCACACCCAAACCTTTTGACCTCTACACCTCCACTCTAGAACCTGAATTGATTGATATCCATGCTTTTGATGAGGTGTCTGAGAATATTGATTTTCACTTGATTAAGGATATTGACGCGGGGAATAATTTGGATGATGAACCCATAGATTTGGCTGAGTTTTTCTCTTTCAATCATCATCCCGAGTCCTTAAATGTTTTTCCCGAACCCCATATGCGTCTTGATTTTGTTGAAAATTGCATGGATGAGATAAATTTTGAGGAGAATATTGAGGATAGTACTGAGGATGAAACAGTTTTAATTGATGAGTCGGATTTTCCAATTCATCCTGTTCCTTTCATTGACTGTGAACACCCTCCCGAAACCTTAACTAATACCCTTCCTCAATCACCTCCCCTACCCTTTCCATCGTTCCGACCATGCAAGAAACCGTATCATTTTCACTTCCTGTGTCTGGTTTACCAAGTTCGGCGTACCCATGGTTTCTTACGAATCTTGAGGGATTTGACCCCATTTCTCGACGGATAAATATATTAGCACAATCGCTTTACACACATCGGTCATCACAAATTGTGCTAATCTATTTACTCCATTTGCACCCTCAAGTTCGTCTTCCACTTCTTTTTCCCTTCCGCCATTCTTCTTCCTCTCATACACCGAGACCATATCCCGCTTCTCTCCGCATATGGTTTCGCGTATTCTCCATCTCTTTTCTCTACGCCTTCTTTCACCAGCCACTGCTTTATCACGATAAGATCTTTAAATGGTTGGTGCTCACCTTTGACCTGTGTAAGGCCTTGTATAGATAGATATTGTCTTTCCCCCTAATCCTGAACGTCAACGCTTAACAGTGGAAACACTGTTTTACTTAAGTTTGGGGGGACTCCTTTTTTGTATATATTTTTTGTTTTCCTTTTTGTTTTGTATATAATTTGTTTTTAGGGAGCACCGACAATTTTGACCCTCTTGGTATAGCCTGACAGTGAGGGCACTGTCAAGTTTAAGTTTGGGGGTGTGCTCGGTAAGCTTTCTTGCTTCGCATTCATTTGTATATTTTGCATTTGCATACCTTATTAAAAACCCACAAAAATCAAAAAAAAAATTCCAAAATATAAAGACTTTGTCGTCAAGTTAGCTAATAGGGTAACTTAGATTTTTATTCTGAAAGTTAGTTGATATATTAGAAATAACTAAATTCTAGGCTTAGGATTTGAAAACCCTAAGAATAACCCTCATTCTGTCTAACTTTGGTAAGTATACGTCCTTACAGTTTTTTTTGAGAAATAGGTAATCTTGAGTTCAGTTCTTTAGTTAAGTCAAGATGAAGGGAAAGTATTGATGCTCTACTGAAGGATAAGTCTGAAAAATAGTTTCTTTTCTTGAGTTCAAATTTAGAAAGTATATACCCTACAAACTGCACATACACGCACCTTGAAACTTGGGATAGTAGAGGATACCTAGAAATACTCTTGCCTGAAAGCCTAGTATGAAAGAAAAAACGGTATTTAAAGCTAAACACCAAAAGAGCATGTTGAAAAATATATACGGTCTTGAAAAAGAAAAAGAAAAAGAAAAAGAAAAAGAAAAAAATAGAATAAAGTCAAGACATGGAAACGGCTATTTACGCTTTAAGTTCACATATTCAGTAATCGGCCGTTAGTGCCTCAAGAAGCATTAATAGTCGCATGAAAGGTGTGTGAGAAAATCCGTCCATCCTTAATGAAAAGAAGTAGTATTAGGTATTAGGGCAAGGGTATTATAGCTTGAATTGAATTCTAAAGTGTAGGGGTGCAAATATACACACACGTAGGGGTATACAATCGATGTTTGAATAAAAGATAGAAATGAAGAATAAGACTTGTGTTTTCTATAGAGGTGATAAAAATCCTTGATTTGAGGCCTCACTTTAGAAGGAAAACTCAGGAGAACCAACATCTTTCTAAACTTTTTTGGAACGTATAGGACCTAAGGTTAAATAGATAGGAGGTGTGAAAAATAAGGGTTGAATATTTCTAACTTAGGATGATAGAATTTCTAACATAAATACTGAACTGTAGGAGTAGAATCAATGTTAACTTATGACACTAGCTTGACAGGATTTTGTGGGTAGTATCCGCTGAAAACCCTCAGGAGACAACACTCCTCCTACTAGGGACACCTAGAAGTTTAAAGGCTTGTTGCACGTGCTCAGTGCAATCGCGTTCCCTGCGACAGTGCGGTTAGGATTTTAATTTTTTGAATAATTGGTTTTGCTCGGGACGAGCAAAAGTTACGTTTGGGGGTATTTGTTCATAACAGAATACTGCATTTTATACCACCCATTCTTACGCTCGTGTGTTTATAGGTAGGTGCTTTTAATCCGTGTTTGTTACATATTTACAGATTACGGGTTTCCAGTACAAATATTGCAAATCAAGACGAAATCTCCACAGTTACGCCAAAAGCAGAACATCTGTTGACAGCAGATAAAAGCCGGGTTCCGGTCATCCATATCCGTCCAGTGCCGAGTACCGGTTCCTGAGACAAGACATATGACAGTGGTCATTCGTGTCTGGGACAAGCACAGAGCACGAGGGGGGCTGCACAAGAATCAATGGGTGCGCGGAGCTCGAGGGAGATAAAGTCAAAAGTAAAGAAAAGAAAGCAATCTTAGACTAAGAAATCTGCAGATATTCTGGAAGACTTTGTGCATTATAGAGTTGTCAAACACGAGGAAACAGGAAACCAGGTAAGCACCCAAAAGACGACAATCCAAATCATCAAGATGGCCGCGGTTCCGCGGCCAATAAGGGGTATTGGCCGCGGATCCGCGGCCAAGTGGGCTCCTCTCACTGTCAACTTTTGGGTGCTGTTTGGTAATTTTGTTTATGGGCAGATTGTTGCCCTAGGTTTCCCATTCCCCTCCTATAAATACTCCAGATCTGAGCTAAGCCAAGGGTCCAATTTTGTGTCATTCTTTTAGTCTCTTTTTGTAGGTTTTAGTTCTTCTTCTCCTTCTTCTTCATCTTTTCTCCATGAAAATTGTAGTGAGAGCTTTTTGAGTGGAAGATTAATGAAGATGAGGGCTTTTGTATCATTCTCTTTTGTTTAAATTCCCCTTGGGATTCTTGCTTTCTCTTGATCTTTCAACCTCTTCATTGAGCTTGAAAGGTTAAGAGTTTGTTATTGATCTCAAGGGTCGTATTTTCTTATGGAATTAGCACTTCATTTCGCATGCGTTCTCTACCCTTCTCTTGATCTTGCAACCTCTTGATTGAGCTTGCAAGTTTAAGGGTTGGCTATTGATCCCATGCTTGTCTTGAGTTCTAGTTTCTAATTCTTTTTATTGCTTATTTATTACTTGCTTTTTATTACCTTGCTTTACTTTCTTGCAATTTCATTTCATGCACATACTTACTTGTAATCTTTTCTTTTCTTTTGCTCTTTGTTGTTCATTTTGTGAATGTTGTAATTATCATTGTTAAGAATCAATACGGTATTGTAAGTTAAGATTTTCTTTGCTCATTTCCTTTTCCCGTTATTTTCCTTTGAACTCCGCCCGAACCATACGCAAGCGCTCCGTTAGGCACCCTACCCTGACAAGGTAACGGTGATTCCTAACCGCGACCGGTTGCGTTCGGTTTGGCCGGAGACGAAAGCAAGAGACAAGAACGGAAGGACAAGGGTAAATAAGCCGGATTCCACGAATACCGCGCTTAAATCCCCTAATCCACGTTGTTGCCGATTGCTCTAGCTTCAATTGGTCAAGACTCGGCTCAAAGGTTTTGAGTACGGATTTCCTTAGCTTATAATCTCGTATCTTTTTCTTAACAGCTTTATACTTGCAAATAATACACTTAGGATAGAATCGAACAACCTCATACAAATTCTTTATTGACTCGTCTAAAACAAGAACGGACATACAACCATCTCCCTGTGGATCGACCCGTGCTCAACCGGCTAGCTGCATAGCGACACCGTCCTGATTGCGGTTAACTTTAATTCTAATAATCAATTACCTAACATGTTAAACTATACATTAAGATCAATATCCAATGATAAAACCCTAATTAGATTTAAAAACCTTTTCTTGAATTTTTTATTTAGCAACTAGAACCCTAATTAAATACCGAAATCCATTCAATTTAAGTAATTTACTTACAATTAACACTAAGGTTAGAATTATACCTCACTAAATATGAGATCAAACATGAAATTCATAGCCTCCAAAGTGCTAAATTTTCTCCAAGATCCATGCTAGATAGGACAACGAATAATGGGTAGGAATTGGATTTGGAATTTAAGGTTTTATTTTGGATTTTTCATGAATTTTTGAAGATTTTTGTGATGGAAATGAAGTGGGAATTTGGAGAAATGGGGGAGGAAATATTTCGGCCAGAAAATGATGGGGGAAAAGAGAGAGAGAGAGAGAGAGAAGTGTGTGGAGATGTGTAGAAGAGTCTTCAATTAATGCTTCTTTTTAGTCTTTTCTTTAATTATTTGATTTTATTTCATTTTCTTATTTAATTTCACCCTAGATTCCTCGAGAATTTTGAAGACAATTCAAGAAGAGAAGAGCATGCTACAATCTTAATTCTAATATGTCATGGCTCATATTTGTCAAATTAACCCATTGCAATTTGTAATTTGCACCAATTTAATGTATAATTAAAAGCTTATATTGATATTAGAAATAATTAATTAAGGAAAAATATTGAAGTAAACTCATAATTTATAAGTGACTAAGTAAACACCATTTACTAGTAATTATATAATTAAAATAGGCATATTTAAATCTATATTGAAAAATAATTATTGTTAAGTTTTACGGAAAATACGGTTTATTTTACCGATTATCAGAAAATTCACCTAAAGGATTTTATTCATTTAATTATTTATTTTTAAAACGTTACAATCTTCCCCCATTAAACAAATTCGGTCCCTGAATGTAAAGCAAAACTCCCCCAAATACTAAGACATTTAGCAAAACACTCAATCGTCGGCTCCGAAATCATCAATACATAAAACACATTTTAGCGCCATGCATGCGCATGAAAAACAAATACATAACTAAAATTCAAACTCCGTTAAGCATAACACAATCATCGGAGTTATGGTGAAAATACAATGTCAAAGTCCAATACGAAAACCAACATGATATACGTTAAAACTATAACTTGTACATATAGTACGCATCGTAGTACAATCGTCCAAACATCTGAATAAAGAAGTATGCAAAAACCCCTTTTTAAAATCACCGTGCGATGCGCGTGTCACGGCATAAGTAGCGGACGTTCATTTAGAAAAATAGCTATACATATATATCTTTTATTTAACATACACGTCCCGCCTGGTTACTAAACCAAATAGTAATTATTATAAAAACATACTGCTCAAAATGAAATCAATCCCAATTACACCATACAAGGTACTACGTGCGTCCGGTGCGTACGAAAATCAAAACCAAATACAGAAGCCACGAATATGCACAGAAACAAAACTGAGTGCAACGAGTGTGCACCAAAAACATCTGTCAAGTGCAACGGGCGTGCATGACAACAATATCAGGTGCATCTAATCTTCATAAATCCCGATTTAGTGCATCTGGTGTGCACAAAATCGCATCAAGTGTGCCAAGTGTGCGCAAGAATCCCAATCAAGTGCACATGGTGCACGAAAATATATACCGAATATCAAAATCGAAATCACAGTACGAAAAGTGCGTGAAAACTATGCCGAAGCATACGTCAAAATCATGTGCAACCCATATGCACGAAATCAAATCAATATCTCAAAATGTATAAAACCAAATCGAGTGCACTGGGTATGCACAAAACAACATCAATATATCTTATACATGGAACATGAATCGAGTGAAAAGAATGAGTACATAGGAAAACCAATCATAAAACGAAATCCTCAAAATACCAAAATCCAAACAACGGGAATGTGATATTCAAATCACCAGAACGCAAATCGTAACACCAACGTCAATGTGCTCTTCTTTCCTCTAGTGTCGACTGATTCGGACTCGTCTCCTCATAGCTATGCTGACTGCGCTACAAACGGCTATGCTCATATCTAGAGTCTCCCACGTAATCTATCCCTTCACCTGATATCTGGACTACGTTAAACTTTTTGATCGATTCATCAAAATCCCATAATTCCCCGAGAGCTCAACACTCAAGTACAGTTTAAAAATATCCAGTACATGCCCCAGCATCTGCGGACTAGCCATAGAAAGGTAAACCCAAGCCTCACTAATGGCACCGCGGAACTGCCGCAAACCTTAAGGTTCACGAGCGTTCTCATGGTCATTTTGTCGAGTTAGGGTTTCATTCTTCTAGATGGTGCATAGAAATACCTGCATGTTCTTCCGAATACCTTAAACTTGGGAAAATGGGTTTCTGACATTCGTTCGAACCTTTTAACTTCGTCTGGACGACATGTGAATACCCTTCGTCCGCACGCTAAACAATGCTTCAACCTTCTATAATAGACAATACCCTAACGGTCATCGCATTCTAGCCGCAGCTCTCTCTGCCCGTGTGACTGTGGTAACAGAAACCACCATCCGATATCGACGAAGATAGATCAAAGGAACGAATAGAATACGGTGCAAAGAAATGTACGTCTTAAGGCTTCTTAAACAGAGTAGCGTATCATAAATATGCCGCGGATCATACCCACGGTACGTCACTCTACCTAAGTCACCTACTCCATCAACCAAGGTCAACCTAGACTCAGACAAAGGTTAAACCTAGTGCTCTGATACCAACTTTGTCATGCCCCGAAGGTACGGAACGTGACTAGCACTTAAATTACGAAACATCTTGAGGCGTAACGTAATCTAAGCAAGCCGAAGCCCAGAAATCTAAACCATTTAAATGAAGAAGTGTAGGAAAACAAGTTTTAAAAGCAACATCAAATTTTCTCAAAAATTTCGGCTGAGTCTCCTTTGTAAAAACAGGCCCCAAATGGGTACAAACAAGAATATATACATAAGCAATAATAAAAAGGTATCCTTAAGCGGGAGCTGGGTCTACGCCAAATAGCGAAAACAACCACACAATGCACTATAGTATACAACGCCGAAGGGCGAGGCTCAAAACTCAAAAGAAAACCAAATCCACCAGAAAACCATAATAATACAAGCGCGATTCTAAGGTCGAAATAAAAACAACCGGCCTTTTAAATCTATCAAGTAATACAAGTCTGGTTGATAGAGCTTACTAGATACAAATGAAATAGTAAAAGTACAACGGCGGTCCTGATACAAGTGAACCAACCTACCAAGCAATCACCCTGAATGAAATGGTGTGCCAGCAAGCCGCCAAGGAAACCGGTACATCGAAACCTGTAAGAAAATTTGGCACAACGGGGGTGAGTTGCCAAATCGTGAGTAGAAGACATCTGCGAGTAGAAATCGCATGCACGACGCTCTCCTAGGTCATAATAATATACTTAATATAACACTAGTCATCTGGTAGTGGCAGGGTAATAATCTATGCGTAAGTACAATGCTCAGTGCTCGTGTCAGTGCTTCAAGTAGTAACATGTCATGTGTATGAGTATGCCTGCACCATGAATGTAAAACAATCAACCATGAAATCTGGATATATCTGTATAAGAAATCTTTAACTTTTATCATAGTAAAATTGTATGGTAATCTAAAACATCATCAATGAAATCCATGGAAATCCGTGTCAAGTATCGACACAAAACATGTAAATCTCAAAGTCTCAATGTCTCATAGTCTCAATATCTCGGGCTCCGTTAGTCCGGATCGGCCCATATCATCAAATCACATGACAACGGTCGGTATCCTCCAGATATCTGCCGCGTCAGATATCACCGGTAGGTAGTCTTCCCCTTCCAGGCTCATCGTCTACAACTCGAGCTTCTTGCCCCGGGGTACCATACCGGGCCCACCATGTACCCGAGATGGTTCATCCACTCCTCGAATCGGGTCTCGAAATCCAACAGAAAACATGAAATCTCATGGTGGACGATACATACATCACAAGAAAACCGCAACTTATATTTTTAAAAATGATGATACTAAGCTTTTATTAAATTCTTGCGGTTTTCCCCCAAAATCCAGAAATCTCAAAGAAATCCAAAACCCCAAAATCATGTGTATGTAAATAATGAGTATCGGCATAAGCCCCACAATACTGCATGATAATATGAATATGTGAATGCATGAAGTGTCTAAGTAATAAATGCAATGTCTATACTAGCATATGAGAGTAATCACACAATATTATATTAGACTGTCATTTAGCTGATTATATCAATAAAAGATAATATGTTCTAAAGTGTACGTGACATGGCAATTACCAATGATGATGTGTGTGAGCCGGCAAATAAGTGTACGTGGAACATGTGCATCATCGGTAATGGTGCTAGTATCCTAACAGGCAGAGTTTCATATTAGCTAAAGAAACATATGTATGAACATGCAATGCGATGAATACAATATGAATATAACGATGAATGTGTAGTAAACGCACAACTAGAGAATACATACTAATTACGAGTCATACAGTTTGTTGTTTGAAAAAGCACGAATCGTAGTTTTTTAGAAAATTAGGTGCTACGGGGTTTTTAAGAAAAGATATGTCCTTTGAAAAATCCATAGTATCCCTCAAGCAGTCTTTAAAAATGCGCATGATTCGTTAGTTTTGAAAATAAGTATGAGTCGAACCTAAACTAAGATCTACCTAACCAACAAAGGAACTAACTAAAGACACTAGTCGAAAGGTAATAAGAATCCTCCTAAATTCTGAGTCGATATCTCTAGTAGTCGGCGATCCAGCCTCAAAAGCATCACGTACATAGTACGACTTCCTCGAGTCAAGAGTGCGGATCAATCATCACATCTATGCCTCGTAAGGTAAAATCCATCGTACGGCATCCCAAAATCGGGGTACGGGTCAACTATCACATATATACATCATCGTTCGTATAGTATCATCATCAAACAATATCATGATCAAGGATACTATACTATAATCGCATACATTCCAATATCATCAAACATATATCATCGTCTATGTAAATATACATCGTCAAATGATCCACTAAAATATCATCATATATCATATCGTGATTAAGTCACATATTACAATCCGGGTTCTATTCTTGAGTCTCGTACATTTCATTGTCATCATCACCTATTATCGTTTATATATAAATATACATTTTCTCATTCTACGTTTGCGGGGGTGCTATACGCCATCCACCCGACTTCCCCCGTAGATATACATCTACTCACCTGGTCCTTGTCTGTCGAAGTCGATGCCGCCATCCTCTTCTTCATCGTCCGAAGTCCACTTGAGGGATACATATACGCAAACATATATAATATCGTAAACCGAACTCACGGACAAAACCAAAACGGCGCACGAAACGCGCATAGGTTAAAACTTATGACCCGCTCATGCAAAATAACCAAATAACCCTCGACATCGGCGTACAAATGCCGATTGATCGAGAAAAACCCAAACACACCAATCGTGGTTTCACAAATCACTAATTATAATATGAAATAGATTGCAACTCATTAAAACCTCAAAATAAATCAAATCGATTTATTTCCGAAAACCTAGAAAGCTCTTAATTTTCGTTTTAATTCGAAACATGATGTTTTAACAAAACTAATGGCCATAATATTCACTAAATATTATACTAAGTCATACAAACCATCACCATAATTTAATCTCATCAATTTGTATTAAATCCAAAATTCTAGTTTGCTAAAATATCAAATTGAAACACTTTTTAAAGCAAGATTTACAATTCAACAACAAAGATTGGTTTTGCATGAACTAAAGTATTAAACTACAATTTATAATGTTAATAATGTCATGAAACCCTAATTAGATTTTTATCTCAATTATTTAATCAATTTCTAAAAACCTAGTTAACAAAATTAGCATAATTAGCAAAATTTTAAAGTAAAAATTAGCGACTAGTAACTAGATTAGGTTTTGCATTCCATTAACATGTTAATCTACAAACTAAAACCATAATCTAATGATAAAAACTCTCACTAGAATTTTATCTCACATATATATATATATATATATATATATATATATATATATATATATATATATATATATATATATATATATATATATATATATATATATATATTTTACTAAAACCTAGTTTGCAAAAATTAAGCAATTTGGACAAATTAATTGTAACAATTTACAATTTAGCTTCTAGATTAGGTTTATCATTACCTAACATGTTAAACTAAACATTAAGATCAATATCCAATGATGAAAACCCAAATTAGATTTAAAAACCCTTTCTTGAATTTTTTATTTAGCTACTAAAACCATAATTAAATACGGAAATTCATTCAATTTAAGTAATTAACTTACAATTAACACTAAGGTTAGAATTATATCTCACTAAACATGAGATCAAACATGAAAATCATAGCCTCGAAAGTGCTAACTTTTCTCCTAGATCCATGCTAGATAGGCCAACGAATAATGGGTAGGGATTGGATTTGGAATTTAAGGTTTTATTTTGGATTTTTCATGAATTTTTGAAGATTTTTGTGATGGAAATGAAGTGGGAATTTGGAGAAATGGGGGAGGCAATATTTCGGCCAGAAAATGATGGGGGAAAAGAGAGAGAGAGAGAGAAGTGTGTGGAGATGTGTAGAAGAGTCTTCAATTAATGCTTCTTTTTAGTCTTTTTTTAATTATTTGATTTTATTTCATTTTCTTTTTTAATTTCACCCTAGATTCCTCTAGAACTTTGAAGACAATTCAAGAAGAGAAGAGCATGCTACAATCTTAATTCTAATATGTCATGGTTCATGTAACGTTTTGAAAATCGTTTCGGTGAAATTTCGGAAAATCGGTAAAATAAAGGGGTTTTCTGTAAAAAGTCAAAATACAAATATTTTTATTTTAAAATTAAATATACATATTATAGCTATGTAATTGCTAGTATTTGGTGTTTATTGAGCCACTGGTGAAATTTCAAATTTTCTGAAATTTTTTCCGAAATTAATTATTTTAAGCCGTCACTAATACATTTGATTAGGGAAAATTACAAATTGGAATGAGTTGAAACAATTTTTGTGCAACATAACACATTAAATAAAATTTTAACATGTTGTTTTTGAAACAAAATGAAACTGCCAAACGGTGTTAGAATTATTGAAGAAAAAAGGCTTTTTTTGGTGAAATTAGTGTAAATAGATATTGGGGTATAACATTTATCATTTTTTCTCACCCACACTCACCCGCACCCTCTCTCCTCCCCACCTTGTGGCTGGCCGAAATTTGTAGGAAGACCCCCCCCCCCCCCCCCCAAAGTTTGCCCCAATTCAAGTTTAAAAGAAAAAAAAACAATGAATTTAAAGAATAAAAGATTATATAAGTATGTGCTTTGACCTTGGGTTGACTTCATATCATTTTCCCCACTTGACTCTCTCTCCTCTCTCCCTCTCACTGCTGGAAATTTCAGCAGCCCTCTCTCAAAAAAAATCCCACCCAATTTGCATCAAAAATCCACAAAAATACTTCAAAATCCAAACAATTTCAAAGCTAATTCCAAATCCAACTCCTACCCATTTTTCCTTAGCCTCTCAAGCATGGTTTTTGGTGAAAAGTTTTCAAATTGGAGGTCAAGATTTTCATGCTAGATCTCAAATCTTGTGAGGTAAAAATCTTGAGCTTTTTGTTAATTGTTGGTTATTGCTTTAATCTAACTTAATTAGGATATGAATTGTGGTTCTAAGTGAAAGTTTTGAAATTCAAGAGAAGAATTTAAATGCAAGTTAGGGTTTTGTGAAATTGATGTATGGTTGGTTGATGTATTTAGGCTCTTATGCCATGTTAAAACAAGATTAGTAGCTAGTTGTTAATGGTTAGTTTAAAAATTGTGTTAATTATGATAATTTGCTAACTAGGTTTTTGAAATTGGTTGAATAATTAGGATTAAAAATGTGATTAGGTTTTTCATGACTTCATTAACATTATAAAGTGTAGTTTAACACTTTAGTTCATGGAAATCCAACCTAAATTGTTGTTTGTGCATTTTGCTATAAAATTGTTAAAATTTGGGTATATTGTAAACTAGAATTTTGGGGTTAATGAAATTTATTGGAATTAAATTATGGAAATTGTTTTTATGACTTATTTAAGATATTTAATAAGTATTATGGCCGCAAGATTTGATTAAACGTCAAGTTTTGTACTAAAACGGGTAATTTTTGCTTGCTAGATTTTCGGAAAAATGACTTTAAAGGTGAATTTGGGGGGTTTTGTGAATTTTAACCTATTTTATATTATAGTTAGTGTTCGTGGATGCGCAAATGAGTGTGTTTGGGTTTTCTCGATGGTTTGACGTTTGTACATCGACATCGAGGGTTGGTTTGACTATTCTTGCATGCGTAGGCGATAGGTTTTGACATATGCGTGATACGCGTGCCGATTTGATTTTCGTATGCCGTTTCGATTTCGAATTTGGTTTTAATGCAATACGGTGCGTTATGATATGTAGGTACCCTATGTGGATTTCGAGACGACAAGCAAGCGCATGGCGACGTCGGCACCGGCAAGCGAGGACCAGGTGAGTAGATTATATCTACGGGGAGAAGTCGGGTGGATGGCGTATAGCACCCCCGCAGTTCGTGGTGATGTATACGAATACGTATACACACATATATTTTGATTATATATATTATGTTGATATGAGACTTGATGATAAAGGTAGATTCTAGGTCTTCATGGATTAGTTTAGTGTTAGTTGCGAAACCCTAGAGTAGTTGTTACACCCACACACGAACACGTACACATGCATACTTCTATGTTATTACCTATGCGTATATGGGGATATGTGTTATGTGTTCACCTGGGTATGGGACTAGGTGTTCACATACTGGATTTGCGGATGATACATTGGATTGAGATGAGATTTGAGTTGAGGCCGTGAGATCGGTGATATGGCAGGATTCGTACTTGAGATACGTCCTGATGTTATAGCGGATCTTTGGATGACGATGCCATATGAATAGTGATTTTAGTAGTGTACTAGGCGTAGGTCAGTACCCCAGAGGATGATCTTAATAAAGAGGATACCAGATGAACACTGTGATGAGTATGATATTGACCCGTACCCAGATTTGGGGATGCCGTACGACGGATTTACGTACGAGCTATATATTGATGATTGATCCGCACTCTTGACTTGGGATGTCTGATTTTAGATATGGTATCGGATATGATATTATTGAGGCGGGATCACCGACTAATATATATACAGGTATGCATATGTATCGACTCAGATGTTAGGCGGTTTCCTTACCTGTAGTTCAGCTTGTTAGTTCAGCCGTATAGTTTAGTGTAGTTGTTAGACTAGATTAGACTCCTATCTATTTCAAAACTAACGAATCGTGGGTATTTTAAAAGACAGCCCAAGGGATCCTACGGATATTTCAAAAGACGTATCTTTTCATAAAAACACCGTAGCCCCTATTTTCAAAACACCATGATTCGTGTTATTTCAAAAGGCACCATTTGTAGGATTTATATTAGGGTAATGCAGATTAGTTATCGTTGTGTTTAGTATTTAGCTCCCGCTCATTATTACTGTTCGCACCGCATCGCATACTTATATTATAATTTCTTATTGCATTGTTGATATCATACTGTTAGGACACCAGCACCATTACCGATGATGCGTATGTACCACGTACACTTGCTTGCCGGCTCACACACATCTTCATCGGTAATTGCCATGTCACGCACACCTTAGAAAATATTATCGCATAATGTAGCTTGTTAACTAGTAGTTTTGACATGATGATTAGTTGCTTGCATTATATGCTAGTTTAAACATTGTAGTTGTTACTTGTCACTTCGTGCATACTGTTATTCATTATATGCCGTATTCATGGATGCTCATGCTTATATTCATGGGTTTATATGCTATTGATGATTTGGATTCGGATTTCTATGAGATTTTCTGGATTTGGGGGAAAACCGCAAAACTTGTATAAGCTTCTTCCCTCTCTTTTAAATAAAAAGTGCGGTTTTCCCATGATGTATGAGTCGTCCATCATGAGTTTGCTTTTGATTTCGAGACCCGATTCGTGGAGTGGAGGAACCGTTTCGGGTACATGGTGGGCCCGGTGCGGTACCCCGGGGCAAGAGGATCGTGTTGTTGACGTTGAGCCTGGCAGGGGAGCACTACCGACCGGTGATATTACCCGACGCGTCGGATATCCGGAGGATACCGTCGTGGTCTTGAGATGGATGGTAGGGGCCGGTCTGGACTGACGGCGCCCTAGATATTGTGATTGTGACATTGAGATTTCGAGATATTGAGGTACAGAGACTGTGATACAGAGATATCGAGATATTGGGATTATGTTTTGTGCCGATGCTAGGCACTGTTTTATGCTGATTTTATTATGATACCTCATTTTAAAAATTCAAAGGAAATCTCACTAAATGATGAAAACAGTTTCTTCATTTATATGTATTCTGTTTTCATGCATTCATACCTCATTCATATGATATATTGCTACCTGAGGCACTGACACGGGCGCATGAGATTACACTCGGGTTAGATTTTTACCCTAGCCTTTGTTATAGGCTGCATGTTTTATACATATTTGAGGATATATATTGATCGTATGACCGAGGATTGCGTCATACATGCGATTCCTATTCGTAGATGTTTTTCTATTCACGAGTTATCAACTCACCCCGGTTGTGCCCCAGTTTCTTGCAGGTTTTGCCGTACAGGTTTCATTACGGTTTTGCTGGCACTGCTCCTTTTCGGGTGACTTGCTAGTAGGTGGGTTTATTGGTATCGTACCCCCATTATATATCTTGTATATCATTATTCTGTTGTATCTGGAATTTCCATCAACCAAACATGTATGTATTTCTGAGATAGAGACCAGTGATGTTATTCTTTTGACCTTAGAGTCGCGCGTTATTTTCTGTGGATTTCTTGTGGTTTTGAGTTCCTTTTGAGTTTTGATCCTCGCCCTTGGCGTTGTATATTATATTGCTTGTGTGGTTGTGACCGTCGATTGACGAAGAGCTAGCTCCCGCTTGGGGATGCCTTTTATTGATTTCGTATACTATTCATGTTGTATCCCGTTTGGGGGCCTGTATTTACAAAGGAGACTCTGCCGAAATTTTCAGGAAATATTTGATGTTTTTAAAAACGCATAATTCGGCTTATGCTATTAAAACTACTTGATTTAAATTTGTTTTTCTTCACTCTACTACTTTTCTTGGTTTGGATTTCTGGGATTTCGGATTACTTAGATTACGAACCCCTCGAGACGTTTCGTAGTTTAAGTGCCGGTCATGTTCCGTACTTTCGGGACGTGACAAAGTTGGTATCAAAGCGTTAGGTTTTACCTTCGGAGCGTAGGATGACCCTTGGTTGATGGAATAAGTGACTAAAGTAGAGTGACGTACCGTAGGTATGTTCCGCGGTATATTTACGATACGCTACTCCACTTAAGAAGCCTTAGGATGTACATTTCTTTGCTCAGTATTATATTCATTCCGATCTAGCCTCATCAGTACCAGTTATGGTTTTGCTGCCACGATTACGGGCAGGGAGAGCTACAGCTAGAGTTGCGGTCAGCACGAGCTCGTCACGAACGAGGACTGACCATGGCGAAATTTCGGCGACACACGATTGTGGAGATGTGTCTTTTTACTGTGTTTCCGCGCCACGAGCGTTTGGCGGATCGCCTTTATGAGGTTACTCGGATGTGCTGATCGACACTAGAGGATTGAGCCAATGATAGAGGCCAGCCAGATTTTGATGACCGTTGGTGTATTGCTTACTCATGATGATTGAGGCACTGTTCAGCGTGCAGACGAGTGAGCCAGTTGTTGCTGCGAGCGATGAGATATCGCCCCATATGTTGGAGCTATTGCAGTACAGGTTGTACTAAGAGATGATAGAAGGTCACTAGTCACCAGAGGATGAATGACTAGGACATGTCGTTCGTTAGCCTACCCGATGAGAGGTCATCAGATAGATTGATTCCAGCTAGAGACGACTTCACGCGGAGACGTTGGGAGTCGACAGAGACGATCGAATGTCAGAAACCTATTATTCTAAGTTTAAAGTATTCGGAAGGGCATGCAGGCAATTCTATGGACCCTCTAGAAGAATGAAACCCTAACTCGACTTAATGACCGTGTGAAAGCCTTTGAACCTTCGGGTTTGCGGCAGTTCTACGGCGCCATTAGTGAGGCTTGGGTTTGCTCTTCTACGGCTGGACAATCGATGCTGTGGTACGTACTCGATACTATTAAACTGTACCCAAGATATTGAGCTCTTGGGGGATTATGAGGTTTTGACAATCGATCGGATAGTTCGACTTCTTTCGGATGCTAGGTGGTGAGATGCATTTCTTGGAAGACTCCAGATACGAGGATAGCCATAGGAGCTCAGTCCATGCAGCCACGACGAGACGAGTCCGAAGAAGTCGATATTAGAGAAAGTGGAGTAAGAGGTTCGTACGAGATCTTGATGAGACGACGTTCCACTCCGCCGACATCAGAGATGCGATACGCATGCCGAGGAATTGTACTTGGATATACCTTTTAGAAAGAGTCGTGATGAGTATGCAGCCGTTCCGGAACGAGAACAGATCTAGTAAAGGACGATGACTTCCGGACAGTTCGGCAGAGACGTGATTCGGGAGAGACCTCGTCAGGACCTTTCTGGAATAAATTACAAGAAGACTTGGGCCCAGGAGTGGTCATGTTATGCACACCGGCAGGCCAGAGTTCAGGATCGTCGACGGGACATGTATGAGTGACCACGACAGTTGGCCAGAGGTTCTTAGAGGAAGTGCTTGAGCGGGGACTATTCCGCCATATTTGATTTCGGTATTTTGGGCGATCTATTCGCATGATTGATTTTGATGATTGAGTTTCATGAGTTTCATGATATTTGTTTTCATGGACCATGGTTGCTCCTGCTGAGTATTTGCGATTTTGCACAGTTGTTGCACTTGATCTCGTTTTCGTGCCTTGGTTTCACACGTTTATGATTTCATGGGTTTCATACAGTTGAGTTGATTTCGTGCGTATATACGCACACGATTTGGTTTTTGCACTCGGTATAATTCACATATGCTTGCAGTGCAGTGATACACATTTTGTGCACTTAGATGCACTGGACTTCGATTTCGATTATGATGCTCGATATTGGTTTTGTGCACCTTGTGCACCTGATTGGATTTTGCGCATGTTCGGCGCTTGATATTGGATTTCATGATTTCGTGCATGATAGATGCACCTGCCTTGGATTTTCGCGCATGTAGAGCGCATATTTTGAGATGTGATTTGGTGCACACTAGATGCACTGAATCGAGATTTTTCGAGCATGTCAGATGCACCTGATTTCGCTGTCAGGCACACACGTTGCCTATGACAGATGCTTCGTGCGCACCCGATGCACTTAGATCTTATTTCCGTGCACTTGTATGGCACGTATATGGATTTGATTTCCGTGCGCACCAGACGCACGTAGTATTCATATGCGTATTTTGGGATTAATTTCTTATAGAGCAGTATGTTTTTATGATATTTACATATATAGATTTGATATTTACGTATATAGTTTCGAGTTATATCATATTGGTGTTGTATTGGATTTGACATTTGTGTCTTTACCATGACTCCGATGATTGCGAGATGCTTGACGGAGTTTTGATTTTGAGTTATATGCTCATTTTTCTTGTGCATGCGCTGCGCTACGATTTGTTTTATGTATTTATGATTTCGGAGCCCCGACGACTTGATAGTTTTGCTTAGGTGTTTTAGTATTTGGAGGGAGTTTTAATTTAAATTTGGGGACCGAATTTCTTTAAGGGGGGAAGATTGTAACGTTTTGAAAATCGTTTCGGTGAAATTTCGGAAAATCGGTAAAATAAAAGGGTTTTCTGTAAAAAGTCAAAATACAAATATTTTTATTTTAAATTAAATATACATATTCTAGCTATGTAATTGCTAGTATTTGGTGTTTATTGAGCCACTGGTGAAATTTCAAATTTTCTGAAATTTTTTCCGAAATTAATTATTTTAAGCCGTCACTAATACATTTAATTAGGGAAAATTACAAATTGGAATGAGTTGAAACAATTTTTGTGCAATATAACACATTAAATAAAATTTTAACATGTTGTTTTTGAAACAAAATGAAACTACCAAACGGTGTTAGAATTATTGAAGAAAAAAGGTTTTTTTTGGTGAAATTAGTGTAAATAGATATTGGGGTATAACATTTATCATTTTTTCTCACCCACACTCACCCACACCCTCTCTCCTCCCCACCTTGTGGCTGGCCGAAATTTGTAGGAAGACCCCCCCCCCCCAAAGTTTGCCCCAATTCAAGTTTAAAAGAAAAGAAAACAATGAATTTAAAGAATAAAAGATTATATAAGTATGTGCTTTGACCTTGGGTTGACTTCATATCATTTTCCCCACTTGACTCTCTCTCCTCTCTCCCTCTCACTGCTGGAAATTTCAACAGCCCTCTCTCAAAAAAAAATCCCACCCAATTTGCATCAAAAATCCATAAAAATGCTTCAAAATCCAAACAATTTCAAAGCTAATTCCAAATCCAACTCCTACCCATTTTTCCTTAGCCTCTCAAGCATGGTTTTTGGTGAAAAGTTTTCAAATTGGAGGTCAAGATTTTCATGCTAGATCTCAAATCTTGTGAGGTAAAAATCTTGAGCTTTTTGTTAATTGTTGGTTATTGCTTTAATCTAACTTAATTAGGATATGAATTGTGGTTCTAAGTGAAAGTTTTGAAATTCAAGAGAAGAATTTGAATGCAAGTTAGGGTTTTGTGAAATTGATGTATGGTTGGTTGATGTATTTAGGCTCTTATGCCATGTTAAAACAAGATTAGTAGCTAGTTGTTAATGGTTAGTTTAAAAATTGTGTTAATTATGATAATTTGCTAACTAGGTTTTTGAAATTGGTTGAATAATTGGGATTAAAAATGTGATTAGGTTTTTCATGACTTCATTAACATTATAAAGTGTAGTTTAAAACTTTAGTTCATGGAAATCCAACCTAAATTGTTGTTTGTGCATTTTGCTATAAAATTGTTAAAATTTGGGTATATTGTAAACTAGAATTTTGGGGTTAATGAAATTTATTGGGATTAAATTATGGAAATTGTTTTTATGACTTATTTATGATATTTAATAAGTATTATGGCCGCTAGATTTGTTTAAACGTCGAGTTTTGTACTAAAACGGGTAATTTTTGCTTGCTAGATTTTCGGAAAAATGACTTTTAAGGTGAATTTGGGGTTTTTGTGAATTTTAACCTATTTTATATTATAGTTAGTGTTCGTGGATGCGCAAATGAGTGTGTTTGGGTTTTCTCGATGGTTTGACATTTGTACATCGACATCGAGGGTTGGTTTGACTATTCTTGCATGCGTAGGCGATAGGCTTTGACCTATGCGTGATACGCGTGCCGATTTGATTTTCGTATGACGTTTCGATTTCGAATTTGGTTTTAATGCGATACGGTGAGTTATGATATGTAGGTACCCTATGTGGACTTCGAGACGACAAGTAAGCGCGTGGCGACGTGGGCACCGGCGAGCGAGGACCAGGTGAGTAGATTATATCTACGGGGAGAAGTCGGGTGGATGGCGTATAGCACCCCCGCAGTTCGTGGTGATGTATACGAATACGTATACTCATATATATTTTGATTATATATATTATGTTGATATGAGACTTGATGATAAAGGTAGATTCTAGGTCTTCATGGATTAGTTTAGTGTTAGTTGCGAAACCCTAGAGTAGTTGTTACACCCATACACGAACACGTACACATGCATACTTCTATGTTATTACCTATGCGTATATGGGGATATGTGTTATGTGTTCACCTGGGTATGGGACTAGGTGTTCACATACTGGATTTGCGGATGATACTTGGGATTGAGATGAGATTTGAGTTGAGGCCGTGAGATCGGTGATATGGCAGGATTCGTACTTGAGATACGTCCTGATGTTATAGCGGATCTTTGGATGACGATGCCATATGAATAGTGATTTTAGTAGTGTACTAGACGTAGGTCAGTACCCCAGATGATGATCTTGATAAAGAGGATACCAGATGAACACTGTGATGAGTATGATATTGACCCGTACCCAGATTTGGGGATGCCGTACGACGGATTTACGTACGAGCTATATATTGATGATTGATCCGCACTCTTGACTTGGGATGTCTGATTTTAGATATGGTATCGGATATGATATTATTGAGGCGGGATCACCGACTAATATATATACAGGTATGTATATGTATCGACTCAGATGTTAGGCGGTTTCCTTACCTGTAGTTCAGCTTGTTAGTTCAGCCGTATAGTTTAGTGTAGTTGTTAGACTAGATTAGACTCCTACCTATTTCAAAACTAACGAATCATGGGTATTTTAAAAGACAGCCCAAGGGATCCTACGGATATTTCAAAAGACGTATCTTTTCATAAAAACACCGTAGCCCCTATTTTCAAAACCCCATGATTCGTGTTATTTCGAAAGGCACCATTTGTAGGATTTATATTAGGGTAATACAGATTAGTTATCGTTGTGTTTGGTATTTAGCTCCCGCTCATTATTACTGTTCGCTCCGTATCGCATACTTATATTATAATTTCTTATTGCATTGTTGATATCATACTGTTAGGACACCAGCACCATTACCGATGATGCGTATGTTCCACGTGCACTTGCTTGCCGGCTCACACACATCTTCATCGGTAATTGCCATGTCACGCACACCTTAGAAAATATTATCGCCTAATGTAGCTTGTTAACTAGTAGTTTTGACATGATGATTAGTTGCTTGCATTATATGCTAGTTTAAACATTGTTTTTGTTACTTGTCACTTCGTGCATACTGTTATTCATTATATGCCGTATTCATGGATGCTCATGCTTATATTCATGGGTTTATATGCTATTGATGATTTGGATTCGGATTTCTATGAGATTTTCTGGATTTGGGGGAAAACCGCAAAACTTGTATAAGCTTCTTCCCTCTCTTTTAAATAAAAAGTGCGGTTTTCCCATGATGTATGAGTCGTCCACCATGAGTTTGCTGATGGATTTTGAGACCCGATTTGAGGAGTGGAGGAACCGTTTCGGGTACATGGTGGGCCCGGTGCGGTACCCCGGGGCAAGAGGATCGTGTTGTTGACGTTGAGCCTGGCAGGGGAGCACTACCGACCGATGATATTACCCGACGCATCGGATATCCGGAGGATACCGTCGTGGTCTTGAGATGGATGGTAGGGGCCGGTCTGGACTGACGGCGCCCTGGATATTGTGATTGAGACATTGAGATTTCGAGATATTGAGGTACAGAGACTGTGATACAGAGATATCGAGATATTAGGATTACGTTTTGTGCCGATGCTAGGCACTGTTTTATGCTGATTTCATTATGATACCTAATTTTAAAAATTCAAAGGAAATCTCACTAAATGATGAAAACAGTTTCTTCATTTACATGTATTCTGTTTTCATACATTCATACCTCATTCATATGATATATTGCTACCTGAGGCACTGACACGGGCACATGAGATTACACCCGGGTTAGATTTTTACCCTAGCCTTTGTTATAGGCTGCATGTTTTATACATATTTGAGGATATATATTGATCGTATGACCTAGGATTGCGTCATACATGCGATTCCTATTCGTAGATGTTTTTCTATTCACGAGTTGGCAACTCACTCCCGTTGTGCCCCAGTTTCTTGCAGGTTTTGCCGTACAGGTTTCATTACGGTTTTGCTGGCACTGCTCTTTTTTGGGTGACTTGGTAGTAGGTAGGTTTATTGGTATCGTACCCCCATTATATATCTTGTATATCATTATTCTGTTGTATCTAGAAGTTCCATCAACCAAACATGTATGTATTTCTGAGATAGAGACCAGTGATGTTATTCTTTCGACCTTAGAGTCGCGTGTTATTTTCTGTGGATTTCTTGTTGTTTTGAGTTCCTTTTGAGTTTTGATCCTCGCCCTTGGCGTTGTATATTATATTGCTTGTGTGGTTGTGACCGTCGATTGACGAAGAGCTAGTTCCCGCTTGGGGATGCCTTTTATTGATTTCGTATACTATTCATGTTGTATCCCGTTTGGGGGCCTGTATTTACAAAGGAGACTCTGCCGAAATTTTCAGGAAATATTTGATGTTTTTAAAAACGCATAATTCGGCTTATGCTATTAAAACTACTTGATTTAAATTTGTTTTCCTTCACTCTACTACTTTTCTTGGTTTGGATTTCTGGGATTTCGGCTTACTTAGATTACGAACGCCTCGAGACGTTTCGTAGTTTAAGTGCCGGTCATGTTCCGTACTTTCGGGACGTGACAGTTCATATTTGTCAAATTAACCCATTGCAATTTGTAATTTGCACCAATTTAATGTATAATTAAAAGCTTATATTAATATTAGAAATAATTAATTAAGGACAAATATTGAAGTAAACTCATAATTTATAAGTGACTAAATAAACACCATTTACTAGTAATTACATAATTAAAATAGGCGTATTTAAATCTATATTGAAAAATAATTATTGTTAAGTTTTACGGAAAATACGGTTTATTTTACCGATTATCATAAAATTCACCTAAAGGATTTTATTCATTTAATTATTTATTTTTAAAACGTTACACCTACGCTTCTGCGGTATGTTCTATAATGTATGCGAGGTTGTATACCTGACCAGATGTAGCTTACGCACTGAGCGTTGTAAGCAGGTATTAGTCAAACCCAGGGGTGAATCACTGGAAAGCAGTAAAGAACATTCTCTAGTATTTGAGAAGGACTAAGGAGATATTCTTCGTGTATAGCGGAAAATACATCCAGATCGAGGCCTTTGCTGACTCCAGCCTCGAGAGTGACAAGGATGACTCAAATTCTATGTCAGGTTATGTCTTTACCCTCAATGGAGGGGTGGTCTTTTGGAAGAGCTCCAAGCAGGACACCGTTGCTGACTCGACGATGGAAGCGGAGTATATCGCTACATGTGACGCCGCAAAAGAAGCCATTTGGATGAGGAAGTTCATGACAGAACTTCAGGTGGTTCCGTCCATTGTTGATCCAATACTACTGTATTGTGACAACAACGACACTATAGCTTTAGCGAAGGAACTAAGGCCCCATTAGAAGCGCAGACACATCTTGAGGCGGTACCATCTGATCAGGGAGATCATTGATTGCCGGAAGATCGAGGTGCGGAGAGTAGATATGGAGAACAACACTACAGATCCACTCACAAAGGTCATCCCTCAGACGTAGTTCGAGAAGCTATTCGAGATGATAGGTCTACGATATGCCAATACATGGCCTTAGTGCAAGTAGGAGACTTTTAGTGATATATGCCCTAAAGGCCATTATTGTATAGTACTAGTTTGTATATTATATTTTGGAATCTTGGGATATACACGGATATATTAACAGTCTTGCTCAATATGGTAGTATGCTACATGGTTTGATTCTACCTCAATATGTGCATGTATTTTTTTTAGCATATCGCTTATACATATTGGTAGAGCCCTTAGGATTTTGCTTGACTACCCACGTTATGATTGCAGCCACACTAGTGGGGGCTAGGTAGTCTATAATTATATCATTATATAGGTCCGTAGTCGTAGGATTATTGAGATGGGGCATCGATACTCCAGAGTAGACTAGTGTATACGCTTCTCATCCCAGCAGGGGATATGTTCTGTCCTACAGCCATTAGTAAGTCGTACTGAAGATAGTATGCATGCGCTCATTAGGTTATGAGTACACTGGATAGGACTCATGAGGAAGTACTGGTTGATACTATGCCTATCGTCAGGTAGCATTTCCTAGGTGACATGAGTACAACTTAGTCCTTGACTTGACATCGCCACTTCTCCCCGAGTGTGTTCCCACTGTTCTTCAATTACTACCTTACCATGGCTCAAAAGAGTCGTCCAAACAGGTCGTAGTTGGGTGCAGTCCCAAAGCACTTGGAGACAGTAGCGGTTAGATAGGATTCGTCTCTCCCGGTATTGGGGGTTGATATCGCGCTGTGTACAGTAAGCTATTACATAAAATCCCTGGCCAGGGCAAGCGAGATTTACCGGTAGGTACTCCAGTAGTATCTCAGTGTGTTTTGGGCTATACTCCGACATGACTTATTGCGCTATTAGGGGTCTGACGGTTACCGCCCCCTAGGCCCGATATGCGATATTCTTAGACGAACAAACCAGACTGTACGGAGATTGTCACAGATAGGCTCAGTAGGAGTTCGGATGAGTTTGCTCATCGGCCTTCTTATCGACAGATACCTAGGTGGCCATTACATCCAGCTAGTACCGCTGACGTGCTTGTGTTTAAACCTCCTGCCAGCGTACTATCGAGTTTTTAGAGTCCTACACAGAAGGTTTCTCTGCATTGGGCAAAATATATAGAGGCCATACGGTTTTACGGCAGGGCTTCGATCACATACGTGTACTTGTGCACGGATGATGTTCGGGCGGATAATACTAGTGGGCTTTGGTTTAAGCCAGATCCTAGTATTATATTATTGGATTATTTTCGTCTCAATGTATTCGTATTTTTTGAAATACGAATACGGGTATGTATATACGGATGAGGGGTATTCTTGTAATTTGCTCAAATATAGTTCTAGAAAAAGACACCTCATTTTGTATTTAATCTTTTGATTAAAAGATAAATGAGGTGGAGGTATGAGGTGGAAATTTACATTAAATGAAGTATGACTCTTAGGTGACTCATGGGGTGACTCATGAGGGTGACTCACTATGTGACTATTCAAGTATGCTTGATATTTTGCTTATGCATTATTGGATTGTTGATATTATCACAACACTTAGCCATCTTCATTCTAATGCTTATCCTACACTCTCACTTCCTCAAGTTTCCTTCTTCTTCCTCTAATCCTAAATGTCTCATGTGTTGAGAAACTTAGGATATTTAGAGACAAACTAATCCATCTTCACTCTCTACATCCTTTAGGCCATCTAGTTTAGCGAACTAGTTGACCTAGTTACCTCGGTATAGAGGTTGGAGCTCGAACTATAGACTCTTGGGTGGATCGCCTTTGACTTGAGGAGGCCGACCTAGCAAGCGCGATCCGTACACTTCGAGGAGCTTAAGACGAGGAGGAGGAGAACAAGAAAGGACTTGATACTAGGAAGTATAACTTTCTTCATAGTAGTTAAACTTCATGGTAGTTTAGCTAGTTAGGGTTTAGTATCAATCCTGGAGTTCAAGTCGGTGTTGCGAAGCCCGTAAAATTTTTTTTTGCATATTCCGCCTCCCCGCGAACCGCGGGGTATGCGACATCGACTTACAGTGATATCAAAGACTACTAAACCATTACTAGCTTGTTAGCAAGTAGTTAGAACTTTGATCGCCGGAAAAACCCAAAATGACAATTTCAAAACCCATTCTTTCTGTCTAAATTTGATCAAAAAATTATTTCAGAGGCCTTA
This sequence comes from Agapanthus africanus, assembly GCA_030015575.1. Lineage (NCBI taxonomy): Eukaryota > Viridiplantae > Streptophyta > Magnoliopsida > Asparagales > Amaryllidaceae > Agapanthus > Agapanthus africanus. The sequence continues at coordinate 537,683,411 of CM057339.1, forward strand.
AAAATACAAGCAGGGTATTCTAAGAACACGCAAGAAAAACTAGTAAGTAACTCGTCAAGACCGTCGCGGAAGCGCGGCGAAACGGTGCGTTTCACCGCGGTTGCACGGCCGAGTCGACTCGAATTTCTTCTGTGGGTCTTATATGTGGAATTATGATTTTGGTATATTTAGTTTCTACCTAGATTTGTCTTTGTGCTGGTTTGTACATGGGGTAGACACGGAAAATATTTTCGATCGGAATTCTAAAGTTCTTGGCTATCGGGTTTTCTTTGTTTTGATATATGTGTTCGTAAACTTTCGCTAATTGCTATATGTCGATTGGTTGGGGGTTGCACATATCTGTGATATTGGTTTGTGTATATAGAATATTTGATCGTCGTGGATGAATAGTCGTGGGATGTGAGAAGAGTGTTTTCATTTTTTCATTCGATGTAAATTTGTAAAGTGATGTAATATTCTTTTGCGGGGCACATCCGGGTTGAGGTTGTAGCCACAGTTGTATTATTTCTTTTATTGTTTTTTGCTTCTAGGATAGACCCAAGATGCGGTGCATAAACTACCGTGTTCTTGAAGTGCCGAGTGGCCTACTCATTTTACTGAGGGAGGTTGCTTCACTTTGGGAATTTTGCTAGTAGTTTGCCTTACCCGTAGGGGTCTAGGGTGGGGTTTTGCTATTCATCATGACCGTGGAATCCATCTTTTGTTATGGACTGAAACGAAACGCGGAATTCCTAGTATATCCAATATGTTCATCAGTGATCTGGAATGTCTATTATTGCGTGAGAGAAATGGATATATATATATATGCTATATAATAGATGTTTCTTATGTTTTGCACCCGCGCTAATCTTGCCCCCGCTCTGCCGTTAGTTAAGTAACCTAACGTTGTATGACGGGACCCCGTGGCGAATGCGGATGGCATAAGCGTACGTTGTATTTTCATTTCTTTCTGCAATGATAGGTGTAAATGATGGGACTGCATTAATTGATTAATGAAAAGCAAACAAATCATAGCTGAATCGTTGGAACAGTTTCAAAACCACTCGGTTTTCTTCAAAAAGCAAACTTTTAAATGCAGAGCTTAAACCACTCCTTTAAAAGCTATCATGGTTCCTTCGATAATATCAAGTTCATTACCTTCACGGTTTTGCCAAAACCATTCGTAACCCTCAGTCATTTCAGAAGGGTATTCAGTAGTATTCATGCTATGTATTTTGACCTTCGCTAAGGCATAGTTGTAAGGTCTCCTTAGCATCTTGCCTAGGGTTCGGAAGCATCACACATGCCACAACAAAAATTTAAGGGGTGCTAAGCAAACTAACTATGAATCAAAACTAGAATTTTAGGGTAACATCTAACTAGCATCACATTCTAGATGAAATCTACACTAAGAGTTATGTAATACAACCTTTGTAGACTTCCCTCCTTGACTTCTTGAATCTCCTAGAGATTGAACCGGCTTGCTTAAGCCCCTTCCAAGTCCACGATGATCCACCCGAAGTCCCTTTGCTCAAGCACCAAGCTTCACTTGATCAAAGATGAAGATGAAGCAATCACTCTAAACTAGTGGGCTAGACTAATGTAGAATGATGATGTGGTTTTTAGGCTCACTTAAAAACTCTTTCTTTTTATAAACCTCACTCACATTTGAAACTCAAGAGAGCTTGAGAGAGAAAGAAGATGAAGATGGCAAAGCTAGAGCTCTCTCTTGATAATTATCAATAATAATTATCTTAAGGCTTGAAATAAAATATCAACCATATCTTTATGTCATGTCAAACTAAGGTTAATAAATATCTAGATATTTTGATATTTGGTTAAAGTCCAAATGAAAATCAAACCATGGGTTAAAACTAGGTCAAATGGAAAGAAGAGTGTAGAAACCCAATATAGATTTAATTTCCATTTTCTTTTAATCCAATTTCACAACATAAATATACAAATGAACCATGTGAGTCTTGCAATGCTATCTCCCATGTACCAACAACCATGACACCATGTATGCATGTATGTGTGCATTCACATCATCATATGCACATACACCCATTCATGCATACATCCAATATAAAGAAAGGTTTTATTTAAATGAGCTAAAAAGTCAATTATTAAATCAACACTTGATTTAATAACCCGGTCATATCACATACGACCCGACCAATTGAAAAACGCCCTATTAAAATATGGTATCACATACACGCATTTAATCGAGCTCCTGCAGATATCTCATATGCACACCACATCGTTTCGCCTGGGCTAGGAAACTCCTGTGTGGGACTCTAAGACTCGTCAATACGCCGGCAGTAGGTGATGATCACATCAAACACCCACAAGCCGCAAGCGGTCAGCTAAACATAACGGCCACCCGGTTATTGAGCAATCAGAAGAAAATCAAGCGAACCTGTCAAAACTCCCATCGAGCCAACTGACAACACTTACCGTACAGTCCGGTCTCTTCGTTAGATATGCTGCATATCGAGTCTAGGGATGGAATCGTCGACCCCAATAACTTAATAAGTCATGTCAGTGTATGGCTCATAACAGATCGAGAAACTACTGATAACACTTATCAGTAAATCTCAGCAGCCCTGGCCAGGGACTTCCTGTTATAGCCAATCGAGTATAGCACAACATCAACCCCCAATACCGGGAGAGACGAAACCCCTCCTATCGCCTATTTCCTCCATGTGCCTTGGGACTGTACCCAAAATCCACCTGTTTGCACGACTCAGTAGAGCCGTGATAGGGTGGAGATCAAAGTACAATGGGAGGACACATAAGACTCTATAACGATCTTGGGTCTACAGACTAACCTGTACCAGTGTCACCTGAGAACTGCTATCCGACGTGAGATATAATACCATATAGGAGTTCTCGGCGAGTCCGTTCAGTGTACCCTGTTCCTATTGAGCACCCGTATGCAATCTTTGGTGTCAGCACACCAGATGGATATGGGATCATCCATCGCCCATTATATGGGACAAGAATCGTATACGCTTGTCTACTCTGGTATATCGATTCCCTGTCTCGATACACCCACGACTAGGAACGTTTCAAGGATATGCTTGTAAACTACAGATGTCCTACTAGTTTGATCCACATCATAATCCTAGTAGTCAAGCAAATATCCTAAGGGCTTTATCAACATGTACCAAATGAGTAAGATGCAAGATCAAATAAACATGTCAAGATAAAGTACAACCAGATAGCATACTATCATGTCGAGCAAGAATGTCCTCTGAATATGTATATACACATACTGATACATCCACTATCATATAATGGCCTCTAGGGCATACATATATCCAACAATCTCCCACTTGCACTAAGGCCAATTATTGGCGTATCTCATACCCAACATCTCAAAAAGTCGCTCATGCTGCGGCTGAGGGAGGGCCTTGGTGTTATTCTTTGTATCTACTCTCCTAATCTCGATCTCGTGGCGATCAACTATCTCCCGGATCAAATGATATCGCCTCAGGATGTGTCTGGACTTCTGATGGGATCTGGGATCTTTAGCAAACGCCATTATCACAGTACAATGGTATTGGATCAATAATGGTTGGAACTACTCCTAGCTCCTAGATGAACTTCTTCATCCAGACGGCTTCCTTCGCAGCATCATTTGCAGCAATGTACTCAGCTTCCATCTTAGAATCTGTAACAGTATCCTGTTTGGAACTCTTCCAACTCACCGCCCCTCTGTTGAGGGTAAACGCAAACCTTGAGATAGACTTGCTGTCATCCTTATCACTGTGGAAGCTCGAATCGGTAAAGGCCTCCATTTGGAGATCCCAGTTACCATACACCAAGAATAATTCTTTAGTCTTTCATAAGTACTTAAGAATGTTCTTCACAACAGTCCAGTGATTCTCCCCTGGGTTTGACTGATATCTGCTTATTACACTCAGTGCATAACCTACATTAGAGCGTGTACACAACATCGCATACATTATTGATCCTACGGCTGAAGCATAGGGAATAATGTTCATGCGAGCTCTCTCTTCATCAAACTTTGGGCAAAAGTCCTTGGAAAGAGTGACTCCATGGCAAGCGGGTAAGGCACCCCACTTGGATTCTTCCATACTAAACCTTTTTAGGTTGGTGTTGATGTACTTGGTTTGGGACAATCCCAATAACCGTTTGGATCTATCCCTATAGATCCGTATGCCCAATATGTACGTGGCATCACCCAGATCTTTCATGGAGAACCTTTGTAATAAGAATGATTTGACTGACTGTAGCATAGGAATGTCATTTCTTATCAGAAGAATGCATCCATGTACAATACGAGGAATGCGACAGTTCTTATAAACACAAGGTTCATCTGGATTTTTGACGAAATCAAACTCTTTGATAACATCATCAAAACAGATGTTCCAACTCTGTGATGCCTGCTTTAATCCATAAATAGATTTAAGCAACATACATGATTTCCCGCTGCTCCCATTATCAATGAAGCCCTCTGGGGATCCATATAAACACATTCTTCTAAATCACCATTTAGAAATGCGGTTTTAACGTCCATCTGCCAGATTTCATAGTTGTAGTGAGCAGCAATAGAAAGTAGGATCCGAATGGATTTAAGCATGGCTACCGGAGAGAAAATCTCGTCATGGTCCAGTCCTGGTCTTTGATGAAAGCCTTTCGCTACCAACCTTGCCTTATAGGTCTCTACCTGCCCATCTACACCGATCTTTCTTTTAAAGATCCATTTGCACCCTACGGGTTTTACCCCAGAGGGCATATCCTCTAAAGTTCATACTTTATTGTTGTACATAGACTCCATTTCGGATCTCATGGCATCCAGCCACTTCACAGAGTCACCACTCATGATAGCCTGCTGAAAACTAGCACGGTCATCATCATCCATGATGCAATCTTCTCTATCACCATCAATGAGAAAACCGTAGTATCTCTCCGGTGGGCGAAAAGTCCTACCAGATCTACGAAGTGGCTGAGGTTCATAAGATTCTGTTGCAACATCAGGTACAACCAAGTCGTCATTTGTAATTTGTGTCACTAGAACCTCTTTTAGATCTACCATATTGCCATCAATATCATTTGGACAAATCTCATTTTCTAAAAATGTGGCATACTGAGAAGCAAACACCTTTTGTTCCTCCTGGTGGTAGAAAAGATACCCAAACGAATGTTTCGGATATCCCACAAATATACACTTGACCGATTGTATCTCGAGTTTGTCTGGATTCTGCTTTTTGACAAGAGCCAGACAACCCCAAATTTTAACTCGTTTAAGAGATGTTCTCTTCCCATACTATATCTTATATGGAGTGGTAGACACGGCCTTGGTTGGAATTTGTTTAACAGAAAAGCTGTAGTCTCTAATGTATGCCCCCAAAAGGAGAGAGGTAACTCAATATCACTCATCATGGATCGTACCATATCTAATAAGGCATGATTCCGCCGCTCTAACACACCGTTGTGCTGTGGTGTGTAAGGGGGAGTGAGCTGAAAGAGAATCCTATTCTCTTTTAGGAAGTTAGAAAACTCTGTACTAAGATACTCCCTACCTCGTTCTGATCGAAGTATTTTGATGCTCATTCCTGTTTGTTTTTCTATTTCATGTTTGTACTTCTTGAATTTCTCGAAAGCTTCAGACTTATGTTTTAACAAAAACACATGACTGAATCTTGAGAAATCATCAGTAAAAGTTATGAAGTAAGAAAAACCGCCTCTCGCATGTGTAGACATAGGCCCACATACATCACTATGTATGAGGCCTAAGAGTTTGTAGCTCTTTCTCCGTGTCCAGTAAATGGAGTTTTGGTCATTTTACCTTTGATACAGGATTGACAAGTCGCATAAGATTTGAATTCAAAAGGATGTAAATATTCATCTTTATGAAGCTTGTTTAGTCTTGTTTCATTAATATGACCAAGTCTACAATACCAAAGAAAAGTTTCATTTATATCTGAAAATTTTCTTTTAGTTGTGTGTTGTATGTTGAAAACTGTGTGTTGATTCAGGATGTATATCCCGTTATTTAGTGTACCATAACCAATCAACTCTTGATTCAGTTTAATGTTCATAACATTATGCTGCAATACAAAATGATATCCTTCATTTTCTAACAAAGGAACAGATATTATATTACAAAGCATGCTTGGTACAAAATAACATGGGTTTAAAACCAATATACAACCCGACGGCAACCATAGGTGATACTCTTCCACTGAAACTGCATGTACATTGGAACCATTTCCAACTCAGAGAGTATGATCACCGGTCTTCAAAACTCTACTATTTCTCAACCCCTGCATAGAATTGAAGATATGAGAACCCGATCCGGTATCCAATACCTAGGAAGCAGAGTTAATAGAGAAACAGTTTTCAGTTACAAACACACCTGAAGCGGAAGCATCACCATGTTTCTTTTTCTTGAGATCCAAGTACTCAGTGCAATTTCGCTTCCAGTGCCCCACCTTCTTGCAATGGAAACATTCTCCCTTCCCTGACTCTGTAGCTTTGGATTTGTCTTTCCCCTTCGCCTTCTTGATTCCACCTCTCGGCTTGGTGGATTTCTTCTTATTCTTTCCCTTGGCCTTGGCTTTTGGGACGGAGGAGGAAGATTGTCCAACAAGCAGAGAGGGGGACTTCGCTTTAAGCGTGCTCTCCGCACTTCTCAACATATTGAGAAGTTCGGGTAGTGATTTCTCCATGTTATGCATGTTGAAATTCAATATGAATGGAGCCAAGGCGGAGGGAAGAGACTGTAGAACAATATCAATATATTATTCGTTATCCATTGTCCATCCCAAGTCCTCAAGCTTTTCTATAAGAGCTATCATCTTCAACACGTGATCGCCTACTGGTGTGCCAGGAGCCATCCGCATTTGAAACAACTTTCGAGATGCTTCGTATCTCAGGGTCCGAGATTGCTCCCCATACAACTCTTTTGTATGGAGAAAGATGGATTGGACATCCATCTGCTCGTGCTGCTTTTGATGAGTATTGTCCATCGATGCAAGCGTGAGGCATTTTGCAGCGACACAGTCAATATCCCACGTTTTGCGGATTTCCCTATCCGCAACAGAAGATTCAGAGCCTGGGGTAGGTGGGGCTGAGGCAGTGAGGACATATGATACTTGATCATATGTGAGAGCAATGTTAATGTTCCTCAGCCAGTCTTTATAGTTCGGTCCAGTCAGCTTGTTTTTATCTAGTAGAAGTTTAAGGCCTGTCATTGGTATCTTCCTTTAAGAGAGAGAAAAGAATATACTCAGCGAAAGCTCTTACAAAGATCAGATTGGTTATTATCTTATCTAATTGATGTCTCCCACTGCTTATATCAAATTTTCCTTAAAACCATTTAAAAAGAAAATTAGCCGGGATTAATTACATTCTAGAACTTCGCCAACCGTTCAGCCAGGCCAGTGCCGGTACTTTGAGGGAGGTTCTCCGTGCTTTCGCACGGACCTAATTAGAATAAACCTCGTTTTTCTAGAGGCGTAGCCCCGTTGACACCTTTCTAGACACCTAATGGGTTAGCTAATTGTAAAGTGTAAAACACTTCCGGGAGCAACTCTTGCTCACAGTGGGATCGGGATCCTACTATCACATAGAAGGTATGCAATCTTATTGCAAATTTCAACTCTTGAAACTTCCGATATGGTTTTTCCCCCTAGCACTCATGACCTTAACTATAGTCAACATATCATAAGTACTAGTCAAATTCTTCCCGTCATTTCGTGATTTAACTAGACCCACCCATATGACTCTTAACTATAGTCAACATAATCATATGAATGTCCTAACTTATCTCATCATATGCGGTGTAGGAAGACATCACTTAGCTACTGTATACTACGCTTTAACTATAGTCAAAATACGCAGCACGAATACTAAGTACTCTACTTCCTAAAATGACGGAGGGTTGCGAATAATTTTTAAGAAAACTTTTAACGCTTTATACTTGATATCATTGTAGAATAAAATTGGTTTAAAAGGAGTGGCTTAAACTCCGCACTTTTGGAAACATGCTTTTTCACAAAAAGCCGAGTAGGTTTCAAATCCGATTCTACAACATCTTTTAGGTTCATTTTTCTTTACATTAATCTCATTAATGTAGTCCTATCTTTTAAGTCCTTAAGCCATCACAGAAAGAAACGAAAAATAGAACGTATATTTATGCCATTCGTATTCGCCACAGTGTCTCGTTATGCACCGTCAGATTACTTAACTAACGGCATAGCGGGGCGGGACTAGCGCAGATGTAAAACATAAGCAACGTTTATTATATATCATATATATAATACCATTCGTCTCAGCATATATAAAGTGATCACATCACAGAATATTAACAGCAAAAGCACATATAAAAATATATGATATCAAGGAGGCCAATAATAGAAAATACGGATTCCACGGTCGCGATGAATAGCCAAGCCCACACCCTTAGACCACTACGAGAGCGGCAAGTGAACCTACCAATCCTAGAGTTTAGGAGACCCGGTCTCGACTCCTCGAGATGGCCTCCCACTGAACCCTAGAACCCGGTCACTTGTGCTCCCCTCCTTAGGCCTATCCTAATGCGGAAAAGTAAATAATATACAATAATGGTGACATCATCCTCAACCCGGAAGTGCCCAAATAAAAGAATATTACATACAATTTAATTTTACATGAATGAAAATAAAAACTCTCATCTCATATAAAACCCCCGGCTATTCAATCACGACGATCCTGCACATTTTATCTCAGAAACACATAATATCATATATCATCAACGCAAGTAAGTATACGTACCCTTATTGTCGTTGATGTATAGCAACGAAACCGGCGATACACCACATACTACACTTACGGTCGCAGAAAAGAAAGTGAAAAACAACAACACTTGGAATCATCACTTTCACATATATCAAGACGATGTTAAACGTTTTGATTGAATCAACAAACACCCACAAATTACCCTGAGAGTTCAACACTTAAGCAAAGTTGAAATACTCAAAAAATGTGCCACAGTGTCTATGGACCAGCCGTAGAAGGGTCAACCAATGCCTGGAACTACGGAAAACCTTAAGGTTCAGTCGCGGTTCCGTGGACATAGAATCGAATTAAGGTTTTTTGTTCTTCGAGAGGGTCCATAGGAATACTTGCACGACCATTGAGTATAATCATCTTAGAAAATTACAACTCTTGAAAATTTCAGAGGGGGCCTTAACGTGGGGTTTGAAGTTCGTTTGAACTGTTAAACATTGTCTAGGTTACCATTATAGTGTTAAAATATGCGATTACAAAACACTACGAATTAGCCCCTAATTAAAATAAATATCACATGAAATTTTGGGCTAAACAAACAATACCTGAAACCCCAAAACCTACAGACTAGAGCATAGTAGAAATACGAAGCACAAAAGAGCATGAAGGGCCAAGCAGGCCGGTATTTCGGGGGTTGTTCTCGGTTGAAATCCAAGAAAATGGCCTCATTTTTATACTGTGTTCTCACTATATCACATACAGTCCTCTGCAGTTGCTTAAATAATTTTTAGACGACTTTTTAAAAAATTTACAGAGAGCAATTTCTAGGATTTCAAATATCGTATTTTTCGGAGTTGTTTTCGTTTTCGTAATAGTTATAACACCGTGTCTAAATTTCTAGCTTGTCTCTGATACCACTGTAAGGTCTCCTTAGCACCTTGCCTAGGGTTTGGAAGCATCACACATGCCACAACAAAAATTTAAGGGGGTGCTAAGCAAACTAACTATGAATCGAAACTAGAATTTTATGGTAACATCTAACTAGCATCACATACTAGATGAAATCTACACTAAGAGTTAAGTAATACAACCTTTGTAGACTTCTCTCCTTGACTCCTTAGACCTCCTAGAGTTTGAACCGGCTTTCTTAAGCTCCTTCCAAGTCCACGATGATCCACCCGAAGTCCCTTTGCTCAAGCTCCAAGCTTCACTTGATCAAAAATGAAGATGAAGCAATCACCCTAAACTAGTGGGCTAAACTAATGTAGAATGATGATGTGGTTTGTGCTCACTTAAAAACCCTTTCTTTTTATAAACCCCACTCACTTTTGAAACTCAAGAGAGCTTGAGAGAGGAATAAGATGAAGATGGCAAAGCTAGAGCTCTCTCTTGATAATTATCAATAATAATTATCTTAAGGTTTGAAATAAAATATCAACCATATCTTTATGTCATGCCAAACTAAGGTTAATAAATATCTAGATATTTTGATATTTGGTTAAAGTCCAAATGAAAATCAAACCATGTGTTAAAGCTAGGTCAAATGGAAAGAAGAGTGTAGAAACCCAATTTAGATTTAATTTCCATTTTCTTTCAATCCAATATCAAAATATAAATATACAAATGAACCATGTGTGTCTTGCATTACCATCTACCATGTATCAACAACCATGACACCATGTATGCATGTATGTGTGCATTCACATCATCATATGCACATACACCCATTCATGCATACATCCAATCTAAATAAAGGTTTTATTTAAATGAGCTAAAAAGTCAATTATTAAATCAACACTTGATTTAATAACCCGGTCATATCACATACGACCCGACCAATTGAAAAATGCCCTATTAAAATACAATATCACATACACGCATTTAATCGAGCTCCCGCGCATATCTCATATGCATATCACATCGTTTTGCCTGAAATAGGAAACTCCTGTATGTCACTCTAAGCCTCGTCAATACGCCGGCAGTAGGTGATGATCACATCAAACACCCATAAGCCGCAAGCGGTCAGCTAAACGTAACGGCCACCCGAGTATTGAGCGATCAGAAGAAAAACAAGCGAACCTGTCAAAACTCCCATCGAGCCAACTGGCAACACTTACCGTACAGTCCAGTCCCTTCGTCGGATATGCTGCATACCGAGTCTTGGGATGGAATCATCGACCCCAATAACTCAATAAGTCATGTCGGTGTATGGCTCATAACAGATCGAGAAACTACTGATAACACTTATCAGTAAATCTCAGCAGCCCTGGCCAGGGACTTCCTGTTATAGCCAATCGAGCATAGCACAACATCAACCCCCAATACCGGGATAGAAGAAACCCCTCTTATCGCTCATTTCCTCCATGTGCCTCGGGACTGTATCCAAAATCCACCTGTTTGCACAACTCAGTAGAGCCGTGGTAGGGTGGAGATCAAAGTACAGTGGGAGGACACATCAGACTCTATGACGATCTCGGGTCTACAGACTAACCTGTACCAGTCACCTGAGAACTGCTGTCCGACGTGTGATATAATACCACATAGGAGTTCTCGGCGAGTCCGTTCAGTGTACCCAGTCCCTACTAAACACCCATATATAATCTTTGGTGTCAGCACACCAGATGGATATGGGATCATCCATCGCCCATCATATGGGACAAGAATCGTATACGCTTGTCTACTCTGGAATATCGATGCCCTGTCTCGATACACCCACGACTAGGAACATTTCAAGGATATGCTTATAAACTACAGATGTCCCACTACTATGATCCACATCATAATCCCAGTAGTCAAGCAAATATCCTAAGGGCTTTATCAATATATACCAAATGAGTAAGATGCAAGATCAAATGAACATGTCAAGATTAAGTACAAGCAGATAGCATACTATCATGTCAAGCAAGAATGTCCTCTGAATATATATATATATACACACACACACATACCGATACATCCACTATCATATAATGGCCTCTAGGGCATACATATATCCAACAATAGTGATTGGTTACTGCTGGGTATTCATCTATAGCATCGATAGATGCGTTGGTTTGGGACAGTCGTACTACTATTTTTGCCTTCTTCAAGGGTATGTACCAGGGCAATGACGGGTAGAACTTGACTTGCGACTTATGATATGTTGGCCTTCGTCAAGGTCATAAGAGTTTGGGGCAAAAATCAATATCGGGAGTTTCTAAGGAAATTGAAACTTGCTAGTGTTGCATACCATTTGGAGTGTGATGATTTTGGTAGGATTCCTTCAAGGTTGTCACACGATGATATTTGTATCCCGATCCTACTGTGAGTATCCGCTACTCCTTGGGAGATTTTTTCACTAAACAATCAATGCTATAAACCAATTAGGTGCCTAGAACGGTATTGGTGGGGTTATGCCTCTAGGGAAAGAGGTTATGCAATTAAAGAATTTCACAAAAGCGTTGGAAAACCTCTCTCGAAGTACCAACACCAGCCTGGCTGAAAGGTTAAGCAAGTATTGTAAGAGTGAGATTAATCCTGACTAATTCTTCTTTTATGGTTTGAGGAAGGATTCGAGATACAGTGGGAGCTATCCTGTTTAGATAAACTAATAACCAATCTAACCTTCAAGAGCATTATGCTAAGTGTTCTCTCTCTCTCTTGACAGCAGCAACGCAAATGACCAGGCATAGGTTACTGCTAGATAATAAATTGACTGGGCCAAACTATTATGATTGGCTAAGAAATGTCCAGATGGCCCTACGGCTACAGGAATCCGTAGGTCCCCATGGTTTCCCCTACGGTACCCTATGGATTAATTTAAAAATATTAAAACATAATTTGTTATTTGGCCCTACGGAGCCGCAAAAGAACGCCCTACGGATTAATCCGTAGGGTCATATATGGGTTATTTATAAAAAATTAAGCTCTGAAATTTCCTCGTTGGCACAATTTCCTCACTCTCACTCTCCCTCGCGCGCGTCGTCGCCACTGCCCGTGCCTCATCGCCACCGCTCGCGCCTCATCTCCACCGCCCGCTCCTTGTCTCCACCGCACTTGTTGGTGTATATGCCCTAGGGGCCATTATTGTATCATACTAGTTTGTATATTACTTAATGGAAGCTTGGGATATTCACAGTTGTATAGACAGTCTTGCTCAAAATGGTAGTATGCTACTTGGTTTGTTTCTACTTCAATATGTGCATATGTTTCTTTTAACATATCTCTTATACATATTAGTGGAGCCCATAGGATCTCTGCTTGATTACCAGCGTTGTGATGGTAGTCACACTAGTAGGGGCTGGGTAATCTACAAGCACATCCTTATACAGGTCCCTAGTCGTAGGATTATCGAGACGGGGCATCGATACTCCGGAGTAGACTAGCGTATACGCTTCTCATCCCAGCAAGGGAGATCGTCTGTCCCACGACCATTAGTACGTCGTACTGGAGATAGTATGCGGATGCTCGTTAGGTTACGAATACACTGGACAGGACTCGTCGGGAACTGTTGGTTAGTACTATACATATCGTCAGATAACAGTTCCCAGGTGACAAGAGTATAGCTTAGTCCGTCGACTTGACACTGCTATTTTGCCTCGAGTGTGTTCCCACTGTACTTTGATTACTACCCTACCACGGCTCAAAGGAGTCGTGCAAACAGGTAGTAGTTGGGTGCAGTCCCGAAGCACTTGGAGGCAGTAGCGGTAGACAGGATTCGTCTCTCCCGGTATTGGAGGTTGATATCGCGCTGTGTCTAAGAGAGCCATTACACAAAGTCCCTGGCCAGGGAAAGCGAGATTTACTGGTAGTGTTTCCAGTAGTTTCTCAGGGTGTTCTGGGCTGCACTCCGGCATGACTTGTACCGCTATTAGGGGTCTGACGTTTACCGCCCCCTAGGCCCGACATGCGATACTCTTAGACGAATAGACCAGACTGTACGGAGATTGTCACATTCAGGCTCGGTAGGAGTTCGGATGGGTTTACCTCATCGGCCTTCTTATCGACATCTACCTGGGGACCATTACGTACAGCTAGTGCCGCTTGCGGTCTGTGGTTAAACCCACTGCCAGCGTAGTGTCGAATCTTTAGAGTCCCACACAGAGAGTTTCCCTACACCGAGCAAAAGGTGTAGAGGCCGTATAGTTTTACGGCAGGGCTACGATCACTTACGTGCACTTGTGCGCGTATGATGTTCGGGCGGACAATACTAGTGGGCTTTGGTTTAAGCCGGATCCTAGTATTGTATAGATGGATCGGTTTTGTCTTATAGTATTCGTGTTCTATGGAATGCGGATGCAGGTGTGTATGCACGGTTGTGAGGAAAGAAGAAGGAGATGTCTGATTAGGGTTTTGACCATTGACTTGGTCGAAACCATTATGAGGTAGAGAAAAATGTTTACTAATCTTTTTAATGATAATTGTGTTTTGGCTAATTGGTTTGACCATTTGACCTAGTTGACTATTGTTGACTTAGATATTTTTGTGAGCACTAGATATTTTCTTGGCTTGGATTTAACTTGACATGATAATGGTCAAATCAATTGTAGCCATCACAATTTTCATGATAAAATATTGGTAATTATTTTTCTTTTGGATAATTATCTCTTGCTCATTCTCTCTCATCAAAAGAGAGCTCACATGGTTCTTCTTCTTCCTCCTCACTAGAAATTTCTATAGCTCTCATGTGTTGAGAAAAAATAGAATCTAAATAGACAAACAAATCCATTTTCTTCCTCTACATCCCCTAAGACATCAAGCATGGCAAACTTGTTGCCCTAGTTGCCTCGGCTTGAGGTAGAGCTCGGACTATAGACTCTCGGGTGGATCGTCTTCGACTCTAGGAGGCCGCGGAGGTGACCAAGATCCGGATCGATCCTCGGAGCTTACATGGACGAGGAGGACAGTGGAGAAAAGAACCGAAGGACTAGTTTCGTAAGGTATAATCGTCTACCACAGTAGAATAAACCTCCCGTAGTTTTGTTAGATATGGTTTGCCAAAGATCCTTCATGCTTAGTCTATGTTGCTATGTAAGAAAGTTTTGATTTTTACTTGTTCCGCCCCCTCGCTAGCTTGCGGGGTGAGCGACATAGACTTACACTCGTGTGCGCCTTGTCGTCCCCGACATCACCGTCAACTTCTTTGTCGACGTTAGGAACTCTCTCATCGCCGATTGTGTCATCGACCGACCATATCCGGTCTCCTCCATCGCTGGATTAAGGTTAGTAAATTTCATATTTTAACTTCTAATTATGCATTTATTTCTGTTATTTTTTATTATTGGGTTGCTACTTAGGCTAGGTTTAGGGTTAGGGTTAGGGTTCAGTGTATGGTTAGGGTTCGGTTCAGGAATTGGGTTAGGGTTAGGGTTAGGGTTCAGTTTAGGGTTAGGGTTCGGTTCAGTTAGGGTTAGGGTTAATTAGTTGGGGTTAGGGTTCGGTTTAGGGTTTGGGTTTGGTTAGGGTTCAGTTTAGGGTTAGGGTTTGGTTAGGGTTAGGGTTCAGTTTATGGTTAGGGTTCGGTTCAGTTAGGGTTAGGGTTTGGGCTAATTAGTTGAGGTAAGGGTTATGGTTATGGTTCAGTTTAGGGTTAGGGTTTGGTTCAGGGTTTGGGTTAATTATGTAAAATAGATAGGGTTAATTGGGTTAATTAGTGATAATTTGAAAGCGTTAGGGTGTTGATTTGGGTTAATTAGGTTAATTTGGGTAAATTAGGTTAAGTTTGGGTTAATTAGGGATAATTTGTGTTAGGATAACGATTATGGTTAATTGGGGTTAATTAGGTTAATTTGCATTACTTAGGGTTAGGGTTTAGGGTGCACTAGTTCATTCAGTAGGATACTCGATGATAACATAAACGTACAACTTTACCGTAAACGCAAGAAAAATTTACCCTAAACTAAAAAATTTGAACCCTTAATAACGAAACGTAAACGTAAAATCTATTCAACTTAAATGTTCAAGTTAAAACCAATATATGATACTCGATAATAATATGAAACTTTCATATTCTCATCGATACCCATATATGAAAATCAAAGCACGACTTAGTCCCCATCTATCGATTAACATACGTTCGATGTTCGTCGTGATATAGAACTATACGAAGGTTATTAAATATCGGACGGTATAGTTCGGTAATAACAACCGCCGTGTAGTCTATATGACGAGAAGATTCAATCGTATGATAATCGATAGATTTGTCCAGTGTGGACAAGTTAGGAATGTATAAAGCAAACACCTGCATTCACTTGTGTTTTCATTCATTTTGAGTTATTTCGTAGGTACTTTTCCGCTGGTTCTCCATGTACAAAGATAGATTAGATGTTCATTTCAACGTTGTTTCACAGCTTTGAAATGATTATCTACTCTATTACAGTGTACTCGGAGAACAGCGGGGAGGTGCTGCCGAAATTTACTCGAAACGGTTGAAAGTACAAGCGAATGGGTGTCTACTCTATACATTCTTAATGGGATAGAAGCCTAACCCCCGACAACCAAAACACACACACACACAACACGAATACACAACAAACGCACACACAACACATACACACTAACAACCCTACACTTAAGCGAAATCATAAATTGAAACGCACATATATAGAATACAACTCATACTTGGGTATCCTTAAATCTAACTTTGTTTATCGATAATTTATTCTTTTCAACGACAAACGCACACACAAAGAACATACATTCCTTCAACGACAAACGCACACACAAAGAACATACACGAATTTTCTCCTTTGTCAGTAACCATCCCGTTCTCAGATTTCTCAATATAGTCATCATAACCTACAATTTATATGTTATACAGTCTAATATGGCCCATGAGTACATCAGAGGTAAGGACTGAATGTATGTGGATTGGCAAAAACGTATGCAACCTAAGTTTGTCGCAGGAGATGCTGCTTTCATTGAATTTGCACGCACACATAATAAGATCGTGTTAGAGAAGATTCTCTGCCCGTGCGATAGATGTAGGAATAAGTACTTGCAGAAGGTAGAATTCACAGAGCTTCATATCGTTAAACACGGTTTTACTAGACTTTATACAACTTGGCTATATCACAGGAAAAGAGAAGAAGACAGTAATACGGAAGAAGGAGGAGGAGACGGTAATGTGGCAGAAGAAGAAGACGGTAATTTCTTTCCAGGACAAGAAATGGAGGATATAGTAGAGGCTGCCCTAGGTGAATCTATTCGTACCGAAAATGACATTCCTTCCGGTCAAGGACCGCTTGTGGATAAATATGAAAAGTTCATGAATGATGCTAGAAAACTAATTTATGAGAATGCAAAGTATTTCACCCTCTCATGGTTCGTCCAACTTTTCCAGATTAAATGTCTAAATGGATGGAGTAACAAGTCATTCACAATGCTTCTTTCATTCTTGAAAGATTCTATGCCCCCCGGAAAATAACGTGCCCGACAGCTGGTACGGAGCCTAGAAGATGATGTCTGATTTGGGTCTGAAGTGTGAGAAGATTGAAGCATGTCCTAAAAATTGCGTGTTGTACCGGAAAGAGAATTCAGATTTGAAAGAGTGTCAAACATGCGGAGAGGCCAGGTATAAGCCGAAAGATTCTGATAAGAAGCCCGATATACCTGCAAGATAGAACGATACTTTCCCATAACACAGAGGCTGCTGAGGTTATTCAGGTGCAAGGAAATAACCGAGGTAATGATTTGGCATCACCGTGCTCCTCCAAGTGAAGATGGAAAAATGAGTCATCCAAGAGATTCACCGGCATGGAAGGATTTCGATAGGAGGCCCGAAATATTCAATAGCGATCCTCGCAATGTCAGGCTCGGACTCGCAAGTGATGGCTTCTGCCCATTCAACTATATGGCTAGAAGCCACAACATATGGCCCGTTGTAATAATAGTTTATAATCTGTAGCCTTGGTTGGCTATGGATCAATCATACTTTATGATGCTTCTTCTTATCGACATACCAAACTCACAGGGAAACAATATCGACGTCTATCTCCGACCTCTGATCGTTGAGTTAAAATCTTTATTCATTGATGGTGTAGAGACTTACGATGCAAACACAAATACAACCTTCATACTACGTGCGGCTTTAATGTGGACAATTAATGATTTTGCTGCGTATGGAATGCTATCAGGTTAGTCCGTACATGGTCACAAAACATGTCCTTATTTCCATCAACATACAACATCAAAATTCTTGAATTTTAGCAGGAAGGTTTGTTATTGCGGCCATCAATGTTTCCTGCCTCTAGAATATCCCTACAGGTTAGACGTTGTTCACTTTGATGGTCATCAAGAGCTTCATGGAGCTCCAGGCCTATTGCCCGGAGAGGACGTGACTGCTCAGTAAGATGGTTACAATAATGTGACCTTCGAGATAGATCTGACAAAACAGGTCAAACCACCATTATGAAACAAATTAAGCATTTTCTTCGAGCTTCCGTACTGGTCAACAAATTTAGTGCGTCATTGTCTGGACTCCATCCACATAGAGAAGGGAGTATCCGAGCACGTACTCAACTTGCTTCTTTGTAAAGACGAGAAATCGAAAGACAACCTCCATACTTGGATGGATCTACAGAACTGGGAAATTAGAAGTGAATTGCTCTCTAAACCGATTGCAGGTAAACCAGGAAAGTTTGTACTTCCCAATGCCGCGTATCATATGTCACAACCGGAAAAGAAAAGATTCCTGCAGATGTTGCATGATTTGAAGGTTCCCACAGGTTTCTCAGGATCATTTAGCTAGAAAATAAAAATTATGAAAGGTAAGATTGATGGGCTGAAAAGTCATGATCACCATGTTATTATGAAGCACCTTCTCCCATTATCTCTCAGGACTTCCCTTCCCGAATCGGTTGGTCTAGTAATCAATGACCTATGTTGCTTTTTTAGATAATTATACGCTAAAACACTGGATGTTGGGATGCTGGAGAACTAGAAAATTCTATTTCGTTGATACTTTGCAAGTTTGAGCATATTTTCCCACCGTCATTCTTCGAAATCATAATACATCTGACGGTTCATCTTGCAACTGAGGCTAAGTTAGCCGGACCGGTACAATATCGATGGATGAATCCCGTCGAAAGGTACGTGGAATTTTTCGTTTCGTGCAATTTATAAAATTATTGTTGTCCTGTATGCCCGTATTTATTTATTTAACATATTTTTTTTAGGTAGCTCTACACTCTAAAAAAGTATATACACAATAGAAATCGACCAGAGGGTTCTATCATGCAAGGTTATTTTCTAGATGAAGCAACCACATTTTGTTCCCGCTATCTGGACGAGAACATTGTAACACCTTAGAATGTGTTTTGTAGCTAATTATATTTTAATATGTGGTTTTTAATAAAAAGTTTACCAAATTAGTTTTTAAATATTTTATCCTAATTATTGAGTATTTTATTAGAATTTTATTAGGCACACACACACTTGTGCATGATAACTAGGGTTGTTTTTGTGGTTTAACCATTCTCTTTAGGTTAATGATTTGTGTTTAAGTGCTTTTGGGTTAAATAGTATGCATGGTTGTAATTAGTAGTGTTGGTTTTAAATTGAAAAAGGAATTTTAAAAAGGGGTTTATTTTTTTTTTTTTGTTGACTTTGGGGAGAGAGAGAGAGGGAAAGCATGGGACACCATGGCTTGTGCCATGCTTCTTGATTGAGAGAGAGAGGGTGAGAAGAGGGGGTGTTGGAAATTCCTCTCATTCTCATTTCCCTCACTCTCATTCTCTCATCTCACACACACACACTCACTGCAGAGAGAGAGAGAGAGTGAGAGAGAGAGAGAAGAAGCAGCAGCAGCAGCAACAGAGACAGAGAGAGAGAGAGAGAGCAGAAGCAGCAGCAGCAGCTGGGGGGGGGAGGAGCATCATCATCATCAACATCATCACAACAACAACAACACACAACAACAACAATAACATCATCATCATCATCATCACCATCATTATCATCATCAGCAACAGAAGCAGTGGCAGCAACAGAAACAGCAAGCAACAGCAGCAGCAGGAGGAGCTCAGCACTTGCAGAAGCTCTCACCTCCTCCATACACCTCTTCACCAGCTCTCTAGGGTCCAATGGGGTATATTTTCTGAACCCTATTGCTTGTTTGTGTAGCTTGTGTGTTAATTGCTTGGATTAGTGCTAAATTAGCTAGTTTAGTGCTGGTTTAGATGATTTGTGGGACTTTGTGGTTAATTGTTGATTTGGTTAGCTACCCTAGGTAAATTTAGTGTTAGTAAGGCCACTTCATCTGAGATATTAGCCAGATTACACTAAAATACCATAGGTTTCCAAATTGTGCAGATTAGTGTTTTTAAAGTGATTTTTGTGACATTTGTGATTTGCTATAGACCCGATGCCTACAGAATAAAATTGAGAGGACTGGGACATGCTACCTAGGTCTAGAGCACACCACCTAAACACGAGCCACCCTACCCCATTTGAGGCCGCCAATTTCAGCATTCTGGCCGCAATTTGCGGCCAGGTTAGGGGTCTGGGTGTTGGGGTTTTGTCTGGGGTAGTCTACAGTGTTGTGTAGTGTGTTGGTATGTCTAGTTTTGTAAAATCTTATCTGTAGGAAAATCTGGGACTATATGTCGTTTGTGGTGTTCGTAGTGTTTGCGCGATACGCGCGATACGTGAGTGGGTTCTGTGATCCAGCGTATCGCGGCGTGTCGCGATGGTTTTAGACGCGTACGCACACGATTCAGCGTATCGTGCCACGCGCGTTTAGTTCGCGACGCGAGTTTCTCGTTTCGTTTCGATATCGCGTTTCGCGAGATATCTTGGCTTATATGTGATTTTCATGTTATGTTTGCAGGTTTGCAGACAGGGGCTACGGACACGGCTACAGGGGGAGCAGGTGATAGGATTCACCCAGCGTGGAGTTTAGGTGAGTAGATATAACATCTACAGGGGAATCGCCCGCATGGCGTTATGCGTCTGGGCTAGGATTCAATTTCCTGTCGCACATTCTACGTCATTGTAGAATTGCGCCTTACTGCATTTCCTAGATATAACTATATACTGTGATTAGCAGCCGTAGGACACTGCACACATTATTGACGGTTCATGTTGCACGAGCACGGATTGCATGCTACATACACACCGTCAATAATTGCCATGTCACACACTACCCCTTATAGCTACCATTGCTTACCACACTTGACATCTAGTTTATCGGTATACCTATAGCGTATCATACCTTTAGTGATAGGTATATTTTCACTTTGCGATACGGCTACAGGTATACCTCATACATACTTTACCCATACCGGGAGGGATTTCCTACATATGTTACTATACCCAGGGGGGTATACGACATCAGTTCCTATAGGTAGATACCTATACTTTGCTACACCGGTATGCTAGATACATATTCAGTTGTTGTCGCATATTCACATTTACTGATGTTACTTAGCTGTACCTTATCATGATTTCGCATACATCTGGTTCAGCTATATACTTGTGTTTATCTGCTCGCATTCAGATATATCGCATACATTTATTCCTGTATCTATGCATTGTTTATCTGGATTTTATATGATGTTTTCGGGATTTGGGAACCGCGGGAGTTCATGAAATTATGCATACATGAACAACCCGGTTTCCTTGATATGATATTTCGAGCGTCCCCCATGAGTTTTATCGGTGCTGATTCTATGCTCCATACGATGTGTGGTTGCCGTATGAGAGTACATGGTGGGGCCCGGTATGGTTCCCCTCGGCAAGAAGATCGATGGGTTTGCCGATTGAGCCTGGAGGCGGGCGAGTACCTACCGGTGATTGTTTGGACCTGGCAGTTGTCTGGAGGCTACTGGCCAGAGTAGAGAGAGATGGATGCGGGATGACCTGTACTGTCGAGGCCGAGGGCCGACACTGCAGACGGACCCCGTAGGCTGATCCGGACTGACGGAGCCCCATATACGAGGATTTCTGTGCCGATGCTTGGCACATGGTTTCATGATATTTCTTTAACCCCTTTTTGTATATATAACAGGGGACCTAGCCGTTGTTATATATACCCTTACACCAATATTAGTGGAATGGGACGCTAATATATGTGTATTGCCCCCATCATATTTATTTCTGTACATATATTTACCTTTAGGATGCTAGAACTTACTTGGGATACTAGGTGATTCTTTGGGACTTGGACATTGGATATACCTATGTGATTGGTGACTTGTACACTCGGGATATAGGAGATTACTCGACATTGTACATTGAGGAGATGTGAGACTTATTTGATGTGAGTGCCCAATGTGGGGCCTGGTTTGAGGATTTGGGATTGGAGTATCTTAGTGGATTGTGATCCTGCCACGACGTCAGGTTTCCTTGGAAAATGACATATTCCACCCTACACCTCACCATTACCTATCTTATGCACAGATTCATATATTGGTAGTACTTGTAGTGTACCCTTATGATAGTTGCATATTTGCTTTCTCATATCTCTATTGCATAGACATTGCATACTACTATCATGCCATCATTGCTTCACATATTGATTGTACCTGCTAGTGTACACTCCCTATTTCAGCATTGCATGATATATAATTATTGTAATCGCATATCTTAGATTCATGCTGTACGTACATTCCTGCGATTACCTGCATATGTTTTATACTATTCACGAGTTGGCAACTCACCCCCGTTGTGCCACAGGTGTTTCAGGTTTTTCCCCAGAGTAGTCGAGGCATGCTATTCCCCTATCCAGCTATCCAGCTACCATCTTTTGCTACAGATACCGCATCAGCTCACAGTACCATTTTGCTTAGGTGGGTTAGATGGTTATCTGTATTTCATATTGTATATTCGTTGTATTTTGTACTCTCCATCAGCTATTGTATTATTTGACATAGAGACTTGGTGAGGACGTTAGTGTGTATTATTATGGATTTGAGGTCTTATGTATATACAGCTTCTATCTCTACTGTTATTATTTTCTGTTGTATTCATTGTAGCTGGTTTCTACAAATGGGTGTTGTTAAAAACTTTAAAGAAAGAAAGTAAGATTTTTAATGAATTTGGGTTGCGATTTCAAATGTTTCAAAACTTATATTACCTTTTCCGTATTTTTATGGTTTAGATTTCTGGGTTTGGCTTTCTTTTACTATGTTGTGTCTTTAGGCGTTGCGTAGTATTAGGGCCGTCACGGGCCATTTTTGGGTCGTGACAAAGTTGGTATCAGAGCGTTAGGTTTTACCTTTCGGAGTGTAGGATGACCTTAGTATGATGGAGTAGGTAGCTTAAGCAGAGTAACGTAGTGTGCGTATGTCTGCAGCATACCCACAGCGCGGTACCTTGCATTAAGTGACCTAAGTACAATTTGCTTGATATTCCTTCCTTGATGATTCATATCTTTGAGATTCGATTTCCTCATTCTTATCGAATCTCATTTTATATCTATTTATAGCCTTGCCGCCGATGACTATGGGGACTCAGAGCGATGCAGCGAAGGCCGAGGTCAGAGTTAGCTCGGGTGAGACGGGTACCGACCAGGATGGCACTCTAGTTGCACAGGTGCAGACGGAGCAGCCTACGATCTATACTATGGATAGACTTTTGGTAGAGATGCAGGAGTTCCGCCAGACGATGAGTTCTTTAGTTGACGTCGTTCGGGAGCTACGACAGGAGGTTGTCACCCCTGTTACTCAGCTGTCCCTTACGATCAGCATGCAGCAGTCCGTCACTTACATAACACCAGTGGTTGCAGCTCCAGTTGACGAGACACATGTTCCAGGATAGTGGAGGACTCGTACCAGCGTACCAGCCCAGAGGCAGAGGTTTGGTCGTCGAGACAGATTTCGTGGCCGTCGCGGGAGTAGCAGAGGCTTAGGACGAGGACAGTCGTTCAGCTCTTACCCCCAGGATGGTCAGCAGTCAGCACGTGGATGTTTTCGATGCGGGAGCCTTCAGCACCTCGTCAGGGATTGTTCCTTGGCACCCCGTTATGATCGTTTCCGGAGAGGCCGTGGATATGGGAGATTCGCTCAGAGGGCTCAGGCTACCAGAGGAGTTCATCCAGCTGCGAGTAGAGGGCAGACACAGGAGTTTGCTCCTACTCATCTGGACGCGCAGACGTCCAATGTGGAGTTTCCAGGTACCCTTGAGTTATATTTTATTTTCTCTTGGTGTATTTGTTGTTTCATGCTTGTACTGTGGTTGGGTAGATTAGTCGTAGTTGTGCTAACTTCTGTCAGCGATCCTTTTGTTGCGCGACACGTATTTCAGTTTCGTGCCAACCGGATAGGAGATAGAGATTTTATCCGTCGTTTTAATCCTTCTAGAGATGTTGGGTTTGACGTTCTCCTGGGCACGGACTGGGTAACTACGTGTTAGGCGTCTGTGGACTACCGTGTGGGAACAAGTTAGGTTTTGCTTTCCCAGGCAAGTCAGTTCTTGTTGTGCAGGTGGATAGTTGTGCCGCCTCTCACAGCTTGAATTCAGCCTTTTTCGCTAGTCGGCTACTGAGGAGATGGCGTGGATTCTTGGCGTTCATTCGTGATACCGGAGCCACCGTAGGATTGTTGGACCGGGTTCTTTTCGTGCGAGATGTTTTTCCGACGTTGTTCCTGATGAGCCGGCGAAGCTGAGGGAGCTTAAGGATCAGCTGCAGAGTTTTGGTTTGGGATGTTTTGTGCGTCTGAGTGTTTCGCTTTTGGGAGCTCCGATTTCTGTTCTTCGAGGAGGAAGACGGCAGTTTAGGGTTGTGTAGCGACGGATCGTCAATTGAACCGGCTTGCGGTGCGGATAGGTATCCTTCATCTCGCCGTGACGATTTCTTCGATCAGCTCCAGAGTGCGAGACATTTCTCTAAGTTTGTTTGGGATCAGGTCATCATTATTGCGGATTCGGAGTGACGGCATTCCGAAGACTGCCTTGTGCGTGCTACGGGCTTTGTGTGTTTTGTGAGTCGTTGGATTCACTGTTGCCCTAGCAGCACTCGTAGATATGATGAGCCAGATTTCTGCAGGCCGTTCCTCGACCAGTTTTTGTTGTGTTATTTACGACACTCTGGTCTACTTAATGTGTCTTGAGGGACAATAGTAGCACTTGGGGATTTTCTATGCAGATGCTGGGAGAGCTCCAGCAGTTTGCTAAATTCTCAGAGTGTTTCTTCAGGCTTGTTTGTGTTGACTCCTAGGTCTTGTAGTCGCGGGAGACGGTTCCGTATGGTTCCGAGGGAGATCGTGGCCGTACAGCTTAGGCCCAGACTTGTATGCAGGACGGAGATCCGCAGATTCTTGGGCTTAGCAGGGTTTTTACCGCCGTTTCATGCAGGATTGCTAGAGTAGTGCTGCACCGTCGACTGAATTGGCCAGTACGGAGGCTTCTTTTCTTGGGACTGAGGCATGTGTACGGAGTTTTCAGCAGTTGAAGATTCGGTTAACAACTGCATCAGTTTTTCCTTGCTCTTGGTTCGGGCGACTTTGTTGTTTAACTGTAATGTTTCTTGAGTGGGCTCGAGGGTGTACTGAGGTGACACTATAGAGATATCGCTTTTGCTTTCCCTACACTTGGGGGAAGTACGAGGAGGATATGCCACTCATGATCTGGAGATGGCCGCGGTGGTTTTGCGTTGGAGATTTGGAGACACTACTTGCTTGGGAGTCGTGTCAGATTTTCCACGAACCACTAGAGCTTAATGTACATCTTTCTGCAGCAGATTTGGATTGTTGTGATGGTCTTCTGCAGATTTACAGTTCTTGTGTGATCGTTGAGTATAGCTTAGTTCATCTCTACGGAGGGGACAGCTTGCTCATGTCCGCGCCCGACCACTTTCCTTAAATCGTTTTCGCGAGACACTGCCCGTCGAAGCTCGTACGTCAGAGATACTTGAGCATATTCGGCTGGGTAATGATTCGGAGACCTTGTTTGTGACAATGATGTGCTAAGTTAGGGACACGTTTGTGTACTTGCCATTATCGGGTAGAGACGTGTACTCCTAGGACATGCACATCTGTCAACCCTCTTTATGCATTCAAGCTCCACCAGCTTTGGCGTGACTTGTGAGATAGTTACAAGTGGACAGGAATGTAAGGAGAAGTTTCAGGTTTCGTTTCAAGTGTCTGTCTTGTTGTGTGCTTTGGGTCGAGCATCTGAGGCCGGCTGGAGAATTGCAATCTTTTTACCGTTCCGAAGCAGGAATGGGAGCAGATCTCCACAAATTTCGTTATGGTTTCCACCTAATTTTGGTTAGGGTGTGGCTCCATTCGGATTCTTGTCATCCGGTTTTACTCAGTTTGCTCAGTTGTTTTGTTTAAGTTGTGTGTTTGTTGTTTTGATTGGTCGTCAGCAGCTTGGGATCGCCACTCGCCATCGTTAGGGTTCTCCTTCGATAGCTATTATCAGGAGACACTCCAATTGGCCACCCTTAGGCTTAGGGGTTAGGTCGTGTCGTTCGCCAGCCTATTGTTTTCTGACTCTGCGTAGGTAGGATTTTGGACCCCAGCTATGTCTAGAGAATTCGGAGTTAGTCCAGTTGTGATCAGGTCAGGATGAGAACTGTCCATTGCAAACAGATGTCTTATGCGACTGTGTTGGTCGCAGGCTTGAGTGCGCAGTGGCAATGTCATGGATTCCTATGGACTTTCCGATGAATGACGTGTTGGATTCTGGGGAGCTTATCCCAGGGTTTAGGTCCTTCTGAGATTCTATTAGCGAGTTAGTTTTGTTGCCTTCAATTTGGCACTTCCGCCCATTTTATTAGAATTTCACCCCGTATTCCTTGTGATGATACTTTACAATTACCTTCTTTACCTTGCTCACATGATTTAGCACCTGACCATTTAGCTTTGACGCGATCTTTCGTTCACCAGCAGCCAATTGTGTTAATGGCTCGACAGGTGGAGGAACATCGGTCAAAGGTCTTGCCATCTGTGAAGGATTTTCTTGGACGTAGCCGTATAGTGAGGTAGTCACTTGGGAGGCTGCGAGCGAGATTTGAGGATTTTAATCTTCTTTTGAAGGTACAGGTAACAGTATAAGTTTTAAATTCGGGGACGAATTTCTTTTAAGGGGGGGAGATTGTAACACCTTAGAATGTGTTTTGTAGCTAATTATATTTTAATATGTGGTTTTTAATAAAAAGTTTACCAAATTAGTTTTTAAATATTTTATCCTAATTATTGAGTATTTTATTAGAATTTTATTAGGCACACACACACTTGTGCATGATAACTAGGGTTGTTTTTGTGGTTTAACCATTCTCTTTAGGTTAATGATTTGTGTTTAAGTGCTTTTGGGTTAAATAGTATGCATGGTTGTAATTAGTAGTGTTGGTTTTAAATTGAAAAAGGAATTTTAAAAAGGGGTTTATTTTTTTTTTTTGTTGACTTTGGGGAGAGAGAGAGAGGGAAAGCATGGGACACCATGGCTTGTGCCATGCTTCTTGATTGAGAGAGAGAGGGTGAGAAGAGGGGGTGTTGGAAATTCTTCTCATTCTCATTTCCCTCACTCTCATTCTCTCATCTCACACACACACACTCACTGCAGAGAGAGAGAGAGAGTGAGAGAGAGAGAGAAGAAGCAGCAGCAGCAAGCTGCCTCAGCAGCAGCAGCAACAGAGACAGAGAGAGAGAGAGAGCAGAAGCAGCAGCAGCAGCTGGGGGGGGGGGAGGAGCATCATCATCATCAACATCATCACAACAACAACAACACACAACAACAACAATAACATCATCATCATCATCATCACCATCATTATCATCATCAGCAACAGAAGCAGTGGCAGCAACAGAAACAGCAAGCAACAGCAGCAGCAGGAGGAGCTCAGCACTTGCAGAAGCTCTCACCTCCTCCATACACCTCTTCACCAGCTCTCTAGGGTCCAATGGGGTATATTTTCTGAACCCTATTGCTTGTTTGTGTAGCTTGTGTGTTAATTGCTTGGATTAGTGCTAAATTAGCTAGTTTAGTGCTAGTTTAGATGATTTGTGGGACTTTGTGGTTAATTGTTGATTTGGTTAGCTACCCTAGGTAAATTTAGTGTTAGTAAGGCCACTTCATCTGAGATATTAGCCAGATTACACTAAAATACCATAGGTTTCCAAATTGTGCAGATTAGTGTTTTTAAAGTGATTTTTGTGACATTTGTGATCTGCTATAGACCCGATGCCTACAGAATAAAATTGAGAGGACTGGGACATGCTACCTAGGTCTAGAGCACACCACCTAAACACGAGCCACCCTACCCCATTTGAGGCCGCCAATTTCAGCATTCTGGCCGCAATTTGCGGCCAGGTTAGGGGTCTGGGTGTTGGGGTTTTGTCTGGGGTAGTCTACAGTGTTGTGTAGTGTGTTGGTATGTCTAGTTTTGTAAAATCTTATCTGTAGGAAAATCTGGGACTATATGTCGTTTGTGGTGTTCGTAGTGTTTGCGCGATACGCGCGATACGTGAGTGGGTTCTGTGATCCAGCGTGTCGCGATGGTTTTAGACGCGTACGCACACGATTCAGCGTATCGTGCCACGCGCGTTTAGTTCGCGACGCGAGTTTCTCGTTTCGTTTCGATATCGCGTTTCGCGAGATATCTTGGCTTATATGTGATTTTCATGTTATGTTTGCAAGTTTGCAGACAGGGGCTACGGACACGGCTACAGGGGGAGCAGGTGATAGGATTCACCCAGCGTGGAGTTTAGGTGAGTAGATATAACATCTATAGGGGAATCGCCCGCATGGCGTTATGCGTCTGGGCTAGGATTCAATTTCCTGTCGCACATTCTACGTCATTGTAGAATTGCGCCTTACTGCATTTCCTAGATATAACTATATACTGTGATTAGCAGCCGTAGGACACTGCACACATTATTGACGGTTCATGTTGCACGAGCACGGATTGCATGCTACACACACACCGTCAATAATTGCCATGTCACACACTACCCCTTATAGCTACCATTGCTTACCACACTTGACATCTAGTTTATCGGTATACCTATAGCGTATCATACCTTTAGTGATAGGTATATTTTCACTTTGCGATACGGCTACAGGTATACCTCATACATACTTTACCCATACCGGGAGGGATTTCCTACATATGTTACTATACCCAGGGGGGTATACGACATCAGTTCCTATAGGTAGATACCTATACTTTGCTACACCGGTATGCTAGATACATATTCAGTTGTTGTCGCATATTCACATTTACTGATGTTACTTAGCTGTACCTTATCATGATTTCGCATACATCTGGTTCAGCTATATACTTGTGTTTATCTGCTCGCATTCAGATATATCGCATACATTTATTCCTGTATCTATGCATTGTTTATCTGGATTTTATATGATGTTTTCGGGATTTGGGAACCGCGGGAGTTCATGAAATTATGCATACATGAACAACCCGGTTTCCTTGATATGATATTTCGAGCGTCCCCCATGAGTTTTATCGGTGCTGATTCTATGCTCCATACGATGTGTGGTTGCCGTATGAGAGTACATGGTGGGGCCCGGTATGGTTCCCCTCGGCAAGAAGATCGATGGGTTTGCCGATTGAGCCTGGAGGCGGGCGAGTACCTACCGGTGATTGTTTGGACCTGGCAGTTGTCTGGAGGCTACTGGCCAGAGTAGAGAGAGATGGATGCGGGATGACCTGTACTGTCGAGGCCGAGGGCCGACACTGCAGACGGACCCCGTAGGCTGATCCGGACTGACGGAGCCCCATATACGAGGATTTCTGTGCCGATGCTTGGCACATGGTTTCATGATATTTCTTTAACCCCTTTTTGTATATATAACAGGGGACCTAGCCGTTGTTATATATACCCTTACACCAATATTAGTGGAATGGGACGCTAATATATGTGTATTGCCCCCATCATATTTATTTCTGTACATATATTTACCTTTAGGATGCTAGAACTTACTTGGGATACTAGGTGATTCTTTGGGACTTGGACATTGGATATACCTATGTGATTGGTGACTTGTACACTCGGGATATAGGAGATTACTCGACATTGTACATTGAGGAGATGTGAGACTTATTTGATGTGAGTGCCCAATGTGGGGCCTGGTTTGAGGATTTGGGATTGGAGTATCTTAGTGGATTGTGATCCTGCCACGACGTCAGGTTTCCGTGGAAAATGACATATTCCACCCTACACCTCACCATTACCTATCTTATGCACAGATTCATATATTGGTAGTACTTGTAGTGTACCCTTATGATAGTTGCATATTTGCTTTCTCATATCTCTATTGCATAGACATTGCATACTACTATCATGCCATCATTGCTTCACATATTGATTGTACCTGCTAGTGTACACTCCCTATTTCAGCATTGCATGATATATAATTATTGTAATCGCATATCTTAGATTCATGCTGTACGTACATTCCTGCGATTACCTGCATATGTTTTATACTATTCACGAGTTGGCAACTCACCCCCGTTGTGCCACAGGTGTTTCAGGTTTTTCCCCAGAGTAGTCGAGGCATGCTATTCCCCTATCCAGCTATCCAGCTACCATCTTTTGCTACAGATACCGCATCAGCTCACAGTACCATTTTGCTTAGGTGGGTTAGATGGTTATCTGTATTTCATATTGTATATTCGTTGTATTTTGTACTCTCCATCAGCTATTGTATTATTTGACATAGAGACTTGGTGAGGACGTTAGTGTGTATTATTGTGGATTTGAGGTCTTATGTATATACAGCTTCTATCTCTACTGTTATTATTTTCTGTTGTATTCATTGTAGCTGGTTTCTACAAATGGGTGTTGTTAAAAACTTTAAAGAAAGAAAGTAAGATTTTTAAAGAATTTGGGTTGCGATTTCAAATGTTTCAAAACTTATATTACCTTTTCCGTATTTTTATGGTTTAGATTTCTGGGTTTGGCTTTCTTTTACTATGTTGTGTCTTTAGGCGTTGCGTAGTATTAGGGCCGTCACGGGCCATTTTTGGGTCTTGACAAACATTGAGACGAAACTTAACTGGTCTCGAAGAATTCAGGACATGCCATATGGTAAAACAGATTATAAGAGGGTAGACACTATGTTTATCAACAAAATATATCGGTTTATCATCCTCAATAGCGTATGACTTGAAAAAATTATAGAGTAAGGTTTTTTTGGATTAATTTTTATATTTGTGTTTGTGTGTATATGAAATGATATAATATTAATGTCATAATTTAGTGTTGAGAACAGAATTCATTTTAACGAGGTACGTGAGGGGCATCCTGATTGGAACGATGAACGATTGGAAAATATCATCAGGATAATTTTTGCGGTTGGGTTGCAGATTATGTAAGTTATTTGAATAACATGTTACTGCTACCAGTTTTAATCTAAACTTATATCGTTATGTATTTGTCGTAAAATTTGTTTTGTTAGATCTACGATCCGAACTTGTCTGCATCATTAGATAGCGATTCAAGATGTTTAACTTAGTTTCCTTGTATAGACGTTGCATATTATAAAGGATTCGGTGTCTTTGGATGCAAATTCGAAGTTAACGACATAGAAACATCTAGAACCACTCAGAATAGTGGGATTGCGACGGTAGGATCGGATGGTGTAATTTATTATAGATACTTAAATTGTATACTTGGTATCCAATATTCCGTACGATCAGAACCATTTTATATATTTCAGTATACTTGGTACGATACACGAACCGATACGGATAAGTGGAGAAACAATCTTAGGACTTGGAAAGATGAATATGAATTGACCAGTATGAACACACTTTGATTTTACGGTCAAGACGATCCGTTTATCTTTCCGAACCAAGCGTTCTAAGTATACTGCTAACAGTGTGTGAAGCATCCGAAATGGAGTGCCGTATGCCGTTGAAAACCCAAGGATGTTTACGAAGTCCCAGAATTCGAGGACAACGATGAGGATGAAGAAGAGAGAAGACTTAGAGTGATCTGACCGTCTGTTTCAAAAGACGGGTTTTCTTCGGCTGATCATGAAGTTACATGGGTTAGAAATGATATCGATGATGAAATCCAAGTAGATATGTTGATCGCACGCTTTCAGCGTGTCGCGTATTCAAAATTCTAAAGTTAACCGCGATCAAGGACGGTGTCACTTTGCAGCTAGCCGGTTGAGCAAGGGTCGTCTGCAGAGAGATGGTAGTATGTCTGTTCGAGTCTTATACGAGTCAATAAAGAATGTATATGTGCATGTTCAATTCTATCCTAAGTGTTCGTATTTTATGTTCAAGTAAACTTGTTAAGGTTAAGGTTGGTTAGTAGAGTTAGCATTAGTCTTGTGCTTATTTCTGCCATTCTTAAAACGATGTTGGGATAATCGAAACTAGCGAGGATTAGGAGGACATAGAAATGGGATTTGTGAGTTTAAGCAAGCTTTCCAACGCTAAATCCATTCCTAGTGCCCCTTGTCCGTCCGCTAAATACGCTTATTTCCAACTCTCGGCCAAACACCCGCAATCATGTATCCAATTAAGTCACAACAACATATCACATTGTAGTGCGCTTAAAGGACTTCTCAACTTAGGTCACGGCTATATGTCACGTATAGCATGCCTAAGTGAGGGGTTGCGTTTGTTTGTTCGGGGTTCGTTTCAAGATGTTTGGCGAAGAGAAGCACATTGGATTTTTCCGTCCCTCATACCACCTTCCTTAGCCTTAACAAGTGTGGAATTATTCACACATTTTAAAAGAAAAGAAAAACAAAACAAGAAGGAAGAAAAGAATGAAAAGGAAAAAATACGGTTTTACAAGCTAACTACTTGGGTCCTCACCTAAGCAAGGAACTCCGTTGAGTATCATGGCTAGAAAAATACGGATAAGAGAAGAAAAGAAAAGAGAACAACCAAAGAAATATCAACAACCAATTAACAATAAGAATAAAATTACACTAGAAATTAAAAGACAATGCAAGAATTAAAAGATACAAGTTAAAAAATAACAAACCCTCATCCTCATTTCATCATCCACTTAATACTCTCACTACATTTTAATGGAGGAATACATGAAGAAGAAGAAGAAGAAGAAGCAGCAAAACTAACACTACACTAAATCCTCACAAAAAGAAGCCTGCTCACTTGGCACAAAACTGGGCTATTTATTGGCTGAGTGCTGAAACCCTAAGGCAAGATTCTCTGCCCAAATGAAGTTACCAAACTACCCTAAAATTCCGAGTTGACACCGAGTCAACTCGGCCGCGGATCCGCCGCATAATGGCTATATTGGCCGCGGATCCGCGGCCATTTGGAGGAGTTAAGTTGTCGTTTTTTCTGGGGTTTCTTGTGTTGCTATGTTCAGTTGTTCTACATGTTCTAAATTGCAAATTGCTTCCACAATATTTTCAGATCTGCAACAGTCCAAAATGGATTCAAAAACAATTCTTTTGAACTCATCTCCCTCGAGCTCCGCACACCCATTGAGTTTTGTGTTGCCCCTCTCGTGCTCAAACACAGGAGTGTTGTCTCCTACGGTTTTCAGCGGATACTACCCACAAAATCCCATCAAGCTAGTTTCATAAGTTAACGTCGATTCTACTCTTACAGTTTAGTACCTAGGTTAAAAATTCTATCATCCTAAGTTAGAAATATTCAACCCTTATGTTTCACACCTCCTATTTGTTCAACCCCAGATCCTATACGTTTTACAGTTTAGAAAGATTGTTTCCCCTAATCAGAGCAAAGCTCTGTTTTAAAATTCAAAATTTAAAAATTGAAGTAATGCTTTAGATCTAGCGCTAGGCGCGCTGCGCGCCACGTGTCAAACACGGATGCGCTAGCGCCAGGTGCGTTGCGCCCTAAGCAGTGCACCATGTGTGCGCTAGCGCTAGGCGCGCTGCGCACCACGTGTCAAACACGGGTGCGCTAGCGCAGGCTGCCCGCAGGCTGCGCTGCGCTGTGAGCAGCGCACCACGTGCAAAGCACGGGTGCGCTAACGCAAAGTGCGCTGCGCTCTGAGTAGCGCACCACGTGCAAAGCACGGGTGCGCTATCGCTGGAATTATAAAATTCCCCACCTTTAGATCAAAAGATCTAATAGTAATGATAAATCATTAATTAATCAGAATTAAATTCTGTTATGGAAAGATTTTCCAATTTTGTTAAAAACAAGAAGGTTGTCTTCTGTAAAACAGAAGCCCTAGGATCAAAGATCCAACGGTGGAAAATATCCCCAAATCAATCAGAGAAACATCTCTTTAACTGATTTAACAAATCAACTTGCCCTATATAAAGGCCCCAAGACTTCAAGTCTGATATAGAGAAACCCCCTATAAACTTTGAGAAATTTAAAGAAAGAAGAGCAAGCTCTCAGCAAAAGAAGATTATTTCTTCAAGGTAAAGATCATGAATGATGATCACAGAGATGAAATCATCTCATAAAAAGAAGAATTAACTTCTTAAAAGGTCATAGATCTATAAAGACCAAGGTCTTTCATAAAAGAGATCAAAAGATCTTATCATAAAAACAAATAAGTATTTACTTCATTCACAGATCATTGATCTATAAAGGCAAAGCCTTTCAAAAATAAGAATCGTTGTTCTTGAATCTTGAGACAAAGTATCTTTTAAAAGAACATAAATTTGTTCACAGATCATAAAAATTGATCAAATGCGCTTTGCGCCATTGAAATGTGCTTTGCACTCTTGAACTGCGCTTCTGCGCTCTCTGGACCGGCGCTCTGCGCCAAAATGCGCCACGTGTCAATCATGTATGCAACTTGCGTTTTGCGCTTCTGAAATAGCGCACTGCGCTCATGGGCTGGCGCTCTGCGCCAAGCACGCCACGTGTCACTCACGTGTGCGCCACTAAATTGATAGCGCAATGCGTTCATGGACTAGCGTTTAGCGCTCATAAACCGACACAATGTGCCCACCATCTGGCACTTAGCGCCAAGCGCGACACGTGTCCTTCTCGTGTGCGCTACTTGACAGAAGCGTACTGCGCTCTTTAACTGGCGCAAAGTACCTGGTGCACCACGTGTTGCGCTGGCAGAACATAAATTGTTCTGGTGAATGCTCTGCATTCAATACAAGACAAAAAAATGTCAAGATCTAATGCTCAGCATTATTAAAAGGGCCAAGCCCAAATAAAGGCTCAATAGCCAGAACAATAAAATGTTAAACATTTATTGGACTTAGCCCAATATTGGCCATAAGTCCTCAACTTATATTTAATCGAGCCCATCTGCTCACGAATATTTAACAGATCTTAGTCTCAAACTAGACTACAAATCTTCTGACCAATTCACACCGGTTCAAGGGTACATCTCTTTACTCCTCTAATATTTGTCTTTGTCATCCTTCAACGTCTTCAGAGAGGTGACGAGTCCCGACAACCACACATAACCCGGACTGTGGGGTCCTTAAACTCATGGACTACGATGTCCTTAACTTGGACTGTGGGGTGCTTAAGCCTATGGACTATGATGTCCTTAACATGGACTGTGGGGTCCTTAAGCCCATGGACTACGATGTCCTTAACCTTGACTGTGAGTTCGTTAAACTCACGGACTACGATGTCCTTAACCTGGACCGCAATGTCCTTAAACTAAGCGACCGCAATGTCCTTAAACTAAACAATAGAGTTCAAATGCTCTTTTGTTGGATCTAAACGATTCCGTTAAGTTGATCTTAGTCTAAAAAAAATTAGATCAACGTGTCCTTAACATACATTTAAGTTGATCTTGGTCCCAAATGAGGCTAACGTATCCTTGAACCCAAACCAAAACCCAAATCTAAGAAAATACGGATTTTGACTAATCCACGCCCTACGGGCGACAACATAAATTAGTCTCCGTATACAATCCACGGGCAACCAAAAACAAAACAAACACCCACGACACGAAGTGACCACCTGGAGAAGGAGAAAGTTGTTACCGCGATGCGGTAGCGTAATTAACTGCAGGGGCTTGCGCCTGCTGGGAAGAGCGTCCCCACAATCAAAACCCCTCAACTGAGGGGGAATATGACGAAGTCTGCTACATCGGCTGCATCCGTTTAAACCTTCTATACACGGTGCCATAAATTAACTTGGCATCTTCGAAGAGGTGGACGGATATCACCAATTAGCATCTGCCCCGAAATTCAGGCGAGACGTTCGCCGCGTCTTTGCCCGCGTCTTTCGGCGGGGAACAAAGATCTTGGTCTCTCTTGAGTTTTCCTTTTAAAGAGCGGTCTCCAATCAGGGATTTTTATCAGTTTTACGGAAAACATAAGTCTTATTCTTTATTTCTATCTTTATACCAAATATCGATTGTATACCCCTACGTGTGTGTAAATTTTCACCCATACACTTAAGAATTCAATTCAAGCTATAGTACCCTTGCCCTAATACCTAATACTACTTCTTTTCATTTAATGATGGACGGTTTTGCTCACACACCTTTCATGCGACTCTTAATGCTTCATTAGGCACTAACAGCCGATTACTGGATGTGTGAGCTTAAAGCGTAAATAGCAGTTTCCCGGTCTTGACTTTATTTATTTATTTTTCTTTCCTTTATTTTTCTTTTTCAAGACCGGATATATTTTTCAATGATGCTCTTTTGGTGGTTAGCTATAAATACCATTTTTTCTTTCATACTAGGTTTTGAGGAAAGAGTATTTCTAGGTATCCTCTACTATCCCAAGTTTCAAGGTGCGTGTGTGTGCAGTTTGTAGGGTATATACTTCCTAAATTTGGACTCAAGAATAGAAACTATTTTTAAGACTTATCCTTCAGTAAAGCATCAATACTTTCCCTTCATCTCGACTTAACTCAAGAACTGAACTCAAGATTACCTACTTCTATAAAAAAAAATGTAAAAATGTATAATCACCAAGGTTTAAACAGATTGAGGGTTATTTTTAAGATTTTCAATTTCTAGACCTAGGATTTAGTTATTTCTAACGTATCAACTAAACTTTCAGAATCAAAATCTAGGTTACCTTATTAGCTAACTTGAAGACAAGTTTTTATATTTTTGTAATTTTTTTTTTATTTTTATGGGTTTTTAAATAAGTATGCAAATGCAAAATATACACTTGAATGCGAAGGAAGAAAGCTTACCGAGCGCACCCCTAAACTTAAACTTGACAGTGCCTTCACTGTCAGGCTACATCAAGAGGGTCAAAATTGTCAGCGCTCCCCTGTTTTTTTTATTTATTTATGAACAGAAAAACAAAATTTATATACACAAAAAGGTTCCCCCAAACTTAAGTGAAACAGTGTTTCCACTGTTTAATCATTAAAGTTCAGAGTTAGGGGGAGAGAACACAGTATCAAGCTATATAAGGCCTTACAAAGGCCAAAAGTGAGCACCAACCATTCAAAGATTTTATCATTATAACGGTGTGGTTGGTGAAAGAATACGGAGAGGAAAGAAATGGAGAATACACGAGACCGTATGCGGAGAGAAGCGGGATACGGTCTTGGTGGAGGAGAAGAATGGAGGAAGGGAGAAAGAAGTGAAATACGAACTTGAGGATGGAAATAGATTGAATAAATTAGTACGGTCTGTAATAATCGATGTGAAAAGATGGATTGTACTAATCTATCAATATGTCGAGAAATTAGGTCAAAACCCTCAAGATTCGAGAGAAAACATGGGTTGTCACGCCCCGCTTCCCAAAATACGGAAAACGAGGGATGACTAGGCCAGCCATGCTCCTACGGTCAAGGAATATTCCCGCCGTAGTCACACTTCGGCTTCTAGCATTACATGGTAATAAGTAAAATAAAGCACAGCAGTAAAGGAAATTACATCACTGAATTATTACATTAAAATCCATTGTTCACAAATTACAAATAACAAGAACAGTTACTAACCAAGTTCAATTTCACGATCTCTTTTATGGAAAGCGGTAAAGAAAGAAAGTACACCAGACTAGATCTCCGTGAACTCGAAAGATAGATCCGTCTCCTGTGCTGATCTTTCCACGGGATCTGAGCATGCATACTCAGGTCGTCAGAGCGACACAATAGCAATATTATTATAATAAGGTGAAACAAGTAAATGAGGTAATAACGGTGAAAGTACAATGTGAGTAATAACTATGTCACTATATGATGCAAAATATGATCTGTGTCCCTATCGGTCTCTAGGTCGTGTTTGAAATCGCATAGTGGAAAGGAGGATCATGT
Source organism: Agapanthus africanus (assembly GCA_030015575.1). Taxonomy (NCBI): domain Eukaryota; kingdom Viridiplantae; phylum Streptophyta; class Magnoliopsida; order Asparagales; family Amaryllidaceae; genus Agapanthus; species Agapanthus africanus. Next base: position 537,721,194 of record CM057339.1, read on the forward strand.
TTAACATGAGTCTCGTACATACCCGAGACAACGGCCCACATGCCCGGGACATAACCCTGTCAGCCGGATCGCTAGATCCTACCTAATATATATATCGCTGCTCGAATGATCATCCTCTAAAACACGGTCCCGCTAAATACGATTCTCTTTCCACTTCGATTTCCCCCTTTATTCCCAGGTTTCAATATTTATGATTTTGATTTAGTCGTGTACAAGTATACCAATGGCACGGTTTTATCACTATTCACTGTATCAATCACTGTCACGAATGTTCACTTTCCATTGGTGTACTCGTCACTCCTAAACCAACATCAATCACGTATGATAATGCAATGTCCACTGAACACTAACACGCACTAACACTATGTACATGGCAAATGGGGTAAGATATGTGTATGTATGCCTTTAACAAGCCAAGTATGTTATGAACCAATATGTACGTCATTAACTTACAAAATTTACATAAATTCATATGTTTGGAATTCAACAAAGTGATACAAATAAAATAAATAGCACACTCTGTCAGCAGTCCATCAAAATTAGTTTCAGTTCGATCGGGTTCCCGGTATTCAAGATACAGCTGTTTCATTTTAAGTGCTCGCGGCTGGAAATTTAGCTTCTGAACTGAACGTCCGTATCGCGACACGTATTTCACCCAGTTGGGTTCAGAATTTAGCAATGCTACAGTTGAATAGAATCTAGGGTTTACAATGGGGTATTCAACGCAATAGACGGATCCTCAATCGCGTCTGTACGTCGAAAGTTATACACTGTTTAACATTGATATGTCACTTCTGAATCTGTTCTGGACTGTTATACGTTCTGCCCTTTTTATTTACAAATTAAATAGCAAACGACCATGAAACGGAATGAAACCACTTGTGTTGTTTAGCTAAAAGATTCACCTTTAATACTCTGCAGGGTTCCGTAACATAAAAATTCAGGAAACAAAGTGCCACCTATTATGGGACAGTAAATAATAATCAGAGTCGCTCTGGACTGCAGTCCAGAGCCGCACTCCGATCCAAATATTGTCGCAGTTTCAGTATAGAAACCATTAGAGACTTACATAGGGTTATAGTTCGTCGAGTCGTATTCGATTTAAGCCCTCTAACACACCATTTCAATATGTACATGATTTATGGGAATTTTAACAACTTTCAGATACGTGAAATTTCTAGTTTTACAGGTATATTTGGGGGTATTCATTTTAGTCACTAACAGTCGTATTTTCCAGCGAGATTTCTACAAGATATTCATCACTACATAGGCCAACACAAACAATCTAATTCCGTCAAATTAGGCAAGTATTTTCATTGGGGCCAAGCATCGAACACATACGTCGTTTAATTTTATCGGGGAAATGGAATTTCATAACATACATGTTTGAGTTTGTAATACGGGTAAATTAGCATGTAGCAAGTAAAGTACTTGCCTGGAAACGTTTCGTGGATGTACGGCGGCGGTAACGTCACGAACGCGCGTCGAACGGCGTGGATTGGTTTGCACGGCTTCGGCTCGCGATACGGATTTGACGTCGGAGTTGCCCGGAGCCGTTGCACGGTCACTGGAAGTTGGGGAGTGCTCAGTGGTCCTCTGCGGGTGGGCTGGGGTCGACGACGGTCGGCGGCGGCGCTCCGGTGATGGTAACAGTGGAGCTCAAGACTTGGGTTCTTGGGTTTTTAGAGGAAGAGAGAGAGAGATAGTGGCTCGGGGTGGTTGTCGTGATGGAAATGAGGCTGGGGAGAAGAGCGTGTAGTAGTCGACGATGTGGTGGGGAGATCGCCGTCGTCGAGGGTGCAGGGGGTGGTCGAGCTCGGGTGCAGGGGGTTTGTGTGTAGGGAAATTGGGTGTGTAGAGATTCTCGATGAAGCGGTGAGAGGAAGGAGGGTGGCTTGAGTTTGTTAGAGGGAGTGATGGAGTCGACGAGGAGGTTGTCGTCGTTGGAGGGAGTCGAGCGGAGTTAGGTGCTCGGTGGGGTTTTCGGGAGAGAGAGAGATGTGAGGAATTTTGAGAGTGAGAGAGAATTGAGGGTGTGAGGGAGATAGGGGAGACGAGGAGAGGAGATTGAGGGGATCGCGAGGGAGTAACGACAAGGCGTGGGCGTTGGCGCGGGCGCGATCTGCGGCGAAGGAAGTGGGTCGGGGGATGTTACCGTTGGGGAAAAAGGAGGAAGTAGAGCGGGTCGAGTCGGGCGCGGGTGCGGGTTGGGCTTGGAGACGGGCTGGGCTGGGGAAGGGTTTTATTTATTAAATTCCCTTAGATTTTCTTCGTGGGCTGATGAGGGGGACGGGCTGGGCCGGCAGTTTTTTTTTTGAATTCCTTTTAATTTATATTGTGTGGGCTGAGGGAATGAAAGTGAAGGGGCGGCAGTTTTAAATTAATTGTTAATTCATTTTGATTGATTTTGTGTGTGGGCTGGGTTAAATTATATTAGGCTTAGGTTTTAATTGGTTTTAAATCTAGGGTTTTGATTAAGTTAAATATTGAAACTCAAGTAACCAATTACAAACGAAAAATACGAGGAAAAATCAGGAGACAATCGGGATTAGGAAAATACAGGAAAATTTTATAGATGGGGAACGGGGATTTACATCATACCCCCCTTACAAAAATTTCGTCCTCGAAATTTAACAAGGATACAATGAAACAAGGTACTAAACAAAGAGATGTGGATAACGATCACGGATTTCTTCCTCCCGCTCCCAGGTGGATTCACCTGGGGAACGACCGCCCTAAGATACTCGGACTAACGGAATGACCTTGTTCTTCAGCACTTTCTCTCTGCGGTCGAGAATGGTAGTGGGCTGCTCCTCGTACGATAGATCGGTACCCAAAACTAACTCCGAATAGTCCAAGACGTGGCTCTCATCCCGAGCATAACGACGCAACTGTGACACGTGGAAGGTATTGTGCACACCAGCTAGCGATGGAGGCAAGGCAAGTCGGTAAGCCACCTCTCCTACTCGCTCTAGCACCTCAAAAGGTCCGATAAAACGGGGACTAAGCTTTCCCCGACCTCCGAACCTGATAACTCCACGGGTAGGGGAAATCTTCAAGAACACGTGATCTCCGACTTCGAATTCTAGTGCCCTCCTGCTGGTATCTGCCCAACTCTTCTGTCGATCCTGAGCCGTCTTAATACGCTGCCTGATCATTTGGACCTTGTCGACTGTCTGAACAATGAGTTCGGGGCCCAATAATCGTCGTTCTCCCACATCATCCCAACATACTGGGGATCGACACTTTCGCCCGTAAAGCGCATCGAAAGGAGCCATCTGGATGCTAGCCTGATAACTATTGTTATAAGAAAACTTTACTAGATGCAGATGGTCCTCCCAGGAACCCTGAAAGTCCAGCATACAGGCTCTCAACATATCCTCGAGCGTCTGAATCGTACGCTCGGATTGTCCATCCGTCTACGGGTGATAAGCTGTGCTGAATTTGAGGCGGGTACCCAAGCTCTCCTGTAGGCTCCTCCAAAAGTACGACAAGAATCTGGTGTCCCGATCTGACACAATGCTGACTGGAACACCGTGAAGTCGTAAAATCTCCTGCATATATCTCTCTGCCAGTGACTCTGTCGACTGTCCTGCTCGGAATGGTATGAAGTGTGCAGCTTTCGTGAGGCAATCTACTATAACCCAAATGGCGTTATTGCCCTTAGGGCTCCGTGGTAAGGCCGTCACGAAATCCATGGTAATGTGCTCCCACTTCCATTCTGGTATCGGCAGTGGTTGTAACAATCCTGCTGTCCTCTGATGTTCTGCCTTCACCTGCTGGCATACCAAGCACCTGGATACGAACCTCGCAATTTCCCGCTTCATTCCGTTCCACCAAAAGTGCTGCTTTAGGTCCCGATACATCTTCGTATCTCCCGGATGCACAGAATAAGCCGAACTATGCGCTTCAGCCAGTACCTCTTCTCGAACGTCTCCCTTGGGTACGCAGAGTCTGCTACCGAATCTCAGAGAGCCATCTTCATGTATAATCAAGTCCGTTTTCAGCCCGGCTTCCACTTGCTCTCTGAACTTTTGCAATCGGGGATCATCCGCTTGTGCAATCTTGATGCGATCCACCAGGGAAGATTGCACCTGTAGTTGCCAAAGTTGACTGAGTGCGTTCGGCGTAACGACTTCAAGCTCAAGTCTCTGGAAGTCCTCAATAATGTTCCTCTGACCGGTCAACATCATGACCGCTGGCTTGCGACTGTGCGCATCTGGTACAGCATTCACCTTCCCCGGGTGATACTGCAGGTCCAAGTCATAATCTGCCATCAGCTCTAGCCATCGGCGCTGCCTCATGTTTAGTTCCTTCTGAGTGAAAACGTACTTCAAACTTTTATGATCCGTGTATACCTCCACTTTCTCGCCCAATAGATAGTGCCTCCAAATCTTCAACGCAAAGACTACTGCAGCTAACTCCAAGTCATGTGTAGGGTAGTTCTTCTCGTGATTTCTCAGTTGTCGAGAGGCGTAAGCAACCACTCGGCCGTGCTGCATCATAACACAGCCTAATCCCTTCCCTGAGGCATCACTGTGTATCACCAAACCACCGGAATCATCTGGTACTGTAAGAATAGGTGCCGTAGTTAACTTCTGCTTCAGTGTGTCAAATGCCTGAGTGCACTCCTCTGTCCACGTAAACGGTACGTCCTTCCGTGTCAGCCTCGTCAATGGTTCAGCGATTCTTGAGAAGTCTTGGACGAATCTCCGATAAAAACCTGCCAATCCCAGAAAACTCTTGATCTCGGCCACTGACTTCGGCGTTGGCCAATCTCTGACAGATTCTATCTTTGCCGGGTCCACCGAGATGCTTCGCCCGAAACGATATGTCCCAAAAACTGAACCTTGTCGAGCCAGAATTCACACTTACTTAGCTTCGCATACAGCTTCTCTTCCCGAAGAATTTGTAGAACCGTGCGCAAATGTTCAGCATGCTCTTCCCGGGTCTTCGAGTAGACAAGTATGTCGTCGATAAACACAACGACAAATGTGTCCAAGTACTTTGCGAACACCCTGTTCATCAAATCCATGAATATCGCTGGGCATTGGTAACACCGAATGGCATCACAAGGAACTCGTAATGTCCGTATTGGGTCCTGAAAGCCGTCTTGCATACATCCTCGGCTGCTACTCTGATTTGATGATATCCAGAACGGAGGTCCAACTTCGAGAATACCTTGGCTCCACTTAGCTAATCGAATAAGTCGTCAATGCGCGGGATTGGGTACTTGTTCTTTATTGTGGCCTTGTTCAGCTCCCGATAATCTATACACATTCGCAGCGATCCATCATTCTTCTTTACTAACAGAACTGGTGCACCCCACGGTGAAGCGCTCGGCCGAATAAATCCCTTCTCCAATAGCTCTTCAATTTGCTTCTTCAATTCCGCCAACTCAACTGGTGCCATTCTGTATGGGGCCTTGGATACTGGGGCTGTACCTGGAGTCAAATCGATCGAGAACTCCAAGATTCGAGGAGGTGGTAGACCTGGTAGATCTTCAGGAAATACGTCCAGAAAGTCCCAAACAATTTCTGGGACTGGGCTCTCATCAATCTCCATAGCTGTCAGCTCCTTGGGCTTGGCTCTGTACTTGGCTGGCTCCAAAGATTCGCTTCCGCCCTCGAAAATAAACTCCGGGTGATTGGGAATGCGGAAGATCACATTCCTTGCACGACAATCGATAACTGCATGGAAAGTGCTCATCCAATCCATCCCGAGAATTGCGTCGTAATTGCCTGTCCCAATCAGAAGGAAATTCGCATAGAATTCCCTACCACACACTACAACCGGACATGATCTACATTCTCGACTAGATATTATAATGCCATTACCCGTATGTATTTTCCATCCCTTGGTTAGTGGTTCATGTGGTATGGAGTGTGTATCAGTGAAATGCTCAGACAAGAAACAATGCGATGCTCCAGAATCAAATAGTACTCTAGCCGGCAAGGAATGTACGAGTAGAGTACCTGTAACCACGTCTCCTGACGCCTCTGCCTGCTCGGCGGTCAAGGTGAAAGCCCTTCCCTGACCGCGACCTGTAAAGGGTTGCCTCTGCTCCTGTGGCCTCTATTGCGACGGTCCAGAACCTCCCTGTATCTCTGCTCGCTCAGGGCAACCGCTAATCCTGTGCTGACTGGATCCGCAAATTAAGCATTGTCCCTTGGCACGATGACAGTCCTTCTGCGTATGCCCACCTCTACCGCAGTAGCCGCAAACTACGTGCTGTCTCTAGGGGCGATGCTGCGGTACGAACGGGCGCTTCATTTGTGTTGTTCCAGGCCTGTGAACTGGTACGGCTCCTCGAGAAGGTGCGTGGGTGCGTTCTGGAACGACTGGGGGTCTCCTGAACTTGTTGATCAATTGCTCCTTAACTCTCGCCGCGTTGAGTACCTGTGCGAAATTCTGCAAATCCAGTGATGCAATCAACTGCTGCAACTCGAAATCTAGCATCTGAAGGAAGCGTCTGGCCCTGGTGGCCTCTGAGACGACCATGTATGGAGCAAAACGGCACAGACGGTTGAACTCTGCCGCATATACGTCCACTGGGCGTCCATTCTGCTTCAAAAGAATAAACCTTTCCTCCATTTCTGCCTTGGCTGTGGAAGGAAAATAATGATCTGGGAAGCACTTCTTAAATTTGCCCCATTCAATCGGCCCGTCTAGCCTGCTTTCTTCCACTGACCACCATGTACGGGCTTCATCTTCCAATTGGATCATTATCACGTCCACCCTATCTTCCTCTGGAACCCTGGCGGCTGTCAGTAAGTTCTCCATGTTCACTAGTCATTGCTCGGCCTCAAGGGGTTCAGCTAGTCCCGTGAATGCATCTGGATGCAACCGTCGGAAGTCTGATACGGTACCAGCCCTAGCATGATAGACTGGTGGGGTAGCGCCCTCGGGGGAGGTAATGAGTGTGGAGGGTCCTCCTGCAGCGGTAATCGCCCTGATTCCCTCAGCGAGTAAGTCTGTCTTCCTCTCCTGAGCTTCCGCGAGAGAGGTCAGTGCACTAAGTATTCTTTCCGTGCGGTCCTGAGAGCTAGAGTGCGAGGAGGGGTCGTTCGGGGACGTCATATCGCTGAAAGATTCAAAAGGATAAGATCGGATTCAAAGATGAAAATCAAGAGTAGTGAAGCGAGAATAACGTAATACAGTATAGTTAATGTTATCCCTTGATACTAAACCTGGCTATGATACCAACTAAACCATGTCACGCCCCGCTTCCCAAAATACGGAAAACGAGGGATGACTAGGCCATCCATGCTCCTACGGTCAAGGAATAATCCCGACGTAGTCACACTTCGGCTTCTAGCATTACATGGTAATCAGTAAATAAAGCACAGTAGTAAAGGAAATTACATCACTGAATTATTACATTAAAATCCATTGTTCACAAATTACAAATAACAAGAACAGTTACTAACCAAGTTCAATTTCACGATCTCTTTTATGAAAAGCAGTAAAGAAAGAAAGTACACCAGACTAGATCTCCGTGAACTAGAAAGATAGATCCGTCTCCTGTGTTGGTCCTTCCACGGGATCTGAGCATGCATACTCAGGTCGTCAGAGCGACACAATAGCAATATTATTATAATAAGGTGAAACAAGTAAATGAGGTAATAACGGTGAAAGTACAATGTGAGTAATAACTATGTCGCTATATGATGCAAAATATGATATGTCTCCCTATAGGTCTCTAGGTCATGTTTGAAATCGCATAGTGGAAAGGAGGATCATGTTTAACAGGAGTCTCGTACATACCCGAGACAACGGCTGATCGCACGCCGATGGCGTGTCGGATGTTCAAAGAATTAAAGTGTAACCGCGATCAGGACGGTGTCGCTATGCAGCTAGCCGGTGGGCACGGGTCGGTCCACAGGGAGATGGTGTTATCTTACCTTCTTGTCTTAGACGAGTCAATAAAGAATCTTGTATGTTTGTTTGGACTAACCTATGTGTTTATCTGCAAGTAAAAGGTTGTTAAGAAAAGATACGAGATTGTAAGCTAAGAAATCCGTACTCAAAAACCTTTGAGCCGAGTCTTGACCAATTGAAGCTAAACAATCGGCAACAACGTGGATTAGGGGATTTAAGCGCGGTATTCGTGGAATCCGGCTTATTTACCCTTGTCCTTCCATTCTTGTCTCTTGCTTTCGCCTCCGGCCAAACCGAACGCAACCGGTCGCGGTTAGGAATCACCGTTACCTTGTCAGGGTACGGTGCCTAACGGAGCGCTTGCGTATGGTTCGGGCGGAGTTCAAATGGAAAATAACGGGAAAAGGAATTGGCAAACAAATGTGTTAACTTACAATACCTTATTCATTCTTAACAACGACGATAATTACAATATTCACAAAAGAGAACCAAAAAGAGAGAACAAAAAGAGAAGAACAAAGAAAAGAAAAGATACAAGTAATTAAAGAACATGGAATTTAAATGCATGAAATGAAAGCAAGTAATAAAAGACAAGGTAATAAATTGCGAATAATAAAAAGCGATAAAAAGAATACGGAACTAGGACTCAAGACAAGCATGTGCTCAATAGCAAACCCTTAAACTTGCAAACTCAATGAAGAGATTGCAAGATCAAGGGAAGGGTAGAAAACGCATGTGAAATGAAGTGCTAGTCCCGGAAGAAAATACGACCCTTGAGATCAATAACTAACCCTTACCCATTCAAGCTCAATGAAGAGGTTGAATGAGCAAGAGAAAGCAAAAATCTCAAGGGGAAGAAGAAACACAAGAGAATGATACAAAACCCTCATCTTCATTAATCTCCCACTCAAAAGCTCTCACTACAATTTCATGGAAAAAGAATGAAGAAGAAGAAGAAAAACTATACAAAAAACTACAAAAGAGTGGACACAAAATTGGACCCTTGGCTTAGCTCAAAACTGCTGTATTTATAGGCAGGAGAATGGAGTTCTAGGGCAACCACCAGACCCAAAATAAGATTACCAAAAAGCCCCTGAAAAACGATAGAACAAAGCCACTGTACAGCCGCGGATCCGCCGCCTATAGGCCCCTATGGCCGCGGATCCGCGCCCCTATTGTCGATTTAGGGTATGGGCTTCTGTGCACTTTCCTGGTCTCCTGTCTCCTCTTGTCTGGTACATGTATTTTCTGATAATTTCTTCCAGAATATCAGCAGAATTCATAGTCCAAGATTGTTATCTTTTCTTCCCTTTTGACTTTATCTCTCTTGAGCTCCGCGCACCCATTGATTCTTATGCAGCCCCTCTCGTGCTCCGTGTTTGTCCGAGACACGAATGACTGCTGTCATATGTGTTGTCCCTGGAACCGGTACGCAGCACCGGACGGATATGGATGACCGGAACCCGGCTTTTATCTGTTGTCAACAGATGTTCTGTATTTGGTGCAACTGTGGAGATTTTGTCATGATTTGCAATATTTGGACTGAAAACCTGTACTCTGTAAATATGTAACAAACATAGATCAAAAGCACCTACCTATAAACATACGAGCGTAAGAATGGGCGGTATAAAATGCAGTATTCTGTTGTGAACAAATACCCCCAAACTTAACTTTTGCTCGTCCCGAGCAAAACCAATTATTCACAAAAATAAAATGATAACCGCACTTTCGCAGGGAACGCGATTGCACTGAGCGCGTGCAACAAGCCGTTAAACCTCTAGGTGTCCCCAGTAGGAGGAGTGTTGTCTCCTGAGGGTTTTCAGCGGATACTATCCACAAAATCCCGTCAAGCTAGTTTCATAAGTTAACGTCGATCCTACTCCTACAGTTTAGTATTTATGTTAGAAACTCTATCATCCTAAGTTTAGAAATATCCAACCCTTATTCTTCACACCTATCTATTTAACCTTAGATTATATACGTTCCAAAAAAGTTTAGAAAGATGTTGGTTCTCCTGAGTTTTTCTTCTAAAGCGCGGCCTCAAATCTGGGATTTTTATCAACTTTACAGAAAACACAAGTCTTATTCTTCATTTCAATCTTTTATCCAAACATCGATTGTATACCCCTACGTGTGTGTGTATTTGCACCCCTACATTTAAGAATTCAATTCAAGCTATAATACCCTTGCCCTAATACCTAATACTACTTCTTTTCATTAAGGATGGACGGATTTGCTCACACACCTTTCATGCGATTATTAGTGCTTCTTGAGGCACTAACAGCCGATTACTGAATGTGTGAGCTTAAAGCGTAAATAGCAGTCTCCAGGTCTTGACTTTATTCTATTTTTTTTTTCTTTTTCTTGATACAAGACCGGATATATTTTTCACATGCTCTTTTGGTGTTTAGCTTTAAATACCGTTTTTTCTTTCATACTAGGCTTTCAGGCAAGAGTACTTCTAGGTATCCTCTACTATCCCAAGTTTCAAGGTGCGTGTAAGTGCAGTTTGTAGGGTATATACTCTCTAAATTTGAACTCAAGAAAAAAAAACTATTTTTCAGACTTATCCTCCGGTAAAGCTTCAATACTTTCCCTTCTTCTTGACTTAACTCAAAAAACTGAACTCAAGATTACCTATTTCTCAAAAAAATTGTAAGGACGTATACTTACCAAGTTTAAACAGAATGAGGGTTATTTTTAGGGTTTTCAATTCCTAACCCTAGAATTTAGTTATTTCTATCATGTCAACTAATCTTTCGGAATAAAAATCTAAGTTACCTTATTAGCCAACTTGACGACAAAGTTTTATATTTTTTTTTTGGAAAATTTTTGATTTTTGTGGGTTTTTTAATAAGGTATGCAAATGCAAAATATACAGATGAATGCGAAGGAAGAAAGCTTACCGAGCACACCCCCAAACTTAAACTTGACAGTGCCCTCACTGTCAGGCTATACCAAGAGGGTCAAAATTGCCGGCGCTTCCCTAAAAACAAATTATATACAAAACAAAAAGAAAAACAAAAAAATATATATACAAAAAGGAGCCCCCCCAAACTTAAGTAAAACAGTGTTTCTACTGTTAAGCGATGAAGTTCAGGGTTAGGGGTGAAAGAACAGTATCAAACTATACAAGGCCTTACACATGCCAAAAGTTAACACCAACCATTCAAAGATTTTATCATGGTACAGCAGTGGTTGGTGAAAGAAGGTGAAGAGGAAAGAGATGGAAAATACGCGAGACCGCGTGTGGAGAGAAGTGGAATGCGGTCTCGGTAGATGAGAAGAAGAAGAATGGCGGAAGGGAAAAATAAGTGGAGTACGAACTTGAGGGTGCAAATGGAGTAAATAGATTAGCACAATTTGTGATGAGCGATGTGTAAAAAGCGAATGTGCTAATATATTTACCCGTCGAGAGATTGGGTCAAATCCCTCAAGATTCGTAAGAAACCATGGGTACGCCGAACTTGGTAAACCAGACATATGAAATGTAAGTGATACGGGTTCTTGCAAGGTCGGAACGATGGAAAGGATAGAGGGGAGTGGTTGAGGAAGGGTATCGGGTAAGGTTTCGGGAGGGTGTACACAGTCAATGAAAGGAACAGGATGAATTGGAAAATCCGACTCATCATCTAGAACTGATTCATCCTCAAAATTCTCCTCAAAATTCAGCTTATCCATGCAAATTTCATCAAAATCAAGACGCATATGGGGTTCGGGAAAAACATTTAATGACTCGGGATGATGATCTGAAGAGACAAACTCAGCCAAATCTACGGGTTCATCATCCAAAATGTTCCCAGCGTCAATATCCTCAATCAAGTGAAAATCAAAATTCTCCGTCACCTCAACAAAAGCATGGATATCAATCAATTCAGGTTCTAGAGTGGAGGTGTAGAGGTCAAGAGGATTGGGTATGGTTTCACTCAAAAGGGACCCTTCACAATCGGGCAAATCAAACACTACAAAGTCGCACAACTCATTAAACATTCTATCTTCAACTGATAATTCATTTGGGACATTTGATAGACTTTCAACACTGGAGTTGTGGGATTCACTTTCAGACGGGTATGTTTGATTCGGAAGGGGGTACATCTCACTCTCTCCACTCAAATTCACAGCATGTCCTGCCGCCTCATCATACATTGGAAAAGTTGGAGCTAGTTGAAAACTAGCTACCGGGTCACTAGGTTGCATGAGGGCGGCCAAGGACGCATTCAAATCCATCGTCTGTTGTGAAGCTACCCTAAATTCTTCCAAGGACTGTTCTAAACTAGACATAGGTTGTGAAGGGGTTTCAGTAAAAGATTCAGAGTTGTTTGGATACTGAAAACTCCCAAATTGCTGTTCTGATGCAATGTCTAGGGAAGGTGCAAAATTAGGGTAGGATTGGTAGGAGTTGAATGGCTGGACAGGAGTGGGATCAACATTGGGATAAGAAGGTGAATGGAATTGTTGATCCCAAGAATTTGTAGTGGTGAAAGGAGTGAAAGATCGGCTACGGGATTGTTCAATGCGTTCAGCAATAGACATAGGTCTCGGGGTTACAACTGGATTTTCAAAAGGGGTATCAACGCAAGAAGGTGTGAATGTTTGAAACGGTTGATACGAAGTGGATTGCGGGGTCCAGTTGTTCGTCCTAGACGCGTCTATCCGATCTTTCAAAGAAATTTTTGGCATGGAGGGGTCGTTTGAAGTTCGACCAAAACAAGAACCGTAAGATGTAATGTCTGGTTGTGGGTACCAAAGTTCGGCAAGAGTTTTTCGAGGTGGGGTACCCATGATATAAAGAGAGAGAAAGAGAGGCAGAGAAAAGGAGGGGAAAAAGAATGTGATATTTTTTTTTATAGACAAAAGAATGAAATATACACAAAAAGAATATGGACAAAAATAATCACGACACAAAAATACCACACACCTAATCGTTCTAGGGTTCACCTAGGTCAACTAGACCTGCTCGAGAACTTGATTGTCGAAGTAAAACTGTGTCGAGAAACAGGCTCAAGATACACTGATCACGAGGCCAGGTAAGTGCAGAGATAAGGGGAGGTTTTCCAACGCTTTCGTGAAGTTCCTTAATTAAATAACCCTTTCTCTTTTGGCGGTTTCGCCGTTAACACTTTCCTAGACACCCCGTAAACAATATACCGTTAAGCAAGCTTCTAAATACAGTTAACTTCTCCTAGTGAGCGCGAAGTCCTTAAGGCTTAAAGTCTAGTTTCTTTTAAATTTGTGTGGGTAAACGTTATGCGCAAGTTCGTGATTTGTGGGCCACGGAAAAGGTGATGAAATCCTTTACCGTATGTTGTGGGGTTCGCTTGCCCTTAAGTCCGTATTAATGTATGCAATGCGCAATTCAAAAATTCTATAAAGAATAAAACAATCGTTTTTTAGTTTAGGCGCGGCGCTGCAAAAAATACGGGTTAGTCAATTTTGGCGTTTGCTAGCGAACTTGCAAAGAATCCTGCAAAAGAATAGTATATTAGAAGCGTCGGATTTGAGAAGAAGGTGTTAGCAAAGTACGTACCGTTTAAGTTTTGGGTTACGAAACCCCCGTTGAATCGAGTCCGGTAAGCTTGAAAGGTTCGCTTGCGCGGGTCAAACTACCCGGATCTTTGGCACTGTACTCCGTAATCACCTTAACTTTGAATGTACACTTTGCTCCCGCAATCGCAGTTTGCAAATCTGCAAAAATCTGCACACTTGCCCACAAAAATATTGTCCAAAAAAAAAAAAAAAGAATATTTTTTTTATATATATACAAAAAGAATATTAACCCGAATAACAAGAAAGAAAATACGCTACCGTCTCCCCGGCAACGGCGCCATTTGATCGCACGCCGATGGCGTGTCGGATGTTCAAAGAATTAAAGTGTAACCGCGATCAGGACGGTGTCGCTATGCAGCTAGCCGGTGAGCACGGGTCGGTCCACAGGGAGATGGTGTTATCTTACCTTCTTGTCTTAGACGAGTCAATAAAGAATCTTGTATGTTTGTTTGGACTAACCTATGTGTTTATCTGCAAGTAAAAGGTTGTTAAGAAAAGATACGAGATTGTAAGCTAAGAAATCCGTACTCAAAAACCTTTGAGCCGAGTCTTGACCAATTGAAGCTAAACAATCGGCAACAACGTGGATTAGGGGATTTAAGCGCGGTATTCGTGGAATCCGGCTTATTTACCCTTGTCCTTCCGTTCTTGTCTCTTGCTTTCGCCTCCGGCCAAACCGAACGCAACCGGTCGCGGTTAGGAATCACCGTTACCTTGTCAGGGTACGGTGCCTAACGGAGCGCTTGCGTATGGTTCGGGCGGAGTTCAAATGGAAAATAACGGGAAAAGGAATTGACAAAGAAATGTGTTAACTTACAATACCTTATTCATTCTTAACAACGACGATAATTACAACATTCACAAAAGAGAACCAAAAAGAGAGAACAAAAAGAGAAGAACAAAGAAAAGAAAAGATACAAGTAATTAAAGTACATGGAATTTAAATGCATGAAATAAAAGCAAGTAATAAAAGACAAGGTAATAAATTGCGAATAATAAAAAGCGATATAAAAGAATACGGAACTAGGACTCAAGACAAGCATGTGCTCAATAGCCAACCCTTAAATTTGCAAACTCAATGAAGAGATTGCAAGATCAAGGGAAGGGTAGAAAACGCATGTGAAATGAAGTGCTAGTCCCGGGAGAAAATACGACCCTTGAGATCAATAACTAACCCTTACCCATTCAAGCTCAATGAAGAGGTTGAATGAGCAAGAGAAAGCAAAAATCTCAAGGGGAAGAAGAAACACAAGAGAATGATACAAAATCCTCATCTTCATTAATCTCCCACTCAAAAGCTCTCACTACAATTTCATGGAAAAAGAATGAAGAAGAAGAAGAAAAACTATACAAAAAACTACAAAAGAGTGGACACAAAATTGGACCCTTGGCTTAGCTCAAAACTGCTGTATTTATAGGCAGGAGAATGGAGTTCTAGGGCAACCACCAGACCCAAAATAAGATTACCAAAAAGCCCCTGAAAAACGACAGAACAAATCCACTGTACGGCCGCGGATCCGCCGCCTATAGGCCCCTATGGCCGCGGATCCGCGCCCCTATTGTCGATTTAGGTTGTGGGCTTCTGTGCACTTTCCTGGTCTCCTGTCTCCTCTTGTCTGGTACATGTATTTTCTGATAATTTCTTCCAGAATATCAGCAGAATTCATAGTCCAAGATTGTTATCTTTTCTTCCCTTTTGACTTTATCTCTCTTGAGCTCCGCGCACCCATTGATTCTTGTGCAGCCCCTCTCGTGCTCCGTGTTTGTCCGAGACACGAATGACTGCTGTCATATGTGTTGTCCCTGGAACCGGTACGCAGCACCGGACGGATATGGATGACCGGAACCCGGCTTTTATCTGTTGTCAACAGATGTTCTGTATTTGGTGCAACTGTGGAGATTTTGTCATGATTTGCAATATTTGGACTGAAAACCTGTACTCTGTAAATATGTAACAAACACAGATCAAAAGCACCTACCTATAAACATACGAGCGTAAGAATGGACGGTATAAAATGCAGTATTCTGTTGTGAACAACGGCCCACATGCCCGGGACATAACCCTGTCAGCCGGATCGCTAGATCCTACCTAATATATATATCGCTGCTCGAATGATCATCCTCTAAAATAAGGTCCCGCTAAATACGATTCTCTTTCCACTTCGATTTCCCCTTTATTCCCAGGTTTACACTATTTATGATTTTGATTTAGTCGTGTACAAGTATACCAATGGCACGGTTTTATCACTATTCACTGTATCAATCACTGTCACGAATGTTCACTTTCCATTGGTGTACTCGTCACTCCTAAACCAACATCAATCACGCACGATAATGCAATGTCCACTGAACACTAACACGCACTAACACTATGTATATGGCAAATGGGGTAAGATATGTGTATGTATGCCCTTAACAAGCCAAGTATGTTATGAACCAATATGTACGTCATTAACTTACAAAATTTGCATAAATTCATATGTTTGGAATTCAACAAAGTTATACAAATACAATAAATAGCACACTCTGTCAGCAGTCCATCAAAATTAGTTTCAGTTCGATCGGGTTCTCGGTATTCAAGATACAGCTGTTTCATTTTAAGTGCACGCAGATGGAAATTCAGCTTCTGAACTGAACGTCCGTTTCGCGACACGTATTTCACACAGTTGGGTTCAGAATTTAGCAATGCTACAGTTGAATAGAATCTAGGGTTTACAATGGGGTATTCAACGCAATATACGGATCCTCAATTGCGTCTGTACGTCGAAAGTTATACACTGTTTAACATTGATTTGTCACTTCTGAATCTGTTCTGGACTGTTATACGTTCTGCCCTTTTTATTTACAAATTAAATAGAAAACGACCATGAAACGGAATGAAACCACTTGTGTTGTTTAGCTAACAGATTCACCTTTAATACTCTACAGGGTTCCGTAACATACAATTTCAGGAAACAAAGTGGCACGTATTATGGGACAGTAAATAATAATCATAGTCGCTCTGGACTGCAGTCCAGAGCCGCACTCCGATCCAAATATTGTCGCAGTTTCAGTACAGAAACCATTAGAGACTTATATAGGGTTATAGTTCGTCGAGTCGGATTCGATTTAAGCCCTCGAACACACCATTTCAATATGTAGATGATTTATGGGAATTTTAACAACTTTCAGATACGTGAAATTTCTAGTTTTACAGGTATATTTGGGGGTATTCATTTTAGTCACTAACAGTCGTATTTTCCAGCGAGATTTCTACAGGATATTCATCACTACATGGGCCAACACAGACAATATAATTCTGTCAAATTAGGCAAGTATTTTCATTGGGGCCAAGCATCGAACACATACGTCGTTTAATTTTATCGGGGAAATGGAATTTCATAACATACATGTTTGAGTTTGTAATACGGGTAAATTAGCATGTAGCAAGTAAAGTACTTTCCTGGAAAAGTTTCATGGATGTACGGCGGCGGTAACGTCACGAACGCGCGTCGAACGGCGTGGATTGGTTTGCACGGCCTCGGCTCGCGATACGGATTTGACGTCGGAGTTGCCCGGAGCCGTTGCACGGTCACTGGAAGTTGGGGAGTGCTCAGTGGTCCTCTGCGAGTGCACTGGGGTCGACGACGGTCGGCGGCGGTGCTCCGGTGATGGCAACAGTGGAGCTCAAGATTTGGGTTCTTGGGTTTTGAGAGGAAGAGAGAGATATATAGTGGCTCGGGGTGGTTGTCGTGATGGAGATGAGGCTGGGGAGAAGAGCGTGTAGAGGTCGATGACGTGGTGGGGAGATCGCCGGCGTCGAGGGTGCAGGGGGTGGTCGAGCTCGGGTGCAGGGGGTTTGTGTGTAGGGAATTTGGGTGTGTAGAGATTCTCGATGAAGCGGTGAGAGGTAGGAGGATGGCTTGAGTTTTTGAGAGGGAGTGATGGGGTCGACGAGGAGGTTGTCGTCGTCGGAGGGAGTCGAGCGGAGTTAGGTGCTCGGTGGGGTTTTCGGGAGAGAGAGAGATGTGAGGAATTTCGAGAGTGGGAGAGAATTGAGGGTGTGAGGGAGATAGGGGAGACGAGGGGAGGAGATTGAGGGGATCGCGAAGGAGTAACGGCAAGGCATGGGCGTGGGCGCGGGCGCGATCAACGGCGAAGGAAGTGGGTCGGGGGATGTTACCGTTGGGGAAGAAGGAGGGAGTAGAGCGGGTCGGGTCGGGCGCGGGTGCGGGTTGGGCTTGGAGACGGGCTGGGCTGGGGAAGGGTTTTATTAATTAAATTCCCTTAGATTTTCTTCGTGGGCTGATGAGGGGGACGGGCTGGGCCGGCAGTTTTTTTTGAATTCCTTTTAATTTATATTGTGTGGGCTGAGGGAATGAAAGTGAAGGGCCGGCAGTTTTAAATTAATTGTTAATTCATTTTGATTGATTTTGTGTGTGGGCTGGGTTAAATTATATTAGGCTTAGGTTTTAATTGGTTTTAAATCTAGGGTTTTGATTAAGTTAAATATTGAAACTCGAGTAACCAATTACAAACGAAAAATACGAGGAAAAATCAGGAGACAATCGGGATTAGGAAAATACAGGAAAATTTTATAGATGGGGAACGGGGATTTACATGGGTAGGCCGAACTTGGTAAACCAGACACAGTAAATGAAAGTAATACGGTGTCTTGCCAGGTCGAAATGACGGAAAGGATGGGGGGATGTGATTGAGGAATGGTATCGGTTAAACGATCAGGAGGGTGTGCACAGTCAGTGAAAGTGACAGGATGAATAGGAAAATCTGACTCATCAATTAAAAATGGTCCATTCTCAAAAAATTCCTCAAAATTCTCCTCAAATTTTAGCACACCCATGCATTTATCCTCAAAATCCAGACGCATATGGAGTTCGGAAAAAACAGTCAATGACTCGGGATGATGTCCACACGGAAGTGAAAGTAAATGATGAATTTGAGAGACAAACTCATCCAAAGCTGTGGGTTCATCATCCGAAATATTCCCAGTATCGATATCCTCGATCAAATGAAAATCAATATTCTCAGACACCTCATCAGAAGCATGGAGTTCAATCAATTGTGGTTCTAAGATGGAGGCGTAGAGGTCAAAAGGTTTGATGATGGTTTCACTCGAAAGGGACCTTTCACAATCAGGTAAATCAAACACTATAAGGTCGCACAACTCATTAAACGTTCTATCTTCAACTGGTGAATCATTTGGAACACTTGATAGACATTCAAAACCGGAGTTGTGGGATTCATGTTGAAACGGATAGGTTTGATTTGGAAAGATATATAGCTCACTCTCTCTACTCAAATTCTCTACCTGTCCAACCGCCTCATCATACATTAGAAAATTTGGAGCTAGTTGGAAACCAGCTACCAGGTCGTTAGGTTGTATGAGGGAGTCCATGGACGCATTCAAATCCATCATCTGTTGACATGACGCTACCCGAAATTCTTCCAACGACTGTTCAAGACTAGACATGGGTTGTGAAGGGGTTTCAGTAAAAAATTCAAAGTTGTTTGGATACTGGAAACTCCCAAATGGCTGTTTAGAAGCAATGTCTAGGAAATGTGCAACAGTTAGGTAGGATGGATATGAATTGAATGGTTGGATAGGAGTAGGATCAATATTTGGATAAGAAGGTGAATGTAATTGTTGATCCCAAGAACTGGAAGTGTTGAAAGGAGTGAAAGATCGGCTACGAGATTGTTCAATACGTCAGCAATAAACATGGGTTTCGGAGTTACAACCGGACTCTCAAAAGGGGTATCAATGTAAGAAGGGGTGAATGTTTGAAATGGTTGATACGAAATGGATTGTGGAGTCCAATTGTTTGTCCTAAACGCGTCTATCCGATCTCTCAATGAAATTTTGGGCATGTATGGATCGTTCGAGGTTCGGCCAAAACAAGCACCGTAAGAAGAAATATCTGGTTGTGGGTACCAAAGTTCGGCAAGAGTTTTACGAGGTGGCGTAACTATGTTAGAAGTGTGAAATGGTAGGAAGGGAAGGAAGTGTTTTTTTTAAATATTTTTAAATTTTTTAAAAATATTTTTAAAAATAAAATATTATTTTAAAAATATTTTTAAAAAAAAATTATTTTTTTTTAAAAAACTGTTTGTTTTTGGAGTTTTGAAATTGTTTATTTTTGAAAGAATACGGAATTATGGGACTAAACTTTATATAAGTATAATCACAATCACAATATGCACAATCAATACTTAGAGCTAGGGTCTTCAAAGTCCAACTAGACCGCTCCTAGACTTCCAAGCGACAAGTTGCAGGATAACTCTCGAATCGCTTCTTCACTGCAAATTGTGGCCAGGTAAGCACAAGTGAGGTAAGGAGGGTTCCGCTCACAAATCACCGTGAGACGGGCCTTTTAAAATTACCTCCTCACTTGTCTAGCCTAGACACCACAAAGTCAAGTTTAGATAAACAACCGATTCCCTGCAACCTTCACTTGTCCTAAATGAGCACGACAAGTCCTTAAAGGTTTGGTCTAGATATTTTTTATTAGCTCAAGGTGATGCGTATGCAATTAGTGATTTGTGGGGTCTTAGGAAGGGTGATGAAATCTCCACCCAATCTGAATTGGTGTTATAGCCCCTTAAAATCCGTATTAGTATATGCAAAGCGGTAAACAAAGAAAATCTAAAAGAACAAAAATTTTATTTGGCAGCGGCGTAATCTGTACAAAGAAACCAGCATGAAATACAGTTTAGTGGAATTCACAGAGAAGAATAGAGGGAAAATAAGGGGTGGAAAAAAATTGGGGCCAAGAACCCACAATAGAACCACGGAACCGCTGCACAATCCAAGCTTTGACCGCGGTTCCGCGGTCAAAATGTTGTATTGGCGCTTGAAACTTTGGTCCCTGCATTCCTCTTTCTCTGTACGACTGAATAAAAACCTCTATCTCTTGATTTGAATACTGTACTTTCTCCAGATAACCTGCACACTTGCACACAAAAATTATCAAAAAAAACAAAAAGGGTTTTTGTTATATTTAAATTTATTTTTATATATTATATATATATACACACACACAAAAAGAATATTAACCCGAAATGACAAGAAAGAAAATACGTTACGTTACCGTCTCCCCGGCAACGACGCCATTTGATCGCACGCTTTCAGCGTGTCGCATATTCAAAATTCTAAAGTTAACCGCGATCAAGGACAGTGTCGCTTTGCAGCTAGCCGGTTGAGCATGGGTCGTCCGTAGGGAGATGGTAGTATGTCCGTTTGAGTCTTAGACGAGTCAATAAAGAATGTATATGTGTATGTTCAATTATATCCTAAGTGTTCGTATTTTATGTTTAAGTAAACTTGTTAAAATTAAGGTTGGTTAGTAGAGTTAGAATTAGTCTTGTGCTTATCTCTGCCATTCTTAAAACGATGTTGGGATAATCGAAAGTAGCGGGGATTAGGAGGACATAGGAATGGGATTTGCGAGTTTAAGTAAGCTTTCCAACGCTAAATCCAGTCTAGTGCCCATTGTCCGTCTGCTAAATACGCTTATTTCCAATTCTCGGCCAAACACCTGCAACCATGTATCCAATTAAGTCACAACTACATGTCACGTTGTAGTGCGCTTAAAGGACTTCTCGACTTAGGTCGCGGCTATATGTTACGTATAGTGCGCCTAAGTGAGGGGTTGCGTTTGTTTGGTCGGGGTTCATTTCATGATATTTGGCGAAGAGAAGTACAAGAGATTTTTCCGTCTCTCATACCACCTTCCTTAACCTTAACAAGTGTGGAATTATTCACACATTTTAAAAGAAAAGAAAAAAAAACAAGAAGGAAGAAAAGAATGAAAAGGAAAAAATACGGTTTTACAAGCTAACTACTTGGGTCCTCACCTAAGCAAGGAACTCCGTAGAGTATCACGGCTTGAAAAATACGGATAAAAGAAGAAAAGAAAAGAGAACAACCAAAGAAATATCAACAACTACTTAACAATAAGAATAAAATTACACTAGAAATTAAAAAACAATGCAAGAATTAAAAGATACAAGTTAAAAAATAACAAACCCTCATCTTCATTTCATCATCCACTCAATACTTTCACTACATTTTAATTGAGGAATACATGAAGAAGAAGAAGAAACAAAACTAACACTACACTAAATCCTCACAAAAAGAAGCCTGCTCACTTGGCACAAAACTGGGCAATTTATAGGCTGAGTGTTGAAACCCTAGGGCAAGATTCTCTGCCCAAATGAAGTTACCAAACTACCCCAAAATCCGAGTTGACACTGAGTCAACTCGGCCGCGGATCCGCCGCATAATGGCCATATTGGCCGCGGATCCGCGGCCATTTGGAGGAGTTAAGTTGTCTTTTTTTTTCTGCGGTTTCTTGTGTTTCTATGTTTAGTTGTTCTACATGTTCCAAATTGCAAATTGCTTCCATAATATCTTCAGATCTGCAACAGTCCAAAATGGCTTCAAAACCAATTCTTTTGACCTCATCTCTCTCGAGCTCCGCGCACTGATTGTTAGGATACGAGCGTGTTCAAGTTCTAGTTTAAATACCGCAATCAAGACGGTTTCGCACGTAGCTAGCCGGTTGAGTACGGGTCGTCCGCAGGGAGATGGGAATCTTTTTCTATGTGTTTTTCGACGAGTTAAGTCCGGTTGATCAGATTTTGTTTGTAGTTATCTAAGTGTTGAGTTGATATTTAAAGAGAGCATGTTAGGGTTAGGATTAGGTTAGTTTGAGTTAGGAGTCTCCTCATCTTTCGTTGCCCTTCTTAATATCGTGTTACGGTAATCGGCAACAACGGGGATTAGCACGACTAGGAAGGACTTTGCGAGTATAAGCTAGGCTTTCCAACGCATAAGTCTTCCTTTGGGTGCTTGTCCGTCCGTTCTTGGCTCTTAGCCATAACCTCCGGTTAATCCAACCACAACCGGTCTCACTACGGAATCACCGCTATCATGTAGGATAGGGTGCCGTAAGGAGCGGATTGTGGTTAGATTAACGGGAGTTGATTTAAGCTGTTGGGCAAGGAAAGAGTGAGAGAGATTTCCTTCTCTCAAACTTCCCTTATCCTACCCTAACAAGAATGAACTACTCACACATCATAATACGGAAAAATAAAACAACACAAAAGAGGAAGATAGAAAGAAAGAGATTAGAAGAATACGACTAACTGTTTGCGACCTCACCTTGGCGAGGATCAAGCGTAAGTATCATTGTCGAATGTAAGGATAAAGAAAAAGAGAGAAGAAACAAACAACAAGGAAATAACAACAACTACTTAACAATTGAAATTACAACAATTATAACAAGCAAAGAAAGAGACAAGCATGATAATAAAAATGGTCTTCTTTATTCATCACTCTTCACTCAAAAGCTCACTACAAGTTTAATGGGGAAGAGAGGAGAAGAAGAAGAACAAGTGAACTAAATCCTAGGAAAGGAAAAATACAAGATTATGGACCCTTTCCTTCACAAAGTTCTGTGCTATTTATAGGCCAGAGAATGAAACCCTAGGGCAACCAACAGAACCCTGATGAAAAGACTAAACTACCCCCCAAAACTCTGCAAAAGAGGCGCCAAGATGGCCGCGGAAGCGCGGCCAATACCCCTCTTTGGCCGCGCTTCCGCGGCCGTATGGATGACTTGGGCTTGGGTATTTTTGGTGGGACCCTGGTTTGATGTGAGCTTCCTTCTGGTATATGTATTTTTCCATAATTGCTTCACGAATGTTCCAGAATTTCTGTTGAGGGAAAGGTGGACTTTTTGTCAAGATTTTGTCATGATTGCCTCGAGCTCCGCGTAGATCTCTTGGATCTTGTGCCACCATTGAGCCTTGTGCATAGATTTGACATTTTGTCTTCCTACTGGTGTCTGGCAACATACGGATGAGGGACGGAGACCGTGTTTTATCTGTGGTCGGCAAGAACCCGGATTTTTCGTGTTTTCCATGAATTTCATCGTTTTGGAACCGAGAACCTGTATCCTGCAATTGACTAGCAAACACGGCTCAAGAGTATCTACGGATAGGCAATGTGATAAAAATTGGGCGGTATGAAAATGCAAAAATCTGATATGAACAAATACCCCCAAACTTATCATTTGCTCGTCCCGAGCAAAGTCCAATTATTCAAAAAATTTCCTAACCTCACTTTCGCAGGGAACGCGATTGCACTGAGCATGTGCAATAAGCCGTTAAACCTCTAGGTGTCCCTAGTAGGAGGAGTGTTGTCTCCTGAGGGTTTTCAGCGGATACTACCCACAAAATCCGGCCAAGTTGGTTTTGTAAAATAACTAAGCTTCAAACCCTAAAGTTTTGTTTTAGAAGATAACAATTCTATAATCCTAAATCTAGACCATCGAACCTTTATTTTTCACACCTCGCATCTTATTTAACTACAGCTTTTATATGTCTTTACGTGCAGTGCAAGTAGTGTCGTTAAGTTCCAGAAGGATCGATTAAAGTCATCATGTCGCACAATAAAGCCCAGACAGCAATTTTAAAAGGATCACATAAGTTTATAACGAGTTAAGCATTTTTCAAGTTTCGTTTTCCAGTAGGGTTTCAACTTCAGAATTTCAATCTTCCTTAACAGGAAACTAAGTCGTATTTTTCACTCCACCTTTTTCTTGTTTTCATTTCATACACACCTCTGTGAACGTGCAATAGTCTTTATCAAAGAGTAAAACCTTCATATCTCCGTTAAAATTTTTTTTTTAAAAGCCTGTCTTTTATCATGATTATTCTCACACAAAGAACCGTTAGGAATTTTAACTCGGAGAGAACACTTGCTTGACTTTGTTTTAACTGGACTTTCTAGGCTTCTTAGCAAGCTTTGGGCCAATGCACCCAAACCAGTTGGTTTTAGGGCATTAGGTGTAGAAACACCCCAGCGGACTTAATTACTCAAGTTACCTAGGTCCAAAAACAAAAAGACAGTTTGGCGTGAAAATCAGATGATTTAATACGAACGGAGATATAACCGGTAATTCAAATATTTTTTGGATAAAAGACGTGTCTAGTGGGTTTGGTGTGTAATCATTCCAATCAAGTTTTAGATGGGTTATTTTTCAGACTTAGTTCCAATTACGGCATCAATAATATTCCTTCATATTCGCTTTACTTCATAAACTATTCTTGACATTACTTATTTCAGAACAAACCTATTTGATCCTCAGAAAATCAATTATCTGTTTAAAAGTTTAAACATGAAAGACTTGTCATCTCATTCCCAAAATCTTATGACGCGTGTAGTGTGATGTAAAGACGTATATCAGCTATAGTTAACTTCAAAGGAGAGTTATCTTTCAGGTTTTCAAAATCCAAACAGAAGATCTAGTTATTCCTATTTTTTTCAAACAAAAACAATCGAATGTTGAATCAGAGTTCTTTCACAAGCTAACTTGACAGAAAAGTTTTTATGTTTTTAGAAATTTTTCAAATTTTTGTGGCTTTTATGGATTTAATATGCAGATGCAAAAATATACATATGGATGCGAAGGGAAGAAATGCGTACCGAGCGTACCCCCAAACTTAAACTGGACAGTGTCCTCACTGTCATAGTATGAAGAGAGCAGTTGGAAGGTTCAAAATTGTCGGTTAGTGATACACAAATTTTTATTTGTTTTTGTTTTTAAAGAACAGAAAAAGAATATACACAAATATACACAAAATGGTTTGTACATACCCCCAAACTTATTTGGAACAGTTTCCACTGTTCTTGGCTGGATAACCGAAGTTTGGAGGTAGGCAGAGGAAGATCAAGCAAAGTAAACCGGCTCCTGTAAGAACAGGAGCTCCTCTGTTGGTTCGGTGCTAAGGTACGGTTTGCATCGGTGTCCATTTACCTTGAAGAGTGAACCGTCCTTTGGATTTTCCAAATCCAGAGCGCCCTGCGGATACACATTCCGCACAAAATATGGCCCTTTCCAGCGAGATCGGAGCTTTCCAGGATGGAAATGAAGTCGGGTGTCGTAAAGAAGTACCTGTTGACCGGGTACGAAAGTTTTGCGCAAAAGGTGTTTATCGTGAAACACCTTCGTTCGATTCTTAACGACAACCGCGTTGTCGTAAGCCTCATCCCTAAGCTCGCATAGTTCGTTCAGCTGCAGCTTCCGATGGCTGCCCGCGTCCTCAAGAGACAGATTCAGCTCCTTAATCGCCCAAAACGCGCGATGCTCGATTTCGACAGGAAGGTGGCAGGCCTTTCCGTACACAAGCCGATAGGGAGACATGCCAAGGTCGGTCTTATAAGCAGTTCTAAATGCCCAAAGGGCATCAGTGAGTTTCAGAGACCAATCCTTACGGTTCTTGGAAACCGTCTTCTCCAGTATCTGCTTGATTTGCCGATTTGAAACTTCGGCCTGCCCGCAGGTTTGGGGGTGGTAGGGCGTAGAGAGCTTATGATTAATGGAGTATTTCCGCATCAAGGCTTCAAAAGTTTTATTGCAGAAATGACTTCCATTGTCGCTAATGATCGCTCGGGGGTGGCCAAACCGGGAGAAAATGTTTTCTTTAAGGAACCTAACGACAACCTTGTTGTCGTTAGTCCGGCTGGCCACAGCCTCGACCCATTTAGAGACGTAATCAACAGCTAGAAGAATGTATAAGTTCCCAAAAGAGCTGGGAAACGGCCCCATGAAGTCTATCCCCCACACATCGAAAATCTCCACAACCAAGATCGGTTGGAGTGGCATCTCGTTTCTCCGGGATATCCGGCCCATGTGTTGGCACCGGGAGCAAGTCTTGCAATATTCGTGAGCGTCTTTGAAAAGTTGTGGCCAGTAGAAACCACATTGCAAGATCTTCTCAGCTGTCTTTCTGGGCCCAAAATGCCCGCCACACGCTTGATCGTGGCAAAATGACAGCACACTCTTGAATTCCTCATTGGGGACACACCGACGAATAATCTGGTCGGGACAGTACTTGAACAAGTAGGGTTCGTCCCAGTAAAAGTGTTTTACTTGGGCTAAGAAGCGAAGTCTGTCCTGACTAGACCATTCGGTCGGTAGTAATCCCGTGGCCAAATAATTCACAATATCTGCGAACCAGGGTTCGCAAGACACTGTCAAGAGTTGTTCGTCCGGAAAAACGTCGTTTATCGGAAGTGGAAGCGAAGGCGAAGAAGGAAGTCGCGAGAGATGGTCGGCAACCACGTTTTCACATCCTCGTTTGTCCTTAATGACAAGGTCAAACTCTTGAAGCAAGAGGATCCAACGGATTAACCGAGACTTGGCATCTTTCTTCGCAAAAAGATGGCGCAGAGCTGAATGGTCCGTGTAGACGATGACTGGAGAGCCGATGAGGTACGGCCTGAACTTCTCTAAAGCAAATACAACAGCTAAGAATTCCTTCTCAGTTGTTGTATAATTGAGTTGTGCGTCGTTCAGGGTTCGGCTTGCGTAATAGATCACGTGCGGCATCTTGTTGATGTGCTGTCCAAGGACAGCACCGATGGCAAAGTCGGATGCATCGCACATAATCTCGAATGGGTGTGTCCAGTCAGGGGAAGAGAGAACGGGAGCGGAAGTGAGTGAGTGTTTCAATGATTCAAAAGCAGCCGCACAGCTTGAGCTGAAGTCGAATGGCGTGTCCTTGGCCAGGAGAAGAGTTAAGGGCCTAGCAATCTTGCTAAAGTCCTTGATAAACCGTCTATAAAAACCGGCATGGCCAAGGAAGGCTCGGATATCTCTGACGCATCGGGGAGGAGGCAGATTGGAAATGACTTCAATCTTTGCTTTGTCAACCTCTATGCCATTTTGCGAGATGATATGTCCTAAGACAATACCTTCGCGCACCATGAAGTGGCATTTCTCCCAGTTCAAAGTGAGATTCTTGTCCTTACATCTGGTAAGGACAGCGTCGAGATGCAGCAGACACTCGTCAAAAGAATCGCCAAAGATGGAGAAGTCGTCCATGAAGATCTCCAGAAATTTCTCCACCATGTCTGAGAAAATTCCCATCATACACCGCTGGAAGGTAGCGGGCGCATTGCATAACCCAAAGGGCATGCGACGATATGCAAACGTGCCGAAAGGACAAGTGAAAGTGGTCTTGTCCTGGTCTTTTTCGGCGATGGGAATTTGATTGTAGCCAGAGTAGCCATCTAGAAAGCAATAGTACTCATGTCCGGCCAATCGTTCGAGCATCTGGTCAATGAAGGGTAGCGGAAAGTGGTCTTTCCGCGTAGCGGCATTGAGTTTTCTGTAATCAATGCAAACTCGCCACCCAGTTTGGGTGCGAGTAGGGATTAACTCATTTGCCTCGTTGGTTATGACCGTGATGCCCGACTTCTTGGGGACAACATGAATGGGGCTAACCCACTGGCTATCAGAGATAGGGTAAATGATACCACTATCTAGACATTTGACGATCTCCTTCTTCACAGCCTCCTTCATGACTGGATTAAGACGTCTTTGTGGATCCCGAGCTGGTTTGGCATCATCCATCAGATGAATGTGATGCTCAACGATCAGGGGACTAATCCCCTTGATGTCCGCCATGGACCAGCCAAAAGCTTGCCTGTTGCTGTGCAAGACCGCGAGAAGGGCTTTCTCTTGCTCGGGAGCTAGAGAAGCCGAAATGATAACTGGGAGGGTCTCGTTCTCACCTAAGTAAGCGTACTTAAGGTGAGACGGCAAAGGCTTGAGTTCGAGAATTGGAGGTGAAATGATAGAAGGAAGGATTGGAGAAAAGGTCTCGAACTCAAAGGATTCCAACAAAGGTCCGAAACGAGTGTAAGCCACCGAGTTGGATGGTTCAGGTAACTCATCCGAAAAGTCAAACGATTCAAACTCGGGTGGTGAGCGGCTAAGATCGTGTGAAAACGTAAAACACTCATAGTCGTAGTTGGGCGCGGAAGCAGCAGCGGGTTCGAAGAGAAACGCACTAGTGGCGTCAAGGTTATCGTCGTGAAATAGAAACTCCTCGAACTCACATTCTTCAGGGGTGATCTCCTGGATCGAGCAAACATCTAATATATGGGCATTAGGTTCGGTGGGCTGATTCTCCAACCTAAAAATGTTGAGTTCAATTGTCATATTACCAAAAGAGAGGTTCATCGATCCATTGCGACAATTGATCACAGCATTTGAGGTTGCAAGAAATGGGCGACCGAGTATCACCGGAATTTGATTCCGGGGGTTAGCTACAGGCTGTGTGTCTAATACGATGAAGTCAACAGGGAATATGAAGTCCCCGACTTTGATTAACACATCCTCTAGCTCACCCCTAGGATGGGTGATCGATCGGTCGGCCATTTGGAGAGTGCAGTGTGTGGGTTTCAGCTCTCCGACCCCTAATTGCTCATAAACAGAGTAAGGAAGCAAGTTAACACTGGCACCAAGATCTAATAGTGCGCGGTTGATGTTCTTATCCCCAATAGTAATAGAAATCGTAGGACAGCCAGGGTCCTTCCGTTTTTGTGGTAAAGATTGGGTAAGGGCATCACTCACAGCACTAGCCAAGAAAACTTTCTTGGGTACCTGAGACTTCCTCTTTTTCGTGCACAAGTCCTTTAAGATTTTTGCATAGGACGGGACTTGTTGGACAGCATCTAAAAGAGGAATATTAATGTTAACTTGCTTGAACAACTCCAGAATCTTCTCCATATGCGGATTTTGTTTATTAGACCTCAACCGGTTTGGAAATGGGACATTTTTAAAATTGGTTGAGTCTAATGTTGGTGGAGGAGATTGTGGAGTAGGAACGGATCCCAGAATAGGTGTTTTCGTGGAGTGAGAAGTGGGTCCGTTCAGAGCAGAAGAAGAGGAAGGAGGAGAGCCTTTTGAAGAATGGAGAATAGGCTCAGAAGACGAAGAAGAAGAAGAAGGAGAAGAAGAAGAAGCGGCGGCCGGGGTGTCATCGTTGATTCGCTTGCCAATGTTGTTTTGCAGCATCCTTCCCGATCTCAGCGTAGTCACGGCACTCACATTGTGGTTTTGTTGTTCAAGAGCAACATGTGCATTATGTGGGTGACCGGGATTTGGCAGTGGCTGGGATGGAAGCTTCCCCTTCTCTCGCTCGCTCAAGGCCGCGTTCAGTTGTGCAATCTGGGCCTCGATGGTTTTGATGCTCTGCCCATGTGCGGCGGTGTGTTGCACTAAAGATTGGATCGAAGACTGGATGTTGGCGGTGGATTGAGTCGATTGTTTAACAAACGCCTCCAGACTTCGCTCGAGCGAGGAAACCTTATCAGTGTTTGACGGAACAAAGTTGTTATTTGGTGAAAAAGAATTGTTTGGTGCAAAATTGTTCGTCTGGTTTTGGTAAGGTTGGGGTTGGAAGGGCTGCTGATACTGAGTTTGTTGTTGCGCTTGTTGTTGCGGTGGAGGGGCCCTTTGGAAATTGTTGCCTTGGAATTGATTCTGATTCTGATTCCAGGCGAAATTGGGGTGGTTCCTCCAACCGGGATTGTAGGTGGAAGAGTATGGATCATTCCTCGGTCTTTGCTGGAAGGCAGCATTAACCTGATCCTGTCCTTGCGAGGGTGGATTGTAAGGACACTCTTCGGTCAAGTGGGAAGGATCAGAACAACAAGCGCAGATGGTACGAAGGGGGAGAACAGGGGCAGGAGAAGGAGCAGAAAATTTGCTCTCTATCGCTTCAAGCTTTCGTGTTATTGCAGCCATTTCAGCTTTCATAGCAATAGAGACGTCGAGTTGGTGGATTCCTACCCTAGACTGACCGGTAGAAGTGGAGGTAGATGAAGAAGAAGAAGAAGTCGGTCTAGTGCTCTCCCACTGTAGCGTTTGCTCCGCAAGATCGTCAAAGAACTGCCACGCTTCATCGTCAGATTTTGATAGGAAGTGACCCTGACAGATGGTTTCCAGCAACTGCTTCGTTGCTGGGTTCAGTCCCTCGTATAAGGTTTGGCAGAGCTGCCATTTCTCTATACCGTGGTGAGGACACTGAACAAGAAGGTCTTTGTATCGGTCAAAGCACTTCCAGAAGGGTTCAGAAGGAAGCTGGGAGAATTGGTTGATTTCATTTCGAATTCTTGCGGTCTTATGATTTGGGTAGAATTTTTTCAGAAACGCTTTAACAAACTCGTCCCAGCTGGTGATTGAGTGGGACGCGGTGCTATACAGCCATTTTTCAGCGAGATCACATAGAGTGAACGGAATGACCCTTAGACGTATAGCATCGTCCGACAGCTGGGTTGTTTTCATCATGGCACAGACATTTTGAAATTTGTTAATGAAGATATAGGCATCTTCAGATTCAAGCCCATGAAAACGTGGAAGCATGTTGATGAAATGGGGCTTAATTTCAAAGTTGTCCCCATTGGCCGGAGGAAGAGAAAGGCAGGTGGGAAGTGCAGAACGGGTAGGGTAGAAACGATCCTGGAGCGCGATTCGCTGTGGCGCTACAACAGGCGGAGGAGGTGGAAGATTGGTCTCCGTAGGAGGTGGAGCCAATCCAGGGGTAGTCAAAGAGATGTTCGGATTGAATCCTGACATCGCGGAGGAAGAGGTTGGTGAAGGTGAAGGTGAAGATGTATGAACAGAATTCCGGTCAACGTCGGAGTTGGCCGGCAAAGGAAGGGGTGAAAGAGGAGTGGACGGAGTATCGACTTCGGTGTCGATCGCGTAGTCGGTCGCGACTAACGTAACGCGGACTAAACGGGCGCTAGTGTCCCGAGTCCAAGCGGACATACACTAAACGAGTTTAGTATAGTCAAAGCGGAGAAGGTGAGGGTAAGAAAACGTCAATGGAGAAAGGCGATGGGTGTTGGGTGAAAATGGAGTTGGCGACAAAAGGGCAAGTTTTTATAAAAGTTTTTGATTTTTTTTTTTTTAGAAAGATTTTTACAGAAGTATGTACGGAAATACGGCTTAAGCAATCACAAACAAGATATGCACAATCACACCTAGATCTATGGTCGCCTAGGTCTACTAGACCTGCTCCTGAACTTGATTTTCGAAGTTAAACAGTGTCGAGAAACAGGCTTAAAAATACACCGATCACGGGGCCAGGTAAGTGCAGAGATAAGGGGAGGTTGTCCAACGCTTTCGCGAAGTTCCTTAATTAAATAACCCTTTCTCTTTCGGCGGTTGCGCCTTTAACACTTTCCTAGACACCCCGTAAACAATGTACGGTTAAGCGAGGTTCTAAACACGGTTTATCTTCTCCTAATGAGCGCGAAGTCCTTAGGGCTGAAGTCTAGTATTTTTTAATTTACAATGGACAATGCATATGCTTTAGTGATTTTTGGGGTCCTGGGAAGGGTGATGAAATCCCCACCCAATCTGGATTGGTTTCAAGCCCCTTAAGTCCGTATTAAAGAATGCAAAACAGTAACAAATCAACTGCAAACAATTTTTATTTGCGGCGCAAAGAATCCTGCACAAGAACAGTTTATTGGAAGGGGGAGAAGAATTTGCGCAAAGAAGCCTGCAGAAAACACAGTTCAGTGGAGTCTAGAGGAGTGGAGAGAGGCAGAGAGAGTTACCCAGAAAAATTGGCAGCCCAAAGGCACCAAGTGGCCGCGGAACCGCGGCCTAAGCCCTCTATTGCCGCGGTTCCGCGGCAGGAACAGAGAGTTGGGCCATCAAATTTGGTTTGGGTGCTTCTGTGGGTCTCCTCTGTTTTTCTGGATCTTTGGAATTTTTACTTGCTCACTGTATTAGCTCCAGATCTTGACAGTAGACCGTATGCTTCGTTTTTTCCGTCGCGGTGTAGCCGCGAAATGTGGGTCTATCTTCCCACGTCTTTGGCACTGTACTTGAACTCCGTATTTTCAACGTCCTTGGCGTCGATCTTGAACTTCGTATTTTCCTGCACACTTGCACAAAAACTAATCAAGAATAACAAGATGGTTTCTTTTACAAAGTATATATATATATATATATTTTTTTTTTTTATACTTACAAATTAACCCGAAATTACACAAAGAAATAAACTACCGTCTCCCCGGCAACGGCGCCATTTGATTGTTAGGATACGAGCGTGTTCAAGTTCTAGTTTAAATACCGCAATCAAGACGGTTTCGCACGTAGCTAGCCGGTTGAGTACGGGTCGTCCGCAGGGAGATGGGAATCTTTTTCTATGTGTTTTTCGACGAGTTAAGTCCGGTTGATCAGATTTTGTTTGTAGTTATCTAAGTGTTGAGTTGATATTTAAAGAGAGCATGTTAGGGTTAGGATTAGGTTAGTTTGAGTTAGGAGTCTCCTCATCTTTCGTTGCCCTTCTTAATATCGTGTTACGGTAATCGGCAACAACGGGGATTAGCACGACTAGGAAGGACTTTGCGAGTATAAGCTAGGCTTTCCAACGCATAAGTCTTCCTTTGGGTGCTTGTCCGTCCGTTCTTGGCTCTTAGCCATAACCTCCGGTTAATCCAACCACAACCGGTCTCACTACGGAATCACCGCTATCATGTAGGATAGGGTGCCGTAAGGAGCGGATTGTGGTTAGATTAACGGGAGTTGATTTAAGCTGTTGGGCAAGGAAAGAGTGAGAGAGATTTCCTTCTCTCAAACTTCCCTTATCCTACCCTAACAAGAATGAACTACTCACACATCATAATACGGAAAAATAAAACAACACAAAAGAGGAAGATAGAAAGAAAGAGATTAGAAGAATACGACTAACTGTTTGCGACCTCACCTTGGCGAGGATCAAGCGTAAGTATCATTGTCGAATGTAAGGATAAAGAAAAAGAGAGAAGAAACAAACAACAAGGAAATAACAACAACTACTTTACAATTGAAATTACAACAATTATAACAAGCAAAGAAAGAGACAAGCATGATAATAAAAATGGTCTTCTTTATTCATCACTCTTCACTCAAAAGCTCACTACAAGTTTAATGGGGAAGAGAGGAGAAGAAGAAGAACAAGTGAACTAAATCCTAGGAAAGGAAAAATACAAGATTATGGACCCTTTCCTTCACAAAGTTCTGTGCTATTTATAGGCCAGAGAATGAAACCCTAGGGCAACCAACAGAACCCTGATGAAAAGACTAAACTACCCCCCAAAACTCTGCAAAAGAGGCGCCAAGATGGCCGCGGAAGCGCGGCCAATACCCCTCTTTGGCCGCGCTTCCGCGGCCGTATGGATGACTTGGGCTTGGGTATTTTTGGTGGGACCCTGGTTTGATGTGAGCTTCCTTCTGGTATATGTATTTTTCCATAATTGCTTCACGAATGTTCCAGAATTTCTGTTGAGGGAAAGGTGGACTTTTTGTCAAGATTTTGTCATGATTGCCTCGAGCTCCGCGTAGATCTCTTGGATCTTGTGCCACCATTGAGCCTTGTGCATAGATTTGACATTTTGTCTTCCTACTGGTGTCTGGCAACATACGGATGAGGGACGGAGACCGTGTTTTATCTGTGGTCGGCAAGAACCCGGATTTTTCGTGTTTTCCATGAATTTCATCGTTTTGGAACCGAGAACCTGTATCCTGCAATTGACTAGCAAACACGGCTCAAGAGTATCTACGGATAGGCAATGTGATAAAAATTGGGCGGTATGAAAATGCAAAAATCTGATATGAACACGCACCCATTGAGTTTTGTGCTGTCCCTCTCGTGCTCTGTGCTTGTCTGAGACACGAATGACCACTGTCATTTGTCTTGTCTCTGGAACTGGTACGCGGAACTGGACTGATACGGATGACCGAAACCCGGCTTTTATCTGTTGGCAACAGATATTCTTTATTTTGGCGTAACAGTGGAGATTTTGTATCATTTGCGTTATTTTGGACTAGGAACCTGTAGCCTGTAAATATGTAGCAAACACGGATTAAAAGCACCTGCCTATAAGCAAACGAGCATAAGAATGGGAGGTATTAAATGCAATATTCTGGTATGAACATATGTCTAATGCATCCACGAAACGAAAAAAGTTATATGTAATGTTATATTATTACTTCACATTTTACGATCTATACATATATAGCATGCATATGTTATGATTGTCTAATGCGTCCACGAACCGTTTTATCTAGATTTGATGATGATGATGGGAGCAGAGAGGGGTGGCAGGAGCTCCAGTCGCGGCACCGGAAGAGGCAGAGACAATGGCAGAGCTGTTCTATCGTCCGGAGAGCTGCGTAGGGAGTTTCAGAGGGCCGGTCTTGCACCCCGATCGGAGACCCCTTCGGATGCCTCCTTCCGTGTGGACTTTGCCACACCTCCAGGTATATTGCACGCATATTCAATTTGAATGTAATATTATAGATATACATGCATATTTATGTCAAAATTACTTATATAGTCAATGTTTGATTGTCTAGCTGTTGGTGGTGCATCCACATCAGGGACAGAGACCACTTCCGCACCTCTAGTTATATGTATATCCTATAGTGCATGCATATTGATTTAGAATGCTATATCATAAATATACATACATTCTTTTTGCTCTTACGTACTTAGATAATCATTTTTTAATTGTCTAGCTGTAGGTGGTGCCTCTACATCTCGGGCAGAGGCCACCACCGCACCTGTGGGTATGTTTATATATCCTATAATGTTTACATGTTGATTTAGAATGTTATATTATTGATATACACATTCTTTTTGCAATTACTTATATAGTCAATATTTGATTGTCTAATTATAGGTGGTGCATCCACATCTGGTGCAGGGGCCACTCCCGTCACTTCCATACCCTCCACTCAGTCTGCAGGTTAATATGAATAAATATAAAATATTTATTTATTTTACATATCCTTTAAGAATAAACATGAACTTCATGTAATTTTATCGATATTTATTTTCTAGTTGGAGGGGATGCGTCCACGTCCGTGTCACCGACTATTCCTCACCAGAGGAACTATCTGTAGGGTTCCTAGGCACGCTAAGGAGGTCTCACAAGGCATCAACCATGCCAATTTCAAATTTTACAAGTGCCGAGAAACCCTAATACGGATTCGTTGACTAGAGTTTAGGCGAAAAGTGAAACTAGTTAACATTTTAACTGAAAGAAAGAGGCTACAACCTTTGTAGATCCGGTTCTCCACTTCCTTAGCTCCACGTAGACGTCCTCTCACTGTCCATGTCGGATCCCGGACTCTAGCATCGGCTTCATCAGAGAAATGGGCGGGCTAAGTCGTCGGCTTCGATGCCGAAGATGATCTACGTCGAGGCAACACAAGATCAAGCTCCAACTTCACTAAGCAATGAAACTTGTGAAGAGAACACCCTATACTACTTGGCAAGAGGTAGAGGATGAAGAAATAGGAGGTGGGTTCACTTTAGAATTGGATTTCTCACTCTTTTACTCAAGATGCCATTAAAGGAGTCAAGCTTTCTTCTTGAAGATGAAGAGGAAGAAGAAGATAGAATATGATAAGTCTTAATTAAAAATGAAAATAATATGAATACTTATCATATACTAACTAAGGTCAAGTGTAGAGAGTAAACTAGGGTTAGGTGAATGGTTAGGTTAAGGGAATAAAACAAAATGGTCAACCTTTTCAACTCTTCATGAAGCTTCATGAGAGAACCAAGAAAAGCCACCATTTCATTTTACTTTTCCAAAATAAATGAACAAATAAATAAATAAATAATTAAACAAAACCCTAACCATTCATATAACCATGGTTTAATCTTTACACAAACTCAAGTTAACATGTATCATCAAACATGATACAATCAAGTGCACAAAAAAAAATATATCACATATACAATGTGCACATCAAGTGAGAAAATCCTTTTAAAGTGAACCAATGCTAGTTAATGCAAAGTAATATATCAAATATATAATTATACATTAAATCATTAAATCAACACTTGATTCAATGATCCGGTCATGTCGCACATAACCGACTAGTATCCAATGTATCGACTTATCGAATCAATCTTTGATTCGATAACTAGGTTATATCGCATACAACCAATCGAAACATTCATCGCGAGAATGAAATACGGTATCACATACACGCATTATTCTTGGTCCTGCACATATCTCATATGCGATCCTATTTCGTTTCGCTTGAGCCAGGAAACCTCTGTGTAGGACTCTAAAGACCCGTCAATACGCCGGCAGTAGATGATGATCATATCAATCACCCACAAGCCGCAAGCGGTCTGCCAAACGTAACGGCCACCCGGGTATTGAGCGATCAGAAGATCGACGAGAAAGCCCGCTCACACTCCTGTGAATCCAACCAGTAACACTTACCGTACAGTCCGGTCTGTTCGTCTGATATGTCGCATATCAAGTCTAGGGGTGGTAAACGTCAGACCCCAATAACCGATAAGTCGTGCCGATGTGAGGCTCATAACGGGTCGAGAAACTACTGGTAACACTTACCAGTAAATTTCAGATCAGCCCTGGCCAGGGACTTCCCTGCTACGGCCAATCGAGCACAGCGCAACATCAACCCCCAATACCGGGAGAGACGAAACCCCTCCTATCGCTCATTGCCTCCATGTGACTCGGGACTGTACCCAAAAACCACCGTTTTGCACGCCCTCATGGACGTGGTAAGGTGGAGATCAAAGCACAGTGGGAATCACACAAGACTCTATGACGATCTCGGGTCTACAGACTAACCTGCACAAGTGTCACCTGAGAACTGCCATCTGACGTGAGGTATAATACCATCTGAGAGTTCTCGGCGAGTCCGTCCAGTGTACCCAGTCTCCACTGAGCACCCGTATACCATCTCTGATGTCAAACACCAATGGATATGGGTTCATCCATCGCCCATCTCATGGGTCGAGAAGCGTATACGCTAGTCTACACTGGTATATCGATGCCCCGTCTCGATACACCCACGACTAGGGACCTTGAAGGATGTACCTATGGACTACCATGTCCCCACTAGTATGATCTGCATCATAGTCCAGGTAGTCAAGTACACATCCTAAGGGCTTTACCAACATGTAACTATAAGACAGTTTAAAGAGACTAGTATACATGTTAAGATAAAGAGTAACCAGATAGCATACTATTATATCGAGCAAGAAAGTCATCTCTATATATGTCCAAGCATCCAATATAATATACATCATCTGTACAATACTGGCCTCTAGGGCATACATACAACTAACAATCTCCCACTTGCACTAGGGCCAGCTGCTGTAGTATCGCATACCGAGCATCCCGAAGAGTCTCTCAAACTGTATCTGGGGAATGGCCTTCATGAGTGGATCCGCCGTGTTGTTCTTAGTGTCAACCCTCCTGACCTCGATCTCCCGGCGATCAACTATCTCCCGGATCAGGTGATACCGCCTCAGAATATGCCTGGATCGCTGATGGGACCTGGGTTCCTTGGCCAAAGCCACCGCTCCATTGTTATCGCAATACAAAGGTATTGGATGCTCAATGGATGGAACCACTCCAAGTTCAGTAATGAACTTCTTGATCCAGACAGCCTCTTTGGCAGCGATGTATTCAGCCTCCATCGTCGAGTCTGCCACGGTTTCCTGCTTGGAACTCTTCCAGCTAACCGCCCCTCCGTAAAGGGTAAAGACAAATCCCGACTGCGACTTAGAGTCGTCCTTATCTCTCTGGAAGCTCGAATCGGTAAAGGACTCCACTTGTTATCGCAATACAAAGGTATTGGATGCTCAATGGATGGAACCACTCCAAGTTCAGTAATGAACTTCTTGATCCAGACAGCCTCTTTGGCAGCGATGTATTCAACCTCCATCGTCGAGTCTGCCACGGTTTCCTGCTTGGAACTCTTCCAGCTAACCGCCCCT
Organism: Agapanthus africanus; assembly: GCA_030015575.1. NCBI lineage: Eukaryota > Viridiplantae > Streptophyta > Magnoliopsida > Asparagales > Amaryllidaceae > Agapanthus > Agapanthus africanus. The sequence continues at coordinate 537,759,255 of CM057339.1, forward strand.
CCGTAAAGGGTAAAGACAAATCCCGACTGCGACTTAGAGTCGTCCTTATCTCTCTGGAAGCTCGAATCGGTAAAGGACTCCACTTGGAGTTCTCCGTTACCATACACCAAGAGCATCTCTTTAGTCCTTCACAAGTATTTGAGAATGCTCTTCACAGCTGTCCAGTGACTCTCTCCAGGATCAGCTTGATACCTGCTCACTACACTTAGTGAGTATGCAACATCAGGTCTGGTACATAGCATCGCGTACATGATAGAGCCTACAGCCGAAGCATAGGGTATCCCTTGCATGCGAGCTCTCTCCAAATCAGTCTTGGGAGACATCTCTTTGGAGAGAGTGAGTCCAGAGATCGTGGGTAAGTTCCCACGCTTGGATTCTTCCATACTAAACCTCTTTAGTACGGTGTCAATGTACTTGGATTGGGACAATCCCAATATCCGTTTGGATCTATCTCTATAGATCCTAATTCCCAATATGCAGGAGGCATCACCAAGATCTTTCATTGAGAATCTTTGTGATAAGAAGAGCTTAACCGATTGCAGCATAGGAATATCATTTCCTATCAAGAGTATGTCGTCCATGTACAATACGAGGAAGACAACCTTACTCTCTGCTACCTTCTTGTAAATACAAGGTTCATCTGGGTTTTTGACGAAATCAAACTCTTTGATAACGACGTCAAAGCAGATGTTCCAACTCCGCGATGCTTGCTTTAATCCATAAATTGATTTAAGCAGCTTGCACACCTTCCCGCTGCTCCCACTGTCTATGAAGCCCTCTGGCTAAGTCATGTACACGCACTCTTCTAAATCACCGTTTAGAAAGGCGGTCTTAATATCCATTTGCCAGATTTCGTAGTCATGATATGCAGCGATGGCAAGCATGATCCGGATGGATTTAAGCATAGCCACTGGAGAAAAGGTTTCGTCATAGTCTACACCTGGTCTTTGACGAAAACCCTTTGCAACAAGTCTAGCTTTGAAAGTCTCCACTTTCCCATCTACACCAAGTTTTTTCTTGAAGATCCACTTGCTCCCAATGGGTTTTACCCCATCAGGAGCAGCTTCCAAAGTCCATACTTTGTTGGTGTACATGGATTCCATCTCGGACCGCATAGCATCCAGCCATTTCACTGAGTCCCTACTCGTGATGGCCTGCTCGAAACTAGTTGGGTCATCATCCTCCATGATGCAATCCTCGTTCCCACCATCCATGAGAAAACCGTAGTATCTCTCAGGTTGGCGAGGAACCCTACTAGATCGGCGGAGAGGCTGAGGTTCATTGGGAGCTACTGAATCCTCTGGTTCAACCAAATCTTCTGTCGTAGTTTGTATTGCTGGAACCTCTTCCAGTTCTACCTCCTTACCACTAATCTCTTTTTCAAGAAATTCCTTTTCTAAAAAGGTGGCATGTCGAGAAACAAACACTTTTTGTTCCTCGGTGTGGTAGAAGATATACCCGCGTGAATGTTTGGGATATCCAATAAACTTACACAGAATGGACCTTGCCGCGAGTTTGTCCGGATTTTGCGTTTTTACATATGCCGGACAACCCCATATCTTAACATAATTAAGACACGGTCTCTTTCCTTTCCATATCTCATATGGATTGGTTGGCACGGATTTGGTGGGAACCATATTCAATAGGTCTGCAGCTGTTTCCAGTGCATATCCCCAGAAGGAAATAGGTAACTCAGCTGTGCTCATCATAGAGCGCACCATATCTAATAGGGTGTGGTTCCTCCGTTCTGATACACCGTTGTGTTGTGGTGTATATAGAGGAGTCAGCTGAGAGAGAATCCTATTCTCTTTTAGGAAGTCCAGGAATTCATTGCTCAAGTATTCACCTCCTCGATCAGATCGAAGGATTTTAATACTTTTTCCGGTTTGGTTTTCGACTTCTTGTTTATATTCTCTAAATTTCTCAAAAGCTTCTGATTTGTGTTTCATCAGGAACACATATCCGAATCTAGAGAGATCGTCAGTGAATGTAATGAAGTATGAAGAACCATCCTTGGCATGTGTAGACATAGGACCGCATACATCACTATATATCAGTCCCAAGAGTTCGGTAACTCTTTCTCCGTGTCCCGTAAACGGAGTCTTGGTCATCTTGCCTTTGAGACATGACTGGCAAGTGTCATAAGATGAAAATTCAAACGGATTTAAATATCCATCCTTATGCAACTTAGCCAGTCGTGTCGCATTGATGTGACCGAGTCTACAATGCCACAAGAAGGATTCGTTCAGTTCTGAACTCTTCCTCTTGTGTGTGTTTGTTATGCTCAGAACTGTTGATTGATTTAGAACATAAATGCCATTGCACAACGTGCCTGATCCAACCAACTTTTGGTTACGGAAAATGTTCATAACATTGTCCTGTAATACAAAATTATATCCCTCTTTACTCAATAAAGAAACCGATATAATGTTGCATATCAGGTTCGGCATGTAATAGCATTCGTTCAGAACCAATGTATTACCAGTTGGTAATGCAAGGTGATATTCCCCGACAGTCTTAGCTGCAACAATTGCACCATTTCCAACTTTAATGTCTTTATCACCTTCTCCAAGTTCTCTACCTTTCCTGAGCCCATGTAACTGATTACATATATGGGATCCTGACCCGGTATCTAATACGCAGGACGTGGAGCAAATGGAGAAACAGTTCTCTGTAATGAACACACCCGAAGAAAATGCATCATCATGTACTTTCTTCATTCGGGTGGCATGGGAATCCTGGTATTCCCCTATGTCCTGTTCATTCCTATAACTCTTATAAGAAAGAACGGAACCAACATTCCCCAGCACAGTATAACATGCGGGTTCGGTCAATACATCCATATTATTATCTTTATTAGGGCATGACATGGTCGCTACCTGGAGAGAGAGAGAAGAAAACACTTTAGCGTATGCTCGTGCAAGATCAGATTGGTTATTATCTTATCTAATCAGGATGGCTCCCACTGGTTTTTATCAAATCTTCCTTCAAACCCTAAAAGGAAAGACTAGCTGGGATTAATTACACCCTCCAACTTCGTCGATCTTTCGGCCAGGCCAGTGTCGGTACTTTGAGGTAGGTTCCCCGTGCTTTCGCACGGACCTAATTAAAGTAAACCTCGTTTTCCCAGAGGCGTAACCCCGTTGACACCTTTCTAGACACCTACTTGATCGGCTAATTGTAATGTGTAAAACTCTCCTAAGAGTAACTCTTACTCGCAGTGGGTATCGGGATCCAACTATCTCATAGAAGGTATGCAATCTCATTGCAAATTTCAACGCTTGAAATTCCCGATAATATTTTGCCCCTAGCGTCCTATGACCTTGACGCAGGCCAACAAACCATAGTGCGCTAGTCAAGTTCAACCCGTCATTTCCTGATTGAATTAAACCCACCCGCACGACCCTTGACGCAGGCCAACAAAGTCGCACGACTACCCTAATCCATTCTGCATCATATGCATAAGCAGATAAATACTAGTTAGCTACAGCACACTACGCCTTGACACAGGACAACAAACGTAGCACGAATACTAACTACTACTTATTTGAAATGACGGAGGGCTACGACAGGTTTTTCTGAAAACCTATTGCGTAATGAACTTGATATCATTGTAGAATCAAATGAAGTTTTGAAATGGAGTGATTTTGAGGCTTTTCTAGTTTTGCTAAAGGGGTCACTCCCGGTGAAGGGATCGTCGGCCCTTTCCTCGTCGAATGACGTGCGGGATATATCATATATATCACTGTGCAAAGCAAAAGTCAAAAGCAATCAAAAGTAAACCGAGTGTGTAGCATCTGCCAGTTATTGCTAAAGGAGTCACTCCCGGTGAAGGGATCTCGGTCCTTTCCTTATCGAATAAGGTGCATGATATATCACATATACCGCTGTGCAAAGCAAGAACTGTAGCTACCTGTTTTATTTAAAATTTGATTCTACAACATCTTAGGTTTCTTTTCTTTCATTAATCACATTAATGAAGTCCCATCAATTAAGTCACCTAAACATCACAGATAAATACGACGTACACTTATGCCATCCGCATTCGCCTCGATGTCCCCTCGTGCACCGTTAGGTTATGTAACTAACGACAGAGCAGGGCAGGGCTAGTGCGGGTGCAAAACATAAGTAACGTCTATATAATATATCATATATACTATATACTGTATCCATCAGAACATATCAAATGATCACATCACAGATATCGCAGCAGAAATATCATATGAAATATTGGATATACTAGGACGTCCGTGTTTTCAATACGAGCCAGTATAAAACACGGATTCCACGGTCGTGATGAATAGCCAATCCCACACCCCTAGACCCCTACGAGAGCGGCAAACAACCCTACAAATTCTAGGGTTAGGAGACGCGGACTCGACTCCTCGAGATGGTCTCCCACTGGACCCTAGAACCCTGTTACTTGTGCTCCCCTCCTTGGGTCTATCCTAATGCGGAAAAATAAATAATATACAAAAGGTGACATCTTCCGCAACCTGGAAGTGTCCCAATAAAAGAATATTACATACAAGTTTTTACATGAATGAAAATGAAAAACACTCATCTCACATAAAAACCCCCGGCTATTCGAACACGACAATCCAATATAACATATCCAGCAACACATAACATCACATGTCATCAACGTAAGTAAATATGCGTATCCCAATTGTCGTTGACATATAGCAACGAAACCGGCGATATCACATATTACACTTACGGTCACAGAAAGGAAAGTGTAAAACTACAACAGTTGGAATCCGCAACCTCTTTAGACATCTCATGCCTAATCAAATGAAATACTTAGACATCACATGCCTAACAATTATAAACCCCGCATTTTAGTCTCATTATCGAAAACTCTTTTCAATATCAAGTGAGACTAAACCGCTAGATTTATAACATTCATTCAGTTATCTCATAACTGTTTGTGGATTCCAATTATTGTATCCCATTCTGGATAAATAGAAAATATTAAACTTTCCGATTGAACATTTGAACACCCAAGTTTTTCCGAAACCGTTCAACACTTAAAAAAAGTTCAAAGACATTCATTTCATGCCTTAGTACCAACGGTCCAGCCGTAGAAGGGTCAAGCCAATGTCTCACATGTGGCACGCCGTACTGCCCCAAACCCTAAGGTTCGAAGGGCAGTTCAAGACGGTCACATAATCGAGTTAAGGTTTGTTGTCTTCTAGAGGGACCATCGCATTACTTGCACTACTTAGAACGTCATTAAACTACGGAAAAGTCCAACAATTGGAAATTTCCCGGCAGGGGAAAGATTGGGTATTTACATCCGGTCGAACTTTTTAACATATTCTAAAATATCCGGAAAACCACATAGACAAAGTTTGATAATCCGATCGAATCATCCAAGCTCCAAAACACCCCAGAAAACTCAACTCTTGAGTTCAGATTAAAAACTCCCAGAAAACTCAGAATCTCAAATAACAAATTACTGTGCAAAATTGGAAGGCTGACGTCATCAGATGGCCGCGGAACCGCTGCAGAAGACAGACTTCTGCCGCGGTTCCGCCGCTCTTTGGACGTATCATTTGGCAAATTTTGCACAGTAATTCTTAGAATTTCCTGCTGAATTTTTTAAGAATTTTTAATCTGGAAAAAACCTAGTTTTTGAAAAAAGTCCAGAGAGCATTTTAGAATTAAGGTTTCGGTTCAATCGGGTTTCAAACGTCGTCTACACTTCGTCTAAGGCTCTAGCTAGGCTCTGATAACACTGTAGGGTTCCTAGGCACGCTAAGGAGGTCTCACAAGGCATCAACCATGCCAATTTCAAATTTTACAAGTGTCGAGAAACCCTAATACGGATTCGTTGACTAGAGTTTAGGCGAAAAGTGAAACTAGTTAACATTTTAACTAAAAGAAAGAGGCTACAACCTTTGTAGATCCGGTTCTCCACTTCCTTAGCTCCACGTAGACGTCCTCTCGCTGTCCATGTCGGATCCCGGACTCTAGCATCGGCTTCATCGGAGAAATGGGCGGGCTAAGTCGTCGGCTTCGATGCCGAAGAAGATCTACGTCGAGGCAACACAAGATCAAGCTCCAACATCACTAAGCAATGAAACTTATGAAGAGAACACCCTATACTACTTGGCAAGAGGTAGAGGATGAAGAAATAGGAGGTGGGTTCACTTTAGAATTGGATTTCTCACTCTTTTACTCAAGATGCCATTAAAGGAGTCAAGCTTTCTTCTTGAAGATGAAGAGGAAGAAGAAGATAGTGTATGATAAGTCTTAATTAAAAATGAAAATAATATGAATACTTATCATATACTAACTAAGGTCAAGTGTAGAGAGTAAACTAGGGTTAGGTGAATGGTTAGGTTAAGGGAATAAAACAAAATGGTCAACCTTTTCAACTCTTCATGAAGCTTCATGAAAGAACCAAGAAAAGCCACCATTTCATTTTACTTTTCCAAAATAAATGAACAAATAAATAAATAAATAATTAAACAAAACCCTAACCATTCATATAACCATGGTTTAATCTTTACACAAACTCAAGTTAACATGTATCATCAAACATGATACAATCAAGTGCACAAAAAAAAATATATCACATATACAATGTGCACATTAAGTGAGAAAATCCTTTTAAAGTGAACCAATACTGGTTAATGCAAAGTAATATATCAAATATATAATTATACATTAAATCATTAAATCAACACTTGATTCAATGATCCGGTCATGTCGCACATAACCGACTAGTATCCAATGTATCGACTTATCGAATCAATCTTTGATTCGATAACTAGGTTATATCGCATACAACCAATCGAAACATTCATCGCGAGAATGAAATACGGTATCACATACACGCATTATTCTCGGTCCTGCACATATCTCATATGCGATCCTATTTCGTTTCGCTTGAGCCAGGAAACCTCTGTATAGGACTCTAAAGACCCGTCAATACGCCGGCAGCAGATGATGATCATATCAAGCACCCACAAGCCGCAAGCGGTCTGCCAAACATAACGGCCACCCGGGTATTGAGCGATCAGAAGATCGACGAGCAAGCCTGCTCACACTCCTGTGAATCTAACCAGTAACACTTACCGTACAGTCCGGTCTGTTCGTCTGATATGTCGCATATCAAGTCTAGGGGTGGTAAACGTCAGACCCCAATAACCGATAAGTCGTGCCGATGTGAGGCTCATAACGGGTCGAGAAACTACTGGTAACACTTACCAGTAAATCTCAGATCAGCCCTGGCCAGGGACTTCCCTGTTACGGCCAATCGAGCACAGCGCAACATCAACCCCCAATACCGGGAGAGACGAAACCCCTCCTATCGCTCATTGCCTCCATGTGACTCGGGACTGTACCCAAAAACCACCGTTTTGCACGCCCTCATGGACGTGGTAAGGTGGAGATCAAAGCACAGTGGAAATCACACAAGACTCTATGACGATCTCGGGTCTACAGACTAACCTGCACAAGTGTCACCTGAGAACTGCCATCTGACGTGAGGTATAATACCATCTGGGAGTTCTCGGCGAGTCCGTCCAGTGTACCCAGTCTCTACTGAGCACCCGTATACCATCTCTGATGTCAAACACCAATGGATATGGGATCATCCATCGCCCATCTCATGGGTATACGCTAGTCTACACTGGTATATCGATGCCCCGTCTCGATACACCCACGACTAGGGACCTTGAAGGATGTACCTATGGACTACCATGTCCCCACTAGTATGATCTGTATCATAGTCCAGGTAGTCAAGTACACATCCTAAGGGCTTTACCAACATGTAACTATAAGACAGTTTAAAGAGACTAGTATACATGTTAAGATAAAGAGTAACCAGATAGCATATGTTAGTAATTTGTATGCCCTAAAGGCCATTATATGGATAGTGGAAACTTGGACATATTATCTATGGAGATAGATGAATTTCTTGCTCAACATGATAGTACGCTATCTGGTTTACTTTATCTGTACATGTAGATTTGATCTTTTACACATGTTGATAAAGCCCAAAGGATATTTGCTTGACCACTGTGATTATGATGCGGATCATACTAGTGGGGCACATGTAGTCTATAAGCATATCCTTGAACTGTTCCTAGTCGAGGGTGTATCGAGACAGGGCATCGATATTCCAGAGTAGACTAGCGTATACTATTCTTGTCCCATATGATGGGCGATGGATGATCCCATATCCATCTGGTGAGGAGACACCAAAAGATTGTATGCGGGTGCTCAGTGGAGACTGGGTACACTGAACGGACTCGCCGAGAACTCCTATGTGGTATTATATCTATCGTCGGATAGCAGTTCTCAGGGAATACTGGTACAGGTTAGTCTGTAGACCCGAGATCGTCATAGAGTCTTGTGTGTCCTCCCACTATACTTTGATCTCCACCCTACCACGGCTCTACTGAGTCGTGCAAACAGGTGGTCTTTAGGTACAGTCTCGAGGCGCATGGAGGCAATGAGCGATAGGAGGGGTTTCGTCTCTCCCGATATTGGGGGTTGATGTTGTGCTATGCTCGATTGGCTATAACATGAAGTCCCTAGCCAGGGCTGCTGAGATTTACTGATAACAGTTATCAGTAGTTTCTCGATCTGTTATGAGCCATACACCAGCATGACTTATTGAGTTACTGGGGTCGACGATACCATCCCTAGACATGATATGCAGCATATCTGACGAAAAGACCGGACTGTACGGTAAGTGTTGCCAGTTGGCTCGACGGGAGTTTTTACAGCTTCGCTGGTTTTCTTCTGATCGTTTCAATACCCGGGTGGCCGTTACGTTTAGCTGACCTCTTGCGGCTTGTAGATGTTTGATATGATCATCATCTACTGCTGGCGTATTGACGAGTCTTAGAGTCCCACAATGAAGTTTCCTGGCTCAGGCAAAAAGATGTGGTGTGCATATGAGATATGCGTGGGACCCGATTAAATACGGTTATGTGATAACGTATATTAATCAGGCATTTTCTATTTGACGGATCGTATGAGATATGACCGGTTTGCTAAATCAAGTGTTGATTTAACAAATTACATTTAGATTAAATCTTTAAGTAAATCCTTTGTATACATGCATGTATGCACATGATGATGTGCATGGACACATACATGCATACATAGTATCATGGTTGTTGATACAAGAATGGTGGCAATATAAGACTTATATTGAAGCTTTTAATTTGTATTTATCATTTTATGTTAATGTAAAGAATATCCACTCATGCTCCTTTATTCTTTAGTGGGTAAGCTTTACTTAACTTAATGAAAAGAATTTCCACCCATGCTTAATTCTTTAGGAAAAGAATTTCCACTCACAATTATGGTGGTAATGGAATAATGGTGATTATTCCTTTAGCATCACTATAAATAGCTTCATATGTGATATGAAACAAGATGTACAAAACTTGTGTACAAACATTGAAAAACCAAGAGAAAAATTGTGAACAAGGGTGGAAAAACAAGTTATCATATGTGATATGATAGAAAGCTCAAGCCACCATTATCTTCTTCTTCCTCTCTTGATTTCTCTCTTGAGTGAAGATTGACAAAGGAAAGGATTTCAATTGAAGAACATAAACCACATTATCATACTACACACATCTAGCCGATTTGTGTAGGGTGTTTACTCTACTTCGTTTGCGAAACAAGTAAGGTAAGGAGCTTTGGGCAAAGGGACTCCGGGTGGATCATCGTGGACAAGGAAGGCTTCCATCGATCCGTTCCAAACTCTCATAGTGCCAAGGAGTCACCGAGGGAGATCTACAAAGGTTGTAATCTTTCCTCTTAGTGATAGTTTTACATTTGCATATGATGCTTATTTGTATGAATCCCTAAAACTTCAAGTTTCGATTCTTGTCGAGTTAACTTAGCACCTCTAAAATTTTGATTATGGCATATGCGATGCTGCCGAACCCTTGATGAGATGCTAGGCTGACCCTTCAGTGGTATCAAAGCCAGGCTAGAGCTTTAGGTGATGCGTAGGCGATGTTAAAAGTCCGATCGAACCACGAAACACCAATTTGGACCGCTCTCTGGAAATTTTTTGAAAATTGGATTTTTCAAAATTAAAAGGTCTTAAAAAATTCAGCAGGCTATTTTAGAAATTACCATATAAAAAATTTTCAATGAACTCTCAAAAGAGCCGCGGATGAGCGGCCAAAGCATGGCTTTGGCCGCGCATCCGCGGCCGTACAAGGAGTTCAGGGAAATTTGTTTTTTTCAGTACACCTGATTAAATATGTACTTGCCTCTGGAATATTTTAAACTTGCTCAAGTGTTGAGTTTTCTGGAGATATATTGGTTTTAGTGATTCGATCGGAAAGGTTTAACTTCGTTCAGATTTTCAGATTTTTAGAACGTGTTAAAATGTTTGAACGAATATTAGAAACACAGTTTTTTCCTGTATTGGAAAAATTCCAAGTGTTGAATTTTTCCCGAATTCGAAACTTTCGAAAAACATGCAAGCGTATTTGTGGACACTCTAGAAGAACATAACCTTAACTCGATTATGTGACCGTCAAAACTATCACTGAACCTTAGGGTTTGTGGTAGTTTAGCGTTGCCACATGTGAGGCGTTGGTTTGGCCCTTCTACGGTTGGTCCATAAGGGGCTGTGGTATGTTCTAGAAATTTTTGAACTCGGCTCAAGTGTTGTGCAGTTTGGGAAATCTTGGGTGTTTGTTTATTCGATCGAAAAGTTTAACATTGTCTATTTATCTGAAATGTGATACAATATGTGGAATTCATATAGTTAGGCATGAAATACGAAGTATGTGATATTTCGAATTTATGATGTCTAAGGTGATTGTGGATTCCAAATGTTGTAGTTTTTCATTTTATTTTCTACGACCGTAAGTGTAGTATGTGGTGTATCGCCGTTTTCGTTGCTATACGTCAACGACAATCGGGATACGCATACTTACTTACGTTGATGATATGAGATATTATGTGTTGCTGAGATATGATGAGTAGGATTGTCGCGAATGAATAGCCGGGGGTTTTTATGTGAGATGAGAGTTTTTATTTTCATTCATGTATAAATCAATTGTATATTATTTACTTTTCCGCATTAGGATAGACCCAAGGAGGGGAGCACAAGTGACCGGGTTCTAGGGTTCAGTGGGAGGCCATCTCGAGGAGTCGAGACCGGGTCTCCTAAACTCTAGAATTGGCGGGATCACTTGCCGCTCTCGTAGGGGTCTAAGGGTGTGGGCTTGGCTATTCATCACGACCGTGGAATCCGTATTTTCTATTGTTGGCTCGATACAAAATACGGACATCCTAGATATCCTTTTATATGCTTCTGCTGTTGATATTCTGTAATGTGATTACTTAGTATACGTTGCTTATATTTTACACCCGCGCTAGTCCCGCCCCGCTATGCCGTTAGTTAAGTAACCTAACGGTGCATAACGGGACACTGTGGCGAATGCAGATGGTATAAGTATACGTTCTATTCTGTGATGGCTTAAGAACTTAAATGATGGGATCACATTAATGAGATTAATGTAAAGAAAAGAAACCTAATGATGTTGTAGAATCGGATTTGAAACAAACTCGGCTTTTTATGAAAAATGCAAGTTTCAAGAAGATGCGGAGCTTAAGCCACTCCTTTTCTTAACCGTTTGATTCTACAACGAGATCAAGTTCAAAGCGTTAAAGGTTTTCTTAAAAACCATCCGCAACCCTCCGTCATTTTAGGAACCAGAGTACTTAGTATTCGTGCTGCGTATGTTGATTATAGTCAAGGCGTAGTGTACGGTAGCTAAGTGATGTCTTCCTACAAAGCATATGATGCGATTAGTTAGGATATTCATGTGATTATGTTGATCATAGTCAAGGGTCATATGGGTGGGTCTAATTAATCACGAAATGACGGGTAGAATTTGACTAGTACTTATGATATGTTGACCATAGCCAAGGTCATAAGTGACTAGGGGTAAAAACCATATCGGGAATTTCAAGAGTTGAAATTTGCAATGAGATTGCATACCATCTATATGATAGTTGGATCTCGATCTCATTGTGAGTAAGTGTTACTTCCAGGAAAATTATTCCTGGCTAGTTTTCTTTTCAGGTTTTGAAAGAAAATTTGATAAAAGCAGTGGGAGACATTGATTAGATAAAATAATAACCAATCTAATTCTTTGAAAGAGCAATTCGCTAAGTGTATCCTTTTCTCTCTCCGAATGGCAGTTACAGATGTCAGGACTTAAGCTTCTACTTGAGAAAAATAAACTTACAGGACCAAATTATAAAGAATGGTTGAGGAACTTGAACATTGCACTTTCATATGATAAGGTATCATATGTCCTCAATACTGAAGCCACACCCGTCCCAGGACCTGAATTATCTGTCTCGGATAGGGAGATCTGAAAAACTTGGGAAAATGACTGCAACACGGCCAAGTGCCTCACGCTCGCTTCTATGGACAATGTCCATCAGAAGCAACACGAGAATATGGATGTGCAATCCAACTTTCTTCACACAAAGGAGTTGTATGAAGAGCAATCTCGTACCTTGAGATACGAGGCATCTAGAAAGCTGTTTCAGATGCGAATGGCCCCTGGTGCATCAGTTGGAGACCATGTTTTGAAGATGATTGGTCTTATTGAAGAACTTGAGGGACTGGGATGGACTATGGATAATGAGCAATATACGGATATTGTTCTACAGTCTCTCCCCCCTGCCTTTGCTCCGTTCATAGTAAATTTCAATATGAATGGTTTGGAGAAATCATTGCCTGAACTTCTCAATATGTTGAGAAGTGCAGAGAACACAATGAAAACGGCAAGGACTCCCGCTCTGCATGCTGGGCCATCTTCCTCTTCATTCCCAAAAGCTAAGGCCAAGGGAAAGAAGAAGAAGAAGTCTATCACACAGAAAGGAGGAGTTAGAAAGGCGAAGGGGAAAGACAAAGCCGGGGCTATGGGAAGCGGAAAAGGAGAATGTTTTTACTGTAAAAAGTCAGGACATTGGAAACGCAACTGTGCTGAATATCTTGCTGATCTCAAGAAGAAGAAGCATGCTGATGCTTCCACTTCAGGTGTGTTTGTAACTGAAAACTGTTTTTCTTTAAATTCGGCATCCTGGGTATTGGATACCGGTTCTGGTTCTCACATCTGCAATTGTATGCAGGGATTGAGAAATAGTAGAGTTTTAAAAATTGGAGATCATACTCTGCGGGTTGGAAATGGTTCCAATATACATGCTGTATCCGTGGGAGAGTATCATCTAGGGTTGCCTTCAGGAAGTATTTTGGTTTTGAACCCGTGTTATTTTGTACCAAGTATGTTGTGTAACATAATATCCGTTTCTTTGTTGGACAATGAAGGATATCATTTTATATTGAAAAATAATGTTATGAACATTAACCTGAATCAAGAGTTGATTGGGTTTGGTACATTAAATAACGGTATTTACATCCTGAACCAACACACAGTTTTCAATATACAACATACTAGTAAAAGAAAGTTTTCAGATATAAATGAAGCTTTTCTTTGGCATTGTAGACTTGGTCATATTAATGAAACAAGACTAAACAAGCTACATAAAGATGGATATTTAAATCCGTTTGAATATAAATCTTATGCGACTTGCCAGTCTTGTATCAAAGGTAAAATGACCAAAACTCCGTTTAGTGGACACGGAGAGAGAGAGCTGGTGAACTCTTAAGCCTCATACATAGTGATGTATGCGGACCAATGTCTACACTTGCAAGAGGTGGTTTTTCATACTTCATCACTTTTACTGATGATTTCTCAAGATTCGGACACGTGTTTTTGATAAAGCACAAATCTGAAGCTTTTGAGAAATTCAAGGAGTATAAACTTGAAGTAGAGAAGCAAACAGGCTTGAGCATCAAGAAACTTCGATCGGATCGAGGTGGAGAGTATTTAAGTACAGAGTTTCTAGACTTCTTAAAAGAGAATGGGATTCTCTCTCAGCTCACTCCTCCTTACACACCGCAGCACAATGGTGTGTCAGAACGGAGGAATCGTACCCTATTGGATATGGTACGATCCATGATGTGTGATGCTGAGTTACCGCTTTCCTTTTGGGGACATGCATTGGAGACAGCAATGTATCTATTGAACAGGGTGCCAACCAAGACCGTGTCTACCACTCCATATGAGATGTGGAATGGAAAGAGACCATCTCTTAAAAGGTTTAGGATTTGGGGTTGTCCGGCTTTTGTTAAAAAGCAGAATCCAGACAAACTCGAGACACGTCGGTCATGTGTAAATTTGTGGGGTATCCAAAACATTCGTATGGATATCTATTCTACCACAAAGAGGAACAAAAGGTGTTTGTTGCTCAGCATGCCACATTTTTGGAAAATGAGTTCTTTACGGAAAGTACTAATGGCAATATGGTAGAACTAGAAGAGGTTCTAGAGACACAAATTACTCAGGAGGAATTGGTTGAAACTGATGTTGCAGTGGAACTTCAAGAACCTCAGCCGCTCAGGAGGTCTAGTAGAACTTCTCACCCACCAGAGAGATACTATGGGTTTCTCATAGATGGTGATAGAGAAGATTGCATCATGGATGATGATGACCCTACTAGTTTTCAGCAAGCTATCATGAGTGGTGACTCAGTGAAATGGCTGGAAGCAATGAGATCCGAAATGGAGTCAATGTACACCAACAAAGTATGGACTTTGGACGTTGCGCCTCCTGGGATAAAACCCGTTGGGTGCAAATGGATCTTTAAAAGAAAGATTGGTGTAGATGGACAGGTGGAGACCTATAAAGCAAGGCTTGTAGCAAAAGGTTTTCGTCAAAGACCATGCTTGGACTATGATGAAACTTTCTCTCCAGTAGCAATGCTTAAATCCATTAGGATCCTACTTGCTATTGCTGCTCACTATGATTATGAAATCTGGCAGATGGACGTGAAAACTGCATTTCTAAATGGTGATTTAGAAGAATGTGTTTTTATGGATCAGCCAGAGGGCTTCATTGATAGTGGGAGCAGCGGGAAAGCATGTAGATTGCTTAAATCCATTTATGGATTAAAGCAGGCCTCAAGGAGCTAGAACATCTGCTTTGATGATACAATCAAAGAGTTTGATTTTGTCAGAAATGAAGATGAACCATGTATTTATAAGAAGATTGTAGGGAGTACTGTCACATTCCTCGTATTGTACGTTGATGACATTCTCCTGATAGGAAATGATGTTCCTATGCTACAATCGGTCAAACTATTCTTATCACAAAGGTTCTCCATGAAGGACCTGGGTGATGCCTCGCGCATTTTGGGATTAGGATCTATAGAGATAGATCCAAGAGGTTATTGGGACTGTCCCAATCAAAATACATAGACACCATTCTAAAGAGGTTTAGTATGGAAGATTCAAAGCGTGGTGCCTTGCCTGCTAGTCATGGAATCACTCTCTCTAAGGACTTCTGTCCGAAGACTGATGAAGAGAGAGCTCGCATGAGCGTTATACCCTACGCTTCAGCCGTGGGATCTATAATGTATGCGATGTTGTGTACTCGCCCTGATGTGGCTTATGCACTGGCTGTAGTAAGCAGGTATCAATCCAACCCAGGGGAAAAATATTGGATAGCAGTGAAGAACATTCTTAAGTACTTTCGAAGGACTAAAGAATTGTTCTTGGTGTATGGTAATGGGGATCTCCAGATGGAGGCCTTTACCGATTCAAGCTTCCAAAGTGACAAGGATGACAGTAAATCAATCTCAGGGTTTGTATTTACCCTAAATGGAGGAGCGGTTAGTTGGAAGAGTTCCAAACAGGACACCGTTGCAGACTCCACGATGGAAGCTGAGTATATTGCTGCAAGTGATGCTGCTAAGGAAGCCGTATGGATGAAGAAGTTCATTGCGGAACTAGGAGTAGTTCCAACCATTGTTGATCCAATACCATTGTATTGTGATAATAATGGAGCTATAGCATTAGCCAAAGAACCAAGGTCCCATCAGAAATCCAGACACATCCTAAGGAGATATCATCTGATCCGGGAGATAGTAGATCGCCAGGAGATCGAGATTCGGAGAGTAGATACAAAGGATAACACAGCGGATCCATTCACCAAGGCACTTCCACAGCCTCAGCATGAGCGACTGTTTGAAATGTTGGGTATGAGATACGCCAATAACTGGCCTTAGTGCAAGTGGGAGATTGTTAGTAATTTGTATGCCCTAAAGGCCATTATATGGATAGTGGAAACTTGGACATATTATCTATGGAGATAGATGAATTTCTTGCTCAACATGATAGTACGCTATCTGGTTTACTTTATCTGTACATGTAGATTTGATCTTTTACACATGTTGATAAAGCCCAAAGGATATTTGCTTGACCACTGTGATTATGATGCGGATCATACTAGTGGGGCACATGTACTCTATAAGCATATCCTTGAACTGTTCCTAGTCGAGGGTGTATCGAGACAGTGCATCGATATTCCAGAGTAGACTAGCGTATACTATTCTTGTCCCATATGATGGGCGATGGATGATCCCATATCCATCTGGTGAGGAGACACCAAAAGATTGTATGCGGGTGCTCAGTGGAGAATGGGTACACTGAACGGACTCGCCGAGAACTCCTATGTGGTATTATATCTATCGTCGGATAGCAGTTCTCAGGGAACACTGGTACAGGTTAGTCTGTAGACCCGAGATCGTCAAAGAGTCTTGTGTGTCCTCCCACTATACTTTGATCTCCACCCTACCACGGCTCTACTGAGTCGTGCAAACAGGTGGTCTTTGGGTACAGTCTCGAGGCGCATGGAGGCAATGAGCGATAGGAGGGGTTTCGTCTCTCCCGGTATTGGGGGTTGATGTTGTGCTATGCTCGATTGGCTATAACATGAAGTCCATGGCCAGGGCTGCTGAGATTTACTGATAAGAGTTATCAGTAGTTTCTCGATCTGTTATGAGCCATACACCAGCATGACTTATTGAGTTACTGGGGTCGACGATACCATCCCTAGACTTGATGCAGCATATCTGACGAAGAAACCGGACTGTACGGTAAGTGTTGCCAGTTGGCTCGACGGGAGTTTTTACAGCTTCGCTGGTTTTCTTCTGATTGTTTCAATACCCGGGTGGCCGTTACGTTTAGCTGACCTCTTGCGGCTTGTAGATGTTTGATATGATCATCATCTACTGCTGGCGTATTGACGAGTCTTAGAGTCCCACAATGAAGTTTCCTGGCTCAGGCAAAAAGATGTGGTGTGCATATGAGATATGCGCGGGACCCGATTAAATACGGTTATGTGATAACGTATATTAATCGGGCATTTTCTATTTGACGGATCGTATGAGATATGACCGGTTTGCTAAATCAAGTATTGATTTAACAAATTACATTTATATTAAATCTTTAAGTAAATCCTTTTGTATGCATGCATGTATGCACATGATGATGTGCATGGACACATACATGCATACATAGTATCATGGTTGTTGATACAAGAATGGTGGCAATATAAGACTTATATTGAAACTTTTAATTTGTATTTATCATTTGAAGTTAATGTAAAGAATATCCACTCATGCTCCTTTATTCTTTAGTGGGTAAGCTTTACTTAACTTAATGAAAAGAATTTCCACCCATGCTTAATTCTTTAGGAAAAGAATTTCCACTCACAATTATGGTGGTAATGGAATAATGGTGATTATTCCTTTCTCATCACTATAAATAGCTTCATATGTGATATGAAACAAGGTGTACAAAACTTGTGTACAAACAATGAAAAACCAAGAGAAAAATTGTGAACAAGGGTGTGAAAACAAGTTATCATATGTGATATGATAGAAAGCTCAAGCCACCATTATCTTCTTCTTCCTCTCTTGATTTCTCTCTTGAGTGAAGATTGACAAAGGAAAGGATTTCAATTGAAGAACATAAACCACATTATCATACTACACACATCTAACCGATTTGTGTAGGGTGTTTACTCTACTTCGTTTGCGAAACAAGTAAGGTAAGGAGCTTTGGGCAAAGGGACTTCGGGTGGATCATCGTGGACAAGGAAGGCTTCCATCGATCCGTTCCAAACTCTCATAGTGCCAAGGAGTCACCGAGGGAGATCTACAAAGGTTGTAATCTTTCCTCTTAGTGATAGTCTTACATTTGCATGTGATGCTTATTTGTATGAATCCCTAAAACTTCTAGTTTCGATTCTTATCGAGTTAACTTAGCACCTCTAAAATTTTGATTATGGCATATGTGATGCTACCGAACCCTTGATGAGGTGCTAGGCTAACCCTTCAGCATACTATCATATCGAGCAAGAAAGTCATCTCTATATATGTCCAAGAATCCAATATAATATACATCATCTGTACAATACTGGCCTCTAGGGTATACATACAACTAACACTATCATCCCGCTCGTTCTGCTGCCCGGGCCCAGGCACGTGCTTCTGTCGCCGGAGGTATTTATTACACTTCAATTTTCGTTAAACCTTGATTTCTTAATACCACTTTGTCTTAATATTGATTGTCTTGATATTTCTTGTAGATGCAAGACATCCCCATACCGAGAGGGGGACTCGAGGCCCGAATCAGTCCCACAGGCTGAGGCCCGACAGAGCTAGGTGGGAGGCAGCATTCCCCCTCTTCTTTACCCCTTATTATCGCTATTCCGATGATTATGCCGAGAGGTTCAGCCGGTATATAGGGGATGAGAGCCGCCTCGTGAAGAAGTATCCACTTCACGTTGAGTGGGACGACCAGCACCGGCGCTCATTTTCCTTCTTCTGGGATCAGGCTCGGGTATTAGTATATATTTTCATTTGACTTATATATTTATTATTATTTAACACTTGTAATTTAATAACATTGTTTTTTTTGTATTTGCAGTTGGATTATGACTTTCAGCCTGTACCTGACCTTGATCACCCTGAGAGAGTGCTCGATCTTTAAGCTCTGTACCATGGCCTGATGAAGAACATGCAATCAAAGGTCTGATACAATAGGAACGAGCTGAAGATCGACTGCTATTCCCTATGGATGGCGACCCCCGAGGTAAAGAGAGCGGCTCTCCTACATACTCTGGCCTTTGCGAGAGTCAACGTAGATACATGGCCTCTCTTGTACCAATATTTTGACTCTCAGCGCAAACAGGTTTGTATTTTAAATGTAATTCATTGTTTAGTATATAATTTATTTTTTTGTGTTGCTTAATTAGAAAACTAAATCTGAATGTGTTGTGCAGAAACAAGCCTATCAAAATAAAGAGAATAGAAAGTCGGCGAAGAGGGGTCGCCCCACTTATACAAATGGCTCGAGAAATATTACTCGTGCCATGGAGGCATCAGTAAATTACAATAGATATACTTGATATAATGTAATATTAAGAGTTATTTTATAATATATGTAAATTTTTTGCGAATTGCAGAGAGCTCAGACCCTGGCGCAGGGTGGTACACCGAACGTGCTGACCGTGTATTTTGCCATCAACGACACCTCGACAGATCCCACCGCGGGCGAGCTTCGATTCCCCGACACCGCTACTCAGGAGTATTGCGTAAATGTTAATATTTATTCTAACAGGTTTGAAATTTTTGTTTTGAAAAGTTCAAATTTAAATGATATACTTGTATTTTACTAGTTAATGTGGGTGTAGGAGTGGGTGGTGGAGCAGGTAGAGGCATCGGGGATCGATTTTATTGGACAGAACGATCCGATGCTGCTGACCCCAGTCCTAAACGTCGCACACGGAGGGCACCATGGAGGTTGAGAGAGAGGCCGGGGACTGGGTCCTAGCAGGGCCCATATGAGGTTGGACTCTACTCCGGCGGTTACTTTCCCTACCCCCTGTGAGCGACGTCTAGAACAAGATGTTGCCACCTTAAAGACCACCGTCCAGTAGTTGAAAGAGATGATGGTATGTATACTGCTTAATAGTAAAATATTATATCATATTATAGATAGTAACATAACCAATATTAGTAGCCTGAGCTTATTTAGTTGTAGACTTAAATTTGATTAATCATACTTACATAGAACTGTCTAATTAAAATAAACTACAGTTTTCCAAACTAGATATCCAAACGAGGCTTAAGTTCCTAAGTATTCTTAAATTGGGGTTTCACAATAACCTGATAATGATACGAATTCGACTAATACACAGTTCTTACTCGTTTATTACACACAAAAATGAAAAGATGCGACAGGGTACTTTGGCTGCGGCTCCACATGCATCTTCTTTGGCTGCGGCTCCGCAAGCCACTACCTCGGTTACGGTTGCACAGACCACTCCTGCCGCTCCACAGCCTGCTCAGACTACCGCACAGTCCGCTCCTTCATTGGTCGAGTTTTTGATGACTCAGGGCTGCACCGAGGAGCAGATGCATCGGATTACGGCGATTATCAGAGGTGGAGGAGCTGGACCGAGCTAGAGTAGCATTTTTTTATATTTTAAGCATGTATGTACTTATATGATACATATTGTATATATTTTGGACGATATTGGTGGTGTTTGCATGTTCACGATGATTTAGATTGATATAGTATTCTGTTTGTTGATTTCTTTTATATATTATGTGTGAGATGTTGATTATGAATACTGCGTTATTTGGTTATATGCTGTATATATTATTGTGCACAGGGCGAGGAAAAAATAGGAAGCCCTTTTTTTATAAAAAAAACCATGATATTTTGTCCCTACGGATTAATCCGTTGGGCCATATGTTGCACCTACGGATTAATCCGTAGTCGATAGTTTGCCCCTATATATTTATCCGTAGGGACAAAATATCAAGATACCTGATATTTTGCTCCTATGGACTCAGTAACATGCGTTAAACTTGCACCTACGAATAAATCCTTCGGGGCTTTTGTCTGTCCCTACGGATTACGCCGTAAGGATCTAAAGATGGACCTACGAAAAAATCCGTAGGGGTTTATATCTGGATCTACGAATAACTCCGTAGGGGTATGTGTTTGCCCCTACGGATTTAAATCCGGAGGGGCAACTATTTTATTTTATAAACCAATAAATTAAATAAATATTTTGGCCTTACGGATTACACCGTAGGGACATATGTCCTTACGAAGTAAACCGTAGAGGCAATTATTAATCCGTAGGGGCATGTTCAGGACGAAGACTTGCACCTGTGGTCTTTGCACCTACGGTGTATTTTTGTGCCCCTACGAATATATCCGTAGGGGCAGTGAGTTGCCCTCACGGATTTATCCATAGGGGCAACCCCTTATTGTAGTAGTGATAGAGTAACTTAGAGTGTTATGAAATATTTTTTGAAATTTAAAAAGAAAAAAAAATGCATGCATGGGTTTTGGAGGTTTGGTTATATCAAGGATCTTAATTAAACACAATATTTACATTCTAAAAAATATTTAACAAGTATTGATAATAAATATATTAAATATAAAATATGTATTCTCATGTATAGAAAAATTAATGAAAAATCTTGATTTTGTTCAATACGGGCCGGGCAAAACCCACGAACCCGCGGATCGGATCGACTCGATGATACTTGTAAACGGACGACTTAGGTATGAGTAATATTTTAACGGATGGTAAATCTGTGACCCATAATATATATTTTACTGGTTGACCGTAGGCTAAACGGACACCAAATCATTATTGACAACTATAGTGATGGTACATAATAAGTTAAGGTAAAGTGTAGGTTTCCGTCCGATCTAATATTATCCGGTTCGCATTATTGAATAATTAATGCATCCTCTTTTGATACCATAGATCTCATTTTCTATGATTAGGGTATAGTCCAAGCAAAATAAGCCAAAAGACTTGGTAACAATTCGTCTGGTCAAATTAATTAAAGATTCGTAAGTACGTCTCCTTGCATCGTCAATGCTGCTAGACAGAAAGCATGCATAGGGCAACCGCGGTTAGTTGCAGTCATGATTTGGTCAAGTAGTAATGGAAGAAAGAGAGGGGAACATGGAAACAAAATTTCTCTTCTGAAAGGGACTGGGGTTTTCTTACGTATAATTATGTTTGAAAATTCCACTTGCTAAATGATTATGCCTTATTTTGAAAGTAAAAAGTACAAAAAAAGTTCATTGGGAGTTATCAATCTCCCTTTATACCTGTTAAAACTGATCAATACTGGACAATAAATTTGTTAAATATCCTAAATATCTTTGTTGTAGCATAGGATAGACATATGATTTTTATGAAACGGAGGCATCTTATTACCATGGTAATCATATATTCTTGCGAATGCTTTTTACACCCAAACAAACTTGGTAACTGTTCATGGGAATATAGGATTACAACCTTGATATTACCTCCAACCAAATAAGTTGCGAGCATTTTTGGCCACAACCTGTATCTTTTGCCCAACGATATTTATTTTAATCCATATTAAATAGAAAGCCTGGTTGGTATCGATCCTGGGTTGTTCTTATATCATATTAAACAGCCTTTCCACTGCATTACAACTCCGAAGTTATGTTATAAACGTGAGTTTTGGACTATACATAAAATTGGCTATTTATTGTTCGCACTAAAAGCCAATTATGGAGAACAACGGCCGATGGATAGTAAAAAAATTTACTGGTCGAATGTCTAAAGGATAATGATAACAAGCCGAAATCATTATTCGGCCGAGTATTCGGACCAACTGGCGAACTCACGCAAGAATGTAGGCTGAAATCTGCAAGCGGATGCTGCTTGTGGCCAGGAACAAAGAAGAACTTGAGGATTTGTTGCGTGCATCAAGGGAGTAATGACTACTCCTAAAACTCTATAAATAAAAGAGAGCTCAAGATTATTCTCTGATTAATCAAACATTTGTATGATATATATCAGAAGCAATATATAAGACTAATGCAACGCACTTTAACGCGTACATCATGTACGAGCACGACCGGCTCGAGATCGAGCAGATGAAAGGAAAATCGGGGATTTTTTCAATCAATTAGGATTTATTTATATTTGGATAGATCATAATTGATTGGATAGATCATAATTAGATTTTTCAATCAATTAGGATTTATCTATATTTCTATATATGGCTAGATCATAGTTGATTCGCTTGATTTAATTTTATTAGAAAAATTTATTTTTTAATCTTTTCCTCATTAAATTAGGATTGCTTTTATTCCTAATTATCTCTTCATTAAACCGAGTTGCTTCTCAAGATGTTATTTAGCTATAAATAAAGCCTATGGTCTCTTGTAAAGGTTATCTTGAAAATTAATAAAAAATTAAGTTTCTCTTTTTCTCGTAGATTCGGTACGGTCATGAATTCTACCAAACTCTACGGTCTTATCATCTTACCCTTAGCAGCGGCGCGTTCAGTTGTCCAGACTTGCGGAATTTAATAATTCTCCACATCCCAAAACGCAGTTCAGTACTCTTTGGATACCTTATCCACTACTACAATAAGGGATTGTCCCTACGGATAAAGGTATTCGTTGGGGTAATAAAAGATTTCCCTTACGGATTACTCCGTAGGCCCCTATGGTTGTCTCTACGGTGCCCTACGAATTAATTTAATAATATTAAAACGTAATTTGTTATTTGGCCCTACGGAGCCGCAAAAGAAGGCCCTACGGTTTAATCCGTAGGGACATAAATAGGTTATTAATAAAAAAAAATAAAGCACAGAAAACTCCTTGTTCCCAAAAATTCCTCGCTCTCACTCTCCCGTGCACGCCTCTCGTCGCCATCGCCCTCCCGCATGCGCCTCATCGTTCCCGACATCACCGTCGACTTCCTCGTCAACGTTAGGAACTCTCTCGTCATCGATTGCGTCGTCGACCGACCATCTCCGGTCTCCTCCATCGCCAGCTTAAGATTAGTAAATTTCATGTTTTAACTTCTAATTATGTATTTATTTATGTTATTGTTGATTATTGGGTTGCTACTTAGGGTTAGAGTTAGGGTTTGGGTTAGGGTTAGGGTTAGGGTTCGGTGTATGGTTAGTGTTCGGTTCAGTTAGGGTTAGGGTTATGACATGGATTAATCTTTTGGGTGTTCTTTGAGAAAGTTTCAGCTTGTAACAATTTCTGTTTACTGTGAAGTTTCCTTTTTGAAGTCACTACTCACTTGTTAAAACTCGATGGTGGGATGATAATTTTTCGGTTTGGGGTTAGGTGAGGGTTAGGTTTAGGGTTAGGGTTAAGGCTAGGGTTAGTCAGGATTAGTTAGGTAAAATTGGGTTGGTGATGATTAGGGTTAGGGTTAATTAGATTAATTAGGGTTAATTTTGGTTTAGGATAAAGTTAATTTGGGTAGGGGTTTAGGTGATGATTAGAGTTAAGTTGATTTGGGTTAGGGTTTGGGCTAGGGTTAATTTGGGTTAATTAGGTAAAATAGAGTGTATTTGTGTTAGGGTGTTGATTAGGTTTTATTTGGGTTAAATTTTGAGTTGATTAGGGTTTATTTGGATTAGGGTGATGATTAGGTTTAATTTGGGTTAATTAGGTTAATTTAGGTTAATTTTGGGTTAATTATGGATAATTTGAGTTAGGGTGATCATTAGGGTTTAATTTTGGGTTAATTAGGGATAATTTGAGTTAGTTAGGGCTAGAGTTTAGGATGCACTAGTTCTTTCAGTAGGATACTCGATGATAACGTAAACGCACAACTTTACCGTAAACCTAACCCTTCATATAAGAACTTAGTTCTTCCTCTGGTTGAGTTTGCAGAAGCAAATCTCCTTTTAAGTTGAGAATTTAATTCTTATCGGGGAGATTTTGTTCTGCAGATTCAAAACTTAGGGGAAAAGAACCAAGTTAGAAAGAAATTATAGGGACATATGAGAATTTAATTCCTCCAAAAATTAGGGTTAGGGCTAGGGTGCATAGTACCTTCAGAAGGATACTCGATGATAACGTAAACGCACAACTTTAACGTAAACTTAACTTTTCATATAAGAACTTAGTTCTTCCTCTGGTTGAGATTTGCAGAAGCAAATCTCTCCACAAGTTGAGAATTTAATTCTTATCGGGGAGATTTTGTTCTGCAGATTCAAAACATAGGGGAAAAGAACTAAGTTAAAAATAAATAACAGGGACATATGAGAATTTAATTCCTCCAAAAATTAGGGTTAGGGTTTAGGGTGCACTAGTACATTCAGTAGGAGACTCTATGATAACGTAAACGCACAACTTTACCGTAAACTTAACCCTTCATACAAGAACTTAGTTCTTCCTCTGGTCGAGATTTACAGAAGCAAATCTCCCACAAGTTGAGAATTTAATTCTCATCGTGGAGATTTTGTTCTGCAGATTCAAAATTTAGGGGAAAAGAACTAAGTTAAAAAGAAATAATAGGGACATATGGGAATTTAATTCCTCCAAAAATTAGGGTTAGGGTTTAGGGGGCACTAGTACCTTCAGTAGGATACTCGATGATAGCGTAAACGCACAACTTTACCGTAAACTTAACCCTTCATATAGCAACTTAGTTCTTCCTCTGGTTGAGATTTGCAGAAGCAAATCTCCCGACAAGTTGAGAATTTAATTCTCGTCGTGGAGATTTTGTTCTGCAGATTCAAAACTTAGGGGAAAACAACCAAGTTAAAAATAAATAACAGGGACATATGGGAATTTAATTCTTCCAAAAATTAGGGTTAGGGTTTAGGGTGCACTAGTACTTTCAGTAGAATACTCGATGATAACGAAAACACATAACTTTACCGTAAACTTAACCCTTCATATAAGAATTTAGTTCTTCCTCTGGTTGAGATTTGCAGAAGCAAATCTCCACACAAGTTGAGAATTTAATTCTAATCGGGGAGATTTTGTTCTGCAGATTCAAAACTTAGGGGAAAAGAATCAAGTTAAAAATAAATAACATGGACATATGGCAATTTAATTTCTCCAAAAATTAGGGTTAGGGTTTAGGGTGCATGTTCATACCATAATATTGTATTATTATATTCCTCATTTTTATTCGTTTTATAAATAAACAGGTGCTTTTGATGCATGTCTGCTACATATTACAAGATACAGGTTCTTGGAGCGAAAACAGTGAAAAAGACAAAAGATGACACAAAAGAGGGACTTTTGACCAACAAGTAGAAGGATCCTAGTCAAGCCTAGACGAAGAACAGTTCACAAAGGTACAAGGCAACACAAGGTCCAAAACGTCAAAATGAACGGTTAAAAGACCATTACAAGTTTTCACTGAAGATCTGGAGAAGACCCAGAAGCCAAATGGAGAAAAGAACTAAAGAAATAAAAAGCCCAAACAGCAGAGAAGCAGCCCACAAAAACTAATCAGAAGATCCGACCAATGGGCCGCAGAACCGCGGCCCTACCCCCACCCATGCCGCGGTTCCGCGGCCATCTACTGCACGTGTCGGTGCAGAAAACTCTTGGCGGTGCGTCGGTGCTTTTGTTAGGATTTTTAGGGGGTATATCTGTAATAGCACATGTGCGAGCAATTGTAACCCTAATTTTCCTATTCCCTATAAATATGTATTCTAAATATTGTATGGGGGATGCCTCTTTTTCATAAATAAAAATTCAGATTCATTTGAAATTTGGAGAGCATCTGTTTTGTAAGTTCATCTTTTAATTTCTGTCTTAGTTTTATAATTAAATTCTTGCCTTAGATTAATTAATCTTTTGCCTTAGTTAAATCTAGTGTAGAATCTCTTAAACCGCAGTAGGTAATTAATCCAGTAGATCTAAAAATACACATACTAAAAAATGATGTTTTTAATAGATCCCCTAATGAGCGAGTAACTTCCTCGCTTGTTAGGGTTAGGGATAGAGGAGGGATTGAGAGATGAAGATCTCTCATATCTTTCGTGCCCAACCATTTGTAATAATTAGAATTTCATGCATACATGCATGATCCGCTCCCTACGGCACCCTGCCCACGAGGTAAAGGTGAAACCGTAGTATAAAGGACCGGACATGCATGTCTTCCATGAAGGTTAGAGCAATTATTAGGAAATGACGGACAAGGATCTAGAGGAAGAAACATTGTTTCTTCCTAATCATCCTAATCCCCTTTACTAATAATTGCTATAACTCCTAAAAGACTTAATTTAGGGCATTGAAAGAGGTGTGAAATTTAATTTTATCAAACTTCATCTATACCTAATCCTAGCAAGTTTCTTAATTCTCGTACAACTTAGTTTTTAGATTTAATTAAAAGATCCAACACCCATTGGAATTAGCTCGTAAGAACACTTAGGAAATTAACACCATCCCTGTGGACCTACCCGTACTCACCGGCTAGCTGCAAAGCGACGCCGTTCTTGATTGCGGTAAAATATTTTTGATCGTTAAAATCCTACATTAATCAAATAGCGCCGTTGCCGGGGATGGCGTAAAAATTTCCTTTTTGTAATTTCGAGTTAATATAAATTTTTTAAAAAAAATCATAAAAATCTGAAAATATAAAAAGTACAAAATTTTTATCATTTTTTTTATTATTTGAAGGGTTTATCGTTTGAATTTTGCAGAAACAGCGAAGAATCTCGGATCTGGAAAATTCCAGAGTGCGAAACAGAAATAGTTACATCAGAACAGAAGGGAAATTTCACATCAGAACTGTACAATTTTTCCAGAGCCTTGATCACTCCTCCAGACCGCGAAACCGCGGCTCAATAGGGTCCCAAACCGCGGAACCGCGGCGGCCACGTGGCCACAGTGAGCGAAACTTTGTCTGTTTGTTTTCTATTTTCCTCCTCTGTCAACCTATATATATCTTTTTGCGAGATTTGCTGCAGGATTCTTTGCGCATAAATAAGAATATCTTTCCCCATCTCAATAACAGATTTTCTGCAGGATTCTTTGTGCCGCGCTAAAAAATATTTAATTGCAAGTGAAATTACTGCTTTGCATATTTTAATCGGACTTTAAGGGGCTATTGACCAACTCAGATTGGGTGGGGATTTCATCACCCTTCCCAGGACCCCAGAAATCACTTAAAGCATTTGCATTGACCGCTCTTAATTAAAAAATACTAGACTCAGCCCTAAGGACTTCGAGCTCAATAGGACAGAGGACTAGTTATAGGCATCGATCGTTTATCCTAACCTGACTTTGCGGTGTCTAGGCAAGTGTGTCTAAGGCAAGTGGTTATTTAATTAGGACCGCTACTTGTAGCGGGGAGCCTCCCACTTACCTGGCACTTACCTGGCCGCAATTGGCGGTGAAGAGGCGGTTCTAGGTCCTATTTCTAATCCTAGTTAGGAGCTGTCTAGCTGACCTAGGTGACCCTAGATCTAGGCCTGATTGTGCATTTGTGGTTGATCGCATTTGTGTCACAAGTCTCTTTTCAAAAAAAAAATCTCTTTGCAAAAATTTCACATAAAAAAGGAAAAATCTTTTCAAAAACTTGCAACTTGTCGCTAAAGAAGTCCTTGCACTCCACTTACACCACTTTTTCTCATTGACGTTTTCTTACCTCCACATTCTGTCTTTCATTTTTCTGACTACACTACCCCTTTAGTGTATGTCACTTTGGACTATGGACACTAGCGCCCGATTAGTCCGTGTTTCGTTAGTACCGACTGACGAACCTTTCGACACCGAAGTCGAAATTCCGTCCACTTCCTTACCTCCACCTTCAAATTCTTCTTCCGAAGGTATGTCGGGATACAATCCTAACAACACCTTACCGACGGGAATGATTCCACCTCCGTTAGGTGCGAATAACCCGAATCACCCGCCTGTTGAAGCGCCCACAAGAGTTGCGCTCCAGGATCTCTTCTACCATGTCCGCACTTCTTTACCCACCTGTCTTTCACCCCCACCGGTAAATGGGGACAATTTTGAAATAAAACCCCACTTCATCAATATGCTGCCAAAATTTCATGGATTGGAATCCGAAGATGCTTATATCTTTATCAATAAATTCCAAAACGTTTGCGCCATGATGAAAACTACCCAATTAAGTGATGACGCTATAAAGCTAAGGGTCATTCCTTTCACCTTATGTGACTTAGCCGAGAAGTGGCTATATAGCACGGCATCACATTCAATTAGAAATTAGGATGAGTTTGTGAAAGCTTTTCTTAAAAAGTTCTATCTTCATCACAAAACTGCTAGAATCCGTAATGAGATTATACAATTTTCCCAGCTTCCTTCTGAACCATTTTGGAAGTGTTTTGAAAGATTTAAAGACCTACTTATTCAATGCCCTCATCATGGGATCAAAAGCTGGCAACTCTGCCAAACATTATACGAGGGATTGAACCCGGCAACGAAGCAGTTGCTAGAAACCATTTGTCAAGGTCACTTTCTAACCAAATCTAGTGAGGAAGCGTGGCAGTTTCTTGAGGACCTTACTGAACAAACAATTCAGTGGGAGAGCACCAAGACCACATCATCTTCTTCTAGTGGTCAATCTAGGGCAGACATACATCAATTAGATATGTCGATTGCTATGAAGGCCGAGATGGCCGCTCTTACGAAAAAGCTAGAAGCAATTGAGACCAAAATCTCATCGTCTTCTCCTGCCCCTGTTGTGCCTCCACGAACTATTTGTGCTTGTTGTTCGGATCCATCACATCTTACCGAAGAGTGTCCTTACAATGATCTACTCAAGGACATGATCAAGTCAATGCTGCCTTTCAGCAACGACAGAGAAACGATCCATACTCTTTGACATACAATCCGGGGTGGAGGAGTCACCCAAATTTTGCTTGGAACCAAAATCAACAACTCCAAGGAAACAACAATTTTCAATGGCCTCCTCCTCCACAACAACAAGCACCTCCACAAACTCAGTTTCAGCAACTTTTCCAACAGCAACCTTACCCTAATCAAGTGAACAATTTTGTGCCTAACAATTCTTACCCGCCAAACAATTTTGTTCAACCTAATAATGGCATGGTTATTTCGCTCGAAAGAAGTCTAGATGCGTTCCTAAAGCAATCTACACAATCTGCAGCAAGATTAGAGACTTCTATTCAATCTTTGGTGAAAAATAGTGCCTCACACGATCAAAGCATCAAATCTATTGAGGCACAAATTGCACAACTCAATGCAGCATTAAGCGAGCGAGAAAAAGGAAAGCTCCCATCTCAACCACTGCCAAATCCCAGTCACGCACATGCTGCATATCAACAGCAAAATCATAACGTAAATGCTTTGACCACGTTGAGATCCGGAAAAGTGTTGCAAAACAATGTGGGGATTAACCAGGACACCCCTGCCGGTGGTTCTTCTTCATCTTCTTCACCTTCTTCTTCTTCTTCGTTAGAGCCTATTCTCCATCCTTCACACGGCTCTACTTCTTCTAGCTTGAACGGACCCACTTCTCACAACACGAACACATTTACACGGGGATCCGTTCCAACTCCACAATCTGATCCGCAAAAATTGGACTCAACAACTTTTCAAAATGTACCTTTTCCAAACCGGTTGAGATCCAATAAACCAACTCCACAGATGGAGAAGATTGTAGAGTTGTTCAAACAGGTTAGTATAAACATCCCTATTTTGGAAGCAATCCAACAAGTTCCTTCATATGCAAAAATCTTAAAGGACTTATGCACCAAAAGAGGAAGTTACAAGTACCAAAGAAAGTTTTCGTGGCTAGTGCTGTTAGCGATGCTCTTGTCCAATCTTTACCCCAAAAGCATAAGGACCCCGGTTGTCCTACTATTTCGATAACAATTGGGGACAAGAACATCAATAGAGCACTATTAGATCTTAGTGCTAGTGTCAATTTGCTACCTTATTCTGTGTACGAGCAATTAGGAGTTGGAGAGCTTAAGCCCACTCACTGTACTTTCCAAATGGCCGACCGATCAATCGCCCATCCTAGGGGAGAGTTGGAGGATGTGTTAATTAGAGTTGGGGATTTCATTTTCCCCGTAGACTTTGTTGTTATGGATACACAACCTGTCGCTAACCCCCGGAGTCAAATTCCGGTGATACTTGGTCGACCATTCCTGGCGAATTCTAACGCAGTGATCAATTGTCGTAACGGTTCAATGAATCTATCTTTTGGCAATATGACAATTGAACTCAACATTTTTAAGTTGGGAAATCAGCCTGCCGAGCCTAATTCTAGCGTACTTGATGTTTGCTCGATCAATGAGATCGCGGAGGAGGACCGTGAGTTCGAAAATTTAATGTTCGATCACAGCAGTGTTGACGCCACTAGTGCGTTCCTCCTAGAATCCGACACAGCTTTCACGGCGGACAACGATTATGAGTGTTTCACCTTTGTAGACGATTTTGAAGACTCACCACCCGAGCTTGAGTCTTTTGCTTTTTCGGATGAGTTAGTTGAACCATCCGACTCGGTTGTGTACACTCGATTTGAACCTTTGATGGAATCCTTCGAGTTTGAAACAATTACTCCATTGTTACCATCTATTGTTTCACCTTCTAAACTCGAACTAAAGCTTTTGCCGTCGCACCTAAAATATGCTTATCTAGGTGATAATGAGACCCTACCCGTTATCATATCGGCCTCTCTAGCTCTTGAGCAAGAGAAGGCCCTTTTAATGGTCTTACAAAATAATCGGCAAGCTTTTGGCTGGTCTATGGCGGACATCAAGGGGATTAGTCCCCTCATAGTCGAACATCATATACACTTGATGGATGATGCCAAGCCGGCAAGGGATCCACAAAGACGCCTCAACCCCATTATGAAAGAGGTTGTCAAGAAGGAGATTGTCAAATGTCTTGATAGTGGTATCATTTACCTTATCTCGGATAGCCAATGGGTTAGCCCCATTCATGTTGTGCCAAAGAAATCGGGCATCACGGTCATTACCAATGAGGTAAATGAGTTAATTCCCACTCGCACCCAAACTGGTTGGCGAGTTTGCATCGACTATAGAAAACTCAATGCCGCGACAAGGAAAGACCACTTTCCTTTACCTTTCATTGACCAAATGCTAGAACGATTGGCTGGGCACGAGTTCTATTGCTTTTTCGATGGCTATTCCGGCTATAACTAAGTCCCCATCGCCAAAGAGGATCAAGACAAGACCACATTTACTTGTCCTTTTGGCACTTTTTCTTATCGTCGCATGCCCTTTGGGTTATGCAATGCACCCGCTACATTTCAGCGGTGTATGATGGGGATCTTTTCAGACATGGTTGAAAAGTTCTTGGAGATCTTTATGGATGATTTCTCCATTTTTGGTGACTCCTTCGACGAGTGTTTACGACATCTTGATGCAGTTCTTACCCGCTGTAGGGATAAGAACCTAACTTTGAATTGGGAGAAGTGCCACTTTATGGTACGAGAAGGCATTGTTTTAGGACATGTCATCTCGCAAAACAACATAGAGGTTGATAGAGCCAAACATGAAGTCATCTCTAATCTTCCTCATCCTAAATGCGTCAAAGACATTCGAGCTTTCCATGGCCATGCCGGATTTTATAGACGGTTCATCAAGGATTTTAGCAAGATTGCTAGACCCTTGACTCTCTTATTGGCCAAGGACACAACATTTGATTTCGACTCAACTTGCATGGAAGCATTCGAGTCTTTGAAACACTCTTTCATTTTTGCGCCCATTCTTTCATCTCCAGACTGGACGCATCCTTTCGAAATTATGTGCGACGCATCAGATTTTGCCATTGATGCTGTTCTTGGACAACACATTAACAAGTTGTCGCACGTGATTTATTACGCTCGCCGTACATTAAATGAGGCCCAACTAAACTACACAACAACAGAAAAAGAGTTTTTAGCAGTTGTGTTTGCACTTGAAAAATTTCGGCCTTATTTAATCGGCTCTCCAGTCATTGTGTATACGGATCATTCAGCTTTTCGCCACCTTTTTGCGAAGAAGGATGCTAAATCGAGACTAATACGTTGGATCCTCCTGCTACAAGAGTTTGACCTTGTCATAAGGGACAAAAAAGAATGTGAAAACGTAGTGGCTGATCACCTTTCACGACTTCCTTCTTCGCCTACACTTGAACTTCCTATCACTGATGCTTTTCCCGATGAGCAACTCTTAACCGTTTCTTGCGAACCATGGTTCGCTGATATAGTAAACTACTTGGCCACCGGCTTGATACCTAAAGATTGGTCGAAACATGATAAATTTCGATTCTTGTCCTAAGCAAAGCATTTTTACTGGGATGAACCTTATCTTTTTAAATACTGTTCCGACCAAATCATTCGTCGGTGTGTACCCGAAAACGAGTTTAAGAGTGTGCTGTCTTTTTGCCACGATCAAGCATGTGGCGGGCACTTTGGCCCAAAGAAGACAGCCGAAAAAATCTTGCAGTGTGGTTTCTATTGGCCACGACTCTTCAAGGATGCATATGAATACTGCAAGACATGCTCCCGGTGCCAACACTTGGGCCGGATATCGCGGAGAAACGAAATGCCGCTCCAACCAATTTTGGTTGTCGATGTTTTTGATGTTTGGGGTATAGACTTCATGGGACCATTTCCCAATTCTTTTGGGAATGTTTATATTCTTTTGGCTGTTGACTACGTTTCAAAGTGGGTCGAGGCTGTGCTTAGCCGAACGAATGACAATAAGGTTGTCGTTAGATTTCTTAAAGAACACATCTTTTCTCGATTTGGGCACCCTCGAGCGATCATAAGTGATAATTGTTCTCACTTTTGCAATAGGACTTTTGAGTCCTTAATGCGCAAATATTCTATTACCCACAAGCTGTCAACGCCATACCATCCCCAAACATGTGGACAAGCCGAGTTTTCAAATCGGCAAATCAAGCAAATCTTGGAGAAGACGGTTTCTAAAAACCGTAAAGACTGGTCACTCAAACTAATCGATGCATTATGGGCTTTCCGTACTGCATACAAGACCGATCTTGGTATGTCTCCATGCCGGCTTATTTACGGGAAGGCTTGCCACCTCCCGGTAGAAATTGAGCATAAGGCATTTTGGGCTATCAAAGAGTTGAATTTATCTTTAGGAGATGCGGGCAACAACCGAAAGCTGCAATTAAATGAGCTAGAAGAGCTGCGGGATGAGGCATATGATAATGCCGTAATTGTTAAAAACCGAACTAAGGTGTTCCACGATAAACACCTTTTGCGAAAAACTTTTAAACCTGGGTAACAGGTTTTACTCTATGACACTCGGTTATATTATCACC
Source organism: Agapanthus africanus (assembly GCA_030015575.1). Classification (NCBI taxonomy): domain Eukaryota; kingdom Viridiplantae; phylum Streptophyta; class Magnoliopsida; order Asparagales; family Amaryllidaceae; genus Agapanthus; species Agapanthus africanus. The sequence continues at coordinate 537,793,258 of CM057339.1, forward strand.
CCGGCAAGCTCCGTTCTAGATGGAAAGGGCCATATGTTGTTCGCACCGTTTATCCGCACGGTGCGGTTGATCTTGAAAACTCAGAGGACGGTACTTTATTCAAAGTTAATGGACATCGATTGAAACTGTTTCTCACAGCGGACCCATCGGAGATGCTCCTGTTTTTGCAGGAGTCGATCTACACCGATTAAATCTCCTCCACTTTCACCCCCGAATTTCCTTTTTTTCCAATAACTTAATAAGTTTGGGGGGGTGTATCATTTGTAAACACATAATTCCAAAATACCTTAAACTTTTTTTTTGAAAAAGCAAATAAAAATATATTTTTAGACCTAATTGTAAAATTTCAGATTAATTAATAAATAACATTTTTTTTATTTACAGATAAATTCCTCCTTTTGGAGGGTTTTTTCTGCAAAATTCCATTTCCTCCCCTATTTAACAGACCCGAGCCCCCTGTTCTTATAACCCTAAAACTTTCTCCTCATTTAGAACCCTAGCCGCCTCAACCCACTTCTGCAGAAATTACTCGGAGCGCCGCCGCCATACGACCGCCTTTCCGCCGCTTAAGAGAGCTCCCGCCGCCGATCCGCCACAGCTCCTCCGCTTCACCCCCTGAAACTTCATGGGAGGTAAACTCTGTCACTTTCTTCTCTGTTCTTGCACACTTTTTCTTTGTAAATCATTATGGCACATCGAATGCAATTTGAGAGGGATTTCTCTCCAGTTTTCTCGCACGAACTTTACGGTAGCTACTTTGCACACGAAATCGAGCGGAGGGGCTGGACTTTTCTGATCTACAATCACCCCTCCGCCTTCGCCCTACCCGATCTAGTTACCCACTTTTATGAATCCATGGAGGATAGTTGTCTAGCGGACTTAGGGTATATCAAGTTGAATTGGGGGGATTGCGTTATTAACATTGATAGGGATTTAATCCATGAGGTCTCACTTATACCTCGTTTTCCCGCGCATGAACACCCCCTACAGTTTGAGGATTATATGCCCTTGATAGGCAATGACTGCACGAGGGAGCCGTGAAAGGGTATCCAAGCACGATCCCTTTTCGCGAATGTTTTTACTGTGTGCCGGTGGGCACAAAACAACATCTTTGGCAGTTCTCACAACACAACTTTTTTCACCCCTCCTTACATGTCGTGCACACACTAATGACGAAGAATCCACGGTTCGACATGTGCACTATTTTGATTCATTCTATAGGTGCGGGGAAAAGGGCTACAAACTACCCCTGTCCTATGCTAGTCACCCAGCTCTGCCATTATTTCCTCCCCGTCGAGGAATTTGACTTTTACATGATGGGAGGAATCCCGGTTCGACCACTTGTTGAGGGCGTTACTTCGTCCTACTCTGGACTGACGGATATATGGTCGCTAACCGAACCGGTCGAGAATGTCCCCGCTCGCACCCCTAGCTCTAGCTCGACATCGAGTGAGGGTGAGCTGACCCCTCAAGAGCATGCACGCTTAATGAGGAGAGCTGTGAGGGGAATTGATACATTGAGGGAGGAGTTTAGGACGACGGCACGAGAGCACGACCGTCGCTTGACGGAGATTGAGAGGGGTATTCAAACCCTATCGGCTAGAGAGGAGCGATCACGTTCACGCTCAAGGGCGCGACGTGGGGCCGGGAAGTGAGGGCACTGCTTTGCTCAAGTTTGGGGGAGATGGTGGTGTATATAGTTATCTTTTGCATTGCGTTGCATATTTTAATTTTTGTATATATTTTTTCTTTTCCTTTTGCATATTTAATTTCTGCATTGCATCTTTATAAAAAAAAATCATAGAAATTTGAAAAATTTGAAAAAAAAAATAGAAAAAGAAAAAACCCATAAAAAATTGAAAAATCTCAAAAAATTATAAAAATTATTGTATTCAATTTTGGCTTAGTTGACTAGAGTTTGACAGATAGGTTAACTGGCTACGAACAACTAGATCTTAGACTTAGTAAATTAAAAACCCTAAAAATAACATTCCTTAAAGTTTAACGGTAGAAAGTATATGTCCTCGTAGTTTATTTAGAAATAGGAGAATTTTGGGTTCACTTCCTGGGCTAAGTCGAAATAAAGGAAAAGTATTGATTTTTATTAGAGCATAAGTTTGAAAAATAATTCCTAGCTTAAGTATGGATTCTGAAAATGTATACCCTACAAATTGCACTAACACGCACCTTAAAATTTGGAATAGTAGAGGAGACCTTGAAATGCTCTTTTCTAAAGTTTTTAGTACGAAGAAAATAAAAGAAAAAAAGGTGAATAAAGGAAAAAAAAATGAACACTGGTTTTTGTGATTACTTGAGGCTGCAAAAATAGAAAATATTTAGCGAGGGTGCTTCATCACCTAGTGCCTTAGACCAACTGGTTTGGGAGTCACTGCTAAAGCCTTGGGTGTTGCAAGACTAGGAATTACACTTTAATGTGAAAACACTACTTGTAATCGGTCGTTGGTACCTCAAGAAGTATTAACGGTAGCATGAAGGATGTGTAAGCAAAATTCATTTTAAAATTCACCAATTAATAAGTGCTTTGGACAAAAGGACAAGAGTATGATTGCTTGATTTGAATTTCCAAGTGTAGGGGTGATTTATACACACACGTGGGGATATGTGATTAGAGTTTAGATAAGAGAAAGGAATGAAGAATAGAACTTGTATCTTTAGTAGAGTTGATAAAAATTCCTAACTGGAGATGGAACCCTAGAAGGAAAACTTAAGAAATGCCGAAAGCTGAGTAGGTCTGCAGAACATATATAGTCTTAACTTAAATGATGAGGAAATGTGAAGAATACGGGTGGATAGTTTACGAGTCGACGATAATAGAATTCCTTGTTAGAAAACCTAATTGGAGAATTAAAGTTAATGAGCCAAATTGATCGGATTTTGTGGGTAGTATCCGCTGAAAACCCTCAGGAGACAACACTCCTCCTACTAGGGACACCTAGAGGTTTAACGGCTTGTTGCACATGCTCAGTGCAATCGCGTTTCCCTGCGAAAGTGCGGTTAAGTTTTTTTGTCGAGAATAAAAAAATAAGTTTGCTCGGGGACGAGCAAAAGATAAGTTTGGGGGTATTTGTTCATACCATAATATTGCATTATTATATTCCCCATTCTTATTCGTTTTATAAATAAACAGGTGTTTTTGACGCATGTCTGCTACATATTACAGGATACAGGTTCTTGGAGCGAAAACAGTGAAAAAGACAAAAGATGACACAAAAGAGGGACTTTTGACCAAGTAAAAGGATCCTTGTCAAGCCTAGACGAAGAATAGTTCACAAAGGTACAAGGCAACGCAAGGTCCAAAACGTCAAAATGAACAGTTAAAAGACCATTACAAGTTTTCACTGAAGATCTGGAGAAGACCCAGAAGCCAAATGGAGAAAAGAACTAAAGAAATAAAAAGCCCAAACAGCAGAGAAGCAGCCCACAAAAACTAATCAGAAGATCCGACCAATGGGCCGCGGAACCGCGGCCCTACCCCCACCCATGCCGCGGTTCCGCGGCCATCTACTGCACGTGTCGATGCAGAAAACTCTTGGCAGTGCGTCGGTGCTTTTGTTGGGATTTTTAGGGGGTATATCTGTAATAGCATATGTGCGAGCAATTGTAACCCTAATTTTCCTATTCCCTATGAATATGTATTCTAAATATTGTATGGGGGATGCCTCTTTTTCATAAATAAAAATTCAGATTCATTTGAAGTTGGGAGAGCATCTGTTTTGTAAGTTCATCTTTTAATTTCTGCCTTAGTTTTATAATTAAATTCTTGCCTTAGATTAATTAATCTTTTGCCTTAGTTAAATCTAGTGTAGAATCTCTTAAACTGCAGTAGGTAATTAATCTAGTAGATCTAAAAATACACATACTAAAAAATGATGTTTTTAATAGATCCCCTAATGAGCGAGTAACTTCCTCGCTTGTTAGGGTTAGGAATAGAGCAGGGATTGAGAGATGAAGATCACTCATCTCTTTTGTGCCCAACCATTTGAAATAATTAGAACTTCATGCATGCATGCATGATCCGCTCCCTACGGCACCCTACCCACGAGGTAAAGGTGAAACCGTAGTATAAAGGACCGGACATGCATGTCTTCGATGAAGGTTAGAGCAATTATTAGGAAAGGACGGACAAGGATCTAGAGGAAGAAACATTGTTTCTTCCCAATCATCCTAATCCCTTTTACTAATAATTGCTATAACTCCTAAAAGACTTAATTTAGGGCATTGAAAGAGGTGTGAAATTTAATCTTATCAAACTTCACCTATACCTAATCCTAGCAAGTTTCTTAATTCACATACAACTTAGTTTTTAGATTTAATTAAAATATCCAACACCCATTGGAATTAGCTCGTAAGAACACTTAAGAAATTAACACCATCCCTGTGGACCGACCCGTACTCATCGGCTAGCTGCAAAGCGACGCCGTTCTTGATTGCGGTAAAATATTTTTGATCGTTAAAATCCTACATTAATCAGTGCACTATTACTTTCAGTAGGATACTCGATGATAACGTAAACGCACAACTTTACCGTAAACTTAACCTTTCATATAAGAACTTAGTTCTTCCTCTGGTTGAGATTTGCAGAAGCAAATCTCCCCATAAGTTGAGAATTTAATTCTTATCGGGGAGATTTTGTTCTGCAGAGTCAAAACTTAGGGGAAAAGAACTAAGTTAAAAATAAATAACATGGACATATGGGAATTTAATTCTGTTGGATATGTATGCCCTAGAGGCCATTATTTTATATGTATACATATGGATGCTTGGACATATATATGTACAAGACAGTCTTGCTCGGTATGATAGTATGCTATTTGGTTTGACTTTATCTTAACATTTGTATGTTTTTCTTGCGATTACATATCTTTTATACATGTTGATAAAGCCCGTAGGATCAATGCTAGACTACCTGCGTTGTGATGGCAATCATACTTGTGGGAGCTGGGTAGTCGGTACGCACATCCTTAAATGGTCCCTAGTCGTGGGAGTATCGAGACTGGGCATCGATATTCCAGAGTAGACTAGTGTATACGTTTCTAGACCCCGACGAGGGGTGATTGTTTGGTCCCGCAACCATTGGTCTTTAGACCTACGATCATGTACAGGTGCTCACTGGGGGTGAGTACACCGGACGGACTCTGTCACGACCCGAAAGAGCACGTGACTGGCCCTTGAACCATATGAAGTCTATAGGACTCCATCTGATCCAAGTAAGCCAAAAGCCCAGAAATCTAAAACCATTTTTAAGAATAAATAAAGAAACTGGTTTAAAGAAGTGAAGAAATACATGTTTGAAATCAAGGTTTTTAAATATCTAAGCTGAATATGCATTTTTAAAACAGTAAAGTCTTTTCTAAAAATTTCGGCAGAGTTTATTTTGTAAAACTGGCCCCGAATGGGGTACAACAAGGATAACAATATATGCAATGATAAAGGCATCCCCAAGCGGGAGCTAGCTCTTCGTCAAATGACGGCCACAACCACACAAGCAATAAGAATATACAACGCCGAAAGGCGAGGGTCAAACCAAAAGAACTCAAAAGCAACAAGAAAACTGCAATACTACTAAGCGCGACTCTAAGGTCGAATAATACATCAGTAAAGTCTAGGTCTGAAACAATATACAAGTTTTGGTTGATGGAAATTCTAGATACAATGAATAAAATAAATACAATGGTGGTTCTTGATGCGAAAGAATCCACCTACCAAAAGCAATTCACCCGCAAGAAAGTAGTGTGCAAGAAATGCCGCAATGGAACCTGTACGGCAGAACCTGCAAGAACTGTGGCACAACGGGGGTGAGTTGCCAACTCGTGAATAGAAATATCTACAAGCAGAAACCGAATGCAAGACATAAACCTAGGTCAACAATCAGTAATATAACCACAAGAGTACATCTGAAGTATGATAAGGTGGCAAGGTAACATCTAAATATGTATGTAGTGCCAGGTACTCAGGTAATAACATGTCATCAGTATAAGGTATGTCTGCATGAAGTAAAAATGATGAAGTATTGTTTACATCATAATATTGCAATTCATACGCCCCACTTTCGTGCATTTTATAAAGTACACAGATGCTTTTGACGATCGTTTGTTGCATGTTACAGGACACAGGTTTCTGGAGCAAATACAATGAAAAAGTCACAAAACAACAAAAAATGGACTTTTGACCAACAATTAGATGGATCCTAGTCAAGCCCAGTTCACATAAGTGCAAGGCAACGAATGTCAAGGTGAAACGGTTAAAAAGCCCAATACAAGTCTTCACTGAAATATCTGGAGAAGAACCAGAAGCCCAAAAGAGAAACTAAATAAAGAAACAGAAGCCCAAAGAAGTCAGGAAAATAACCCCAAAAGTTGACAGCCCAATACCACTAAAGGGCCGCGGATCCGCGGCCCATACCAAGCCTGGCGCCGCAGATCCGCGGCCATACAGAGCCCGTGTCGGTGGATTTCTTCTGTGCAGTTGCGTCGGTGCAGATGTTAGGATTTTCAGGGGGCAAATCTGTAATTTAACATGCGCGAGACTCTGAAACCCTAATTCTTCTGTTTGCTTATAAATTGTAATCTAGATCTAAAAAATTGTATGCCTCTTTATATTCAATAAAAGTGAGATTTGTTGGAGGAATCAAGAGCATCATCTTCTTCTTGTAAGTCTTTAGTTTATTTAATTCCTGCCTTAGTATAATTGTTTTACTTGCCCTAGGAATAATTTAATTGCTAGTTAGCTAATTTTTAATCTGTCGTAAGATAACTATTTAAAATATAAAACACAAAAATGTTTCTTAATTATAATTCCCTAATATGCGAGTAAAAATTCTCGCTCGTTAGGGTTAGGAACAAGGTAGTGAGTGAGAGACACACCTCCTTCAATGTCAACTTATTTTTAAAAACGAAACCTTCATGCACACATATACGATCCGCCCCCTACGGCACCCTACCTACAAGGTAACGGTGTTCCGTAGTATAAAAGGCCGGACTTATATGATGTCCATGAAGATCACATCAATGAATAAGAAAAGACGGACAAGGATCTAGAGGAAGAAACTTTGTTTCTTCCCGATCATCCTAATCCCTTTTCTTATTGATTGTTGTGATTTTCCTAAAAGCTTAAATCACGGCATTGAAAGAGGTGAACACATTGATCTCAACACACCTACCTTCGACCTAACCCTAATGAGTTCTTTCTCATCACATAAATTCGTCTTAAACTCAATCGATAAAAACCAAACAACGATTTGAATCAACTCGTCATAACACAAAATCAGAAACTAACACATCCCTGCGGATCGACCCGTATTCACCGGCTAGCTGCGAAACGACGCCGTTTCTGATTACGGTAAACTACAAATTTTTGGACTAATCAAATGGCGCCGTTGCCGGGGATGGCGTAATTTTCTCTTTTTGTATGATTTCGGGTTGATATAAAATTTGAAAATTATAAAAATCTGAAAATACAAAATACAAAAAAAAAAAAAAATATTCTTTTCATTATTTTTATCTGTTTGAAGGGTTTCTCGTTTGAATCTTGTAGGAACGACAAGAACTTTTGGATCTGGAATTTTACAGAAGGTCAAAACAGAAAAGGAGGCATAAAAATAGAGAGGAATTGAAAGTACAGAGCCACAGAAATTTTTCCAGAGGCTGAACCATTCTACTTTCCGCGCTTCCGCCGCACCAGTACCCTCTACGCCGCGGTTCCGCGCTCATAGTGCCACGTCAGCGCACCAAATTTTTTCTGGTTTGTTTCTTTTCCTCCCCTCTGCAACCTCCATATCTCTCTCTATAAAAAAGTTTTTGCAGGAATTCTTTGCGTAAAGAGTCTTTCTCCCCCTTCTAAATAACAGATTTCTGCAGGTTTCTCTGCGCCGCGCTAAAATTGATTGCAAGTGATTTTATTTGTTTTGCATAATTTAATTGGACTTAAGGGGCTATTTGACCAAACTCAGATTGGGTGGGGATTTCATCACCCTTCCCAGGACCCCAGAAAACACCTAAAGCATCTTGCATTGACCACCTTTAATTAAAAAAGATTAGACTCAGACCTAAGGACAACGAGCTCAATAGGAAAAGGACTAGGGTAGGCATCGGCCGTTTATCCTAACCGACATTGCGGTGTCTAGGCTAGTGGTTATTAGTTAGGCCCACTATAGTGGTGGTTCCTTCCCACTTACCTGGCCGTATTTGTCCGTGAAGAGGCGGTTTGAGGTCTATTTCTAGCCCTAGTTAGGAGCTGTCTAGTAGACCTAGGCGACCCTAGATCTAGGCCTGATTGTGCATGTGTGGTTGATACAGTTGTGTCACGAGTCCGTTTTCAAAAACCTCTTTGCAAAACTCACACACAAATAAAAAAAATAAAGAAAAATCTTTTCAAAACTTGCAACTTGCCGCTAAGAAAACTTGCACCTCACTTCCACCATCTCTCCTTCATTGACGTTATCTTACCCCCACATTCTGTTTTTCTTTTTTCTGACTGCACTATCCCTTTTAGTGTATGTCACTTTGGACTAGGGATACAGACGCCCGATTAGTCCGCGTTTCGTTGGTACCGACCAACGAACCCTTCGACACCGAAGTCGAAAATCCGTCCACTTTCTTACCCTCACCTTCAATTTCTTTCACCGAAGGTATGTCGGGATTTAACCCCAACAATACCTTACCGACGGGAAGGATTCCACCTCCACCAGGTGCGAATAACCCGAACCAGCCGCCTGTTGAAGCGCCCGCACGAGTTGCGCTCCAGGACCTCTTCTACCCCATCCGCACTTCTTTACCCACTTGTCTTTCACCCCCACCGGCAAATGGGGAAAATTTTGAGATTAAACCACATTTCATCAATATGCTGCCGAAATTTCACGGTTTGGAAACTGAAGACGCATATATCTTTATTAATAAATTCCAAAATGTGTGCGCAATGATGAAAACGACCCAATTGAGTGATGACGCTATAAGGCTAAGGGTCATTCCTTTCACCTTATGTGACCTAGCCGAGAAGTGGCTATATAGCACCGCATCACATTCCATAAGAAATTGGGATGAGTTTGTGAAGGCTTTTCTGAAAAAGTTCTATCCTCACCATAAAACTGCAAGAATTCGAAATGAAATAATTCAATTCTCACAACTTCCTTCCGAACCTTTCTGGAAGTGCTTCGAGAGATTCAAGGACCTATTAGTTCAATGCCCTCACCATGGGATAGAAAGTTGGCAACTTTGCCAAACATCATATGAGGGATTGAACTCGGCAACGAAGCAGTTGCTAGAAACTATCTGTCAAGGTCATTTTCTCTCTAAGTCTAATGATGAGGCGTGGCAGTTTCTCGAGGATCTTAGTGAGCAGACAATACAGTGGGAGAGCACAAAGACCACATCAGCTTCTAGTGGTCAATCTAGGGCAGGCATACATCAAATAGAGATGTCGATTGCTATGAAGGCCGAGATGGCCGCTCTTACGAAAAAGCTAGAAGCGATCGAGACCAAAATCTCGTCGTCTTCTCCTGCCCCTGCTATGCCCCCACGTACTGTCTGTGCTTGTTGTGTGGACCCATCGCACCTGACTGAAGAGTGTCCTTATAATGCATCTACACAAGGACAGGATCAAGTCAATGCTGCATTCCAACAACGACAAAGGAACGATCCATATTCTTCGACGTATAATCCGGGATAGAGGAGTCACCCAAACTTTGCTTGGAACCAAAATCAACAATTCCAAGGAAATAATAATAATTTTCAAAGACCTCCTCCACCACAACAACAACAAGCACCCTCGCAAACTCAATATCAACCGCAACAATTTCAACAACAACCTTACCCTAATCAGGTGAACAATTTTGTGCCGAACAATGCTTACCAGCCAAACAATTATGTTCAACCTAATAATGATAAGGTTAGCTCGCTCGAGAGAAGTCTAGATGCATTCCTTAAGCAATCTACACAGTCTACAGCAAGACTTGAGACTTCTATTCAATCTTTAGTGCAAAATAGTGCCTCCCACGATCAGAGTATCAAATCTATTGAGGCACAAATTGCACAACTTAATGCAGCTTTGAGCGAACGCGAAAAAGGAAAACTCCCGTCTCAACCGTTGCCCAACCCCGGTCACGCACATGCTGCCCACAATCAGCAAAATCATAATGTAAATGCAGTGACCACGTTGAGATCGGGAAAAGTGTTGCGAAACAATGTGGGCATTAACAATGACACCCCTGCCGGTGGGTCTTCTTCATCTTCTTCACCATCTTCTTCTTTAGAGCCTATTCTCCACCCTTCACATGGCTCTACCTTTTCTAGCTTGAACGGACCTCATTCTCACGACATGAACACATCTACACGAGGTACCGTTCCAACTCGACAATCTGATCCACAACAATTGGACTCAACCACCTTTCAAAATGTTCCTTTTCCTTATCGGTTGAGATCCAATAAACCAACTCCTCAAATGGAAAAGATTGTCGAGTTGTTCAAACAGGTTAGCATAAACATCCCTCTTTTGGATGCAGTTCAGCAAGTTCCTTCATATGCCAAAATTTTAAAGGACTTGTGCACCAAAAAGAGGAAGTCGCAAGTGCCCAAGAAAGTTTTTGTGGCCAGTGCTATTAGTGATGCTCTTGTAAATTCCCTTCCCCCAAAACAAAAGGACCCCGGGTGTCCTACCATTTCGATAACAATTGGGGACAAGAATATCAATAGAGCACTCTTAGATCTTGGCGCGAGCGTAAATTTGCTACCCTATTCTGTGTACGAGCAATTGGGCATTGGAGAGCTTAAGCCCACTCACTGTACTCTCCAAATGGCCGACCGGTCAATAACTCATCCTAGGGGAGAGCTGGAGGATGTGTTAATAAGAGTAGGGGATTTCATTTTCCCCGTTGACTTTATAGTGATGGATACACAACCTGTTGCAAACCCCCGGAACCAAATTCCGGTAATTCTAGGTCGACCATTTTTGGCTACTTCCAACGCAGTGATCAATTGTCGTAATGGTTCAATGAACTTATCTTTCGGCAATATGACAATTGAGCTAAATATTTTCAAGTTGGGAAGTCAGCCTGCTGAGCCCAATGCTAGCGTACTAGACGTTTGCTCGATCAATGAGATCGCGGAGGGGGACTGTGAGTTCGAGAATTTTTTATTCGACCACAGCAATATTAACGCCACTAGTGCGTTCCTCCTAGAATCCGACTCAGCTTTCGCGGCGGATAACGATTTTGAATGTTTTACATTCGTCGACGACTTCGAAGACTCATCACCTGATTTGGAGTCTTTTGCTTTTGCGGATGAGTTAGTAGAACCATCCGACACTGTTGCGTACACTCGGTACGAACCTTTGATGGAATTATTCGAGTTTGAAACAACTACCCCATTGTTACCATCTATTGTTTCACCCCCTAAACTCGAATTAAAGCTTTTGCCGACACACCTAAAATATGCATATCTAGGTGATAATGAGACCTTACCTGTCATTATATCAACTTCTCTAGCTCTTGAGCAAGAGAAGGCTCTCTTGACGGTCTTACTTAATAATCGGCAAGCTTTCGGCTGGTCTATGGCGGACATTAAGGGGATTAGTCCCCTCATAGTCGAACATCATATACACTTAATGGATGATGCCAAGCCAGCACGAGATCCACAAAGGCGCCTCAACCCCATCATGAAAGAGGCGGTTAAGAAGGAAATTGTCAAATGTCTGGATAGCGGTATCATTTACCCTATCTCGGATAGCCAATGGGTTAGCCCAATCCACGTCGTGCCCAAGAAATCGGGCATTACGGTCATTGCAAACGAGGCAATGAGTTGATTCCCACTCGCACCCAAACTGGGTGGCGAGTCTGCATAGACTATAGGAAACTCAATGCCGCAACAAGGAAGGACCACTTTCCTTTACCTTTCATTGACCAAATGCTCGAGCGATTGGCAGGGCACGAGTTCTACTGCTTTCTCGATGGCTATTCCGGTTACAATCAAGTCCCCATCGCCAAAGAGGATCAAGACAAGACAACATTCACTTGTCCCTTTGGCACTTTTGCTTATCGTCGCATGCCCTTTGGGTTATGCAACGCACCCGCGACATTTCAGTGGTGTATGATGGGGATCTTTTCAGACATGGTCGAAAAGTTCTTAGAGATTTTTATGGACGATTTCTCCATCTTTGGCGACTCCTTCGACGAGTGTTTACGCCATCTTGACGCTGTTCTTACCCGCTGCAGGGATAAGAACCTAACATTAAATTGGGAGAAGTGCCATTTCATGGTGCAAGAGGGCATTGTTCTAGGACATGTCATTTCGCAAAACGGCATCGAGGTAGACAGGGCTAAAATCGAAGTGATTTCTAACCTACCTCCCCCAAAGTGCGTCAAAGATATCAGAGCCTTCCTTGGCCACGCCGGTTTTTACAGACGGTTTATCAAGGACTTCAGCAAGATTGCTAGACCCTTGACTCTCTTACTGGCCAAGGACACGACCTTCGCTTTTGACTCCACATGCACTGAAGCATTCGAGTCTTTAAAAAATTCACTCATCACTGCGCCCATCCTTTCATCTCCCGACTGGACGCACCCTTTTGAAATCATGTGCGACACATCAGACTTTGCTATTGGTGCTGTTCTTGGACAGCACATTAATAAGATGCCGCACGTGATTTATTATGCCATCCGAACACTAAATGAGGCCCAACTTAATTACACAACAACAGAGAAAGAATTTTTAGCTGTTGTGTTCGCACTCGAAAAATTTCGGCCTTATTTAATCCGCTCTCCAGTCGTTGTTTATACTGATCATTCGGCTCTTCGCCACCTTTTTGCGAAGAAGGATGCTAAGTCAAGGCTAATACGTTGGATCCTTTTATTGCAAGAATTTGATCTTGTCATTAAGGACAAAAAGGGATGTGAAAACGTGGTAGCTGATCACCTATCACGACTTCCTTCTTCGCCCACGCTCGATCTTCCTATCACTGACGTTTTTCCCGACGAGCAACTCTTGACCGTTTCTTGCGAACCGTGGTTCGCCGATATTGTAAACTATTTAGCCACCGGCCTGATTCCTAATGATTGGTCGAAACAGGATAAGCTTCGATTTTTGTCCCAAGTAAAGCATTTTTACTGGGATGAACCCTATCTTTTTAAATACTGTTCCGACCAAATCATTCGTCGGTGTGTACCCGAGAGTGAGGTCAAGAGCGTGCTGTCTTTCTCCCACGATCAAGCATGTGGCGGGCACTTTGGCCCAAAGAAGACAGCCGAAAAAGTTTTGCAGTGTGGTTTCTATTGGCCACGACTCTTCAAGGATGCATTTGAATACTGCAAAACTTGCTCCCGGTGCCAACATTTGGGCCGGATTTCGCGGAGAAACGAAATGCCACTCCAACCCATTTTGGTAGTGGACATTTTTGATGTTTGGGGTATAGATTTTATGGGACCATTTCCTAACTCTTTTGGAAATGTGTATATTCTGTTGGCGGTTGACTACGCTTCTAAGTGGGTCGAGGCTGTGCCCAGCCGAACGAACGATAATAAAGTTGTCGTTCGATTCCTTAAAGAACACATATTTTCTCGATTCGGGCACCCTCGGGCGATTATAAGTGATAATGGTTCTCATTTCTGCAATAGGACTTTCGAGTCCTTAATGCGTAAATACTCTATCACCCACAAATTGTCAACGCCATATCACCCCCAAACATGTGGGCAAGCCGAGGTTTCGAATCGGCAAATAAAGCAAATTTTGGAGAAAACGGTTTCTAAAAACCGTAAGGATTGGTCGCTTAAATTGATAGATGCACTATGGGCTTTCCGTACTGCATATAAAACCGATCTGGGTATGTCTCTATACCGGCTTGTGTACGGGAAGGCTTGCCACCTCCCAGTGGAGATCGAGCACAAAGCTTTCTGGGCTATCAAAGAGCTAAATTTGTCTTTAGGAGATGCGGGCAGCAACAGAAAGCTGCAATTGAATGAGTTGGAGGAGCTAAGGGATGAGGCATATGATAATGCCATAACTGCTAAAAACCGAGCCAAGGTGTTCCACGATAAACACCTTTTACGAAAAACTTTTGAACCTGGTTAACAGGTTCTACTTTATGACACTCGGTTACATTTTCATCCTGGTAAGCTCAGGTCCAGATGGAGAGGACCTTTTGTAGTCCGCACCGTTTATCCGCACGGTGCGGTTGATCTTGAGAATCCAGAAGACGGTACTTTATTCAAAGTAAATGGACATCGTTTGAAACCGTTCTTCTCAGCGGACCCTTCGAAGGAGCTCCTGTTCTTGCAGGAGCCGATTTACACCGATTGATTTTCCTCCACCTTCACCCTCGAATTTCCTTTTTTCCAAAACTTTATTTCAAATAAGTTTGGGGGTGTGTATACTATGTAAATATAATAATAAGCAGGAACTCGCCGATATTATCAAACAACTTGGTGCAGCATGACAGTGAGGACACTGTCCATTATAAGTTTGGGGGTATGTTCGGTAAGTTTTCCTTGTGCATTCATATGTATATTTCTGCATTGCATCTTTATATAAAAATCATAAAAATTTGAAAATTTTGAAAAAATAAAAAATTTAGAAAACAGAAAAACCCATAAAAATTGAAAAATTTCAAAAATTATAAAAATTAATGTATTCAGTTCTGGTTAATTGACTTGAGTTTGATAAATAGGTTAACTGGCTAGGAAACACTAAATCTTAGACTTAGCAAATTAAAAAACCCTAAAAATAACCTTCCTTAGAGTTTAACGGTAGAAAGTATATGTCTTTGTAGGTTATCAAGAAATAGGCAAATTTTGGGTTCAGTTCTTGGGCTAAGTCGAAACGAAGGAAAAGTATTAAAACTTTTATTAGAGTATAAGTTTGAAAAATAGTTCCTAGCTTAAGTCTAAATTCTGAAAACATGTACCCTACAAATTGCACAAACACTCACCTTGAAATTTGGATTAGTAGAAGAGACCTTGAAATACTCTTGTCTAACGTCCTTAGCACAATGAAAAAGAAAAAAAAAAGTGGATAAAGAAAAAAATGGACACTGGTTTTTGTGATTACTTAAGGCTGAAAAAAAAATATATAGAAAAATATTTAGCGAAGGTGCTACTGCTAAAAGCCTTGGGTGTTGCAAAACTAGGAAGTACGCCTTAAAGTGCTAACGCATCTTGTAATCGGTTGTTGGTACCTCAAGAAGTATTAACAGTTGCATGAAGGATGTGAAAGCGAAGTCTCACAAGTGCTTTGGACAATGGACGGGAGTACGATTGCTTGATTTGAATTTCCAAGTGTAGGGGTGATACTTACACACACGTAGGGATATGTGATTGGAGTTTAGATAAGAGAAAGGAATGAAGAATAGAACTTGTGTCTTTAATAGAGTTGATAGAAATTCCTAAGTGGAGATGGAACTCTAGAAGGAAAACTTAAGAAATGCCGAAAGCTAGGTAATTCTACAGGATATATGTAATCTTAAGTTAAATAATGAGAAAGTGTGAAGAATACGGGTGGATAATTTGCGAGTTAAAAGATAATAGAATTCCTTGTTAGAAAACCTGATTGGAAAACAAAAGTTGAAAATCCAAATTGGTAGGATTTTTGTGGGTGTAATCCGCTGAAAACCCTCAGAAGACAACACTCCTCCTACTAGGGACACCTAGAGGTTTAACGGCTTGTTGCACGAGCTCAGTGCAATCGCGTTTCCCTGCGAAAGTGTGGCTAGGTTAGAATAAACTAATAAGTTTGCTCGAGGACGAGCAAAAGGTAAGTTTGGGGGTATTTGTTTACATCATAATATTGCAATTCATACGCCCCACTTTCGTGCATTTTATAAAGTAAACAGATGCTTTTGACGATCGTTTGTTGCATGTTACAGGACACAGGTTTCTGGAGAAAATACAATGAAAAAGTCACAAAACAACAAAAAATGGACTTTTGACCAACAATTAGACGGATCCTAGTCAAGCCCAGTTCACATAAGTGCAAGGCAACGAATGTCATGGTGAAACGGTTAAAAAGCCCAATACAAGTCTTCACTGAAATATCTGGAGAAGAACCAGAAGCCCAAAAGAGAAACTAAATGAAGAAACAGAAGCCCAATGAAGTCAGGAAAATAACCCCAAAAGTTGACAGCCCAATACCACTAAAGGGCCGCGGATCCGCGGCGCATACCAAGCCTGGCGCCGCGGATCCGCGGCCATACAGAGCCCGTGTCGGTGGATTTCTTCTGTGCAGTTGCGTCGGTGCAGATGTTAGGATTTTCAGGGGGCAAATCTATAATTTAACATGCGCGAGACTCTGAAACCCTAATTCTTCTGTTTGCTTATAAATTGTAATCTAGATCTAAAAAATTGTATGCCTCTTTATATTCAATAAAAGTGAGATTTGTTGGAGGAATCAAGAGCATCATCTTCTTCTTGTAAGTCTTTAGTTTATTTAATTCTTGCCTTAGTATAATTGTTTTACTTACCCTAGGAATCATTTAATTGCTAGTTAGCTAATTTTTAATCTGTCGTAAGATAACTATTTAAAATATAAAACACAAAAATGTTTCTTAATTATAATTCCCTAATGTGCGAGTAAAAATTCTCGCTCGTTAGGGTTAGGAACAAGGTAGTGAGTGAGAGACACACCTCCTTCAATGTCAACTTATTTTTAAAAACGAAACCTTCATGCACACATATACGATCCGCCCCCTACGGCACCCTACCTACAAGGTAACGGTGTTCCGTAGTATAAAAGGCCGGACTTATATGATGTCCATGAAGATCACATCAATGAATAAGAAAAGACGGACAAGGATCTAGAGGAAGAAACTTTGTTTCTTCCCGATCATCCTAATCCCTTTTCTTATTGATTGTTGTGATTTTCCTAAAAGCTTAAATCACGGCATTGAAAGAGGTGAACACATTGATCTCAACACACCTACCTTCGACCTAACCCTAATGAGTTCTTCCTCATCACATAAATTCGTCTTAAACTCAATCGATAAAAACCAAACAACGATTTGAATCAACTCGTCATAACACAAAATCAGAAACTAACACATCCCTGCGGATCGACCCGTATTCACCGGCTAGCTGCGAAGCGACGCCGTTTCTGATTACGCTAAACTACAAATTTTTGGACTAATCAAGTATCAAGGATATCAATACACATATATTAGCGTCCCATACCACTAATATTGGTGTAAGGGTATATATAACAGCGCCCTCATACCCTGTTATATATACAAATGAAGTATGATCAGTGTAAATCCAGTCTGTATATGATCCATGTCTGTATATATGTGGAACCCGTCCACCCGTCACCCAATGACAATAAGCATCATGTATGCAATATGAGGATATAAACAAAATCATGGAAAAACATCATGAAACCCGTGCCTAGCATCGACACGTAAATCCTCATCCATCGGGCTCCGTCAGTCCGGATCGGCCCGCGGGCTATGTCTGCGGAATCGGCCCTCGGCCCCGGCAGTACGCCCATCTCTCAACTCCGGTCGGTATCCTCCAGATATCCGCCGAGCTCAAATACAATCACCGGTAGGTACTCGCCCGCCTCCAGGCTCAATCGGCAAATCCCCTCTGATCTGGCTGCAAATTGCGGCCAGAATGGGAAAATCGGCGGCCTCACTTTGGAGTGGGAAGCTAGGGTTTGGGGTGTTGGTTCAATGGTGCCTGCACATGTCACTGTCCACTCAATTTTATTTTAGGGTGTCTCGGGTGATAGCAGATTCAAATTAACCTTCACAGATTTCATAATTTCCCCGATATCGGTTTCTAAAATCCGTATTCTTGGTTAAGCTTCAGGTTTTGGGTTCCAATTCATACACTAGGGTGTTGGTAAAACCTCTGCTGAGCTCAATTTCATAATACAACACCAATTTCCTCAAACCCTAACTTGGTTATCCTCAAGTCCATAATATCGCACAATATCGATTCAAAACTAAACATGGGGTATAAGTAATACTAAAACTAAGCTAATGGTTCAGTAATTACCTCATTTGGCAACTCAAGAAAATTCTTGAGTTGCCCCTATAGTCCCAAATCCTTGCTTCTTTAGCTCCAAGTGTAGATCTAGGGATTGTGCACATTTTTAATGAAATGGATGTGTGGTTTTAGTGTAGCTTTCATGGTGATGTGAGGAGTTGAAGAGGGGAGGAAGATGAAGTGCAGGAGCAGCAGCAGTAGGAGGAAGAAGAGGGAGGGAAATGATGGGAGAAATGGCTAAGTCTCAAGGTCAAAAGAGCCCATACCTCACTCTTTCACCAACCCTCAATTCTGTAATCTTTTCTCTTTTCTTTTCCTTTCCTTTTCTCTCAAAATCCTTCTCATATAAATAGTAAACCCAAATGAGAAACCATGGCAAGAAAAATGCACAAGTATAGAAAAAAAGTGATATGTGCATGTTTTGCTCAAAAATGCTAAAAACCGATTAACGATTTTTAATCGCGATTAGCACTAAATTAGTGTCAAACTAATCACAAAAACTTTAAAATATCATAATTCTCTAATTTACCCTATTTTAGAATTTTTCATAATTTTCCATAATTTTTCTCAAATTTTTCCTATTTATTTGCATTTAATAATACCAAAATATTAAAATATTCAATAAAATAATATTAAATTATAAAAATTCCCAAAAATTAATATTTTATCTTTTTGAAATGTTACAATCTACCCCCCTTAAAGAAATTCGGTCCCCGAATTTAAATTTAACCCCCAATACTTAAAACAATTTCTGTAATAATCCAATTTGTCGGGGCTCCGAAAACATCAATACATAGAGAATATCATAAAAATGTACTGCTCTACTAGAAATCAATCCCCAAAATGCATATATAAGATTATCCTATGCGTCTGGTGCGCAAGGAATCAAAATCCATATATGTGTCAAACAGGTGTACAAAACAACATCTAGGTGCAACTGGTGTGCACGAAACATCTGTCGTAGGCAACGTGTGTGCCTGACAGAAAAAATCAGGTGCATGTGACATGCACGAAGAATCCCGATTTAGTGCATCTGGCGTGCACCAAAATCGTATATCAAAATACTAACGGTGCATGAAAACTACGCTGGAAGTGCAAATCAAATCACTGCATACGGTAGGCATGAAATCTCAATCAATATCTCAAATGTAATAACTCTGCGCAAAATATATAAATATCCAGTGGGTGCATGAAACCAATATCATGAAACTCAGTCATCAAAACTAAATCATGCAAACAGAACGCCCAAAATACCGAAATCCAAAATGACGGATACGTGATAATCGAATCACAAAATCACAAATCATAAATACCGTCGTCGGTAGTTCCTCCTTCGAGGTCGAGAAGGAGTCGGTGCATCCACTGCTAGCAGCGCAGGATATCTACTTGCCTCTTGCTCACGGTCTGGCGTCCTCTGATTCTGAGTCCTTATTTTCCTTGCGGATTTCCTATCTCGCAGTCAATCGGCTCATCGGCCCTGTCAGGTGTGCTTACGGGGACGATTCCGTTCTGGCACTTCTCTGGTCACCTCTCGGTCAATCCTCACGACCACTCGTAAGGCAGCATATCGCTGGCGTCGGCCTCTGGCTCTCTGAATGCCCGTCACACATCTGATCCTGGGTGCAAACATCATTGCAGCAATGTCCCGGAAGGAATCCTGCTCAGGGTCTCTTCCAATCATGCCTATGCCGATCTGTACAGAGGCTGGCTCTCTTGCATAATCTCTCCTCACTCGATAGACATCTGTGTCCTCGGCACAATATTTTCTCGGAAACTGGTCACATCCCAACGTCTCTGTAAGCATATCAGGTCTCTAGTCTTGACGGGAAGTAATGACAGCTCGTCAGTGTCTCACACGAACCTCTTGTTCCACCTGTCTCTATCGTCGTCCACTATGACGTCACGCCAAGCTACTACGCACTGCACTGTTCTCGGCCACGGTCAATCTGAAGTCTCTCGCACGGACTCGAAATCGCGTATTCTGTAGCTTCATCATTCTGTAGAAGATGTCAGGCCGAACAGGTCCTCGGGAACACGTCCCAACCATCGGAGGAATACTCATCACTCGTCCGTCCTTGATCAATTCGCAACGCATCTGGGTAAGTTCCTTTATCCGAACCTGGTCAACTACCTCGTCGACAATGCCGCACTCTGGCCTGCTGGGTGTGCGCAATATGACCACTCCTGGGTCTAGGTCTTCTCGTATCGTACTCCAGAAAGGTCCTTTCGAGGTTCCTCTCTCAAATCTCATTCCTGCCGAATTGCCCGGAAGTCATCATCCATTGCTGTAGCTAATTCTTATTCCGGAATGGCTGCATACTTATCGCGCTTCTTTCTGGAAAATATATCCATATACCACGCCTCTGGATACGTATCACGTCTCTGATGTCAGCGGAGTGGGACGTCATCTCGTCGAAATATCTTGCGAACTCTTTTCTTCACTCGGCTTCCATGTCGACTGATTCGGACTCGTCTCATCATGGCTGCATGGACTGTGCTCCAACGGCTATTCTTGTATCTGGAGTCTCCCAAGCAATGCATCCCATCACACGATATCCGAATGATGTCGAATCATCCGATCGACTCGTCAGAACTTCATAATCCCCCAAGAGATCAACATCATGGGTACAGTTTAATAGTATCGAGTACATGCCACAGCGTCGGTGGTCCAGCCGTAGAAGGGCAAACCCAAGCCTCACTAATGGCGCCGCGGAACTGCCGCAAACCCTAAGGTTCAAAGGCTTTCACACGGTCATTAAGTTGAGTTAGGGTTTCATTCTTCTAGAGGGTCCATAGAATCACCTGCATGTCTTTCCGTATACTTTAAACTTGGAAAATGGGCTTCTGACATTCGATTGTCTCTATCGACTCTCAACGAACCTGCGTGAAGTCGTCTCTAGCTGGAAACAATCTATCTGATGACCTCGCATCGGTAAACGAACGAACCACATGTCCCAGTCATTTATCCTCAGGTCACTAGCGACTCGCTATCATCTCTCTAAGTATATGCTCACGCTGCAGTAGCTCCAACCATCTGGGCGATATCTCGTCATTTGCAGCAGCAACTGGCTCATTCGCCTGTACGCCGAACAACGCCTCAATCCTCCAGGAAAGGCGACACAGTGGCGGTCATCTCTGAATCGGTCTGCTCTAGATCTGAGTAAGACTCTCCATACTGGAAATCTTCAACTCAACTGGGCCCGCTCCGGCGCATAAATCGGACGAATCACCTTCGTCTCTCCAATCGGGTAGACTAGCTATCATCTGTCTCATATCTTCCTGGAAGCTCCAACAATCTCAGCTCGTAAGCTCCGGAAACGACATCCTGTCAATCTCAGCAACAGCTGGTCCATCTGTCTGCACGGTAGACGACATCATAATCTCTGAGGTATGCTGTACATCAACAGTCCTCTCTCAACTGGCAGCTCTAACAATGGCCCGATCATCCGGTGCAAAACCAAGCACTCGCCTCCACTAGAGGTCACAATCATCAATACTAATTCGAGACGTTCCCATGTCACCAGAAAACACAATGGTCGGCCCTCGTACCAGACGAGCTCGCACCGACCGTAACCCTAGCAGCAGCCCAAACTGCGCTCAAACATGGTGACATGAACCTCAATCGAGTATCAAAGAGAGCACATCAATGGCAAGAAAGAGAACAACAGATCCAGAGTGGGTACATGATCATAGGAAGGAACATCATCAATGAAGGTATGATCATGAAACTAATAGAATCGAGGATCTCAAATGGATGTATAATCATGGATATAAGGAGAATCACTGATCTCGAAAATATGTACATCCTAAGGTTCTTTAAGCGGAGTGGCGTGTCGTAAGTATGCCGCGGAACATACCAACGGTACGTCACTCTACTTTAGTCACCTATTCCATCTACCAAGGGTCATCCTACGCGACGAAAGTTCGGGTCTAATACCCCCTCGACCAAGTCTAAGTTCCGTAAGGTCAAGCCTAAGTTCCGTATATATATAAACGCCCTAGGCTCCACATAGTCAAACTTAGACTCGAACCAAGGTCAACCTAGCGCTCTGATACCGACTTTGTCACGACCCGAAAGAGCACGTGACTGGCCCTTGAACCATATGAAGTCTATAGGACTCCATCTGATCCAAGTAAGCCAAAAGCCCAGAAATCTAAAACCATTTTTAAGAATAAATAAAGAAACTGGTTTAAAGAAGTGAAGAAATACATGTTTGAAATCAAGGTTTTTAAATATCTAAGCTGAATATGCATTTTTAAAACAGTAAAGTCTTTTCTAAAAATTTCGGCAGAGTTTATTTTGTAAAACTGGCCCTGAATGGGGTACAACAAGGATAACAATATATGCAATGATAAAGGCATCCCCAAGCGGGAGCTAGCTCTTCGTCAAATGACGGCCACAACCACACAAGCAATAAGAATATACAACGCCGAAAGGCGAGGGTCAAACCAAAAGAACTCAAAAGCAACAAGAAAACCGCAATACTACTAAGCGCGACTCTAAGGTCGAATAATACATCACTAAAGTCTAGGTCTGAAACAATATACAAGTTTTGGTTGATGGAAATTCTAGATACAATGAATAAAATAAATACAATGGTGGTTCTTGATGCGAAAGAATCCACCTACCAAAAGCAATTCACCCGTAAGAAAGTAGTGTGCCAGAAATGCCGCAATGGAACCTGTACGGCAGAAACTGCACGAACTGTGGCACAACGGGGGTGAGTTGCTAACTCGTGAATAGAAATATCTACAAGCAGAAACCGAATGCAAGACATAAACCTAGGTCAACAATCAGTAATATAACCACAAGAGTACATCTGAAGTATGATAAGGTGGCAAGGTAACATCTAAATATGTATGTAGTGCCAGGTACTTAGGTAATAACATGTCATCAGTATAAGGTATGTCTGCATGGAGTAAATATGATGAAGTAACAATGATATCAATACACATATATTAGCGTCCCATACCACTAATATTGGTGTAAGGGTATATATAACAGCGCCCTCATACCCTGTTATATATACAAATGAAGTATGATCAGTGTAAATCCAGTCTGTATATGATCCATGTCTGTATATATGTGGAACCCGTCCACCCGTCACCCAATGACAATAAGCATCATGTATGCAATATGAGGATATAAACAAAATCATGGAAAAACATCATGAAACCCGTGCCTAGCATCGACACGTAAATCCTCATCCATCGGGCTCCGTCAGTCCGGATCGGCCCGCGGGCTATGTCTGCGGAATCGGCCCTCGGCCCCGGCAGTACGCCCATCTCTCAACTCCGGTCGGTATCCTCCAGATATCCGCCGAGCTCAAATAAAATCACCGGTAGGTACTCGCCCGCATCCAGGCTCAATCGGCAAAACCCATCGATCATCTTGCCGAGGGGAACCATACCGGGCCCACCACGAACCCGCAAACGGATCATCCACTCCTCGAATCGGGTTTCAAGCACATGTCTCAGCACCGAGAAAACGCGTGGTGGACGCACCAAAATATCATATCACGAGGTACCAGGTTTTTCAAAATAGAGCATCCTTTCTTAAATAATCCCACGGTCCTCAAAATCCGAAATCACATGAAAATCCAACATCAAGAAGTAAATCCAATGCGATGTGCTATGCAATCAATCCATGCTGTATGCGACATGTAAAGAAAGGTAATCATATCAGAAGTCATGCAACAGTACTACAGTGTAGTGGCATGGCAATTATCGATGATGAAGTGTGTGAGCCGGCAAATAGTGTACGTGGAACATACGCATCATCGATAATGGTGCTGGTGTCCTAACAACATGATAATAATATAGCAATAAACATATGCCAGCAATGCGAATAGCATGAATATGCGGAAATCAAATAGTCAACACCACAGTGAAGAATCTAATATGCAAACTACAGATCTAAGTATCAGGTCAAATGGGAGAGGTATGGAAACCACCTAAATCTGAGTCGATAAATATATAGATATATAGTCGGTGATCCCGCCTCAAGAACATATCGTAGGACATCCTCGAGTTATGAGTGCGGATCTATCCTCAATGTCGTACGGTAAATCATCGTACGGCATCCCAATAGCTGGGTACGGGTCAACATCTCACTATCTCATCACATAACAGGTATCACTATCATCCGATCATATAATCTGGGGTACTACTCTATGTCTAGTACAAATCGATACTATCAATAAAGTATGCATGCGGAGGTAAACACACATCCCAAGCCCGCAAGAATCACAAGTATTATCCCAAATATGAATCGTATCAAATCACCGATCTCGCGGCACAAAGCCCACATCATCAACTCATCTCCAAAGTCATTCATATACTCAAACACAGTGCAAGTATAATGAATATGCAAGGTTGTGCGTGCTGGTGTACCTCTATCCTAGAGCTCGCAACTAGGAACTACGCTAGTTATTTCTATCTCTAACTAACCATAACACTCTACAACTATCATATAAATAAACTACATAGTATACTATCTACGGACTGCGGGGGTGCTATACGCCATCCACCCGACTTCCCCCTGTAGATATAATCTACTCACCTTGCATCATCATTTGCGGACGTCACCACGTATTTGCTTGTCGTCCCGAAGTCTTCATGGGTACCTACATATCAAAGTATCGTATATGCGCATTAAAACCAAATCCAAGCTAAAACGGCACATGAAATCCAAAACGATACGATAAGGGGCCTATAGGTGAGAACCTATGGCACGCCTTCAAAACCATCAATAAATCCTCTATATCGTCGTATAAACGCCAAATTTCCTAATACAACACCAATTTCCTCAAACCCTAACTTGGTTATCCTCAAGTCCATAATATCGCACAATATCGATTCAAAACTAAACATGGGGTATAAGTAATACTAAAACTAAGCTAATGGTTCAGTAATTACCTCATTTGGAAACTCAAGAAAATTCTTGAGTTGCCCCTAGTGTCCCAAATCCTTGCTTCTTTAGCTCCATGTGTAGATCTAGGGATTGTGCACATTTTTAATGAAATGGATGTGTGGTTTTGGTGTAGCTTTCATGGTGATGTGAGGAGTTGAAGAGGGGAGGAAGATGAAGTGCAGGAGCAGCAGCAGTAGGAAGAAGAAGAGGGAGGGAAATGATGGGAGAAATGGCTAAGTCTCAAGGTCAAAAGAGCCCATACCTCACTCTCTCACCAACCCTCAATTCTTTAATCTTTTCTCTTTTCTTTTCCTTTTCTTTTCTCTCAAAATCCTTCTCACATAAATAGTTAACCCAAATGAGAAACTATGGCAAGAAAAATGCACAAGTGTAGAAAAAAAATGATATGTGCATGTTTTGCTCAAAAATGCTAAAAACCGATTAGCGATTTTTAATCGCGATTAGCACTAAATTAGTGTCAAACTAATCACAAAAACTTTAAAATGTCAGAATTCTCCAATTTACCCTATTTTAGAATTTTTCATAATTTTCCATAATTTTTCTCAAATTTTTCCTATTTATTTGCATTTAATAATACCAAAATATTAAAATATTCAATAAAATAATATTAAATTATAAAAATTCCCAAAAATTAATATTTTATCTTTTTGAAATGTTACAGACTCGCCGAGAACTTCCAGATGGTACTATATCTATCGTCAGGTGGAAGTTCTCAGGTGACATGAGTACAGGTTAGTCTTTAGACATGAGATCGGCATTTTTCTCTTGTGAGTTCCGACTGTGCTTTGATCACTACCCTACCACGGCTCTACTGAGTCGTGCAAACAGGTTTCGGTTGGATACAGTCCCGAGCCACATGGAGACAGTGAAAGATTGTCGGGGATTCGTCTCTCCCGGTATAGGGAGTCAATATCGTACTGTGTTCGATTGGTCAGGACCATAAGACCTTAGCCAAGGCAGTTGGGATTTACTGATAGGCTGATCAGTAGTTTCCAGGATTGGTCCTGAGCCGCATCAGCATGAATTAGCAGGTTATCAGGGTCTGACGTTTGTAAGTCGACGTTACTCATTCCACGGGTTTGCGGGGAGGCGGAACAGGTAAAAAACGATTTTTACAACAAGGTAACATCGACTTGAACTCCAAGATCTTTACTAAACCATAACTAACAAACTTGCTAGAGGTATTATCTACTATGTTAGAAGATTATACCTAATGTTCCAAGTCCTTCTTGGCTTCCCGCTGTCCTCCTTCTCCTTGCGAGCTCCGTGGAGTGGAAATGGAAAGCTTATCCTCGTCGGTTTCTCGAAGTAGTAGAAGATCCACCCGAGAGTTCCAACCTTGAGCTAAACCTCCAAGTTGAGGCAACTAGATCACTTGGTGTGCTAAACTAAGTAACCTAGAGTATGTAAAGTGTGATTTAGAGTGGCCTAGTCTCACTAACCCTTGATTATCAACATATGATACACTAGGGTTTTGAGAGGAAGAAGGAGAGAGCAAGCTTGAGGAAAGAGAATGTAATTTTTGATAATGATAATTGATAAATGGCATGGCTCCTTAATATGACAATAAACATGCCATGAAAATAATATTTTAACAAAAATATCTAGGTCACAAAAATATCTCATCAAAATATCTAAAGTCAAAAAGTCCAACCAAGTCAAAAGGTTAACCTAAGTAGCCATGCCACTAAATTATCATTTACCAAAAAATAATAAAACCTTTTCTCCATCTCATATTTTTTTTGACTAAGTCAATAGTCAAAACCCTAATGAGGTGTCTCCTTCTATACCCCCTCTCATCCGTATATACATACCCGCATTCGTGTTCCGAAAAATACGAATACAATGAGATGAAGCTAATCCAATAATCAAATACTAGGATCTGGATTAAACCAAAGCACACTAGTATTGTCCTCTCTAACACCACATGCATACAAGTACACGTATGTGATCGAACCCTGTCGTAAAACTATACGACCTCCACATCGTTTCGCCCGAAGCTGGGAAACTCTCTGTGTGGGACTCTAAAGACTCGACAGTACGCTGGAAGTGGGTTTAACCACAAGCACGTCAGCGGTACTAGCTACACGTAATGGCTACCCAGGTATCTGTCGATAAGAAGGCCGACGAGCAAGCTCATCCAAACTTCTACTGAGCCTGTCTGTGACAATCTCCGTACAGTCCGGTCTGTTCGTCTAAGTATATCGCATATCGGGCCTATGGGCGGTAAACGTCAGACTCCTAATAGCGGTATAAGTCATGTCAGAGTACAGTCCAAAACACCCTGAGAAACTACTGGAGTACCTACCAGTAAATATCACTTGCCCTGACCAGGGACTTTATGTAACGGGGTTCCGAACACAACGCGACATCAACCCCCAATACCGGGAGAGACGAATCCTATCTAACCGCCACTGCATCCAAGTGCTTCGGGACTGCACCCAACTACTACCTGTTTGTACGACTCAATAGAGCCGTGGTAGGGTAGCAATCTAAGAACAGTGGGAACACATTTGAGGCGAAGTAGCAGTGTCAAGTCAACGGACTAAGCTGTACTCATGTCACCTAGGAACTGCTACTTGACGATAGGTATAGTACCAACCAACAGTACCCTATGAGTCCGTCCAGTGTAACTCATAACCCAATGAGCACCTGCATACTATCTCCAGTTCGATGTACTGATGGCTGTAGGACAGACCATCTCCCCTGCTGGGATGAGAAGCGTATACACTAGTCTACTCTGGCGTATCGATGCCCTGTCTCGATAATCCTACGACTAGGGACCTGTATAAGGATTTTCTTGTAGACTACCCAGCCCCCACTAGTGTGACTGCCATCACAACGCTGGTAGTCAAGAAAAGATCTTAAGGGCTCTATCAATATGTATTAGCGATATATTAAAAGAAACACATACACACATTAAGATAGATACAAACGAAGTAGCATACTACCATATTGAGCAAGACTGTTATAAATCCGTATATATATTCAAACCTTCCAAAATGTAATATACAAACTAATACTATACAATAATGTCCTCTAGGGCATATTACACTAACAACGTTTACCACCCCTAGACCCGGTATGCGATACTCTCAGACGATGAGACCGGACTGTACGGAGATTGTCACAGATAGGCTCAGTAGGGATCCGGATGAGTTTGCTCGTCGGCCTTCCTTTACGATAGGTACCCGGGTAGCCGTTACGTACAGCTAGTGCCGCTGACGTGCTTGTGGTTATGGATTTATCCAGTAACTCACTGCCGGCGTACTGTCGAGTCTTTAGAGTCCCACACATAGGGTTTTCCTGGCTCAGGCGAAATGATATAGTAGCCGTATTGGATACGTACAGGATCTCGATCGATTGATGTACTTTGTACTCGGACTTTCGATCAGAAAGTTAGTAATATTAGCCGGCTCGGGTTTGAGCCGGATTATTAAATCAGGTATTGATTTGTAACATTTCAGAAAATATAAAATATTATTTTTGGAATTTAATATTAAAATAATATATTTCCCGAAAACTGCCCGATTTGCGAAATTGGGGTTTTCGAAAAAGAGTATAAATATATACCAATAATTATGAAATAATTGAAAATTAAAATAATTTATTCATTTAAAAATATATTTAAAGGATTTTGCATTTTTAAAATTTGATTATATGCAGTTTAAATAAAAACCCGATTAGTGCACTGCCAATCGCGATTAAGCCAAATCCGTATTTCTACAATTTTTCATGGTTAGTGCACCATGACATGTTACATATTGGTTCATTTTTGGTGTTGCTTTCTTTTGGTATTTGGTTTTGTGAGGGAAAAGAAAAGAAAAGAGAAAGGGTTAAAAAGGGAAATGATTGGAGAGAGAGAATGAGATTGGAGAGAGAGAATGAGATATGAGTGAGGGTGAGAATAAGAGGAAGAGAGAGAGAGAGAGAGAGAACAGCCATATCCTTAGTTCCCCCCCATTATTTTTCTTTCTTCATCTTCCCTAAACTCATCTCCCTCCACCATCAACCCTAGGATCCATCTCTAAAACCATGCCAAAACCCTAAAACCCCTTCACAAAAGTTGATCCTCTCCTTCTCCTCTACGCTTTGGACCAAGAAAAGTAGGATTTTGACAACATTGGAAAGCCAGGGTTTCCCTTGAGTTTCATCCATGAGGTATAATCCCTTCCATTTAGTTAGTTTTGAGTTTTGTTGTATTTTAGATAGTTTAGAAGTTGAATTGGCATGGTGGTTGTGAGGATAGAAATCCCTCGAGAGGGTTTAGCTTTAAAAAGTGGATTTTGTTGAACTCTTGTGGCTGTTACAAGACCTAGGTTTGAGTATAGAAACCAAAATACGGATTTAGGAATTCATTATGTCGGTTTTGTGTTGAATTGTGAGGGTATATGGGAATCTGGAGTAACCCGGAGACACTAAAAATTATTTAGCGAAGACTGGGAGTCGTGCAGGCAACCTGAAGTGTACCCTGAAGACCTGAGCCCCAACCCTTGTTCTATGGCCGCAAATTTAAGCTTTCTGGCCGCAAATCGCGGCCAGATTAGGAGGGATGGTTGTGGGGTTTTGTCGGGTGTTATCTGCTATATATTTAAGGCCCTTTGTATATGCAACTTTTCTTAGTTTGACCTGAGTCAAAATCTGGGAGCATTATGGTGTGATTTTGGCTATGTTTTCCGTATTTTGAAATGTTTGGTTTTGCTATTTGGATTTGGTTGTTGGATGTTTTTATATTAATAACAAGGGTTGTTTGATTGTTTTGCACGCGTTGGCCGTAGGTTCTAACCTATAGGAGATTCGTGTGCCGTTTCGGTTTTCAGAACTTGATTTTAATAGCGTGGCGATATGTGTTATTATTTTAGGTACCTTCGCGTGGATTCCAAGGCGACAGAGCATGGCGTCATCGATTTCGACAAGCGAAGACCAAGGTGAGTGGATCTATATTCACGGGGGAAGTCAGGTAGATGGCGTATAGCACCTCCGCAAGTCTTTGATGGAAACCGATTCATAGTAAATGGTTAATGAAACCTTTAATAGAAAACTAGATAGAGTTAAAAGGTAGTTAGAGAACCATAATTGAAACAAAGGATAGTTATAAGCGATATGATACGATTAGTATGTGATGAAGGGACTTGAGGATGATTTGATGATATTGCCGTTTAGGGTACTATAGGACTAGATAGTCGACGTAGATGTGTCATCCGAACCGTACCTATTTCCAAAGTGAAGAATCGTATGCATCTTTTAAAAAGATATCTTGAGGGACGTTACGGATTTGAAAATGATATCTATTCCTTAAAAACACCGTATCCCCTACTTTCAAAACTACGATTCGCATCTTTTAAAAGCTGATTGTATGGTTCGGGTGTGTATGTTAGATTAGATACGTATGCTTATAGTAAGATAGAATGTTTATGTAGAATTGATTCGATGTGAGATATAAATGTGATGAAAAGGATGTACGATGCGATATAATGACTTGGTGATATGTTAGTATACGGATGAGAGTCGATTGAGATGTTTGATACCTTGCCGGTCCCCTGATACAAGATTGTTATGGATGTGACCTGGGACATAGGTATATAGGTATATTTATATATGTTGTGAATCATGAGAGATTGCCGTACGAGACGTTAGGTCCGTACCCCTCATTTGTCATATAGGATGATAGGATCCCTATTGGTTTAATGTCGTCGTACGATGATTTTCCGTACGTGATGAGTTTGACTTGATGATTTATCCATACCCTTGACTAGAGGATGCCGTACGATGGATTATACCGTACGTGATGTTATGAGGCTCGATGCCGATTGATAGATTCACCGACTCGGTCATGTTAGATACGAATATCCATCAGCATTTGCATATGATTTACCTTATACTGCATTCATGTTATTCGCGTTGCATTACTTATACCTGTGCTAGTACACATACAACATTATCGATGATGCGTATGTTACACGTACACAGATTTTCAGGCTCACACACTTCATCATCGATAATTTCCATGTCACTACACAGTAGGGTTGCTGCATCACGATATGCATATTGTACACTCATGCTAGTGTATATACCACTTGTACATCCATACTTGCGCACATACATATTGTACACTCATGCTTGCGTATATACCACTTGTACATCCATACTTGCGCACATACCTATTGTATACTCATGCTTGCGTATATACCACTTGTACATCCATATTAGAGCACATACCTATTGTACATCCATGCTTGCGTATATACCACTTATACATCCATACTTGCGCACATACATATTTTACACTCATGCTTGCGTATATGTTAGTTATATGTATGCCCTAGAGGCCATTACTGTACATACGATGTATATTGTAATGGATGCTTGGACATATATAGGGAGGACTTTCTTGCTCGACATGATAGTATGCTATCTGGTAGTACTTTATCTTAACATGTACTCTGATTGTCTCTATGTTACATGTTGATAAAGCCCTTAGGATATGTACTCGACTACTAGGACTATGATGAGATCATACTAGTGGGGCCACGGTAGTCGACGAGTACATCCTTTAACTGTTCCTAGTCGAGGGTGTATCGAGACAGGGCATCGATACACCAGAGTAGACTAGCGTATACGCATCTTGACCCATATGATGGGCGATGGATGATCCCATATCCATCGGTGTTTGACATCAAGGATGGTGTACGGGTGCTCAGTGGAGACTGGGTATACTGGACGGACTCGCCGAGAACTCCCAGATGGTATTATACCTCACGTCAGATGGCAGTTCTCCGGTGACACTGGTACAGAGTAGTCTGTTGACCCGAGATCGTCATAGAGTCATGTGTGATTCCCACTGTGCTTTGATTTCCATCATACCACGTCCAAGAGGGCGTGCAAAAAGATGGCTTTTGGGTACAGTCCCGAATCACATGGAGGCAATGAGCGATAGGAGAGGATTCGTCTCTCCCGGTATAGGGAGTTGATGTTGTGCTGTGTTCGATTAGCTATAACCGGAAATCCCTGGCCAGGGTTGCTGAGATTTACTGGTAAGTGTTATCAGTAGTTTCTCAAACTGTTATAGATCTCATATCGACATGACTTATCGAGCTACTGGGGTCTGACGTTTACCACCCCTAGGCGAGATATGCGACATATCAGACGACGAGACCGGACTGTACGGGAGTGTTACTGATTGGATTCACAGGAGAATGTACAGGTTTGCTTGTTGATCTTCTGAGCGCTCAATACCTGGGTGGCTGTTACGTTTAGTTGACCGCTTGCAGCTTGTGGGTGTTTGATATGATCATCACCTACTGCCGGCATATTGACGATTCTTTAGAGTCCTACACAGAGGTTTCTTGACTCAGGAAAAACGGAGTAGGAGCACATATGTGATATGTGCGGGACCGAGGATAATACGATATGAGATACCGTATTCTATTCTCGCGATATTTGATATCAGCCGGGTCATCGGATCAAGTGTTGATTCGATGAATCGATACGGATAAATATTAGTCGGTTATATGCGATATAGCCGGATTGTCGGATCAAGTGTTGATTCGATAATTTAATGTATAATAATATATATGATATATTAAATGACATTAACTAATATTAGCGCACTAAAAGATTCTTTTTCTCACTCGGGTAATACATTGATATATATGCGATATATGTTAATTGTATTATTTTATTTTGTTACAATAAATATTATATATGTGATATATAATATTGTAACATGATATGATTATTAATGAAACATGATTAGTAGAGTTTAAACATGGTTAGGGTTTGGATTAGGGTTATGACTTCTAGTATATTCTAGAAGGTTTTTTTTTTGTTTTGGAAAAGATATTTTCAAGTGACTCATTCTTAACCTAACCCAAACCCTAGCCTTGGTTAATTCTCTACAAAGGTTTAGTCAACCATGGTTGCATTATTCATCATTATCTCTTTTGCATTATTCATCACAAAAGGGTTTCATGTTATATTGTTTATCTTCTTCCTTCTTTCTTTCATAGAAAAAGCTTTCTAGCTTTTTCAAAGTGATGAAAAATGAGTGAGAATAAGAAAATAAAAGAGAGCAAAAATCCTACTTCATCATCCTCATCTATCCTTGCCATTTAGATGAAGGTGTTCACTTCATATTATGAGTGTTAGCTTGTGTTAACGAAACTTCAAGGTAGATCATCTTTGTGTCGAAGATCGGAAGCAAGACTGCATCTTTCTCTTCGTGGAACCTCTCGAGAGTCCGGAACACGATGATCGCAGTGAAGGGACTTCAACACGGAGCTTTAGAAGTGAAGGACCGGATCTACAAAGCTTGTAATCCCTCTCACTTAGTGTTAAAGTGTTTAACATACTTGTTTTCGCCTAAACTTTAGTTTAAAGATCCGGCGTCGGGTTGTTCGGCACGGCTAAATTTTTAATCGGGCATGGTTGATACCTCGTAGACCCTTGCGGCAGTGCATAGCAACCCTACAGTGGTATCAGAGCCAAGCTAGAGTTTTAGGCGATGTCTGAGCGAAGTTTAAAGTCCAATCGAACCCGGAAACCCCGATGTTTACCCCTCTCTGGATATTTTTCAAAAATGTGATTTTTTATGAATTAAAAATTCTCAGAAAAACAAGCAGGAAAAACTAAGAATTTCTGTGAAGTACGGCCCACTAATTCGCTCAGATGACCGCGGAACCGCGGCCAGACCAAGGGTTTGGCGGCGGTTCCGCGGCCAAAATTGTGAATTAGTTCCTGGAATTTCATATATTTATTCTTAGGTCCTTTCTTGGCAATTTTTTCTGGAAATTTTTTAATTCCACTCAAGTGTTGAGATTTTTAGGGTTGTATTGGGGACTCGTTGATTCGATCGGATAATTTAACTTTGTTTAGTTTGTCCGGGTAATTTTTAGAAACTGTTAAAAAGTTCGACCGGATATCAATAACTCACTTTTTCCCCAGTCGGAATTTTTTTCAAAAGTTGGATTTTTTCTCGAGTTTAAGAACGTTCTAAGTCATGCAAGTAACGCGGTGGACCCTCTAGAAGACAAAAAACCTTAACTCGATTATGTGACCGTCTTGAACTGCCTCTAAACCTTAGGGTTTGTGGCAGTACGGCGTGCCACATGTGAGGCGTTGGCTTGACCCTTCTACGACTGGACCATCGGTACTGTGGCATGTGATGGATGTTTTTAAACTGATTTCAAGTGTTGAGATATATTGGGGAAATCTTGGGTGTTTGATTATTCGATCGGGAAGTTTAACATTGTCTATTTATCTGGAATGCGATACAATATTTGGAATCCACAGGTAGTTATGAGATAACTAATTTGAATGTTATAAATCTAGCAGTTCAGTCTCAATTGATCGGTTGCCACGGAATTTTGATGTGATCAAAAGTCCGTTGCAATCACATAGCGTACGCGGATACTCGCTGGGTAAACTTAATAGACAACCATGCCCCAAAGCCCCGACCAAATGACTGTAGGAGAACCCCGTCCCCGAAAGCATCCGTTCGGGTGTTCGCGGCAGCGGTGTTCCGCCTTACTGCACTTCGTCGACGGCATCTGGTGGTGCGGCCGTCTACTAAAGTTTGCGACGAGCATTCGATCAGGATGTCGGAAATCTTGTTGAATTGCCCGACATGATATTGAAAAGAGTTTTCGATAATGAGACTAAAATACGGGGTTTATAATTGTTAGGCATGCGATGTCTAAGGAATTCATTTGGTTAGGAATGCGATGTCTAAAGAGGTTGCGGATTCCAACTGTTGTAGTTTTACACTTTCTTTTCTGTGACCGTAAGTGTAGTATGTGGTGTATCGCCGGCTTCGTTGCTATACATCAACGACAATCGGGATACGCATACTTGCTTACGTTGATGATATGAGATATTATGTGTTGCTGTGATATATTATATTGGATCGTCGCGTTTTGAATAGCCGGGGGGTTTTACGTGAGATGAGAGTTTTTTCTTTTTCATTCATGTAAAATTCATTTGTATGTAATATTCTTTTATTAGGGCACTTCCGGGCTGAGGATGATGTCACCGTTGTATATTATTTACTTTTCCGCATTAGGTAGACCCAAGGTGGGGAGCACAAGTAACCGGGTTCTAGGGTCCAGTGGGAGACCATCTCGAGGAGTCGAGACCGGGTCTCCTAACCCTAGAATTGGCAGTGTTGCTTGCCGCTCTCGTAGGGGTCTAGGGATGTGGGTTTGGCTATTCATCGCGACCGTGGAATCCGTGTTTTATACAGGCTCGTACTAAAACACGGACGTCCTAGTATATCCAATATTTCATATATGTTCTTCTGCTGCAATGTTCTGTGATGAGATCATATTACTGCCTGAGATGAATGTTTATATTATATATATGAGATATATGTTATATTGCATATTTCGTTTCAAATGTGATGCTTGCGAAGCATAATAAAATAGGACTTCATTAATGAGATTAATGAAATAAAAGAAACCTAAGATGTTGTAGAAACTTGTTTAAAAACTGGTAGCTCTAGTTTTTGCTTTGCATAGCGGTGTTCCTTGTAGAACATCCAGCACCTTATTCGATAAGGAAAGAGCCGAGATCCCTTCACCGGGAGTGACCTCTTTAGTGAAACTAGCAGATGCTATAAACTCGGTCTGTCTTTTGATTGCTTCTATAGTTCTTGCTTTGCATAGTGATATTTGTGAAATATCCCGCACCTTATTCGATGAGGAAAGGGCCGACGATCCCTTCACCGGGAGTGACCCCTTTAGCAAAACTAGAAAAGCCTAAAAAACACTCCATTTAAAATCACTTGATTCTACGACGATATCAAGTTCATTACGCAAAGGGTTTTCTTAAAAACCGGTCGTAGCCCTCCGTCATTTCAGATAAGTACTAGTTAGTATTCGTGCTACGTTTGTTGACCATGTTAAGGCGTAGTGTGCGGTAGCTGATTAGTGCTTATCTGTATAAGCATATGATGCGATTGGATTAGGGTAGTCGTGCGACTTTATTGACCATGTTAAGGGTCGTGCGGGTGGGTTTAATTCAATCGGGAAATGACGGGTTGAACTTGACTAGCACTTATGATTTGTTGACCATGTTAAGGTCATATAGCTGTTAGGGGCAAAATTTTATTGGGAATTTCAAGTGTTGAAATTTGCAATGAGATTGCATACCTTCTATGAGATAGTTGGATCCCGATACTCGCTGCGAGTAAGAGTTACTCCTGGGAGAGTTTTACACATTACAATTAGCCGATCAAGTAGGTGTCTAGAAAGGTGTTAACGGGGTTACGCCCCTGGAAAAACGAGGTTTACTTTAATTAGGTTCGTGCGAAAGCACGGGGGACCACCCTCAAAGTACCGACACTGGCCTGGCTGAAAGATTGGCGAACTTATAGCGTGTAATTAATCCCGGCTAGTCTTTCCTTTTAGGGTTTGAAGGAAGATTTGATTAAAACAGTGGGAGACATCCTGATTAGATATATTAGATAACCAATCTAATCTTGCAAGAGTATACTCTGAGTGTTTTCTTCTCTCTCTCTCCAGGTAGCGACCATATCATGCCTTAATCAAGATAATAATACGGATGTATTGACCGAACCCGCTTGTTATACTGAGCTGGGGAACGTTGGTCCCGCTCCAACTTATAATTGTTATAAGACAGAGCAGGAAATTAAAGAATACCAGATTTCCCGTGCCGCCCAAACGAAGAAAGTGAATGCTGATGCATCTTCTTCGGGTGTGTTCATTACAGAGAACTGTTTCTCAGTATCCTTTACGTCTTCGGTATGAGATACCGGATCAGGATCCCGCATATGTAATCTGTTACATGGGCTACAGAAAGGTAGAGAACTGAGAACGAGTGATAAATTTCATGAGACAGAAAACGGTGCAAGTGTTGCAGCCAAGTCTGTTGGTCACTATCACCCTGTATTACCAGAATACATTGATTCTGAACGAATGTTATTAGATACCGAACCTGATATACAACATCATATCAGTCTCTTTATTAGTAAAGAAAGGATATAATTTTGTATTGATGGATAGTGTTTTGAACATTTCCTATATCAAGAGTTGATCGGTTCAGGTACGTTATCTAAAAGCATAGACGTTCTAAATCAAACTACAGTTCTTAGTATACAGAACACACACGAGAGGAAGAGTTCAGAAATGAACAAATCCTTCTTGAGGCATTGTAGACTAGGTCATATCAATGCGACCCGACTAGCTGAAGTTACATTAAGATGCATATTTAAATTTGTTTGAATTTACATCTTGTGAAACTTGACAGTCATGTCACAAAGATAAGATGACCACAGCTCTGTTTATTGGAAACAGAGAAAGAGTTAGTGAACTTTTGGGATTGATACATGCTGATGTATGAAAGTCCCCTGTCTACACATGCCAAGACCGGTTCTTTGTACTTCATTACATTCTCTGTTAATCTCTCAAGATTCAGACTTATGTTCCTATTGAAATATAAGTCCGAAGCTTTTGAGAAATTCACAGAATATAAGTTAGAAGTAGAGAACCAAAATACGGGTATAAGTATTATGTCCTTTGATGAGATCAAGGAGGAGAATACTTAAGCACGGAGATTCCTGGACTATTCTAAAGGAGAATGAGATTCTCTCTCAGCATTACTCCTTCGAATACACCATAGCACGATGGTATATCGGGGCGGAGCAATAGCACCCTATGTGATATGGTGTGCTCTATGATGAGTACTACTGAGTTTCCTATTGGGAGTTATGCACTTGAGAAGCTGCATACCTATTGAATAGGGTTCAAATCAAATCAGTTGCCTACCACTTCATATGTGATATGGAAAGGGAAGAGCCCATATTTTAAGTTTGTTAAGATTTGGGGTTGTCCGGACTATGTCTAAAAGCAAAATCCGGACAAGCTCGAGGCAAAGTCTGTAATGTAGAACTGGAATGGTTCCAGCTATACAAACTGCAGCTGATGATTTGGTAGAACCAAAGGATTCAATAGTAACCAACGAACCTCAGCCTCTCCGCCGATCTAGTAGGGTTACTCACCCACCTGAGAGATACTTTGGTTTCTCTATGACAGTGGGAGCGAGGATTGCATCATGAGATGATGACCCAACTAATTTCGAACTGGCCATCAGGAGTGGGACTCTGTAAGAATGGCTGGATGCTTAGCAATCTGAGATGGAATCCTTATACACCAACAAAGTATGGACTTTGGTTGCTTTATCTGAAGGGTTAAATCCCCATCAGAAGAAAGTATATCTTGAGAAGATTACTTGGTGTACATCGAAAAGTTGAGACTTTTAAAGCTATGCTTAAGTCTATCCAGATCCTACTTGTCACGGCTACATACCATGACTACGATATCTGGCGGTTGGGTGTCATGACTGCTTTTCTAAATGATGTTTTAGAAGAGAACGTCTATAAGTACACAGCCAGAGGGCTTCGTAAACAGTGGGAGCAGCGGAAACGTGTGCAAGATGCTTTATATGATAAAGCAGGCATCGCGGAGTTGGAACATCTGTTTTGATGTGGTAGTCAAAGAGTTTGACTTCATCAAAATGGTAGATGAACCTTTTATATACAAAATGGTAGTAGGGAGTATGGTGATGATCCTCGTAGAGTACGTGGATGACATAC
The DNA here is from genome assembly GCA_030015575.1 of Agapanthus africanus. Classification (NCBI taxonomy): domain Eukaryota; kingdom Viridiplantae; phylum Streptophyta; class Magnoliopsida; order Asparagales; family Amaryllidaceae; genus Agapanthus; species Agapanthus africanus. Next base: position 537,831,781 of record CM057339.1, read on the forward strand.
TCTTGATAGGGAAAGAGTTTCCTATGCTACGCTCGGTCAATCTCCGCTTATCACAAGGATTCTCCATATAGGATCATAGTGATACCTCCTGAATCCTTGATTTTGGATCTATGAGATAGATCTAATTGGATATTAGGATACTCACTAATTGTAGTGAGATGGTATCAATCGATCCTGGGGAGAATCACTGGAAAGGTTCCAGGGTGATAAGGACGACTGAATGTCAGTCGCAGGCATTGTCTTTACCCTCAGTGGAGGGACGGTATGTTGGAAGAGTTCCAAGCTAGATACCGTGACTTACTAGACGATTAAAGGCAAGATACATCGTTACCAAGGATGCTACCAAAGAGGCCGTCTGGGTATATTTTAAGTTCATGAGATGAACTTCGTTCCTACCATTGTGTGACAATGGAGTTGTGGCTTTAGCCAAGGAACTACCGTCCCATCAGAAATCCAGATATAATTCTTATGCAGTATCACCTGATCATGGAGATGGTTGATCTCCAGGGAGATCGAGGTTAGGAGAGTAGACACAGAGAACAATAGCGCGGATCCACTCACAAAGGCCTTTTTCCCAGTAGAGACTTTTATGGGATGGTTGAGTATGAGATACTTTAACCACAGCTAATTGTTGGGTATGTGATACCACAATAGATGGACCTAGTGCAAGTGGGAGATTGTTAGTTATATGTATGACCTAGAGGCCATTACTGTACATACGATGTATATTGTAATGGATGCTTGGACATATATAGGGAGGACTTTCTTGCTCGACATGATAGTATGCTATCTGGTAGTACTTTATCTTAACGTGTACTCTGATTGTCTCTATGTTACATGTTGATAAAGCCCTTAGGATATGTACTCGACTACTGGGACTATGATGAGATCATACTAGTGGGGCCACGGTAGTCGATGAGTACATCCTTTAACTGTTCCTAGTCGAGGGTGTATTGAGACAGGGCATCGATACACCAGAGTAGACTAGCGTATACGCATCTTGACCCATATGATGGGCGATGGATGATCCCATATCCATCGGTGTTTGACATCAAGGATGGTGTACGGGTGCTCAGTAGAGACTGGGTACACTGGACGGACTCACCGAGAACTCCCAGATGGTATTATACCTCACGTCAGATGGCAGTTCTCCGGTGACACTGGTACAGAGTAGTCTGTTGACCCGAGATCTTCATAGAGTCTTGTGTGATTCCCACTGTGCTTTGATTTCCATCATACCACGTCCAAGAGGGCGTGCAAAAAGATGGCTTTTGGGTACAGTCCCGAATCACATGGAGGCAATGAGCGATAGGAGGGGATTCGTCTCTCCCGGTATAGGGAGTTGATGTTGTGCTGTGTTTGATTGGCTATAACCGGAAATCCCTGGCCAGGGTTGCTGAGATTTACTGGTAAGTGTTATCAGTAGTTTCTCGAACTGTTATAGACCTCAGATCGACACGACTTATCGAGCTACTGGGGTCTGACGTTTACCACCCCTAGGCGAGATTTGCGACATATCAGACGACGAGACCGGACTGTACGGGAGTGTTACTGATTGGATTCACAGGAGAATGTACAGGCTTGCTTGTTGATCTTCTGAGCGCTCAATACCTGGGTGGCTGTTACGTTTAGCTAACCGCTTGCAGCTTGTGGGTGTTTGATATGATCATCACCTACTGCCGGCGTATTGACGATTCTTTAGAGTCCTACACAGAGGTTTCTTGACTGAGGCAAAACGGAGTAGGAGCACATATGTGATATGTGCGGGACCGAGGATAATACGATATGAGATACCGTATTCTATTCTCGCGATATTTGATATCAGCCGGGTCATCGGATCAAGTGTTGATTCGATGAATCGATACGGATAAATATTAGTCGGTTATATGCGATATAGCCGGATTGTCGGATCAAGTGTTGATTCGATAATTTAATGTATAATAATATATATGATATATTAAATTACATTAACTAATATTAGCGCACTAAAAGATTCTTTTTCTCACTCGGGTAATACATTGATATATATGCGATATATGTTAATTGTATTATTTTATTTTGTTACAATAAATATTATATATGTGATATATAATATTGTAACATGATATGATTATTAATGAAACATGATTAGTAGAGTTTAAACATGGTTATGGTTTGGATTAGGGTTATGACTTCTATTAGATTCTAGAAGGTTTTCTTTTTTGTTTTGGAAAAGATATTTTCAAGTGACTCATTCTTAACCTAACCCAAACCCTAGCCTTGGTTAATTCTCTACAAAGGTTTAGTCAACCATGGTTGCATTATTCATCATTATCTCCTTTGCATTATTCATCACAAAAGGGTTTCATGTTATATTGTTCATCTTCTTCCTTCTTTCTTTCATAGAAAAAGCTTTATAGCTTTTTCAAAGTGATGAAAAATGACTGAGAATAAGAAAATAAAAGAGAGAAAAAATCCTACTTCATCATCCTCATCTATCCTTGCCATTTAGATGAGGGTGTTCACTTCATATTATGAGTGTTAGCTTGTGTTAACGAAACTTCAAGGTAGATCATCTTTGTATCGAAGATCGGAAGCAAGACTGCATCTTTCTCTTCGTGGAACCTCTCGAGAGTCCGGAACACGATGATCGCAGCGAAGAGACTTCAACACGGAGCTTTAGAAGTGAAGGACCGGATCTACAAACCTTGTACTCGCTCTCACTTAGTGTTAAAGTGTTTAACATACTTGTTTTCGCCTAAACTTTAGTTTAAAGATCCGGCTTCGGGTTGTTCGGCACGGCTAAATTTTTAATCGGGCATGGTTGATGCCTCGTAGACCCTTTCGCCTAAACTTTAGTTTAAAGATCCGGCTTCTAGAAGGTGGCCACCTCATTATGCTTGTTCCATTTATTTGATAAATGGAAAATGAGGTGTAAAGTGTGAGATATGTGAGGAATGGAGATAACCATGCTTCAATATTTAACAAATGAATTTTTAATTCATTTGGAGTTATTATTGAAGTATGGTTGTTGATTGTTTATTGAAAGAATTCATACACAAAACCTTTGTGTTGAATTTCTCTCACTTGTATACTTCATTTTTTTCTTGAGCTCCCATTTTGCTTCACTCTCCTCCCTCCTCTTGAGCTTCCTCCACCTTCATCATCTTCCTCTTCACTAACATTATCATGAGTTGAGAAACAAGTGAAGAGGATAGAAAGAGATAGCAAACACTTAAATAATCACACTACATCTTAGATTACTTGGTTTAGCAACCCAAGTTCTCTAGTTGCTCCACTTGACATATTGTGAGGAGCTAAATGTAAGTCCATGTTACCTCTCCCGGTACTTACGGGCTTGTGGAAATGATGAAAAACGATTTTCAAGAGGTGGTAACATGGACTCAAAATACGGATCTTTGTTAAACAACTAACTAACAAACCTAACAAGAGTTTTACCTACTCGGTTAGGGGGTTATACCTTTCTTGAACTCCTTCGTCTTCAACTCTTTCCGGTGTACGGATCGGTCTCACCTCGTCGTCTCCTTGCGCCGAAGATGGATCCACCTGAAAGCTTCTACCTTTGGCTTCTTCTTCGAACTTGAAGAAACTAGAACACTTGGTTTGCTAAACCTTGTGAACTAGGATGAGTAGAGAAGTGATATGGGTTTTCTTTTATCTCTAAGGCAATGTTTCTCAACTCATGAGAGGGTGTTGCCTTGAGCTAGAGAGATAGCAAGAGGAAGAGCAAGAGGGAGAGCTCAAGCAAGAGAGAGAAATGAATTGAGAGAATGAGTAAGTCTTTTGCCATCCAAGCTCTCATAATCCAAAACCATGATTACTCATAATAGTAATTGAGTATTATGTGATGGTTCAAGTCAAAATGGCCATATCATTTCATACACTCATTTTGCAAAAACAAACAAGCAAGCAAAAGTCTTTGCCATGAAATGATAGCCATTGTAATGATGATGGTCAACTAGCCCAACCTAGTCAACCGGTCAACAAAGTCAACAAGTCAACAAAGTCAACCCCTCATCTCAACCATGACACAATAATACTTAATTAATATTATCATTAATCATATTTCTTATTCTCATTAGGGTTTAGCAAAAGTCAATGGTCAACAGTGAACTGTCAACAGTCAACAACCCCAATGAGAATCCTCTGCCTCTGTCGCTCTGTCAACTGTGCATACACACCCGCATCCGTGTTCCGAGGAACACGACTACAAAAGAGATAAAACCAATTCCAAAATGTACACTAGGATCTGGCTTAAACCAAAGCCCGCTAGTGTTAACTGTCCGGACACCAAACATGCACAAGTGCACGGATGTAACCGAACCCTGTCGCAAAACCATGCGACCTGTCGCAAAACCATGCGACCTCTACTCTTTTGCCTAAAGGCGAATAGCTTTCTGTATGGGACTCTAAAGACTCGACACTACGCTGGCAGTGGGTTCAACCACAGACAGCAAGCGGCACTAGCTGTGCGTAACGGTCCCCAGGTAGATGCCGACAAGAAGACTGACGAGGTGAAACCCATCTGAACTTCTACTGAGCCTGAATGTGACAATCTCTGTACAGTCCGGTTTGTTCATCTGATAACATCGCATGGCGGGCCTAGGGGCGGTAAACGTCAGTCCCCTAATAGCGGTACAAGTCGTGTCGGAGTGTAGCCCAGAACACCCTGAGATAACACTGGAAACCTACCAGTATATCTCGCTTGCCCTGGCCAGGGACTACTCGTGTAATGGCTCTCCTAGACACAGCGCGATGTCAACCCCCAATACCGGGAGAGACGAATCCTGTCTAACCGTCACTGCCTCCAAGTGCTTCGGGACTGCACCCAACTACTACCTGTTTGCACGACTCCTTTGAGCCATGGTAGGGTAGTAATCTAAGTACAGTGGGAACACACTCGAGGCGAAGTGACAGTGTCAAGTCAGCGGACTAAGCTGTACTCATGTCACCTGGGAACTGATAACTGACGATAGGTATAGTACCAACCAACAGTTCCCGACAGTCCTGTCCAGTGTACTCGTAACCTAATGAGCATCCGCATACTATCTCAAGTACGACGTACTGACGGCTGTGGGACAGACCGTCTCCCACACTGGGATGAGAAGCGCATACGCTAGTCTACTCCGGAGTATCGATGCCCTGTCTCGATAGTCCTACGACTAGGGACCTGCATAAGGATGTGCTTGTGGATTACCCAGCCCCCACTAGTGTGACTGCCATCACAACGCTGGTAATCAAGCAAAGATCCTAAGGGCTCCACTAATGTGTATAGGTGATATACTAAAATAAACACATGTACACATTAAAGTAGAAACAAACCAAGTAGCATACTGCTATATTGAGCAAGATTGTCTATACAAGGTGAATATCCCAAGCTTCCATTAAGTAATATACAAACTAGTATGATACAGTAATGGCCTCTAGGGCATATACACTAACACTAAAGCCATGTATCATATCCCTCGGGTGGATCATCTACGACAAAGGAGGACCGGAGAGCAAGATCGATCGCAGTGAACCAAAGAAGCCAACAAAGATGATCAAGCATGTTTAAGGTGGCCACTTGGAGCTAAAGATGAAGAAAGAAGACCGAAGGACTTGGTTCGTTTGGTGAGATTTCTTCATCATAGTAGATAGCTCTCTTTTAGTTTTGCTAGTTAGGTTTATGGTTAAGATCCCGGTTAAGGGTTATTCTAGCGCCATGTTCTAATCGTTAGAAAAAATTTTGTTCCGCATTTGGCCACGGAAGTTGGCCGGGGCGCTAACGTAACCTTTCATGGTATCAGAGCCAGCCCATAAACCCTTCACTAGCAAGTTTAAACAATGTTAAAATAACGAAACCAAAATAACTCCGTAACATTGAAACCAAGCTTCAAGTTTCTGTCGAATTTTTAAGGGCTTCAAAATTTTTTTTAGCAAGTACAGAGTGATCCTTTGACTGTGAGATGTACCCTGAACAAAAACGATGCAATTACACCATGTTTTGGCCGGCCACAACCCTCAAAAAACCGAGCTCATCGGTTCTATTACAAGGAATTGCATCGAGTTTTGGCCAGTGTTCTTCTCTCTCGAAGTTTGGGTTTCAGGTGTTCCTAGTTTTTTTCCCCAAGTTTGATCTTCTGTTGTTTTTCAGTTTGGGGCAATTTAGAGTGTTTCGAAATCGTTATATTTTTAACAACTGTTTAATTGTTATCAGTACTTAGATTAGCATCTGCGATCGTGAATGTCATTTGATCGGTAAACCCGTCTATCTTCTATATGTCCTTTTAGACGAGTACGCGAACATGACATTCACGTTGATGTTTTGTGCTTGTGCTGTGATTGTGGTTGGATAGTCATGGTGGATAGCATGTGGTGTAATGTTAGTGGTACAGTTTAAGATTCATTTGTATATTCATTTACGGGGCGAGCGTCCGACATGTGGACTACCGTCTTTGCCGGGTTGTATATTATTTTGGGGCACGACCGGGTTGAGGTCGATGTCACCATTTGTACATATTATTTTCATTTTCTGTACTAGGATTACCCTACAGTGGAGTGTACGAATAACCGGGTTCTAAAAGGCAACAAGCCCGCATCTCATGGCGTTGAGCCGGAGGGGGCTTCATTCTAGAATTGGCGGGCTATTCGCCGCACACATAGGGAGTATAGGATGACCCACGGAGGGGCGCCCAAGTTACCGGATTCCGTGAAGTGTTGGGTGGCCCATTCACTTTGTTGAAGGGGGTTGCCTCACTTCTAGGATTGGCGGATAACTTGCCGCGCTCGTAGGGGTCCAGGATTTCATTGCACAGGCTATCCACACGACCGGGAACGTCGGGTTTTATTTGCAGCTCAAATGAAACCCGGGGCTCCAAGATTATCCACCATTCTGTATTGATGGCTGTGATTCTGTGATGTTGCTTATTATCATGCCTGGAACGAATGTTATATATACTTATATATATACTAGTAGATGTTGTATATGTTTTGCACCCGCGCTAGTCCAGCCCCCGCTCTGTCGTTAGTTAAGTAACCAACGGGTGATGACGGGGCCCCATGGCGAATGCGGATGGAATATACATATATTGTATTTTCGTTCTTTTTGTTTTGTGATAGGATTAAACTGATGGGACCGCATTAGTTTTGATTAATGCAAGAAAAGAAACCTAAAAGATGTTGTTGGAACAAATTTCGAAAAACTATAGCTATAATCTTTCACTTTGCATAGTGGTATTCGGTCATGAATATCCAGCACCTCATTCCAGGAGGCAAGAGCCGAGATCCCTTCACGGGGAGTGACCTCTTGAGCTAAAGTCTATACTATAGATTACTCGGTTTTTCTTCAAAACCAGAAATTTTCAAAAAGGCGGAGCTTAAACCACACCTTTTCAAAAATTGCTCTGGTTCCTTCAACGATATCAAGTTCATTACGTTAACGGGTTTTTCGCCAAAAACCCAGCCGTAGCCCTCTGTCATTTCCTACGAGTATTACTCAGTATTCGTGCTGCGTTTGTTGACCTTGTCAAGGCGTAGTGAATGGTAGCTGGGTGGTGTTTGTTTGTAGCACATGATGCGATTAACTAGGACAGTCACATATCCTTTTTGACCTTGTCAATGGCTTATGCGGGTGGGTTTAGATTAATCAAGATAATGACAGGTTGAACTTGACTAGAAATTTATGATTTGTTGACCTTGTAAAGATCATAGGTTGTTAGGGGCAAACACCATATCGGGAGTTTCAAACATACAGGAAACTTTCAGAATTTAGCATACCTTCTGGAGTGTGATGACTAGAGAGGATTCCATCTAGTACATTACATAATGATAGTTGGATCCCGATCCCACTGATGAGTAGGATTACTCTCGGGAAATTATCACACTTAACAATCAATGCTATAAACCAAGTAGGTGTCTAGAAAGGTGTTAGCGGGGTTTCGCCTCCAGGGAAAAGAGGTTATGTAATTAAGGAACTTCGCGAAAGCGTTGGAAAACCTCTATCGAAGTACCAACACTAGCCTGGCTGAAAGGTTAAGCAAGTATTGTGACGTGCGATTAATCATGACTAGTTCTTATTTTAAGGTTTGAAGAAGAATTCGAGGAAACAGTGGGAGCCATCCTGATTAGATAAACTAATAACCAATCTAATCTTGAAAGAGTGCACGCTGAGTGTTTCTTTTCTCTCTCTCCAGGTAGCAACCATTTCATGCCCTAATCAAGATAATAAAATGTATCGCTTGACTGATCCGAATTCTTATTCGGGGCTGGGGAACGTCGGTTCGGCTCTAACCTATGACAACAGTAATATGTATGAGCAAGGGAAAGAGTATTGTTTGAATTCCTTGATGACCCCATCGAAGAAGAAACATACTATTGTGTCTTCTTCAGGTGTTCTTGTTATTAAGAACTGTTTTTCGGTCAGCCTTACCTCCTGGGTACTCGATACTGGATCGGGATCTCATATTTGTAATTTATTACGGGGACTGAGAAAAAGTAGGATGGTTAGACCTGGTGATATGTCCCTCAGAGTAGGGAACGGAGCACAGGTTGTTGCTTCTGCCGTCGGTGAATATCACCTAGCATTGCCAAAAAGCAATACTATGATTTTGAACAACTGCTACTATCTACCTTCCATAGTTTGCAACATCATATCAGTTTCTTTACTTGATAAAGATGTATATAAGTTTGTTCTTGATAGAAATATCATGAACATTTACCTTAATCATGTATTGGTTGCAGAAGGTACACTGTGTAATGATATCTATGTTCTTAATCAAAACACAGTTCTAAGTATACAAAACACACGCAAGAGGAAGAGTTCAGATGTGAACGAATCCTACTTGTGGCATTGTAGACTTGGTCATATCGGAGAGAAAAGACTGAGTAAGTTGCATAAAGATGGACTTTTGGATACGTTTGAATTTTCATCTTATGAAACTTGTCAATCTTGTCTCAAAGGAAAGATGACCAAATCTTCGTTCACCGGACAGGGAGAAAGAGCAGCAGAGCTCTTGGGACTCATATACAGTGATGTATGTGATCCAATGTCTATACATGCAAGGGGTGGATTCTCGTACTTCATCACATTCACTGACGATCTCTCTAGGTTCGGATATGTGAATCTCATGAAACACAAATCTGAAGCTTTTAACAAATTCAAAGAATACAGAAATGAAGTAGAGAACCAGACTGGCAAAAGTATCAAGGTCCTCCGATTTGATAGAGGAGGGGAGTAATTAAGCACAGAATTCCTAGAATACCTAAAAGAGAATGAAATTCTCTCTCAGTTTACTCCTCCATATACACCACAGCACAACGGTGTGTCGGAGAGGAGGAATCGTACCCTATTAGACATGGTTCGCTCCATGATGAGTAATGCTGAGTTGCCTCTTTCATTCTGGGGACATGCGCTTCAAACAGCGGCACATCTGTTGAATCATGTTCCATCCAAGTCCGTGCCTAAAACACCATTTGAGATGTGGAATGGTAAGAAACCATATCATAAAAAATTTAAGATATGGGGTTGTCTGGTTTAAGTTAAAAAGAATAATCCGGACAAACTGGAGGCACGGTCAGTTCTGTGTAAGTTTGTAGGATATCCTAAGCATTCGTTGAAGGGTTGCCTAGCACGGCAGCAAGGTTTCCGAAGGCATCGTCCATGCCATTTTTCAAAAATTGCCGTATTAGCTAACCCTAACCCTAGAATCGTTACTAGAAATTTAGACGATAAGCAATGTTAAAAACTTAACAACTAAGTAAATAAGGGAATACAAGCTTTGTAGACCGGTCCTTAACTTCTAAAGCTCCATGTTGTAGTCCCTTCGCTGCGAATGGTGAACTCCCGGACTCTAGAGAGGGTTCACTTGAAGAAAAGAACAACCTTGCTCAATGTCTTCGAGGCCGAAGATGATCTACGTCGAGGAGATTCGAGCTCATGCTACCTCTTCACTAATGGTGAAATTAGTGAAGCAAACACCCTAAACTAAATGGATAATAGTAGAGGATGATGAAGTAGGAATTTTTCTCATTTTATATTTATTTTTCTCACACTAATTCTTCACTTAGAAAAAACCTAGTGAGCTTTTTCTTTGATGAAGAAGAAGAATGAACTCATGAGAGAGTAAAATGGCAACCATGGGTGAGTTAGTGTCATATACTAACCCTTGTAGAGACTAAACTAAGGTTAATGATAATAGGTTAGGTTAACAAATATCTAAGCAAAAACAAATTAGTGGATTTGGTCAATGGTTCCAAAAGCTTTTCCAAGCTTCAACCATTTGTCCAATTTCCATATAATTTGTAGTTTACTTTGATAAATAAAACCCTAAGATTATCTTTAGCATGGTATAAGTCTCATACACCTAAGTTGTATGTGGCATCAAGCATGACACAAAACCTTGTACACTAATATATATCACATATATACAATGTGCAGAAATCTAGTGAGAAAAGAAATCTTAAGTGAGCTAATACTAGTTAATGTAAATTAATATATTAAATATATAATTATACATTAGATTATCAAATCAACTCTTGATTTAATAATCCGGCTGTATCACATATAACCGACTAATATCTTATGTAACAGCTTATCGAATCAACACTTGATCCGATAACCCGGCTATATCACATATAAACGACCGATGTCACAAATCGCGAGAATAAAATACGGTATCACATATCGTATTAATCTCAGTTCCGCACATATCACATATGTGCTCCTACTCCGTTTCGCTTGAGCCAGGAAACCTCTGTGTAGGACTCTAAAGACTCGTCAATACGCCGACAGTAGGTGATGATCATATCAAACACCCACAAGCCACAAGCAATCTGCTAAACGTAACGGCTACCCGGGTATTGAGCGATCAGAAGATCAATAAGCAAGCCTGCTCATACTCCTGCGAATCCACTCAGTAACACTACCGTACAGTCCGGTCTCTTCGTTTGATATGTCGCATATCACAGCCTGGGGGTGGTATAATGTCAGACCCCAATATCCTGATAAGTCATGCCGATGCAAGGTCCATAACGGTTCGAGAAACTACTGGTAACACTTACCAGAAAATCTCAGCAACCCTGGCCAGGGATTTCCTGTTATGGCCAATCGAGCATAGCGCAACATCAACTCCCAATACCGGGAGAGACGAAACCCCTCGTATCGCTCATTGCCTCCATGTGACTCGGGACTGTACCCAAAAACCACCTTTTTGCATGATCTCTTGACCGTGGTATGGTGGAAATCAAAGCACAGTGGGAATCACACAAGACTCTATGACAATCTCGGATCTACAGACTAACCTGTACCAGTGTCACCAGAGAACTGCTATCCGGCGATAGGTATAGTACCATCTAGGAGTTCTCGGCGAGTCCGTCCAGTGTACCCAGTCTCCGCTGAGCACTCGTATACCATCTCTGATGTCAAAAACCAATGGATATGGGATCATCCATCGCCTATCATATGGGTTGAGAAGCGTATATGCTAGTCTACTCTGGAGTATCGATGCCCTGTCTCGATACTCCCACGACTAGGAGCATTTGAAGGATGTACTTGCCGACTACCCATGTCCCTACTAGTATGGTCTGCATCATAGTCCTGGTAGTCAAGTACTCATCCTAAGGGCTTTATCAACATGTAATAGAGAGACAATTAGTGTACATGTCAAGATAAAGAGCAACCAGATAGCATACTATCATGTCGAGCAAGAAAGTCTTCCTTATATATGTCCAAGCATCCACTACAATATACATCACATGTACAGTAATGGCCTCTAGGGCATACATATAACTAACATTCGCAAGGGTATCCGTTCTACCACACTGAGTAACAGAAGGTATTTGTTGCTCGCCACGCCGTCTTTTTGGAGAAGGAATTTCTTGCAAAAGAAATTAGTGGGAGCACGGTAGAACTGGAAGAAATTCCAGAGGGACAAACTATAACTGAAGGTTTGGTGGAACCAGAAGATTCAATAGTCCCAGACAAACTTCAGCCACTCCGCAAATCTGGTAGGATTTCTCATCCGCCCGAGAGATACTACGGTTTTCTCATAGACGTGGATCGAGAAGATTGCATCTTGGAAGAAGATGATCCTACTAGTTTCAGGCAGGCCATTATCAGTAGGGACTTTGATAAGTGGTTGGATGCTATGTGATCCGAAATGGAGTCCATGTATACCAATAATGTGTGGACCTTGGATATTTTTCCACCTGGAGTAATACCCGTTGGATGCAAATAGATCTACAAAAGGAAATTCGGTGTAGATTGGCAGGTGGAAACCTATAAGGATAGACTCGTTGTAAAAGGTTTTCGTCAAAGACCAGGTGTGGACTATGACGAAACCCTTTCTCCAGTAGCTATGCTCAAATCCATTCGGATCCTACTTTCCATTGCTGCCTTCCATGACTATGAGATCTGGCAGATGGATGTAAAAACGGCTTTTCTAAACGGCAGTTTGGAAGAGTGTGTTTATATGGATCAGCCAGAAGGTTTTGTAGACAGTGGGAGCAGCAGGAAGGTATGCAAGTTGCTTAAATACATTTATGGATTAAAGCATGCATCGCCGAGCTGGAACATCTGTTTTGATGAAACAGTCAAGGAATTTGACTTCATCAAGAACGAGGATGAGCCTTGTATTTATAAGAAAATTGTAGGACGAACGGTCTTGTTCCTAGTCTTGTACGTGGACGACATTCTTTTGATAGGAAATGACATTCCAATGCTACAATCGGTCAAGCTATTCTTATCACAAAGGTTCTCCATGAAGGACCTGGGAGATGTCTCGTACATTCTGGTGATTAAGATCTACAGAGATAGATTCAAGTGATTACTGAGACTTTCACAGTCCAGGTACATAGAGACCGTACTAAAGAGATTTAGTATGGAAGATTCCAAGCGCGGTAACATACCCGCATTGTTAGTGTATATGCCCTAAAGGCCATTACTGTATCATACTGGATTGTATATTACTTGATGGAAGCTTGGGATATTCACCTTGTATTGACATTCTTGCTCAAAATGGTAGTATGCTACTTGGTTTTTTTCTGCTTTAATGTGTGCATGTGTTTCTTTTAGCATATCGCCTTTACACATTAGTGGAGCCCTTAGGATCTTTGCTTGATTACCAGCGTTGTGATGGCAGTCACACTCGTGGGGGCTGGGTAATCTATAAGCACATCCTTATGCAGGTCCCTAGTCGCAGGACTATCGAGACAGGGCATCGATACTCCGGAGTAGACTAGCGTATGCGCTTCTCATCCCAGCTTGGGAGACGGCCTGTCCCACAGCTGTTAGTACGTCGTACTTGGGATAGTATGCGGGTGCTCGTTAGGTTACGAGTACACTAGACAGGACTCGTCGGGAAATGTTGGTTGGTATTATACCTATCGTTAGTTATCAGTTCTCAGGTGACATGAGTACAGCTTAGTCCGTTGACTTGACACTGTCACTTCGCCTCGAGTGTGTTCCCACTGTACTTTGAATACTACCCTACCACGGCTCAAAGGAGTCGTGCAAACATGTAGTTTTTGGGTGCAGTCCAGAAGCACTTGGAGGCAGTGACGATCAGACAGGATTCGTCTCTCCTGGTATTGGGGGTTGATATCGCGCTGTGTCTAGGAGAGCCATTACACAAAGTCCCTGGCCAGGGCAAGCGAGATAGACTGGTAGGTTTCCAGTGTTATCTCAGGTGTTCTGGGCTACACTCCGGCATGACTTGTACCGCTAGTAGGGGACTGACGTTTACCGCCCCTTAGGCCCGCCATGCGATGTTCTTAGCCAACAGACCGGACTGTACGGAGACTGTCACATTCAGGCTCAGTAGGAGTTCAGATGGGGTTTACCTCGTCAGTCTTCTTATCGGCATCTACCTGGGGACCGTTACGTACAGCTAGTGCCGCTTGCGGTCTGTGGTTAAACCCACTGCCAGTGTAGTGTCGAGTCTTTAGAGTCCCACACAGAGGGTTATTCGCCTTTAGGAAAAATGAGTAGAGGTCGCATGGTTTTGCGACAGGGTTCGTTCACATCCACGCACTTGTACACGTTTGGTGTCCGGATAGCTTATACTAGCGGGCTTTGGTTTAAGCCGGATCCTAGTATATGATTTGGGATTGGTTTTATCTCGTTGTATTCGTGTTCCTCGGAACACGGATACGGGTGTGTATGCACAGTTGACTGAGACAGAGGCAGAGGACTTTGATTAGGGTTGATGACTATTGTCATTTTCTTAACCCTAATGTTTATGTGTGAATTATGATTTATTGATATTAGTTAATTATAATTGTGCATGGTTAGGGTTGTTGACCATTTGACTATTCTTGACTTGTTGACCTAGGTAGACAAGTTGACCATCATCATTCCATATGAAAGATGCTCTTTGATCCTTGCAAAAGCATTTAATGTGAAATGATAATGGTCATTTCTTGATTAACCATGACAATTATCTTGACTAATTATCTATTATTCATAAATCACATATATGTGAGAAGGTTGAGATATTCTTCTCACTTTATCATTTCCATTCTCTCTCCTCCTCTTCCTCTCTCTCTAGCTCTCCCCTCTCATCAGTTGAGAATCACTTTGAGCTTGAGATAATCCCTTCAAAAACACTCTCTACTCTTTCTAAGGTCCTAGGTCTAGCACACCAAGCACCTTAGTTACTTCTAGTTTGAGGTTGGAGCCAAAGGTTGAGGCCCTCGGGTGGATTTTTCTTCGGCAAAAGAAGGTGACAAGGAGAACCCTTTCTTCCACTCCAAGGAGCAAGAAGAGAAGGACTTGAAGACCTAGGTATAACCCACTTTCCGAGTAGCTAACTCTCTTTAGCTTTGTTAGTTAGTTTTGTTTAGTAAAGATCCCTCCTTTACAGAGTCCATGTTGCCTAGAGTTGTAAAAATCGGATTTTTCATAACGTTTCCGCCTCCCCGCAAGCACCGGGGTGGGAAACGTGGACTTACAGTGGTATCAGAGCCTAGCTAAACACAAACTAACTAGTTAGCAAAGTATATAGAACTTCGATTGCAAAACATTTTTTCAAAACCCTAACTTTCTGCCGATTTTTAAACCTACTTTAAAATTAATAAATCATATCTTAAAAATCGGCTCAGGCTTTTCTAAGTACAGGCAAGAAAAACGACCCACTGAACCGACCAACTCACCGCGGTTCCCCGGCCGAGTTGACTCGTCCGTGGATCGTTTTTCCTGCAGTTTACTTCTGGGGGTGTTTTGTGATTTTTGAGATAGTTTGTTTCCACCCAGATTTTCCAGAGAACAAGTTGGTTTTTGGGGTGGTCACAAATCCGTATTTTTGATCGAACTTCTTTACACTTTGGCTAATGGGTTATATCTGTGATGTGATATATGTATTGAACGTCCGCTAATCGCTATACGTCGATTAGTGGGGGTTATACATATCTGTGATCTGTAATGTTGATGGTATGAGTAAATGAATTCGTTGTATTGTCGCGGATGAATAGCCGGGGGGTTGTGAGATGAGAGTTTTCTTATTCTTTCAATTCTTATAATATGTAAATTGTTGTAATAATTATTTGTATGGCCGCACAACCGGGTCGGGGTTGTAGCCGTCATTGTATAATTTCTTTTTACTGTTTTTGCTCCTAGGATAGACCCAAGGTGGGGTGCACAAACTACCGGGTATCTCGAAGTGCCGAGTGGCCTACTCACGGTGTTGAGGGAGGTTGCTTCGCTTCGGGTACTTGGCGGGTAGTTTGCCGCACCTGTAGGGGTCTAGGGTGGGGTTTGGCTATTCATCGCGACCGTGTAATCTGTTCTTCGTTGCAGGCTCGTACGAATTGCGGATTCCTAGTATATCCAATGTATTCATCTGTGATCTGGAATGGCTATCATTGCATGTGACGAATGTTTATATATATCTATATGATATCTATTTAGGCGTTGCTTATATTTTGCATCCACGCTAGTCCATTCCCCGCTCTGTCGTTAGTTAAGTAACCTAACGGGTGATGACGGGACCCCGTGGCGAATGCGGATGGCATAAGCGTACGTCATATTTTCGTTGTTTTCTGCAATGGGAGGATTAAATGATGGTTGCATTGGAATTAATGCTAGAAATAAAATAAACCAAGTAAAATTCGTTGGAACACTTTGAAAACCACTCGGTTCTTTTCAAAACCAAACTTTTAAATGCGGAGCTTGAACAACTCCTTTTGAAAGCTATCTCGTTCCTTCGATTATATCAAGTTCACTACGTTCATGGTTTCGCCAAAACCATTCGTAGCCCTCCGTCGTTTCACATGAATGGTCAATAAGTATTCAAGCTATGTTTGTTGGCCAAAGTCAAGGCATAGTGATTGGTAGCTATTGGGTATTCATGTGCAGCATAGATAGATGTGTTGGTTTGGGGCAGTCGTTCTACCTTGTTGGCCAAAGTCAAGGGTATATGCGGGTGGGCTCAAATTAACCTAGAGAATGACGGGTAGAACTTGACATGGGACTTATGATTTGTTGGCCAAAGTCAAGGTCATAAGAGCATGGGGAAAAAATCCACATCGGGAGTTTCTAAAGAACTGAAACTTGCTAGCGCTGCATACCATTTGGAGTGTGATGATTCTGGTAGGATTCCTTCAGTTTTGTCACGCGATGATATTTGGATCCCGATCCTACTGTGAGTATATACTACTCCTCCGGAACTTTCTCACTTAACGATCAATGCTATAAACCAAGTAGGTGTCTAGAAAGGTGTTAGCGGGGCTACGCCCACAGGGAAAAGAGGTTACTTAATTAAGGAACTTCGCGAAAGCGTTGGAAAACCTCCCTCGAAGTACCGACACTGGCCTGGCTGAATGGTTAAGCAAGTATTGTACAGTGAGATTGATCCCGACTAGTTCTTCCTTTATGGTTTGAGGAGGGATTCAAGAGACAGTGGGAGCCATCCTGTTTAGACAAATTAAAAACCAATCTAAACTTGCAAGAGCATCATGCTAAAGTGTTTCTTCTCTCTCTCCTAATTGCAGCGACCATTTATCATGACTGGACTTAAGTTACTTCTAGATAAAAACATACTGACAGGGCCAAACTACAAAGATTGGCTCAGGAATGCCAAATTAGCAATCACTTATGACAAGTTGGGGTATCTTCTTACCTCCAAGGCTCCCCCTATCCTAGGTCGCACCTCCAGCGTCGCGGATAAGGAAATCCGTAAGACTTAGGAGATCGACTGCGCGAAGGCCAAGTGCCTCGTGCTTGCCTCTATGGACAACGAACATCAGAGGAGGCACGAGAATATGGACCTCGAATCCATATTTCTCCATACAAAAGAACTGTATGGAGAGCAATCTCGTATCGCCAGATACGAAGTGTCGAAGAAGTTGTTTTCGGCAAGATTGGCCGTCGGATCATCGGTAGCGGAACACGTGCTTAAGATGATTGGCTACATAGAGGAGCTCGCGGACCTTAGGACCACGTTGGAGAATGAGCTCTATACGGACTTGATTCTTCAGTCCCTTCCTTCCACTTACGCCCAGTTCATCCTGAATTTCAACTTGCAAGAAAAGGAAGTTGAACTTTCAGAGCTCCTCAACAGCTGAGGAGTGCCGAGGGCACCCTACAGAAAGGTAGGGAAACATCCACTTTGTTTGTAGGAGGATCTTCCTCTTCTAGGTCCAGGGCGAAAGCCAAGGGAAAGAAGAAGAAAACCCCCGCCAAACCAAGGGGCGGTGTTAGTAAGGTGGATACGAAAGGAAAGGCAAAAGCAACAAAGTTAGCGGGGAAGCTTGTGGATAAGAAAGAATGCTTTTACTGTCACAAGAGTGGACACTGGAAGAAAGATTGCAGGGCTTGAAAAGCCAGAACACAGGATCTGAAGCAGGTTGCGGCTTCAGCTTCAGGTGTGTATGTTATTGAAAATTGTCTATCAATAAACTCTACGTCCTGGGTATTGGATACCGGATCAGGATCTCATATCTGTAATTCTTTGCAGGCGTTGAGAAAGCGTAGGTTTTTGAAAGCAGGTGACATGACCCTCAAAGTTGCAAACGGAGCTAGCATGGATGCTGAGGCCGTGGGGGACTATCACCTGGGAATGTCAGATGGACATGTTTTGGTTCTACGTAATTGCTTTTTTGTACCCAACGCAACTTGTAATATCATTTCTGTATCTTTGATTTCTAAAGAAGGTTATGAATTTTCGTTTGTAAGTAATGTTGTAAACATTCACCTTAATCAAGTTCTGATTGGGTCAGGTACATTGAGCAATGGTATATACGTATTAAACCAACCACAGATTTTCAATGTCCAGAATACACACAAAAGAAAGTCTCCGGAAACAAATCAGACTTTCTAATGGCATTGTAGACTGGGTCACATCAATGAGAGAAGGTTGTCGAAATTACATAAAGAAGGATATTTGGATCCGTTCGAATATCAATCATATGCAACTTGTCAATCGTGTCTCAAAGGAAAGATGACAAAGACTCCGTTCACTGGACACGGAGTAAGAGCGAGTGAGCTCTTGGGACTCATACACAGCGACATGTGCGGTCCAATGTCTATGCATGCACGAAGCGGTTATTCTTACTTCATTACTTTTACGGATGACTTTTCAAGGTACGGTTATGTCTTCTTAATGAAACATAAATCCGAAGCCTTTGGAAAATTCCAGGAATATAAGAATGAAGTAGAAAAACAAACAGGCAAAAGTATCAAGACACTGAGATCTGATCGAGGTGGTGAATACTTGAGTGCCGAGTTCCTGGATTACTTAAAAGAGAATGGAATTCTCTCTCAGCTTACTCCTCCATACACTCCGCAACATAACGGTGTATCGGAGAGAAGGAACCGAACCCTATTGGATATGGTACGGTCCATGATGAGTAACACTGAGTTACCGCGATCATTCTGGGGATATGTGCTAGAATCAGCCGCATACCTTTTGAACCGAGTTCCAACTAAGACTGTGCCTACTACACCATATCAGATGTGGTGTGGGAAGAGACCCTATCTTAATCACATTAAGACATGAGGATGTCCAGCTTTTGTCAAAAAGCAGCATGCGGACAATCTCGAGGCACGCTCAGTACAGTGCAAGTTCGTGGGATATCCAAAGAACTCCAAGGGATATTTCTTCTATTACGAAGAGGAACAAAAGGTCTTTGTTTCTCGTCATGCCCATTTCTTCGAAACTGAGTTTTTGGAAAATCAGATAAGTGGGAGCGCAATAGAACTGGAAGAAATTCCAGAACCACGAGCTATTACTGAAAGCTTAGTAGAACCAGAGGGTTCGAAAGATCAGGACATTCCTACGCCGCTCCGCAGAAGTAGTAGGCAGTCTCATCCGCCCGAGAGATACTACGGTTTTATCATAGACGGGGATAGAGGATTGGATCATTGATAGTGATGAGCCTACTAGCTTCCAGCAGGCCATTCAGAGCGTTGACTCAGTAAAATGGCTGGATGCAATGCGGACCGAAATGGAGTCCATGTACACCAACAAAGTATGGACGTTGGACATTGCTCCAGATGGGGTAAAACCCGTAGGATGCAAGTGGATCTTCAAAAGGAAGATTAGTGTAGATGGACAGGTTGAGACCTATAAAGCTAGACTTGTTGCAAAGGTTTTCCGTCAAAGACCTGGCTTGGACTATGATGAAACCTTTTCTCCAGTGGCTATGCTGAAATCCATTCGGATCCTTCTTGCCATTGCTGCCTTCCACGATTATGAGATCTGGCAGATGGACGTAAAGACCGCTTTTCTAAATGGAAATTTAGAGGAGTGTGTCTATATGGATCAGCCAGGGGGTTTCATTCAGAGTGGGAGCAGCGGAAAGGTGTGCAAGTTGCTTAAGTCCATCTATGGACTAAATCAGGCATCGCGGAGTTGGAACATCTGTTTTGATGAGACGGTCAAAGAATTTAGCTTTATCAAAAATCCAGATGAACCATGCTTCTATAGTAGATTTGTAGCGAGAACTGTAGTATTCCTCATTTTATACGTGGATGATATTCTCTTGATAGGAAATGACATTCCTATGCTACAATCTGTCAAAGGGTTCTTGTCACACAGGTTCTCCATGAAAGACCTGGGTGATGCCTCTTACATTCTGGGGATCCGGATCTATCGTGACAGATCCAAGAGGATATTAGGACTCTCACAGTCCAGGTACATTGACACCATACTGAAAAGATTCAGTATGGAAGATTCCAAGCGCGGTAATCTACCGGCTTGTCACGGGATCACCCTCTCCAAAGAGATGTCTCCCAAGACTGATTTGGAAAGGGATCGCATGTCTATTATACCCTACGCTTCTGCGGTAGGATCTATAATGTATGTGATGTTGTGTACCAAACCAGATGTAGCTTATGCACTGAGTGTGGTAAGCCGGTATCAGTCAAACCCTGGGGAGAAGCACTGGATAGCGGTAAAAAACATTCTCAAGTACCTGAGAAGAACTAAGGAGATGTTCTTGGTGTATGGCGGAAAAGACCTCCAGATCGAGGCCTTTGCTGACTCCAGCTTCCAGAGTGACAAGGATGATTCCAAGTCCATGTCGGGTTATGTCTTTACCCTCTTTGGAGGGGCGGTGTGTTGGAAGAGTTCCAAACAGGAAACAGTTGCTGACTCGACGATGGAACCGGAATATATCGCTGCTGCAGATGCCGCAAAGGAAGCTGTCTGGATAAAGAAGTTCCTCACGGAGCTTCAGGTGGTTCCTACCATTGTTGATCCAATACCGTTGTATTGCGACAACAACGGAGCTATAGCTTTAGCGAAGGAACCTAGGTCCCATTAAAAGTCCAGGCACATCTTGAGGCGGTATCACCTGATCAGGGAGATCGTGGGTCGCCAGGAGATCGAGGTTCGGAGAGTTGCTACGGAAGATAACACTGCTGATCCATTCACGAAGGCCTTACCCCAGACTCAGTTCGAGCGGCTGATCAAGATGACAGGTCTTCGATACGCCAGTACATGGCCTTAGTGCAAGTGGGAGATTGTTAGTGTATATGCCCTAGAGGCCATTACTGTATCATACTGGATTGTATATTACTTGATGGAAGCTTGGGATATTCACCCTGTATTGACATTCTTGCTCAAAATGTTAGTATGCTACTTGGTTTGTTTCTGCTTTAATGTGTGCATGTGTTTCTTTTAGCATATCGCCTTTACACATTAGTGGAGCCCTTAGGATCTTTGCTTGATTACCAGCGTTGTGATGGCAGTCACACTCGTGGGGGCTGGGTAATCTATAAGCACATCCTTATGCAGGTCCCTAGTCGCAGGACTATCGAGACAGGGAATCGATACTCCGGAGTAGACTAGCGTATGCGCTTCTCATCCCAGCTTGGGAGACAGCCTGTCCCACAGCCGTCAGTACGTCGTACTTGGGATAGTATGCGGGTGCTCGTTAGGTTACGAGTACACTGGACATGACTCGTCGGGAACTGTTGGTTGGTATTATACCTATCGTTAGTTATCAGTTCCCAGGTGACATGAGTACAGCTTAGTCCGTTGACTTGACACTGTCACTTCGCCTCGAGTGTGTTCCCACTGTACTTTGATTACTACCCTACCACGGCTCAAAGGATTCGTGCAAACAGGTAGTTTTTGGGTGCAGTCCCGAAGCACTTGGAGGCAGTGACGGTTAGACAGGATTCGTCTCTCCCGGTATTAGGGGTTGATATCGCGCTGTGTCTAGGAGAGCCATTACACAAAGTCTCTGGCCATGGCAAGTGAGATAGACTGGTAGGTTTCCAGTGTTATCTCAGGTGTTCTGGGCTACACTCCTGCATGACTTGTACCGCTAGTAGGAGACTGACGTTTACCGCCCCCTAGGCCCGCCATGCGATGTTCTTAGACAAACAGACCGGACTGTACAGAGACTGTCACATTCAGGCTCAGTAGGAGTTCAGATGGGGTTTACCTCGTCAGTCTTCTTATCGGCATCTACCTGGGGACCGTTACGTACAGCTAGTGCCGCTTGCGGTCTGTGGTTAAACCCACTGCCAGCGTAGTGTCGAGTCTTTAGAGTCCCACACAGAGGGTTATTCTCCTTTAGGCAAAATGAGTAGAGGTCGCATGGTTTTGCGACAGGGTTCGTTCACATCCGCGCACTTGTGCACGTTTGGTGTCCGGACAGCTTATACTAGCGGGCTTTGGTTTAAGCCGGATCCTAGTGTATGATTTGGGATTGGTTTTATCTCGTTGTATTCGTGTTCCTCGGAACACGGATACGGGTGTGTATGCACAGTTGACTGAGACAGAGGCAGAGGACTTTGATTAGGGTTGATGACTATTGTCATTTTCTTAACCCTAATGTTTATGTGTGAATTATGATTTATTGATATTAGTTAATTATAATTATGCATGGTTAGGGTTGTTGACAATTTGACTATACTTGACTTGTTGACCTAGGTTGACATGTTGACCATCATCATTCCATATGAAAGATGCTCTTTGATCCTTGCAAAAGCATTTAATGTGAAATGATAATGGTCATTTTTTGATTAACCATGACAATTATCTTGACTAATTATCTATTATTCATAAATCATATATATGTGAGAAGGTTGAGATATTCTTCTCACTTTATCATTTCCATTCTCTCTCCTCCTGTTCCTCTCTCTCTAGCTCTCCCCTCTCATGAGTTGAGAATCACTTTGAGCTTGAGATAATCCCTTCAAAAACACTCTCTACTCTTTCTAAGGTCCTAGGTCTAGCACACCAAGCACCTTAGTTACTTCTAGTTTGAGGTTGGAGCCAAAGGTTGAGGCCCTCAGGTGGATCTTTCTTCGGCAAAAGAAGGCGACAAGGAGAACCCTTTCTTCCACTCCAAGGAGCAAGAAGAGAAGGATTTGAAGACCTAGGTATAACCCACTTTCCGAGCAGCTAACTCTCTTTAGCTTTGTTAGTTAGTTTTGTTTAGCAAAGATCCCTCCTTTACATAGTCCATGTTGCCTAGAGTTGTAAAAATCGGATTTTTCATAACGTTTCCGCCTCCCCGCAAGCACCAAGGTGGGCAACATTGACTTACACGCATTGTACGGAATCATCCTCTCCAAGGAGATGTCTCCCAAGCCCGACGAGGAGAGGGTTCGCATGAGCACTATACCCTATGCTTCGGCGGTTGGATCTATAATGTATGCGATGCTATGTATAAGGCCAGATGTAGCTTATACGCTAAGCGTGGTGAGCCGGTATCAGTCGAACCTAGGTGAGGACCACTGGACAGCAGTAAAGAACATTCTCAAATATCTGAGAAGGACAAAAGAGATGTTCTTGGTTTACGGTAATAGAGACCTAAAGGTCGAGCCCTTTATCGATTCAAGCTTCCAGAGTGATAAGGATGACAACAAGTCTGTCTTGGGTTTTGTATTGACCCTCAACGGAGGGGTGGTGTGTTGGAAGAGCTCCAAACAGGATACCGTTGCAGACTCGACGATGGAGGCTGAATACATTACTGCAAGCGATGCTGCAAAGGAGGCGGTCTGGATGAAGAAGTTAATTAATGAACTTCAGGTCGTTCCATCCATTGTTGACCCAATACCTTTGTATTGCGGTAACAATGGGGCTATAGCTTTAGCAGAGGAACCAAGGTCCCATAAGAAATCCAGGCACATCTTAAGGCGGTATCACCTGATCAGGGAGATCGTAGATCGCCAAGAGATCGAGGTCCGAGGAGTGGATACAAAAGACAATACTGCGGATCCATTCACCAAGGCCCTTCCTCAAGCACAGTTCGAGAGACTTTTTGAGATGTTGGGTATGCGGTACGCCAACAACTGCCCCTAGAGCATACATTGGATACTCGGTATGCCAATATATATGGCCTTAGTGCAAGTGGGATATTGTTGGATATGTATGCCCTAGAGGCCATTATTGTATATGTATACATATGGATGCTTGGGCATATATATGTACTGGACAGTCTTGCTCGATATGATAGTATGCTATTTGGTTTGACTTTATCTTAACATTTGTATGTTGTACTTGCTATTACATATCTTTTATACATGTTGATAAAGCCCGTAGGATCAATGCTAGAATACCTGCGTTGTGATGGCGATCATACTTGTGGGAGCTGGGTAGTCGGTACGCACATCCTTAAATGGTCCCTAGTCGTGGGAGTATCGAGACTGGGCATCGATATTCCAGAGAAGACTAGTGTATAAGTTTCCAGACCCCGACAAGGGGCGATGGTTTGGTCCCGCAACCATTGGTCTTTAGACCTAAGATCGTGTACAATGCTCACTGGGGATGAGTGCACCGGACAGTGTTAGTGTATATGCCATAGGGGCCATTATTGTATCATACTAGGTTGTATATTACTTAATGAAAGCTTGGGATATTCACAGTTGTATATAACAGTCTTGCTAAAAATGGTAGTATGCTACTTGGTTTGTGTCTACTTTAATATGTGTATATGTTTCTTGTAACGTATCACTTATACATATTAGTAGAGCCTATAGGATCTTTGCTTGATTACCAGCGTGGTGATGGTAGTCACACTAGTGGGGGCTGGGTAGTCTGTAAGCAACATCCTATACAGGTCCCTGGTCGTTGGATTATCGAGAGAGGGCATCGATATTCCGGAGTAGACTAAGTGTGTACGCTTTTCATCCTAGTTGGGGAGATGGTCTGTCC
The DNA here is from genome assembly GCA_030015575.1 of Agapanthus africanus. Classification (NCBI taxonomy): domain Eukaryota; kingdom Viridiplantae; phylum Streptophyta; class Magnoliopsida; order Asparagales; family Amaryllidaceae; genus Agapanthus; species Agapanthus africanus. Next base: position 537,856,368 of record CM057339.1, read on the forward strand.
GACAGCCATCAGTACGTCGTACTGGAGATAGTATATAGGTGTTCGTTAGGTTACGGGTACACCGGACAGGACTCGTCGGGGAACTGATTGGTTGGTATTATACCCATCGTCAGTTAACAGTTCCCAGGTGACATGAGTACAGCATAGTCCGCAGACTTGACACTGCTACTTCTCCTCGAGTGTGTCCCACTGTTCTTAGATTGCTACCCTACCACGGCTCAAAGGAGTCGTGCAAACAGGCAGCAGTTGGGTGCGGTCCCGAGCACTTGGAGGCAGTGGCAGTTAGATAGGATTCGTCTCTCCCGGTATTGGGAGTTGATATCGCGCTGTGTCAGAGAGCCATTACGCAAAGTCCCTGGCCAGGGCAAGCGAGATATACTGGTAGGTTCCAGTAGCTTCTCAGGGTGTAATGGGCTTCGCTCCGACATGACTTATACAGCTATTAGGGGACTGACGCTTGCCGCCCCCTAGGCTCGATATGCGATAGTCTTAGACGAACAGACCGGACTGTACGGAGATTGTCACATCAGGCTCAGTAGGGGTTCAGATGGTTTTCCTCATCGGCCTTCTTATCGACATCTACCTGGGGACCGTTACGTACATCTAGTACCGCTTGCGGTCTGTGGTTAAACCCACTGCCAGCGTAGTGTTGAGTCTTTAGAGTCCCACACAGAGAGTTTCCCTGCTCCACGCGAAACGATATAGAGGTCGTATGGTTTTACGACAAGGGTTCGGATGCGTACGTGTGTTTACGCACGTACGACTTTTCGGACAGTTTATAATAGTCGGCTTTGGTTTAAGCCAGATTCTAGTATAGGGTTACTGGATTTATACAGTCTAAATTTTTTTCTGTGTTTTCACGGATTGGAGGGGCGTTCTCGTAATTTGTCGGGAAGGTTCTAGAAGAGTGGTGACTAAGGGGTTAAGGTGGCATGAGAATTAATTGCTTAATGACTCATTTGTGTGATTCATGCTTTGTATTAAATGATTCATTAATGAGTTAATGAGTCATACGATGAATCACACTAGATGAATGAATCTAACCTTGATGATAAATCATTTATATTATTTATTTGATTAATTGTTATGGTTGATATATTCATATGAGTTCATTATTCTTTTTATTATCATTCTCACCTTCTCTCTCCTCAAGCTCACTCTCTCTTCAAACCCTAACCCTAACCTCTCATGTTTTGAGATCAAGGGTTAGCTAGACTAATACATCCATAACCTCACTCTATATCCCCTAGGTAGCTTAGATTAGCACTTTAAGCAACCTAGTTATCTCAAGTTTGAGATTAAGCTTCGCGTAGGAGCTTTCAGGTGGATCGTCTTTGATTCGAGGAGGCCGTTGAGATGCCGATGTTCCAAGGAGCCTACGAGGAGTGGAGGACCGCGATGAAGACCCGAAGGACTAGTAACATGAGGTATAACTTCGTATCCGAGTAGTTAAACCTCTAGTACTTTGTTAGCAATGGTTTAGAAACGATTCATGCGCTCAAGTCCGTGTTACGAAGCTTTGATAATTGTTTTCCATATAGTCCGCCTCCCCGCAAGTTCGTGGGGTGCGTGACATGGACCTACAGACAGACTCGCCGAGAACTTCCAGATGGTAGTATACATATCGTCAGGTGGAAGTTCTCAGGTGACATGAGTACAAGTTAGTCTTTAGACCTGAGATCGACATTTTTCCCATGTGAGTTCCCACTGTGCTTTGATCACTACCCTACCACGGCTCTACTAAGTCGTGCAAACAGGTTTTGGTTGGGTACAGTCCCGAGCCACATGGAGACAGTGAACGATTGTCGGGGATTCATCTCTCCTGGTATAGGGAGTCGATATCGCACTGTGTTCGATTGGTCAGGACCATAAGAACTTAGCCATGGCAGTTGGGATTTACCGATAGGCTGATCAGTAGTTTCCCGGATTGGTCCTGAGCCGCTTCAGCACGAATTACCAGGTTATCAGTATCTGATGTTTACCACCCCCTAGACCCGGTATCCGATACTCTCCGACGAAGAGACCAGATTGTATGGAGATTGTCACAGATAGGCTCAGTAGGGATCCGGATGAGTTTGCTCGTCGGCCTTCCTTTTCGACAGGTACCCGGGTAGCCGTTACGTACAGCTAGTGCCGCTGACATTCTTGTGGTTATGGATTTATCCAGTAACTCACTACCGGTGTACTGTCGAGTCTTTAGAGTCCCACACAGAGGGTTTTCCTGGTTCAGGAGAAATGATATAGTAGCCGTATTGGATACGTGCAAGGTCTTGATTGATTGATGTACTTTGTACTCGGACTTTCGATCGGACAGTTGGTAATACTAGCCGGCTGGGTTTGAGCCGGATTATTAAATCAGGTATTGATTTAATAGTTTACATATATGTATTTCGATATGTATATTCTAGTATTACGTTATTCGTGTTATTCTATCTCTTTCGGCATTTAGGTTTTTATCCGAATGCAGGTATGTATATATACAGCAGACTGTAATCCGTATTTATTCCAGATTACCTTCTAAAAGGTGGCCACCTCATTATGCTTTTTCCATTTATTTGATAAATGGAAAATGGTGTAAAGTGTGAGGTATGGGAGGAATGGAGATAACCATGCTTCAATATTTAATAAATGAATTTTTAATTCATTTGGAGTTACTATTGAAGTTTGGTTGTTGATTGTTTATTGAAAGAATTCATACACAAAATCTTTGTGTTGAATTTCTCTCACTTGCATGCTTCATTTTTTCTTGAGCTCCCATTTTGCTTCACTCTCCTCCCTCCTCTTGAGCTTCCTCTACCTTCATCATCTTCCTCTTCACTAATATTCTCATGAGTTAAGAAACAAGTGAAGAGGCTAGAAAGAGATAGCAAACACTTAGATAATCACACTACATCCTAGATTACTTGGTTTAGCAACCCAAGTTCTCTAGTTGCTCCACTTGACATATTTTGAGGAGCTAGAGCCATGGATCATATCCTTCGGGTGGATCATCTACGACAAAGGAGGACCGGAGAGCAAGATCGATCGCGGAGAACCAAAGAAGCCAACAAAGAAGATCAAGCATATTCAAGGTGGCAACTTGGAGCTAAAGATGAAGAAAGTAGACCGAAGGACTTGGTTCGTTTGGTGAGATTTCTTCATCATAATAGATAGCTCTCTTTTAGTTTTTCTAGTTAGGTTTATGGTTAAGATCTGGGTTAAGGGTTATTCTAGCGCCATTTTCTAATCGTTAGAAAAAAATTTGTTCTGCATTTGGCCACGGAAGTTGGCCGGGGCGCTAGCGTAACCTTTCAAATTCCTCTAAAAATTAGGGTTTAGCCCTATATAAAGAACTTAGCTCTTCAAAAAAAATGATGATGATCCAAGATCTTCAAAACAGAAATCTTGATGATCATTAATGACTAAAATGTCATTAACAGGAGATCAGTATCTCTAAGAAAACACAAGAATAGCTTGGTGAATCGTTAATGCTTAGCACTATTTTGAAGTCTCATGTGTTTCCCACGTAAGTGCTTTAAACAAACAAAAAGAAATAACATGAATATATGGGAATTTAATTCCTCCAAAAATTAGGATTTAACCCTATATAAAGAATTTAGTTCTTCAAAAAAAATTATGATTTATTATTTTCAACCCTACACAAAGCACATATACACTAACAACCCTAAACTTAAGCGAAATTATAAATTGAAACACAGATAAACAGAATACAACTCATACTTGTGTATCTTCAAATCTAACTTTGTTTATCGATAATTTATTCTTTTCAACGACAAACTTTTATCTACGGATTTTGTTCTTTGTCAGTAACCATCCCGTTCTTAGATTTCTCAATATAGTCATCATAACCTACAATTTATATGTTATACAGTCTAACATGATCCATAAGTACATCATAGTTAAGGACTGGATGTACGTGGACTGGCAACTGTTAGTGTTTATGCCCTAGAAGGCCATTACTGTATCATACTAGCTTGTATATTACTTAATGGAAGCTTGGGATATTCACATGTATATAACAGTCTTGCTAAACATGGTAGTATGCTACTTGGTTTTTTCTATCTTAATATGTGAGCGTACGTATTGATAGAGCTCTTAGGATCTTGCTTGTCTACCAGCGTTGTGATGGCAGTCACACTAGTGGGGGCTGGGTAGTCTACAAGCACATCCTTATTCAGGTCCCAGGTCGTTGGATTATCGAGACAGAGCATCGATACTCCGGAGTAGACTGGTGTGTACGCTTCTCATCCCAGTTGGGGAGATGGTCTGTCCCACAGCCGTCAGTACGTCGTACTGGAGATAGTATACAGGTGCTCGTTAGGTTACGGGTACACCGGACAGGACTCACAGGGAACTGTTGGTTGGTTTGATACCAGTCGTCAGTGAACAGTTCCCAGGTGACATGAGTACAGCGTAGTCCGCAGACTTGACACTGCTACTTCGCCTCGAGCGGGTCCCACTGTTCTTAGATTGCTACCCTACCACGGCTCAAATGAGTCGTGCAAACAGGTAGCAGTTGGGTGCAGTCCCGAGCACTTGGAGGCAGTGGCGGTTAGACAGGATTCGTCCCTCCCGGTATTGGGAGTAGATATCGTGCTGTGTCAGAGAGCCATTACGCAAAGTCCCTGGCCAGGGCAAGCGAGATTTGCTGGTAGGTTCCAGCAGTTTCTCAGGGTGTAATGGGCTTTACTCCGACACGACTTATACCGCTATTAGGGGACTGACGCTTGCCGCCCCCCTAGGCCCGATATGCGATAGTCTTGGACGAACGGACCGGACTGTATGGAGATTGTCACATCAGACTCAGTAGGAGTTCGGATGGGTTTACTCATCGGCCTTCTTATCGACAACTACCTGGGGACCGTTACGTACAGCTAGTGCCACTTGCGGTCTGTGGTTAAACCCACTGCCAGCGTAGTAGTCGAGTCTCTAGAGTCCCACACAGAGAGTTTCCTACTCCAGGCGAAACGATATAGAGGTTGCATGGTTTTGCGACAAAGGGTTCGGACGCATACGTGCGTTTACGCGCGTACGACTTTCGGACAGTTTTTACCAGTCGGCTTTGGTTTAAGCCAGTTACTGGTATCCGGTTATTGGATTTATACAGTCTAAAGTTTTTCCGTATTTTTACGGATTGGAGGGGCGTTCTCGTAATTACTCGAGAAGCTTCTAGAAGATGTGACTAAGGAGGTTTCTTTTGGATAAGAGAGTGAGTCATGGTGGTGATTCATTCATTTCATTAATACACATTTATTGCTTAATGACTCATGCTAATGAATCACCACAAGATATTTTATGAAGCATGCTTATTCATTTCCTTTATTGATTATTCTAAAATAAGAATGCTTCATAATATTATGATACACTCTCTCTCTTCTCTCATTATCTTATCTCACATTCTCTCTCCTCAAGCTCTCATCTTCAAACCCTAATCCTTAATCCTCATGTGTTGAGATCAAAGGATTAGTTAGACTAAACAATCCATAACCTTCACTCTTTATCATCCTTTCATCTTTGATTGGCAATCAAAGTTGATTAGTTACCTCAAGTTAGAGGTTTAGCTTGGTGTTTTGCTCTCGGGTGGATCGTCTACTACCTAGAGAAGGTCGAGGAGAACAAAGGAGGACGTAAAGAAGAAGGACCGGTTTCATTAGGTATAATCCCTAATCACTTGTGAAAAGAAACTCATAAGATACGGTTATTTATAGTTTAGCTTCGATTCAAGCGGTTAGTCGATGTTCGTTGTTTAAACTTGATTGTTTTTGAAAATTCCGCCTCCCCATAAGTACTGGGGTGAAGTACATCGATTTACAGTGGTATCAGAGCCTCGCTAAACAATAAATAACTTAATCGCAAATTTGTACGAATTTCGAACGAAAAAACGAAGCCGGAAAACCCTAATTCTGTTTAGTTTCTGTCGAACTTAAAATGAAGTCCTAAAATTTTTCTGGTGTGTTCAGAGAGCTAGAAAGGAGTCCAGGAGAACACCCAAGAAATTCGAGCCCATGAATCGGCAACTCGGCCGCGAAAGCGCGGCGGATCGGTGGGATCCGCCGCCCTTCCGCGGCGCTTTGGCCGAGTCATGGACTCGTCTTTCTTGTGTGGGTCCCCTGTGACATTTGGGGTTTTCTGGAATATTTAATTATTGCTCAGGTTACTGTTTAACAGAGCAGATTTTGGAGCAATATTGAAGTTGTTTATTCGATCGAATTGTACAGTATTTGCGTATTGGATTATATCTGTGATTGTTTTATGTGTTCGTAAACCTCCCCTAACTGCTAGTATGTCGGTTGGCAGGGGGTTGCACATTTCTGAAATGGTTATATCTGTTTGTGCATATAAACTGTATTGGACTGTTGTGGTGTATAGCCGGGGTTTGCAATGGGTTATTGATTAATTCATTTGTTGTAAATGTAAATTGTTGTAATATTATTTTCGCGGGGCACTTCCAGGTTGCGGTCGTAGCCACCGTTGTATTATTTCATTTTACTGTTTTTGCTCCTAGGACTGACCCAAGGTGGGGTACACAGACTGCCGGGTGGGTAGTTTGCCGTACCCGTAGGGGTCGAGGGTGGGGTAAACGGCTATTCATCACAACTGTGTAATCTGTCTTTTCTTGCAGGCTCAAAAGAAATACAGATTGCTTGCAAATCCAATATTGTTTATCTGTGTTCTGGAATGAATATCATTGCGTCAGACGAATGTAAAATATCTATATTTATTATAGCTATTTAGACGTCACTTATGTTTTACACCCGCGCTAGCCCAGCCCCCGCTCTGTCGTTAGTTAAGTAACCTAACGGGTGATGACGGGACCCCGTGGCGAATGCGGATGGCATAAGAGGACGTTATATTTTCGTTGTTTTCTGCAATGATAGGTTAATGATGGGACGCATTATCTATAATGCAAAGTAAAATAAACCAAAGTTTAAACCGTTGGAACAATTTAAAAGAAACCACTCGGTTATTTTTAAAACAGATATTTTTAAATGCGGAGCTTTAACCACTCCTTTTAAAAGCTATCAGGTTCCTTCGGTTATATCAAGTTCACTACGTTCACGGTTTCGCCAAAACCAGTCATAGCCCTCCGTCATTTCTTATGAATGGTCAGTAGTATTCAAGCTATGTTTTTTTGGCCCTTAGTCAAGACATAGTGATTGGTAGCTGCTGGGGTATTCATTTGTTGCATAGATAGATGAGTTGGTTTGGGACAGTCGTATTACTTTGTTGGCCCTTAGTCAAGAGTATACGGATGGGTTCAAATCAACAGGATAATGATGGGCAGAACTTGACATGTGACTTATGATTTGTTGGCCCTTAGTCAAGGTCATAAGAGCATGGGGCAAAAACTAATATCGGGAATTTCTAAAGAAACTGAAATTTGCAAAGAGATGCATACCATTTTGAGTTTGATGAATGTTGGTAGCATTCCTACAACATTATCAGACGATGATATTTGGATCCCGATCCTACTGTGAGTACTTGATACTTATCAGGATATTCGTCACTTAACGATCAATGCTATAAACCTAGTAGGTGTCCAGAAAAGTGTCAGCGGGGTTACGCCCCCAGAGAAAAGAGGTTACTTAATTAAGGAACTTCGCGAAAGCGTTGGAAAACCTCCCTCGAAGTATCGACACCGGCCTGGCTGAACGGTTAAGCAAGTATTGTACGGTGAGAATAGTCTTGGCTAATTCTTCTTTTACGGTTTGAGGAAGGATTCGAGAAACAGTGGGAGCCATCCAGTTTAGATAAACTAAAAACCACTCTAAACTTGCAAGAGCATCATGCTAAAGAGTTTTCTTCTCTCTCTCCTAATTGCAGCGACCCTGAAAATGACTGGACTTAAGTTACTTTTAGAGAAAAATATACTGACGGGGCCAAACTATAAAGATTGGCTGCGGAATGTCAAGATGGCTTTGACCTATGACAAACTGGGGTACGTCCTCACCGCTACGGCACCTGCTGTCCCTGGTCTCAAATCCAGCAATGCGGATAAGGAAATCCGCAAAACCTGGGATTTAGATTGCGCGAGAGCCAAGTGCATCGTGCTTGCCTCGATGAATAATGAACATCAGAGGAGGCACGAGGATATGTCCCTAGATGGCATATTTCTCCATACAAAGGAACTTTATGGCGAGCAATCTCGTATAGCAAGATACGAGACCTCAAAGAAATTGTTTCGAGCGAGGTTGGCTGTCGGGTCATCGGTAGGTGAACATGTCCTACAGATGATTGGCTATATAGAAGAGCTCGCAGACCTTGGGACGACTTTGGATAATGAGCTCTATACAGACCTTGTTCTCCAGTCCCTTCCTCCCACCTACGCCCAGTTTATCCTCAACTTCAATCTTCAAGGAAAAGAAGTTGAACTTGCGGAACTCCTGAACATGTTAAGGAGTGCAGAGGGCACCTTGCAGAAGGCAAGGGAAACACCCGCTATGTTTGTTGGCGGAGCATCTTCTTCCGGGTCCAAGGCTAGGGCCAAAGGAAGGAAGAAGAAGGCCGCACCCAGACCTAGAGGAGGTGTTAGTAAGGTGGGAAAGAAGGGAAAGAAAAAGATTGCAGCACCGGTAGTTGGCCTGGATGAGTGCTTCCATTGTCACAGGAAAGGGCACTGGAAGAAGGATTGCAAGGCGTGGAACGCCAAGAACCAGGAACCGAAGCAGGCTGTGGCTTCGACTTCAGGTGTGTTTGTAATTGAGAATTGTCTGTCAATCAACTCTACTTCCTGGGTATTGGATACCGGGTCAGGATCTCATATTTGCAATTCATTGCAGGCACTGAGAAACCGTAGAGTGCTGAAGGAAGGTGATATGATCCTCAGGGTTGCTAACGGAGCTAGCGTGGGAGCTGCGTCCGTCGGGGATTATCACCTAGGATTGACGAGTGGACACATTTTGGTTTTACATAACTGTTATTTTGTACCCAGCTTAACGTGTAATATCATATCAGTTTCCTTGTTATCAAATAAAGGTTATGATTTCACGTTTGTAAGAGATGTTGTCAACATCCACCTTAATCATGGTTTGATTGGGTCCGGTACTCTAAATAACGGCATATATGTGTTAAACCAACTCCAAATTTTCAATGTCCAGAACACACTAAAAAGAAAGTCTCCAGATTTAAATAAAGCTTTCTTATGGCATTGTAGACTGGGTCACATCAATGAGAGAAGGTTGACTAAGTTGCATAGAGAAGGATATTTGGACACGTTCGAATATCAAACTTATGACACTTGTCAATCTTGTCTCAAAGGAAAGATGACAAAGACTCCATTCACTGGACAAGGAGTAAGAGCGAGCGAGCTCTTAGGACTCATACACAGTGATGTATGCGGTCCAATGTCTACACATGCGAGAGGTGGTTATTCCTACTTCATTACTTTTACAGATGATTTCTCTAGGTATGGATATGTTTTCTTAATGAAGCATAAATCAGAGGCCTTTGAGAAATTCCTGGAATTCAAGAATGAAGCGGAAAACCAAACAGGCAAAAGTATTAAGACACTAAGATCTGATCGAGGTGGAGAATACTTAAGTGCCGAGTTCCTTGGTTACCTAAAAGAGAAAGGAATTCTCTCTCAGCTTACTCCTCCATACACTCCACAGCACAACGGTGTATCGGAGAGACGGAATCGAACCCTATTGGATATGGTACGATCCATGATGAGTAATGCTGAGTTACCGCGATCTTTCTGGGGTTATGCGCTAGAATCAGCGGCATATCTTTTGAACCAGGTTCCAACCAAGACTGTGCCTACCACACCATATCAGATGTGGAGTGGGAAGAAACCCTGTCTAAAACATTTTAGGACATGGGGGTGTCCAGCTTTTGTAAAAAAGCAGCATGTGGACAAGCTCGAGGCACGATCAGTACTGTGTAAGCTTGTGGGATATCCAAAGAACTCCAAGGGATATTATTTCTATTACGCAGAGGAACAAAAGGTCTTTGTTTCTCGTCATGCCACCTTCTTAGAAACTGAATTTTTAGAAAATCAGAAGAGTGGGAGCACAATAGAACTGGAAGAAATTCCAGAACCACAAGCTGTTACTGAAAGTTTGGTAGAACCAGAGGTTCAAGAAGAACAGAACATTCCCGCACCCCTCCGCAGGAGTAGTAGGCCGTCTCGTCCGCCTGAGAGATACTACGGTTTTCTCATAGACGGGGATAGAGAGGATTGCATCATAGATGATGATGAACCTACTGACTTCCAGCAGGCCATCCAGAGCGGCGACTCGGTACGATGGCTAGATGCAATGCGGACCGAGATGGAGTCCATGTACACCAACAAAGTATGGACTTTGGACTTTGCTCCAGATGGGGTAAAACCCATAGGATGCAAATGGATCTTCAAGAAAAAGATTGGTGTAGATGGACAGGTGGAAACCTATAAGGCTAGACTTGTTGCAAAGGGTTTTCGTCAAAGACCTGGTTTGGACTATGACGAAACTTTTTCTCCAGTGGCTATGCTCAAATCCATTCGGGTCCTTCTTGCTATTGCTGCCTTCCATGATTATGAAATCTGGCAGATGGACGTAAAGACGGCTTTTCTGAATGGAAATTTAGAAGAGAGCGTCTATATGGATCAGCCAGAGGGTTTCAATCAGAGTGGGAGCAGCGGGAAAGTATGCAAGCTGCTTAAGTCCATTTACGGACTAAAGCAGGCATCGCGGAGTTGGAACATCTGTTTTGATGAGACAGTCAAAGAATATGACTTTATCAAAAATCCAGATGAACCGTGCATATATAGTAAAGTTGTGGCCAGAAGTGTCGTATTCCTCGTCTTGTACGTGGATGACATTCTATTGATAGGAAATGACATTCCTATGCTACAATCTGTCAAAGGATTCTTGTCACACAGGTTCTCCATGAAAGACCTGGGTGATGCCTCTTACATTCTGGGGATCCGGATCTATCGTGATAGATCCAAGAGGATGTTGGGACTTTCGCAGTCCAGGTATATCGACACTGTACTGAAAAGATTCAGTATGGAAGATTCTAAGCGCGGTAATCTACCGGCTTGTCACGGAATCACCCTCTCCAAAGAGATGTCTCCCAAGACTGATTTGGAAAGGGAACGCATGTCTATTATACCCTACGCTTCTGCGGTAGGCTCTATAATGTATGCGATGTTGTGTACCAGACCAGATGTAGCTTACGCACTAAGCGTGGTAAGCCGGTATCAGTCAGACCCAGGGGAGAAACACTGGATAGCAGTAAAGAACATTCTCAAGTACCTGAGGAGGACTAAGGAGATGTTCTTGGTTTACGGCGGAAAAGACCTCAGGTTAGAGGCCTTTGCTGATTCCGGCTTCCAGAGTGATAAGGACGATTCCAAGTCCATGTCGGGTTATGTCTTTACCCTCAATGGAGGGGCGGTGTGCTGGAAGAGCTCCAAGCAGGACACCGTTGCTGACTCGATGATGGAAGCGGAGTATATAGCTGCTTGCGATGCCGCAAAAGAAGCAGTCTGGATGAAGAAGTTCCTAACAGAACTTCATGTTGTTCCTACCATAGTTGATCCAATACCTCTCTATTGCGACAACAACGGAGCTATAGCTTTAGCGAAGGAACCAAGGTCCCATCAGAAGTCCAGACACATCTTGAGGCGGTATCACCTGATCAGGGAGATCATTGATCGTCAGGAGATCGAGGTTCGGAGAGTTTCTTCAGAAGAGAACATTGCTGATCCATTCACGAAGGCCCTTCCTCAGATTCAGTTCGAGAGGCTACTCGAGATCATTGGTCTGCGATATGCCAGTACATGGCCCTAGTGCAAGTGGGAGATTGTTAGTGTTTATGCCCTAGAAGGCCATTACTGTATCATACTAGCTTGTATATTACTTAATGGAAGCTTGGGATATTCACATGTATATAACAGTCTTGCTAAACATGGTAGTATGCTACTTGGTTTTTTCTATCTTAATATGTGAGCGTACGTATTGATAGAGCTCTTAGGATCTTGCTTGTCTACCAGCGTTGTGATGGCAGTCACACTAGTAGGGGCTGGGTAGTCTACAAGCACATCCTTATTCAGGTCCCTGGTCGTTGGATTATCGAGACAGAGCATCGATACTCCGGAGTAGACTGGTGTGTACGCTTCTCATCCCAGTTGGGGAGATGGTCTGTCCCACAGCCGTCAGTACGTCGTACTGGAGATAGTATACAGGTGCTCGTTAGGTTACGGGTACACCGGACAGGACTCACAGGGAACTGTTAGTTGGTTTGATACCAGTCGTCAGTGAACAGTTCCCAGGTGACATGAGTACAGCGTAGTCCGCAGACTTGACACTGCTACTTCGCCTCGAGTGTGTCCCACTGTTCTTAGATTGCTACCCTACCACGGCTCAAATGAGTCGTGCAAACAGGTAGCAGTTGGGTGCAGTCCCGAGCACTTGGAGGCAGTGGCGGTTAGACAGGATTCGTCCCTCCCGGTATTGGGAGTAGATATCGTGCTGTGTCAGAGAGCCATTACGCAAAGTCCCTGGCCAGGGCAAGCGAGATTTGCTGGTAGGTTCCAGCAGTTTCTCAGGGTGTAATGGGCTTTACTCCGACACGACTTATACCGCTATTAGGGGACTGACGCTTGCCGCCCCCCTAGGCCCGATATGCGATAGTCTTGGACGAACGGACCGGACTGTATGGAGATTGTCACATCAGACTCAGTAGGAGTTCGGATGGGTTTACTCATCGGCCTTCTTATCGACAACTACCTGGGGACCGTTACGTACAGCTAGTGCCACTTGCGGTCTGTGGTTAAACCCACTGCCAGCGTAGTAGTCGAGTCTCTAGAGTCCCACACAGAGAGTTTCCTACTCCAGGCGAAACGATATAGAGGTTGCATGGTTTTGCGACAAAGGGTTCGGACGCATACGTGCGTTTACGCGCGTACGACTTTCGGACAGTTTTTACCAGTCGGCTTTGGTTTAAGCCAGTTACTGGTATCCGGTTATTGGATTTATACAGTCTAAAGTTTTTCCGTATTTTTACGGATTGGAGGGGCGTTCTCGTAATTACTCGAGAAGCTTCTAGAAGATGTGACTAAGGAGGTTTCTTTTGGATAAGAGAGTGAGTCATGGTGGTGATTCATTCATTTCATTAATGCACATTTATTGCTTAATGACTCATGCTAATGAATCACCACAAGATATTTTATGAAGCATGCTTATTCATTTCCTTTATTGATTATTCTAAAATAAGAATGCTTCATAATATTATGATACACTCTCTCTCTTCTCTCATTATCTTATCTCACATTCTCTCTCCTCAAGCTCTCATCTTCAAACCCTAATCCTTAATCCTCATGTGTTGAGATCAAAGGATTAGTTAGACTAAACAATCCATAACCTTCACTCTTTATCATCCTTTCATCTTTGATTGGCAATCAAAGTTGATTAGTTACCTCAAGTTAGAGGTTTAGCTTGGTGTTTTGCTCTCGGGTGGATCGTCTACTACCTAGAGAAGGTCGAGGAGAACAAAGGAGGACGTAAAGAAGAAGGACCGGTTTCATTAGGTATAATCCCTAATCACTTGTGAAAAGAAACTCATAAGATACGGTTATTTATAGTTTAGCTTCGATTCAAGCGGTTAGTCGATGTTCGTTGTTTAAACTTGATTGTTTTTGAAAATTCCGCCTCCCCATAAGTACTGGGGTGAAGTACATCGACTTACAGCAACAACGTATGGAACCTAAGTTTGTCGCAGGAGTTGCTGCTTTCATTGAATTTGCACGTGCACATAATAAGACTGTGTTAGAGAAGATTCTCTGCCCGAGCAATAGATGTGGGAATAAGTACTGGAAGAAGGTAGAATTCGCAGAGCTTTATATCGTTAAATATGGTTTTACTAGATTTTATACAACTTGGTTATATCATGGGGAAGGAGAAGAAGATAGTAATGCGGCAGAAGAAGAAGGAGAAGACGGTAATGCGGTAGAATGAGGTAATTTCTTTTTAGGAGAAGAAATGGAGGATATGGTAGAGGCTGCCCTAGGTGAATCTATTCATACCGAAGATGATATTCTTTCCGGTCAAGGACCGCGTGCGGATAAGTATGAAAAGTGTTAGTTATATGTATGCCCTAGAGGCCATTACTGTACATGGGATGTATATTGTAGTGGATGCTTGGACATATATAGGGAGAACTTTCTTGCTCGATATGATAGTATGCTATCTGGTTGCACTTTGTCTTAACATGTTGATTGGTATAAGTGATGTTGTCTTGCTCTCACATGTTGATAAAGCCCTTAGGATGTGTGCTTGACTACCAGGACTATGATGGAGATCATACTACTGGGGCCAATGGTAGTCTACAAGTACACCCTATAATTGTTCCTAGTCGAGGGAGTATCGAAACAGGGAATCGATACTCCAGAGTAGACTAGCGTATGCGCTTCTTGACCCATATGATGGGCGATGGATGATCCCACATCCATTGGTGTTTGACATCAGAGAAGGTATACGGGTGCTCAGTGGATACTGGGTACACTGAACGGACTCGCTGAGAACTCTTAGATGGTATTATACCTATCGTCAGATAGCAGTTCTCTGGTGACACTGGTACAGGTTAGTCTGTAGACCCGAGATCGTCATAGAGTCTTGTGTCATTCCCACCGTGCTTTGATTTCCACCATACCACGGTCAAGAGATAGTGCAAAAAGCTGGTTTTTGGGTACAGTCCCGAGTCACATGGAGGCAATGAGCGATAGGAGGGGATTCGTCTCTCCTGGTATTGGGAGTTGATGTTGCGCTATGCTCGATTGGACATAACAGGAAATCCCTGGCCAGGGTTGCTGAGATCTACTGGTAAGTGTTATCAGTAGTTTCTCGAACCGTTATGGACCTTGCATCGGCATGACTTATCAGGCTATTGGGGTCTGACGTTATACTACCCCTAGGCTGTGATATGCGACATATCTGACGAAGAGACCGGACTGTACGGTAGTGTTACTGATTGGATTCACAGGAATATGAGCATGCTTGCTTGTTGATCTTCTGATCGCTCAATACCCGGGTGGCCGTTATGTTTGGCAGACCGCTTGCGGCTTGTGGGTGTTTGATATGATCATCACCTACTGCCGGCGTATTGACGAGTCTTTAGAGACCTACACAGAAGTTTCCTGGTTCATGTGAAACGAAGTAGGAGCACATATGTGATATGTGCGGGACCGAGATTAATACGAGTATGTGATGCCGTATTCTATTCTCGTGATATGTGATATCGGTCGGTTATATATGATATAGCCGGGTTATCGGATCAAGTGTTGATTCGATAAGTTGATTCATATGATATTAGTCGGTTGTATATGATATAGCCGGATTATTAAATCAAGTGTTGATTTGATAATTTAATGTATAATTATATATTTGATATATTAACTTACATTAACTAATATTTGCTCAATAAGTATTTCTTTTTCTCACTTTTGATACATTAATATATGTTAATTGTATTGTTTTCATTGCACACAAAATATATATATGATATATATTGTTGTGTCATGCTAGATTACACATGCAACATGTATGTATGAGACCCACACCATGCTAAGTTAATGTTAGGGTTTTATTTGTTTTAAGTAATTCAAATAACTTGGATATTTAGTCATGGTTGAGCTTGGAAGCAAGCTACTAGAACCATTGACTAAGTCCACCCTTTTTGTTTTGCTTAAGATATTTACTAACCTAACCATTAACCTTACACCATGGTTAACTCTCTACATGAGTTAGTGTATGACACTAACTCACCCAAGGTTGCATTTCTAACCAAATGAGTTTCATTCATCATCTTCTTCCTCATTTGAGAAAAAGCTTGCTAGTTTTTTCTAAGTGATGAAATATTGTGAGAAAAAGAAATCTAAAGAGAACCCATTTCCTACTTCATCATCCTCTACTATTAGCCATTTAGTTTAGGGTGTTTGCTTCATTAAAACCTAATTTAGTGAAGGGGTAGCATGAGCTTGAGTCTCCTCGACGTAGATCATTTTCGGCTTCGAAGACTTCGAGCAAGTTTGCATCTTTCACCTTGTGGAGCCTCTCAAGAGTTCGGGAGATCATTACTTGCAGCGAAGGACATCTACATCGAGAATTTGAAGTGAAGGACCGGTCTACAAAGGTTGTATTCTGCATTCACTTAGTTGTTAAGTTGTTAACATTGCTAGTTCGTTTAAAACCCTAGTTAAGATTCTAGGGTTTGGGTTCTTTAGAATGGCAAAAATTTGAAAATGGCATGGACGATGCCTCTCGAAACCTTACTGCCGTGCTAAGTAACCCTACAGTGGTATCAGAGATAAGCTAGAGATTTAAACGATATTTGTTAGAGTTACGAAACCGAAACAACTCCGAAACACCCGATATGAAATCTAGTTTCTGTCGAATTTTTAGAGGTGTCGAAATTTTTTTAAACAACTGCAGAATATTCTATGTGATATAACATGAACACTACGAAAATTTGGAGAAATTTTGTGTAATTTTGGCCAGCCACAACCCCCCTAAAACGAGCTCACCAGGTTTATTTGGGAATTTGGGTTTCAAATTTTCATGGTGTTCCAGTCTCTGGGTTTTGGTGTTTCAGGTGTTGTTTGTTTTTGCTAAATTTGCATGTGATGTTAACTTTCTGCAAATGCAATTCGGAGTATTTCGTAGTCGTAATTCTAACATGTATTCGGGTTTTTTAGACGACGTTAAAAGGTTCGAACTGATATCAATAACCCAATTTTTCCCTCGCTGAAATTTTCCGAGAGTTGGATTTTTCTGAGTTTTAAATTTTCAGAAAATCATGCAAGCGATTTTGTGGACCCTCTAGAAGAACGATACCCAAACTCGACTTTTTGGATTGTGGAACCACGATCATACCCTCGGGTTTGCCGCAGTTCCGCGGCAGCATGAGTGAGGCATGGGTCGGCCCTTCTACGGATGGTTCATAGGAGCTGTGGCATGTTCTGGGTACTTTTTGAACTCTGCTCAAATGTTGAGCTTTTAGGGAAAGTTTGGGTGTTTGTTTATTCGATCGAAAATTTTAACATCGTCTAGCTATCTGTGATTGTGATACAATATTTGGAATCCACAATATTAGTTATGAGATAACTAGTTTGAATTTTATAAATCTAGCAGTTTAGTCCAATTTGATCGGTTGCCAAGGAATTTTGATGTGGAACAAAAGTTCGTCGCAATTACATAGTGTACGCGGATACTCAACGGGTAACATTACTAGATAGCCACGCCCCATAGCCCCGACCAAGTGATTGTAGGAGAACCCCGTCGCCAAAAGCATCCGTTCGGGTGCTCGCGGCCGCGGTGTTCCGCCTTAGTGCACTTCGTCGTCGGCATCGGGGGTGCGGTCGTCTACTAAAGTTTTCGACGAGCATTCGATCAGGTTTTCGAGAATCTTGTTGAATTACCCAACTGGTTATTGGAAAGTGTTTTCAATATCGAGACTAAAATGCCGGGTTTATAATTGTTAGGCATGTGATGTCTAAGGAATTCATTTGGTTGGGCATGAAATCCAAAGTCTGTGATACATTGGGTTTATGATGTCTAAGGTGGTTGCGGATTTCAATTGTTGTAGTTTTTCACTTTCTTTTCTGCGACCGTAAGTGTAATATGTGGTGTATCGCCGGTTTCGTTGCTATATGTCAACGACAATTGGGATACACATATTTACTTACGTTGATGACATCTGATGTTATGTGTTGCTGTGATATGTTATATTGGATTGTCGTGTTTTGAATAGCCTGGGGTTTTTATGTTAGAGGAGAGCACAAGTAACCGGGTTCTAGGGTCCAGTGAGAGACCATCTCAACGAGTTGAGACCGGGTCTCCTAACTCTAGAATTGGTATAATTGCTTGCAGCTCTCGTAGGGGTCTAGGGATATGGGTTTGGCTATTCATCGCGACCGTGCAATCCGTGTTTTATACTGGCTTAATTTAAAACACGGAATTCCTAGTATATCCAATATTTCATATGTGATTCTTCTGCCGTTGATATTCTGTGATGTGATCACTTGATATCTTGAGACGAATGCTTATATTATATATATGATGATATATAGTAAATATTGATGCTTTTGTTTCTTCTATGATGCTTATGAAGCATAATTGATGGGACTTCATTAATGAGTTTAATGAAATTAAAAGAAACCTAAAGATGTTGTAGAAACTTGTTTAAAAACCGGTAGCTCTAGTTCTTGTTTTTCATAGCGGTATTCCTTGTAGAATATCCAGCACCTTATTCGATAAGAAAAGAGCTGAGATCCCTTCACTGGGAGTGACCTCTTTAGCAAAACTCGCAGATGCTACAACCCACTCGGTTTGTCTTTTGATTGCTTCTATAGTTTTTGCTTTGCTTAGTGGTATTTGTGAAATATCCTGCACCTTATTCGATAAGGAAAGAACCGCGATCCCTTTACCGGGATTGACCTCTTTAGCAAAACTAATAAAAGCGTCTAAAAAACTCCTCTTAACCTTCACTCGATTCTACAACGATATTAAGTTCATTACGCAAAGGGTTTTCTTAAAAACCTGTCGTAGCCCCCCGTCATTTCAGATAAGTAGTATTTAGTATTCGTGTTGCATTTGTTGACCTTGTCAAGGTGTAGTGTGCGGTAGCTGATTAATGCTTATCTGCAAAGCATATGATGCGATTGGATTAGGGTAGTCGTGCGGCCTTGTTGACCTTGTCAAGGGTCGTGCAGGTGGGTTTAATTCAATCGGGAAATGATGGGTTGAACTTGACTTGCGGTTTATGGTTTGTTGACCTTGTCAAGGTCATAGATCGCTTGGGGCAAAATATTATCGGGAATTTCAAGTGTTGATATTTGCAATGAGATTGCATACCTTCCATGAGATAGTTGGATCCCGATACACACTGCGAGTATGAGTTACTCCTGGGAGAGTTTTACACATTAAAATTAGCCGATCAAGTAGGTGTATAGAAAGGTGTTAACGGGGTTACACCCCTGAGAAAATAAGGTTTATTTTAATTAGGTCAGTGCGAAAGCACGGGGAACCCCCCTCAAAGTACCAACACTGGCCTGGCCGAAAGATTGGCGAACTTGTAGGGTGTAATTAATCCCGGCTAGTCTTA
This sequence comes from Agapanthus africanus, assembly GCA_030015575.1. Taxonomy (NCBI): domain Eukaryota; kingdom Viridiplantae; phylum Streptophyta; class Magnoliopsida; order Asparagales; family Amaryllidaceae; genus Agapanthus; species Agapanthus africanus. Next base: position 537,875,454 of record CM057339.1, read on the forward strand.
CCTTTTAGGGTTTGAAGAAAGATTTGATAAAAACAGTGGGAGCCATCCTGATTGGATAAAATAATAACCAATCTGATCTTGCAAGAGTGCATGTAAAGTAATTTCTTCTCTCTCTCTCTCCCGGTAGCGACTATGTCACGCCTTAATCAAGATAATAATATGGATGCATTAACCGAACCTGTTTATTATACTGAGCTAGGGAATGTTGGTTCCACTCCCACTTATAATTGTTATAAGTCCGAGCAGAAAATAGAGGAATATCCAGATTCCCATACCACCCAATCGAAGAAAGTGCATGTTGATGCATCTTCTTCTGGTGTGTTCATTACCGAGTACTGTTTCTCAGTATCCTCTACATCCTGGGTATGTGATACCGGATCAGGATCCCGCACATGTAATATGTTACACGGGTTACAGATACGTAGAGAACTGAGAATGGGTGATATGTCTCTAAGTGTTAGAGAATGGTGCAAGTGTTGCAGCCAAACTAGTTGGCAGATATCACCTTGTGTTAATACATTGATTCTGAACAAATGTTATTACATACCGAACCTGATATACAACATTACATCAGATTCTTTATTAAGTTAAAGAAGGATATAATTCTGTATTGAAGGATAATATTGTGAACATTTTCCTGAATCAAGAGTTGATTGGATCAGGCACGTTATATAATGACATATACGTTCTAAATTAAACCACAGTTCAAAGTATGTAGAACACACACAAGAGGAGTAGTTCAGAAATGAACGAATCCTTCTTGAGGCATTGTAGACTTGGTCATATCAATTTGACACGACCAGCTAAGTTATATAAGGATGAATATGAGAATCTGTTCGAATTTTCATTTTATGATACTTGCCAGTCTTGTCTCAAAGGTAGAATGACCAATACTCCGTTTAGTGGAAACAGAGAAAGAGTTAGTAAACTCTTGGGATGGATACATGATGATGTATACGGTCCTATGTCTATAAATTCCAGGGTTGGTTCTTTGTACTTAATTACATTCATCGACGATCTCCCAAGATTCGGACATATGTTCCTGTTGAAACACAAGTCTGAAACTTTTGAGAAATTCACGGAATATAAGCTTGAAGTTGAGAACTAGACGGGTAGAAGTATTAAGTCCTACGATGTGATCGAGGAGGCGAATACTAGGGCATGGAGTTCCTGGATTTTTTAAAAGGAGAATGTGATTCTCTCTCATCATACTCCTTCGAGTACACCACAGAACAATGGTGTATCGCACCCTATGAGATATGGCGCGCTCTATGATGAGTATTGTTGAGTTACCTGTTTCCTTTTAGATTTATGCACTTGAGAAGCTGCATACCTATTGAATGGGGTTCCAACCAAATAGAGCCTACCACTTCATATGAGATATGGTGTGGGAAGAGACCATGTCTTAAACAAGTTAAGATATAGGGTTGTTCGACCTATGTTGAAAAGCAAAATCCGGACAAGCTCGAGGCAAGGTCAGTTCTGTAAGTTTGTTAGGATATCCGAAACATTTGCGAGGGTATATCTTCTACTTAACTGAGGAGCAAAAGGTGTTTTGTTTCTCAGCATGCCAGCTTTTTAGAAAAGGAATTTCTTGTGAAGAAATTTGTGGTCATGAGGTAGAACTGGAAGTTGTTCCAGCTTGAAAAATTGACAGATGATAATTTGGTGAAACCAAAGGATTCAATAGTCTCCAACGAATCTCAGCCTTTCCGTGAATCTGGTAGGGTTCCTCATCCACTTGAGAGATACTATGGTCTTCTCGGTGACAGCGGGAACGATGATTGCATCATGGTTGATGATGGCCCAACTAGGTTCAGGCAGGCCATCACGAGCGGAGACTCTGTGAATAGGCTGGATGCTATGCGATCAAAGATGGAATCCATCTACACCAACAAAGTATGACATTGAATGTTGCACCTGAGGGGTAAAACCCATTGGGAGAAAATAGATCTTGAGAAGATTCTTGGTGTAAATGGAAAAGTTGAGACTTTCAAAGCTATGCTTAAGTCTATCAGTATTGTAGCAAGTATCGCGGAGTTGGAACATCTGTTTTGATGTGGCAGTCAAAGAGTTTGACTTCATCAAAATGGTAGATGAACCTTGTATATACAAGAAGATTGTAGAGAGTAAGGTAGTCTTACACATATTGTACGTAGATGACATACTCTTGATAGAAAATGGTTTTCTATGCTACACTCGGTCAAGCTCCTCTTATCACAAGGATTCTCTATGGAAGATCTGGATGATACCTACTACATCTTATGGATTATGATCTATGGTGATAGATCTAAGTGGATGTTGGGAGTGTCCCAAATCCAGGTACATTAACACCATACTAAAGGGGTTTAGTATGGAAGATTCTAAGCGTGGTGGTTCGCCCACTTACTCAGGAATCACTCTCTCTAAAATGATGTCTTCCAAGACTAATTTGGAGAGAGCTCATGTGCAAGGGATACCCTATGCTTCGGCAGTAGGCTCTATCATGTATGCGATGTTATGTACCAGACTAGATGTAGACGAGTCACTAGGTATAGTGATCATGAATCAATCGGATCTTGGGAGAATCACTGGACAGCTGTGGAGGACATTCTTAAGTACTTGAGAAGCACTAAAAGAAAGTTCTTGGTTCCAGCTTCCAGAGTGATAAGTTTGACTGAAAGTCAGTCACATGCATTGTCTTTACCCTTAGTGGAGGGACGGTATGTTGGAAGAGTTCCAAGCTAGTTACCGTGGCATACTAGAAGATAAATGCTGAATATATCTCTACCAACGATGCTGCCAAAGTGGCTGTCTGGGCATTACTTGTTCATGAGATGAACATGGTTCCTACCATTGAGCGTCCAATAGCTGTTATTGTGACTACAATGGAGTTGTGGATTTGTCCTAGGAACACCGGTCCCATCAGCGATCCAGGCATATTCTGAGGTAAGTATCACCTGATCAGGGAGACGGTTGATCTCCAAGGGATCGAGGTAAGGAGAGTATAGTTTGAGGTAAACACGGCGGATCTACTCACCAAGGCCTGCTTTCCCAAATGATATTTGAAAGATTTTGGGATGGTTGAGTATGGGATACTACAACCACTGCTATAATGTTGGGTATTGGATATTACAACAGATGGCCTTAGTGCAAGTGGGAGATTGTTAGTTATATGTATGCCCTAGAGGCCATTACTATACATGGGATGTATATTGTCGTGGATGCTTGAACATATATAGGGAGAACTTTCTTTCTCGATATGATAGTATGCTATCTGGTTGCACTTTGTCTTAACATGTTGACTTGTATAAGTGATGTTGTCTTGCTCTCACATGTTGATAAAGCCATTAGGATGCGTACTTGACTACCAGGACTATCATGGAGATCATACTAGTGGGGCCAAGGGTAGTCCACAAGTACACCATATAATTGTTCTTAGTCGAAGGAGTATCGAGACAGGGCATCGATACTCCAGAGTAGACTAGCGTATGCGCTTTTTGACCCATATGATGTGCGATGGATGACCCCACATCCATTGGTGTTTAACATCAGAGAAGGTATACGGGTGCTCAGTGGAGACTGGGTATACTGAACGGACTCACCGAGAACTCCTAGATGGTATTATACCTATCGTCAGATAGCAGTTCTCTGGTGACACTGGTACAGGTTAGTTTGTTGACCTGAGATCGTCATAGAGTCTTGTGTGATTCCCACTGTGCTTTGATTTCCACCATACCACTGTCAAGAGATCTTGCAAAATGGTGGTTTTTGGGTACAGTCCCGAGTCACATGGAGGCAATGAGCGATAGGAGGGAATTCGTCTCTCCCGGTATTGGGAGTTGATGTTGCGCTATGCTCGATTGGCCATAACAGGAAATCCTTGGCTAGGGTTGCTGAGATCTACTTATAAGTGTTATCAGTAGTTTCTCGAACCGTTATGGACATTGCAACGACATGATTTATCAGGCTATTGGGGTCTGATATTATACCACCCCAGGCTGTGATATGCGACATATCTGACGAAGAGACCGGACTGTATGATAGTGTTACTAATTGTCACGACCCGAAAAGTGCGGAACTTGACTGGCATTTAAATTACGAAACATCTCGAGACGTGTGTAATCTAAGTAAGCCAAAACCTAGAAATCAAAACCAAAATAGAGCAGTAGAGTGAAGGAAAACCGAGATTTATTGAAAGCGATTTAAATCAAATACGTCACATCAAGCTTTTTAAAAGCAACATCATTTTCCAAAAATTTTGGCAGAGTCTCCTTTGTAAATACTGGCCCCAAACGGGTACAAAACAGGAATATATGCACAATAGGAAATACGGCATCCCCAAGCGGGAGCTAGCTCTTCACCAAAGGCAGACTCAAAATCACACGCAATATAAATCATCACTGTGCAAAATAAGCATATAAATGCATAAAGTAATAAAGTATCATGTCGGCTCAAGTGAGTTCCACCCAGAGAAACAACATAAAAGTACAAGTCTCACTGTCTCATCTGTAAGTCGCTAATACAATAATACATGTGGTGGATATGGTAGATGGAGTACACTAGATACAATACTGATACAAAGTGGAAACAAAATAACCCCGCAACCCACCTACAAACAGTGATGCGAGTCAAAGCAAAAGGAGCAAGAGAGGAGGTGCGCCCGCCGCTACTGTGCAGACGGGTCGGACCTGCAAAACACCATGGTACGACGGGGGGGGGGGAATTGCCAACTCGTGAGTAATATGTAACATCCAATAAGGCTATCATAAGCATGCACACAATTTCGTCACAGCATACAAATACTAATATTATGCGATGTAATAATATGTATGCAACAAGAATGCAATGAACAACACAAGATTTAAATATAATTAACATGGGAAATCTGTATTCTTATCTGAGTAGAACATCTACAATTTAGTTTTAGTTCATCAATGAAATCAATATAAATAAATCTGTGTCAAGCATCGACACCAAATATAAAAATCTCATTTATCTCGGGATCCGGCAATCCGGACTGGCCCGTAAATCTGATCTCGGGGATCCGGCAATCCGGACTGGCCCAAATCATCATGACTCAAGACTGCGTCGGTATCCTCCGTATATCCGCCGCGTCGCAAATAACCGGTCGGTAGTGCTCCCCTGCCGGGCTCAACGCCATCATCTGCGACCATCTTGCCCCGGGGTATCGCACCGGGTCCACCATGCACCCACAGACGGTTCCTCCTCCTCCTCTTTGAATCGGGTGTATGAAATCGCTCAAGCACCGAGAAATCTCATTGTGGACGATATATATACATCATATTATGAGAAAACCGCAAATTGCATTTTGAAAATGGTAATGCGTTCATAAATTCTTGCGGTTTCTCCAAATCCATGAATCTCATAAATACATAAATTTTCAAGAAGAATCATAATACATGAACATGTATGAATTTATGAATGTCTATAATATCAACAATATGCAATGCGATGCGGAACTAGAAAACTATGCATGATCAATGATGCAATAAGATATGTGCATATGACTAGCAATCCTACGTATCCATCCTGATGAATTAAACATATTAAATGCACGTTTATTAATCATAATAGGCGCAATTGATAATATTCGGATTTAAACAAGTTATAAAGTGTTCGTGACATAGCAATTACCAAGGCGTGTGTGTCCCCATGAATAGTGCTCGTGCAGCATAAACCAAAGGTAATAGTGCGAGTGTCCTATGAGGTACTATCACAGTATATATATATACATATATATATATATATACATATATATATACATACATATATATATACATATATGATAAATGATGCAATGCAACGGGATGATTAACTAGGAACTACACATAAGTGTAAGTACTAAACGAAATTCTAACTATTGGGCGTCTTGCGCCATCCGAACGATTTCCCCCGTAGATGTGTACATCTACTTACCGGAATGCCTCCGCTAGTCTGATCCAATCCCGCCTTTCCTTTCCGCGCCGCGTCGGATGTCTCCCTGACCGATCATAAAATTACATAAAGCAACACACATAAGCTAATATCCTGCAAAAACGCGATAACAAGACCATACGAGAAAACTAGCGTCGCAAGCTAACGCGTGTGCACTCGAAACACCAAAACGTGTGTGCTAATGTCTGAAACCACCCCGGCATGCTGTGATACACAGCAAACACCAAACCCAAACTTGTAACGTACGTGTCGCACAAGTCTAAAAGTACGAAAAACAAGGTAAATGGTCCCAGATTTTGATACGAGTGGAACTAGGAAAAGTTGCATGTACCAAAGACCTTAAATATACAGCAGACACCTACAACCAAAACACCGACACTCAGATCCACACTCTGGCCAAAATTTGCGACCAAAACCCTTAAATTTGCGGCCACAAAAGTGAATGGGGGTCTCGTGCATCGTGTGTGTGATCCTAGTCCAGTAACTAAGCGCCAGTAATTGCAACTTTTTCCTGAAGCATCTGGTTTGAAAGCAGATCAAAAAACGAACACAATTCTTAACTAAAACACTAATTAACACTAATTTAATACAATATGGTATTTTAGTGAAATCAGGTGAAAAGACTTGGATTAAGCGACACTAACAACTCTTAGTTAAGCTAATCAAGCCATAACAACCCTAACTTGACCTAATCTCCACTTAAACAACATAATTAGCACTAAATCCCACTTAAACACTACTTTAAGCTAAATAAACTAAAAGTTTAGCAAAATGGAAATTAAGGTAGGCTTTATGCCTCAAGTTGGTCTTAGGATGGTTCAAACTTGCTGATCTTGCCTCCTAAAACCAAGACTAGCCTCAAGAACTAACAAGGAAATGTTTGGAAGTGTTTAACATGAGAATTTGTGATGAAAAAAGAGATTTTTAATGGAGATGAAAGCTTGGAAATGAACAGAAGAAGAAGAAATGAGGGGGAGGGGCTGCTGGAGCTGGCTTGAGGGGGGAGAGAGAGTGAGAGGGAGAAAGAGAGTGTCAAAAGTCAAGCCCCCATGCTCATTTTGTTGGATGTATATGCCCTAGAGGTCAGTATTGTATATGTATACATATGGATACTAGGGATATGTATGTACAGAACAATCTTGCTCAGTTTTGTAGTATATTATTCGACTTGTCTTTGTCAGGATATGCGTATTTATTTGTATTGTTATTATATCTGGTTTGCACATATTGATAAAGACTCGATACGGTAGTATACTATTGTGGTTTGTCTTTATCTTAACATAGCATATGTTATACTCGTTATTACATATTGCGGTTATATATGGATAAAGCCCTTAGGATCTTGCTTGACTACCTGCGTTGTGATGGCGATCATACTTGTGCGAGAAGGATAGTACACAAGCACATACTTAAATGGTCCCTAGTCGCGTGAGTATCGAGCCTGGGCATTGATACTCCAGAGTAGACTAGTGTATATGTTTCTACACCCGTCGGGGGATGGTTGGTCCCGCAGCCATTGGTCTGATGTACCTAAGATTGTATACAGGTGCTCACTGAGGTGAGTACACTGGATGGACTCACCGAGAACTTCCATATGGTACTATACGTATCTTCAGATGGAAGTTCTCAGGTGACATGTGTACAGCTTAGTCCTTGGACCCGAGATCGGCATTTGTCTTATGTGAGTTCCCACTGAACTTTGATCACTGCCCTACCACGGCTCTACTGAGTCATGCAAACAGGTTTTGGTTGGGTTCGGTCCCGAGCCACATGGAGGCAGTGAGCAATTGTCGGGGATTCGTCTCTCCCGGTATAGGGAGTTGATATCGCACTGTGATTCGATTGGTCAGGACCATAAGACCTTGGCCAAGGCAGATGGAATTTATTGATAGGTTGATCAGTAGTTTCCCGGATTGGTCCTGAGCCACATCGGCACAACTTATCCGGTTGTTAGGGTCTGACGTTCACCATCCCCTAGACCCGGTATGCGATACTCTTTGACGAAGAGACCGGACTGTACGGATATTGTCACGGATAGGCTCAGTAGAAGATCCGGATGAGTTTGCTCGTCGGCCTTCCTTTTCGACAGGTACCTGGGCAGCCGTTACATACAGCTAGTGCCGCTGACATGCTTGTGGTTAAACCCACTGTCAGAGTACTGTCGAGTCTTTAGAGTCCCACACAGAGGGTTTCTCTGTTCCAGGCAAAACGATGTAGTAGCCGTATTGGATACGTACTGGGTTCGATCGATTGATATACTTAATACTCAGATTTTCGATCGGACAGTTTGTAATACTAGCCGGCTCGGGTTTGAGCCGGATTATTAAATCAGGTATTGATTTAATAATTTACATATATGTATTTCGATATATATATTCTAGTATTACGTTCTTCGTGTTATTCTATCTCTTTTGGGCGTTCGGATTTTTATCTGATTGCCGGTATATTTGTACAGTAGACTGAAATCCGTATTTACTACAGATTTCCTTCTAGAAGGTGGCCACCTCATTGTGTATTTTTCTTTTATTTGATAATTAGAAATGAGGTGTAAAGTAAAAGTTATGGGAGGAATGGTGATGACCATACTTTAATAATTCACAAATGAATTTATAATTCATTTGGAGTTACTATTGAATCATGGTTGTTAATTGTTTATTGAAAGAATTCACACACAAAACCAAGGTGTGTGATTTTCTCTCACTTCATGTTTCATTTCTCTTTGAGCTCTCATATTCTCTTGAGTTCCTCCCTCCTCTTGCTTCCTTCCATCTTCATCTTCTTCCTCTTCACTAATATTCTCATGTGTTGAGAAACAAGTGAAGAGGTTAGAAAAGAGATAGCTAACACTTAGGCACCCTCCACTACATCCTAGATTACTTGGACTAGCATCCCAAGTTCTCTAGTTGCTCTTTTGACACTTATCAAAGAGATAGAGCTATGGATCATATTCCCCGGATGGATCATCAAGGACTAAGGAAGGCCGGAGAACAAGCTCGATCCCGGAAAACCGACAGAGCAAAGAAAGAAGATGAAGCAAGTTCAAGGTGGCTAGTAGGAGCTAAGGATGAAGAACGAAGACCGAAGGACTTGGTTCATTTGGTAAGAATTCCTCATCATAGTAGATAGCTCTCCTTGTGTAGCTAGTTAGTTTTATGGAAAGATCCAGTTTTAGGGTTTAGTCTAGCGCCAAGTTTTTGTTTGCAAGAAAATTTTTGTTCCGCATTTGGCCACGTGAGTTGGCCGGGGCGCCAGGGTAACCCTTCATGGTATCAGAGCCACCCATAAAACATACACTAGCTAGTTCAAACGTGTTTAGAATAACGATCGACCGAAAATTCCAAAAACCGCATTTCATTTCTTGCAGTTTCTGTCGATTTTTAAACGTACTCGAAAAATCAATTTTATGGTCTCATAAAATCATGCAGGCTTTTTTAAGACCCCTGAAGAAATTTGGTCACGTTATCCTTCCAAACCGGTGCGGAAACCCCCTATTGGCGGCGGTTCCGCGGCCACTTTTGGGGCCCACGGGAACCAAATTTCTTCTGGGCCTCTTATATTTGAAATTGTGGTTTCTGGAATAATTATTTTTGGGCCCAGATTTGTTATAGTGTTGGTTTAAATTCTTGGGGCCCACTTGGAAAGTTTAGTCGATCGTAATTTTAAGATACGTGTTTTATTATCAGTACATTCACTTTTATCTGCGACCGGGAATGCCACTCGATCGGTAAAACTCGTCTGATTGCTATATGTTCTTTTAAACGGGTTTTGCGAATGTGACATTCGTGTTGATGTTGTGTGCTTGTGCTGTGATTGTGGTTGGATTGTCGTGGTGGATAGCATGTGGTGCAATGTTAGAATACAGTTTATAATTCATTTGTACATTTGTTATTGCGGGACGAGCGTCCGACATGTAGACTGCCGTCTTTGCCGTTTATATATTATTTTAGGGCACGACCGGGCTGAGGTCGATGTCACCGGTTGTATATATTTTTTTAATATTCTGTACTAGGCTTACCCCACGGCGGAGTGCACGGATAGCCGGGTTCTAGAAGGCAACAAGCCTGCATCCGATGGCATCGAGACGGAGGAGGCTTCATTCTCATGGCGCTGAGAAGGAGGGGGCTTCATTCTAGAACTGGCAGGCTATTCGCCGCACTCGTAGGGGTACAGGTTTTCATTGCACATGCTATCCATACAACCGGAACGTCGGGTTTTATTTGCGGCTCAAATGAAACCCGGGGCTCCAAGATTATCCACCATTCTGTAATGTTATCTGTGATGTTGTTTATTATCATGCCTGGGACGAATGTTATATATGCTTATATATATACTAGTAGATGTTGTATATGTTTTGCATCCGCGCTAGTCCAGCCCCCGCTCTGTCGTTAGTTAAGTAACCTAACGGGTGATGATGGGGCCCCGTGGCGAATGCGGATGGTATATACGTACATTTTATTTTCGTTCTTTTCTGGTGTGATAGGTTACAAATTGATGGGACCGCATTAATTTTAATTAATGCAAGATAATAAACCTAAAAGTTGTTGGAACCAAGATTTAAAAACTGACATTAAAGACGTTCTCTTTTGCTTTGCATAGTGGTATTCAGTTTGGAATATCCTGTACCTCATTCGATGAGGCAAGGGCCGAGATCCTTTCACCGGGAGTGACCCCTTGAGTAAAAGTTCGCGTCAGGGTAATAACTTTAATATTGTCGACTATTTTTGCTTTGCATCGAGGTATTTAGTTTGAAATATCCCGCACCTCATTCGACGAGGAAAGAGCTGAGATCCCTTCACAGGGAGTGACCTCTTTAGCAAAAGTTTTCGCCACTATATATTTACAAAACTACTCAGGTTCCTTCAACGATATCAAGTTCATTATGTTAACGGGTTTTTCGCCAAAACCCAGCCGTAGCCCTCCGTCGTTTCAGATAATTACTATTTAGTATTCGTGTTGTGTTTGTTGATTATTCGTCAAGGCACAGTGAACGGTAGCTGAGTAATAGTTCTCTGTTGCATAGATAGATGCGATTGGTTAGGACGGTCGCATGATTTTGTTGATTATTCATCAAAGATCATGCGGGTGGGTCTAATGCAATCGAGGATAACGACGGGTTAAACTTGACTAGGACCTTTTGATTTATTGATTATTCGTCAAGATCACTTGGGTCCTAGGGGGAAAAACCACATCGGGAGTTTCAAACATACAGGAAACTTGCAGATTTAGCATACCTTCTGGAGTGTGGTGACTAGAGTGGCTTCCATCTAGTGCATCACATAATGATAGTTGGATCCCGATCCCACTGATGAGTGGGATTACTCTTGGGAGATTTTTTCACTTAACAATCAATGCTATAAACCAAGTAGGTGTCTAGAACGGTGTTAGCGGGGCTACGCCTCTAGGGAAAAGAGGTTATGTAATTAAGGAACTTCGCGAAAGCGTTGGAAAGCCTCCCTCGAAGTACCAATACCAGCCTGGCTGAAAGGTTAAGCAAGTATTGTGACGTGCAATTAATCCTGACTAGTTCTTCTTTTAGGATTTGAAGAAGAATTTTGAGGAAACAGTGGGAGCCATCCTGGTTAGATAAATTAATAACCAATCTAATCTTGCAAGAGCGCACGCTGAGTGTTTTCCCTCTCTCTCTCCAGATAGCAACCATTTCACGCCCTAATCAAGATAATAAAATGTATCGCTTGACCGATCCGAATACTTATTCGGGGCTGGGGAACGTCGGTTCAGCTCTAACTTATGACAACGGTCTTGAGTATGAGCATGGGAAAGAGGTTTGTTTAAATTCCTTGATGACCCCTGATCGCACGGTTTTGGCGTGTCGGATGTTCAAAGTTCTAAAGTTATAACCGCGATCAGGACGGTGTCGCTTCGCAGCTAGCCGGTTGAGCACGGGTCGATCCACATGGAGATGGTTGTATGTCCGTTCGAGTTTTAGACGAGTCAATAAAGAATGCGTATATGTTTGTTCAGTTCTATCCTAAGTGTTCGTATTTATGTTCAAGTAAGCTTGTTAAGGTTAAGGTTAGTTAGTAGAGTTAGGATTAGTCTTGTACTTATCTTTAGCCATTCTTAAGACGATGTTGGGATAATCGAAAGTAGCGGGGATTAGGATGACATAGGAATGGGATTTGCGAGTTTAAGCAAGCTTTCCAGCGCTAAATCCATTCCTAGTGCCCCTTGTCCGTCCGCTAAATACGCTTATTTCCAACCCACGACCAAACACCCGCAACCATATATCCAATTAAGTCACAACTACATGTCACGTTGTAGTGCGCTTAAAGAACTTCTCGACTTAGGTCGCGACCATATGTCATGTATAGCGCGCCTAAGTGAGGGGGTTGCGTTTGTTTGGTCGGGGGTCGTTTCAAGATGTTTGGCGAAGAGAAGCACAAGGGATTTCTCCGTCCCTCATACCACCTTCCTTAGCCTTAACAAGAGGGAAATTATTCACACATCATAAAAGAAAAGAAAACTAAACAAAACAAGAAGGAAGAAAAGAGGAAAATACGGTTTTACAAGTGAAGCAAGCTAACTCTTGGGTCCTCACCTTAGTAAGGAACTCCGTCAAGTATCATCGCTTGAAAATACGGATAAGAGAAGAAAAGAAAAGAGAACAAGAAAAGAAATAACAACAACTAGTTAACAACAAATAATAAAATTACAATACAAGATAATAAAATTACAAGACAATAAATAAAAGAGACAAGATAAAAACAACCCTCATCTTCATTGATCTTCCACTCAAAAAGCTCTCACTACAATTTTCATGAAGGAAAGAATGAAGAAGAAGAAGAAACTTAGCTAAATCCTAACAAAAAGAGGCATGAAAAAGAACCCCATTTGCTTGGCAAGTTCTGGGATATTTATAGGCAGTAAACTGAAAACCTAGGGCAATATTCTGAATCAAAATGAATGTACCAATCTGCCCCCAGAAAACGACACCCTGCAGAGTCATTATGGCCGCGGTTCCGCGGCCTAAGCATGCTTATGCCGTGGAACCGCGGCCTTAATGAGGAGTTAGGCCATGGGGTTTTCTCGGTTTCCTTGTTTTTGTGTACTCTTCAGTGTGGTATAATACTTTTCTCAGAAGCTCTTCACAATTCTTCCAGAATTTCAGTAGATCAAAAGGTGATGTGATGTGGATCTTTTGCCATGATTTCCTCGAGCTCCGCGTAGATTTCTTGGATCTTGTGTTGACATTGAGCTTTGTGCATGAAAATGACATCAATTTGCCATTTTGTCCCTTAAACTGGTGTGTGGCAACATACAGATAGAGAGCGGAGCCCCGTGTTTTATCTGTTGTTGGCAGTAATCCAGAATTTATCGTACTTTTCCATGATATTCACTGTTTAGAGCTGAGACCAGTATCCTGCAATTATGTAGCAAACACTGATTAAAAGCACCTGCCTATAAACAAACGAGCGTAAGAATGGGCGGTATAAAATGCAATATTCTGGTATGAACAACCCCATCGAAGAAGAAACATATTGTTGCATCTTCTTCAGGTGTTCTTGTAGTTGAGAACTGCTTTTCGGTCAGTCCTACCTCCTAGGTACTAGATACCGGATCAGGATCTCATATCTGTAATTTATTGCAGGGACTGAGAAAAAGTAGGATAGTTGGACCTGGTGATATGTCCCTCAGAGTAGGGAACGAAGCACAAGTTAATGCCGCGGCCGTCGGTGAATATCACCTAGTGTTGCCAAATGGCAATACTATGATTTTGAACAATTGCTACTATGTACCTTCAATGCTTTGCAACATCATATCAGTTTCTTTACTTAATAAATATGGATATAACTTTGTTCTTGATAGAAATATCATGAGCATTTACCTTGATAAGGTACTGGTTGCAGAAGGTACACTGTGTAATGGTATCTATGTTCTAAATCAGAATACAGTTCTCAATGTACAAAACACACGCAAGAGGAAGTGTTCAGATACGAACGAATCCTACTTGTGACATTGTAGACTTGGTCATATTGGAGAGAAAAGATTGAGTGTCACGCCCCGCTTCCCAGAGTACGTAAGATTGGGCACGTGACATAGCCAACCATGCTACCTGTGGGTAGGAAGTATCCATCCACAGTCACATTACGGTTGTAGAGATATCAAGAACAAGATAAATAAACTAATCTAGCACATGTCCAAATCCATAATAACGAGAGTCAATAAACAATAAGTGCGGAAGCAAATGATCCAATATAATAATAGAAAGGTACGTCCCATAATGCGGGATCGCACCTGGAAATAAAATGCAATAAACGAACTAACAACTATAGAACTCAAATCAGCCTGCTGGCTGAAGTACTCCTGCACGGTCGACGACAGTGGCAAAGAATCTGGGCCATGCAAAACCCAGACGTCAGCGCGTCACGTCAACCAAATAATAAAACATGGTAATAAGCAATGCATGTATGAATCATGAAATAAGCAATATTATGAAACAATAGTGCAGGATAATGTGCAATGGGTAACTAAACTGTTCTATCAGGTTTCTACTCTACAGTCTTTGAAATCAATTGATGAATCGTCGATGTAACTCAATAGTATCCCGTGCGTGCCCGGGACCACGGTCAAGGTCCTCGGGGCTGAATCCGAGACGTGCCGCTAAGCAGTAATAGGTAGCAAGATGGGCGAGTGATGTCAGCATCACCACTCCGGGGCTGGCCAAGCCCGTAAGACTGATCAGAACAATTATCGAACTGTTGAGTTACAAGTCGGTTTCACCTTTGATTTCCCCATACCCCCAAGTTATGTATGTCAGGTCAGGTATTCAGTAGTCAAGGACTAATGCCAACACAAAATCAGGTAAAGTAGGTCTGTCTGGATAGACAGCAGGAAAGGTCAGGTTTGTCGGCATTAGGCATGAAATCAGGTAACAGGTCAGGTCACGTTTCAACAGGCGAGTTGATATGTACAGGGTGTCAGGTCCGGTGTATCAGTACACGTGTCAGGTGTATCAGATCGGGTCAATATGTAATGCAATCAAATGTACGTTTATAACAGGTATAGTAACGAATAAGGAACAACAGCAGGAACAGTAAATAACAATATTATTCCATGTAAACACAGCGATGCTTTGTATTTTCTTATTAACAGGTTCAAGCACCCTTGGGTGCAATAATCACAGGGTACAACAATATTAATAACACGAAGCAATGAAGCTATTAAAACTACAGCATAGGTAATAGTCACATGGATGATCTAGCAAGTTAAGCAAGGACGTTCTAATTGGTTTAATTAGTTAAAGTATGGATTGATAGCAGACCAATTAATTTCAAGAAGCTACTATAATGATTCAATGCGAGATTAAGTCTCAAGTTCGAAAACATATGGGTACAGCGGAGCCTGATACGGTTAATGGGAGCTCTACTATTATCACTTCTATGTGGGGATTCAACAGGAAACAGTTAATCTGGCATGCTACTAGGGTTGAACAGGAAGCAATACATGTAATGTGATTTACTGAACAATACCTTATTATATCATGGGTAAATATTACGGCAACTTAGAGTTTGTATTAAGGGAAGTTTTAAGCTTCGCTAGCATGTAAGAAAGTATCAAATACTTGCCTCGGGAACCGAACGGTAATGCAACCATGAAGCACAAAACTGCCGATGCATGATCACGGCCACGATGGATACGACAAGGCGGAGATGTGAATACGACCCAAGCAAGGTCTTGGCTTTGATGTCGGCTCTGGTGAGGTCCCGGCCCAGGAAGAAGACTGCAGCGATGCGGCACTTGAATCGACGGCGACGATGGATGAACCGGCGGCGGCTATGGTAGTCGAAGGGTGAAGGAAGGTGCTGCAGTGGTAGTAAGGGTGCGGGTTCCGGAGTTCGAAGGGGACGACGACAGCGATGGGGTCGACGGTGGTGGGGCGCCGGCGAGGATGATGCAAGTGGTCGGCTAGGGTTGCGGGGATGTGACAGGGAAGGAGAGTGGAGGTACAGCGGAGGTGGTCGGGGCTGGTGCACAGGTGAAGAGGAGGTGCCTACGGTGGCGCAGCACGCCGACGAGGGTCGCCGATGGGGTTCTCCAGCCAACTGAGAAGGCACGGGTTGGCAGCGGGGTTTCTGTCGCTGCGCCGAGCACACGGGGAGAAACGGTGCAGTAGCTGCGACGAGGGCGAAGAGGCGAAGGTGATGGTGGTGGTGGCGTCGACGCGGAGGCTGCGACGGCGAGGCGACGATGGACGAGGTGGTGGTGGCGGGTTAGGATGCAGGGGTGTTCGGGTAAGGAGGAGATGGCGAGGAGGACGAGGGTTTGGTGAGGTGAGGGTGAGGAGGCAGTGAGGTCGACGAGGGTGTCGCCGGCGTCGGGCTCCGGTGGCGACGGAGGAGGCGGCGGCTAGGGTTCGCGATGGGGTTTAGGGTTCTCGCGAGTGTTTCTCGTGAAAGAGAAGGAGGAACAGTGGAATCAAATATAAGATAGAGAGAGAGAGATTGTTGGATGAGAGAGAGAGAGATAGAGATAGAGAGAGAAAGAGAGAAAGAATGGAGAGAGGCAGAGAGGGAAAGGGGCCCACGCAGATCTTAGCCACGCGATTGGCTGGATGGGAAATCTCGTGACGAATTTTAGAAGATTTAAAAGGGTTGATACGTATACAAATAGTTAACAGAATTATATTATATAGTTTATAATATTAAATTAAAATGGGTATTTTCGGCGCTAAATGAAACATTTCCAAATCGCGCCCGGGTTGCGCCCAAATGTTCCAAATTCAAATTATAGGATTTTAAGCGAGTTCCAAATTTCGAAAAGAGGTGTTTAATGATTAAAATGCATGCCCCCAAGTCGGACCCTTGCACGCGCGCGTAGTCGTCCAAACTTGCCCGTTTAGCCGAACGGGACGGAATCTCGACACGCGGACGCTACCACGCGACTAGTGGCGACGAGTAGGCCAACATGGATGTTTTAAATTTCATTTTCGGTGTTAAAATTTGTTATGTGCCAAAATGACTTAACCGGTTACAATTTAGCAAAAAGCACCAACAATCAGGATAATTGAAATGAGCAATATATAACCCTCAACTAGCAAAAGAAATAGTATTATTGGGCTCGGGTGTTACATCATACCCAACTACAAAAGAATTTCGTCCTCGAAATTCCAAGAATACAAGATAGCTAACTACTGGAAAAGGTGAGGGAATTTCTGCCGGATCTCGTCTTCTCGCTCCTAAGTGGATTCTCCATGCGATCGATTACCCCAAGAAACTAGCACAAGAGGGATAACCTTGTTCTTAAGAACCTTTTCTCTTCGATCCTTGATTTCAACTGGTCGCTCTTCAAAAGTTAGGTCCTCCCATACGGTCAACTCCGAATGATCCAAGACATGAGTCTCATCATGAACATACCTCCGCAGTTGAGACACATGAAACACATCGTGAACTCCTGCTAATGACTGTGGTAACGCCAACCGGTACGCTACCTCTCCAACACGCTCCAATATCTCGAAGGGTCCAACGAATCGAGGACTAAGCTTTCCCCGACTTCCAAAGTGAATCACCCCTCTAGTCGGTGATATCTTCAGGAGTACCCAATCACCCACGGCGAACTCTAGAGGTCTTCTTGACGTGTCAGCCCAACTTTTCTGTCTGTCTTGAGCTACCTTCATATGCTTCCTGATTGTATTCACCTTCTCGACTGTCTGTACCACCAAATCTGGTCCTAGTAACCTTCGTTCACCAACATCATCCCAACAAGCAGGTGAACGGCTCTTACGACCATACAGTACTTCAAACGGAACCATCTGAATAGTTGCTTGGAAGCTATTGTTGTACGAAAACTCCACCAGGTGTAGATGATCCTCCCAAGAATCTTTGAAGTCCAACATGCAAGCCCTCAACATATCTTCAAGGGTCTGGATCGTTCTCTCCGATTGTCCATCAGTCTGAGGATGATAAGCTGTGCTAAACTTCAATCGAGTCCCCAAACTTTCTTGTAAACTCCTCCGGAAGTGCGACAAGAATCGAGTGTCCCGATCGGACACGATGCTTACCGGCACTCCATGCAACCTGACAATCTCCTGCATGTACTGCTCTGCCAAAGTCTCCGTCGATTGACCAAGCCGAAAAGGAATAAAGTGAGCTGCTTTGGTCAACCGATCGACAATCACCCATACAGCATTGTTGCCCTTTGGACTCCGCGGTAAAGCCGTCACGAAATCCATGGTTATATGTTCCCGCTTCCACTGAGGAATCGGAAGTGGTTGCAACAAACCGGCAACCCTTTGGTGTTCAGCCTTGACTTGCTGACACACCAAGCACTTAGCCACGAAGCGAGCAATCTCCCGTTTCATACCTTCCCACCAGAAGTGCTGTCGAATATCTCGGTACATCTTTTTCCCTCCTGGATGTACAGAGTAAGCTGAACTGTGTGCCTCCTTCATAAGCTCTTCACGCACATCTCCTTTTGGCACACACACACGGCTACCATATCTCGACGAACCGTCTTCATGGATCAGTAAATCGGTTCGCAGTCCGGCTTCAACCTGCTCTTGAAACTTTTGCAGCCTAGCATCCTGCGATTGCGCCACTTTAATCTTCTCAACTAAGGACGACTGTACTTGCAACTGCATCAACTGTCCTGTAGCATGTGGTAGTACAACCTCCAAGTCGAATCTCCGAAAATCCGCAATGATCTCCCTCTGTGCAGTCAATATCTGAATTGCTGGTAACCGACTCAGCGCATCCGGCACGACGTTGACTTTTCCCGGATGGTACTTAAGATCAAGGTCATAGTTGGCCATCAGCTCCATCCATCTGCGTTGCCTCATGTTCAACTCCTTCTGAGTGAACACATACTTTAAACTCTCGTGATCAGTAAAGACTTCGACTCTCTCTCCTAAAAGGTAGTTTCTCCAAATCTTTAGGGCGAAGATCACGGCTGCAAGCTCTACGTCATGAGTCGGATAAGTCTTTTCATGAATCTTCAGTTGTCTCGATGCGTAAGCGACGACTTTCCCATTCTGCATCAAAACACATCCCAATCCCTTTCCGGATGCGTCGCTATGAATCACCAGTCCTCCTGAATCATCCGGTACGGTTAGGATAGGGGCGGTTATCAACTTCTGCTTCAACGTCTCGAAGGCCAAAGTACATCCATCCGTCCAAACAAACGGTACCTCCTTATGCGTAAGCTTGGTTAACGGCTCAGCTAAACGAGCGAAGTTCTCCACAAATCTTCTGTAGTAACCGGCGAGTCCAAGAAAACTTCTTATCTCCGCAACATTCTTTGGAATAGGCCAATCTCGAACTGCTGCAATCTTTTCGGGATCGATGGCGATTCTATCGCCCGACACGACATGCCCCAGAAACTTCACTTCTTCCAGCCAGAATTCACACTTACTCATCTTCGCGAATAACTTCTCTTGTCTCAGCGTCTGCAATGCGATCCTTAATTGCTCAGCATGCTCCTCCGGACTCCTCGAGTACACCAGAATATCGTCAATGAGTACCACAATAAACTGGTCCAAGAATGGTGAAAGGATCCTGTTCATCAAATCCATGAATATTGCCGGCGCATTAGTCACTCCGAAGGGCATCACCAAATACTCGAAATGTCCATATCGAGTTCGAAACGCCGTCTTGCAAATGTCTTCTGCTTTCACTCAGACCTGATGATATCCTGATCGCAAGTCCAGTTTCGAGGATACCCTCGCGCTACCAAGCTGCTCAAAAAGTTCTCCAATGCGAGGGATCGGGTACTTGTTCTTAATAGTCACCCGGTTCAATTCTCGATAATCCATGCACATCCCACCCGTCCATCCTTCTTCTTTACTAAAAGAACTGGAGTTCCCCAAGGTGAGTTGCTACTTCGAATCCATCCCTTCTCGAGTAATTCACCCACTTGTTGCTTAACTCCTTCCAATTCCACCGGTGCCATCGGATAATACGATTTTGACACTGGCGCTGCACCGGGAATAAGGTCAATCGCAAACTCCACATCTCGCTTTGGAGGTAAGTCTGATGTATCTTCAACACATCCATAAAGTCACGAACAACTGCTGGCTCTTCCTTACTATTAACTTCCATAGCTGCAAGAACACTGTTTGTCGGCCTAGTCCTAAACTCGACTGGTCCGACAGAACTGCTTCCTTACCGCAACTGCTGTCTACATCGTTGGCCGCGACAGGTCCAGCGAGACTACTGAGTCTCGTCCACTCTGCTGCATGTACGTCCACGGCTGCTCCATTCTGCCTTAGTCCGATGAACTTCTCTTCCATTTCCTCCCGTGCGGTCCGCGGGAAGAATTTCTCCAGGAAACTTTTAGAGAAATCCGCCCAACTGATCGGCCTGGGCAAGCGGGTCTCCTCCACAAGCCATCACTCTCGGGCGTAATCCACCAGCTGAATGCGCACCACATCAACACTCTTGTCTTCTGGGATCTGTGTCGCAATCAGCAAATTCTCCGTGTTACTAGCCACTGCTCGGCTGGCAACAGCTCCTCCAGACCAGTGAAAGTAGTAGGACCCAACCGTCTGAAATCTGCTACGGTCCTTACTCGGTCGACTGGTTTAGTTCCAACTTCGTTTATAGACTGCTGAACGATCTGCAAACCTTCCTGAAACAAGTCCGCGTGCTGCTGGATCAGCTCGGTCTGTTTCTTTGATTTCCAGTATTCCTCTTATCTCTCCAAGCATGGCGGCTTCGTTCACACGCCTCCGGTACGTCTTCAACTTCTTACCTGTCATAATCCTGAACTCAAAACACCCAACATTAGCATGATGATAGATTCTGAATGTGGATCAAGGCTAGAACTCCAAGATACTTAAATAGAGTGCTGCATTGTAGCTATGCCGCGGTATCATAGCCGCAATTACTTAACTCCACCCAAGTCGCCCAAGTCCTAGGGATAACAAGAAATCAGGTTTCCGAGTCGACATGCAAAGTAAGTTTGCACGTCGTAAAAGATATAATCAGGAAGAATGTGATTCAAGAATGGTAAAACGGTCAATGTGGCTGGACATGTTTCCTAAACACGGGTATTCTGATTCGTGTATTGGGTACAAAACCCAACTACAAAAGAATCAACCCGACTAACCTATGGCTCTGATACCAAAAGAACCATGTCACGCCCCGCTTCCCAGAGTACGCAAGATTGGGCACGTGACATAGCCAACCATGCTACCTGTGGGTAGGAAGTATCCATCCACAGTCACATTACGGTTGTAGAGATATCAAGAACAAGATAAATAAACTAATCTAGCACATGTCCAAATCCATAATAACGAGAGTCAATAAACAATAAGTGCGGAAGCAAATGATCCAATATAATAATAGAAAGGTACGTCCCATAATGCGGGATCGCACCTGGAAATAAAATGCAATAAACGAACTAACCACTATAGAACTCAAATCAGCCTGCTGGCTGAAGTACTCCTGCACGGTCGACGACAGTGGCAAAGAATCTGGGCCATGCAAAACCCAGACGTCAGCGCGTCACGTCAACCAAATAATAAAACATGGTAATAAGCAATGCAGGTATGAATCATGAAATAAGCAATATTATGAAACAATAGTGCAGGATAATGTGCAATGGGTAACTAAACTGTTCTATCAGGTTTCTACTCTACAGTCTTTGAAATCAATTGATGAATCGTCGATGTAACTCAATAGTATCCCGTGCGTGCCCGGGACCACGGTCAAGGTCCTCGGGGCTGAATCCGAGACGTGCCGCTAAGCAGTAATAGGTAGCAAGATGGGCGAGTGATGTCAGCATCACCACTCCGGGGCTGGCCAAGCCCGTAAGACTGATCAGAACAAGTATCGAACTGTTGAGTTACAAGTCGGTTTCACCTTTGATTTCCCCATACCCCCAAGTTATGTATGTTAGGTCAGGTATTCAGTAGTCAAGGACTAATGCCAACACAAAATCAGGTAAAGTAGGTCTGTCTGGATAGACAGCAGGAAAGGTCAGGTTTGTCGGCATTAGGCATGAAATCAGGTAACAGGTCAGGTCACGTTTCAACAGGCGAGTTGATATGTACAGGGTGTCAGGTCCGGTGTATCGGTACACGTGTCAGGTGTATCAGATCGGGTCAATATGTAATGCAATCAAATGTACGTTTATAACAGGTATAGTAACGAATAAGGAACAACAGCAGGAACAGTAAATAACAATATTATTCCATGTAAACACAGTGATGCTTTGTATTTTCTTATTAACAGGTTCAAGCACCCTTGGGTGCAATAATCACAGGGTACAACAATATTAATAACACGAAGCAATGAAGCTATTAAAACTACAACATAGGTAATAGTCACATGGATGATCTAGCAAGTTAAGCAAGGACGTTCTAATTGGTTTAATTAGTTAAAGTATGGATTGATAGCAGACCAATTAATTTCAAGAAGCTACTATAATGATTCAATGCGAGATTAAGTCTCAAGTTCGAAAACATATGGGTACAGCGGAGCCTGATACGGTTAATGGGAGCTCTACTATTATCACTTCTATGTGGGGATTCAACAGGAAACAGTTAATCTGGCATGCTACTAGGGTTGAACAGGAAGCAATACATGTAATGTGATTTACTGAACAATACCTTATTATATCATGGGTAAATATTACGGCAACTTAGAGTTTGTATTAAGGGAAGTTTTAAGCTTCGCTAGCATGTAAGCAAGTATCAAATACTTGCCTCGGGAACCGAACGGTAATGCAACCATGAAGCACAAAAATGCCGATGCACGATCACGGCCACGATGGATACGACAAGGCGGAGATGTGAATACGACCCAAGCAAGGTCTTGGCTTGGATGTCGGCTCTGGTGAGGTCCCGGCCCAGGAAGAAGACTGCAGCGATGCGGCACTTGAATCGACGGCGACGATGGATGAACCGGCGGCGACGATGGTGGTCGAAGGTTGAAGGAAGGTGCTGCAGTGGTAGTAAGGGTGCGGGTTCCGGAGTTCGAAGGGGACGACGACAGCGATGGGGTCGACGGCGGTGGGGCGCCGGCGAGGATGATGCAGGTGGTCGGCTAGGGTTGCGGGGATGTGACAGGGAAGGAGAGTGGAGGTACAACGGAGGTGGTCAGGGCTGGTGCACAGGTGAAGAGGAGGTGCCTACGGTGGCGCAGCACGCCGACGAGGGTCGCCGACGGGGTTCTCCAGCCAACTGAGAAGGCACGGGTTGGCAGCGGGGTTTCTGTCGCTGCGCAGAGCACACGGGGAGAAATGGTGCAGTAGCTGCGATGAGGGCGGAGAGGCGAAGGTGATGGTGG
The DNA here is from genome assembly GCA_030015575.1 of Agapanthus africanus. NCBI lineage: Eukaryota > Viridiplantae > Streptophyta > Magnoliopsida > Asparagales > Amaryllidaceae > Agapanthus > Agapanthus africanus. Next base: position 537,898,637 of record CM057339.1, read on the forward strand.
TGGTGGCGTCGACGCGGAGGCTGCGGCGGCGAGGCGACGATGGACGAGGTGGTGGTGGCGGGTTAGGATGCAGGGGTGTTCGGGTAAGGAGGAGATGGCGAGGAGGACGAGGGTTTGGTGAGGTGAGGGTGAGGAGGCAGTGAGGTCGACGAGGGTGTCGCCGGCGTCGGGATCCGGTGGCGACGGAGGAGGCGGCGACTAGGGTTCGCGATGGGGTTTAGGGTTCTCGCGAGTGTTTCTCGTGAAAGAGAAGGAGGAACAGTGGAATCAAATATAAGATAGAGAGAGAGAGATTGTTGGATGAGAGAGAGAGATTGTTGGATGAGAGAGAGAGAGATAGAGATAGAGAGAGAAAGAGAGAAAGAATGGAGAGAGGCAGAGAGGGAAAGGGGCCCACGCAGATCTTAGCCACGCGATTGGCTGGATGGGAAATCTCGTGACGAATTTTAGAAGATTTAAAAGGGTTGATACGTATACAAATAGGTAACAGAATTATATTATATAGTTTATAATATTAAATTAAAATGGGTATTTTCGGCGCTAAATGAAACATTTCCAAATCGCGCCCGGGTTGCGCCCAAATGTTCCAAATTCAAATTATAGGATTTTAAGCGAGTTCCAAATTTCGAAAAGAGGTGTTTAATGATTAAAATGCATGCCCCCAAGTCGGACCCTTGCACGCGCGCGTAGTCGTCCAAACTTGCCCGTTTAACCGAACGGGACGGAATCTCGACACGCGGACGCTACCACGCGACTAGTGGCGACGAGTAGGCCAACATGGATGTTTTAAATTTCATTTTCGGTGTTAAAATTTGTTATGTGCCAAAATGACTTAACCGGTTACAATTTAGCAAAAAGCACCAAACAATCAGGATAATTGAAATGAGCAATATATAACCCTCAACTAGCAAAAGAAATAGTATTATTGGGCTCGGGTGTTACACTGAGTAAGTTACATAAAGATGGATTCTTGAATACGTTCGAATTTTCATCTTATGAAACTTTTCAGTCTTGTCTCAAAGGAAAGATGACCAAATCTCCGTTCACCGGATATGCAGAAAGAGCAGCAGAGCTCTTAGGACTCATACACAGTGATGTGTGTGGTCTTATGTCTATACATGCAAGGGGAGGGTTCTCGTACTTCATCACATTCACTGACGATCTCTCTAGATTCGGATATGTGTATCTTATGAAACACAAATCTGAAGCTTTTGAGAAATTCAAAGAATTCAGGAATGAAGTAGAGAACCAGATTGGCAAAAGTATTAAGATCCTCCGGTCTGATAGGGGAGGGGAATACTTGAGCACGGAATTCCTAGATTACTTAAAAGAGAATGGAATTCTCTCTCAGCTTACTCCTCCTTACACACCACAGCACAACGGTGTATCGGAGCGGAGGAATCGTACCCTATTAGATATGGTTCGCTCCATGATGAGTAATGCTGAGTTTCCTCTTTCATTCGGGGATATGCACTTCAGACAGCAGCATACCTTTTGAATCAAGTTCCTTCCAAATCTGTGCCCAACACTCCATATGAAATATAGAGTAGCAAGAAACCATGTCTTAAATTTATTAAGATATGGGGTTGTTCGGCCTATGTGAAATCACAGAAACCGGACAAACTAGAGGCACGGTCAGTTCTATGTAAATTTATAGGATATCCTAAGGATTCACTAGGATATCTATTATACCACACTGAGGAACAGAAGGTGTTTGTATCTCGCCATGCTACCTTCTTAAAAAGGGAGTTTCTTGCAAAAGAAACTAGTGGGAGTACGGTAGAACTGGGAGAAATCCATGAACCACAAAATGTAACTGAAGATTTGGAGGAACCACTAGATTCAGTAATCCCAGACGAACCTCAGCCACTACGCAGATCTAGTAGGATTTCTCATCCTCCCGAGAGATACTACGGTTTTCTCATAGATGGGGATCGAGATGATTGCATCTTGGAAGAAGATGATCCTACTAGTTTCAGGCAGGCCATTATCAGTAGGGACTCTAATAAGTGGCTGGATGCTATGCAATCTGAAATGGAGTCCATGTACACCAATAAAGTGTGGACCCTGGAAGTTGCTCCACCTGGGGTAAAACCCGTTGGATGCAAATGGATCTACAAGAAGAAACTTGGTGTAGATGGGCGGGTGGAAACCTATAAGGCTAGACTCGTTGCAAAAGGTTTTCGTCAAAGACCCAGAGTGGACTATGATGAAACCTTTTCTCTAGTGGCTATGCTCAAATCCATTAGGATCCTGCTTGCCATTGCTGCCTTCCATGACTATGAGATCTGGCAGATGGACGTAAAAACGGCTTTTCTAAATGGAAGTTTAGAAGAGTGCGTTTATATGGATCAGCCGGAAGGTTTTGTAGACAGTGGGAGCAGCAGGAAGGTGTGCAAGCTGTTCAAATCCATTTATGGATTGAAGCAAGCATCGCGGAGCTGGAACATCTGTTTTGATGAGACAGTCAAGGACTTTGACTTCATCAAAAACGAAGATGAGCCATGTATTTATAAGAAGATTGTAGGACGAACTGTCGTATTCCTAGTCTTGTACGTGGACGACATTCTTTGATAGGAAATGGCATTCCTATGCAACAATCGGTCAATCTATTCTTATCACAAAGCTTCTCTATGAAAGACCTAGGTGATGCCTCGTACATTCTGGGGATCAAGATCCACAGAGATAGATCCAAGAGACTACTGGGACTTTCACAGTCCAGGTACATAGAGACCGTACTAAAGAGATTTAGTATGGAAGGTTCCAAGCGCGGTAACATACCCGCATTGCACGGAATCACCATCTCCAAGGAGATGTCTCCCAAGACTGACGAGGAGAGGGTTCGCATGATCACTATACCCTACGCTTCGGCGGTAGGATCTATAATGTATGCGATGCTATGTACAAGACCAGATGTAGCTTACGCACTAAGCGTGGTGAGCCGGTATCAGTCAGACTCAGGTGTGGACCACTGGACAGCAGTAAAAAACATTCTCAAGTACCTGAGAAGGACTAAGGAGATGTTCCTGATATACGTTAATGGAGACCTCAGGGTCGAGTCCTTTACCGACTCAAGCTTCCAGAGTGACAAGGATGAAAGCAAGTATGTCTCTAGTTTTGTGTTTACCTTCAACGGAGGGGAGGTATGTTGGAAGAGATCCAAACAGGATACCATCGTAGACTTGACGATGGAGGCTGAATACATTGCTGCAAGCGATGCCGCAAAAGAGGCGGTCTAGATAAAGAAGTTCATAGCTGAACATCAGGTGGTTCCATCCATTGTTGATTCGATACTAGTGTATTGTGATAACAATGGGGCTATAGCTTTAGAGAAGGAACCACGGTCCCATCAGAAATCCAGGCACATCTTAAGGCGATATCACCTGATCAGGGAGATCGTATATCGCCAGGAGATCGAGGTCCGGAGAGTGGATACGTAAGACAACACGGCGGATCCATTTACAAAGGCCCTCCCTCAAGCACAGTTCGAGCGACTTTTTGGGATGTTAGGTATGCAGTACGCCAGCAGCTGGCCTTAGTGCAGACGTTGGGTATTCAGTACGCCAATTACTGGCCTTTAGTGCAAGTGGGAGATTGTTGGATGTATATGCCCTAGAGGCCAGTATTGTATATGTATACTAGGGATATGTATGTACAGAACAATCTTGCTCGGTTTTATAGTATATTATTCGACTTGTCTTTGTCAGGATATGTGTATTTATTTGTATTGTTATTATATCTGGTTTGCACATATTGATAAAGACTCGATACGGTAGTATACTATTGTGGTTTGTCTTTATCTTAACATAGCATATGTTATACTCGTTATTACATATTGCGGTTATATGTGGATAAAGCCCCTAGGATCTTGCTTGACTACCTGCGTTGTGATGGCGATCATACTTGTGGGAGCAGGATAGTCCACAAGCACATCCTTAAAGGGTCCCTAGTCGCGTGAGTATCGAGACTGGGCATTGATACTCCAGAGTAGACTAGTGTATACGTTTCTACCCCGTCGGGGGATGGTTGGTCCCACAACTATTGGTCTGATGTATCCAAGATCGAATACAAGTGCTCACTGAGGTGAGTACACTGGACGGACTCACCGAGAACTTCCATGTGGTACTATACATATCGTCAGATGGAAGTTCTCAGGTGACATGTGTACAGCTTAGTCCTTGGACCCGAGATCAGCATTTGTCTCGTGTGAGTTCCCACTGAACTTTGATTACTACCCTACCACGGCTCTACTGAATCGTGCAAACAGGTTTTGGTTGCGTCCAATCCCGAGCCACATGAAGGCAGTAAGCAATTCTCGTGGATTCGTCTCTCCCGGTATAGGGAGTTGATATCGCACTGTGATTCGATTGGTCATGACCATAAGACCTTAGCCAAGGCAGATGGAATTTACTGATAAGTTGATCAGTAGTTTTCCGGATTGGTCCTGAGCCACATAGACATGACTTATCAGGTTGTTAGGGTCTGACGTTCACCATCCCCTAGACCCGGTATGCGATACTCTTTGACGAAGAGACCGGACTGTACGGATATTGTCACGGATAGGCTCAGTAGGAGATCCGGATGAGTTTGCTCGTCGGCCTTCCTTTTCGACAGGTACCTGGGCAGCCATTACATACAGCTAGTGCCGCTGACGTGCTTATGGTTAAACCCACTGCCAGAGTACTGTCGAGTCTTTAGAGTCCCACACAGAGGGTTTCCCTGATCCAGGCAAAATGATGTAGCAGCCGTATTGGATACGTGCAGGGTTCGATCGATTGATGTACTTAGTACTCAGATTTTCGATCGGACAGTTTGTAATACTAGCCGGCTTGGGTTTGAGCCGGATTATTAAATCAGGTATTGATTTAATAATTTATATATATGTATTTCGATATATATTCTAGTATTACGTTCTTCGTGTTATTCTATCTCTTTTGGGCGTTGGGATTTTTATCTGATTGCCGGTATATTTGTATAGTAGACTGAAATCCGTATTTACTACAGATTTCCTTCTAGAAGGTGGCCACCTCATTATGTATTTTCTTTTTATTTGATAATTGGAAATGAGGTGTAAAGTAAAAGTTATGGGAGGAATGGTGATGACCATGCTTTAATAATTCACAAATGAATTTATAATTCATTTGGAGTTACTATTGAAGCATGGTTGTTAATTGTTTATTGAAAGAATTCACACACAAAATCAAGGTGTGTGATTTTCTCTCACTTCATGCTTCATTTCTCTTTGAGCTCTCATATTCTCTTAAGTTCCTCCCTCCTCTTGCTTCCTTCCATCTTCATCTTCTTCCTCTTCACTAACATTCTCATGTGTTGAGAAACAAGTGAAGAGGTTAGAAAAGAGATAGCAAACACTTAGACACCCTCCACTACATCCTAGATTACTTGGACTAGCATCCTAAGTTCTCTAGTTGCTCTTTTGACACTTAGCAAAGAGCTAGAGCCATGGATCATATTCCCCGGGTAGATCATCGAGGACCAAGGAAGGCCGGAGAACAAGCTCGATCCCGGATAACCGACGGAGCAAAGAAAGAAGATCAAGCAAGTTCAAGGTGGCTAGTAGGAGCTAAGGATGAAGAACGAAGGCCGAAGGACTTGGTTCGTTTGGTAAGAATTCCTCATCATAGTAGATAGCTCTCCTTGTGTAGCTAGTTAGTTTTATGGAAAGATCCGGTTTTAGGGTTTAGTGTAGCGCCAAGTTTTGTTTGCAAGAAAATTTTTGTTCCGCATTTGGCCACGTGAGTTGGCCGGGGCGCTAGGGTAACCCTTCACATTTAATGCCCCATGACTCTCTCTTTTCATTTCTTTTCTTATTTCCTTATTTGTTTTGGTTTTAAAAGGGAATTGAGAGCCATAAGAATAAAAATGAAAGGCATGCTACAATAGTAACCTAGGGTAAATTATAGGATTTGTGCATGCTAAAGATAAAATTTTTCTTAGAAAATAATAGTTAAGAAAATTATATAATTATGTGAACAATAAATTAAATGTTAATTAATAAAACACAAATATATATAATTACATACATCCATAATTAAAATTAGAATTTTTCCAGTCTGTGAGGAAATAGCTATTAATGAGGTTTTATGGAAAACCCGCCTTATCGCTAATTAACGTGAAAATAAGATAAACAAATTTTCAAGGCGTTACAATCTTCCCCCCTTAAAGAAATTCGGTACCCAAATTTAAAAATCTAGCTACGCGTACCTTCGAAGAGATGGAGATATTTTTTCCTCATCTCGTCCTCGGTCTCCCAGGTGACCTATTCACTACTCGGACCACGCCAAAGGTCCTTTACGGACGGTATTACCTTTGATCTCAATTTCTTCACCTGCCAATCCAGAATGAACACCGGCTGCTTGGTAAAAGAAAGGTCGCGCTCCAACTGGATCGTCGGGTGTTGAATCGCATGAGAAGGGTCATGAAGGTACTTGCGGAGCATCGATACGTGGAATACTAGGTGAACATCGGGAAAACTGGGCGGAAGAGCCAAACGATAGGCAACGGTACCGACTCGCTCAAGGATCTCAAAACGACCTGCAATTCTGGGGCTAAGTTTCCCCTCATCCCAACATTCATTATGCACTTCATCGGAGAAATCCGTAGGAATACATGATCCCCCACTGCGAACTCAAGCCTGCGACGATGACGGTCAGCATAAGACTTCTGTCTTCACTGGGCTGCTCTCATCATGTCTTGAATCAACTGGATCTTCTCCGTAGCTTCTTGAACTAGTTGGGGTCCAAAAAATCCTGCTCTCGCTGAGTTCGGTCTAATAGACTGGCGATCGACACCATCTACCATACAAAGCCTAAAAAGGTGCCATCTGAATCGTCTCCTAATAATTGTTATTGTAGGAGAACTTCTATGAATGGCAAGTGACGATCCCAACTGCCAACAAAAAAATTAGTACGCATGCACGAAGCATATCCTCCAGAGTCTATATAGTCCACTGACTGACCAATAGACTATGGATGGAAGTGGTGCTAAAGCTCAAACAGGTACCCAAGTCTTCCTGAAGCTCCTGCCAAAGACGGCTAGTGAACTGGGTTCCTCTATTGGATACAATGCATGAAGGAACTCCGTGCAAACGCATAAGCTCATCAATGTATAACTGAGCATACTGAGCATAACCGAAAGTGGTCTCCACTAGAAGAAAGTGAGCCGCTTTCGTTATCCGGATGACAATCACCCAAATAGAGTCGTACCCTTGATTAGATCTAGGTAGACCCACCACGAAATTCATGGAGATCTGCTCCCATTCCCACTCCGAAACGGTTAAAGTTGTAACTCTCCTGCCGGTCACAAATGCTTAGCCTTAGCTCGCTGACAAGTCAGGCGCCACAAAACGAAATCTGAAACGTCACACTTCATCCCTGCCTACCCGTAACTCTCTCTCAAGTCACGTTATATCTTGGTGAAAGTTGGGTAAACACTAAAAGCTGACTGATGTGCCCGCTCTAGGATATCGCATCTCTACCCATTGGTATCAGGTACACACAAACGAGTCCGTAAACGTAGCACACCCGGTCAAAAATCAAGAACTCCGAATCTCTACCCTACCGAACATGCTCAAGAATTTCAGACAAATGGGCATCGGCGGGCCGTGCCTCATGAAAACGATTTAGTAGAAGTGGACGGGCGCGGACATGAGCAAGCTGTCCCTCAGTGGTGGTGAACTTAAACTGTACTTAGCTATCACACAAGAACTGCAAATCTGCAGAAAACTGTCTCTGAACTGCGCTCAACTGGGACAAGCTACCCCCGGGCCCACGACTCAAAGCATCAACTACCACACTCGCCTTGCCCGAGTGATAAAGGATCTCACAATCAAAATCCTTAACAAGCTCCATCCAACGACGCTGTCTCAAATCAGATCCCGCTGCAGGAAGATGTACATTAAGCTCTGGCGGTCTGTGAAAATCTGACATGACTCTTCGTACAAGTAGTGTCTCCAAATCCTCAGCGCAAGACCACCACAGCCATCTCAAGATCATGAGTGGGATAATCCTGCTCGTGCTTCTTCAACTGTCGGGAAGCATAAGTGATAACCGCTGGGTTATGCGAGCGCCCCGACCATCGAACCGTGGCTAAATGCGAAACAAAAATCTGATAAAACCCGGCGCTACCATTACCCGATTCTAAGATCGAAACCATTAACCGTAAAACTAGCACACCAAACACAAAGAGATAGGAATGGTTATACCTAATGAACCAAGTCATTCGGGTCTTCAACCATCTCCAAGCTCCTAGTGATGTTGCGGATCGACTTTGGTCGCCGGTCTTCCTCCATCTCCGATGATCTACCCGAGGATGTAATTCCGGCTCTAGTTCCACGCCAAGATGCTAGTGGAGCAACTAGGGTCTCTAGGATGCTACCCTAGAGAGCCTAGGATGTAGTGTGTATGTATTCTTAGTGTTTTCTATCTCATATCATGAAGAAGGTGGAAGCAAGCATGATAGCTAGAAGAGGTGAAGAACAAATGGTGAGGGGGAGCTCATGAAAACCAAGTGGAAAAACATAGCAAGCTAGCAAAAATAATGAAGACTTGGAAAGAGAAAATCAAGCATGCTTTGTTTTGTAAGAACCAATTTCCCATTTTAAAAATCCTACCATGCTTGAATAGTGCACACAAATGAATTAACAATTCATTTGTGAGCACTATTCTAAGCATGGTCCTCACCATACCTCTTCATGCTATTTTCCACCTCATTATCTATTTTAATGAAAATGGTCAAATCATAAATGAGGTGGCACCTTCTAGAATGTTATCCGGTAAAAAATACGGATTGCATTCTACTGTATATACATACCTGCATTCGTACCGAAATACGAATACCCGAAGAGATAGAATAACACAAAGAATATAATACTAGAATATACGTATCGAAATACATATATGTAAATTATTAAATCAATACTTGAATTAATAATCCGGCTCAAAACCCGAGCCGGCTAGTATTATCAACTGTCCGATCGAAAGTCCTAGTACTAAGTACATCAATCGATCGGAACCCTGCACGTATCCAATACGGCTACTACATCATTTCGCCAGAACCAGGAAAACCCTCTGTGTGGGATTCTAAAGACTCGTCAATACGCTGTCAGTAGGCTTAACCACAAGCACGTCAGCGGCACTAGCTGTACGTAACGGCTACCCAGGTATTGAGCGAAAGGGGGGCCGACGAGCAAACCCATCCAAACCCTTTCTGAGCCTGTCAGTGACAATATCCGTACAGTCCGGTCTAATCGTCTAAGAGTATCGCATATTGAGTCTAGGGGGTGGATAAAGTCAAACCCCTAATAACGCGATAATTCGTATCGGTATGAAACCCATCACTACCCGAGAAACTATCGATCCTGGATCGGTAATTCTCACATACCCCGGCTGGGGATTTCTAGTAATGGCCACCCGTGCACTGCGCGACATCAATCCCCGATACCGGGAGAGACAAATCCCCGACGATCCGCTCACTGCCTCCATGTGGCTCGGGACTGTACCTAACTAAAACCTGTTTGCACGACTCTTTTGAGCCGTGGTAGGGTAGTAATCAAAGCACAGTGGGAACTCACACGAGACAAATGACGATCTCAGGTCGACAGACTAACCTGTACACATGTCAGCAGGGAACTGCTATCTGACTATAGGTATAATACTAACTAGCATGTCCCCGGCGAGTCCGTCCAGTGTACTCATACCCAATGAGCACCTGTATACTATCTTAGGTGAACAACTAACACCAATGGCTTGTGAGACCGGCCTCCGCCCCTCGTCAGGGTCTAGATAAGTATACACCAGTCTACACTGGAGTATCGATGCCCAGTCTCGATACTCCCATGACCAGGAACATTTAAGGATGTGCTTATAGACCCCCAGCTCCCACGTATATGATCGCCAACATAATGCTGGTACTGAAGCAAGAATCCTATGGGCTGTATCAACACATACATGATGATAAAGACAAACCAGATAGCATACTATCATCTCGAGTAAGACTGTTTTATCGGTATAGGTCTTCCCTCAATCATCATGATCACCTACCTGCGACTATGGTAATTGCCTGGAGGGCACTATAGCCAACAATAACTCTATCATGCTGCATCAAAACACAATCGAGCCCCACTCGCGAAACATCACAGTAAACAACAAAGCTACCCGATTCAGAAGGCAAAGATAGAACTGGTGCAGTCGTCAACCGAGTCTTCAACTGCTGAAAACCCAGCTCGCATGCCTCAGTCTAACGAAAAGTAACCCCCCCTTCCTGGTCAGTACGGTCAGCGGTGCTGCGATACTTGAGAAGTCCTGCACGAAACGGCGGTAAAAACCGGCTAAGCCCCAAAAGCTACGGATCTCTATCACTGATACAGGTCTGGGCCAAAGCTGTACGGACTCGATCTTCCTCGGGCCCATACGAATACCGTCTCCCGTAATCACATGACCTAGGAAGTCAACACTGTCAAGCCTGAAGGAACACTTCGAGAACTTAGCAAACAGCTGGTGCTCTCTCAATGTCTGCAAAGCCATCCTCAAGTGCTGTTCATGTTCCTCTCGACTCTTGGAATAGACCAGAATGTCATCAATAACACAAAAATAAACTGGTCGAGGAACCGCCTGAAAAATCTGGTTCATCACATCCATGAACGCTGCTGGAGCATTGGTGAGTCCAAACGACACCACCAAAAATTCATAATGCCCGTAGCGCGTACGAAAAGCAGTCTTCGGGATGTCATCATTCCGAACCCGCAACTAATGATAACCTGATCTCAAATCAAACTTAGAAAAATGTCCCGCACCCTGGAACTAATCAAACAAATCGTTAATGCAAGGTAAAGGGTGCCTATTCCGCACCGTAACTCGTTTCAATTGACGAAAATATCAATGCAGAACCTCAACTGCCGTCCCTCTGCTTGATGAACAGAACAGGAGCTCCCTAAGGCGAAATACTTGGACGTACAAGTCCCCTAACAAGTAACTCTTGCAGCTGATCCATAAGCTCCTTAAGCTCCGTCGCCTTATCGGGAACAACTTCGGGAAACTCTCGCACGATAGGAACCCGGTCCAACGAATCTACTGTAGCTCCGGTAATCCGAATGGAAGCTAAGAATTCCCGACATCCTCTCCTCAAATGCCGACCAGCGAAAAAGTCTGAAATCAAATTGTGAGGGGCGGCACCACGGTCCCCCTGCACAACAAGAACCGACTCGCCGGGAAAAAAACCTGACTTCTTCTCGCTGCAGTCCACAGACGCATAGCACGTAGCTAACCAGTCCGTGCCCAGGAGAACGTCAAAATCCAACATAGCTAGAAGGATCAAATTGACGGATGAATCTCTATCTCCTATCCGATTGGCACACGACCGAAACACGTGTCGCGTAACAAGTGACTCGCCAACAGGAGTAGTCATGACAAGCGGCTGACCTAGCAAACACAATTCTCGGCCCAGCTTCGGCACGAAGTGTGTATAAACATACGAGTGCATAGATCCCGGATTAAACAAAACGTGTGCATCAAAAGAACATATGGAAAAAAATACATGAAAGCTCTGCATTGGACGCCTGCGCGTCCTGATGAGTCGAAGAAAATGCTCGTGCCTGCCCTCTACCTGCAACTGGCTGTCCTCCTCCTCTGCCACCCTGTCCTCTCTGAACAAACCCTCCGCGACCACGACCTCTCTGAACATAAGTCTGACGCGGATCAACAACAGGCGCATAAGGCAACTCTCCCTGAGGTGAAGGTGGTAAGGTAACATATGGTGCGACTGCCTTTCTCTGGCATACCACGGTACAATTCCTAATGAGGTGATCGAAACTCCCACACCAGAAACATCCAGACGATGAATGCTGACCCTTCTAAGGGTAAAAGCTAAACAACTGACCTCGTCCTAAGCCTCTGCTACTCCTGCGACCTGAACGAAATCTGTCGCGGCGTCTAAGCATCTGTCTCTGGGCTAATACACCAGTATGAGCCCTCCTTGGTCCTGGAACTTCCAAAGTCTCGGAAAGACGTGCCTCATCTAGTAGGGCCGTGTCCACTGCTGTTGTATACATGATACAATGCCGTGTGCTGATAGCGAGGAATAATTGGGTAACAGGGGTGGCAACCTCCTGTCGCTGTGCTCGACTGGCTTCAACCAACGATCCCATCATCTAGCGCAAATCCTGCATCTCTGCCTCTAGCCTAGCGATATGATCTATCGAAGAGATTCACCGGCATAGAAGGATTTCGATAGGAGGCACGAAATATTCAGTAGCGATTCTCGCAATATCAGGCTCGGACTCGCTAGTGATGGCTTCTGCCCATTCAACTATATAGTTAGAAGCCACAGCACATGGCCCGTTGTAATGATAGTTTATAATCATACTTTATGATGCCTCTTCTTATCGACGGACCAAACTCACCGGGAAACAATATCGATGTCTATCTCCGACCTCTGATCGATGAGTTAAAATCTTTATTCATTGATGGTGTAGAGACTTACGATGCAAACACAAATACAACGTTCATACTGCGTGCGGCTTTAATGTGGAAAATTAATGGCTTTCCTGCATATGGAATGCTATCAGGTTGGTCCGTACATGGTCACAAAGCATATCCTTATTGCCATCAACATACAACATCAAAATTCTTGAATTTTAGCAGGAAGGTTTGTTATTGCGGCTATCGACGTTTCTTGCCTTTAGACCATCCCTACAGGTTAGACTCAGTTCACTTTGATGGTCATTAGGAGATTCTTGGACCTCGAGCCCCATTGTCCGGAGAGAACGTGACTGCTCAGTGGGATGGTTACAATAATGTGACATTCGGGATAGATCCGACAAAACAGGTCAAACCACCATTCTGGAACAAGTTAAGCATTTTCTTCGAGCTTCCGTACTGATCAACAAATTTAGTGCGTCATTGTCTGGACGTCATGCACATAGAGAAGGGAGTATCCGAGCACGTACTCAACTTGTTTCTTTGTAAAGACGGGAAAACGAAAGACAACCTCCATGCTCGAATGGATCTACAGGAATGGGAAATTAGAAGTGAATTGCATCCTAAACCGATAGCGGGTAAAACAGGAAAGTTTGTACTTCCCAATTCCGTGTATCATATGTCACAACCGTAGAAGAAAAGATTTCTGCAGGTGTTGCATGATTTGAAAGTTCCCACAGGTTTCTCAGGATCATTTAGCAAGAAGATAAAAATTGTGAAAGCAAGATCGATGGGCTGAAAAGTCATGATCACCATGTTATTATGGAGCATCTTCTCCCATTAGCCCTCAGGACTTCCCTTCCCGAATCGGTTGGTCTAGTAATCAATGACCTATGTTGCTTTTTAGAGAATTATGCGCTAAAACACTGGATGTTGTGACGCTGGAGAAACTAGAAAATTCTATTTCGTTGATACTTTGCAAGTTTGAGCGTATTTTCCTACCTTCATTCTTCGATATCATAATACACCTGATGGTTCATCTTGCAACCGAGGCTAAGTTAGCCGGCCCGGTACAATATCGATGGATGTATCCCGTCGAGAGGTACGTGAAATTTTTTGTTTCGTGCAATTTGTAAAATTATTGTTGTCCTGTATGCCCGTATTTATTTATTTAACATATTTTTCTTTAGGTACCTCAACACTCTAAAAAAGTATATACGCAATAGAAATCGACCAGAAGGTTCTATCATGCAAGGTTATCTTCTAGATGAAGCAACTGTAAGTCCACGTTGCCAATCCCGGTTCTTGCGGGGAGGCGGAAACGGTATAAAAAAATCAAATTTTTAGCATATTAGGCAACATAGACTAACAAAAGTCGGGATCTTTTCTAAACAAAACTAGCTACCAAGCTAAAGAGAGTTAGCTACTCGGAAAAGATGTTATACCTAGGGCTTAATGTCCTTCTCTCCTTGCTCCTTGTAGTGAACGGAAGTGGTCTCCTTGTCGTCTTCTCTCGTCAAAGAAGGATCCACCCGAGAGCCTCAACCTTTGGCTTCAACTTCAAGCTAGAAGTGACTAAGGTGCTAGAAGTGCTAATCCTAGAACCTTAGAAGAGAGTAGAGATTCTTTTGGAGTGGTTTTTATCAAGCTCAAGTGTTTCTCAACACATGAGAGGGGAGAGCTTGAGGAAGAGGAAGAAGAGGAGAGAGAATGAATATCATAGAATCAAATGGTTTTTACAACCATAACAAAATATATGTGATTTTCAAATAATAATATTAATCCAAAAATGAAAAGGTGATGGTTAGTTTGAATAGACCATTATCATATCACCATAAATGATTTTGCAAAGATCAAAGAGCATCTAAAAAGGTAATGATGATGGTCAAAGTTTCAAACCTAGTCAACTAGTCAACCTTGGTCAACAAGTCAACAAGCCCAACCATGACACAATTTCATTTAATTAATATTATTAATCGATAAATCACAAGATTATTAGGGTTTGGAAAAAGACGACTGTCAACTGTGCATACACACCCGTTCCAAAACCCCAATGGAAAAACTCTTCCTCCGCCTCAATCAACTGTGCATACACACCCGCGTTCATGTTCCGAGGAACACGAACAAAAATAGACAAAACCAATCCCTGATCATATACTAGGATCCGGCTTAAACCAAAGCCCGCTAGTATAAGCTGTCCGGACAACAAACGTGCACAAGTGCGCGGATGTGAACGAACCCTGTCGCAAAACCATGCGACCTCTACTCATTTTGCCTAAAGGCGAATAGCTCTCTGTGTGGGACTCTAAAGACTCGACACTACGCTGGCAGTGGGTTTAATCACAGACCGCAAGCGGCACTAGCTGTACGTAACGGTCCCCAGGTAGATGCCGATAAGAAGACTGATGAGGTGAACCCCATCTGAACTCCTACTGAGCCTGAATATGACAATCTCCGAACAGTCTGGTCTGTTCGTCTAAGAACATCGCATGGCGGGCCTAGGGGACGGTAAACGTCAGTCCCCTACTAGCAGTACAAGTCGTGTCGGAGTGTAGCCCAGAACACCTGAGATAACACTGGAAACCTACCAGTCTATCTCGCTTGCCATGGCCAGGGACTTTGTGTAATGGCTCTCCTAGACACAGCGCGATATCAACCCCCAATACCGAGAGAGACGAATCCTATCTAACCGTCACTGCCTCCAAGTGCTTCGGGACTGCACTCAAAAACCACCTGTTTGCACGACTCCTTTGAGCCGTGGTAGGGTGGTAATCAAAGTACAGTGGGAACACACTCGAGGCGAAGTAACAGTGTCAAGTCAACGGACTAAGCTGTACTCATGTCACCTGGGAACTGATAACTGATGATAGGTATAATACCAACCAACAGTTCCCAACGAGTCCTGTCCAGTGTACTCATAACCTAACGAGCACCCGCATACTATCTCAAGTACGACGTACTGACGGCTGTGGGACAGACCGTCTCCCAAGCTGGGATAAGAAGCGTATGCGCTAGTCTACTCTGGAGTATCGATGCCCTGTCTCGATAGTCCTGCGACTAGGGACCTGCATAAGGATGTGCTTATAGATTACCCAGCCCCCACGAGTGTCACTGCCATCACAACGCTGGTAATCAAGCAAAGATCCTAAGGGCTCCACTAATGTGTAAAGGCGATATGCTAAAAGAAACACATGCACACATTAAAGCAGAAACAAACCAAGTAGCATACTACCATTTTGAGCAAGATTGTCAATACAAGGTGAATATCCCAAGCTTCCATTAAGTAATATACATACTAGTATGATACAGTAATGGCCTCTAGGGCATATACACTAACAATCTCCCACTTGCACTAAGGCCATATACTGGCGTATCGAAGACCTATCATCTCGATCAGCCGCTCGAACTGAATCTGGGGTAAGGCCTTGGTGAATGGATCAGCAGTGTTATCTTCCGTAGCAACTCTCTGAACCTCGATCTCCTGGCGACCCACGATCTCCCTGATCAGGTGATACCGCCTCAAGATGATGTGCCTGGACTTCTGATGGGACCTGGGTTCCTTCGCTAAAGCTATAGCTCCGTTGTTGTCACAATACAGCGGTATTGGATCAACAATGGTAGGAACCACCTGAAGCTCCGTGAGGAACTTCTTCATCCAGACTGCTTCTTTTGCGGCATCTGCAGCAGCGATATATTCCGCTTCCATCGTCGAGTCAGCAACGGTTTCCTGTTTGGAACTCTTCCAACACACCGCCCCTCCATTGAGGGTAAAGACATAACCCGACATGGATTTGGAATCATCCTTGTCACTCTGGAAGCTGGAGTAAGCAAAGGCCTCGATCTGGAGCTCTTTTCCGCCATACACCAAGAACATCTCCTTAGTCCTTCTCAGGTACTTAAGAATGTTCTTTACCGCTATCCAGTGTTTCTCCCCAGGGTTTGACTGATACCGGCTTACCACACTCAGTGCATAAGCTACATCTGTTCTGGTACACAACATCGCATACATTATAGAGCCTACCGCAGAAGCGTAGGGTATAATAGACATGCGATCCCTTTTCAAATCAGTCTTGGGAGACATCTCTTTGGAGAGGGTGATCCCGTGACAAGCCGGTAGATTACCGCGCTTGGAATCTTCCATACTGAATCTTTTCAGTATGGTGTCGATGTACCTGAACTGTGAGAGTCCCAGTATCCTCTTAGATCTGTCATGATAGATCCGGATCCCCAGAATGTAGGAGGCATCACCCAGGTCTTTCATGGAGAACCTGTGTGACAAGAACCCTTTGACAGATTGTAGCATAGGAATGTCATTTCCTATCAAGAGAATGTCATCCACGTATAAAACGAGGAATACAACAGTTCTTGCTACAAATCTATTATAGATGCATGGTTCATCTGGATTTTTGATAAAGCCAAATTCCTTGACCGTCTTATCAAAACAGATGTTCCAACTCCGCGATGCCTGCTTTAGTCCATAGATGGACTTAAGCAACTTGCACACTTGTCCGCTGCTCCCACTCTGAATGAAACCCTCTGGCTGGTCCATATAGACACACTCCTCTAAATTTCCATTTAGAAAAGCGGTCTTTACGTCCATCTGCCAAATCTCATAATTGTGGAAGGCAGCAATGGCAAGAAGGATCCGAATGGATTTCAGCATAGCCACTGGAGATAAGGTTTCGTCATAGTCCAAGCCAGGTCTTTGACGGAAACCCTTTGCAACAAGTCTAGCTTTATAGGTCTCAACCTGTCCATCTACACCAATCTTCCTTTTGAAGATCCACTTGCATCCTACGGGTTTTATCCCATCTGGAGCAATGTCCAACGTCCATACTTTGTTGGTGTACATAGACTCCATTTCGGTCCGCATTGCATCCAGCCATTTTACCGAGTCAATGCTCTGAATGGCCTGCTGGAAGCTAGTCGGCTCATCACTATCAATGATGCACTCTTCTCTATCCCCGTCTATGAGAAAACCGTAGTATCTCTCGGGCGGATGAGACTGCTTACTACTTCTGCGGAGCGGCGTAGGAATGTCCTGATCTTTCGAACCCTCTGGTTCTACTAGCTTTCAGTAATAGCTCATGGTTCTGGAATTTCTTCCAGTTCTATTGCGCTCCCACTTATCTGATTCTCTAAAAACTGAGTTTCCAAGAAGTGGGCAAGCTGAGAAACAAAAACCTTTTGTTACTCTTCGCAATAGAAGAAATATCCTTTGGAGTTCTTCGGATATCCCACAAACATACACTGTACTGAGCGTGCCTCGAGCTTGTCCGCATGCTGTTTCTTGACAAAAGCTGGACATCCCCATGTCTTAATATGATTAAGATAGGGTCTCTTC
Organism: Agapanthus africanus; assembly: GCA_030015575.1. Lineage (NCBI taxonomy): Eukaryota > Viridiplantae > Streptophyta > Magnoliopsida > Asparagales > Amaryllidaceae > Agapanthus > Agapanthus africanus. Next base: position 537,916,412 of record CM057339.1, read on the forward strand.
CCACACCACATTTGATATGGTGTAGTAGGCACAGTCTTAGTTGGAACTCGGTTCAAAAGGTATGCAGCTGATTCTAGCGCATATCCCCAGAATGATCGCGGTAACTCAGCGTTTCTCATCATGGACCGTACCATATCCAATAGGGTTCGGTTTCGTCACTCCGATACACCGTTATGTTGCGGAGTGTATGGAGGAGTAGAATTCCATTCTCTTTTAAGTAGTCCAGGAACTCGGCACTCAAGTATTCACTACCTCGATCAGATCACAGTGTCTTGATACTTTTGCCTGTTTGTTTTTCTACTTCATTCTTGTATTCCTGGAATTTTCCAAAGGCTTCGGATTTATGTTTCATTAAGAAGACATAACCGTATCTTGAAAAGTCATCCGTAAAAGTAATGAAGTAAGAATAACCGCTTCGTGCATGCGTAGACATTGGACCGCACACATCGCTGTGTACGAGTCCCAAGAGCTCGCTCGCTCTCACTCCGCGTCCAGTGAACGGAGTCTTTGTCATCTTTCCTTTGAGACAGGATTGACAAGTTGCATATGATTGATATTCGAATGGATCCAAATATCCTTCCGTATGTAACTTAGTCAACCTTCTCTCATTGATGTGACCCAGTCTACAATGCCATAAGAAAGTCTGATTTATTTCCGGAGACTTTCTTTTGTGTGTATTCTGGACATTGAAAATCTGTGGTTGGTTTAATACGTATATACCATTGCTCAATGTACCTGACCCAATCAGAACTTGATTAAGGTGAATGTTTACAACATTACTTACAAACGCAAATTCATAACCTTCTTTAGAAACCAAAGATACAGAAATGATATTACAAGTTGCGTTGGGTATAAAAAAGCAATTACGTAAAACCAAAACATGCTCATCTGACATTCCTAGGTGATAGTCCCCCATGGCCTCAGCATCCATGCTAGCTCCGTTTGCAACTTTGAGGGTCATGTCACCTGCTCTCAAAAACCTACGCTTTCTCAACGCCTGCAAAGAATTACAGATATGAGATCCTGATCCGGTATCCAATACCCAAGACGTAGAGTTTATTGATAGACAGTTTTCAATAACAAACACACCTGAAGCTGAAGCCGCAACCTGCTTCAGATCCTGTGTTCTGGCTTTCCAAGCTCTGCAATCTTTCTTCCAGTGTCCACTCTTGTGACAGTAAAAGCATTCTTCTTTATCCAAAAGTTTTCCCGCTACCTTTGTTGCTTTTGCCTTTCCCTTCGTATCCACCTTACTAACACCGCCCCTTGGTTTGGCGGGGGTTTTCATCTTCTTTCCCTTGGCTTTCGCCTTGGACCTAGAAGAGGAAGATCCTCCTACAAACAAAGTGGATGTTTCCCTACCTTTCTGTAGGGTGCCCTCTGCACTCCTCAGCAGGTTGAGGAGCTCTGAAAGTTCAACTTCCTTTTCTTGCAAGTTGAAATTCAGAATGAACTGGGCGTAAGTGGAAGGAAGGGACTGAAGAATCAAGTTCGTGTAGAGCTCATTCTCCAACGTAGTCCCAAGGTCCGCGAGATCCTCTATGTAGCCAATCATCTTAAGCACGTGTTCCGCTACCGATGATCCGACGGCCAATCTTGCCGAAAACAACTTCTTCGACACTTCGTATCTTGCGATACGAGATTTCTCTCCATACAGTTCTTTTGTATGGAGAAATATGGATTCGAGGTCCATATTCTCATGCCTCCTCTGATGTTCGTTGTCCATAGAGGCAAGCACGAGGCACTTGGCCTTCGCGCAGTCAATTTCCCAGGTCTTTCGGATTTCCCTATCCGCTACGCTGGTTTTGGGACCTGGGACAGGGGGAGCTTTCATGGTAAGAAGATACCCCAACTTGTCATAAGTGATTGCCATTTTGACATTCCTGAGCCAATCTTTGTAGTTTGGCCCTGTCAGTATGTTTTTATCTAGTAGTACCTTAAGTCCAGTCATGATATTTGGTCGCTGCAATTAGGAGAGAGAGAAGAAACACTTTAGCATGATGCTCTTGCAAGTTTAGAGTGGCTTTTAGTTTGTCTAAACAGGATGGCTCCCACTGTCTCTCGAATCCCTCCTCAAACCATAAAGGAAGAACTTGCCGGGATCAATTTCACCGTACAATACTTGCTTAACCGTTCAGCCAGGCCAGTGTCGGTACTTCGAGGGAGGTTTTCCAACGCTTTCGCGAAGTTCCTTAATTAAGTAACCTCTTTTCCCTGGGGGCGTAGCCCCGCTAACACCTTTCTAGACACCTACTTGGTTTATAGCATTGATCGTTAAATGAGAAAGTTCCGGAGGAGTAGCATATACTCACAGTAGGATCGGGATCCAAATATCATCGCGTGACAAAACTGAAGGAATCCTACCAGAATCATCACACTCCAAATGGTATGCAGTCTAGCAAGTTTCAGTTCTTTTGAAACTCCCGATGTGGATTTTTACCCCATGCTCTTATGACCTTGACTTTGGCCAAAATATTATAAGTCACATATCAAGTTCTATCCGTCATTCTCCAGGTTAATTTGAGCCCACCCGCACATACCCTTGATTTTGCCCAAAATGGTAGAACGACTGCCCCAAACCAACACATCTATCTATGCTGCACATGAATACCCAATAGCTACCAATCACTATGCCTTGAGTTTGGCCAACATACACAGCTTGAATACTTATTGACCATTCATGTGAAACGACGGAGGGCTACGAATGGTTTTGGCGAAACCGTGAACGTAGTGAACTTGATATAATTGAAGGAACGAGATAGCTTTCAAAAGGAGTGGTTCAAGCTCCGCATTTAAAAGTTTGGTTTTGAAAAGAACCGAGTGGTTTTTCGAAAGTGTTCCAACGACTTTTACTTGGTTTATTTTCTTGCATTAGTTCTTTTAATGCATCCCATCATTTAATCCTACCATTGCAGAAAACAAGCAAAATATGATGTACGCTCATGCCATTCGCATTCGCTACGGGGCCCCGTCATCACCCGTTAGGTTACTTAACTAACGACAGAGCGGGGGCTGGGCTAGCGCGGCTGCAAAACATAAGCAACGCCTAAATAATATCATACATAGATATATTGCAATGATAGCCATTTCAGATCACAGATGAATACATTGGATATACTAGGAATCCGCAATTTGTACGAGCCTGTAACGAAAAGCGGATTACACGTTCGCGATGAATAGCCAATACCCCACCCTAGACCCCTACGGGTGCGGCAAACTACCCGCCAAATATCCGAAGTGGAGCAACCTCCCTCAACAACGTGAGTAGGCCACTCGGCACTTCGAGATACCCGGTAGTTTGTGCACCCCACCTTGGGTCTATCCTAGGAGCAAAAACAGTTGAAAGAAAATATACAATGACGGCTACAACCCCGACCCGGTTGTGCGGCCAAAAATAATATTACATCAATTTACATATTACATGAATTGAAAGAAAAGAAAACTCTCGTCTCACAAAACCCCCCGGCTATTCACCCGCGACAGTCCAACGCATTCATATACACATACCATCAACAAACACAGATCACAGATATGTATAACCCCCACTAATCGACGTATAGCGATTAGCAGACGTTCAATACATTTAAACATCACAGATATAACCGATTAGTCAAAGTATAGTGAAGTTCGATCAAAAATACGGATTTATAGGCCCACAAATACAAATTTCTTTTCTGTAAATTCTGGGTAGAAATAAACCTTCTTAAAAATCCCAAAACCACAACCTATGAACACTGCACCAAACTCGGTCATGAACCGATTCAAAACGACCGCGGTTCCGCGGCAATGGGTATACTTTTGCCGCGGAACCGCCGCGCTTTGAAGGGATCACTCAACCGTTTTTGGTGGGTTTCTTCACAAAACCCTGAGCCGATTTTTGAAGTATGAATTTTTAATTTTAGAGCAGAAAAAAATTCAACAGAAAGTTAGGGTTTTGTGTTTTTAGTTTTGCGATTTTTACCGATCGAACTTCTATACACTTTACTAACTAGCTAGTTTATGTTTAGTTAGGCACTGATACCACTGTAAGTCCACGTTGCCAACCCCGGTTCTTGCGGGGAGGCGGAAACGGTATAAAAGATCAAATTTTTAGCGTATTAGGCAACATAGACTAACAAAAGTCGGGATCTTTTCTAAACAAAACTAGCTACCAAGCTAAAGAGTGTTAGCTACTCGGAAAAGATGTTATACCTAGGGCTTAATGTCCTTCTCTCCTTGCTCCTTGTAGTGAACGGAAGTGGTCTCCTTGTCGTCTTCTCTCGTCAAAGAAGGATCCACCCGAGAGCCTCAACCTTTGGCTTCAACTTCAAGCTAGAAGTGACTAAGGTGCTATAAGTGCTAATCCTAGAACCTTAGAAGAGAGTAGAGATTCTTTTGGAGTGGTTTTTATCAAGCTCAAGTGTTTCTCAACACATGAGAGGGGAGAGCTTAAGGAAGAGGAAGAAGAGGAGAGAGAATGAATATCATAGAATCAAATGGTTTTTACAACCATAAAAAATATATGTGATTTTCAAATAATAATATTAATCCAAAAATGAAAAGGTGATGGTTAGTTTGAATAGACCATTATCATATCGCCATAAATGATTTTGCAAAGATCAAAGAGCATCTGAAAAGATAATGATGATGGTCAAAGTTTCAAACCTAGTCAACTAGTCAACCTTGGTCAACAAGTCAACAAGCCCAACCATGACACAATTTCATTTAATTAATATTATTAATTGATAAATCATAAGATCATTAGGGTTTGGAAAAAGACGACTGTCAACTGTGCATACACACCCGTTCCAAAACACCAATGGAAAAACTCTTCCTCCGCCTCAATCAACTGTGCATACACACCCGCGTTCATGTTCCGAGGAACACGAACACAAAGAGATAAAACCAATCCCTGATCATATACTAGGATTCGGCTTAAACCAAAGCCCGCTAGTATAAGCTGTCCGGACAACAAACGTGCACAAGTGCGCGGATGTGAACGAACCCTGTCGCAAAACCATGCGACCTCTACTCATTTTGCCTAAAGGCGAATAGCTCTCTGTGTGGGACTCTAAAGACTCGACACTACGCTGGCAGTGGGTTTAACCACAGACCGCAAGCGGCACTAGCTGTACGTAACGGTCCCCAGGTAGATGCCGATAAGAAGACTGACGAGGTGAACCCCATCTGAACTCCTACTGAGCCTGAATATGACAATCTCCGTACAGTCCGGTTTGTTCGTCTAAGAACATCGCATGGCAGGCCTAGGGGGCGGTAAACGTCAGTCCCCTACTAGCGGTACAAGTCGTGTCGGAGTGTAGCCCAGAACACCTGAGATAACACTGGAAACCTACCAGTCTATCTCGCTTGCCCTGGCCAGGGACTTTGTGTAATGGCTCTTCTAGACACAGCGCGATATCAACCCCCAATACCGGGAGAGACGAATCCTGTCTAACCGTCACTTCCTCCAAGTGCTTCGGGACTGCACCCAAAAACTACCTGTTTGCACGACTCCTTTGAGCCGTGGTAGGGTGGTAATCAAAGTACAGTGGGAACACACTCGAGGCGAAGTGACAGTGTCAAGTCAACGGACTAAGCTGTACTCATGTCACCTGGGAACTGATAACTGACGATAGGTATAATACCAACCAACAGTTCCCAACGAGTCCTGTCCAGTGTACTCGTAACCTAACGAGCACCCGCATACTATCTCAAGTACGACGTACTGACGGCTGTAGGACAGACCGTCTCCCAAGCTGGGATAAGAAGCGTATGCGCTAGTCTACTCCGGAGTATCGATGCCCTGTCTAGATAGTCCTGCGACTAGAGACCTGCATAAGGATGTGCTTATAGATTACCCAGCCCTCACGAGTGTGACTGCCATCACAACGCTGGTAATCAAGCAAAGATCCTAAGGGCTCCACTAATGTGTAAAGGCGATATGCTAAAAGAAACACATGCACACATTAAAGCAGAAACAAACCAAGTAGCATACTACCATTTTGAGCAAGATTGTCAATACAAGGTGAATATCCCAAGCTTCCATTAAGTAATATACATACTAGTATGATACAGTAATGGCCTCTAGGGCATATACACTAACAGCAACCACATTTTTTCCCGCTATCTGGATGAGAACATTAAGATGAAACTTAACCGGCCTCGAGGAATTCAGGACGGGCCATATGGTAAAGCTGATTATAAGAGGGTAGACACTATGTTTATCAACAAGATATATCGGTTTATCCTCGTCAATAGCGCATGTCTTGAAAAAATTAGAGAGTAAGTTTTTTTGGATTAATTGTTATATTTGTGTTTGTGTGTTTATGAAATGATATAATATTAATGTTACAATTTATTATTGAGAACAGAATTCATCTTAACGAGGTACCTGAGGGGCATCCTGATTAGAACGATGAACGATTGGAAAACTATCATCAGGATAAGTTTTGTGATTGGGTTGAAGATCATGTAAGTTATTCGAATAACATGTTATTGCTACCAGTTTTAATCTAAACTTATATCGTTATGTATTTGTCGTAAAATTTATTTTGTTAGATCCACGATCCGAACTTGTCTGCATCATTAAAGAGTGATTCAAGATGTTTAGCTCAGTTTCTTAGTATGGAGGTTGCATATTATAAAGGATTCGGTGTACTTGGATACAAATTCAAAGTTAAGGACATAAAAATATCTAGAACCACTCAGAATAATAGGATTGCGACGGTAGGATCGGATAGTGTGATTTATTATGGATACTTAAATTGTATACTTGGCATCCAATATACCCCACGATCAGAACCGTTTTATATATTCCATTGTACTTGGTACGATACACGAACCGATACGAATAAGTGGAGAAACAATCTCGGGACTTGGAAAGATGAATATGGATTGATCAGTGTGAACACACTTCGATTTTACGGTCAGGACGATCCATTTATCTTTCCGAACCAAGCGTTCCAAATATACCACTCACAGTGTTTGAAGCATTCGGGATGGAGTGTCGTATGCCGTTGGAAACCCAAGAATGTTTACGATGTCCCAGAATTCGAGGAGAGCGATGGGGATGAAGAAGAGAGAAGACTTAGAGTGCTCCGACCGTCTGTTTCAAAAGACGGGTTGTCTTCGGCTGATCATGAAGTTACGTGGGTTAGAAATGATATCAATGATGAAATCCAAGTAGATATGTCTAATGCGTCTACGAAACGAAAAAGGTTATCAGTAATGTTATATTATTACTTCACATTTTATGATATATACATATATAGCATGCATATGTAATGATTGTCTAGTGCATCCACGAGCCATTTTATCTAGATTTGATGATGATGATGGGAGCAGTGTAACACCTTAGGATAAGGGTTAGTGAATAATTATAATTAAATAATGATTTTTAATAAAAAGTTTACCAAATTGTGTTTTAAATATTTTTCCTAATTTAATAAACATTTTTCCAAAATTTTCCTAGGCTTGCACACACTTGTGCATGTAAGCTAGGGTTTTTGAAATGTGATAATACCATAATTTTACCATGGTAGGTTAATATTAGAATTAAGTCTTTTGTTTTAATTTTAATTGTGTTGAGTTGGCATGAGAGAGAGAGAAAGGCATGGCTCAGCCATGCTTGGCCATGTTGTGGAGAGGGAGAGGAGGGTTGACCTTGGACTTGAGTGTTGCCCCCATTCCTTTGCCATTCCTTCACAAACACTCACACACCCACACACTTACCTCTTTCCCCCAGCTCCAGAACAAGCAGCAGCAGCAAACACAACAACTGAGCAGCAGCAACATGGAGCAGCAACAGCAGCAACATTCAGCAACAGCAAAGTCCTAGTGAGCAGCAGCAGCCCCAGCTCCTAGTGCAGCCTCTTCCCTTCACTTCTTCTTCTTCCTGCAGCTCCCTAGGGTCGAGAGTGAGGTATATTTCCTAACTTAATCCCTAGTTAGCTTAGATTGTGTGCATTTGCATCGGTTAATGGATAATTGGTGCGTTTTAGTGTGATTTGGGATGTTTAGTAGGAACTTGGTGTTAAAGTGATGTGTTAGGATTTCAGGAGCTTGCTAGTGAGTTAGTGAGACCATGTAAACTTAGTCGAACCCCTATTACACTAAAATACCACCAGTTTTCATATGTGATGCAAATGTCGTTTTTGGGCAAAATCTGAGTTTTCTGGAACTGCTATTGACCCGATGAGTGCAGAATGATTTTGGGAAGACTGTAGTGTAGTGGAGTGGAGATGATGCACCAGGTGAAACCCGACCCCCTAACTCCCCCCTTTGGCCGCCAAAACCGCCATTCTGGCCGCAATTTGCGGCCAGACAGGGGGTGTTTTGGTGGTTTTTGGGTTCTGTAGGTGTGTTTTTGTGTGTAGGGTATTTTGGTATATTTATATTTTTAAGATTTGTTCTGTAGAAAAATCTGGGACCAGTTACCTGTTTTGCCGTTTTTCTAAACCTTCGCGACACGCGTGATACGTGAGTAGGTTTGGGTTCTGCTTATCGCGGCGCGTCGGGGTAGTTTTGTGGCGCGTGAGTACACGTTTTAGCGTATCGCGCACACGCGCGATTAGTTTGCGACACGAGTTTCTAGTTTGACCGTGATATCGCGTTTTTGATGAATTTGAGCTTATATGTGTGATATGTGTTTATGATTCTAGGTTCGCAGGCCAGTGAGACGGACGCCGCAAAGAAGGGCAAGCAAATGGTTGGATACACTTAGCGCGAGACACGGTGAGTAGATTTCACATCTACGGTGATATCGCCCACATGGCGTTATGCGTCAGGGCTGATAGGACTTATTTACTATATGTTGCATGCACCCCATAGACTGTCATCGCATATTGCATTCTTTGCTGTGTTGATATATATATATATATTGCTTAGAACTGATAGAACACCGCACTATTACTAACGGTTTATGTTGCACGGGAACTATTTACATGCTACACACACACCGTTAGTAATTGCCATGTCACACTCACTATAGAGCTGCCATGATTATATTGTTATAGTTCGCCTCATATGTGATTTGATATGACCTTCATGTATATTGGGAGCCGCAGGACACCTTTTAAAACCGGAAATGAAACTACTTTAAAAAGCGGTTTTCCCCTTATACCCATACCATGGATTGATGTATATTGTACCTCGCATTGGATTTTACTATTGGTATTGGATTTTCATGTGATTTCTGTTTTGAGGACCGTGGAATTATTTAAGGAAAGATATGCTATTTTGAAAAACCCGGTACCTCGTGGTATGATATTTTGGTGTGTCCACCATGCGTTTTCTCGGTGCTGAGACGTGTGCTTGAAACCCGATTCGAGGAGTGGATGTTCCGTTTGCGGGTTCGTGGTGGGCCCGGTATGGTTCCCCTCGGCGAGATGATCGATGGGATTTGCCGATTGAGCCTGGAGGCGGGCGAGTACCTACCGGTGATTGGTTGGACTTGGCAGTTGTCCGGAGGATACTGACCAGAGTCGAGTGATGGATGCGGGATGATCCGTGCTGCCGGGGCCGAGGGCCTATACCGCAGACAGACCCCGTGGGGCCGGTCCGGACAGACGGCGTCCGATGTTCGAGGATTTACGTGTCGATGCTGGACACGGGTATTTTATGATGTTTTGGGTGCCGATGTTGGGCACTCGTGATTCCTCCGAGATATACAGGATTTGAGGGCCGATGGGTGTGCCGGCGCCTGAGTATATGTGGGATTTGGGTGCTGTTTGAGGCACCGATTATTGCTTTCCATGTTGACATAGTCCATGTAGATATTATTTATCCCATACTCAGTATTGATTACTATACATCTCATCCTGTGGCATTTACCTGTTAGAGTACATGCATTACTACTGTATCCACTGTTGACATGCATTGATATCATCTGCTGGCATTAGTAGAGCCACGCTATATATGCATGCTTGCGATCACCTTTATATGTTATCTCTATTCACGAGTTGGCAACTCACCCCCGTTGTGCCACAGTGTTTGCAGGTTGCCCTTGGGAGTAGTCACGGCTGGCTGTTACCTCATCTTTTGGCACAGATACCCCTTTTGAGCAGAGATAGCCCTTTTGCTGTTTAGGTGGGTTTTGTACGGTATCTGTTATCTTTCAGTTGTATATTGATGTATCTAGTACTCTCCATCTACCTTCTGTATTGACTTAGAGACAGTTGTGAGGACGATATGTATGATTTTATGTCTGGTGTCGAGCTCGCATGTGAGCCGACGTTACTTTATGCAGTCTTATCTTTTATGATATTGTCCTTATTTTACTGTGTATTCTTCGCTACGGCGTCGTATATCATATTGTGATGCTTTATTCATGCCACTTGTTATTTCCGCTACACCTTACTTTTACCCGACTTGCGGGGCTAATGTTTTTAAAAAGGAAATGTTACCAAAATTATAAAACTCATAACTTGTGAACTAAAAAGGGATTTCTACTAAATAAATGGAAGTTTTTCAGACATTTACTATTGATTTTTACAAAACGTTTTAAATCACTCTATTTATTGGTTTTGATTTCTGGGTTCGGCTTACTTAGCCGCGTTGCGCCTGTAGACGTTGCGTGGTTAAGTGCCGGTCACGAGTCGAATTCTCGGGTCGTGACAAAGTTGGTATCAGAGCATAGGTTTTACCTTCGGAGTGTAGGATGACCGTGGTATGATGAAGTAGGTAGCTGCGGCAGGGTAGCGTAGCGTGCGTATGTTCCGCGGCATACTCACGACACGGTACTCCGCTTACGTGACCTTAGGACTTGTTGATTCGATTCCTCCGTATATTCTTGTGATTCGATTTCCGTGTTCTTATCGAATCCAAATTTTCTTTCAGCCATTATGCCGCCTAAGACTACGAGGGCACAGAGAGCGGCCGCGAGGGCCGAGATTCGTGTTGACTCGTCCGAGACGAGGACTGATCCGGGCAGTACGCCGGTGGTACCCGAGCAGGCTGTTCCTGCCGTGACAGAGCAGATCGCCTCGTTAGGGGCTGGTATGCAGGAGATGCGCCAGATGATAGGATCGCTAGTTGAGACGCTTCGAGCGCAGCGACCAGAGGTAGCTCCACCAGTTCCAGAGACCGCGATGGTGCCTACTGCACAGCCAGTTGCCCCTGCAGCCACGGAGGTGATTACAGTATCGCTATCAGAGTTCATGAGGCTGAAGCCTCCAGTTTTCACAGGCACCGATACAGCCGAGGACCCACAGTCTTTCATAGACAGGATGGCCAGGATATGCCGTTCCCTCAGATGTGCAGATGCGAGATGGGTTGAGTTCGCGAGCTTTCGCCTGGAAGGTCTTGCGCAGAAATGGTGTGATTCAGTGGAGAAGGGCAGAGCAGCAGGTCTTCCTCCTATGACCTGGACGGAGTTCGTGGCCATATTTCTAGCCCGTTTCCTTCCCCGGAGTGTTAGAGATGCCCGCGCACGCAGGTTTGAGTCTTTGCGCCAGACGCCAGGGATGACAGTGGCAGAGTATGACGTACTGTTTACAGAGCTAGCAGTCTACGCCCCACATCTAGTGGCCACCGAGGAGTTGCGAGTCCGGAGATTTGTTCGAGGCTTGATTTCACCAGTGTTCCTCGCGATCAGCGCGCAGCACTACGAGACCTATGCAGCAGCTGTAGACGCAGCCCTAGTGGTCGAGGAGCACCTTGTCGAGACTTCGGTACTTCCAGAGCCGAAGAGAGTTCGTACCAGTATTTCCGCACGGAGGCAGTCATTCAGACGCCGCGACAGGTATCGTTCCGGTACGAGGGGTAGCAGGGATTCGGGACGGGGTCGGATGCTTAGTTCGTATCCCCAGGACGGTCAGCAGTCGCCGCGGGGTTGCTACAGATGTGGCAGCCTACTTCACCTCGTTCGAGATTGTCCAGAGACACACCAGAGGGAGGCGGCAGCACCGCATGTTACCTTACCACCTTCACCACCCAGAGGGCGTTGCCCGTTGTGCCTACCGTTGCTCCGCGCCAGACTTATGCACCGAGAGGTCGCGGGCGTGGAGGAGTTGCTCAGAGAGGACGAGATGACCGAGGCAGAGGTCAGTCAGTTACAGGTGGTGGATAGGCGAGGGTCTTTGCTTTGACACACCAGGACGCACAGGCGTCCAATGCAGTGGTTTCAGGTATCCTTCCTGTATGTTCAGTTGATGCACATGTATTGTTCGATCCCGGATCCACACACTCGTACGTATCCACGCACTTTGTGCCGAGTTTGGGTAGAGAGTCCGGCTTACTTGATCAGCCGCTTGTGGTGACTACTCCTGTGGGAGAGTCGTTTGTGGCTAGGCACGTGTTCCGATCCTGTATCGTCTGTATTGGCGAGAGAGAGTTGCCTGTCGACTTGATCCTTCTGGAGATGTTGGACTTCGACGTTCTTTTGGGCATGGATTGGTTAGCCACGTGCTATGCTTCTGTGGACTGCCGCGAGAAGACAGTTAGATTCTGTTTCCCCGGTGAGTCGATTTTTGTTGTGTTGGGGGACCGTGGTGCCGCCCCTCACAGTGTGATTTCTTCTTTTCGCGCTGGACAGCTTTTGAGGAAGGGATGTCAGGGATTTCTCGCTTATGTTCGCGATGCTCGCGCTACAGAGGTTCCATTGGATCAGGTTCCGGTTGTTAGCGAGTTTCCTGATGTGTTCCCTGACGAGCTTCCTGGGTTGCCGCCCGAGCGCGACATTTCTTTCTGTATTGATTTGGTTCCTGGTTCGGGGCCTATTTCTATACCGCCCTATCGGATGGCCCCGGCGGAACTTAGTGAGCTGAAGGGTCAGTTACAGGATTTGCTGGACAAGGGACTTATTCGGCCCAGTGTTTCTCCTTGGGGTGCTCCAGTCCTGTTCGTCAGGAAGAAGGACGGCAGCTTACGTCTTTGTATCGACTACCGCCAGCTGAACAGGGTGACAGTGCGGAACAGGTATCCTTTGCCGCGTATCGACGATTTGTTCGACCAGCTTCAGGGGGGCAGGGTACTTTTCGAGGATCGATTTGCGATCGGGCTATCATCAGCTGCGGGTTCGACAGGAGGACATTCCCCGGACAGCCTTCCGTACGCGCTACGGCCATTACGAGTTTTTGGTGATGTCGTTCGGACTCACCAATGCGCCAGCAGCCTTCATGGACTTGATGAACCGCATTTTCCGGCCTTATTTGGATCTGTTCAGCATAGTCTTCATTGACGATATCTTGGTGTATTCCCGGAGTAGTGAGGAGCACGAGCAGCACCTGCGGGTTACATTGCAGACATTGAGGGAGCACCAGCTCTATGCGAAATTCTCCAAGTGTGCTTTTTGGTTAGACAGCGTGGACTTCTTGGGTCACGTGATTTCACGAGACGGTATATGTGTTGACCCGAGGAAGATCGAGGCCGTTCAGCGTTGGCCCAGACCCACATCAGTGACGGAGATTCGCAGCTTTTTGGGATTGGCCGGTTACTACAGGCGTTTTGTGCAGGACTTCTCCCGTATTGCTACACCGTTGACCGGGTTGACCCGGAAGGGAGTTCCTTTCGTTTGGACGGAGGAGTGCGAGCACAGCTTTCAGCAGTTACGGACACGGCTGACGACGGCACCGGTGTTATCTTTACCTTCCGGATCGGGCGGATTTGTGGTCTTTTGTGATGCTTCTAGAGTGGGATTGGGATGCGTTCTGATGCAGCATGATAGGGTGATCGCGTATGCCTCGCGACAATTGAAGAAGCACGAGCAGAACTACCCCACTCATGATTTGGAGATGGCAGCAGTGGTCTTCGCACTTAAGATCTGGCGACATTACTTATACGGTGAGTCGTGCCAGATATTTACGGATCACAAGAGCTTGAAATACATATTCCAGCAGCGGGACCTGAACCTTCGACAGCGTCGATGGATGGAGTTAGTGAAGGATTACGACTGCGAGATCTTATATCACCCGGGCAAGGCAAATGTGGTGGCGGATGCTTTGAGCAGGAGGCCCGGGAGTAGTTTATCTTGTTTGAGCGCAGTACAGGAGCAGTCATCCGCAGATTGGCAGATATTATGCGACAGTCGAGTACAGTTCGAGTTCACGCCGATTGGAGGACAGATAGCGCATGTCCGTGCACGCCCACAGTTGATTGATCGTATACGTGAGGCACAGCTCAGTGATGACCGATGTTCAGAGATCATGGCACAGATGGGACAGGACCGATTTTCCGAGTTCGTGATCGATGATCAGGGGATACTACGGTTTGGAGTCAGACTGTGCGTACCTGATGCTGAGGGACTGAGGCGTGAGATTCTTGAGGAGGCACATCGATCGGTATATAGCGTACATCCCGGTTCCACCAAGATGTATCATGATATGAGAGATGTTTACTGGTGGGACGGAATGAAGAGGGATATAGCAGATTTTGTATCGAGATGCCTGACTTGTCAGCGAGTCAAGGCTGAGCACCAGAAGCCTGCGGGAGAGCTACAGCCGTTACCCATTCCGGAGTGGAAATGGGAACAGATTTCGATGGACTTCGTGGTGGGTCTACCCAGGACTAGTAGGGGGTATGACTCCATCTGGGTGATCGTGGATCGTTTGACGAAAGCGGCTCACTTCTTACCGGTGAAGACGACTTTCGGATTTACTCAGTATGCCCAGATCTATATTGACGAGATAGTGCGACTACACGGAGTCCCGACGTGCATTGTGTCCGACAGAGGCACCCAGTTTACTAGTAGACTATGGCAGAGGCTTCAGGAGGCTTTGGGCACTCGCTTGAGTTTCAGCACGGCTTTTCATCCGCAGACCGACGGACAGTCAGAGCGGACCATCCAGACTCTCGAGGACATGCTCAGAGCTTGTGTACTAGATTCGGAGGTAGCTGGGATCATCATTTGCCCTTGGTAGAGTTTTCCTACAATAACAGCTACCAGGAGACTATTCAGATGGCACCGTTTGAGGCTCTTTACGGGAGGAGATGCAGGTCACCTACTTGTTGGACAGAGCTCAGTGAGAGCAGTATCTTCGGGCCACAGATCGTTGAGGAGACGACTGCGAAGATCCAGTTGATTCGCGATAGGATGAGAGCAGCGCAGAGTAGGCAGAGGGCTTATGCAGACCGTCGATGACGCAGACTTGAGTTTTCGATTGGTGATCATGTTTTCTTGAGGGTCTCCCCAATGAAAGGTGTGATGAGGTTTGGGAAGAAGGGAAAGCTCGGTCCCAGGTATGTGGGCCCCTTCGAGATCCTCGAGCGTGTCGGTGCTGTAGCTTACCGATTAGCCCTTCCGCCCAGCTTTCCAGACGTGCACCCCATATTCCATGTTTCGATGCTCCGCAGATATCTACATGATCCTTCGCACGCGATTCGGCATCCGACGATCCAGCTTGAGCGTGATCTTTCCTATGCAGAGCAGCCGGTGATGATCTTAGATCGACAAGTGAAGAAATTGAGATCGAAGGAGATTCCATTAGTTAAAGTACTTTGGCGTGGTCAGAACCGTGAAGAGGTCACTTGGGAGACCGAAAGCGAGATGATGAAGACGTATCCCCATCTTTTTGAAGGTAACCTTAGTTAGATTTTTGAAATTCGGGGACGAATTTCATTAAGGGGGAGAGATTGTAACACCTTAGGATAAGGGTTAGTGAATAATTATAATTAAATAATGATTTTTAATAAAAAGTTTACCAAATTGTGTTTTAAATATTTTTCCTGATTTAATAAACATTTTTCCAAAATTTTCCTAGGCTTGCACACACTTGTGCATGTAAGCTAGGGTTTTTGAAATGTGATAATACCATAATTTTACCATGGTAGGTTAATATTAGAATTAAGTCTTTTGTTTTAATTTTAATTGTGTTGAGTTGGCATGAGAGAGAGAGAAAGGCATGGCTCAGCCATGCTTGGCCATGTTGTGGAGAGAGAGAGGAGGGTTGACCTTGGACTTGAGTGTTGCCCCCATTCCTTTGCCATTCCCTCACAAACACTCACACACCCACACACTTACCTCTTTCCCCCAGCTCCAGAACAAGCAGCAGCAGCAAACACAACAACTGAGCAGCAGCAACATGGAGCAGCAACAGCAGCAACATTCAGCAACAGCAAAGCCCCAGTGAGCAGCAGCAGCCCCAGCTCCTAGTGCAGCCTCTTCCCTTCACTTCTTCTTCTTCCTGCAGCTCCCTAGGGTCGAGAGTGAGGTATATTTCCTAACTTAATCCCTAGTTAGCTTAGATTGTGTGCATTTGCATCGGTTAATGGATAATTGGTGCGTTTTAGTGTGATTTGGGATGTTTAGTAGGAACTTGGTGTTAAAGTGATGTGTTAGGATTTCAGGAGCTTGCTAGTGAGTTAGTGAGACCATGTAAACTTAGTCGAACCCCTATTACACTAAAATACCACCAGTTTTCATATGTGATGCAAATGTCGTTTTTGGGCAAAATCTGAGTTTTCTGGAACTGCTATTGACCCGGTGAGTGCAGAATGATTTTGGGAAGACTGTAGTGTAGTGGAGTGGAGATGATGCACCAGGTGAAACCCGACCCCCTAACTCCCCCCTTTGGCCGCCAAAACCGCCATTCTGGCCGCAATTTGCGGCCAGACAGGGGGTGTTTTGGTGGTTTTTGGGTTCTGTAGGTGTGTTTTTGTGTGTAGGGTATTTTGGTATATTTATATTTTTAAGATTTGTTCTGTAGAAAAATCTGGGACCAGTTACCTGTTTTGCCGTTTTTCTAAACCTTCGCGACACGCGTGATACGTGAGTAGGTTTGGGTTCTGCGTATCGCGGCGCGTCGGGATAGTTTTGTGGCGCGTGAGTACACGTTTTAGCGTATCGCGCACACGCGCAATTAGTTTGCGACACGAGTTTCTAGTTTGACCGTGATATCGCGTTTTTGACGAATTTGAGCTTATATGTGTGATATTTGTTAATGATTCTAGGTTCGCAGGACAGTGAGACGGACGCCGCAAAGAAGGGCAAGCAAGTGGTTGGATACACTTAGCGCGAGACACGGTGAGTAGATTTCACATCTACGGGGATATCGCCCGCATGGCGTTATGCGTCAGGGCTGATAGGACTTATTTACTATATGTTGCATGCACCCCATAGACTGTCATCGCATATTGCATTCTCTACTGTGTTGATATATATATATTGCTTAGAACTGATAGAACACCGCACTATTACTAACGGTTTATGTTGCACGGGCACTATTTACAAGCTACACACACCCCGTTAGTAATTGCCATGTCACACTCACTATAGAGCTGCCATGATTATATTGCTATAGTTCGCCTCATATGTGATTTGATATGACCTTCATGTATATTAGGAGCCGCAGGACACCTTTTAAAACCGGAAATGAAACTACTTTAAAAAGCGGTTTTCCCCTTATACCCATACCATGGATTGATGTATATTGTACCTCGCATTGGATTTTACTATTGGTATTGGATTTTCATGTGATTTCTGTTTTGAGGACCGTGGAATTATTTAAGGAAAGATATGCTATTTTGAAAAACCCGGTACCTCGTGGTATGATATTTTGGTGTGTCCACCACGCGTTTTCTCGGTGCTGAGACGTGTGCTTGAAACCCGATTCGAGGAGTGGATGTTCCGTTTGCGGGTTCGTGGTGGGCCCGGTATGGTTCCCCTCGGCGAGATGATCGATGGGATTTTCCGATTGAGCCTGGAGGCGGGCGAGTACCTACCGGTGATTGGTTGGACCTGGCAGTTGTCCGGAGGATACTGACCAGAGTCGAGTGATGGATGCGGGATGATCCGTGCTGCCGGGGCCGAGGGCCGATACCGCAGACAGACCCCGTGGGGCCGGTACGGACAGACGGCGCCCGATGTTCGAGGATTTACGTGTCGATGCTGGACACGGGTATTTTATGATGTTTTGGGTGCCGATGTTGGGCACTCGTGATTCCTCCGAGATATACAGGATTTGAGGGCCGATGGGTGTGCCGGCGCCTGAGTATATGTGGGATTTGGGTGCTGTTTGAGGCACCGATTATTGCTTTCCATGTTGACATAGTCCATGTAGATATTATTTATCCCATACTCAGTATTGATTACTATACATCTCATCCTGTGGCATTTACCTGTTAGAGTACATGCATTACTACTGTATCCACTGTTGACATGCATTAATATCATCTGCTGGCATTAGTAGAGCCACGCTATATGTGCATGCTTGCGATCACCTTTATATGTTATCTCTATTCACGAGTTGGCAACTCACCCCCGTTGTGCCACAGTGTTTGCAGGTTGCCCTTGGGAGTAGTCACGGCTGGCTGTTACCTCATCTTTTGGCACAGATACCCCTTTTGAGCAGAGATAGCCCTTTTGCTGTTTAGGTGGGTTTTGTACGGTATCTGTTATCTTTCAGTTGTATATTGATGTATCTAGTACTCTCCATCTACCTTCTGTATTGACTTAGAGACAGTTGTGAGGACGATATGTATGATTTTATGTCTGGTGTCGAGCTCGCATGTGAGCCGACGTTACTTTATGCAGTCTTATCTTTTATGATATTGTCCTTATTTTACTGTGTATTCTTCGCTACGGCGTCGTATATCATATTGTGATGCTTTATTCATGCCACTTGTTATTTCCGCTACACCTTACTTTTACCCGACTTGCGGGGCTAATGTTTTTAAAAAGGAAATGTTACCAAAATTATAAAACTCATAACTTGTGAACTAAAAAGGGATTTCTACTAAATAAATGGAAGTTTTTCAGACATTTACTATTGCTTTTTACAAAACGTTTTAAATCACTCTATTTATTGGTTTTGATTTCTGGGTTCGGCTTACTTAGCCGCGTTGCGCCTGTAGACGTTGCGTGGTTAAGTGCCGGTCACGAGTCGAATTCTCGGGTCGTGACAAGCAGTGAGGGGCGGCAGGAGCTCCAGCCATGGCACCGGCAGAGGCAGAGGCAGTGGAAGTGCGGTTCGGCCGCCCGGAGAGCTACGTTGGGAGCTTTAGAGGGCCGGTCTTGCACTCCGATCGGAGATCCCTTCGGATGCCTCCTTCCGTGTGGACTTTGTCACACCTCCAGGTATATTGCACGCATATTCATTTTGAATGTAATATTATAGATATGCATGCATATTTATGTCAAAATTACTTATATAGTCAATCTTTGATTGTCTAGCTGTTGGTGGTGCGTCCACATCAAGGACAGAGGCCACTCCCGCACCTCCAAGTATGTTTATATATCCTATAGTGCATGCATATTGATTTATAATGCTATATCATAAATATACATACATTCTTTTCGCTCCTACGTACTTAGATATTCAATTTTTAATTGTCTAGCTGGAGGTGGTGTCTCCATATCTCGGGCAGAGGCCACCACCGCACCTGCGAGTATGTTTATATATCCTATAGTGTATACATGTTGATTTAGAATGTTATATTATTGATATACACATTCTTTTTTCAATTACTTATATAGTCAATGTTTGATTGTTTAATTATAGGTGGTGCGTCCACGTCTGGTGCAGGGGCCACTCCCATCACTTCCATACCCTCCGCTCAGTCTGCAGGTTAGTATGAATAAATATAAAATATTTATTAATTTTACATATTCTTCAAGAATAAACATGAACTTCATGTAATTTTATCAATATTTATTTTCTAGTTAGAGGGGATGCTGTAAGTGCACGGCGGCGTCCCGGCCATCAATCCGACGGCCAAATGCGGAAGCGGTGATAAACTTTAATTTTGCGAACTTAGCAAACCGGCACCACCGCGCACTAAACACCCGGATCGGGCCATTAAACTAGATCTAGCTAACTACAAGAAGGGGTGAGAGATATACCGAATGATCCGAGTCCTCCGGTCTTCTCGTCGTCGTCCCGATCTCCTGCGAAAACTCCGGTCGTCGCCTCCTCGCCGGAAGGGCACCACATCGCCTGCATCTTTTACGGGCTCCCACCTCAATACCGAGGCAACTCGGGCGCGAAGTTGGCTGGCCGACGCGTCCAAGATTTGCTGTAGAATGTGTAGGGTTGAAGCTATGTCTCATTTGGGGTTTGTTGCCTTTGAAGATGATGGAGGAATCAAGATAAGAAAAATGGTGCTTGCATTTTTCTAGCATGAAATGAGATCAAGAATGAAACTCTCAAGAATGAAAACCTCTTCTTCTCTTTTCTCAAATGAAAAACCTTATCATCTAAGAATGGTGGAGGAAAGAATATATCAAACATAACAAGAAGGGAGGTGAGTGTAGGAGAAGAGAATGGGTGACCACAACCAAACATCATCATAACAAAACTCACATCAACTCCAAATCAACCCTAATCACCATTAATGCAAAAGGTTGATGTAAAGAGAATCAAAATGATGGTGGAAAAGAAAAGATGCCATCATAATCAATACATTTGCAAGAAACCCCTCCTCAATGTGTTATTTGCAAACTTGCAAATAACCCCCTCCATCGGAAAAGTCCGGCCGGGAAAGAACAAAGGAAAACCGGCCGGAACGGAATGCAAACAGGCAACTCCAGAAAGCTGGTCCCGTAATAAATTACAGGAAAAACCCCGATACTGTGCATACACACCCGCATCTGTATTCCGTCCGGATACAAATGCAATGAGACAAAATCTACACTGTACTAAACTAGGATCCGGCTTAAACCAAAGCCGGCTAGTAATATCCGTCCGATCCTGATCCGTGCAATACCGCACGTATCTGATCGAACCCTGCCATATCTCCATACGGCCTCTACAGCGTTTTCGCCCGAAAACTTGAGTAACTGTAAGTGTGGTGGACTCTAAAGACTCGTCAATACTATGGTTGTGGATTTAACCACTAGCACGTCAGAGGTATAAGCCAATACGTGACGGGCCACCAGCTATTGACCAAAAGGGACGTCGATGAGCGAACTCATCCTGACACCCTACTGAGCCTGTCAGTGACAATATCCGTACAGTCCGGTCCGTTCGTCTATGAGCATCGCATGTCGGGCCTAGGGGGTTGGTAAAAGTCAGACCCCCAAAAGCGGTACAAGTCGTGTCGGAGTGTAGCCCAGAACACCCTGAGATACTACTGGAATACCTACCAGCAAATCTCCTGCCTTGGCCAAGGACTTCGTGTAATGGCTCTCCTAGACACAGCGCGACCTCACCCCCAATACCGGGAGAGACGAACCCCCGAAGATCTGCTCACTGCCTCCATGTGGCTCGGGACTGTACCCAACTAAAACCTGTTTGCACGACTCCTTTGAGCCGTGGTAGGGTAGTAATCAAAGCACAGTGGGAACTCACACGAGACAAATGACGATCCCCAGGTCGATGAACTAACCTGTACACATGTCACCTGGGAACTGCTGTCTGACGTCAGGTATAAGACCAACTAGCATGTTCCCGGCGAGTCCTGTCCGGTGTACTCATAACCCAATGAGCACCTGTATACATCTTAGGTGAACCAACTGACACCAGTGGCTTGTGAGACAGGCCACCGCCCCTCGTCGGGGTCTCGACTGTATACACTAGTCTATTCTGGAGTATCGATGCCTTGTCTCGAAACTCCCACGACTAGGGACCTTTTAAGGATGTGCTTATAGACTACCAGCTCCCACGTATATGATCGCCCTCATACTGCCGGTAGTCAAGCAAGAATCCTAGGGGCTCTATTAACGTACAATAGCGACCTGTCAGGTCACCTAAAGCAGTACACGAAGATAAAGGTAAACCAGATAGCATACTATCATCTCGAGTAAGACTGTCCTACCAGGATAGGTCCTCCCTCAATCATTGCAATCACGTGCCTATGATCCAATAATTGACTCTGAGGGCACTATCTCCAACAATCTCCCACTTGCACTCAAGGCTAATTATTGCGATGTCGCATACTCACAGCCCGTGTGATACCGAACACCCAACTCCTCTACTAGTCAGTCTAACAAATCCTGTTTGTGAAACTATTGCGGTCGAGGAATAGCCTCAGTGAGTGGATCCGCCTAGATGTTTCTTTCTATGTCTCTCTATATCTCAAGTTCGCGGAGAAAGCCATCTCCCGAAATGAGCAATACCTGTCTTAGAATGTCTGGATGTCTGATGGGACCTAGCTCATAAATGAACTCCAAATCCAAACTTCTTAGACTGTATCGTCAACTGAACTTAATCAGTATCCTGCGTCATGCCACCCTCAGTATTGCCTTGGACCACCTGTCCAAAATACTGCCCCTCGTCAGAAGGAAAATTATAACTCTGACAACCTCCTTGTCGTCCATGTCACCTTGGAAGCCTGGAATGATAACTGTCTCCTTAATGAGGCTGTCGTTATCATTTCCCTAGAACATCCACTTATGTTCTAAAACTGCTTCCGACTGTTCCTCCAGGATTGGCTCAATATTAACTTATTGCATCTAGTGCAAGAACAACATCTGGTGTGGTACTTGACATCTCATGATTGACTCAATTGCCTAAGCAAGTGATCTGCCAATCATGCACATCCCTCTCTACTTTAGTCTATAAGACACCTTTAGAGAGGGTGACTCCATCACCTGCAGGTACACTACCGTGCCAGGAGTCGTCCATTCTAAATACTCTTAGAATGCTGTCAAAGTACCCTGATTGGGAAACCACCCAAATCTAGATCTAAAACCATAGATCTAGTAACCAGTATGTCTGATATAATGTCCAAATCCTTTGTGGAGAAACCACTGTGTGACGACCAAAGTATAACCGATCGTAGTATAGGAGTTTCTTTTCCTGCTCTGTGTTTATCATCCAAATACCAGGATATCACACCCTACTACCTTCTCAACAGATCCATCCCCTATTCTGATGAAGTCAAACCTATGACTGTTACATCAGAAATAGATGATCTATCTCCGCTTCATTTGCTTTAGTCTATAAATAGACATAAGCCTGATGTCCACCAATGCTTCCGCTGCTCCCACTGACCACGACAACCCTCTGGCAGAGTCATATAGACGTGCACTTCTAAAGCTAGTTTAGAATGACGCTATATTCATCCTCCTGCCGGGTCTCGCAGCCTGGAACAACAACAATGGCAAGTGTGGGTAAACAAGAACTTCCCTGTCACCGTCCTTGAGGCTACCGGAGTACCTCTCGGGTGCCTGAAGTTACCCACCTTATCTGCGGAGTGGCCAATGGAATGTTAAATCAGATTGAATCTTTAGGTTCCTTATCAAATCTTCAGTAATCGTTTGCAGTTCTGGAATCACTTCCAGTTCTACCATACTCCCATTACTGTTTTTGAAAAAATCCATTTTTAATAAAACTGTGGCGAGTCTAGAACAATATTTCTATTGATCTGCCAGATGGTAGAAAGTCAACCCTCGTCATAGCCTGGGTCAACCCACAAATAGCCATTACAGAAACGTGCCTTGAGTTATCCAGAGTCTGGTTTTAATCATAAGCCGGACAACTCCCCGTACCTTAACAATGTTAAGATATGAACTGTTCTATATCCAATATAGAACCAGAGGCACTGATTTAATTTAACCAGATTCAAATCATGCAGCTGTCTCCAGTGCATGTCAACTAAATGGAGAGAGGCCGATCAGCGTTACTCAACTTAGGAATGCTTTCAATTATGAGTAACCTGAAAGAGAAGCAATTTCTCTTTATCATTACTATCAACTGAATACCATACACAAGTATCTACATCTTCGATCACTTTGAAGAATCCCGATACTTGCTACACCTGGTTCTCTACTCTATTCAAATACCTATAACTCCTCAAAACTTAGACCCTGTGTTTCTACGAAACACATGTCTAAGAACTAGAGAAGTTAAAAGTAAACAGAATATAGTATGAGGACCAACCCTCTGTCATAATGGACACTGGAAAATATACAATACTCTGTATAAGTCCCCTGAGTCTAGTGACTCAATCACTGTGTGTCGTAGGTTGAAAACTGTACTTTTGGTTAAGAAGAATTACACCGCTGTTCAATGCTCCTTACCTAACCATCCACTGATATAGGTAAATGTCATCGATATAATATCAAAAGGTATATCTCACTCTATAAAAATAGACGTACAGATATATCAATTTGAAAATGGTGCACAACAGCGGATATTCAAAACCAAATATTTGCCGACCGGCAAACAACCCAGGTGATTTCCTCAAATATCACTGATTACAACGAATCCCGATATAATGAGGATGATCACCCAATTCCCAACAACTTACTCCCACTCATCATCTGTAAAACCATACAGATGTGAGAATCCAACCTGGTAAATACATACCCTGGGGCAATTGTCTGATTGGGAAATCAGTTTTCTTTTAACAGTACACAGTGAACTGAAACATTGAAATGTTTCGATGGGGTATCCTGGTATTCCTAGTAATGCCTCTACCATTATCCAGATTCACAACTATAACCGTATAATTCTTTGCCATCTTTCTTAATCCCTTTATATGTCTTTAGTCATTACCTTCTGCACACCCCTTTAGGCCAATTGGTTTTCTTCCTTCCCTACCGTTCGGCACCAGCCTATGGTTTGGAAGAAGACTATCCAATAAGCATAATGGGTGTACTGTCCTAATCCTAGGAGCACTCGCAATGCGAGAGAAGGTGAAGATAAAAGACAACCGAATAAACCTTATTCCTATTTCTCCTGGACCAGAATTGTAACGTCTTCAAAATAATAAAATATGATTTTTGGGAAATTTTATAATTTAATATTATTTTAATGAATATTTTAATATTCTGGTATAATTAAATACAGATAAATGGGGAAAAATTATGGAAAATTCTAAAATAAGGTATTTTAAGGAATTGCCTCGTTTTCTGTGCATGCCCCCATTTCCTCTAGTTTTGACCCTGAGTATGTCTAGTTTTGACTGATTCCATCTAGGGTGAAATCTGGGTTGATTTTCCTATGTTGGTGTATAATTTGGGACTTGTTTTAGCATGGATTTTGGTATTTGGTGATTCATTCCTGTCGGGTGGCGTTTGGACGTCAACGACAAGTGGATTTTGATTGTGTTTATATGCGAGTCGATAGGTTTTTACCTATGCGGGTAGCGTGTGCTATTTTGGTTTCCGATGTGATTTTCATGTGCTTTAGCATTGTGATATACTTGTAGGTACCCCGCATGATGTTGAGGCAAAGGAGGTGAAGATAGCGACATCGGCTTTGGCACACGAGAAGCAAGGTGAGTAGATTATATCTACAGGGGGAAGTCGGGTGGATGGCGTATAGCACCTCCGCAGTCCGTAGATAGATTATTATGTAGTTATCGTGATATTAGGTGTATTATGGATAGTACAGGGTTAGAAGTGACTAGTGCAGTTCATAGTCGCGAACCCTAGGATAGAATTACACGTATACACACACCCTTGCTTATCACTTGTACTTGCACTATGATTGATGATATGTGATGACTTTGGAGATGAGTCGATGATGTGGGCTTGGTGCCCTGGGATCGGTGATTTGATACGATTCATATGTGGGATATGACTTGTGATTCTTGCGGGCTTGGGATATGTGTTTACCCCCGCATGCATACTTTACTGATGTTACCGTTTTGTACTAGACATAGAGTAGTACTCCAGACTATATGTTCTGATGATGGTGATATCTGTTATGTGATGAGACAGTGAGATGTTGACCCCTACCCAGCTTTTGGGGATGCCGTACGATGATTTACCGTACGTGCCGATATTGATGATAGATCCGCACTCATAACTCGAGGATATCTTATGATATGACATTGAGGCGAGATCACCGACTATATATCTTTATATATATACCGACTCAGATTTAGGTGGTTTCCACACCTACCCCTCCTGTTTGACCTGATACTTAGGTGTAGTTGCAAAGTAGATACTTCACTGTGGTGTTGACTACTAGATTTCTGCATCTTCATGCTATTCGCATTGTTGGCATATGTTCATTGCTATATTATTATCATGCTGTTAGGACACCAGCACCATTATCGATGATGCGTATGTTCCACGTACACTATTTGCCGGCTCACACACTTCATCATCGATAATTGCCATGCCACTACACTGTAGTACTATTGCATTCATGAGATGATTCTTCCTTCGACATATGCACATTACTATTCCATGTTGCATGATTTCCTATATGATTACTGTTCTTTACATGTCGCATACGTCATGGATTGACTGCATAGCACATCGCATTGGATTTACTTCCTGATGTTGGATTTTCATGTGATTTCTGGTTTTTGAGGACCGTGGGGTTATTTAAGAAAAGAGGCACTTTTATGAAAACCCGGTACCTCGTGATATGATATTTCGGTGCGTCCACCACGCGTTTTCTCGGTGCTGAGACGTGTGCTTGAAACCCGATTCGAGGAGGTGATGATCCGTTTGCGGGTTCGTGGTGGGCCCGGTATGGTTCCCCTCGGCGAGATTATCGATGGGTTTGCCGATTGAGCCTGGAGGCGGGCGAGTACCTACCGGTGATTGTATTTGAGCTCGGCGGATATCTGGAGGATACCGGCCGCAGTCGAGAGATGGGCTGACCCGTTCTGCCGGGGGCCGAGGGCCGATACCACAGACGGAGCCCAGAGATGGACATGGGTTGACTCGTACTGCCGGGGGCCGAGGGCCGATACCGCCGACGGAGCCCCATATGGATGAGGATTTACGTGTCGATGCTAGGCACGGGTTTTCATGATGTTTTTCCATGATATTGTTTATATCCTCATACTTGCATAGTTGATGCTTATCGTCAGTGGGTGACGAGTGGACGGGTTCCACATACATACAGACATGGATTATATACAGACTTGGATCATATACAGACTGGTTTTACATTGATCATACTTTATTTGTATATATAACAGGGTATGAGGGCGCTGTTATATATACCCTTACACCAATATTAGTGGTATGGGACGCTAATATATGTGTATTGATATCATTGATATTTCTTCATGGTTACTTCATGCAGACATACCTTACACTGATGACATGTGATTACCTGAGTACCTGGCACTACATACATGATTAGATGTTACCTTGCCACCCTATTACACTCAGATGTACTCTTATGGATTATATTATTGATCGTTGACTTAGGTTTATGTCTTGCATTCGGTTTCTGCTTGTAGATGTTTCTATTCACGAGTTGGCAACTCACCCCCGTTGTGCCACAGTTCTTGCAGGTTCTGCCGTACAGGTTCTATTGCGGCATTTCTGGCACACTTTCTTCTTGCGGGTGACTTGCTTTGGTAGGTGGATTCTTTCGCATCAAGAACCACCATTGTATTTATTTATTTCATTGTATCTAGAATTTCCATCAACCAAAACTTGTATTGTTTCAGACCTAGACTAGTGATGTATTATTTCGACCTTAGAGTCGCGCTTAGTAGTATTGCGTTTTTTTTCTTATTGCTTTTGAGTTTTCTTTGGATTTGATCCTCGCCACTAGGCGTTGTATATTATTGCTGCATATGTGGTTGTGACCGTCGATTGACGAAGAGCTAGCTCCCGCTTGGGGATGCCATTATCATTGCATACATATTGTTATACTTGTTGTACCCCATTAGGGGCCAGTTTTTCAAAAGAAACTCTGCCGAAATTTTTAGAAAAGACTTTATTGTTTTCAAAACGTACATTCGGCTTAGTTATTTAAAAACCTTGATTTCAAACCTGTATTTCTTCACTTCTTTAAACCAGTTTTCTTTACTTATTCTTAAAAATGGTTTTAGATTTCTGGGCTTTTAGCTTACTTGGATCAGATGGAGTCCTATAGGCTTCATATGGTTCAAGGGCCAGTCACGTGCTCTTTCGGGTCGTGACAAAGTTGGTATCAGAGCGCTAGGTTGACCTTGGTTCGAGTCTGAGTTTGACTATGTGGAGCCTAGGGCGTTGTTTATATACAAAACTTAGGCTTGACCTTACGGAACTTAGACTTGGTCGAGGGGGTATTCGACCCGAACATTCGTCGTATTAGGATGACCCTTGGTTGATGGATTAAGTGACTAAAGTAGAGTGACGTACCGTTGGTATGTTCCGCGGTATACTTACGACACGCCACTCCGCTTAAGGAACCATATGATGTACATACTTTCGAGATCAGTGATTCTCTTCATATCCTGGATTATACATCCATTTGAGATCCCCGATTCTATTAGTTTCATGATCATACCTCCATTGATGCTGTTCCTTCCTATGATCATGTATCCACTTTGGATCTGTTGTTTCCTTCTTGCCATTGATGTGCTCTCTTTGATACTCGACTGAGGTTCCTGTCGCCATGTTTGAGCGCAGTTTGGGCTGCTGCTAGGGTTACGGCCGGTGTGAGCTCGTTTGGTACGAGGGCCGACCATTGTGTTTTCTGGTGACATGGGAACGTCTCGAGTTAGTGTTGGTGATTGTGACCTCTAGTGGAGGCGAGTTCTTGGTCTTGCACCGGATGATCGGGCCATTGTTAGAGCTGCCAGTTGAGAGGAGACTGTTGATGTACAGCATACCTCAGAGATTGTGATGTCGCCTACCGTGCAGACAGATGGACCAGCTGTGGCTGAGATTGACAGGATGTTGCTTTCGGAGCTTACGAGCTGAGATTGCCGGAGCTTTCGGGCAGTCATGCGACTGATGATAGCTAGTCTATCCGATTTGAGAGACGAAGGTGATTCGTCCGATTTTGCGCCAGAGCGGGCCCAGATGGTTGGAGCTACTGCAGCATGAGCATGTTCTTGGAGTTATGATAGCGAGTCGCTAGTCACCGAGGATGAATGACTAGGACGTGTGGTGAGTTTGCTTACCCGATGCGAGTCATCAGGTGGATCGATTCCAGATAGAGACGACTTCACGCAGGTTCGTTGAGAGTCGATAGAGACGATCGAATGTCAGGAACCTATTTTCCAAGTTTAAAGTATACGGAAAGACATGCAGGTGATTCTATGGACCCTCTAGAAGAATGAAACCCTAACTCGACTTAATGACCGTGTGAAAGCCTTTGAACCTTCGGGTTTGCGGCGGTTCCTCGGCGCCATTAGTGAGGCTTGGGTTTGCCCTTCTACGGCTGGACCACCGACGCTGTGGCATGTACTCGATACTATTAAACTGTACCCGAGATGTGAGCTCTTGGGGGATTATGAGGATCTGGCGAGTCGATCGGATGGTTCGACATCTTCGGATATCGTGATGGGACACTGCTTGGGAGACTCCAGATGCGAGCATAGCCGTTGGAGCACAGTACATGCAGCCATGATGAGACGAGTCCGAATCAGTCGACATTGACGCAGAGTGAAGAAAAGAGTTCGCAAGATATTTCGACGAGATGACGTCCCACTCCGCTGACATCAGAGATGTGATACGCACCCCGAGGCGTGGTATGTGGATAGATCTTCCAGAAAGAAGCGCAATATGTATGCAGCCGTTCCGGAATGAGCTTTAGCTTCAGCATCGGATGACGACTTCCGGGCATTTCGGCAGGTTTGAGATTTGAGAAGGAACCTCGACAGGACCTTTCTGGAGTACGATACGAGAAGACCTAGAGCAGGAGTGGTCGTATTGCGCACACCCAGCAGGACAGAGTTCGGCATTGTCGACGGGGTAGTCGACTAAGTTCGGATAAAGGAACTTACCCAGATGCGTTGCGGATTGACCAAGGACGGACGAGTGATAAGTATTCCTCCGATGGTTGGGACGTGTTCCCGAGGACCAGTTCGGCCTGACATCTTCTACGGAATGATGAAGCTACAGAGTACGCGATTTCGAGTCCGTACGAGAGACTTCAGATTGACTGCGGCCGAGAACAGTGCGGTGCATCGTAGCTTAGCATGACGCCATAATGGACGGCGATAGATACAGGTGGAACAAGAGGTTCGTGTGAGACACTGACGAGCTGTCATTGCTTCCTGTCGAGACTAGAGACCTGATATGCTTACAGAGACGTTGGGATGTGACCAGTTTCTGAGAAAATATTGTGCTGAGGACACATGTGTCTTTTGAGCGAGAAGAGGTTGGGCAGGAAGGCCAGCCTCTGTACAGATCGGCATAGGCATGCTTGGAAGAGACCTTGAGCAGGATCCCTTCCAGGACATTGCTGCCATGATGATTGCACCCAGGATCAGATGTGTGACGTGCTTTCAGAGAGCCAGAGGCCGACGCCAGTGATATGCTGCCTTACGAGTGGTCGTGAGGTTTGACCGAGAGGTGACCAGAGAAGTGCCAGAACGGAATCGTCCCCGTTAGCACATCTGACAGGGCCGATGAGCCGGTTGACTGTGAGATTGGAAATCCACGGAGAAGATAAGGACCCAGAGAGCCAGAGGACGCCAGATCGTGAGCAAGAGGCAGGTAGATATCCTGCGCTGCTAGCAGTGGATTGCACCGACTCCTTCTCGACCTTGAAGGAGGAACTACCGACGACGGTATTTATGATTTGTGATTTTGTGATTCGATTATCACGTATCCGTCATTTTGGATTTCGGTATTTTGGGCGTTCTGTTTGCATGATTTAGTTTTGATGACTGAGTTTCATGATATTTGATTTTGTGCACCATGGTTGCACCTACTGGGTATTTATACCTTGTACATAGTTATTACTCTTGAGCTGTTGATTGCGATTTCATGCCTATTTTATGCTGGTGATTTGATTTACGTTTCCAGCAGAGTTTCATGTAATTTTAGTGTTTTGATTTTGCACTCGGTATAGCTTATATGTACTTGTAGTGCATCGATATGTGATTTGTGCCCGCAGCTGCACACGTTTATGATTTTCTTCATATCTGGATACACTTGGTGTTGCTGCTTACGTATTTGAGTTATTGCTTGGTATTTGTGCATGGGATGCACCAGTTCTATACTTCGTGCATTTGTCGCACCAGTTTTATGTTTCTTGCGTTTATCGCATCAGATTTATATTTCGTGCCTTTGTTGCACCGGATTTATATTTTTTGCATTACGATTGCACCTGACTTCGATTTGATGCCTTTCGGTATGTCGATTTTGATTGTGATATTGATGTGGATTCTTGCACTCCGTGCTTTGGGTTTGACTTACGCATATTCGACGTTGCTATTGGATTTTGTGATTCCGTGCATATTGAGTGCGCAGGGTCTAGATTTTCATTCGTGCATGATGGATGCACCGATTTGGATTTTCGCGCATGTTGGGCGCATGTTTTGAGATACGATTTTGGGGCACACCAGATGCACTAAATCGATATTCTTCGTGCATTTCATATGCACCTGTTTTGGCTGTCAGGCACACATATTGTCTATGACAGATGCTTCGTGCACACCCGTTGCACCTAGATGTTGTTTTGTGCACATGTTTAGCGCATATATGGATTTTGATTTCCGTGCGCGTCAGACGCACAGGGTGGTGTTATGTGCATTTTTGGAATTTATTCCTTTTGGAGCAGTACATTTTTATGATGTGGGATATTTGCTTTCATACTGAGCAGGACTAGTCAGTGGACAGTGCCTGGATATATTTTGCATGCATCGATAGTTATCGAAGGGATTTCCGAAAAGCGAGCTATAGTCTCAGTATATACCTACGTGTCCGATATGACACAAAACGTTTTAAAAACAAGGAAACCCTTCTGATTATTTTCAAAATGGTGGAACGTGCTTATTAAACAAAGGATATATATATACACATATATAGTTATTTTCTTATGAGAAATGTCCGCCACTGTGCAGTGTTACGCGCATGGCACAGCGACTTAAAAAGATTTGGCATACAGTTGCATCAGCTAATTACATGTATAGATTGGGTGTCTACATGTAGAGTCTTGGTCCATATCATATTGATTTTGTATTGGATTTGACATTGTGTCGTTACCATAACTCCGATGATTGCGGATGCTTGATGGAGTGTTGCTTTTGAGTTATCTGCTCAGTACTCATGCGCATGAATTGCGCTATGATGTTTTATGTATAGATGATTTCGGAGCCCCGATGACTTGGAATTTGTATTGAAATATTTTAGTATTTGGGGGTTTAAATTTAAATTCGGGGACCGAATTTCTTTAAGGGGGGTAGATTGTAACGTCTTCAAAATAATAAAATATGATTTTTGGGAAATTTTATAATTTAATATTATTTTAATGAATATTTTAATATTCTGGTATAATTAAATACAGATAAATGGGGAAAAATTATGGAAAATTCTAAAATAAGGTATTTTAAGGAATTGCCTCGTTTTCTGTGCATGCCCCCATTTCCTCTAGTTTTGACCCTGAGTATGTCTAGTTTTGACTGATTCCATCTAGGGTGAAATCTGGGTTGATTTTCCTATGTTGGTGTATAATTTGGGACTTGTTTTAGCATGGATTTTGGTATTTGGTGATTCATTCCTGTCGGGTGGCGTTTGGACGTCAACGACAAGTGGATTTTGATTGTGTTTATATGCGAGTCGATAGGTTTTTACCTATGCGGGTAGCGTGTGCTATTTTGGTTTCCGATGTGATTTTCATGTGCTTTAGCATTGTGATATACTTGTAGGTACCCCGCATGATGTTGAGGCAAAGGAGGTGAAGATAGCGACATCGGCTTTGGCACACGAGAAGCAAGGTGAGTAGATTATATCTACAGGGGGAAGTCGGGTGGATGGCGTATAGCACCCCCGCAGTCCGTAGATAGATTATTATGTAGTTATCGTGATATTAGGTGTATTATGGATAGTACAGGGTTAGAAGTGACTAGTGCAGTTCATAGTCGCGAACCCTAGGATAGAATTACACGTATACACACACCCTTGCTTATCACTTGTACTTGCACTATGATTGATGATATGTGATGACTTTGGAGATGAGTCGATGATGTGGGCTTGGTGCCCTGGGATCGGTGATTTGATACGATTCATATGTGGGATATGACTTGTGATTCTTGCGGGCTTGGGATATGTGTTTACCCCCGCATGCATACTTTACTGATGTTACCGTTTTGTACTAGACATAGAGTAGTACTCCAGACTATATGTTCTGATGATGGTGATATCTGTTATGTGATGAGACAGTGAGATGTTGACCCCTACCCAGCTTTTGGGGATGCCGTACGATGATTTACCGTACGTGCCGATATTGATGATAGATCCGCACTCATAACTCGAGGATATCTTATGATATGACATTGAGGCGAGATCACCGACTATATATCTTTATATATATACCGACTCAGATTTAGGTGGTTTCCACACCTACCCCTCCTGTTTGACCTGATACTTAGGTGTAGTTGCAAAGTAGATACTTCACTGTGGTGTTGACTACTAGATTTCTGCATCTTCATGCTATTCGCATTGCTGGCATATGTTCATTGCTATATTATTATCATGCTGTTAGGACACCAGCACCATTATCGATGATGCGTATGTTCCACGTACACTATTTGCCGGCTCACACACTTCATCATCGATAATTGCCATGCCACTACACTGTAGTACTATTGCATTCATGAGATGATTCTTCCTTCGACATATGCACATTACTATTCCATGTTGCATGATTTCCTATATGATTACTGTTCTTTACATGTCGCATACGTCATGGATTGACTGCATAGCACATCGCATTGGATTTACTTCCTGATGTTGGATTTTCATGTGATTTCTGGTTTTTGAGGACCGTGGGGTTATTTAAGAAAAGAGGCACTTTTATGAAAACCCGGTACCTCGTGATATGATATTTCGGTGCGTCCACCACGCGTTTTCTCGGTGCTGAGACGTGTGCTTGAAACCCGATTCGAGGAGGTGATGATCCGTTTGCGGGTTCGTGGTGGGCCCGGTATGGTTCCCCTCGGCGAGATTATCGATGGGTTTGCCGATTGAGCCTGGAGGCGGGCGAGTACCTACCGGTGATTGTATTTGAGCTCGGCGGATATCTGGAGGATACCGGCCGCAGTCGAGAGATGGGCTGACCCGTACTGCCGGGGGCCGAGGGCCGATACCACAGACGGAGCCCAGAGATGGACATGGGTTGACTCGTACTACCGGGGGCCGAGGGCCGATACCGCCGACGGAGCCCCATATGGATGAGGATTTACGTGTCGATGCTAGGCACGGGTTTTCATGATGTTTTTCCATGATATTGTTTATATCCTCATACTTGCATACTTGATGCTTATCGTCAGTGGGTGACGAGTGGACGGGTTCCACATACATACAGACATGGATTATATACAGACTTGTATCATATACAGACTGGTTTTACATTGATCATACTTTATTTGTATATATAACAGGGTATGAGGGCGCTGTTATATATACCCTTACACCAATATTAGTGGTATGGGACGCTAATATATGTGTATTGATATCATTGATATTTCTTCATGGTTACTTCATGCAGACATACCTTACACTGATGACATGTGATTACCTGAGTACCTGGCACTACATACATGATTAGATGTTACCTTGCCACCCTATTACACTCAGATGTACTCTTGTGGATTATATTATTGATCGTTGACTTAGGTTTATGTCTTGCATTCGATTTCTGCTTGTAGATGTTTCTATTCACGAGTTGGCAACTCACCCCCGTTGTGCCACAGTTCTTGCAGGTTCTGCCGTACAGGTTCTATTGCGGCATTTCTGGCACACTTTCTTCTTGCGGGTGACTTGCTTTGGTAGGTGGATTCTTTCGCATCAAGAACCACCATTGTATTTATTTATTTCATTGTATCTAGAATTTCCATCAACCAAAACTTGTATTGTTTCAGACCTAGACTAGTGATGTATTATTTCGACCTTAGAGTCGCGCTTAGTAGTATTGCGTTTTTTTTCTTATTGCTTTTGAGTTTTCTTTGGATTTGATCCTCGCCACTAGGCGTTGTATATTATTGCTGCATATGTGGTTGTGACCGTCGATTGACGAAGAGCTAGCTCCCGCTTGGGGATGCCATTATCATTGCATACATATTGTTATACTTGTTGTACCCCATTCGGGGCCAGTTTTTCAAAAGAAACTCTGCCGAAATTTTTAGAAAAGACTTTATTGTTTTCAAAACGTACATTCGGCTTAG
This sequence comes from Agapanthus africanus, assembly GCA_030015575.1. Lineage (NCBI taxonomy): Eukaryota > Viridiplantae > Streptophyta > Magnoliopsida > Asparagales > Amaryllidaceae > Agapanthus > Agapanthus africanus. The sequence goes on from CM057339.1 coordinate 537,951,290, forward strand.
TTATTTAAAAACCTTGATTTCAAACCTGTATTTCTTCACTTCTTTAAACCAGTTTTCTTTACTTATTCTCAAAAATGGTTTTAGATTTCTGGGCTTTTGGCTTACTTGGATCAGATGGAGTCCTATAGGCTTCATATGGTTCAAGGGCCAGTCACGTGCTCTTTCGGGTCGTGACAAAGTTGGTATCAGAGCGCTAGGTTGACCTTGGTTCGAGTCTGAGTTTGACTATGTGGAGCCTAGGGCGTTGTTTATATACAAAACTTAGGCTTGACCTTACGGAACTTAGACTTGGTCGAGGGGGTATTCGACCCGAACATTCGTCGTATTAGGATGACCCTTGGTTGATGGATTAAGTGACTAAAGTAGAGTGACGTACCGTTGGTATGTTCCGCGGTATACTTACGACACGCCACTCCGCTTAAGGAACCATAGGATGTACATACTTTCGAGATCAGTGATTCTCTTCATATCCTGGATTATACATCCATTTGAGATCCCCGATTCTATTAGTTTCATGATCATACCTCCATTGATGCTGTTCCTTCCTATGATCATGTATCCACTTTGGATCTGTTGTTTCCTTTCTTGCCATTGATGTGCTCTCTTTGATACTCGACTGAGGTTCCTGTCGCCATGTTTGAGCGCAGTTTGGGCTGCTGCTAGGGTTACGGCCGGTGTGAGCTCGTTTGGTACGAGGGCCGACCATTGTGTTTTCTGGTGACATGGGAACGTCTCGAGTTAGTGTTGGTGATTGTGACCTCTAGTGGAGGCGAGTGCTTGGTCTTGCACCGGATGATCGGGCCATTGTTAGAGCTGCCAGTTGAGAGGAGACTGTTGATGTACAGCATACCTCAGAGATTGTGATGTCGCCTACCGTGCAGACAGATGGACCAGCTGTGGCTGAGATTGACAGGATGTTGCTTTCGGAGCTTACGAGCTGAGATTGCCGGAGCTTTCGGGCAGTCATGCGACTGATGATAGCTAGTCTACCCGATTTGAGAGACGAAGGTGATTCGTCCGATTTTGCGCCAGAGCGGGCCCAGATGGTTGGAGCTACTGCAGCATGAGCATGTTCTTGGAGTTATGATAGCGAGTCGCTAGTCACCGAGGATGAATGACTAGGACGTGTGGTGAGTTTGCTTACCCGATGCGAGTCATCAGGTGGATCGATTCCAGATAGAGACGACTTCACGCAGGTTCGTTGAGAGTCGATAGAGACGATCGAATGTCAGGAACCTATTTTCCAAGTTTAAAGTATACGGAAAGACATGCAGGTGATTCTATGGACCCTCTAGAAGAATGAAACCCTAACTCGACTTAATGACCGTGTGAAAGCCTTTGAACCTTCGGGTTTGCGGCGGTTCCTCGGCGCCATTAGTGAGGCTTGGGTTTGCCCTTCTACGGCTGGACCACCGACGCTGTGGCATGTACTCGATACTATTAAACTGTACCCGAGATGTGAGCTCTTGGGGGATTATGAGGATCTGGCGAGTCGATCGGATGGTTCGACATCTTCGGATATCGTGATGGGACACTGCTTGGGAGACTCCAGATGCGAGCATAGCCGTTGGAGCACAGTACATGCAGCCATGATGAGACGAGTCCGAATCAGTCGACATTGACGCAGAGTGAAGAAAAGAGTTCGCAAGATATTTCGACGAGATGACGTCCCACTCCGCTGACATCAGAGATGTGATACGCACCCCGAGGCGTGGTATGTGGATAGATCTTCCAGAAAGAAGCGCAATATGTATGCAGCCGTTCCGGAATGAGCTTTAGCTTCAGTATCGGATGACGACTTCCGGGCATTTCGGCAGGTTTGAGATTTGAGAAGGAACCTCGACAGGACCTTTCTGGAGTACGATACGAGAAGACCTAGAGCAGGAGTGGTCGTATTGCGCACACCCAGCAGGACAGAGTTCGGCATTGTCGACGGGGTAGTCGACTAAGTTCGGATAAAGGAACTTACCCAGATGCGTTGCGGATTGACCAAGGACGGACGAGTGATAAGTATTCCTCCGATGGTTGGGACGTGTTCCCGAGGACCAGTTCGGCCTGACATCTTCTACGGAATGATGAAGCTACAGAGTACGCGATTTCGAGTCCGTACGAGAGACTTCAGATTGACTGCGGCCGAGAACAGTGCGGTGCATCGTAGCTTAGCATGACGCCATAATGGACGGCGATAGATACAGGTGGAACAAGAGGTTCGTGTGAGACACTGACGAGCTGTCATTGCTTCCTGTCGAGACTAGAGACCTGATATGCTTACAGAGACGTTGGGATGTGACCAGTTTCTGAGAAAATATTGTGCTGAGGACACATGTGTCTTTTGAGCGAGAAGAGGTTGGGCAGGAAGGCCAGCCTCTGTACAGATCGGCATAGGCATGCTTGGAAGAGACCTTGAGCAGGATCCCTTCCAGGACATTGCTGCCATGATGATTGCACCCAGGATCAGATGTGTGACGTGCTTTCAGAGAGCTAGAGGCCGACGCCAGTGATATGCTGCCTTACGAGTGGTCGTGAGGTTTGACCGAGAGGTGACCAGAGAAGTGCCAGAACGGAATCGTCCCCGTTAGCACATCTGACAGGGCCGATGAGCCGGTTGACTGTGAGATTGGAAATCCACGGAGAAGATAAGGACCCAGAGAGCCAGAGGACGCCAGATCGTGAGCAAGAGGCAGGTAGATATCCTGCGCTGCTAGCAGTGGATTGCACCGACTCCTTCTCGACCTTGAAGGAGGAACTACCGACGACGGTATTTATGATTTGTGATTTTGTGATTCGATTATCACGTATCCGTCATTTTGGATTTCGGTATTTTGGGCGTTCTGTTTGCATGATTTAGTTTTGATGACTGAGTTTCATGATATTTGATTTTGTGCACCATGGTTGCACCTACTGGGTATTTATACCTTGTACATAGTTATTACTCTTGAGCTGTTGATTGCGATTTCATGCCTATTTTATGCTGGTGATTTGATTTACGTTTCCAGCAGAGTTTCATGTAATTTTAGTGTTTTGATTTTGCACTCGGTATAGCTTATATGTACTTGTAGTGCATCGATATGTGATTTGTGCCCGCAGCTGCACACGTTTATGATTTTCTTCATATCTGGATACACTTGGTGTTGCTGCTTACGTATTTGAGTTATTGCTTGGTATTTGTGCATGGGATGCACCAGTTCTATACTTCGTGCATTTGTCGCACCAGTTTTATGTTTCTTGCGTTTATCGCATCAGATTTATATTTCGTGCCTTTGTTGCACCGGATTTATATTTTTTGCATTACGATTGCACCTGACTTCGATTTGATGCCTTTCGGTATGTCGATTTTGATTGTGATATTGATGTGGATTCTTGCACTCCGTGCTTTGGGTTTGACTTACGCATATTCGACGTTGCTATTGGATTTTGTGATTCCGTGCATATTGAGTGCGCAGGGTCTAGATTTTCATTCGTGCATGATGGATGCACCGATTTGGATTTTCGCGCATGTTGGGCGCATGTTTTGAGATACGATTTTGGGGCACACCAGATGCACTAAATCGATATTCTTCGTGCATTTCATATGCACCTGTTTTGGCTGTCAGGCACACATGTTGTCTATGACAGATGCTTCGTGCACACCCGTTGCACCTAGATGTTGTTTTGTGCACATGTTTAGCGCATATATGGATTTTGATTTCCGTGCGCGTCAGACGCACAGGGTGGTGTTATGTGCATTTTTGGAATTTATTCCTTTTGGAGCAGTACATTTTTATGATGTGGGATATTTGCTTTCATACTGAGCAGGACTAGTCAGTGGACAGTGCCTGGATATATTTTGCATGCATCGATAGTTATCGAAGGGATTTCCGAAAAGCGAGCTATAGTCTCAGTATATACCTACGTGTCCGATATGACACAAAACGTTTTAAAAACAAGGAAACCCTTCTGATTATTTTCAAAATGGTGGAACGTGCTTATTAAACAAAGGATATATATATACACATATATAGTTATTTTCTTATGAGAAACGTCCGCCACTGTGCAGTGTTACGCGCATGGCACAGCGACTTAAAAAGATTTGGTATACAGTTGCATCAGCTAATTACATGTATAGATTGGGTGTCTACATGTATAGTCTTGGTCCATATCATATTGATTTTGTATTGGATTTGACATTGTGTCGTTACCATAACTCCGATGATTGCGGATGCTTGATGGAGTGTTGCTTTTGAGTTATCTGCTCAGTACTCATGCGCATGAATTGCGCTATGATGTTTTATGTATAGATGATTTCGGAGCCCCGATGACTTGGAATTTGTATTGAAATATCTTAGTATTTGGGGGTTTAAATTTAAATTCGGGGACCGAATTTCTTTAAGGGGGGTAGATTGTAACGTCTTCAAAATAATAAAATATGATTTTTGGGAAATTTTATAATTTAATATTATTTTAATGAATATTTTAATATTCTGGTATAATTAAATACAGATAAATGGGGAAAAATTATGGAAAATTCTAAAATAAGGTATTTTAAGGAATTGCCTCGTTTTCTGTGCATGCCCCCATTTCCTCTAGTTTTGACCCTGAGTATGTCTAGTTTTGACTGATTCCATCTAGGGTGAAATCTGGGTTGATTTTCCTATGTTGGTGTATAATTTGGGACTTGTTTTAGCATTGATTTTGGTATTTGGTGATTCATTCCTGTCGGGTGGCGTTTGGACGTCAACGACAAGTGGATTTTGATTGTGTTTACATGCGAGTCGATAGGTTTTTACCTATGCGGGTAGCGTGTGCTATTTTGGTTTCCGATGTGATTTTCATGTGCTTTAGCATTGTGATATACTTGTAGGTACCCCGCGTGATGTTGAGGCAAAGGGGGTGAAGATAGCGACATCGGCTTTGGCACACGAGAAGCAAGGTGAGTAGATTATATCTACAGGGGGAAGTCGGGTGGATGGCGTATAGCACCCCCGCAGTCCGTAGATAGATTATTATGTAGTTATCGTGATATTAGGTGTATTATGGATAGTACAGGGTTAGAAGTGACTAGTGCAGTTCATAGTCGCGAACCCTAGGATAGAATTACACGTATACACACACCCTTGCTTATCACTTGTACTTGCACTATGATTGATGATATGTGATGACTTTGGAGATGAGTCGATGATGTGGGCTTGGTGCCCTGGGATCGGTGATTTGATACGATTCATATGTGGGATATGACTTGTGATTCTTGCGGGCTTGGGATATGTGTTTACCCCCGCATGCATACTTTACTGATGTTACCGTTTTGTACTAGACATAGAGTAGTACTCCAGACTATATGTTCTGATGATGGTGATATCTGTTATGTGATGAGACAGTGAGATGTTGACCCCTACCCAGCTTTTGGGGATGCCGTACGATGATTTACCGTACGTGCCGATATTGATGATAGATCCGCACTCATAACTCGAGGATATCTTATGATATGACATTGAGGCGAGATCACCGACTATATATCTTTATATATATACCGACTCAGATTTAGGTGGTTTCCATACCTACCCCTCCTGTTTGACCTGATACTTAGGTGTAGTTGCATAGTAGATACTTCACTGTGGTGTTGACTACTAGATTTCTGCATCTTCATGCTATTCGCATTGCTGGCATATGTTCATTGCTATATTATTATCATGCTGTTAGGACACCAGCACCATTATCGATGATGCGTATGTTCCACGTACACTATTTGCCGGATCACACACTTCATCATCGATAATTGCCATGCCACTACACTGTAGTACTATTGCATTCATGAGATGATTCTTCCTTCGACATATGCACATTACTATTCCATGTTGCATGATTTCCGATATGATTACTGTTCTTTACATGTCGCATACGTCATGGATTGACTGCATAGCACATCGCATTGGATTTACTTCCTGATGTTGGATTTTCATGTGATTTCTGGTTTTTGAGGACCGTGGGGTTATTTAAGAAAAGAGGCACTTTTATGAAAACCCGGTACCTCGTGATATGATATTTCGGTGCGTCCACCACGCGTTTTCTCGGTGCTGAGACGTGTGCTTGAAACCCGATTCGAGGAGGTGATGATCCGTTTGCGGGTTCGTGGTGGGTCCGGTATGGTTCCCCTCTGCGAGATTATCGATGGGTTTGCCGATTGAGCCTGGAGGCGGGCGAGTACCTACCGGTGATTGTATTTGAGCTCGGCGGATATCTGGAGGATACCGGCCGCAGTCGAGAGATGGGCTGACCCGTACTGCCGGGGGCCGAGGGCCGATACCGCAGACGGAGCCCAGAGATGGACATGGGTTGACTCGTACTGCCGGGGGCCGAGGGCCGATACCGCCGACGGAGCCCCATATGGATGAGGATTTACGTGTCGATGCTAGGCACGGGTTTTCATGATGTTTTTCCATGATATTGTTTATATCCTCATACTTGCATACTTGATGCTTATCGTCAGTGGGTGACGAGTGGACGGGTTCCACATACATATAGACATGGATTATATACAGACTTGGATCATATACAGACTGGTTTTACATTGATCATACTTTATTTGTATATATAACAGGGTATGAGGGCGCTGTTATATATACCCTTACACCAATATTAGTGGTATGGGACGCTAATATATGTGTATTGATATCATTGATATTTCTTCATGGTTACTTCATGCAGACATACCTTACACTGATGACATGTGATTACCTGAGTACCTGGCACTACATACATGATTAGATGTTACCTTGCCACCCTATTACACTCAGATGTACTCTTGTGGATTATATTATTGATCGTTGACTTAGGTTTATGTCTTGCATTCGGTTTCTGCTTGTAGATGTTTCTATTCACGAGTTGGCAACTCACCCCCGTTGTGCCACAGTTCTTGCAGGTTCTGCCGTACAGGTTCTATTGCGGCATTTCTGGCACACTTTCTTCTTGCGGGTGACTTGCTTTGGTAGGTGGATTCTTTCGCATCAAGAACCACCATTGTATTTATTTATTTCATTGTATCTAGAATTTCCATCAACCAAAACTTGTATTGTTTCAGACCTAGACTAGTGATGTATTATTTCGACCTTAGAGTCGCGCTTAGTAGTATTGCGTTTTTTTTCTTATTGCTTTTGAGTTTTCTTTGGATTTGATCCTCGCCACTAGGCGTTGTATATTATTGCTGCATATGTGGTTGTGACCGTCGATTGACGAAGAGCTAGCTCCCGCTTGGGGATGCCATTATCATTGCATACATATTGTTATACTTGTTGTACCCCATTCGGGGCCAGTTTTTCAAAAGAAACTCTGCCGAAATTTTTAGAAAAGACTTTATTGTTTTCAAAACGTACCTTCGGCTTAGTTATTTAAAAACCTTGATTTCAAACCTGTATTTCTTCACTTCTTTAAACCAGTTTTCTTTACTTATTCTCAAAAATGGTTTTAGATTTCTGGGCTTTTGGCTTACTTGGATCAGATGGAGTCCTATAGGCTTCATATGGTTCAAGGGCCAGTCACGTGCGCTTTCGGGTCGTGACAAGAATCCATCCCCGAACTGGAACAAGTTCCTTTCGAGTTCGTATATAACCATACGATGGAGTATCCAATAAACCGTGGATCTTCGTAGTGATACAGAGTGTCCTGGAGAAATACAAAGGTGATTTAGGATTGGCGAAGAAATACTTGGTTTGGTCGTGAATATCAGTCGCAATTTACTTTGCCCTCTTACTAATCCCTTGCTTTGTCTTTACATAATACCTTCTGTACACCATCGTCAGGCAAATTGGTTTTCTCCATTCCCTACCGGTTGGCACCTGCCTATGGTTTGGAAGAAGACTGTCCAATTTGCGTAATAGGTGTACTATCTCCTTAACTAAGGAGTACTCGCAACTTGAGAGAAGGCAAAAAGGAAAAGACAACTGAATAATCCTATTCGTTTTCTCCAAAACCGGAAACCATCCTCGAATTCCTTCGAGTTCGTATCTAACCATACGTTGGCTTTGTCCAATGGAAGTGGACGTTCGCAGTAATGCGGGGTGTCCTGGAGAAAAGGGTAAAAGTAGGAGTGGCAATGAGGTCTGCAACTCTGACAATCCAAAAGCCAGTGTTTAAGAAGGTTCGGTCAACTTGGTCACTGAGTCATAGTCTAGGGTCGGGTCAATGGTCTCTGCCAGAGAGAGAGAGAAAAGAAACACTCAGCGTGCACTCTAACCTAGATCAGAATGGTTACCAATTTATCTAATCTGGAAACCTCCCACTGTACCTCAAATTCTCCTCCAAACCTGAAAGAAGAATTAGTCGGGGTCACCCGAGGAGTAAACTAACTCATCAGTGGGAATCGGGATCCAACTATCATTGCATGATAACGTGACGGAATCCGCTCACGGTATCACACTCCAGAAGGTATGCGCATATCTGGCAAGTTTCAGTTCTTTTGAAACTCCCGATGTGGATTTTGACCCCATGCTCTTATGACCTTGACTTTGGCCAACATATCATAAGTCACATGTCAAGTTCTACCCGTCATTCTCCAGGTTAATTTGAACCCACCCGTACCTACCCTTGACTTGGGCCAAAATGGCAGTACGGATGTCCCAAACCAACGCATCTATCTATGCTGCATATGAATACCCAACAACTACCAAACACTGTGCCTTGACTTTGGCCAACATACACAGCTTGAATACTACTGACTATCCATATGAAACGACGGAGGGCTACGAATGGTTTCTGGCAAAAACTTTTAACGTAATGAACTTGATATCGTTGAAGGAACGGATAGCTTTTTAGAAAATATAGTGACGAAAACCATTACTAAATAGGTCACTCCCGGTGAAGGGATCTCGGCTCTTTCCCCGTAGAATGGGGTGCAGGATATTCCAAATGAATACCACGATGCAAAGCAAAAGTAATCGGCTATAGTGAAGTTAATGCCCTGACGCAAACTTCTGTCCAAGGGGTCACTCCCGGTGAAGGGATCTCGGCCCTTGCCTCGTCGACTGAGGAGCAGGATATTCCAAATGAATACCACGATGCAAAACAAAAGTGAACGTCCTTGCAATAACAGCTTTTTGAAAAGTGTTCCAACAACATCAGAATAGGTTTTTTTTAACTTGCATTGATCCGAATCAACGCAGTCCCATCAATTGATCACACCACAAAGAACGAAAATATACTGACGTACGTATATGCCATCCGCATTCGCCACTGGGTCCCGTCATCACCCGTTAGGTTAGCTAACTAACGACAGAGCGGGGACTGGACTAGCGCGGATGTAAAACATATACAACATCTACTAATATATATACCAATATATTATATTCGCTCAAGGCGTGATAAAATGCAACATCATAGAAATGTACAGCATCGCAGAACAATACAGATATCTGGGATCCCCGGGTTTCACAGAGCCACTACTGAAACCCGACGTTCCCCTGGTCGTGTGGATAGCCTGTGCAATGAAATCCTAGACCCCTACGGGCGCGGCAAGTTACCCGCCAAAACCTGAAGCGAGGCAGCCCCCTTCAGCACCGTGAATGGACCACCCAACACTTCACGGAATCCGGTAACTTGGGCACCCCTCCTGGGTCAACCTGTACCCCCTACGAGTGCGGCGAATGGCCCGCCAATTCTAGAGTGAAGCCCCCTCCGTCCCAATGCCATGAGATGCGGGCTTGTTGCCCTCCAGAACCCGGCTATCCGTGCACCCCTCCACGGGGTAATCCTAGTACAGAAAGTAAAATATACATACAACGGGTACATCGACCGCAACCAGGTCGTGCCCCAAAAGAATAATACAAACAGGCAGTGACGGCAGTCCACATGTCGGACGCTCTCCCCGCAATATCAAATGTACATAATATAACAACACTGTACTAGCATTGCATCCAGGCTATCCCCCACGACCGATCCGCAACATCACAGCAATACATAGAACATCAACGTGAAAGTCACGTTCGCAAATCCGTCTAACCGGGCTATAGCAGTTAGACCGGATTTACCGATCAAGTGGCATTCACGGTCGCAGATATAATGTAAATACTGTGAAATAATGTGTTTAAAATATCCGATCGATCAAATTTTAACAAGTGGGCCCCCAAGCATTACTGTAGCAGATCAGGAAATTCTGGGCCCAATATTAATATTCCAAAAACCCTAAATTCCATTCAGGAGGCAACTGCAGAAATATGATACAGTGATCACATAAAGGTGCGGCGGAACCGCGGCAAGAAGGGGGTGTATGCCGCGGTTCCGCGCTCCTACAGTCGAATCACTGCATCGAATTTTTGCAGAACCCTTAGATTTTCCAGTACATCACTTTTTTGTAACCTGAAAAATTTTTTGACACCAAAAATTTTCAACAGAAAACTGATGTGAACAAAAATATAGATTTTGGAATTTTGGTCGATCGGAAATGCAAAACTCATTAAACCAAGTTAGACTAAGTTAATGGCGAGGCTCTGATACCACTGTAAGTGCACGGCGGCGCCCCGGCCGTCAATCCGACGGCCAAATGCGGAAGCGGTGATAAACTTTAATTTTGCGAGCTTAGCAAACCGGCACCACCGCGCACTAAACACCCGGATCGGGCCATTAAACTAGATCTAGCTAACTATAAGAAGGGGTGAGAGATATACCGAATGATCCGAGTCCTCCGGTCTTCTCGTCGTCGTCCCGATCTCCTGCGGAAACTCCGGTCGTCGCCTCCTCGCCGGAAGGGCACCACATCGCCTGCATCTTTTACGGGCTCCCACCTCAATACCGAGGCAACTCGGGCGCGAAGTTGGCTGGCCAACGCGTCCAAGATTTGCTGTAGAATGTGTAGGGTTGAAGCTATGTCTCATTTGGGGTTTGTTGCCTTTGAAGATGATGGAGGAATCAAGATAATAAAAATGGTGCTTGCATTTTTCTAGCATGAAATGAGATCAAGAATGAAACTCTCAAGAATGAAAACCTCTTCTTCTCTTTTCTCAAATGAAAAACCTTATCATCTAAGAATGGTGGAGGAAAGAATATATCAAACATAACAAGAAGGGAGGTGAGTGTAGGAGAAGAGAATGGGTGACCACAACCAAACATCATCATAACAAAACTCACATCAACTCCAAATCAACCCTAATCACCATTAATGCAAAAGGTTGATGTAAAGAGAATCAAAATGATGGTGGAAAAGAAAAGATGCTATCATAATCAATACATTTGCAAGAAACCCCTCCTCAATGTGTTATTTGCAAACTTGCAAATAACCCCCTCCATCGGAAATGTCCGGCCGGGAAAGAACAAAGGAAAACCGGCCGGAACGGAATGCAAACAGGCAACTCCAGAAAACTGGTCCCGTAATAAATTACAGGAAAAACCCCGATACTGTGCATACACACCCGCATCTGTATTCAGTCCGGATACAAATGCAATGAGACAAAATCTACACTGTACTAAACTAGGATCCGGCTTAAACCAAAGCCGGCAAGTAATATCCGTCCGATCCTGATCCGTGCAATACCGCACGTATCTGATCGAACCCTGCCATATCTCCATACGGCCTCTACAGCGTTTTCGCCCGAAAACTTGAGTAACTGTAAGTGTGGTGGACTCTAAAGACTCGTCAATACTATGGTTGTGGATTTAACCACTAGCACGTCAGAGGTATAAGCCAATACGTGACGGGCCACCAGCTATTGACCAAAAGGGACGTCGATGAGCGAACTCATCCTGACACCCTACTGAGCCTGTCAGTGACAATATCCGTACAGTCCGGTCCGTTCGTCTATGAGCATCGCATGTCGGGCCTAGGGGGTTGGTAAAAGTCAGACCCCCAAAAGCGGTACAAGTCGTGTCGGAGTGTAGCCCAGAACACCCTGAGATACTACTGGAATACCTACCAGCAAATCTCCTGCCTTGGCCAAGGACTTCGTGTAATGGCTCTCCTAGACACAGCGCGACCTCACCCACAATATCGGGAGAGACGAACCCCCGAAGATCCGCTCACTGCCTCCATGTGGCTCGGGACTGTACCCAACTAAAACCTGTTTGCACGACTCCTTTGAGCCGTGGTAGGGTAGTAATCAAAGCACAGTGGGAACTCACACGAGACAAATGACGATCCCCAGGTCGATGAACTAACCGGTACACATGTCACCTGGGAACTGCTGTCTGACGTCAGGTATAAGACCAACTAGCATGTTCCCGGCGAGTCCTGTCCGGTGTACTCATAACCCAATGAGCACCTGTATACATCTTAGGTGAACCAACTGACACCAGTGGCTTGTGAGACCGGCCACCGCCCCTCGTCGGGGTCTCGACTGTATACACTAGTCTACTCTGGAGTATCGATGCCCTGTCTCGAAACTCCCACGACTAGGGACCTTTTAAGGATGTGCTTATAGACTACCAGCTCCCACGTAAATGATCGCCCTCATACTGCCGGTAGTCAAGCAAGAATCCTAGGGGCTCTATCAACGTGCAATAGCGACCTGTCAGGTCACCTAAAGCAGTACATGAAGATAAAGGTAAACCAGATAGCATACTATCATCTCGAGTAAGACTGTCCTACCGGGATAGGTTCTCCCTCAATCATTGCAATCACGTGCCTGTGATCCAATAATTGACTCTGAGGGCACTATCTCCAACAGATGCGTCCACGTCCGGGTCACCAGCTGTTCCTCAGCGAAGGAACTATCGTCCCGCTCGTGCTGCTGCCCGGGCCCAGGCTCGTGCTTCTGTCGCCAGTGGTATATATCACACTTCAATTTTCGTTAAACCTTGAATTCTTAATACCACTTTGTCTTAATATTGATTGTCTTGATATTCTTGTAGATGCAGGGAATCCCCATCTGAGAGGGGGACTCGAGGCCCGAATTAGTTCCACAGGCTGAGGCCCGACAGAGCTAGGGGGAGGCAGCATTCCCTCTCTTCTTTACCCCTGATTATTGCTATACCGGCGATTATGCCGAGAGGTTCGGCCGGTATATATGGGATGAGAGCCGCCTCATGAAGAAGTTGTTGGATATAGTGCCCTCAAAGTCAATTATTGGATCACAGGCACGTGATTGCAATGATTGAGGGAGGACCTATGCCGGTAGGACAGTCTTACTCAAGATGATAGTATGCTATCTGGTTTATCTTTATCATCGTGTACATGCTTTAGGTGACTTACAGGTCGCTATTACACATTGATAGAGCCCTTAGGATTCTTGCTTGACTACCAGCAGTATGATGGCGATCATATACGTGAGAGTTGGGCGGTCTATAAGCACATCCTTAAAGTGTCCCCAGTCGAGGGAGTTTCGAGACAGGGCATCGATACTCCAGAGTAGACTAGTGTATACAGTCGAGACCCCGACGAGGGGCGGTGGCCGGTTTCACAAGCCATTGGTGTCAGTTGGTTCACCTAAGATGTATACAGGTGCTCATTGGGTTATGAGTACACCGGACAGGACTCGCCGGGAACATGCTAGTTGGTATTATGCCTGACGTCAGATAGCAGTTCCCTGGTGACTTGTTTACAGGTTAGTTCATCGACCTGAGATCGTCATTTGTCTCATGTGAGTTCCCACTGTGCTTTGATTACTACCCTACCACGGCTCAAAGGAGTCATGCAAAAAGGTTTTAGTTGGGTACAGTCTCGAGCTACATGGAGGCAGTGAACGGATCGGCAGGGGTTTCGTCTCTCTCGGTATTGGGGGTGAGATCGCACCGTGTCTAGGAGAGCCATTACACGAAGTCCTTGACCATGGCAGGAGATTTACTGGTAGGTATTCCAGTAGTATCTCAGGGTGTTCTGGGCTACACTCCGACACGACTTGTACCGCTTTTGGGGGTCTGACATTTACCAACCCCCTAGGCCCGACATGCGATTCTCATAGACGAACAGACCGGACAGTACGGATTTTGTCACTGACAGGCTCAGTAGGGTGTCAGGATGAGTACGCTCATCGACCTCCCTTTTGGTCAATACCTGGTAGCCCGTTGCGTACAACTAGTACCACGGACGTGCTAGTGGTTATATCCACAGCCAAAGTATTGACGAGTCTTTAGAGTCCTCCACAGACAGTTTCTCAAGTTTCGGGCGAAACGTTGTAGAGGCCGTATGGTATTAGGGCAGGGTTCGATCATATACATGTAGTCATGCACGGATCATGATCGGACGGATCATACTGGTGGGCTTTGGTTTAAGCCGGATCCTAGTATTAGATTTGTTGGATTACAGTCTCATCGCATTCGCATTCAGTCGGATTGCGGATGCAGGTATGTATATACAGGTGATGGGTATCCTTGTGATCCGTCACGAGTTTACTTTAGATGTTGCCATATCTTTTTATTGTTGTAAACATTTAGGTTAATGTTTACAAATGGTGGAAATTGTGAGTGGATTTCATGATGAGATGCATTTAATGTGACATGGACATGTTTAGTGACTCATGGTCTCCTTATTTGTGCTAATGTCACATTAGTATTTGTTTATTGTGTTGAATTGATGGATGGAGAGAGAGAGGGCAGCCATATGGCTTGAGGTTAGCTCTTGTATTATGATACTAGCTCACAACAATAATTCAACACTATAACACAAAAGGCTCCTCTCTTTTCTTTCTTCTTCTTGCTCACAAGTTCCACCATTGGCATCATCTTCTACCTCCACTCTAACCATCTCATGTGTTGAGAATCCTAGAGTGTCAAGAGACAAATTTATCACACACATTCTCTACTTCACCTTGGACACGTCGGCTAGCAAACTTCATGTCCGAGTTGCTTCGGTTCGAAGCGGGAGCCCGTAAAAGGATTCGAAGATGTGGTACCCTTTCCGACGAGGAGACCGGAGATCGAGCGAGATCGGAGATGCCGCAAGGAGCTAAAGATGGTGGCTAAAGACCGAAGGACACGGATCGATCGGTATACCCTTTCTAACCATCTTATAGATTGCTAGTTAATGTTAATGGTTCGATCCGGGTTTATAGTATACGTTAGCGCCAGTTTCAAGTTTATGAAAAAGTTTTTGTTTCCGCATTTTGGCCTCGGATTGACGGCCGGGGCGCTACCGTAGACTTACAGAAATATCCACTTCACGTTGAGTGGGGCGACCAACACCGGCGCTCATTTGCCTTCTTCTGGGATCAGGCTCGGGTATTAATATATATTTTCATTTGACTTATCCAATATATTTATTATTATTTAACACTTGCAATTTAATAAAATTGTTTTTTTTATTTGCAATTGGATTACGACTTTTAGCCTGTACCTAACCCTGATCACCCTGTGAGAGTGCTCGATCTTCACGCTCTGTATCATGGCCTGATGAAGAACATGCAATCAAATGTCCGATACAGTAGGAACGAGATGAAGATCGACTGCTATTCCTTGTGGATGGCGACCCCCGAGGCACAGAGAGCGGCTCTCCTACATACTCCGGCCTTTGAGAGAGTCGACGTAGATACATGGCCTCTCTTGTGCTAATATTTCGACTCTCAACGCAAACATGTTTGTATTTTAAATGTAATTAATTGTTTATTATATAATTAATTTTGTTGTGTTGCTTAATTAGAAAACTAAATCTGAATGTGTTGTGCAGAAAAAGGCCGATCAAAATAAAGAGAATATGAAGTCGCGGAAGAGGGGTCGCCCCACTTATACAGGTGGCTCGAGGAATATTACTAGTACCATGAAGGGATCGGTAAATTACAATAGATCTACTGTGATATAATTTAATATTAACAGTTATTTTATAAAATATGTATTTTTTTTGCGAATTACAGAGAGCTCAGACCCTGGCGCAGGGTGGTACACCGAGCGTGTTGACCGCATATCTTGCCGTCCACGACACCTTGACAGATCCCACCACGGGCGAGCTTCGATTCCCCGACACTGCTACCCAGGAGTATTGCGTAAGTATAAATATTTATTCTAAAAGGTTTGAAATTTTTGTTTTGAAAAGTTTAAATTTAAATGATATACTTATATTTTACTGGTTAATATGGGTGTAGGAGCTGATGGTGGAGCAGGCGGAGGCATCGGGGATCGATTTTACTGGACAGAACGATCCGATGCTGCTGACCCCAGTCCTAGACGCCGCACACGGAGGGCACCACGGAGGTTGGGAGAGAGGACGGGACTAGGTGTTAGAAGGGCCCATATGAGGTTGGACTCTACTCCGGTGGTTACTTCCTCTACCCCCCGTTAGCGACGTTTAGAGTGAAGATGTTGCCACTTTGAAGACCACCGTCCAGGAGTTGAAGGAGATGATGGTATGTATCATATTATAGATAATAACATATCATATATTAGTAGCCTGAGCTTATTTGGTTGTAGACTTAGCTTTGATTAATCATACTTACATAGAACTGTCTAATTAAAATAAACTATAGTTTTCCAAACTAGATATCGAAACAAGGCCTAAAACCCTAAGTATTCTTATATTGGGGTTTCACAATAACCTGATAATGATACGAATTCGACTAATACACAGTTCTTACTCGTTTATTACACACAAAATTAAACAGATGCGACAGGGTACTTCGGCTGCGGCTCCACATACATCTCCTTCGGCTGCGGCTCCGCAAGCCACTACCTCAGCTGCGGTTACGTAGACCACTCCTGTAGCTCCACAGCTCGCTCAGACTCCCGCACAGTCCGCTCCTTCATTGGTCGAGTTTTTGACGACTCAGGGCTGCACCGAAGAGCAGATGCGCCAGATTACGGCAATTATCAGAGGTGGAGGAGCTGGACCGAGCTAGGGTAGTTTCTTTTTTACATATTTTAAGCATGTATGTACTTATATGACACATATTGTATATATTTTGGACGATATTGGTGGTGTTTGCGTGTTCACGATGATTTAGATTGATATCGTATTCTGTTTGTTGATTTCTTTTATATATTATGCGTGGGATGTTGATTATGAATACTACGGTATTTGGTTATATGCTGTATATATTATTGTGCACAGGGCGAGGAAAAAACATGAAGACCTTTTTTTTAAAAAAAAACCCCGATATTTCCCCCCTACGGATTAATCTGTAGGGCCATATGTTGCACCTACGGATTAATACGTAGGTCCATAGTTTGCCCCTACAAATTTATCCATAGGGACAAAATATCAGGATACCTGACATTTTACCCTTATGGACTCAGTAACAGGTGTTACACTTTCCCCTACGAATTTATCCGTAGGGGCTTTTTTCTGTCCCTACGGATTATTCCGTAGGGGCATAAAGATGGACCTACGAAAAAATCCGTAGGGGCTGATATCTGGACCTACGAATAACTCCGTAGGGCTTGTCGTTACCTCTACGGATTTATCCGGAGGGGCAACTATTTTATTTTATAAACCAATAAATTAAATAAATATTTTTTCCTTACGGATTACACCGTAGGGACATATGTCCCTACGCAGTAAACCGTAGGGGTAATTATTACTCCGTATGGGCATTTTCTGGGCGAAGACTTGCACCTGCGGCTTTTGCACCTACGGTGTATATTTTTGCCCCTACGAATATATTCGTAGGGGCAGTGCTTTTCCCCTACATCTTTATCCGTAGGGGAAACCCCTTTTTATATTAGTGACCGCATTAGGTGGTATCAGAGCCTCCCCTCATCATCCCTTCAAGCACCCTTGTTCATCACAGAAAATTGCATTTTAATATCTCTCATTTATAATCAATTTTGTAATATATCGGTACTATTAAACAGTGTTTGCTCAGTAAATACAGATTACATGTATTCGTGAAAAAACACTAGAAAACATACTCAAATTCACGGATATTACATTTGTGAGCCGACACTGCAATCAGAACAGAAAACCGATTGATATTCAAAGACTTCTTTTGCAACAAATAAATGTACACAATTTTGGTCCAACACATCGGTTTTCTTCAAAAAGAAAACTTTTAAATGCGGAGCCTAAACTACTCCTTTAAAAGTTAGCATGGTTCCATTGATTATATCAAGTTCATTACGTTCACGGTTTCGCCAAAACCATTCATAACCCTCCGTCA
The DNA here is from genome assembly GCA_030015575.1 of Agapanthus africanus. NCBI lineage: Eukaryota > Viridiplantae > Streptophyta > Magnoliopsida > Asparagales > Amaryllidaceae > Agapanthus > Agapanthus africanus. Next base: position 537,969,268 of record CM057339.1, read on the forward strand.
TTTCAGATGGGTATTCAGTAGTATTCAAGCTATGTATTTTGACCTTCTCCAAGGCATATTGATTGGTAGTTGCTGGGTATTCATCTGTTTATAGATAGATGCGTTGGTTTGGGATAGCCGTACTACTATTTAGGCCTTCGTCAAGGGCATGTGCGGGTGGGTTCAAATTAACCTGGACAATGACGGGTAGAACTTGACTTGCGAATTATGATATGTTGGCCTTCGTCAAGGTCATAAGAGCTTGGGGAAAAAATGCACATCTGGAGTTTCTAAGGAAATTGAAACTTGCTAGTGTTGCATACCATTTGGAGTGTGATGATTTTGGTAGGATTCCTTCAAGGTTGTCACACGATGATATTTGGATCCCGATCCTACTGTGAGTATCCGCTACTCGTCGGGAGATTTTTCACTAAACAATCAATGCTATAAACCAATTAGGTGCCTAGAACGGTATTAGCGGGGCTACGCCTCCAGGAAAAGAGGTTATGTAATTAAGGAACTTCACGAAAGCATTGGAAAACCTCCATCGAAGTACCAATCCCAGCCTGGCCGAAAGGATAAGCAAGTACTGTAAGAGTGAAATTAATCCTGACTAATTCTTCTTTTATGGTTTGAGAAAGAATTCGAGATACAGTGGGAGCCATCCTATTTAGATACACTAATAACCAATATAAACTTGCAATAGCATCATGCTAAGTGTTCTCTCTCTCTCTTGACTGCAGCAACGAAAATGACCGGGCTTAGGTTACTGCTAGATAATAAATTGACTGGGCCAAACTATTATGATTGGCTAAGGAATGTCTAGATGGCCATTACCTATGGCAAGCTAGACTGCCTTCTTACTACTAAATCCCCCACCGTCCCAGGTCCAGATTCCACTATCGCGGATGTTGAGATCCGTCAGATATGTGAAAAAGATAGTGCGACAGCCAAGTGCCTCATGTTAGCCTCAATGGATAGTGAACACCAGAGGCATCACGAAAAGATGGACCTTGCTTCTATCTTCCTCCATACTAAAGTTTTATATGGAGAGCAATGTCGTATTGCAAGATATGAGACCTCGATGGAATTAATTCAAGTGAGGTTGGCTATCGGATCATCTGTAGGGGACCATGTCCTTAAGATGATCAGCTACATTGAACAGCTCACGGACGTGGGGACCACGTTGGAGAACGAGTCATGTACTAACTTGATTCTACAGTCCCTCCCCTCTACTTACACCCAGTTTATTTTGAATTTTTACATTCAAAGGAAGGATGTTTCACTTCCAGAACTCCTCAACATATTGAGGAGCTCAGAGGGCACCTTGAAGGAATCCAGGGAGACACCGCTCTGCTCATTGGAGAATCTTACTCTTCTAGATCAAGGCGAAAGCCAAGGGAGAGAAGAAGAAGGCCTCCACAAAGCCGATAGGTGGTGTCAGTAAGGTAGAGGGAAAAGGCAGAGCAAAAGTTTCGGGGCTAACAATAGGGAAGGAGGAATGTTTCTATGGTTACGGGAAAGGCAATTGTTAGAAGGACCGCAGGGCTTGGAAAACCAGTAACCAGGATTCGAAGCACATTGTGGCTTCGGCTCCGAGTGTGTTTATGATTGAAAAGTGTCTGTCAATTAACTCTATTTCCTGCGTACTGGATACCGAATCAGGATCCCACATCTGTAATTCATTACAGGCTTTGAGAAACCATAGAGTCACCATGGCAGGTGATATGACTCTCAAGGTTGCTAACGGAATGAGCATGGACGTTGTATCCGTAGGGGAGTATCGCTAAGGATTGATAAGTGGGCAGATTTTGATTTTACGTAACTGTTTGTTTGTACCTAGTTTGACATGTAATATCATTTCTATATCTTTACATTCTAAAGAAGGTTATGATTTTACATTTGTAAGCGATGTTGTACACATCCACCGAAATCAAGCATTGATTGGGCCGGGTACAATAGATAACAATATATAAGTATTAAATCAAGCTCAGGTTTTCAATGTCCAGAACACACTTAAAAGAAAGTCTCCAGAATTAAAGCAGGCTTTCTTATGGCATTGTAGACTAGGTCACATCAATGAAACACTGTTGACGAAGTTACATAAAGAGTGACGAAGTTACATAAAGAGGAATATTTGGATCCGTTCGAATATCAGTCCTATGAAACTTATCAATCATGTCTCAAAGGAAAGATGATAAAGACTCCGTTCACTGGACACGGAGTAAGATCGAGCGAGCTCTTGGGCTTCATACACAGCAATGTGTATGGTCCAATGTCTACAAATGCAAGAAGTGGTTATTCTTATTTCATTACATTTACGGATGATTTCTCTAGGTATGGACATGTATTCTTGATGAAAAATAAATCTGAGGCCTTTGAGAAATTCCGAGAATATAAGAATGAAGTGGAAAAACAAACAGGCAAAAGTATCAAGGCACTTAGATCTGATCGAGGTGGTGAATACTTAAGTGCCGAGTACTTGGGTTGCTTAAAAGAGAATGGAATTCTCTCTCAGCTTACCTCTCCATATACACCTCAACACAACGGTGTATCGGAAAGATGGAACATAACCCTATTGGATATGGTACGTTCCATGATCAGTAACGCTGAGTTGCCACAATCCTTCTGGGGTTATGCACTAGAATCAGCTGCATATCTTTTGAATAAGGATCTGACCAAGATTGTGCATACCACACCATATTAGATATGGAGTGGGAAGAAACTCTATCTTCAGTAAAAGATATGGGGATGTCCAGCTTTTGTAAAAAAGCAGCATGCGGACAAGCTCGTGGAATGCTCAGTACTGTGTAAGTTTGTGGGATACTCAAAGAACTCCAGGGGGTATCTTTTCTATTATGCAGAGGAACAAAATGTATTTGTTTCTCGTCATGCACAATTTTTGGAAAATCAATTTATAGAAAAAGAGATTAGTGGGAGTGCAATAGAACTAGAAGAAATTCGAGAACCACAAGTTTTTACTGAAAGTATGGTGGAACCAGAAGTTTCGAAAGAACCGAAAATCCCCGTGCTACTCCTCAGGAATAGTAGGCAGTCTCATCTGTCCGAGAGATACAACGATTTTCTTATAGATGGGGATAGAGAGGATTGCATCATCGATGATGATGAGCCAACTAGTATCCAGCAAGCCATTCAGAGCAGAGACTCGGTAAAATGGCTGGATGCAATGAGGACCGAAATGGAGTCCATGTACAACAACAAAGTATGGATTTTAGACATTGCTCCAGAAGGGGTAAAACTCGTAGGCTACAAATGGATCTTCAGAAAGAAGATTGGTGTAGATGGACAGGTTGAAACCTATAAGGATAGAATTGTTGCTAAAGGTTTTCGTCAAAGACCTGGTTTGGAATATGGTGAAACCTTTTCTCCTGTGGCTATGCTCAAATCCATTCGGATCCTTCTTGTCAATGCTACATTCTAAGATTATGAAATTTGGCAGATGGATGTAAAGGCCGCTTTTCTGAATGGAAATTTGGAAGTGACCGTCTATATGGATCAGCCGGAGGATTTCATTCAGAGTGGGAGCAGCGGAAAAGTGTGCAAGTTGCTTGAATCCATTTATGGGTTAATGCAGGCATCGTGGAGTTAGAACATCTGTTTTGATGAGACGGTCAAGGAATTCGACTTTATCAAAAATCCAGATGAACCATGTATTTATAGTAAGATTGTAGAGAGAACTGTAGTATTCCTCATCTTGTACGTGGATGACATTCTCTTGATAAGAAATGACATTGCTATGCTATAATCACTCAAAGGATTCTTGTCACAAAGGTTCTCCATGAAGGACTTGGGTGATGCCTCCTACATTCTGGGGATCCAGATCTATCGTGATAGATCTAAATGGATGTTGGGACTTGTCACGACCCGAAATAGCACATGACTGGCCCTTGAATCATATGAAGCTTATAGGACCCTATCTAATTCAAGTAAGCCGAAAGCCCAGAAATCTAAAACCATTTTAAGGAGTAAATAAGGAAAACTAGTTTTAAGAAGTGAAGAAAACACGTTTTTAAAAACAAGCTTTTTCAATAAGTAAGCCGAATATGCATTTTGAAAATCTCTAGTCCTTTCTGAAAATTTCGGCAGAGTTTCCTTTGTAAATACTGGCCCAAAACGGGGTACAGCATGAACAATATATATACAATGATAAAAGGCATCCCCAAGAGGGAGCTAGCTCTTCGTCAATCGACGGTCACAACCACGCAAGCAATATAATATACAACGCCGAAGGGCGAGGATCAAAACTCAAAGGAAAACTCAAAATCAGCATGAAAACCATAATACTACAACGCGCGACTCTAAGGTCGAAATAATACATATCTGGTTTTCTAAGTCTGAAACGATATACATGTTTGGTTGATGGAATTACTAGATATAACTGAATAATACATGTACAATGGTGGTTCTGATGCAAAAGAACCCACTTACCAAAGCAAATCACCCGTAAGAGAGGCAGTATGCCAGAAGCCGCAATGGAACCTGTACGGCAAAACCTGCAAGAACTGTGGCACAACGGGGGTGAGTTGCCAACTCGTGAATAGAAAACATCACAGAGCAGAAATCGTATGTATGACACAATCCAAGGTCAATACGATCAGATATATATAAATAAATCTCAAATGAATAAGTCTGAAGCATGATAATGTGGCAATGTAACATCTATACATGAGTGCAGTGCCAAGTGCTCATGCTAGTGCCTCAGGTAATAACATATCATAAATATGAGGTATGATCAATGTCGACTATATCATGAAGTCTATGAATATGTGGATATCATCCAACTATGTGATCAATGTCACCAATGTCAACTATATGCATGTGGATATCATCCAATTGTGTGATCAATATCACCAATGTCAACTATATGTATGTGGAAATCGTCCACGTATCACCCAAGGACAATAAGCATCATGCATGTAAATATCATAAAGCATATGCATGGAAGTATGAGGATGTAAATCAACATGTATCACTCATGACATATCAAATCATGGAACCTGAGTGTCAAGCATCGACACTCGAAAACATCATGAAACCTGTGCCTAGCATCGGCACGTAAATCCTCATATACATAGGGCTCCGTCAGTCCGGATCGGCCCATCTCATCTCTCAACTCCGGTCGGTATCCCCCAGATATCCGCCGAGCTCAAAAACAATCACCGGTAGGTAGTACTCCCCTGCCAGGCTCACCGTCTAACATATACGAGTCTTCTTGCCCCGAGGTGCCTCACCGGGTCCACCATGTACCCGCAGACGGTGCCTACATCTCTTTGAATCGGGTTTCACATGTCGCTCTCAGAACCGAGAAAACACATGGTGGACGCACTGAAAAATCATATCAAGGGTAACCGGGTTTTTAGAACAATACATACTCTCATTTAAAATACCGACGGTTCCCAAATCCAGAAATATCATGGAAACAACATATATCAATGCGTATAATCATAAAGCATGATGTATGTGACATGTAAAAGAAATGTAAGCATATCAGTATATAATGCGACATGGAATAGTAATATGCACATATTAAGGGAAACCGCTCTTTTAAAATGAATCAGTTTTAAAGAGTATCTTGCGGTTCCCAAATTTCCAAATCAATCCAGAATCATCTATGTATGTGCAATTACGTATGTATACAAGTATGAGTGTGTTAGTTATATGTATGCCCTAGAGGCCATTACTGTACATTGGATGTATATTGTAGTGGATGCTGGGACATATATAGGGAGAACTTTCTTGCTCGACATGATAGTATGCTATCTGGTTGCTCTTTACCTTAACGTGTACACAGATTGTCTCTCTATTACATGTTGGTAAAGCCCTTAGGATGTGTACTTGACTACCTGGACTATGATGCGGATCATACTAGTGGGGACATGGTAGTCCATAAGTACATCCTTGAAAGTCCCTAGTCGTGGGTATATCGAGATGGGGCATCGATATACCAGAGTAGACTAGCGTGTACCTTCTCGACCCATACAGATGGGCGATGGATGATCCCATATCCATCGGAGTTTGACATTAGAGATGATGTACGGGTGCTCAGTAGAGACTGGGTACACTGGACGGACTCGCCGAGAACTCCCAGATGGTATTATACCTTACGTCAGATGGCAGTTCTCAGGTGACACTGGTACAGAGTAGTCTGTTCACCCGAGATCGTCATAGAGTCTTGTGTGGTTCCCACTGTGCTTTGATTTCCACCTTACCACGTCCAAGAAGGCGTGCAAAACGGTGGTTTTTGGGTACAGTCCCGAATCACATGGAGGCAATGAGCGATAGGAGGGGATTCGTCTCTCCCGGTATAGGGAGTTGATGTTGCGCTGTGTTCGATTGGCTATAACCGGAAATCCCTGGCCAGGGTTGCTGAGATTTACTGATAAGTGTTACCAGTAGTTTCTCGAATGGTTATAGACCTCATATCGACACGACTTATCGAGCTATTGGGGTCTGACGTTTACCACCCCTAGGCGAGATATGCGACATATCAGACGACGAGAACGGACTGTACAGTAAGTGTTACTGGTTGGATTCACTGGAGTGTGAGCGGGCTTGCTCGTCGATCTTCTGATCGCTCAATACCCGGGTGGCCGTTACGTTTAGCAGACCGCTTGCGGCTTGTGGGTGCTTGATATGATCATCACCTGCTGCCGGCGTATTGACGAGTCTTTAGAGTCCTACACAGAGGTTTCCTGGCTCAAGCGAAACGAAATAGGTGCGCATATGAGATATGTGCGGGACCGAGAATGATACCAGTATGTGATACTGTATTCGATTCTCACGATTTGTGACATTGATCGGTTATATGCGATATAGCCGGGTTATCGGATCAAGTGTTGATTCGATAAGTTGCTACTGTTGATATTAGTCGGTTATATGCGATATGACCGGATCATTAAATCAAGTGTTGATTTAATGATTTAATGCATAATTATATATTTGGTATATTACTTTGCATTAACTAGTATTGGTTCACTTTAAAGGGATTTTCTCACTTGATGTGCAAGTTGTATATGTGATATACTTTTGTGCACATGTTTGTATCATGTTTGATGATACATGCTCATTTGGTTAAGTGTAAAGAATTAAACCATGGTTAAGTTGATGATTAGGGTTTTGCTTATTGTTTTATTTATTTGTTTATTCATTTTTGATAAATATATAAGAATGGTGGCATTGTTTGTTTTTTAGTTGAACATTCATGAAGCTTTGACTAAGTCATTATTCTTATCTCTTGCTTAACCCTAACCATTTGAACTAACCCTAGTTGATTCTCTACACTTAACTATGGTTGAGAATATGATAAGAAGGAATTCTTTTTGTTTATAAAAATAACACTTATCATATTCTTCATCTTCTTCTTCTTCATCACTTCAAGAAAAAGCTTGATAGCTTTAATGGCAAAGTGAGAAAAAGAGTGAGAAATCCAATTCTAAAGCGAACCCATCTTCTATTTCTTCATCCTCTACCTCGTGCCAAGTAGTAGAGTGTGTTTTCTTCACAAGTTTCATGACTTGGTGAAGTTGGAGCTTGATCTAGCGATGCCTCGACGTAGATCATCTTCGGCATTGTCGTCGATGACCTAGCCCGCTTTTTCACCAATGAAGCCGATGCTAGAGTCATGGTTCGATTTGGACAGCGGAGAGGACTTCATCATGGAGCTATGGAGGTGGAGAAACGGATCTACAAAGGTTGTATTTCCGTTCTTTTAGTTTAGTTGTAAACTAGTTTCATTTTATCGCCTAAAATTCTAGCCAACGATCTTGTTAGGGTTTCTCGGCACCGTTAAAATTGTAAATTGGCATGGTTGATGCCTTGTGAGACCTCTAGTGTGTGCATAGGAACCTTTCATTGGTATCAGAGCCTAGCTAGAGCCTTAGGCGTGTAGGGTTCCTAGGCACACCAAGGAGGTCTCACAAGGCATCAACCATGCCAATTTCCAAAAATTACGGTGCCGAGAAACCCTAATACGGACCGTTGGCTAGAATTTTAGGCGATAAAATGAAACTAGTTAACACTTAACTACGAGTACGGATATACAACCTTTGTAGATCTGGTGCTCCACCTCCATGGCTCCGTGATGGTGTCTCCTCGCTGTCCAAAACGGATCCCGGGCTCTAGCGTCGGCTTCATCGGAGAAGAAGCGGGCTAGGTCATCGACGACGATGCCGAAGATGATCTACGTCGAGGCATCGCTAGATCAAGCTCCAACTTCACCAAGCTTTGAAATCTTGTGAAGGAAACACCCTATACTTCTTGGCAAGAGGTAGAGGATAAAGAAATAGGAAGTGGGTAGACTTTAGAATTGGATTTCTCACTTGATTTCTTCACTTGCCATTGTTGTAGCAAGCTTTCTTCATGGAAGAAGAAGATGAATAAGACGAAGAAGATGATATGATAAGTATTTAGAAAATAGAAAATAAAAGAATACTTATCATAATCAACCATGGTCAAGTGTAGAGAATTAAGTAAGGTTAGATGAGTGGTTAGGGTTAGAGAAGAGACAAGAATGGTGGACTTGTTCAAAGCTTCAAGAAGCTTCAAATAAAACAAAATAAGCAACCATTCTTTTCTCTTTATCATTTCTAAATGAAATAAATAAATAAATAAATGAGAAAAGGAAATGAAACCCTAACCACTTATGTAACCATGGTTTAATTCTTTACACAAACCCAAACTAGCATGTATCATCAAACATGATACAAACTTATGTACAAAAGTATATCACATATACAATGTGTACAATCCAAGTGAGAAAATCCATTTAAAGTGAACCAATACTAGTTAATGCAAAGTAATATATCAAATATATAATTATGCATTAAATCATTAAATCAACACTTGATTCAATGATCCGGTCATGTCTCACACAACCGACTAGTATACAATGTATCGGCTTATCGAACCAACGCTTGAATCGATAACTAGGTTATATCGCATACAACCATTCAACACATTGATCGCGAGAATGAAATACGGTATCACATACACGCATTATTCTCTGTCCCGCACATATCTCATATGCGCTCCTATTTCGTTTCGCTTGAGCCAGGAAACCTCTGTGTAGGACTCTAAAGACTCGTCAATACGCCGGCAGCAGATGATGATCATATCAAACACCCACAAGCCGCAAGCGGTCTGCTGAACGTAACGGCCACCCGGGTATTGAGCGATCAGAAGATCGACGAGCAAGCCCGCTCACACTCCAGTGAATCCAACCAGTAACACTACCGTACAGTCTGGTCTCGTCGTCTGATATGTCGCATATCTTGCCTAGGGGTGGTAAACGTCAGACCCCAATAGCTCGATTAGTCGTGTCGATATGAGGTCTATAACAATTCGAGAAACTACTGGTAACACTTACCAGTAAATCTCAGCAACCCTGGCCAGGGATTTCCTGTTATAGCCAATCGAACACAGCGCAACATCAACCCCCTATACCGGGAGAGACGAATCCCCTCCTATCGCTCATTGCCTCCATGTGACTCGGGACTGTACCCAAAAACCACCGTTTTGCATGCCCTCTTGGACGTGGTAAGATGGAAATCAAAGCAAAGTGGGAACCACACAAGACACTATGACGATCTCGGGTCAACAGACTACTCTGTACTAGTGTCACCTGAGAACTGCCATCTGACGTGAGGTATAATACCATCTGGGAGTTCTCGGCGAGTCCGTCCAGTGTACCCAGTCTCTACTGAGCACCCGTATATCATCTCCGATGTCAAACACCGATGGATATGGGATCATCCATCGCCCATCTATATGGGTCGAGAAGGTACACGCTAGTCTACTCTGGTATATCGATGCCCCGTCTCGATATACCCACGACTAGGGACTTTGAAGGATGTACTTATGGACTACCCTGTCCCCACTAGTATGATCCGGATCATAGTCCAGGTAGTCAAGTACACATCCTAAGGGCTTTACCAACATGTAATAGAGAGACAATCTGTGTACACGTTAAGGTAAAGATTAACCAGATAACATACTATCATGTCGAGCAAGAAAGTCCTCCCTATATATGTCCCAGCATCCACTACAATATACATCCTATGTACAGTAATGGCCTCTAGGGCATACATATAACTAACAATCTCCCACTTGCACTAGGGCCATCTGTAGCAGTAGTCGAAGTATCTCATACTCAACCATCCCATAAAAGTCTCTCTCTGGGAATAGGCCTTCGTGAGTGGATCCGCCGTGTTATCCTCTGAGTTTGCTCTCCTTGCCTCGATCACCTTGGAGATCAACCATCTCCATGATCAAGTGATACTGCCTTAGAATATGTCTGGATCACTGATGGGACGGGGGTTCCTGGCATATGCCACAACTCCATTGTCACACAATGGTAGGAACTAAGTTCATCTCATGAACTAATATACATCCAAACAGCCTCTTTGGTAGCATCTTAAGCAGCGATGTATCCAGCCTTTATCGTCTAGTATGTCACGGTATCTAGCTTGGAACTCTTCCAACATACCGTCCCTTTACTGAGGGTAAAGACAATGCCTGCGACTGACATTCAGTCGTCTTTATCACCCTGGAACACTTCCAGTGATTCTCCCCAGGATCGATTGATACCATCTCATTACAACTAGTGAGAATCCTAACATCCAATTAAATCTATCTCATAGATCTAAAACTCAGGATTTAGGAGGTATCACTTTGATCCTATATGGAGAATCATTGTGATAAGCGGAGATTGATCGAGCGTAGCATAGGAAGCTCCATCCCTACCAAGAGTATGTCATCCACGTACTCTACGAGGATCACCACCATACTCCCTACTACCTTTTTGTTTATACAAGGTTCATCTACCATTTTGATGATGTCAAACTCTTTGACTACTACATCGAAACAGACGTTCCAACTCCGCGATGCCTGTTTTATCACATAAAACATCTTGCACACGTTTCCGCTGCTCCCACTGTTTATGAAGCCCTCTGGCTGTGTACTTATAGACGCCCACTTCCAAAACATCATTTTAGAAGAGCTGTCATGACACCCAACCACCAGATATCGTAGTCATGGTATGTACCCGTGGCAAGTAGGATCTGGATGGACTTAAGCATAGCTACTTGAAAAAGGTTTCATCATAATCCACGCCTGGTCAATGATGCAAACTTTTAACAAGTCTAGCTTTGAAAGTCTCAACTTTTCCATCTACACCAAGTAATCTTCTCAAGATATACTTGCTCCTGATGTGGATTTAACCCTTCAGATATAGCAACCAAAGTCCATACTTTGTTGGTGTAAAAGGATTCCATCTCAGATCACTAAGCATCCAGCCATTCTTACAGAGTCTCACTCCTGATGGCCAGCTCGAAGCTAGTTGGGTCATCATCTCATGATGCAATCCTTGCTCCCACTGTCATAGAGAAACCGAAGTATCTCTCAGGTGGGTGAGGAACCCTACTAGATCGGCGGAGAGGCTGAGGTTCATTGGAATCTACTGAATCCTTTGGTTCTGTCAAATCAGAAGCTGCAGTTTGTATAGCTGGAACATTTCCAGTTGTACATAACAGACGTTGCCTCGGGCTTGTCCGGATTTTACTTTTCAGACATAGGCCGGAAAACCCCAAATCTTAAGGAACTTAAGATATGGGATCTTGTTCATCACAGAATACTGCATTTTATACCGCCCATTCTTACGCTCGGTTGTTTATAGGTAGGTGCTTTTAATCCGTGTTTGTTACATATTTGCAGGATACATGTTCTCGGTTCTAAAACGGTGAAATTCATGGAAAACACGACAAAATCCGGGTTCCTGCCAACCACAGATAAAACACGGTCTCCGCTCTTCATCCGTATGCTGCCAGATACCAGTTTAGGAAGACAAAATGTCAAATCAATGTCGTTTTCAGGCACAAGGCTCAATGGTAGCACAAGATCCAAGAGATCTACGCGGAGCTCGAGGCAATCATTCCAAATCTTGACAAAAAGTCCACCTTTCCCTCAACAGAAATTCTGGAAAATTCGTGAAGAAATTATGAAAAAATACAGATACCAGAATAATGTACACTGCAAACCAGGGAAGCACACAAAAACCCATGCCCTAACTCCACAGTAGTGCGGCAGATCCGCGGCATAGGGATGCTTAGGCTGCGGATCCGCAGCCATGCTGGGGAGTCAGGGTATGGGCTTTTGGGGGCAGTTTGGTCTTTACATATGTGTTCTGATGGTTGCCCTAGGTCTTCAACCCTCTGCCTATAAATACTCCAGAATTGAGCTAAACCAAGGGTGATTCTTTGTTCTTCTTTCTTTTTAGGATTTAGTCTTTTTCTTCTTCTTCCTCATTCTTTTTCCATGAAAATTGTAGTGAGAGCTTTTTGAGTGGGAGATCAATGAAGATGAGGGCTTTTTGTATCATTCTCTTTTGTTTCTTCTTCCCCTTGAGATTCTTGCTTTCTCTTGATCATTCAACCTCTTCATTGAGCTTGAATGGTTAAGGGTTAGTTATTGATCTTAAGGGTCGTATTTTCTTATGGAATTAGCGCTTCATTTCACATGCGTTCTCTACCCATCTCTTGATCTTGCAACCTCTTGATTGAGCTTGCAAGTTTAAGGGTTGGCTTTTGATCACATGCTTGTCTTGACTTCTAGTTTCTTGTTCTTTGTATTGCTTTTTATTACTTGCTTATTATTATCTTGCTTTTCTTTCTTGCAATTTATTTCATGCACTTAAATTCATGCACTTAATACTTGTAATCTTTTCTTTTCTTTGTTCTTTTCTTTTGCTCTCCTTTGTTCATTTTGTGAATGGTTGTAATTGTTGTTGTTAAGATGAAATACGGTATTGTAAGTTAATATTTTCCTTCTCATTTCTTTTTCCCGTTATTTTCCATTGAACTCCGCCCAAACCATACGCAAGCGCTGCGTTAGGCACCCTACCCTGACAAGGTAACGGTGATTCCTAACCGCGACCGGTTGCGTTCGGTTTGGCCGGAGGCGAAAGCAAGAGACAAGAACGGAAGGACAAGGGTAAATAAGCCGTATTCCACGAATACTGCGCTTAAATCCCCTAATCCACGTTGTTGCCGATTGCTCTAGCTTCAATTGGTCAAGACTCGGTTCAAAGGTTTTGAGTACGGATTTCTTTAGCTTACAATTTCGTATCTTTTTCTTAACAACTTTATACTTGCAAATAATACACTTAGGATAGTCTCGAACAAACATATACAGATTCTTTATTGACTCGTCTAAGACAAGAAAGGATATAACAACCATCTCCCTGTGGATCGACCCGTGCTCAACCGGCTAGCTGCATAGCGACACCGTCTTGATTGCGGTTAAAACTTTAATTCTTCCAATCAAATGGCGCCGTTGCCGGTGAGACGGTAGCGTATTTTCTTTCTTGTTATTCGGGTTAATATTCTTTTTGTATATATTTAAAAAAAAAATCTTTTTGTTTTTTTTGACCATTTTTGTGGGCAAGAGTGCAGATTTTTGCAAGTTTGCAAACTGCGATTGTGGGGAGCAAAGTGTGCATTCAAGGCAAAGGTGATTACGAAGTACAGTGCCAAAGATCCAGGTAGTTTGACCCGCGCAAGCGAACCTTTCATGCTTACCGGATTTGATTCAACGGGGGTTTACTAACCCAAAACTTAACGGTACGTATTTTACTAACACCTTCTTCTCAAATCCGACGCATCCAATATACTATTCTTTGCAGGATTCTTTGCAAGTTCGCTAGCAAACGCTAAAAATTGACTAACCCGTATTTGTTGCAGTGCCGCACTTAAACTAAAAAAAAGAAAAAAAACAATTTTTTGATTCTTTATAGAATTTTTATTGAATTGTGCATTGCATCAATTAATACGGACTTAAGGGAAAGCGAACCCCACAACATACGGTAAAGGATTTCATCACCTTTTCCGTGGCCCACAAATCACGAACTTGAGCATAACGTTTACCCGCACAAAATTTAAAAGAAACTAGACTTAAGCCTTAAGGACTTCGCGCTCACTAGGAGAAGTTAACTGTGTTTAGAACCTTGCTTAACGGTATATTTTTTACGGGGTGTCTAGGAAAGTGTTAACGGCGAAACCGCCAAAAGAGAAAGGGTTATTTAATTAAGGAACTTCGCGAAAGCGTTGGAAAACCCCCCCCTTATCTCTGTACTTACCTGGCCTCGTGATCAGTGTATCTTGAGCCTGTTTCTCGACACAGTTTTACTTCGACAATCAAGTTCTGGAGCAGGTCTAGTTGACCTAGGTTAACCCTAGAACGATAGGTGTGTGGTATTTTTTGTGTCGTGATTATTTGTGTCCATATTCTTTTTGTGTGTATACTTCATTCTTTTGTTAATATATAACCAAAAAAAAATATCACATTCTTTTCCCCCTCCTTTTCTTTACCTTTCTCTCTCTCTCTACATATCATGGGTACTCCACCTCGCAAAACTCTTGCCGAACTTTGGTACCCACAACCAGACATTACTTCCTACGGTTCTTGTTTTGGTCGAACTTCGAACGATCCATCCATGCCAAAAATTTCTTTGAAAGATCGGATAGACGCGTCTAGGACGAACAACTGGACCCCGCAATCCACTTCGTATCAACCGTTTCAAACATTCACACCTTCTTGCGTTGATACCCCTTTTGAAAATCCAGTTGTAACCCCGAGACCTATGTCTATTGCTGAACGTATTGAACAATCTCGTAGCCGATCTTTCACTCCTTTCACCACTGCAAATTCTTGGGATTAACAATTCCATTCACCTTCCTATCCAGATGTTTATCCTGCTCCTGTCCAGCCATTCAATTCCTACCAATCCTACCCTACTTTTGCACCTTCCCTAGACATTGCTTCAGAACCGCCATTTGGGAGTTTTCAGTATCCAAACAACTTTGAATCTTTGACTGAAACCCCTTTTCAACCCATGTCTAGTCTAGAACAGTCGTTGGAAGACTTTAGGGTAGCGTCAAGCCAACAAATGATGGATTTGAATGCGTCCATGGTCGCCCTCATACAACCTAGTGATCCGGTAGCTAGTTTTCAACTAGCTCCAAATTTTTCAATGTATGATGAGGCGGCAGGACAGGCTGTGAATTTGAGTGGAGAGAGTGAGATGTACCCCCTTCCAAATCAAACCTACCCGTTCCAAATTGAATCCCACAACTCCTGTTTTGAAAGTCTATCGAGTATCCCACATGATTTATCAATTGAAGATAGAATGATGAATGAGTTGTGCGACTTCGTAGTGTTTGATTTGCCCGATTGTGAAGGGTCTCTTCCAAGTGAAACCGATCCTAAACCTTTTGACCTCTACACCTCCACTTTAGAACCTGAATTGATTAATATCCATGCTTTTGTTGAGGTGTCTGAGAATATAGATTTTCACTTAATCGAGGATATTGACGCTGGGAACAATCCGGATGATGAACCCATAGATTTGGCTGAGTTTGTCTCTTCAAATCATCATCCCGAGTCATTAAATGTTTTTCCCGAACTCCATATGCGTCTGGATTTTGATGAAATATGCATGGATGAGCTTAACTTTGAGGAGAATTTTGAGGATATTTTTGAGGATGAAACAGTTCTAGATGATGAGTCGGATTTTCCAATTCATCCTGTTCCTTTCACTAACTGTGTACACCATCCAGAACCCTTAACCGATACCCTTCCTCACCCACTTCCCTCCATCCTTTCCATCGTTCCTACATTGCAAGAAACCGTATCATTTTCACTTCCTGTGTCTGGTTTACCAAGTTCGGCGTACCCATGGTTTCTTACGAATCTTGAGGGATTTGACCCAATCTCTCGACGGGTTAATAGATTAGCACAATCGCTATTTACACATCACTCATCAAAAATTGTGCTAATCTATTCATTCCATTTGCACCCTCAAGTTCGTACTCCCCTTCTTTTTCCCTTCCGCCATTCTTCTTCCTCTCATATACCGAGACCGTATACCACTTCTATCTCCATACGGTCTCGCGTATTCTCCATCTCTTTTCTCTACGCCTTCTTTCACCAGCCATTGCTTTATCACGATAAGATCTTTGAATGGTTGGTGTTAACTTTTGGCCTGTGTAAGGCCTTGTATAGCTTGATACTGTTCTCTTTCCCCCCTAAATCCTGAATTTCAACGCTTAACAGTGGAAACACTGTTTTACTTAAGTTTGGGGGGGACACTTTTTTTGTATATATTTTTTGTATATAATTTGTTTTTAGGGAGCGCCGGCAATTTTGACCCTCTTGTTATAGCCTGACAGTGAGGGCACTGTCAAGTTTAAGTTTGGGGGTGTGCTCGGTAAGCTTTCTTCCTTCGCATTCATTTGTATATTTTACATTTGCATACCTTATTAAAAACCCACAAAAATCGAAAATTTTCCAAAAACATAAAAACTTTATCGTCAAGTTAGCTACTAGGGTAACTTAGATCTTTATTCCGAAAGATTAGTTGATATGATAGAAACAACTAAATTCTAGGCTTAGGAATTGAAAACCCTAAAAATAACCCTCATTCTGTCTAACTTTGGTAAGTATACGTCCTTACAGGTTTTTTTGAGAAATAGGTAATCTTGAGTTCAGTTCTTCAGTTAAGTCAAGATGAAGGGAAAGTATTGATGCTCTACTGAAGGATAAGTCTGAAAAATAGTTTCTTTTCTTAAGTTCAAATTTAGAAAGTATACACCCTACAAACTGCACATACACGCACCTTGAAACTTGGGATAGTAGAGGATACCTAGAAATACTCTTGCCTGAAAGCCTAGTATGAAAAGAAAAAAACGGTATTCAAAGCTAAACACCAAAAGAGCATATTGAAAAATATATCCGGTCTTGAAAAAAAAAAAGAAAAAGAAAAAAAAATAGAATAAAATCAAGACCTGGAGACTGCTATTTACGCTTTAAAGTTCACACATTCAGTAATCGGTCGTTAGTGCCTCAAGAAGCATTAATAGTCGCATGAAAGGTGTGTGAGCAAATCCATCCATCCTTAATGAAAAGAAGTAGTATTAGGTATTAGGGCAAGGGTATTATAACTTGAATTGAATTCTTGAGTGTAGGGGTGCAAATATACACACACGTAGGGGTATACAATCGATGTTTGAATAAAAGACAGAAATAAAGAATAAGACTTGTGTTTTCTATAAAGTTGATAAAAATCCCTAATTTGAGGCCGCACTTTAGAAGGAAAACTCAGGGGAACCAACATCTTTCTAAACTTTTTTGGAACGTATATGATCTAAGAATAAATAGATTAGAGGTGTGAAGCATAAGGGTTGGATATTACTAACTTAGGATGATAGAATTTCTAACGTAAATACTAAACTGTAGGAGTAGACTCAACGTTAACTTATGACACTAGCTTGACGGGATTTTGTGGGTAGTATCCGCTGAAAATCCTCAGGAGACAACACTCCTCCTACTAGGGACACCTAGAGGTTTAACGGCTTGTTGCACGCGCTCAGTGCAATCGCATTCCCTGCGAAAGTGCGGTTATGATTTTATTTTTTGTGAATAATTGGTTTTGCTCGGGACGAGCAAAAGTTATGTTTGGGGGTATTTGTTCATCACAGAATACTGCATTTTATACCGCCCATTCTTACGCTCGGTTGTTTATAGGTAGGTGCTTTTAATCCGTGTTTGTTACATATTTGCAGGATACATGTTCTCGGTTCTAAAACGGTGAAATTCATGGAAAACACGACAAAATCCGGGTTCCTGCCAACCACAGATAAAACACGGTCTCCGCTCTTCATCCGTATGCTGCCAGATACCAGTTTAGGAAGACAAAATGTCAAATCAATGTCGTTTTCAGGCACAAGGCTCAATGGTAGCACAGGATCCAAGAGATCTACGCGGAGCTCGAGGCAATCATTCCAAATCTTGACAAAAAGTCCACCTTTCCCTCAACAGAAATTCTGGAAAATTCGTGAAGAAATTATGAAAAAATACAGATACCAGAATAATATACACTGCAAACCAGGGAAGCACACAAAAACCCATGCCCTAACTCCACAGTAGTGCGGCGGATCCGCGGCATAGGGAGGCTTAGGCCGTGGATCCGCGGCCATGCTGGGGAGTCAGGGTATGGGCTTTTGGGGGCAGTTTGGTCTTTACATATGTGTTCAGATGGTTGCCCTAGGTCTTCAACCCTCTGCCTATAAATACTCCAGAATTGAGCTAAACCAAGGGTGATTCTTTGTTCTTCTTTCTTTTTAGGATTTAGTCTTTTTCTTCTTCTTCTTCATTCTTTTTCCATGAAAATTGTAGTGAGAGCTTTTTGAGTGGGAGATCAATGAAGATGAGGGCTTTTTGTATCATTCTCTTTTGTTTCTTCTTCCTCTTGAGATTCTTGCTTTCTCTTGATCATTCAACCTCTTCATTGAGCTTGAATGGTTAAGGGTTAGTTATTGATCTCAAGGGTCGTATTTTCTTATGGAATTAGCGCTTCATTTCACATGCGTTCTCTACCCTTCTCTTGATCTTGCAACCTCTTGATTGAGCTTGCAAGTTTAAGGGTTGGCTATTGATCACATGCTTGTCTTGACTTCTAGTTTCTTGTTCTTTGTATTGCTTTTTATTACTTGCTTATTATTATCTTGCTTTTCTTTCTTGCAATTTATTTCATGCACTTAAATTCATGCACTTAATACTTGTAATCTTTTCTTTTCTTTGTTCTTTTCTTTTGCTCTCCTTTGTTCATTTTGTGAATGGTTGTAATTGTTGTTGTTAAGATGAAATACGGTATTGTAAGTTAATATTTTCCTTCTCATTTCTTTTTCCCGTTATTTTCCATTGAACTCCGCCCAAACCATACGCAAGCGCTCCGTTAGGCACCCTACCCTGACAAGGTAACGGTGATTCCTAACCGCGACCGGTTGCGTTCGGTTTGGCCGGAGGCGAAAACAAGAGACAAGAACGGAAGGACAAGGGTAAATAAGCCGTATTCCACGAATACCGCGCTTAAATCCCCTAATCCACGTTGTTGTCGATTGCTCTAGCTTCAATTGGTCAAGACTCGGCTCAAAGGTTTTGAGTACGGATTTCTTTAGCTTACAATTTCGTATCTTTTTCTTAACAACTTTATACTTGCAAATAATACACTTAGGATAGTCTCGAACAAACATATACAGATTCTTTATTGACTCGTCTAAGACAAGAAAGGACATAACAACCATCTCCCTGTGGATCGACCCGTGCTCAACCGGCTAGCTGCATAGCGACACCGTCTTGATTGCGGTTAAAACTTTAATTCTTCCAATCAGCTCTTCCCTTTCCATATCACATATGAAGTGGTAGGCAACTGATTTGATCGAAACCCTATTCAATAGGTATGCGACTTCTCAAGTGCATAACCCCCTAAGGAAAAAGGTAACTCAGTAGTACTCATCATAGAGCACACCATATCAAATAGGGTGTATCTGCTCCACCCCGACATACCATCGTGCAATGGTGTATACGGAGGAGTAATGCTGAGAGAGAATCTCATTCTCCTTTAGAATAGTCCAGAAATTCTATGCACAAGTATTCTCCTCCTTGATCTCATCAAAGGACATAATACTTTTACCCGTATTTTGGTTCTCTACTTCTAAATCATATTCTGTGAATATCTCAAAAGGTTCGGACTTGTGTTTCAACAGGAACATATTTCTGAATCTTGAGAGATTATCAGAGAATGTAATAAAGTATAAAGAACCAGTCTTGGCATGTGTAGACAGGGGACCTAACATACATCAACATGTATTATCCCAAGAGTTCACTAACTCTTTCTCTGTTTCCAATAAACAGAGCTATGGTCATTTTATCTTTGTGAGATGACTGGCGAGTTTCACAAGATGTAAATTCAAACTAATTTAAATATGCATCTATATGTAACTCCAGCTAGTCGGGTCGCATTGATATGACCTAGTCTACAATACCTCAAGAAGGATCCGTTCATTTCTGAACTCTTCCTTTTGTGTGTGTTCAGTATACTAAGAACTGTAGTTTGATTTAGAACATTAATTCTTTTAGATAACGTGCCTGAACCGATCAACTTTTGATATAGGAAATGTTCAAAACATTATCCAACAATACAAAATTATATCTTTTCTTTACTAATAAAGAAACTGATATGATTTTGTATATCAGGTTCGGTATCTAATAACATTCGTTCAGAATCAATGTATTGGTAATACAGGGTGACAGTGACCGACAGACTTGGCTGCAACACTTGCCCCGTTTTCTGCCTCATGAAACTTATCACCCGTTCTCAGTTTTTTCTACCCTTTTGTAGCCCTATGTAACATCTTACATATCTGGGATCCTGATCCGGTATCAAATACCCAGGATACGGAGGATACTGAGAAACAGTTCTTTGTAATGAACACACCCGAAGATGATGCATCAGCATGCACTCTCTTCGTTTGGGCGGCACGGGAAATCTGGTATTCCCCAATTTCCTGCTCTGTCTTATAACTATTATAAGTTGGAGCGGGACCAACGTTCCCCAGCTCAGTATAACAAGCGGGTTCGGTCAATAATCCGTTTTATTATCTTGATTAAGGCGTGACATGGTCGCTACCAGGAGAGAGAGAGAAGAAAACACTCAGCGTGCGCTCTTGCAAGAATAGATTGGTTATTATTTTATCTAATCTGGATGGCTCCCACTGCTTTTTATCAAATCTTCCTTCAAACCCTAAAAGGAAAGACTAGCCGGGATTAATTACACACTACAAGTTCGCCAATCTTTCAGCCAGGTCAGTGTCGGTACTTTAAGGGAGGTCCCCCGTGCTTTCGCACGAACCTAATTAATGTAAACCTCGTTTTCCCAGAGGCGTAACCTCGTTAACACCTTTCTAGACACCTACTTGATCGGCTAATTGTAATGTATAAAACTCTCCCAGGAGTAACAATTACACGCAGCGGGTATCGGGATCCAACTATCTCATAGAAGGTATGCAATCTCATAGCAAATTTCAACACATGAAATTCCCGATAATATTTTGCCCCTAGCGTGCTATGACCTTGACGAAAGCCAACAAACCATAGCCCGCTAGTCAAGTTCAACCCGTACATTTCTTAATCGAATTAAACCCACCCGCACGACCCTTGACGAAAGCCAACAAAGCTTCACGACTACCCTAATCCAATCGCATCGTATGGTAGCAGATAAGCAGCATATAGCTACCGCACACTGCACCTTGACGAAAGCCAACAAATGCAGCACGAATACTATATACAACTTATCTGAAATGATGGAGTGCTACGACAGCTTTTTCTGAGAACCTATTACGTAATGAACTTGATATCGTTGTAGAATCAAATGATTTTAAAATGGAGTGTTTTTTAGGCTTTTCTAGTTTTGCTAAAGGAGTCACTCCCGGTGAAGGGATCGTCGGTCCTTTCCTCGTCGAATGAGGTGCGTGATATATTATATATATCTCTGTGCAAAGCAAAAACTCTTAAAAGCAATCAAAAGACAAACCGAGGGTGTAGCATCTGCCAGTTATTGCTAAAGGAGTCACTCCCGGTGAAGGGATCTCGGTCCTTTCCTTATCGAATAAGGTGCAGGATATATCGTATATACCGCTGTGCAAAGCAAGAACTGTAGCTACCCTTTTTATTTTTGAAATTCGATTCTACAACATCTTAGGTTTCTTTTATTTCATTAATCTCATTAATGAAGTCCCATCATTTAAGTACCTAAACATCATAGATAAATACGACGTACACTTATGCCATCCGCATTCGCCTCGATGTCCCCTCGTGCACCGTTAGGTTAGGTAACTAACGACAGAGCGGGGCAGGGCTAGCGCGGGTGTAAAACATAAGTAACGCCTATATAATATATCATATATACTATATACTGTATCTATCACAGAATATCACATGATCACATCACAGATATCGCAGCAGAAGAATCATATGAAATATTGGATATACTAGGACGTCCGTGTTTTCAATACGAGCCAGTATAAAACACGGATTCCACGGTCGTGATGAATAGCCAAACCCACACCCCTAGACCCCTACGAGAGCGGCAAGCAACCCTACCAATTCTGGAGTTAGGAGACCCGGACTTGACTCCTCGAGTTGGTCTCCCACTGGACTCCAGAACCCGGTTACTTGTGCTCCCCTCCTTGGGTCTATCCGAGTGCGGAAAAGTAAATAATATACAAAAGGTGACAACTTCCGCAACCTAGAAGTGCCCCAATAAAAGAATATTACATACAAGTTTTTACATGAATGAAAATGAAAAACACTCATCTCACATTAAAACCCCCGGCTATTCGAACACGACGATCCAATATAACATATCCAGCAACACATAACATCACATGTCATCAGCGTAAGTAAACATGCGTATCCCAATTGTCGTTGACATATAGCAACGAAACCGGCGATATCACATATTACACTTACGCTCACAGAAAAGAAAGTGTAAAACTACAACAGTTGGAATCCGCAATCTCTTCAGACATCGCATGCCTGACCAAATGAATTCTTTAGACATCGCATGCCTAACAATTATAAACCCCGCATTTTAGTCTTATTATCGAAAACACTTTTCAATATCAAGTCGGGCAATTCAACAAGATTCCCGACAATCTGATCGAATGCTCGTCGCAAACTTTAGTAGGCGGCCGCACCCCCGACGCCGTCGACGAAGTGCACCAAGGCGGAACACCGCTACCGGGAGCACCCGAACGGATGCTTTTTGTGACGGGGTTGTCCTACAGTCACTTGGTCGGGGCTATGGAGTGAGGTTGTCTATTAAGTTTACCCGGCGAGAATCCGCGTACGCTACGTGATTGCGACGGACTTTTGATCACATCAAAATTCCGTGGCAACCGATCAAGTGAGACTAAACTGCTATGTTTATAACATTCATTCAGTTATCACATAACTACTTGTGAATTCCAATTATTGTATCCCATTCCGGATAAATAGAAAATGTCAAACTTTCCGATCGAACAATCGAACACCTAAGTTTTCCCGATACAGATCAACACATGAAACAAGTCTAAAAACATTCAGTTCGTGCCTCAGTACCAACGGTCCAGCCGTAGAAGGGTCAAGCCAACGCCTCACATGTGGCACGCCGTACTGCCCCAAACCCGAAGGTTCAAAGGGCAGTTCAAGACGGTCACATAATCGAGTTAAGGTTTGTTGTCTTCTAGAGGGTCCATCGAGTTACTTGCACTACTTAGAACGTCTTTAAACTACGGAAAAATCCAACACTTGGAAATTTTCCGGCAGGGGAAAAATTGGGTATTTATATCCGGTCGAACTTTTTAACATATTCTAAAATTATCCGGAAAGCCAAATAGAAAAAAATTGATACTCCGATCGAAACACTGAAACCCCAAAACTACCTCAGAAAATTCAACTCATGAATAAACAATAAAATATCCCAGAAAATACAGCATTAAAATATAGGAATTACTGTGCTATTTTCAAGTAGTGACGTGACAACTTAGCCGCGGAACCGTCGCACAAGCCATGCTTGTGCCGCGGTTCCGCCGCACTGTAGACGAATTGGACTCTCGAACTTCACAGTAATTCATCAATTTCCCTGCTGAATTTTTTGCATATTTTTATTTTTGAAAAAGACCAGATTCCAGAAATTGTCCAGAGAGCATGGAAATTTTGCGGTTTCGGTTCGTTCGGACTTCAAACTCCGTCTAAACTTCGCCTAAGGCTCTAGCTAGTCTCTGATACCACTGTAGGGTTCCTAGACACACCAAGGAGGTCTCACAAGGCATCAACCATGCCAATTTACAAAAATTACGGTGCCGAGAAACCCTAATACGGACCGTTGGCTAGAATTTTAGGCGATAAAATGAAACTAGTTAACACTTAACTACAAGTACGGATATACAACCTTTGTAGATCCGGTGCTCCACCTCCATGGCTCCGTGATGGTGTCTCCTCGCTGTCCAAAACGGATCCCGGGCTCTAGCGTCGGCTTTATCGGAGAAGAAGCGGGCTAGGTCATCGACGACGATGCCGAAGATGATCTACGTCGAGGCATCGCTAGATCAAGCTCCAACTTCACCAAGCTTTGAAATCTTGTAAAGGAAACACCCTATACTTCTTGGCAAGAGATAGAGGATGAAGAAATAGGAAGTGGGTAGACTTTAGAATTGGATTTCTCACTTGATTTCTTCACTTGCCGTTGTTGTAGCAAGCTTTCTTCATGGAAGAAGAAGATGAATAAGAAGAAGATGATGATATGATAAGTATTTAGAAAATAGAAAATAAAAGAATACTTATCATAATCAACCATGGTCAAGTGTAGAGAATTAACTAAGGTTAGATGAGTGGTTAGGGTTAGAGAAGAGACAAGAATGGTGGACTTGTTCAAAGCTTCAAGAAGCTTCAAATAAAACAAAATAAGTAACCATTCTTTTCTCTTTATCTTTTCTAAATGAAATAAATAAATAAATAAATGAGAAAAGGAAATGAAACCCTAACCACTTATGTAACCATGGTTTAATTCTTTACACAAACCCAAACTAGCATGTATCATCAAACATGATACAAACTTATGTACAAAAGTATATCACATATACAATGTGTACAATCCAAGTGAGAAAATCCATTTAAAGTGAACCAATACTAGTTAATGCAAAGTAATATATCAAATATATAATTATGCATTAAATCATTAAATCAACACTTGATTCAATGATCCGGTCATGTCGCACACAACCGACTAGTATACAATGTATCGGCTTATCGAACCAACGCTTGAATCGATAACTAGGTTATATCGCATACAACCATTCAACACATTGATCGCAAGAATGAAATACGGTATCACATACACGCATTATTCTCGGTCCCGCACATATCTCATATGCGCTCCTATTTCGTTTCGCTTGAGCCAGGAAACCTCTGTGTAGGACTCTAAAGACTCGTCAATACGCTGGCAGCAGATGATGATCATATCAAACAACCACAAGCCGCAAGCGGTCTGCTAAACGTAATGGCCACCCGGGTATTGAGCGATCAGAAGATCGACGAGCAAGCCCGCTCACACTCCAGTGAATCCAACCAGTAACACTACCGTACAGTCCGGTCCCGTCGTCTGATATGTCGCATATCTTGCCTAGGGGTGGTAAACGTCAGACCCCAATAGCTCGATAAGTCGTGTCGATATGAGGTCTATAACAATTCGAGAAACTACTGGTAACACTTACCAGTAAATCTCAGCAACCCTGGCCAGGGATTTCCTGTTATAGCCAATCGAACACAGTGCAACATCAACCCCTATAACGGGAGAGACGAATCCCCTCCTATCGCTCATTGCCTCCATGTGACTCAGGACTGTACCCAAAAACCACCGTTTTGCACGCCCTCTTGGACGTGGTAAGATGGAAATCAAAGCACAGTAGGAACCACACAAGACTCTATGACGATCTCGGGTCAACAGACTACTCTGTACCAGTGTCACCAGAGAACTGCCATCTGACGTGAGGTATAATACCATCTGGGAGTTCTCGGCGAGTCCGTCCAGTGTACCCAGTCTCTACTGAGCACCCGTATATCATCTCCGATGACAAACACCGATGGATATGGGATCATCCATCGCCCATCTATATGGGTCGAGAAGGTACACGCTAGTCTACTCTGGTATATCGATGCCCCGTCTCGATATACCCACGACTAGGGACTTTGAAGGATGTACTTATGGACTACCCTGTCCCCACTAGTATGATCCGCATCATAGTCCAGGTAGTCAAGTACACATCCTAAGGGCTTTACCAACATGTAATAGAGAGACAATCTGTGTACACGTTAAGGTAAAGATTAACCAGATAGCATACTATCATGTCGAGCAAGAAAGTCCTCCCTATATATGTCCCAGCATCCACTACAATATATATCCTATGTATAGTAATGGCCTCTAGGGCTTACATATAACTAACAAGGCGAAGTCTAGACGATGTTTGAAACCCGATCGAACCCGAAAACCCAACTCTTTGATGCTCTCTGGACTTTTTCTAAAAACTGGGATTTTTCCAGATTAAAAATTCCTAAAAAATTTAGCAGGAAATTGTAAGAATTACTGTGCAAATACGACACTGTTTGGAGCTTAAACAGCCGCGGAACCGCGGCAAGAGCTGGCTCGTGCGGCGGTTCCGCCGCCACTTGATGACGTCAGCCCTAACTATTTGCACTGTAATTCCTATTTAACAGTGCTGAGTTCTCTGGGTATTTTTAAATTTTATTCAAGAGTTGAATTTTCTGGGGTTGTTTTGGGGATTCGGTGTTTCGATCGGAGTATCAGATTTTGTTTATGTGGCTTTCCGGATAAATTTTAGAATATGTTAAAAAGTTCGACCGGATATAAATACCCAATTTTTCCCCTGTCGGGAAATTTCCAAGTGTTGGATTTTTCCGTAGTTTAACGACGTTCTAAGTAGTGCAAGTAACGCGATGGACCCTCTAGAAGACAACAAACCTTAACTCGATTATGTGACCGTCTTGAACTGCCCTTTGAACCTTCGGGTTTGGGGCAGTACGGCGTGCCACATGTGAGGCGTTGGCTTGACCCTTCTACGGCTGGACCGTTGGTACTGAGGCACGAACTGAATGTTTTTAGACTTGTTTCATGTGTTGATCTGTATCGGGAAAACTTGGGTGTTCGATTGTTCGATCGGAAAGTTTGACATTTTCT
Organism: Agapanthus africanus; assembly: GCA_030015575.1. Classification (NCBI taxonomy): domain Eukaryota; kingdom Viridiplantae; phylum Streptophyta; class Magnoliopsida; order Asparagales; family Amaryllidaceae; genus Agapanthus; species Agapanthus africanus. The sequence goes on from CM057339.1 coordinate 537,995,891, forward strand.
ATTTTATCCGGAATGGGATACAATAATTGGAATTCACAAGAAGTTATGAGATAACTGAATGAATGTTATAAACATAGCAGTTTAGTCTCACTTGATCGGTTGCCACGGAATTTTGATGTGATCAAAAGTCCGTCGCAATCACGTAGCGTACGCGGATACTCGCCGGGTAAATTTAATAGACAGCTACACCCCATAGCCCCGACCAAGTGACTGTAGGAGAACCCCGTCGCCGAAATCATCCGTTCGGGTGCTCGCGGCAGCGGTGTTCAGCCTTGGTGCACTTCGTCGACGGCGTCGGGGGTGCGGCCGCCTACTAAAGTTTGCGACGAGCATTCGATCAGAATGTCGGGAATCTTGTTGAATTTCCCGACTTGATATTGAAAAGAGTTTTCGATTTTGAGACTAAAATGCAGGGTTTATAATTGTTAGGCATGCTATGTCTAAGTAATTCATTTGATTAGGCATGCGATGTCTATGAAGGTTGCGGATTCCAACTTTTGTAGTTTTACACTTTCTTTTCTGTGACCGTAAGTGTAATATGTGATATCGCCGGTTTCGTTGCTATATGTCAACGACAATTGGGATGCGCATATTTACTTACGTTGATGACATGTGATGTTATGTGTTGCTGGATATGTTATATTGGATCGTCGCGTTTTGAATAGCCGGGGGTTTTATGTGAGATGAGAGTTTTTCATTTTCATTCATGTAAAATTTATTGTATGTACTATTCTTTTATTGGGGTACATCCAGGTTGCGGAAGATGTCACCGTTTGTATATTATTTACTTTTCCGCACTAGGATAGACCCAAGGAGGAAGGCACAAGTAACCGGGTTCTGGAGTCCAGTGGGAGGCCAACTCGAGGAGTCGAGTCCGGGTATCCTAACTCTAGAATTGGTAGGGTTGCTTGCCGCTCTCGTAGGGGTCTAGGGGTGTGGGTTTGGCTATTCATCGCGACCGTGGAATCCGTGTTTTATACTGGCTCGTATTGAAAACACGGACGTCCTAGTGTATCCAATATTTCATATGTTTCTTCTGCTGCGATATCTGTGATGTGATCATGTGATGTTCTGTGATAGATGCAGTATATAGTATATATGATATATTATATAGGCGTTACTTATGTCTTACACCCGCGCTAGCCCTGCCCCGCTCTGTCGTTAGTTACCTAACCTAACGGTGCATGAGGGGACATCGAGGCGAATGCGGATGGCATAAGTGTACGTCGTATTTATCTGTGATGTTTAGGTATTTAAATGATGGGACTTCATTAATGAGATTAATGAAATTAAAAGAAACCTAAGATGTTGTAGAATCGAATTTCAAAATAAAACAGGTAGCTACAGTTCTTGCTTTGCACAGCGGTATATATGATATATCCTGCACCTTATTCGATGAGGAAAGGAACGAGATCCCTTCACCGGGAGTGACTCCTTTAGCAATAACTGGCAGATGCTACACACTCGGTTTGTCTTTTGATTGCTTTTAAGAGTTTTTGCTTTGCACAGTGATATATGTGATATATCCCGCACCTCATTCGATGAGGAAAGGACCGACGATCCTTTCACCAGGAGTGACTCCTTTAGCAAAACTAGAAAAGCCTCAAAAACACTCCATTTCAAAATTCATTCGATCCTACAACGATATCAAGTTCATTACGCAATAGGTTTTCAGAAAAACCTGTCGTAGCCCTCCGTCATTTCAGATAAGTAGTAGTTAGTATTCGTGCTGCGTTTGTTGGCTTTTGTCAAGGCGCAGTGTGCGGTAGCTAACTGGTGCTTATCTGCTTATGCATATGATGCAGATTGGGTTAGGGTAGTCGTGCGACCTTGTTGGCCTTTGTCAAGGGCCGTGCGGGTGGGTTTAATTCAATCAGGAAATGACGGGTTGAACTTGACTAGCATCCTATGGTTTGTTGGCCTTTGTCAAGGTCATAGGAGGTTAGGGGCAAAATATTATCGGGAATTTCAAGTGTTGAAATTTGCAATGAGATTGCATACCTTCTATGAGATAGTTGGATCCCGATACCCGCTGCGAGTAATTGTTACTCCTGGGAGAGTTTTACACATTACAATTAGCCGATCAAGTAGGTGTCTAGAAAGGTGTCAACGGGGTTACGCCTCTGGAAAAACGAGGTTTACATTAATTAGGTTCGTGCGAAAGCACGGGGGGCCTCCCTCAAAGTACCGACACTGGCCTGGCTGAAAGATTGGCGAACTTGTAGTGTGTAATTAATCCCGGCTAGTCTTTCCTTTTAGGGTTTGAAGGAAGATTTGATAAAAAGCAATGGGAGCCATCTTGATTAGATAAAATAATAACCAATCTATTCTTGCAAGAGCGCACGCTGAGTGTTTTCTTCTCTCTCTCTCTCTCCTGGTAGCGATCATGTCACGCCTTAATTAAGATAATAATACGGATATTTGACCGAACCCGCTTGTTATACTGAGCTGGGGAACGTTAGTCCCGCTCCAACTAATAATTGTTATAAGACAGAGCAGGAAATAGGGGAATACCAAGATTCCCATGCCGCCCAAACGAAGAGAGTGCATGCTGATGCATCATCTTCGGGTGTGTTCATTATACAGAACTGTTTCTCAGTATCCTCTGCATCCTTGGTATATGATACCAGATCAGGATCCCAGATATGTAATCTGTTACATAGGGCTGCAAAAAGGTAGAAAAACTGAGAACGGGTGATAAGTTTCATGAGACAGAAAACGGGGCAAGTGTTGCAGCTAAGTCTGTTGGTCACTGTCACCCTGTATTACCAATACATTGATTCTGAACGAATGTTATTAGATACCGAACCTGATATACAAAATCATATCAGTCTCTTTATTAGTAAAGAAAGGATATAATTTTGTATTGTTGGATAATGTTTTGAACATTTCCTATATCAAAAGTTGATCGGTTCAGGCACGTTATCTAAAAGCATTGATGTTCTAAATCAAACTACAGTTCTTAGTATATGGAACACACACAAGAGGAAGAGTTCAGAAATGAACGAATCCTTCTTGAGGCATTGTAGACTAGGTCATATCAATGCGACCCGACTGGCTAGAGTTACATAAAGATGCATATTTAAATTAGTTTGAATTTACATCTTGTGAAACTGGCCAGTCATGTCACAAAGATATGATGACCATAGCTCCGTTTATTGGAAACAGAGAAAGAGTTAGTAAACTCTTGGGATGATACATGATGATGTATGTAGGTCCCCTGTCTACACATGCCAAGACTGGTTCTTTATACTTCATTATATTCTCTGATAATCTCTCAAGATTCAGACATATGTTCCTGTTGAAACACAAGTCCGAACCTTCTGAGATATTCACAGAATATAATATAGAAGTAGAGAACCAAAATGGGTATAAGTATTATGTCCTATGATGAGATCAGGGAGGAGAATACTTGAGCATGGAATTCTTGGACTTTTCTAAAGGAGAATGAGATTCTCTCTCAGCATTACTCCTCCGTATACACCATTGCACAATGGTATATCGGGGTGGAGCAGATACACCCTATTTGATATGGTATGCTCTATGATGAGTACTACTGAGTTACCTATTTCCTTTTGGGAGTTATGCACTTGAGAAGCTGCATACCTATTGAATAGGGTTCCAATCAAATCAGTTGCCTACCATTTCATATGTGATATGGAAAGGGAAGAGCCCATGTCTTAAGCTAGTTAAGATTTGGGGTTGTCCGGCTTATGTCTAAAAGCAAAATCCGGACAAGCTCGAGGCACGGTCTGTAATGTAGAACTGGAAAGGTTCCAGCTATACAAACTGCAGCTGATGATTTGATAGAACCAAAGGATTCAGTAGATTCCAACGAACCTCAGCCTCTCCGCCGATCTAGTAGGGTTCCTCACACACCTGAGAGATACTTCGGTTTCTCTATGACAGTGGGAACGAGGATTGCATCATGAGATGATGACCCAACTAGTTTCGAGCTGGCCATCAGGAGTGGGACTCAGTAAGAATGGCTGGATGCTTAGTGATCTGAGATGGAATCCATGCACACCAGCAAAGTATGGACTTTGGCTGCTAAATCTGAAGGGTTAAATCCCCATCAGGAGCAAGTAAATCTTGTGAAGATTACTTGGTGTAGATGGAAAAGTTGAGACTTTCAAAGCTAGACTTGTTAAAGGTTTTCGTCATCGACCAGGCGTGGATAATGATGAAACCTTTTCCAGTGCCTATGCTTAAGTCCATCCGGATCCTACTTGCCACGGCTACATACCATGACTACGATATCTGGTGGTTGGGTGTCATGACATCTTTTCTAAATGATGTTTTTGAAGAGGGCGTCTATAAGTACACAGCCAGAGGGCTTCGTAGACAGTGGGAGCAGCGGAAACGTGCACAAAATGCTTTATAAGATGAAGCAGGCATCGCGGAGTTGGGACATCTGTTTTGATGAATTAGTCAAAGAGTTTGACATCATCAAAATGGTAGATGAACCTTGTATAAACAAAAAGGTAGTAGGGAGTATGGTGATGATCCTCGTATGGTACGTGGATGCCATACTCTTGATAGGGAAAGAGTTTCGTATGCTACGCTCGATCAATCTCCGCTTATCACAAGGATTCTCCGTATAAGATCAAATTGATACCTCCTAAATCCTGGGTTTTGGATCTTTGAGATAGATCTAATTGGATGTTAGGATACTCACTAGTTGTAGTGAGATGGTATCAATCGATCCTGGGGAGAATCACTGGAAGGGTTCCAGGGTGATAAAGACGACTGAATGTCAGTCACAGGCATTGTCTTTACCCTCAGTAAAGGGACGGTATGTTGGAAGAGTTCCAAGCTAGATACCGTGGCATACTAGCCGATAAAGGCATGATACATCGCTACTTAAGATGCTACCAAAGAGGCTGTTTGGGTGTATAATGGTTCATGAGATGAACTAGGTTCCTACCATTATGTGACAATGGAAGTGTGGCTTTGGCCCGGGAACCCCGGTCCCATCAGTGACCCAGACATATTCTAAGGCAGTATCACCTGATCATGGAGATGGTTGATCTCCAGGGTGATCGAGGTTAGGAGAACAGACTCAGAGGACAACACGACGGATCCACTCACGAAGGCCTATTCCCAGAGAGAGACTTTTATGGGATGGTTGAGTATGAGATACTACAACCACTGCTACAGATGGACCTAGTGCAAGTGGGAGATTGTTAGTTATATGTATGCCCTAGAGGCCATTACTGTACATTGGATGTATATTGTAGTGGATGCTGGGACATATATAGGGAGGACTTTCTTGCTCGACATGATAGTATGCTATCTGGTTGCTCTTTACCTTAACGTGTACACAGATTGTCTCTCTATTACATGTTGGTAAAGCCCTTAGGATGTGTACTTGACTACCTGGACTATGATGCGGATCATACTAGTGGGGACATGGTAGTCCATAAGTACATCCTTGAAAGTCCCAAGTCGTGGGTGTATCGAGATGGGGCATCGATATACCAGAGTAGACTAGCGTGTACCTTCTCGACCCATACAGATGGGCGATGGATGATCCCATATCCATCGGTGTTTGACATCAGAGATGATGTACGGGTGCTCAGTAGAGACTGGGTACACTGGACGGACTCGCCGAGAACTCCCAGATGGTATTATACCTTACGTCAGATGGCAGTACTCAGGTGACACTGGTACAGAATAGTCTGTTGACCCGAGATCGTCATAGAGTCTTGTGTGGTTCCCACTGTGCTTTGATTTCCACCTTACCACGTCCAAGAGGGCGTGCAAAACGGTGGTTTTTGGGTACAGTCCCGAATCACATGGAGGCAATGAGCGATAGGAGGGGATTCGTCTCTCCCGGTATAGGGAATTGATGTTGCGCTGTGTTCGATTGGCTATAACCGGAAATCCCTGGACAGGGTTGCTGAGATTTACTGGTATGTGTTACCAGTAGTTCCTCGAATGGTTATAGACCTCATATCGACACGACTTATCGAGCTATTGGGGTCTGACGTTTACCACCCCTAGGCGAGATATGCGACATATCAGACGACGAGACCGGACTGTACAGTAAGTGTTACTGGTTGGATTCACTAGAGTGTGAGCGGGCTTGCTCGTCGATCTTCTGATCGCTCAATACCCGGGTGGCCGTTACGTTTAGCAGACCGCTTGCGGCTTGTGGGTGCTTGATATGATCATCACCTGCTGCCGGCGTATTGACGAGTCTTTAGAGTCCTACACAGAGGTTACCTAGCTCAAGCGAAACGAAATAGGAGCGCATATGAGATATGTGCGGGACCGAGAATGATACCAGTATGTGATACTGTATTCGATTCTCGCGATTTGTGACATTGATCGGTTATATGCGATATAGCCGGGTTATCGGATCAAGTGTTGATTCGATAAGTTGTTACTGTTGATATTAGTCGGTTATATGCGATATGACCGGATCATTAAATCAAGTGTTGATTTAATGATTTAATGCATAATTATATATTTGATATATTACTTTGCATTAACTAGTATTGGTTCACTTTAAAGGGATTTTCTCACTTAATGTGCAAGTTGTATATGTGATATACTTTTGTGCACATGTTTGTATCATGTTTGATGATACATGCTCATTTGGTTAAGTGTAAAGAATTAAACCATGGTTAAGTTGATGATTTGGGTTTTGCTTATTCTTTTATTTATTTGTTTACTCATTTTTGATAAATATATAAGAATGGTGGCTTTGTTTGTTTTTTAGTTGAACATTCATGAAGCTTTGACTAAGTCATCATTCTTATCTCTTGCTTAACCCTAACCATTTGAACTAACCCTAGTTGATTCTCTACACTTAACTATGGTTGAGAATATGATAAGAAGGAATTCTTTTTGTTTATAAAAATAACACTTATCATATTCTTCATCATCTTCTTCTTCTTCACTTCAAGAAAAAGCTTGATAGCTTTAATGGGAAAGTGAGAAAAAGAGTGAGAAATCCAATTCTAAAGTGAACCCATCTCCTATTTCTTCATCCTCTACCTTTTGCCAAGTAGTAGAGTGTGTTTTATTCACAAGTTTCATGACTTGGTGAAGTTGGAGCTTGATCTAGCGATGCCTCGACGTAGATCATCTTCGGCATCGTCGTCGATGACCTAGCCCGCTTTTTCTCCGATGAAGCCGATGCTAGAGTCATGGTTCGATTTGGACAGCGGAGAGGACTTCATCATGGAGCTATGGAGGTGGAGAAATGGATCTACAAAGGTTGTATTTCCGTTCTTTTAGTTTAGTTGTAAACTAGTTTCATTTTATCGCCTAAAATTCTAGCCAACGATCTTGTTAGGGTTTCTCGGCACCGTTAAAATTGTAAATTGGCATGGTTGATGCCTTGTGAGACCTCTAGTGTGTGTCTAGGAACCTTTCAGAGTGTACAATAGGTAGGTGCACAAGTATGAGTGTACAACATGTATGTGCACAAGTATGAGTGTACAATAGGTATGTGTACAAGTATGAGTATACAATATATGAGTATACGAGTATGAGTGTACAATAGGTATGTGCACAAGTATGAGTGTACAACAGGTTGGTGCACAAGTATGAGTGTACAACATATATGTGCACATGTATGAGTGTACAATAGGTATGTGCACAAGTATGAGTATACAATATGTGAGTACGCGAGTATGAGTGTACAATAGGTATGTGCACAAGTATGAGTATACAATATGCGAGTACGCAAGTATGAGTGTTGTACGCAAGTATGAGTGTATAATAGGTATGTGTAAAAGTATGAGTATAAAATATGTGAGTACACGAGTATGAGTGTTCAAAAGGTATGTGCACAAGTATAAGTATACAGTATGTGAGTACACGAGTATGAGTATACAATAGGTATGTGCACAAGTATGAGTATACAATATGTGAGTTCACAAGTATGAGTGTACAATAGGTATGTGCAAAAGTATGAGTATACAATATGTGAGTACACAAGTATGAGTGTACAATAGGTATGTGCAAAAGTATGCCATGCAAGGGATCATATCCTGAATGCAACAGTCCTACAGTATAGTGACATGGCAATTATCGATGATGAAGTGTGTGAGCCGACATGCAGGTGTACGTGGAACATATGCATCATCGATAATGGTGCTGGTGTCCTAACAACATGGTTTTGATATAACAATAAACATATTGAACATGCAATGCGATGCAACCAGTAAGAATATGCGGCAAATGAATAATAAGCACAACAATGCAGAATCTACATCAATGTATATATGTCATACTGTTTTGCCATTTGAAAGAAAACGAATTGGGGTTTTTAGGAAAATAAGGGCTACGGTGTTTTCAAGAAAAGGTGAGTCTTTTGAAAATATTCGTAGAATCCCTTTGCCTGTCTTTAAAATACTCCTGATTCGTTAGGTTTTGAAATAGGTATGACATCGGCCTAGCCTAACATCTACTAGCAAAATTACAGCTCTAACTAACAAGTCAATCAGGAGGGGTATGGAAACCACCTAAATCTGAGTCGATATATATATATATATATATATATAATAATCGGTGATCCCGCCTCTAAGGTACCGCGTACGATACAATATCATATGACATCCTCGAGTCATGTGTGCGGATCTATCGTCAATATAAAGCTTGTACGGTAAATCATCGTACGACATCCCAAAAGCTGGGTACGGGTCAATATCACATTCATCTCATCAATTATCTGGTATACTTATCATCATATCTCATGATCTGGGGTACTGATCTAAGTCTAGTACAAATCGATACCTTCTATATAATATATATGCGTGTGTGAAACACACGTCCAAAGGCCCGCTAAAATCTCATGTCGTATCCCAAATACGAATCACATCATATCACTGATCTCATGGCACTATGCCCAATCTCATCGACTCATCTCCAAATATCATACACTATCCTCATCATCCAGGTATAAGTATAACAAGCAAGCATGTGTGTGTGTGGGTGTAAACCTATTCTAGGATTCGCAACTAGGAAACTATACTAGTTTACTTCTAAACCCTAATCTATCCATAGTACACCTAATCACATCTAGAATATCCATATCACGCTTAACGCTATTATACTTATATATATAGTATATTTATAGTATACTAAACTTCGAACTGCGGGGGTGCTATATGCCATCCACCCGACTTCTCCCGTAGATATAATCTACTCATATTGTATCCTGCGTGTCGGTGTAGATGTCGCCTTCATCTTCTTCATCGTATGAATCCCTCGAGAAGGTACCTACAAGATAACACAGTCGCAAATGCACCTTAAAATCACATCGAGAAAACCAAACGACGCGCTAAGGCCTATAGGTTAGAACCTATGGACTACGCTTTCAAAACCATCAAACAACTCTCGACGTCGTCGTGCAAACGTCAAGTGATCTAGGTAAAACACAAATACGCAAATCCAGAATTTAAAATACGCAAAACGAAACTCCGAATCAAAACAGCAACTCAAGAAAAAGGCTCCAGATTTTACCCTAGGTCAAATTGGTCAATTTTGCATATGCCAGGGGTCTAATTTACTGGAGATGAGGACATGGAAGAAACACGAACCCAAATGGGCCAGGTCTGGCCGCAATTTGCGTCCAGAGGGATTAAATCTGCGGCCGTAGTATGGAGTCAGGGGCTGGGGTCTTGGGGTTAGCTTCCTAGGTTCCTGCACATCTCTTTGTGTTAGCAAAATAATTTTCAGAGTCTCCGAGTGATAGCAGATTTCAGTTAACCCTCACAGAATCCACAAATTTCCGATATCGGCTTTTCGAAATCCGTATTCTGGGGTTCTAGTCTCTGGTTTAGGTCTGAATTCTAGCACTAGGGGGTTTGTGTGGCCTCTACTGAGCTCAATTTTCCTTTACAACTCAAGAATTCCAAAACCCTTAACTAGAATTTTCCTAAGTCCACTAAACCACTCAATATCGACATGAAACATGTATGTATGCATAAGAAATTAAAAAACTACACTAATGGTGCAGAAATTACCTCCTTTGGCAACTCAAGAATTTTCTTGAGTTGCTCAAAGTGTCCAAAATTTGATTTTTCTTGGTCCAATGTGCTTCCTTTGAGATTGTGAACAATTTTGATGAAAAGGAGATGGGGTTTTGAGGTGTTTATTGAAGTGATTTTGAGGGGGTTGAAGATGGAGGAGGGGGAGGCAGCAGCAGAAGCAGCAAGGAGAGAGGAGGGGAAGGAAATGAATGAAGAAATGGAGAGGGGGTGGCATCATGACAAGGGTTGACCCTCACCCACTCTTTCTCTCTTTAACCCATACTTCATATTATATTCTTTTCCTTTTCTTTTCTTTTCTTTTCCCCTCTCTAATAAATCAATAACCATGCTATAAAACATGTAGGAAAGCCAAGAAAAAGTAACAAGTGTAAAAATGATATGGTGCATGTTTTGCACAAAATATGCTAAAAATTAGATTAGCGATTTTTAATCGCGATTAGCACTAAATTAGCATATAATTAATCATAAAAACTTAAAATTTGCATAATTCACATAAAACACCCTCTTTTAATAATTTCTATAATTTTCCAAATTTTCCCCATTTATCGGTATTTAATTATACCGCCTTATTTAAAATATTCAATATTATATTATTAAATTTTAAAAATTCCCCAAAAATAATATTTTATTTTTTTGAAATGTTACAGTCTTCCCCGTTAAATAAATTCAGTCCCCGAATTTAAATTTAAACCCCTCAAATACTAAAACATTTCAGTAAAAGTCCAAGTCGTCGGGGCTCCGAAATCATCAATGGATAAAACGCATCATAGCGCAATGCCTGCGCATGAACAATGAGCAGATAACTCAGAATCAAAACTCCATCAAGCATCTCGCAATCATCGGAGTCATGGTAAAGACACGAATGTCAAGTCCAAAACAAAACCAATATGATATACATCAAAATTATACATGTAGACATCAATCTATGCACGTAAATAACTGAAGGAAATGCATGCCAAACCTTTTCATGTTGCTGTGCTATGCGCGTTTCGCGGCACAGTGGCGGACGTCTATTGTACGAAAATAACCATATATGTATATATCTTTTGTTTAATATGTATGTTCCGCCGTTTTGAAAACAATTTAGAAGGGTTTCCTTACTTTAAACGTTTCGTGTCATATCAGACACGTAGGTAAATACTGAGACTATAGCTCATTTTTTTGGAAATCCCTTCGATAACTATCAATGCATGCAAAATATATCCAGGTACTGTCCTCTGACTAGTCCTGCTCGGAACGAAAACATGTAGCAAATATCATAAAAACGTACTGCTCCATAAGAAATCAATCCCAAAATATGCATATGAATGCTACATGCGTATGGTGCGCACGGAAATCAAAATCCATATATGTGCCGTACATGTACACAGAAACAACATCCAGGTGCAACGGGTGTGCGTGAAACATCTGTCGTAGGCAGCGTGTGTGCCTGACAGCAAAATCAGGTGCATCTGATATGCACGAAGAATCTCGATTTGGTGCATCCGGTGTGCGCCAAAATCGCATCTCAAAACATGCGCTCAACACGCGCGAAAATCCAAATCAGGTGCATTCATCATGCACGAATAAAATCTAAATCATGCGCATTCAACATGCACGAAACTACGAAACCCAATATCAAGCGTCGAACATGCGCAAAATCCAAATCAAATGCACGGAGTGCAAGAAATCAACATCAATATCAGAATCAAAGTCGACGGTATACAATATGGCTCAATCAAAAACAGGTATACCGCGGTATATAATCTCACAACCATGTGCATTAGTGTGCACAAATCAAATCAAAACACTAAAAGTGTATGGAAACTATGCCGAAAGCATAAGTCAAATCACATGCATAACATAGGCATGAAATCAAAATCAACATATCGAATGACATCAAATCGAAGTCATGTGCAACCGTAGTGCACAAAATATAAATCCGGTGCAACAAAGGCACGAAATATAAATCTGGTGCGATAAACGCATGAAACATAAAACTGGTGCGACAAACGTACGAAGTATAAAACTGGTGCATCCTAGGAAAGAAATACAAATACGGTGCATCCTGTGCACAAATACCAAACAATAACTCAAATGCTTAAGCAGCAACACCGAGTGTACCCAGGTGTAAAGAAAATCATAAACGTGTGCAACTGCGTACACAAAACACATATTAATTCACTGCAAGCACATATAAGCTATACGAAGTGCAAAAAGCCAAATCGTGTGCATACCATATGCACAAAATCAACCCAACGCTAAGAAATCCATGAAGTCATAAATATGTGCAACCAAGGCACAAAAACGATATCAGGTGCAATAACTGTGCACCAATATGAATACCCAGTAGATGCAACCATGGTGCACGAAAACAGAAATCATGGAACTCAGTCATCAAGGCTAAATCATGCGAATAGATCGCCCAAAAACACCGAAATCCAAGGTGACGGATACGTTATAATCAATCACCAAATCACAAATCGCAATTACCGCCGTCGATATTTCCTCCTTCGAAGTCGAGAAGGTGTCAGTGCATCCAATGCTAACAGCGCAAGATATCTACTTGCCTCTTACTCACGGTCTAACGTCCTCTGTCTCTGGGCCCTTATCTTCTCTGTGGATTTCCTATCTCGCGATCCATCGGCTCATCGGCCCTGTCAGGTGTGCTAACGGGGGCGACTCTGTCCTGGCACTTCTCTGGTCATCTCTCGGTCAATCCTCACGGCCACTCGTAAAGCAGCACGTCACTGGCGCTGACCTCTGGTCCTCTGAATACAAATTATACATCTGATCCTGGTGCAAATCTTATCGCAGCAGTTTCCTGGAAGGAATCCTTCTCAAGGTCTCTTCCGATCTCGCCTATGCCGAACTGTACGGAGGCTGGTACTCTTGCATAATCTTTTCTTTCTCTCTGGACATCTGCGTTCTCAGCACCACATTTCCTCAGAAACCGGTCGCATCCCAACGTCTCTGTAGGCATATCCGACCTTTAATCTTAACGGGGAGTGACCACAGCTCGTCAGCATCTCGCACGAACCTCTTGTCCCACTTGTCTGTATCATCGTTCACTTCGACGTCATGTCTCTATCTGCGCACTGCAAATGTCCTCGGCTACGGTCAATCCGAAGTCTCTCACATGGACTCCAAATCATGAACTCGGTATCTTCATCACTCTGTGGTAGATATCTAGCCGAACACGCCTTCAGGAACTTGTCCCAACCTGCGGAGGTATACTCCATATGCGTCCATTCTTACTCAACTTACAACGCATCTGGTTGAGGTCCTTTATCCGAACCTGGTCAACTATCTCGTCGACGATGCCGAACTCTGGCCTGCTGGGGGTGCGCAATATGACCACTCCTGGGTCCAAGTCTTCTCGTATAGTATTCCAGAAAGGTCCTGTCGAGGTCTCTCTCAAAATCTCGTTTCTGCCGAATTGCCCGGAAGTTATCATCTTTTCTATATCTGTTTCTGGTTCTGGAATGGCTGCATACTCATCGCGCCTCCTTCTGGAAGATATATCAATAACCAACGCCTCTGCATGCGTATCGCATCTCTGATGTCAGCGGAGTGGAACGTCATCTCGTCGAATTCTCGTGCGAACTCTTTACTCTACTTTGTTCCAATATCGACTGATTCGGACTCGTCTTTTCGTGGCGGCATGGATTGCGCTCCAACGACTATACTCGTATCTGGAGTCTCCCAAGCAATGTATCCCATCGCATGATATCCGAGTGATGTCGAATCATCCGATCGATTTGTCAAAACCTCATAATCCCCCAAGAGATCAACATCTTGAGTGCAGTTTAACAGTATTCTAGTACATGCCACCGCACCTGTGGACCAACCGTAGAAAGGCAAACCCAAGCCTCACAAATGGCACCGCTAAACTGCCGCAAACCCTAAGGTTCGGAGGCGTTCCATGGTCATTACGTCGAGTTAGGGTTTCATTCTTCTAGAGGGTCCATAGCATTACTTGCATTGTCTTCCAAATAATTTAAACTTGGAAATGGGTTCCTGACATTCGATCGTCTCTATCGACTCTCAACGAATCTGCGTGAAGTCGTCTCTAGCTGGAATCAATCTATCTGATGACCTCGCATATGAGTAAGCGAACGAACCACATGTCCTAGTATTTCCTCCTTGGGTGACTAGCGACTTTCCATCATACCTCTAAGTATATAGTCAAGCTGCGGTAGCTCCAATATATGGGAGATATCTCGTCATTCGTAGCAACAACTGGCTCATTCGTCTGCACACTGAACAGTGGCTCAATCATCATGAATAAGTGATACATCAATGGTCATCACATTCTGGCTGGGCTCTAGCACTAGCCTGTGTTGGAGATAGTGCGCTCAGAGTCAATTATTGGATCACAGGCACGTGATTGCAATGATTGAGGGAGGACCTATCCCGGTAGGACAATCTTACTCAAGATGATAGTATGCTATCTGGTTTATATTTATCATCGTGTAATGCTTTAGGTGACCTTACTGGTCACTATTGCGCGTTGATAGAGCCCCTAGGATTCTTGCTTGATTGCCAGCAGTATGAGGGCGATCATATACGTGGGAGCTGGTAGTCTATAAGCACATCCTTAAAAGGTCCCTAGTCGTGGGAGTTTCGAGACAGGGCATCGATACTCCAGAGTAGACTAGTGTATACAGTCGAGACCCCGACGAGGGGCGGTGGCCGGTCTCACAAGCCACTGGTGTTAGTTGGTTCACCTAAGATGTATACAGGTGCTCATTGGGTTATGAGTACACCGGACATGACTCGCCGGGAACATGCTAGTTGGTCTTATACCTGATGTCAGATAGCAGTTCCCTGGTGACATGTGTACAGGTTAGTTCATCGACCTGAGATCGTCATTTGTCTCGTATGAGTTCCCACTGTACTTTGATTACTGCCCTACCACGCTCAAAGGAGACGTGCAAACAGGTTTTACTTGGGTACAGTCCCGAGCCACATGGAGGCAATGAGCGGATCTGCAGGGGTTCGTCTCTCCCGGTATTGGGGGTGAGGTCGCGCTGTGTCTAGGAGAGCCATTACATAATGCCCTCGGCCGAGGCAGGAGATTTACTGGTAGGTATTCCAGTAGTATCTCAGGGTGTTCTGGGCTACACTCCGACACGACTTGTACCGCTTGTGGGGGTCTGACTTTTACCAACCCCCTAGGCCCGCCATGCGATGCTCATAAACGAACGGACCGGACTGCACGGATATTGTCACTGACAGGCTCAGTAGGGTGTCAGGATGAGTTCACTCATCGATGTCCCTTTTGGTCAATACCTGGTAGCCCGTTACATATAGGCTAATACCTCTGACGTGCTAGTGGTTAAATCCACAACCAATGTATTGACGAGTCTTTAGAGTCCCCCACAGACCAGTTTCTCAAGTTTCGGGCGAAACGCTGTAGAGGCCGTATGGAGATATGGCAGGGTTCGATCAGATATGTGTGGTATTGCATGGATCATGATCGGACGGATAATACTAGCGGGTTTTGGTTTAAGCCGGATCCTAGTATAGTACAGTGTAGATTTTGTCTCATTGCATTTGTATTTCGGCCGGAATACAAATACGGGTATGCATATACAGTAGCGGGGTTTTCTTGTAATTTATTACGGGATCAGTTTTTTTGGAGTTTCCAGTTTGTTTTCCGTTTCGGCCATATTTCTTTGTATCTTTCATTGGCTGAAGATTGGTGGAGGAGGGTTTATTTGCATTTGTGCAAATTAGCATTTTGGAGGGCTGTCTTTGCATATTGTTGCTTCTTGATATCTCTTGTTTGACCTTGACTTTCTTGACTTCATCATTGTTTGACTTTGGGTTCATGATGGTTGATTTGGAGTGTTGAACTTGGTTTGTGATCATGGTTGATCATGATAACCTTTTCTCACTCTTGCATTATTGTGTGGCTCCCTCATTCTTTTCTTCTCTCTCCCTTTTTGATTTCCTCATGAGCTTGGGCCGGCCAAATGAGGGAGGGGCTGTCCCAATATTTTGTGGTGGGATTTTTGGTCTTTTGGCTTCACAAAAATCCCATGACTCCATCTCCAAATGGCTTAGTTCATTTCCTCCACTAAAGTCAACTTTCTCAAACCCCAAAATGAGACATAGAGCACTACACGTATTCTACAGCAATCCTTGGGCACGTCGGCTCGCCAACTTCGTGCCCGAGTTGCCTCGGTCCAGTGGTGGGAGCCCGTAAAAGAAACCGGCGACGTGGTGCCCTTCCAACGAGGAGATGAAGACCGGAGATTCCGCAGCGAGATCGGGACGACGACGAGAAGACCGAAGGACACGGATCGCTCGGTATATCACTCTACCCCTTCTCTTGTTAGCTAGGACTAGATTAATGGCCCGATCCAGGATTTTTGTGCGCGGTGGTGCCGGTTTACAAGTACGTAAAAAGATTCGTTTCCGCATTCCGGCGTCGGATTGACGGTCGGGGCGCCGCCATGCACTTACATGGTATCAGAGCCACGCCATTAACCTAGTCTAGCTTAGTCTAACATGTTTACAAGTTCGATCGATCGGATTTTCAAAAACCGCATTTTTCAAAGCATCAGTTTTCTGTCGAAATTTTTTTAGCTCCAAAATTTTTTTAGGTAGTTGCAGAATGATGTGTAAGGAAGTATAAGAACTCTGGTAAAATTGGTCGCCTGAACCCATTACCCCACCGCGTAACCACGGCCAAACCCATGCTTGGGCCGCGGTTCCGCCGCCATATTCAATGTTCAGCATATCAAAATTTTACAGAGACTCTTGCACTTGAAAATAGGGGTTTTGGAATATTCTTTTTGGGCCCAGAATTTCTTTAAGTGCTACAGTAGTGCTTGGGGCCCCACTTGGGTAAATTTGATCGATCGAATATTTTAAACACATTAGTTCACAGTATTTACATTATATCTGCGACCGTGAATGTCACTCGATCGGTAAATCCTGTCTAACTACTATAGCCCGGTTAGACGGATTTGCGAACGTGACATTCAGGTTGATGTTCTGTGTTGTGCTGTGATGTTGCGGATTGGTCGTGGGGATAGCCTGGGTGCAATGCTAGTATTGTTTTGGTTGTATTATGTACATTTGATATTGCGGGGCGAGCATCCGACATGTGGACTGCCGTCACTGCCTGTTTGTATTATTCTTTTGGGGCACGACCGGGGTGAGGTCGATGTACCCGTTGTATGTATATTTTACTTTCTGTACTAGGATTACGCCAAGGTGGGGTGCACGGATAGCCGGGTTCTAGAGGGCAACTGGCCCGCATCTCATGTCATTGAGATGGAGGGGGCCTCACTCTAGAATTGGCGGGCTATTCGCCGCACTCGTAGGGGGTACAGGTTGACCCAGGAGGGGTGCCCAAGTTACCGGATTCCGTGAAGTGCTGGGTGGTCCATTCACGTTGCTGAAGGGGGCTGCCTCGCTTCAGGTTTTGGCGGGTAGCTTGCCGCGCCCGTAAGGGTCTAGGATTTCATTGCACAGGCTATCCACACGACCAGGGGAACATCGGGTTTCAGTAGCGGCTCTATGAAACCCGGGGATCCTAGATATCTGTATTGTTCTGTGATGCTGTACATTTCTGTGATGTTGCATTTTATCACGCCTTGAGCGAAAATATTATATATTGATATATATACTAGTAGATGTTGTATATGTTTTGCATCCGCGCTAGTCCAGTCCCCGTTCTGTCGTTAGTTAAGTAACCTAACGGGTAATGACGGGACCCAGTGGCGAATGCGAATGGCATATACGTACATCATTATTTTCGTTCTTTATTGGTGTGATCAATTGATGGGACTGCGTTGATTCGGATCAATGCAAGTTAAAAAAACCTATTTTGTTGTTGTTGGAACACTTTTCAAAAAGCTGTTATTGCAAGGACGTTCTCTTTTGTTTTGCATCGTGGTATTCAGTTGGAATATCCTGCTCCTCAGTCGACGAGGCAAGGGCCGAGATCCCTTCATCGGGAGTGACCCCTTGGACAAAAGTTTTCGTCAGGGCAATAACTTCATTATAGCCGATTACTTTTGCTTTGCATCGTGGTATTCAGTTGGAATATCCTGCACCTCATTCTATGGGCAAAGAGCCGAGATCCCTTCACCGGGAGTGACCTCTTTAGCAAAGCTTTTCGTCACTATATTTTAAAAGCTATTCGGTTCCTTCAACGATATCAAGTTCATTACGTTAAAGGTTTTCGCCAGAAACCATTCGTAGCCCTCCGTCGTTTCACATGGATAGTCAATCAGTATTCAAGCTATGTTTGTTGGCCAAAGTCAAGGCATAGTGATTGGTAGCTATTGGGTATTGTTGTGCAGCATAGATAGATGCGTTGGTTTGGGGCAGTCGTATAGCCTTGTTGGACAAAGTCAAGGGCTTATGCGGGTGGGCTCAAATTAACCTGGAGAATTACGGGTAGAACTTGACAAGTGACTTATGATTTGTTCCCCAAAGTCAAGGTCATAAGAGCATGGGGTAAAAATAACATCGGGAGTTTATAAAGAAACTGAAACTTGCCAGATATGCGCATACCTTCTGGAGTGTGATGACATGAGCGGATTCCGTCACGTTATCATGCAATGATAGTTGGATCCTGATTCCCACTGATGAGTTAGTTTACTCCTCGGGTGATCCCGACTAATTCTTCTTTCAGGTTTGGAGGAGAATTTGACGGTACAGTGGGAGGATTCCAGATTAGATAAATTGGTAACCATTCTGATCTAGGTTAGAGTGCACGCTGAGTGTTTCTTTTCTCTCTCTCTTTGGCAGCGACCATTGACCCGACCCTAAGACTATGACTCAGTGACCAAGTTGACCGAACCTTCTTAAACACTGGCTTTTGGATTGTCAGAGTTGCAAACCTCATTGCCACTCCTAGTTTTACCCTTTTCTCCAGGACACCCCGTATTACTACGAACGTCCACTTCCATTGGACAAAACCATCATATGGTTATATACGAACTCGAAGGAATTTATTCGAGGATGGTTTCCGGTTCTGGAGAAAACGAATAGGACTATTCAGTTGTCTTTTCCTTTTACCTTCTCTCAGGTTGCGAGTACTCCTTCGTTTAGGAGATAGTACACCTATTACGCAAATTGGATAGTCTTCTTCCAAACTCTAGGCTGGTGCCGAACGGTAGGGAATGAAGAAAACCAGTTAGCCTAACGATGGTGTACAGAAGGTATTAAGTAAAAACATATCAAGGGATTAGTAAGAGGGCAAAGTAAATTGCGACTGCTATTCATGACCAAACCAAGTATTTCATCACCAATCCTAAATCACCTTTGTATTTCTCCAGGACGCTCCATATCACTACGAAGATCCACAGTTTATTGGATACTCCATCGTATGGTTATATACGAACTCGAAAGGAACTTGTTCCAGTTCGGGGATGGATTCTGGTTCAGGAGAAATAGGTATAAGGTTTATTCGGTTGTCTTTTATCTTCACCTTCTCTCGCATTGCGAGTGTCCTAGGATTAGGATAGTACACCCATTATGCTTATTGGATAGTCTTCTTCCAAACTATAGGCTGGTGCCGAACGGTAGGGAAGGAAGAAAACCATTTAGCCTAAGAGGGTGTGCAGAAGGTAATGACTAAAGACATATAAAGGGATTTGGAAAGATGACAAAGAATTACAAGGTTGCAGTTGTGAATCTCGATAATGGAAGAGGCATTACTAGGAATACCGGGATACCCCATCGAAACATTTCAATGTTTCAGTTTCACTGTGTACTATTAAAGGAAAACTGATTTCCCGATTAGATACTTACTCCAGAGTATGTATTTACCAGGTATGATTCTCACATCTGTATGGTTTTACAAATGATAAGTGGGAGTAAGTTATTGGGAATTAGGTGATCATCCTCATTATATCGGGATTCGTTGTAATCGGTGATATCTGAGGAAATCGCCTGGGCTGTTTGCCGGACGGCAAATATTTGGTTTTGAATATCCGCTGTTATGCACCAATTTCAAATTGATATATCTGTACGTCTATGTTCATAGAGTCAGATATACCTTTTTGAAATTATGTCTATGACATTTACCTATATCAGTGGATGGTTAGGTAAGGAGCATTAAACAGCGGTGTAATTCTTCTTAACCATAAGTACAGTTTTCAACCTACGACACACAGGGATTGAGTTATCAGACTCAAGGGACTTATACAGAGTATTGTATGTTGTCCAGCGTCCATGAGGACAGAGGGGTTGGTCCTCGTACTATATTCGGTTTACTTATGACTTCTTTAGTTTTTAGACAGGTGTTTCGTGGAAACACAGAGTCCGAATTTTGAGAAGTTATAGGTATTTGAATAAAGTAGAGAACCAGGTATTGCAAGTATCGGGATTCTTCAAGGTGATCGAATATGTAGATACTTGTGTATGGTATTCAGTTGATAGTAATGATTAAGAGAACTTGCTTCTCTTTCAGGTTACTCATAATTGGAAGCATTCCTAAGTTGAGTAATGTTGATCGGCCTTTTTCCATTTAGTAGACATGCACTGAAGACTGCTGCATGATTTGAATCTGGTTCAATTAAATCTGTGCCTCTGTTTCTATATTGGATATAGAACAGTTCGTATCTTAATGATGTTAAGGTACGTGGAGTTGTCTGGCTTATACTTAAAACCAGACTCTGGATAACTCAAGGCGCGTTTCTGTAATGGCTGTTTGTGGGTTGACCCAGGCTATGACGAGGGTTGACTTTCTACCATCTGGAAGATCAAAAGTGATATTGTTCTTGACTCGCCACAGTTTTAACAAAAATGGATTTTTTCAGAAAAACAGTAGTGGGATTATGGTCGAACTGGAAGTGATTCCAGAACCGCATACGATTACTGAAAGTTTGATAGGAACCTAAATATTCAATCTGGCTTGACATTCCATTGGCCACTCCGCAGATACGGTGGGTAACCTCAGGCACCCGAGGGGTACTCCGGTAGCCTCAAGGATGGTGATAGGGAGGTTCTTGTTTGCCCAGACTGTCCATTGCTGTTGTTCCAGGCTGCGAGACCCGGCAGGAGGATGAGTATAGCATCGTTCTAATCTAGCTTTAGAAGTGTACATGTATATGACTCTGCCAGAGGGTTGTCGTAGTCAGTGGGAGCAGCGGAAGCATTGGTGGACAAGTGGCTTATGTCTATTTATAGACTAAAGCAGATATAGCGGAGATAGATCATCTATTTCTGATGTGACAGTCATAGGTTTGACTTCATCAGAATAGGGGATGGATCTATTAAGAAGGTAGTAGGGTGTGATGTCCTGGTATTTGGATGACATACACAGAGTAGGAAGTGATATTCCTATACTACGATCGGTTATACTTTGGTCGTCACACAGTGGTTTCTCCACATGGAACTTGGACATTAAATCAGACATTCTGGTTTCTGGATCTTTGGTTTTAGATCTAGATTTTGGTAGTTTCCCAATCAGGGTACTTAGACAGCATTCTAGAAGTACTTTAGAATGGACGACTCCTGGCATGGTGGTGTACCTGCAGGTGATGGAGTCACCCTCTCTAAAGGTGTCTTACAGACTAAAGGGGAGAGGGATGTGCATGATTGGCATATTACTTGCTCGGGCAATTGAGTCAATCATGAGATGTCAAGTACCACACCAGATGTTGTTTTTGCACTTGATGCAATAAGTTGACATTGATCCAATCCTAGAGAAACAGTCGGAAGCAGTTTTAGAATATAAGTGGATGTTCTAGGGATATGATAACGACAGCCTCATTCGGGAGACAGTTAACATTCCAAGCTTCCAAGGTGACATGGATGACAGAAAGGTTGTCAGAGTTATAGTTTTCCTTCTGACGAGGGGCAGTATTTTGGACAGGTGGTCCAGGAGGATACTGAGGGAGGCATGGCGCAGGATACTGATTAAGTTCAGTTGACGATACTGTCTAAGAAGTTTGGATTTGGAGTTCATTTATGAGCTAGGTCCCATCAGATATCCAGACATATTCTAAGACAGCTATTGCTCATTTCGGGAGATGGCTTTCTCCGCGAACTTGAGATATAGAGAGACATAAAAAGAAACATCAAAGCGGATCCACTCGCTGAGACTATTCCTCGAACGCAATAGTTTCACAAACGGGTTTTGTGAGACTGACTAGTAGAGGGGTTGGGTGTTCGGTATCACACGGCTGTGAGTATGCGACATCGCAATAATTAGCTTTGAGTGCAAGTGGGAGATAGGTGGAGATAGTGCCCTCAGAGTCAATTATTGGATCACAGGCACGTGATTGCATTGATTGAGGGAGGACCTATCCCGGTAGGACAGTCTTACTCAAGATGATAGTATGCTATCTGGTTTAACTTTATCATCGTGTAATGCTTTAGGTGACCTTACCGGTCACTATTGCGCGTTGATAGAGCCCCTAGGATTTTTGCTTGACTGCCAGCAGTATGAGGGCGATCATATTCGTGGGAGCTGGTAGTCTATAAGCACATCCTTAAAAGGTCCCTAGTCGTGGGAGTTTCGAGACAGGGCATCGATACTCCAGAGTAGACTAGTGTATACAGTCGAGACCCCGACGAGGGGCGGTGGCCGGTCTCACAAGCCACTGGTGTTAGTTGGTTCACCTAAGATGTATACAGGTGCTCATTGGGTTATGAGTATACCGGACAGGACTCGCAGGGAACATGCTAGTTGGTCTTATAACTGACATCAGATAGTAGTTCCTTGGTGACATGTGTACAGGTTAGTTCATCGACCTGAGATCATCATTTGTCTCGTATGAGTTCCCACTGTACTTTGATTACTACCCTACCACGCTGAAAGGAGACGTGCAAACTGGTTTTAGTTGGGTACAGTCCGGAGCCACATGGAGGCAGTGAGCGGATCTGTAGGGGTTCGTCTCTCCCGGTATTTTGGGTGAGGTCGCGTTGTGTCTAGGAGAGCCATTACACAAAGCCCTCGGCCGAGGCAGGAGATTTACTGGTAGGTATTCCAGTAGTATCTCAGGATGTTCTGGGCTACACTCCGACACGACTTGTACCGCTTTTGGAGGTCTGACTTTTACCAACCCCCTAGGCCCGCCATGCGATGCTCATAGACGAACGGACCGGACTATACGGATATTGTCACTGACAGGCTCAGTAGGGTGTCAGGATGAGTTCTCTCATCGACGTCCCTTTTGGTCAATACCTGGTAGCCCGTTACGTATAGGCTAATACCTCTGACGTGCTATTGGTTAAATCCACAACCAATGTATTGACGAGTCTTTAGAGTCCCCCACAGACCGGTTTCTCAAGTTTCGGGCAAAACGCTGTAGAGGCCGTATGGAGATATGGCAGGGTTCGATCAGATACGTGCGGTATTGCACGGATCATGATCGGACGGATAATACTAGCGGGCTTTGGTTTAAGCCGGATCCTAGTATAGTACAGTGTAGATTTTGTCTCATTGCATTTGTATTTCGGTCGGAATACAAATGCGGGTATGCATATACAGTAGCGGGGTTTTCCTGTAATTTATTACGGGATCAGTTTTTTTGGAGGTGCCAGTTTGTTTTCCGTTTCGGCTATATTTCTTTGTATTTTTCATTGGCTGAAGATTGGTGGAGGAGGGCTTATTTGCATTTGTGCAAATAAGCATTTTGGAGGGTTGTCTTTGCATATTGTTGCTTCATAATAGCTCTTGTTTGACCTTGACTTTCTTGACTTCATCATTGTTTGCCTTTGGGTTCATGATGGTTGATTTGGAGTGTTGAACTTGGTTTGTGATCATGGTTGATCATGATAACCTTTTCTCACTCTTGCATTATTGTGTGGCTCCCTCATTCTTTTCTTCTCTCTCCATTTTTGATTTCCTTATGAGCTTGGGCCGGACAAATGAGGGAGGGGCTGTCCCAATATTTTGTGGTCTGATTTTTGGTCTTTTGGCTTCACAAAAATCCTATGACTCCATCTCCAAAAGTCTTAGTTCATTTCCTCCACCAAAGGCAACTTTCTCAAACCCCAAAATGAGACATAGAGCACTACACGTATTCTACAACAATCCTTGGGCACGTCGGCTCGCTAACTTCGTGCCCGAGTTGCCTCGGTCCAGAGGTGGGAGCCCGTAAAAGAGGCCGGCGACGTGGTGCCCTTCCGGCGAGGAGATGAAGACCGGAGATTCCGCGGGGAGATCGGGACGACGACGAGAAGACCGAAGGACACGGATCGCTCGGTATATCTCTCTACCCCTTCTCTTGTTAGCTAGGACTAGATTAATGGCCCGATCCGGGAGTTTTGTGCGCGGTGGTGCTGGTTTACAAGTACGTAAAAAGTTTCGTTTCCGCATTCCGGCGTCGGATTGACGGCCGGGGCGCCGCCGTGCACTTACAGCCTGATCCTCTGGTGCTGATCTGCACGTCCGAGAAATCTCGTAAAAGCGACCTGTCAACGCTCATGGCGCGAAAACACAATAAAACGACGCCTCTCTATGCAATCGTACGTTCCTGGTATCACACCCTAGTCAGTCCTCGTCCGTGACGAGCTCAAGCTGACGCAACTCTAGTCGTAGCTCTCTCTGCCCATGTAATCGTGGCAGCAAAATCATAACCAGTATCGATGAGGATAGATCATAGGAATGAATATAATACTGTGCAAGGAAATGCACATCCTAAGGTTTCTTAAGCAGAGTAGCGTATCGTAAATATGACGCAGAACAAACGTACGGTACGTCACTCTACTCAAGCTACCTACTCCATCAACCAAGGGTCATGCTACGCGACGAAAGTTCGGGTATAATACCCCCTCGACTAAGTCTAAGTTCCGTAAGGTCAAGCCTAAGTTCCGTATATATATAAATCTCCAGGCTCCGCATAGTCAAACTTAGACTCGAACCAAGGTTAACCTAGTGCTCTGATACCAACTTTGTCACGACCCGAAATAGCACGTGACTGGCCCTTGAATCATAAGGAGCCTATAAGATCCCATCTAATTCAAGTAAGTCAAAAGCCCAGAAATCTAAAACAATTTTTTAGGAGTAAATAAGGAAAACTAGTTTTAAGAAGTGAAGAAAACACGTTTTAAAAACAAGTTTTTTAAATAAGTAAGCCGAATATGCATTTTGAAAATCTTTAGTCCTTTCTAAAAATTTCGGCAGAGTTTCCTTTGTAAATACTGGCCCCAAACAGGGTACAACATGAATAATATATATACAATAATAAAAGGCATCCCCAAGCGGGAGCTAGCTCTTCGTCAATCGACGGTCACAACCACGCAAGAAGTATAATATACAACGCCGAAGGGCGAGGATCAAAACTCAAAAGAAAACTCAAAATCAGCATGAAAACCATAATACTACAACGCGCGACTCTAAGGTCGAAATAATACATATCTGAATTTCTAATTCTGAAACAATGTACATGTTTGGTTGATGGAATTACTAGATACAACTGAATAATACATGTACAATGGTGGTTCTGATGCAAAAGAACCCACCTACCAAAGCAAATCACCCGTAAGGGAGGCAGTGTGCCAGAAGCCGCAATGGAACCTGTACGGCAAAACCTGCAAGAACTGTGGCACAACGGGGGTGAGTTGCCAACTCGTGAATAGAAAACACCACAGAGCAGAAATCGTATATATGACACAATCCTAGGTCAATACGATCAGATATATTTATAAACCACAAATGAATAAGTCTGAAGCATGATAAGGTGGCAATGTAACATCTATACATGAGTGTAGTGCCAAGTGCTCGTGCCAGTGCCTCGGGTAATAACATATCATAAATATGAGGTATGATCAATGTCGACTATATCATGAAGTCTATGAATATGTGGAAATCATCCAACTATGTGATCAATATCTCCAATGTCAACTATATGTATGTGGATATGATCCAACTGTGTGATCAATATCACCAATGTCAACTATATGTATATGGAAATCGTCCACGTATCACCCAATGACAATAAGCATCAGGCTTGTAAATATCATAAAGCATATGCATGGAAGTATGAGGATGTAAATCAACATGTGTCGCTCGCGACATATCAAATCATGGAACCTGAGATTCAAGCATCGACACTCGAAAACATCATGAAACCCGTGCCTAGCATCGGCACGTAAATCCTCATATACATAGTGTTGGAGATAGTGCCCTCAGAGTCAATTATTGGATCACAGGCACGTGATTGCAATGATTGAGGGAGGACCTATACCGGTAGGACATTTGTACTCAAGATGATAGTATGCTATCTTGTTTATCTTTATCATCGTGTACTGCTTTAGGTGACATTACTGATCACTATTCCACGTTGATAAAGCCCCTAGGATTCTTGCTTGACTGCCAGCAGTATGAGGGCGATCAAATACGTGGGAGCTGGGGTCTAAAAGCACATCCTTAAAAGGTCCCTAGTCGTGTGAGTTTTAAGACAGGGCATCGATACTCCAGAGTAGACTAGTGTATACAGTCGAGACCCCGAAGAGGGGCGGTGGCCGGTCTCACAAGCCACTGGTGTCAGTTGGTTCACCTAAGATGTATACAGGTGCTCATTGGGTTATGAGTATACCGGAAAAGACTCGCCGGGAACATGCTAGTTGGTCTTATACCTAACGTCAGATAGCAGTTCCCTGGTGACATGTGTACAGGTTAGTTCATCGACCTGAGATCGTCATTTGTCGCGTGTGAGTTCCCACTGTGCTTTGATTACTACCCTACCACGCTTAAAGGAGACGTGCAAACAGGTTTTAGTTGGGTACAGTCCCGAGCCACATAGAGGCAGTGAGCGGATCTACAGGGGTTCGTCTCTCCCGGTATTGGGGGTGAGGTCGCGCTGTGTCTAGGAGAGCCAGTACATGAAAGTCCTTGGCCAAGGCAGGAGATTTACTGGTAGGTATTCCAGTAGTATCTCAGGGTGTTCTGGACTACACTCCGACATGACTTGTACCGCTTTTGGGGGTCTGACTTTTACCAACCCCCTAGGCCCGCCATGCGATGCTCATAGACGAACGGAGTGGACTGTACGGATATTGTCACTGACAGGCTCAGTAGGGTGTCAGGATGAGTTCGCTCATCGATGTCCCTTTTGGTCAATACCTGGTAGCCCGTTACGTATAGGCTAATACCTCTGACGTACTAGTGGTTAAATCCACAGCCAAAGTATTGACGAGTCTTTAGAGTCCCCCAAAGACCGTTTTCTCAAGTTTCGGGCGAAACGCTGTAGAGGCCGTATGGAGATATGGCAGGGTTCGATCAGATACGTGCGGTATTGCACGGATCGTGATCGGACGGATTTTACTAGCAGGCTTTGGTTTAAGCCGGATCCTAGTATCGTGCAATGTAGATTTTGTCTCTTTGCAGTTGTATTCAGTGGGAATACAAATGGGGGAATGTATATGCAGTCGCGGGGTTTTCCTGTAATTTATTACGTGATCGGTTTTCTGAAGTTGCCAGTTTGCATTCCGTTCCTGCCAGTTTTCCTTTGTTCCTTCACGGCCGGACTTATCTGATGGAGGGGCTTATTTGCAAGTGTGCAAATTATCATTTGTGGAGGGGGGTTATTTGTATTTTTGGCTTCATGATGGTTCTACCATGATGAGATTCTTTTTCCATCCATTCCTTTGCATTTATGAGATGAGAGTTGATTTGGATTGAGATTAGATATTGGTATGACTTTAATCCATGATTATCATCACTTGCATTATTCCCTTTTTCCCTCCTCAATTGAGAAAAGGGGCCGGCCACTTCTAGTGAGGACGGGGATTCATTTTTTGAGAGGAGAAAATTATTCATTCTCATCTTTGGCTTGCTTCTAAAATCCCTCACTACTCTCCAAAGTTCATTCCTCTCCTCCTTCATAAAAGGCAACTTCACAACCCCAAAGAGGCAAACCATTCTAAACTACTATACTTCAACCTTGGACGCGTCGGCTAGCCAACTTCGCGCCCGAGTTGCCTCGGTCCAGAGGTGGGAGCCCGTAAAAGAACCCGGCGTTGTGGTGCCCGTTCCGACGATGAGCTGAAGACCGGAGATTCCGCGAGGAGATCGGAGTGGAGGCCGAAGACCGAAGGACACGGATCGCTCGGTATAGCTTCCTTCCCTTTTTCTAGTTTGCTAGGAGTAGATTAATGGCCCGATCCAGGATTTTTGTGCACGGTGGTGCCGGTTTCTAGGTTATAGAAAAGTTTCGTTTCCGCATTCCGGCGTCGGATTGACGGCCGGGGCGCCGCCGTGCACTTACATTGGTATCAGAGCTACGCCATTAACCTTGTCTAGCTTTCTCTAATGTGTTTACAACTTCGATCGAACAAAAAACCACAATTTCCATTGCATAAGTTTCTGTCGAATTTTTTTTTGCTCGAAATTTTTTTCAGGTTGTTGCAGAAACACATGCAGGCAATTATAAGCATTCTGTGAAAATTTGGTCGCGTGACGTCATCTTTCCATCGCAGAACAGCGGCCAAACCCACGCATTGGCTGCGGTTCCGCCGCCACCTTGACTGTTCACTGTACCAAATTTTTTCAGTGGGCTTTTGACTAGGAAATGGGGGTTTTGGAATATTCCTTTTGGGCCCAGATTTTCTTTGAGTGCTACAGTAGTGCTTGGGGCCCACTTCGGTAAATTTGATCGATCGAATATTTTAAACATGTTAGTTCACAGTATTTACATTATATCTGTGACCGTGAATGTCATTCGATCGGTAGATCCTGTCTAACTGCTATAGCCCTTTTAGACAGATTTGCGAACATGACATTCACGTTGATGTTCTGTGTTGTGCTGTGATGTTGCGGATTGGTCGTGGGGGATAGCCTGGATGCAATGGTAGTACAGTTTGGTTTATTATGTGTTAGTGTATATGCCCTAGGGGCCATTATTGTATCATACTAGTTTGTATATTACTTAATGGAAGCTTGGGATATTCACATGTATATAACAGTCTTGCTAAACATGGTAGTATGCTACTTGGTTTTTCTATCTTAATATGTGAGTATACGTATTGATAGAGCTCTTAGGATCTTGCTTGACAACCAGCGTTGTGATGGCAGTCACGCTAGTAGGGGCTGGGTAGTCTACAAGCACATCCTTATTCAGGTCCCTAGTCGTAGGATTATCGAGATAGGGCATCGATACTCCGGAGTAGACTAGTGTGTATGCTTCTCATCCCAGTTGGGGAGATGGTCTATCCCACAGCCGTCAGTACGTCGTACTGGAGATAGTATGCAGGTGCTCGTTAGGTTACGGGTACACCGGACAGGACTCACAGGGAACTGTTGGTTGGTTTTATACAAGTCGTCAGTGAACAGTTCCCAGGTGACATGAGTACAGCATAGTCCGCAGACTTGACACTGCTACTTTGCCTCGAGTGTGTCCCGCTGTTCTTAGATTGCTACCCTACCATGGCTCAAAGGATTCATGCAAACAGGTAGCAGTTGGGTGCAGTCCCGAGCACTTGGAGGCAGTGGCGGCTAGACAGGATTCGTCTCTCCCGGTATTGGGGGTTGATATCGCGCTGTGTCAGAGAGCCATTACGCAAAGTCTCTGGCCAGGGCAAGCGAGATTTGCTGGTAGGTTCCAGTAGTTTCTCAGGGTGTAATGGGCTTCTTTCCGACATGACTTATACCGCTATTAGGGGACTGACGCTTGCCGTCCCCTAGGCCCGATATGCGATAGTCTTAGACGAACAGACCGGACTGTACGGAGATTGTCACATCGAACTCAGTAGGAGTTCGGATTGGTTTCTTAATCGGCCTTCTTATCGACATCTACCTGGGGACCGTTACGTACAGCTAGTGTCGCTTGTAGTCTGTGGTTAAACCCACTGCCAGCGTAGTAATCGAGTCTCTAGAGTCCCACACAGAGAGTTTCCCTACTCCAGGCGAAACGATATAGAGGTCGTATGGTTTTACGACAAGGGTTCGGACGCATACGTGTGTTTACGCACGTACGACATTCGGACAGTTTTTACTAGCCGGCTTTGGTTTAAGCCAGTTTCTAGTATCCGGTTATTGGATTTATACAGTCTAAAGTTTTTCCGTGTTTTCACGGATAGGAGGGGCGTTCTCGTAATTACGCGAGAAGCTTCTAGAAGATGGTGACTTGGGGGTTAAGGTGGCATATGCATTAAATGAGATTAGTGAGTCATTTGAGTGATTCATCCATGTCATTAATGCCTCATAAATGCTTAATGACTCATGGAAATGAATCACCCTCTTGTATTTATGAAGCATGATTATTCATCCTTTATTTTCTTTTATTGGATAAATGATAATGCTTGATATATATTATGATAGATCATTATCTCATCTCATTCTCTTGCTCACTTTCTCTCTCCTCAAGCTCTCTCTCTTCAAACCCTAATCCTCCCCTCTCATGTGTTGAGACCAAGGAATAGAGTAGACTACTTAATCCTTAACCATTCTCTATATCACCTAGGTTACTTAGATTAGCGATTTAAGAAACCTAGTTACCTCAAGTTAAAGGTGAAGCTTGTAGTAAAGCTCTCGGGTGGATCTTCTACTACATAGAGAAGGCCGGAAAGGACGTGGAGAACGACAAGACGAAGGACTCGGTTCTTTAGGTATAATCACTTATCATAGTAGTTAACTCTTCTATGGTTTCTTGTTAGTTATTGTTTATGCAAAGATTCTCGGTTAGTCGATGTTTACGCCTAAAATAAGATCGTTTTTCATTATTCCGTCTCCCCGCAAGTCGTGGGGTATTGTACATCGACTTACAGTAGTATCAGAGCCTCGCTAAACAATAATTAACTCATTAGCAAAGTCATATGAATTTCGAACGCAAAACGAACCAAAAAACGACATCGATATCACAAGTTTCTGTCGAATTTTAAACAGGCTCTAAAAATTTTTCAGGTTGCTGCAGAGTAACAAGTATAGAAAGATAAGAACACTGGAGAAAAATGGGTTAGTAAATCGGCCATACAGCCGCGGAACCGCGGCCGATCCCACCGATCCGCCGCGGATCCGCGGCCGAGTTGGGGCCGATTCGACCCAATTTGCTCCTGTTATTCTTTTATGATATTGTTGTGTTTTCTGGAATGTTTATTTTCTGCTCACAGTCTCAGGTGCACAGAGAAGTTTTGGGAGTAGAATCTGATATGTTTGCTCGATCGAAATTATACGAAGTTTGCTAATATGATTATATCTGTGATTGTATAATGTGTTCGTAAACCTCCCCTAACTGCTAGTATATTGGTTGGCAGGGGGTTGCACATTTCTGTAATGGTTTTTACTGTTTATGGTTGTGAACTGTATTGGACTGTTGTGATGATTAGCCGGGGTTTGAGATGGGTTGTTATATTCATTCATTCAATGTAATTGTAATATGTTGTAATATTATTTTGCGGGGCACATCCAGGTTGCGGTTGTAGCCACCATTGTATTATTTCAATTTACTATTTTTGCTCCTAGGATAGACCCAAGGTGGGGTGCACAAACTACCGGGTACTTTAAAGTGTTTAGTGGCCTACTCACTTTGTTGAGGGAGACCGCTTCACTTCGGGTATTTGGCGGGTAGTTTGCCGTACCCGTAGGGGTCTAGGGTGGGGTAATGGCTATTCATCACAACTGTGTAATCCGTCTTTTGTTACAGGCTCAAAACAAACGCGGATTGCTTGCAAATCCAATAAAGTTCATATAAGATCTGGAATGCCTATTATTGCGTCTGACGAATGTACAATATCTATATATGATAGCTATTTAGACGTCACTTATGTTTTACATCCGCGCTAGCCCAGCCCCCGCTCTGCCGTTAGTTAAGTAACCTAACGGGTGATGACGGGACCCCGTGGCCAATGCGGATGGCATAAGAGGACGTTGTAATTTCGTTGTTTTCTGCAATGATAGGTTAATGATGGGACGCATTATTTATAATGCGAAGAAAATAAACCAAAAAGTTGAATCGTTGGAACAATTTAAAAGAAACCACTCGGTTATTTTAAAACAGATGATATTTTAATTGCGGAGCTTTAACCACTCCTTTTAAAGCTATCAGGTTCCTTCGGTCATATCAAGTTCACTACGTTCACGGTTTCGCCAAAACCATTCGTAGCCCTCCGTCATTTCATTTGGATATTTAGTAGTATTCAAGCTATGCATTTTGGCCAAAGTCAAGGCATAGTGTTTGGTAGCTGCTGGGTTTTCATTTGTTGCATAAGATAGATGAGTTAGTTTAGGACAGTCGTATTATCATTTGACCAAAGTCAGGGGTATGTACGGATGGGTTCAAATTGAAAAGATAATGACGGGTAGAACTTGACATGTGACTTATGACATTTTGACCAAAGCCAAGGTCATAAGAGCATGGGGCAAAAATATATATCGGGAATTTCTAAAGAAACTGAAATTTGCAAAGTGATGCATATCATTTAGAGTTTGATGAATGTTGGTAGGATTCCTTCAACATTATCATACGATGATATTTGGATCCCGATCCTACTGTGAGTATATGCTACTCATCAGGATATTCATCACTTAACGATCAATGCTATAAACCAACTAGGTGTCAAGAAAGGTGTCAGCGGGGTTACGCCCGCAGAGAAAAGAGGTTATTTAATTAAGGAACTTCGCGAAAGCGTTGGAAAATCTCCCTCGAAGTACCGACACCAGCCTGGCTGAACGGTTAAGCAAGTATTGTACAGTGAGAATAGTCCTGGCTAATTCTTCTTTTATGGTTTGAGGTAGGATTCGAGAAACAGTGGGAGCCATCCAGTTTAGATAAATTAAAAACCACTCTAAACTTGCAAGAGCATCATGCTAAAGAGTTTTCTTCTCTCTCTCCTAATTGTAGCGACCCTGAAAATGACTGGACTTAAGTTACTTTTAGAGAAAAATATACTGACAGGGACAAACTATAAAGATTGGCTGCGGAATGTCAAAATGGCTTTGACCTATGACAAATTGGGGTACGTCCTCACCGCTAAGACACCTGATGTCCCTGGTTCCAAATCCAGTAATGCGGATAAGGAAATCCGCAAAACCTGGGAGTATGATTGCGCGAAAGCCAAGTGCATCGTGCTTGCCTCGATGAACAATGAACATCAGAGGAGGCACGAGGATATGGAACTAGACGCCATATTTCTCGATACAAAGGAACTTTATGGAGAGCAATCTCGTATAGCAAGATACGAGACCTCTAAGAACTTGTTTCGAGCGAGGTTGGCTGTCAGATCATCGGTAGGAGAACATGTCCTAAAAATGATTGGCCATATAGAAGAGCTCGCAGACCTTGGGACGACTTTGGATAATGAGCTCTATACAGACCTTATTCTCCAGTCCTTTCCTTCCACCTACGCCCAGTTTATTCTGAACTTCAACATTCAAAGAAAAGAAGTTGAACTTCCGGAACTCCTTAACATGTTGAGGACTGCAGAGGGCACCTTGCAGAAGGCAAGGGAAACACCCACTATGTTTGTTAGCGGTGCTTCTTCTTCCGGGTCCAAGGCTAGGGCCAAAGGAAGGAAAAAGAAGGCCACCACCAAAGCTAGAGGAGGTATAAGTAAGGTGGGAGGGAAGGGAAAGAAAAAGTTTGCGGTACCGGTAGTGTGCCAGGATGGGTGCTTCCATTGTCACAGGAAAGGGCACTGGAAGAAAGATTGCAAGGCGTGGAACGCCAAGAACCAGGAACCGAAGCAAGCTGTGGCTTCGACTTTAGGTGTGTTTGTAATTGAGAATTGTCTGTCAATCAACTCTACTTCCTGGGTATTGGATACCGAATCAGGATCTCATATTTGCAATTCATTGCAGGCACTGAGAAACCGTAGAGTGCTGAAGGATGGTGATATGACCCTGATGGTTGCTAACGGAGCTAGCGTGGGAGCTGTGTCCGTAGGGGATTATCACCTGGGATTGACGAGTGGACACATTTTGATTTTACATAACTGTTTTTGTGTACCCAGCTTAACGTGTAATATCATATCTGTTTCCTTATTATCAAATAAAGGTTATGATTTCACGTTTGTAAGTGATGTTGTTAACATCCACCTTAATCATAGTTTGATTGGGTCCGGTACACTGGATAATGGTATATATGTGTTAAACCAACTCCAAATTTTCAACGTCCAGAACACACTAAAAAGAAAGTCTCCAGATTTAAATAAAGCTTTCTTATGGCATTGTAGACTGGTCACATCAATGTGAGAAGGTTGACTAAGTTACATAGAGAAGGATATTTGGACTCGTTCGAATATCAAACTTATGCCACTTGTCAATCTTGTCTCAAAGGAAAGATGACAAAGACTCCATTTACTGGACATGGAGTAAGAGCGAGCGAGCTCTTAGGACTCATACACAGCGATGTATGTGGTCCAATGTCTACACATGCAAGAGGTGGTTTTTCCTATTTCATTACTTTCACGGATGATTACTCAAGGTACGGATTCATTTATCTGATGAAACATAA
Source organism: Agapanthus africanus (assembly GCA_030015575.1). Taxonomy (NCBI): domain Eukaryota; kingdom Viridiplantae; phylum Streptophyta; class Magnoliopsida; order Asparagales; family Amaryllidaceae; genus Agapanthus; species Agapanthus africanus. The sequence continues at coordinate 538,030,251 of CM057339.1, forward strand.
ATCGGAGGCTTTTGAGAAGTTCCACGAGTACAAGAATGAAGTAGAAAACCAAACCGGCAAAAGTATCAAGACACTAAGATCTGATCGAGGTGGTGAATACTTGAGTGCCGAGTTCCTAGGTTACCTAAAAGAGAAAGGAATTCTCTCTTATCTTACTCCTCCATACACTCTACAACATAACAGTGTATCGGAGAGACGGAATCGAATCCTATTGGATATGGTACGTTCCATGATGAGTAATGCTGAGTTACTGCGATCTTTCTGGGGTTATGCGCTAGATTCAGCGGCATATCTTCTGAATAGGGCTCCTACCAAGACTGTGCCTACCAACCCATATCAGATGTGGAGTGGGAAGAAACCCCATCTTTAGCATATGAAAATTTGGGGATGTCCAGCTTTTGTTAAAAAGCAGCATGTGGACAAGCTCGAGGCACGATCAGTAAAGTGTATGTTTGTGGGATATCCAAAGAACTCCAAGGGATATTATTTCTATTACGCAGATGAACAAAAGGTTTTTGTTTCTCGTAATGCCCATTTTCTGGAACAGCAGTTTTTAGAAAAGGAAATAAGTGGGAGCGAAATAGAACTGGAAGAAATTCCAGAACCATAAACTAATACTGAAAGTTTGGTAGAACCAGTAGTTCAAGAAGAACAAGACATTCCCGCACCCCTCCGCAGGAGTAGTAGGCCGTCTCATCCGCCTGAGAGATACTTCGGTTTTCTCATTGATAGGGATAGAGAGGATTGCATCATAGATGATGATGAACCTACTAGCTTCCAGCAGGCCATCCAGAGCGGCGACTTGGTACGATGGCTAGATGCAATGCGGATCGAAATGGAGTCCATGTACACCAACAAAGTATGGACTTTGGACTTTGCTCCAGATGGGGTAAAACCCATAGGATGCAAATGGATCTTCAAGAAAAAGATTGGTGTAGATGGACAGGTGGAAACCTATAAGGCTAGACTTGTTGCAAAGGGTTTTCGTCAAAGACCTGGTTTAGACTATGACGAAACTTTTTCTCCAGTGGCTATGCTCAAATCCATTTGGGTCCTTCTTGCTATTGCTGCCTTCCATGATTATGAAATCTGGCAGATGGACGTAAAGACGGCTTTTCTGAATGGAAATTTAGAAGAATGCGTCTATATGGATCAGTCAGAGGGTTTCAATCAGAGTGGGAGCAGCGGGAAAGTATGCAAGTTGCTTAAGTCCATTTATGGACTAAAGCAGGCATCGCGGAGTTGGAACATCTGTTTTGATGAAACAGTCAAAGAATATGACTTTATCAAAAATCCAGATGAACCGTGCATATATAGTAAAGTTGTAGCAAGAACTGTCGTATTCCTCGTCTTGTACGTGGATGCCATTCTATTGATAGGAAATGACATTCCTATGCTACAATCTGTCAAAGGATTCTTGTCACACAAGTTCTCCATGAAAGACCTGGGTGATGCCTCTTACATTCTGGGGATCCGGATCTATCGTGATAGATCCAAGAGGATGTTGGGACTTTTGCAGTCCAGGTATATCGACACTGTACTGAAAAGATTCAGTATGGAAGATTCTAAGCATGGTAATCTACCGGCTTGTCACGGAATCACCCTATCCAAAGAGATGTCTCCCAAGACTGATTTGGAAAGGGAACGCATGTCTATTATACCCTACGCTTCTGCGGTAGGCTCTATAATGTATGCGATGTTGTGAACCAGACCAGATGTAGCTTACGCACTGAGCGTGTTAAGCCGGTATCAGTCAGACCCAGAGGAGAAGCACTGGATAGCAGTAAAGAACATTCTCAAGTACCTGAGGAGGACTAAGGAGATGTTCTTGGTTTACGGTGGAAAAGACCTCAGGATGGAGGCCTATGCTGATTCCGGCTTCCAGAGTGATAAGGACGATTCCAAGTCCATGTCAGGTTATGTCTTTACCCTCAATGGAGGGGCGATGTGCTGGAAGAGTTCCAAGAAGGACACCGTTGCTGACTCGACGATGGAAGCGGAGTATATTGCTGCTTGCGATGCGGCAAAAGAAGCGGTCTGGATGAAGAAGTTCCTAACAGAACTTCAGGTGGTTCCTACCATTGTTGATCCAATACATCTGTATTGCGACAACAACGGAGCTATAACTTTAGCGAAGGAACCAAGGTCCCATCAGAAGACCAGACACATCTTAAGGCGGTATCACCTGATCAGGGAGATCATTGATCGTCGGGAGATCGAGGTTCGGAGAGTTTCTACTGAAGAGAACATTGCCGATCCATTCACAAAGGCCCTATCTCAGATTCAGTTCGAGAGGCTACTCGAGATCATCGGTCTTCGATATGCCAGTACATGGCCCTAGTGCAAGTGGGAGATTGTTAGTGTATATGCCCTAGGAGCCATTATTGTATCATACTAGTTTGTATATTACTTAATGGAAGCTTGGGATATGCACATGTATATAACAGTCTTGCTAAACATGGTAGCATGCTACTTGGTTTTTCTATCTTAATATGTGAGTATACGTATTGATAGAGCTCTTAGGATCTTGCTTGACTACCAGCGTTGTGATGGCAATCACACTAGTGGGGGCTGGGTAGTCTACAAGAACATCCTTATTCAGGTGCCTAGTCATAGGATTATCGAGACAGGGCATCGATACTCCGGAGTAGACTAGTGTGTACGCTTCTCATCCCAGTTGGGGAGATGGTCTGTCCCACAGCCGTCAGTACGTCGTACTGGAGATAGTATGCAGGTGCTCGTTAGGTTACGGGTACACCGGACAGGACTCACAGGGAACTGTTGGTTGGTTTTATACTAGTCGTCAGTGAACAGTTCCCAGGTGACATGAGTACAGCATAGTCCGCAGACTTGACACTGCTACTTCGCCTCGAGTGTGTCCCACTGTTCTTAGATTGCTATCCTACCACGGCTCAAAGGAGTCGTGAAAACAGGTAGCAGTTGGGTGCAGTCCCGAGCACTTGGAGGCAGTGGCGGTTAGACAGGATTCGTCTCTCCCGGTATTGGGGGTTGATATCGCGCAGTGTCAGAGAGCCATTACGCAAAGTCCCTGGTGTTCATCACAGAATACTGCATTTTATACCGTCCATTCTTACGCTCGGTTGTTTATAGGTAGGTGCTTTTAATCCGTGTTTGTTACATATTTGCAGGATACAGGTTCTCCGTTCTAAAACGGTGAAATTCATGGAAAACACGACAAAATCCGGGTTCCTGCCAACCACTGAGAAAACACGGTCTCCGCTCGTCATCCGTATGTTGCCAGATACCAGTTTAGGGAGACAAAATGTCAAATCAATGTCACCTTCATGCACAAGGCTCAATGGCAACAACAAGTTCCAAGAAATCTACGCGGAGCTCGAGGCAATCATGACAAAAAGCATCCACAAAAGTCCACCTTTCCTCAACAGATATTCTGGAAAGATTATCAGAAAATACATGTACCAGACAATTGGGGACAGCAGAGCAGGGTAGCACACAAAACCTGACATCCCAACTCCCCTATAGGGCGGCGGATCCGCGGCCAATAGGGGGTATTGGCGGCGGATCCGCGGCCAGGTGGGGCCCTCTCACTGACAATTTTTGGGGTTATTTTGGGTATTTCATTTTATATCAGAATGTTGCCCTAGATCTTCAACCCTCTGCCTATAAATACAGCAGTTTTGAGCACAACCAAGGGTCCAATTTTGTGTCCACTCTTTTGTAGTTTTTTGTATAGTTTTTCTTCTTCTTCATTCTTTTTCCATGAAAATTGTAGTGAGAGCTTTTTGAGTGGAGATCAATGAAGATGAGGGTTTTGTATCATTCTCTTGTGTTTCTTCTTCCCCTTGAGATTCTTGCTTTCTCTTGATCATTCAACCTCTTCATTGAGCTTGAATGGTTAAGGGTTAGTTATTGATCTCAAGGGTCGTATTTTCTCACGGGACCAGCACTTCATTTCACATGCGTTCTCTACCCTTCCCTTGATCTTGCAACCTCTTGATTGAGCTTGCAAGTTTAAGTGTTGGCTATTGATCACATGCTTGTCTTGAGTCCTAGTTCCTTGTTCTTTTTACTCGCTTCTTATTACTCGCTTTTTATTACTTGCAATTTATTTCATGCACTTAAATTCCATGCACCTTTATTCTTGTAATCTTTTCTTTTCTTTGTTCATTTCTTTTTGCTCTCTTTTGTTCATTTTGTGATTGAATGTAATTATTCTTGTTAAGAAGAAATACGATATTCTAAGTTAAAGATTTTCTTTTCTCTTTTCCTTTTCCCGTTATTTTCCATTGAACTCCGCCCAAACCATACGCAAGCGCTCCGTTAGGCACCCTACCCTAACAAGGTAACGGTGATTCCTAACCGCGACCGGTTGCGTTCGGTTTGGCCGGAGGCGAAAGCAAGAGACAAGAACGGAAGGACAAGGGTAAATAAGTCGTATTCCACGAATACCGCGCTTAAATCCCCTAATCCACGTTGTTGCCGATTGCTCTAGCTTCAATTGGTCATGACTCGGCTCAAAGGTTTCGAGTACGGATTTCTTTAGCTTATAATCTCGTATCTTTTCTTAACAATTTTATACTTGCAAATAAACACATAGGTTAGATCAAACAAACATACAGATTCTTTATTGACTCGTCTAAGACAAGAAGGTAAAATACCACCATCTCCCTGTGGACCGACCCGTGCTCAACCGGCTAGCTGCATAGCGACACCGTCCTGATCGCGGTTATACTTTAATTCTTTGAACATCCGACACGCCAAAAGCGTGCGATCAAATGGCGCCGTTGCCGGGGAGACGGTAGCGTATTTTCTTTCTTGTTATTCGGGTTAATATTCTTTTTGTATATATTTAAAAAAAAACAAAAAAAAAAATAAAAATATCATTTTGTTATTTTTGATCATTTTTATGGGCAAGAGTGCAGATTTTTGCGTATTTGCAAACTGCGATTGTGGGGAGCAAAGTGTACATTCAAGGTTAAGGTTTACGAAGTACAGTGCCAAAGATCCGGGTAGTTTGACCCGCGCAAGCGAACTTTTCAAGCTTACCGGATTTGATTCAACGGGGGTTTCCTAACCCAAAACTTAACGGTACGTACTTTACTAACACCTTCTTCTCAAATCCGACGCATCCAATATACTATTCTTTGCAGGATTCTTTGCAAGTTCGCTAGCAAACGCTAAAAATTGACTAACCCGTATTTGTTGCAGCGCCGCGCTTAAACTAAAAAACGATTGTTTGATTCTTTATAAGAATTTTTGAATTGCGCATTGCATACATTAATACGGACTTAAGGGCAAGCGAACCCCACAACATACGGTAAAGGATTTCATCACCTTTTCCGTGGCCCACAAATCACGAACTTGCGCATAACGTTTACCCGCACAAATTTAAAAGAAACTAGACTTTAAGCCTTAAGGACTTCGCGCTCACTAGGAGAAGTTAACTGTGTTTAGAACCTTGCTTAACGGTATATTGTTTACGGGGTGTCTAGGAAAGTGTTAACGGCGAAACCGCCAAAAGAGAAAGGGTTATTTAATTAAGGAACTTCGCGAAAGCGTTGGAAAATCTCCCCTTATCTCTGCACTTACCTGGCCTCGTGATCAGTGTATCTTGAGCCTGTTTCTCGACATAGTTTTACTTCGACAATCAAGTTCTGGAGCAGGTCTAGTTGACCTAGGTGAACCCTAGAACGATTAGGTGTGTGGTATTTTCGTGTCGTGATTGTTTTTGTCAATATTCTTTTAGTGTATACTTCATTCTTTTGTTAATATATAACAAAAAAAAAAATCACATTCTTTTTCCCCTCCTTTTCTCTACCTTTCTTTCTCTCTCTTCATATCATGGGTACTCCACCTCGCAAAACTCTTGCCGAACTTTGGTACCCACAACCAGACATAACTTCTTACGGTTCTTGTTTTGGTCGAACATCGAACGACCCATCCATGCCAAAAATTTCGTTGAGAGATCGGATAGACGCGTCTAGGACAAACAACTGGACCCCGCAATCCACTTCGTATCAACCGTTTCAAACATTCACCCCTTCTTGCGTTGATACCCCTTTTGAAAGTCCAGTTGTAGCCACAAGACCACTGTCTATTGCTGAACGTATTGAACAATCCCGTAGCCGATCTTTCACTCCTTTCACTACTTCAAATTCTTGGGATCAACAATTCCATTCACCTTCTTATCCAAATATTGATCCTGCTCCTGTCCAGCCATTCAATTCCTACCAGTCCTACCCTACTTTTGCACCTTCCCTAGACATAGCATCAGAACCGCCATTTGGGAGTTTTCAGTATCCAAACAACTTTGAATCTTTTACTGAAACCCCTTCACAACCAATGTCTAGTCTAAAACAATCCTTGGAAGACTTTAGGGTAGCGTCAAGCCAACAGATGATGGATTTGAATGCGTCCATGGCCGCCCTCATACAACCTAGTGACCCGGTAGCTAGTTTCCAGCTAGCTCCAAATTTTCCAATGTATGATGAGGCAGTAGGACAGGCTGTGAATTTGAGTGGAGAGAGTGAGTTGTATACCCTTCCAAATCAAACCTACCCGTCTCAAATTGAATCCCACAACTCCTATGTTGAAAGTCTATCAAGTGTCCCAAATGAATTATCAGTTGAAGATAGAATGTTTAATGAGTTGTGCGACTTTGTAGTGTTTGATTTGCCAGATTGTGAAGGGACCTTGCCAAGTGAAACTACACCCAATCCTTTTGACCTCTACACCTCCATCTTAGAACCTGAATTGATTGAAATCCATGCTTTTGATGAGGTGTCTGAGAATATTGATTTTCACTTGATTAAGGATATTGACGCTGGGAATATTTTGGATGATGAACCCATAGATTTGGCTGAGTTTTTCTCTTCAAATCATCATCCTGAGTCCTTAAATGTTTTTCCCGAACCCCATATGCGTCTGGATTTTGAAGAGAAGTGCATGGATGTGCTAAATTTTGAGGAAAATTTTGAGGATAGTCTTGAGGATGAACCAGTTCTAGATGATGAGTCGGAATTTCCAATTCATCCTGTTCCTTTCACTGACTATGTACACCCTCCAGAACCCTTAACCGATACCCTTCCTCAGCCATTTCCCTCCATCCTTTCCATCGTTCCGACCTTGCAAGAACCCGTCTCACTTTCATTTACTATGTCTGGTTTACCAAGTTCGGTGTACCCATGGCTTCTTACGAATCTTGAGGGATTTGACCCCATCTCTCGACGAGTTAATAGATTAGCACAATCGCTTTTTACACATCGCTCATCACAAATTGTGCTAATCTATTTACTTCATTTGTACCCTCAAGTTCGTATTCCACTTCTTTTTCCCTTCCGCCATTCTTCTTCCTCTCATATACCGAGACCGTATCCCGCTTCTCTTCGCATACGGTCTCGCGTATTCTCCATCTCTTTTCTCTACGCCTTCTTTCACCAACCAGCACATTATAGAGATAAAATTTTTGAATGGTTGGTGTTAACTTTTGGCCTGTGTAAGGCCTTGTATAGATTGATACTGTTCTTTCCCCCCTAAATCCTGAATTTCAACGCTTACCAGTAGAAACACTGTTTTACTTAAGTTTGGGGGGGACACTTTTTTGTATATATTTTTGTTTTCCTTTTTTGTTTTGTATATAATTTGTTTCTAGGAAGCGCCGGCTATTTTAACCCTCTTGGTATAGCCTGACAGTGAGGGCACTGTCAAGTTTAAGTTTGGGGGTGTGCTCGGTAAGCTTTCTTCCTTCGCATTCATATGTATATTTTGCATCTGCATATTAAATCCATAAAATCCATAAAAATCTGAAAATTTTCTAAAAATATAAAAACTTTTTTGTCAAGTTAGCTTGTGGAAGAACTCTGATTCAACATTCGATGGTTTTTGTTTGAAAAAATAGGAATAACTAAATCTTATGTTTAGATTTTGAAAACCTGAAAGATAACTCTCCTTTGAAGTTAATTATAGCTGATATACGTCTTTACATCACACTACACGTGTCGTGAATTTTGGGAATTAGATGACAAGTCTTTCATGTTTAAACTTTTAACAGATAAATGATTTTCTGAGGATCAAATAGGTTTGTTCTGAAATAAGTAATGTCAAGAATAGTTTATGAAGTAAAGCGAATATGAAGGAATGTTATTGATGCCGTAATTGGAGCTAAGTCTAAAAAATAACCCATCTAAAACTTGATTGGAATGATTACACACCAAACCCACTAGACACGTCTTTTATCCAAAAAAATAATTGAACTGCCGGTTATATCTCCGTTCGTATTAAATTATTCGATTTTCACGTCAATCTGTCTTTTGTTTTTGGACCTAGGTAACTTGAGTAATTAAGTCCGCTGGGGTGCTTCTGCACCTAATGCCCTAAAACCAACTGGTTTGGGTGCATTGGCCCAAAGCTCGCTAAGAAGCCTAGAAAGTCCAGTTTAAAACAAAGTCAAGCAAGTGTTCTCTCCGAGTTAAAATTCCTAACGGTTCTTTGTGTGAGAATAATCTTGATAAAAGACAGGCTTTTAAAAAAAAATTTAACGGAGATATGAAGGTTTTACTCTTTGATAAAGACTATTGCACGTTCACAGAGGTGTGTATGAAATGAAAACAAGAAAAAGGTGGAGTGAAGAATAAGACCTAGTTTCCTGTGAGGGAAGATAGAAATTCTGAAGTTGAAACTTTACTGGAAAACGAAACTTGAAAAATGCTTAACTCTTTATAAAACTTATGTGATCCTTTTAAAATTGTTATCTGGGCTTTATTGTGCGACATGATGACTTTAATCGACCTTTCTAAACTTAACGGCACTATTTGCACTACACGTAAAGACATATAAAATCTGTAGTTAAATAAGAAGCGAGGTGTGAAAACTAAAGGTTCGATAGTCTAGACTTAGGATTATAGAATTGTTATTTTCTGAAACAAAACTTTAGGGTTTGAATCTTAGTTATTTTATGACACTAGCTTGACGGGATTTTGTGGGTGTAATCCGCTGAAAACCCTCAGGAGACAACACTCCTCCTACTAGGGACACCTAGAGGTTTAACGGCTTGTTTCACGCGTTCCCTGCGAAAGTGCGGTTAGGATTGTATTTTTGTGAATAATTGGTTTTGCTCAGGACGAGCAAAAGTTAAGTTTGGGGGTATTTGTTCATCACAGAATACTGCATTTTATACCGCCCATTCTTATGCTCGATTGTTTATAGGTAGGTGCTTTTAATCCGTGTTTGTTACATATTTGCAGGATACAGGTTCTCGGTTCTAAAACGGTGAAATTCATGGAAAACACAACAAAATCCGGGTTCCTGCCAACCACTGAGAAAACACGGTCTCCGCTCGTCATCCGTATGTTGCCAGATACCAGTTTAGGGAGACAAAATGTCAAATCAATGTCACCTTCATGCACAAGGCTCAATGGCAACAACAAGTTCCAAGAAATCTACGCGGAGCTCGAGGCAATCATGACAAAAAGCATCCACAAAAGTCCACCTTTCCTCAACAGATATTCTGGAAAGATTATCAGAAAATACATGTACCAGACAATTGGGGACAGCAGAGCAGGGTAGCACACAAAACCTGACATCCCAACTCCCCTATAGGGCGGCGGATCCGCGGCCAATAGGGAGTATTGGCGGAGGATCCGCGGCCAGGTGGGCCCCTCTCACTGACAATTTTTGGGGTTATTTTGGGTATTTCATTTTATATCAGAATGTTGCCCTAGATCTTCAACCCTCTGCCTATAAATACAGCAGTTTTGAGCACAACCAAGGGTCCAATTTTGTGTCCACTCTTTTGTAGTTTTTTGTATAGTTTTTCTTCTTCTTCATTCTTTTTTCATGAAAATTGTAGTGAGAGCTTTTTGAGTGGAGATCAATGAAGATGAGGGTTTTGTATCATTCTCTTGTGTTTCTTCTTCCCCTTGAGATTCTTGCTTTCTCTTGATCATTCAACCACTTCATTGAGCTTGAATGGTTAAGGGTTAGTTATTGATCTCAAGGGTCGTATTTTCTCACGGGACCAGCACTTCATTTCACATGCGTTCTCTACCCTTCCCTTGATCTTGCAACCTCTTGATTGAGCTTGCAAGTTTAAGGGTTGGCTATTGATCACATGCTTGTCTTGAGTCCTAGTTCCTTGTTCTTTTTACTCGCTTCTTATTACTCGCTTTTTATTACTTGCAATTTATTTCATGCACTTAAATTCCATGCACCTTTATTCTTGTAATCTTTTCTTTTCTTTGTTCTTTTCTTTTTGCTCTCTTTTGTTCATTTTGTGATTGAATGTAATTATTCTTGTTAAGAAGAAATACGATATTCTAAGTTAAAGATTTTCTTTTCTCTTTTCCTTTTCCCGTTATTTTCTATTGAACTCCGCCCAAACCATACGCAAGCGCTCCGTTAGGCACCCTACCCTAACAAGGTAACGGTGATTCCTAACCGCGACCGGTTGCGTTCGGTTTGGCCGGAGGCGAAAGCAAGAGACAAGAACGGAAGGACAAGGGTAAATAAGCCGTATTCCACGAATACCGCGCTTAAATCCCCTAATCCACGTTGTTGCCGATTGCTCTAGCTTCAATTGGTCAAGACTCGGCTCAAAGGTTTCGAGTACGGATTTCTTTAGCTTATAATCTCGTATCTTTTCTTAACAACTTTATACTTGCAATTAAACACATAGGTTAGATCAAACAAACATACAGATTCTTTATTGACTCGTCTAAAACAAGAACGGAAATACAACCATCTCCCTGTGGATCCACCCGTGCTCAACCGGCTAGCTGCATAGCGACACCGTCCTGATCGCGGTAAACTTTAGAACTCTTAAAACTCGACACGCCAAAAGCGTGCGATCACCTGGCCAGGGCAAGCGAGATTTGCTGGTAGGTTCCAGTAGTTTCTCAGGGTGTAATGGGCTTCGCTCCGACACGACTTATACCACTATTAGGGGACTGACGCTTGCCGCGCCCCTAGGCCCGATATGCGTTAGTCTTAGACGAACAGACCGGACTGTACGGAGATTGTCACATCAGACTCAGTAGGAGTTCGGATGGGTTTCCTCATCGGCCTTCTTATCGACATCTACCTGGGGACCGTTACGTACATCTAGTGCCGCTTGCGGTCTGTGGTTAAACCCACTGCCAGCGTAGTAATCGAGTCTCTAGAGTCCCACACAGAGAGTTTCCCTACTCCAGACGAAACGATATAGAGGTCGTATGGTTTTACGACAAGGGTTCGGACGCATACGTGTGTTTACGCACGTACGACATCCGGACAGTTTTTACTAGCCGGCTTTGGTTTAAGCCAATTTCTAGTATCCGGTTATTGGATTTATACAGTCTAATGTTTTTCCGTGTTTTCACGGATAGGAGGGGCGTTCTCGTAATTACGTGAGAAGCTTCTAGAAGATGGTGACTTGGGGGTTAAGGTGGCATATGCATTAAATGAGATTAGTGAGTCATTTGAGTGATTCTTCCATGTCATTAATGCATCATAAATGCTTAATGACTCATGGAAATGAATCACCCTCTTGTATTTATGAAGCATGATTATTCATCCTTTATTTTCTTTTATTGGATAAATGATAATGCTTGATATATATTATGATAGATCATTATCTCATCTCATTCTCTTGCTCACTTTCTCTCTCCTCAAGCTCTCTCTCTTCAAACCCTAATCCTCCCCTCTCATGTGTTGAGACCAAGGATTAGAGTAGACTACTTAATCCTTAACCATTCTCTATATCACCTAGGTTACCTAGATTAGCGATTTAAGAAACCTAGTTACCTCAAGTTAGAGGTGAATCTTGTAGTAAAGCTCTCGGGTGGATCTTCTACTACATAGAGAAGGCCGGAGAGGACGTGGAGAACGACAAGACGAAGGACTCGGTTCTTTAGGTATAATCACTTATCATAGTAGTTAACTCTTCTATGGTTTCTTGTTAGTTATTGTTTATGCTAAGATTCTCGGTTAGTCGATGTTTACGCCTAAAACAAGATCGTTTTTCATTATTCCGCCTCCCCGCAAGTCGTGGGGTGTTGTACATCGACTTACATTATGTACATTTGTTATTGCGGGCCGAGCGTCCGAAATGTGGACTGCCGTCACTGCCTGTTTGTATATTATTCTTTTGGGGCACGACCGGGGTGAGGTCGATGTACCCGTTGTATGTATATTTTACTTTCTGTACTAGGATTATCCCAAGGTGGGGTGCATGGATAGCCGGGTTCTAGAGGGCAACGGGCCCGCATCTCATGTCATTGAGACGGAGGGGGCTTCACTCTAGAATTGGCGGGCTATTCGCCGCACTCGTAGGGGGTACAGGTTGACCCAAGGAGGGGTGCCCAAGTTACCGTATTCCGTGAAGTGCTGGGTGGTCCATTCACGTTGTTGAAAGGGGGCTTCCTCACTTCAGGTTTTGGCGGGTAACTTGCCCCATCCGTAGGGGTTTAGGATATCATTGCACAGGCTATCCACACGACCAGGGGAACGTCGGGTTTCAGTAGCGGCTCTATGAAACCCAGGAATCCCATATATCTGTATTGTTCTGTGATGCTTATTACATTTCTGTGATGTTGTATTTTATCACGCCTTTAGCGAATATTATATATTGATATATATACTAGTAGATGTTGTATATGTTTTGCATCCGCGCTAGTCCAGTCCCCGCTCTGTCGTTAGTTAAGTAATCTAACGGGTGATGACGGGACCCAGTAGCGAATGCGGATGGCATATACGTACATCATTATTTTCGTTCTTTATTGGTGTGTTCAATTGATGGGACTGCGTTGATTCGGATCAATGCAAGCTAAACAAACCTATTCTGATGTTGTTGGAACTTTTTTCAAAAGGTTGTTATTGCAAGGGCGTTCTCTTTTGTTTTGCACAGTGATATTCAGTTGGAATATCCTGCATCTCAGTTGACGAGGCAAGGGCAGAGATCCCTTCACCGGGAGTGACCCCTTGGACAGAAGTTTGCGTCAGGGCAATTACTTCACTATAGTCGTTTACTTTTGCTTTGCATCATGGTATTCAGTTGGAATATCCTGCACATCATTCTATGGGGAAAGAGCCGAGATCCCTTCACCGGGAGTGACCTCTTTAGCAAAGGTTTTCGTCACTATATTTTTATAAAGCTATCTGGTTCCTTCAACGATATCAAGTTCATTACGTTAAAGGTTTTTCGCCAAAAACCATTCGTAGCCCTCCGTCATTTCAGAAAGGTAGCACTTAGTATTCATGCTATGTATGTTGGCCTTCGTCAAGGCATAGTGTATGGTAGCTATTTGTTATTTTTCTGCAGTATAGATAGATGCGTTGGTTTGGGACAGTCATACTACTATTTTGTCCTTCGTCAAGGGTATGTATGGGTGGGTTCAAATTAACCTGGAAAATGACGGGTAGAACTTTACATATGACTTATGATATGTTGGCCTTCGTCAAGGTCATAAGAGCATGGGGCAAATATCCTTTCGGGAGTTTCTAAAGAAACTGAAACTTGCCAGATATGCGCATACCTTCTGGAGTGTGATAACGTGAGCGGATTCCGTCACGTTATCATGCGATGATAGTTGGATCCCGATTCCCACTGATTAGTTGGTTTACTCCTCGGGTGATCCCGACTAATTCTTCTTTCAGGTTTGGAGGAGAATTTGACGGTACAGTGGGAGGTTTCCTGATTAGATAAAGTGATAACCATTCTGATCTAGGTTAGAGTACACGCTGAGTGTTTCTTTTCTCTCTCTCTTTGGCAGCGACCATGACCCGACCGTAGACTATGACTCAGTGACTAAGTTGACCGAACCTTCTTATAAGACTGGCTTTTGGATTGTCAGAGTTGCAAACCTCATTGCCACTCCTACTTTTACCCCTTTCTCCAGGACACCCCGTATTACTACGAACGTCCACTTCCATTGGACAAAACCATCGTATGGTTATATACGAACTCGAAGGAATTTATTCGAGGATGGTTTCCGGTTCTGGAGAAAACGAATAGGACTATTCAGTTGTCTTTTCCTTTTACCTTCTCTCAGGTTGCGAATACTCCTTAGTTTAGGAGATAGTACACCTATTATGCAAGTTGGATAGTCTTCTTCCAAACCATAGGCTGGTGCCGAACGGTGGGGAATGAAGAAAACCAATTAGCATAAACGATGGTGTGCAGAAGGTATTAAGTAAAGACATATCAGGGGATTTGTAAGAGGGCAAAGTAAATTGCGACTGCTATTCACGACAAAACCAAGTATTTCATTACCACTCCCAATTCACCTTTGTATTTCTCCAGGACACTCCGTATCACTACGAAGATCCACAGTTTATTGGATATTCCATCGTATGGTTATATACGAACTCGAAAGGAACTTGTTCCAGTTCGGAGTTTGGATTCTGGTTCAGGAGAAATAGGAATAAGGTTTATTCGGTTGTCTTTTATCTTCACCTTCTATCGCATTGCGAGTGCTCCTAGGACTAGGACAATACACCCATTATGCTTATTGGATAGTCTTCTTCCAAACTATAGGCTGGTGCCGAAAGGTAGGGAAGGAAGAAAACCATTTAGCCTAAGAGGGTGTACAGAAGGTAATGACTAAAGACATATAAAGGGATTTGGAGAGATGGTAAAGAATTATACGGTTACAGTTGTGAATATGGATAATGAAAGAGGCATTACTAGGAATACCGGGATACCCCATCGAAACATTTCAATGTTTCAGTTTCACTGTGTACTGTTAAAAGAAAACTGATTTCCTAATTAGACACTTGCTCCAGGGTATGTATTTACCAGGTTTGATTCTCACATCTGTATGGTTTTACAGATGATGAGTGGGAGTAAGTTATTGGGAATTAGGTGATTGTCCTTATTATATCGGAATTCGTTTTAATTGGTGATATTTGAGGAAATCGCCTGGGATGTTTGCCGGACGGCAAATATTTGGTTTTGAATATCCGTTGTTATGCACCAATTTCAAATTGATATATCTGTATGTCTATTTTTATAGAGTGAGATATAACTTTTTGAAATTATGTCGGTGACATTTACCTATATCAGTGGATGGTTAGGTAAGGAGCATTAAACAACGGTGTAATTCTTCTTAACTATAAATACAGTTTTCAACCTACGACACACAGAGAATGAGTCACTAGACTCAGGGGACTTTTACAGAGTATTGTATGTTGTCCAGTGTCCATTAGGACAGAGGGGTTGGTCCTCGTACTATATTCGGTTTACTTATGACTTCTCTAGTTTTTAGACAAGTGTTTCGTAGAAACACAGGGTCCAAGTTTTGAGAAGTTATAGGTATAAGAGTAAAGTAGAGAACCAGGTATTGCAAGTATCGGGATTCTTCAAGGTGATCGAAGATGTAGATACTTGTGTATGGTATTCAGTCGATAGTAATGATTAAGTGAACTTGCTTCTCTTTCACGTTACTCATAATTGGAAGTATTCCTAAGTTGAGTAATGCTGATCGGCCTCTTTCCATTTAGTTGACATGCACTGGAGACAGCTGCATGATTTGAATCTGGTTAAATTAAATCAGTTCCTCTGTTATGTATTGGATATAGAACAGTTCATATCTTAACATTGTTAAGGTACGGGGAGTTTTCCAGCTTATGCTTAAAACCAGACTCTGGATAACTCAAGGCACGTTTCTGTAATGGCTGTTTGTGGGTTGACCCAGGCTATGACGAGGGTTGACTTTCTACTATATGGAAGATCAATAGTGATATTGTTCTTGACTCGCCACAGTTTTAATAAAAATAGATTTTTTTTCAGAAAACAGTAGTGGGAGTATGGTAGAACTGGAAGTGATTCCAGAACCGCAAACGGTTACTGAAGATTTGATAAGAACCTAAAGATTCAATCTGGTTTGACATTCCATTGGCCACTCCGCAGATATGGTGGGTAACCTCAGGCGCTCGAGAGCTACTTCGGTATGCTCAAGGACGGTGACAGGGAGGTTCTTGTTTACCCAGACTTGCCAATGCTGTTGTTCCAGACTGTGAGACCCGGCAGGAGGATGAGTATAGCGTCGTTCTAAACTAGCTTTAGAAGTGCACATGTATATGACTCTGCCAGAGGGTTGTCGTAGTCAGTGGCAGCAGCGGAAGCATTGGTGGACAAGTAGCTTATGTCTATTTATGGACTAAAGCAGATAGAGCGGAGATAGATCATCTATTTCTGATGTGACAGTCATAGGTTTGACTTCATCAGAATAGGAGATGGATATGTTAAGAAGGTAGTAGGGTGTGATATCCTGGTATTTGGATGACATACACAGACTAGGATGTGAAATTCCTATACTACAATCGGTTATATTTTGGTTGTCACACAGTGGTTTCTCCACATAAGGAATTGGATTTTATATCAGATATTCTAGTTACTAGATCTATGGTTTTAGATCTAGATTTGGGAAGTGTCCCAATCAGGGTACTTAGACAGCATTCTAAAGGTATTTAGAGTGGACGACTCCTGGCATGGTGGTGTACCTGCAGGTGATGGATTCATCTTCTCTAAAGGTGTCTTACAGACTAAAGAGGAGAGGGATGTGCATGATTGGCAGATCACTTGCTTTGGCAATTGAGTCAATCATGAGATGTCAAGTACCACACCAGATGTTGTTTCTGCATGAGATGCAGTAAGATGATATTGATCCAATCCTAGAGAAACGATCGGAAGTAGTTTTAGAACATAAGTGGATGTTCTAGGGAAATGATAACGACAGCCTCCTTTGGGAGACAGTTATCATTCCAGGCTTCCAAGGTGACCTGGATGACAGAGTGATTGTCAGAGTTATAGTTCTCCCTCTGACTAGGGGCAGTAGTTTGGACAGGTGGTCCAAGCGGGTACTGAGGGAGGCATGACGCAAGATGCTGATTGATTTCAGTTGACGATACAGTCTAAGAAGTTTGGATTTGGAGTTCACTTACGAACTAGGTCCCATCAGACATCTAGACATATTCTAAGACAGGTATTGCTCATTTTGGGAGATGGGTTTCTCCGCGAACTTGAGATAAAGAGAGACATAGAAAGAAACACCACAGCGGATCCACTCGCTGAGGCTATTCCTCGAACGCAATAGTTTCGCAAACGAGCTTTGTGAGACTGACTAATAGAGGAGTTGGGTGTTCGGTATCACACGGGCTGTGAGTATGCGACATCGCAATAATTAGCCTTGAGTGCAAGTGGGAGATTGTTGGAGATAGTGCTCTCTGAGTCAATTATTGGATCACAGGCACGTCAATCCGGATCGTCAGGCCGGGGCGCCGCCGTGCACTTACACATAGGGCACCGTCAGTCCGGATCGGCCCGTCTCATCTCTCAACTCCGGTCGGTATCCCCCAGATATCCGCCGAGCTCAAAAACAATCACCGGTAGGTAGTACTCCACTGCCAGGCTCACCGTCTAATATATACGAGTCTTCTTGCCCCGGGGTACCTCACCGGGTCCACCATGTACCCGCAGACGGTGCCAACCTCTCCTCCAATCGGGTTTCACATGTCGCTCTAAGAACCGAGAAAACACATGGTGGACGCACTGAAATATCATATCAAGGATAACCGGGTTTTTAAAACAATACATACTCTCTTTTGAAATACCCACGGTTCCCAAATCCAGAAATATCATGGAAACAACATATCTCAATGCGTATAATCATAAAGCATGATGTATGCGACATGTAAAAGAAATGTAAGCATATCAGTATATCATGCGACATGGAATAGTAATATGCACATATTGAGGGAAACCGCTCTTTTAAAATGAATCAGCTTTAAAGAGTATCTTGTGGTTCCCAAATTTCCATATCAATCCAGAATCATCTATGTATGTGCAATTACGTATGTATACAAGTTTGAGGCTACAACAGGTAGGTGCATAAGTATGAGTGTACAACTGGTAGGTGCACAAGTATGAGTATACAACAGGTAGGTGCACAAGTATGAGTATACAACATGTATGTGCACAAGTATGAGTATACAATATGTGGGTACACGAGTATGAGTGTACAATAGGTATGTACACAAGTATGAGAGTACAACTGGTAGGTGCACAAGTATGAGTGTACAACAGGTATGTGCACAAGTATTAGTGTACAATAGGTATGTACACAAGTATGAGTATACAATATGTGAGTACACGAGTATGAGTGTACAATAGGTATGTGCACAAGTATGAGTATACAATATGTGAGTACACAAGTATGAGTGTACAATAGGTATGTGCACAAGTATGAGTATACAGTATGTGTGTACACGAGTATGAGTGTACAATATGTATGTGCACAAGTATGAGTATACAATATGTGAGTACACAAGTATGAGTGTACAATAGGTATGTGCACAAGTATGAGTATACAATATGTGAGTACACAAGTATGAGTGTACAATAGGTATGTGCACAAGTATGCCATGCAAGGGATCATATCCTGAATGCAACAGTCCTACAGAGTAGTGACATGGCAATTATCGATGATGAAGTTGTGAGCCGGCAAGCAGGTGTACGTGGAACATATGCATCATCGATAATGGTGATGGTGTCCTAACAGCATGGTTTTGATATAATAATAAACATATTTAACATGCGATGCGATGCAACCAGTAAGAATATGCGGCAGATGAATAATAAGCACAACAGTGCAGAATCTACATCAATGTATCTATGTCATACTGTTTTGCCATTTGAAAGAAGGCGAATCGGGGTTTTTAGGAAAATATGGGCTACGGTGTTTTTAAGAAAAGGTGTCTCTTTTGAAAATATTCGTAGAATCCCTTTGCCTGTCTTTAAAATACTCCCGATTCGTTAGTTTTTGAAATAGGTATGACATCGGCCTAGCCTAACATCTACTAGCAAAACTACAGCTCTAACTAACAAGTCAATCAGGAGGGGTATGGAAACCACCTAAATCTGAGTCGATATATATATATATATATATATATATATATATATATAATAGTCGGTGATCCCGCCTCAAAGGTACCGCGTACGATACAATATCATATGACATCCTCGAGTCATGAGTGTAGATCTATTATCAATATAAAGCTCGTACGGTAAATCATCGTACGGCATCCCAAAAGCTGGGTACGGGTCAATATCACATTCATCTCATCAATTATCTGGTATACTTATCATCATATCTCATGATCTGGGGTACTGATATAAGTCTATTACAAATGATACCTTCTATATAATATATATGCGTGTGTGAAACACACGTCCAATGGCCCGCTAAAATCTCATGTCGTATCCCAAATACGAATCACATCATATCACCGATCTCATGGAACTTTGCCCAATCTCATCGACTCATCTCCAAATATCATACACTATCCTCATCATCCAGGTATAAGTATAACAAGCAAGCATGTGTGTGGGGGGGGGGGGGGTGTAAACTTATTCTAGGGTTCGCAACTAGGAAACTATACTAGTTTACTTCTAAACCCTAATCTATCCATAGTACACCTAATCACATCTAGAATATCCATATCACACTTAACGCTATTATACTTATATATATAGTATATGTATAGTATACTAAACTTCGAACTGCGGGGGTGATATACGCCATCCACCCGACTTCGCCCGTAGATATAATCTACTCACATTGCATCCTGCGTATCAGTGTCGATGTCGCCTTCATCTTCTTCATCGTATGAAGCCCTCGAGAAGGTGCCTACAAGATAACACAATCGCAAATGCACCTTAAAATCACATCGAGAAAACCAAACGACACGCTAAGACCTATGTGTTATAACCTATGGACTACGCTTTCAAAACCATTAAACAACCCTCGATGTCGTCGTGCAAACGTCAAGTGATCTAGGTAAAACACAAATACGCAAATCCAGAATTTAAAATACGCAAAACGAAACTCCGAATCAAAACAGCAACTCAGGAAAAAGGCTCCAGATTCTACCCTATGTCAAATTGGTCAATTTTGCATATGCCAGGGGTCTAATTTACTGGAGATGGGGCCATGGAAGAAACACGAACCCAAATTGGCCAGGTCTGGCCGCAATTTGGGGCCAGAGGGATTAAATCTACGGCCGTAGTGTGGAGTCAGGGGCTGAGGTCTTGTGGTTAGCTTCCTAGGTGCCTGCACATCTCTCTGTGTTAGAAAAATAATTTTCAGAGTCTCCGAGTGATAGCAGATTTCAGTTAACCCTCACAGAATCCACAAATTTCCGATATCGGCTTTTCTAAATCCGTATTCCGGGGTTCTAGTCTCTGGTTTAGGTCTGAATTCTAGCACTAGGGGGTTTGTGTAGCCTCTACTGAGCTCAATTTCCCATTACAACTCAAGAATTCCAAAACCCTTAACTAGAATTTTCCTAAGTCCACTAAACCACTCAATATCGACATGAAACATGTATGGATGCATAAGGAATTAAAACACTACACTAATGTGTAGAAATTACCTCCTTTGGCAACTCAAGAATTTTCTTGAGTTGCTCAAAGTGTCCAAAATTTGATTTTTCTTGGTCCAATGTGCTTCCCTTGAGCTTGTGAACAATTTTGATGAAAAGTAGATGGGGTTTTGAGGTGTTTATTGAAGTGATTTTGAGGGGGTTGATGATGGAGGAGGGGGAGGCAGCAGCAGCAAGGAGAGAGGAGGGGAAGGAAATGAGTGAAGAAATGGAGAGGGGATGGCATCATAACAAGGGTTGACCCCCACCCACTCTTTCTCTCTCTAACCCATACTTCATATTATATTCTTTTCCTTTTCTTTTCTTTTCTTTTCCCCTCTCTAATAAATCAATAACCATGCTATAAACATGTAGGAAAGCCATGAAAAAGTAACAAGTGTAAAAATGATATGGTGCATGTTTTGCACAAAATATGCTAAAAATCCGATTAGCGATTTTTAATCGCGATTAGCACTAAATTAGTATATAATTAATCATAAAAACTTAAAATTAGCATAATTCACATAAAACACCCTCTTTTAATAATTTCTATAATTTTCCAAAATTTTCCCCGTTTATCGGTATTTAATTATACTGCCTTATTTAAAATATTCAATATTATATTACTAAATTTTAAAAATTCCCCAAAAATAATATTTTATTTTTTTTGAAATGTTACAGGACTTTCACAGTCAAGGTACATCAACACCATACTGAACAGATTCAGTATGGAAGATTCAAAGCGCGGTAATCTTCCGGCTTGTCACGGAATCACCCTCTCCAAAGAGATATCTCCCAAGACTGATTTGGAAAAGGATCGCATGCGTATTATACCCTACGCTTCTGCGGCAGGCTCTATAATGTATACGATGTTGTATACCTGACAAGATGTAGCTTACGCACTGAGCGTTGTAAGTAGGTATCAGTCAAACCCAGGGGAGAAGCACTAGATAGCAGTAAAGAACATTCTCAAGTACTTGAGAAAGATTAAGGAGATTTTCTTGGTGTACGGCGGAAAATACATCCAGATCGAGGCTTTTGCTGACTCCAGCTTCCAGAGTGACAAGGATGACTCAAATTCCGTGTCAGGTTATGTCTTTACCCTCAATAGAGGGGCGGTCTGTTTGAAGAGCTCCAAGCAGGACACCGTTGCTGACTCGACGATGGAAGCGGAGTATATCGCTGGATGTGACGCCGCGAAAGAAGCCATCTGGATGAGGAAGTTCATGACAGAACTGTAGGTGGTTCCGTCCATTGTTGATCTAATACCACTGTATTATGACAAGAACGGCGCTATAGCTTTAGCGAAGGAACCAATGCCCCATCAGAAGTCCAGACACATCTTGAGGTGGTATGATCTGATCAGGGAGATCGTTGATCGCCGGGAGATCGAGGTGCAGAGAGTAGATACGGAGAACAATACTGCAGATCCACTCACAAAGGCCATCCCTTAGACAAAGTTCGAGAGGCTATTCGAGATGGTAGGTCTGCGATATGCCAATACATGGCCTTAGTGCAAGTGGGAGATTGTTAGTGATATATGCCCTAGAGGCCATTATTGTATAGTACTGGTTTGTATATTACATTTTGGAAGCTTGGGATATTCACGGATATATTATCAGTCCTTCTCAATATGGTAGTATGCTACTTGGTTTTATTCTTCCTCAATATGTGCTTGTGTTTCTTTTAGCATATCGCTTTACATATTGGTAGAGCCCTTAGGATTTTGCTTGACTACCAGCGTTGTGATGGCAGTCACACTAGTGGGGGCTGGATAGTCTATAAGCATATCCTTATACAGGTTCGTAGTCGTAGGATTATCGAGTCGGGACATCGATACTCCAGAGTAGACTAGTGTATACGCTTCTCATCCCAACAGGAGATATGGTCTATCCCATAGCCATTAGTAAGTCGTACTGGAGATAGTATGCTGGTGCTCATTAGGTTATGAGTACACTGGAAAGGACTCGTGGGGAACTGCTGGTTGGTACTATGCCTATCGTCAGGTAGCAGTTCCTAGGTGACATGAGTACAGCTTAGTCCGTTGACTTGACATCGCCACTTCTCCTCGAGTGTGTTCCTACTGTTCTTAGATTACTACCCTACCACGGCTTAAAAGAGTCATGTAAACAGGTAATAGTTGGGTGCAGTCCCGAAGCACTTGGAGGCAGTAGCGGTTAGATATGATTCGTCTCTCCTGGTATTGGGGGTTCATATCGCGCTGTGTACGAAATCTATTATACAAAGTCCCTGGCCAGGGCAAGCGAGATTTACCGATAGGTACACCAGTAGTATCTCAGGGTGTTTTGGGCTATACTCCTATATGAATTATTACGCTATTAAGGGTCTGATGGTTACCACCTCCTAGGCCCGATATGCGATATTCTTAGATGAACAGACCGGACTGTACGGAGATTGTCACAGATAGGCTCAGTAGGAGTTCGGATGAGTTTGCTCATCGGCCTTTTTATCGACAGATACCTAGATAGCCGTTACGTTCAGCTAGTACCGCTGACGTGCTTGTGTTTAAATCCCAAGCCAGCGTACTGTCGAGTCTTTAGAGTCCCACACAGAGGGTTTCCATGCATTGGGCAAAAGATGTAGAGGCCGTATGGTTTTACGGCAGGGCTTCGATCACATACGTGTACTTGTGCACGGATGATGTTCGGGCAGATAATACTAGTGGGCTTTGTTTTAAGCCGAATTCTAGTATTATATTATTGGATTATTTTCGTCTCTATGTATTCATATTTTTTGGAATACGAATATGGGTATGTATATACGGATGAGGGGTATTCTTGTAATTTGCTCAAGTATACTTCTAGAAGAAGACACCTCATTTTGTATTTAATCTTTTGATTAAAAGATAAATGAGGTGGAGGTATGAGGTGGAAATTTACATTAAATGAAGTATGGCTCTTAGGTGACTCATGGGGTGACTCATGAGGGTGACTCGCTATGTGACTATTCAAGTATGCTTGATATTTTGCTTATGCATTTTTGGATGCTTGATATTATCACAACTCATAGCCATCTTCATTCTAATGCTTATCCTACACTCTCACTTCCTTAAGCTTCCTTCTTCTTCCTCTAACCCTAAATGTCTCATGTGTTGAGAAACCTAGGATATTTAGAGACAAACTATTCCATCTTCACTCTCTACATCCTCTAGGCCATTTAGTTTAGCGAACTAGGTGCCCTAGTTACCTCGGTATAGAGGTTAGAGCTCGAACTATAGACTCTCTGGTGGATCTTCTTTTACTTGAGGAGGCCGACCTAGCAAGCAAGATCCGTACACTTCGAGGAGCTTAAGACGAGGAGGAGAACAAGAAAGCACTTGATACTAGGAGGTATAACTTTCTTCATAGTAGTTAAACCTCACGGTAGTTTAGCTAGTTAGAGTTTAGTATCGATCCTGGAGTTCAAGTCGGTGTTGCGAAGCCCGTATAATTATTTTTTTGCGTATTCCACCTCCTCGCGAACCCGCGGGGTGTGCGACATCGACTTACAGTGGTATCAGAGACTACTAAACTATTACTAGCTAGTTAGAAAGTAGTTAGAACTTCGATCGTCGGAAAAACCCGAAATGACAATTTCAAAACCCATGCTTTCTGTCGTTTTTTAAATCTGATCAAAAAATTATTTCAGAGGCCTTAAAAATACAAGCAGGGTATTCTATGAACACGCAAGAAAAACGAGTAAGTAACATGTCAAGACCGCCACGGAAGCGCGGCAAAACGGTGTGTTTCACCGCGGTTGCACGGCCGAGTCGAAGCTAAGTCGACTCGAATTTCTTCTGTGGGTCTTATATGTGGAATTGTGATTTGTGGTATATTTGGTTTCTACCTAGATTTGTCTGTGTGTTGGTTTGTACATGGGGTAGACACGGAAAATATATTCAATCAAAATTCTAAAGTTCTTGGCTATCGGGTTTTCTTTGTTTCAATATATGTGTTCGTAAACTTCCGCTAATTGCTATACGTCGGTTGGTTGGGGGTTGCACATATCTGTGATATTGGTTTGTGTATATGAAATGTTGGATCGTCGTGGATGAATAGTCGGGGGATGTGAGAAGAGTGTTTTGTTTCTTTCATTCGATATAAATTTGTAAAGTGATGTAATATTCTTTTGCGGGGCACATCCGAGTTGAGGTTGTAGCCATAGTTGTATTATTTCTTTTACTTCTTTTTTCTCCTAGATAGACCCAAGGTGGGGTGCACAAACTACTGTGTTCTTGAAGTGCCGAGTGGCATACTTATTTTACTGAGGGAGGCTGCTTCACTTCGGGAATTTGGCGGATAGTTTGCCACACCCGTAGGGGTCTAGGGTGGGGTTTGTCTATTCATCATGACCATGGAATCCGTCTTTCGTTATGGGCTTAAACGAAACGTGGAATTTCTAGTATATCCAATATGTTGATCAGTGATCTGGAATGTCTATTATTGCGTGAGACAAATGGATATTTATATATATGCTATATAATAGACGTTTCTTATGTTTTCCACCTACGCTGGTCCTGCTCCCGCTCTGCCGTTAGTTAAGTAACCTAACGGTGTATGACGGGACCCCGTGGCGAATTCGGATGGCATAATCGTACGTTGTATTTTCATTTCTTTCTGCAATGATAGGTGTAAATGATGGGACTGCATTAATTGATTAATGCAAAGCAAACAAACCAAAGCTAAATCGTTGGAACAGTTTCAAAACCACTCGGTTTTCCTCAAAAAGAAAACTTTTAAATGCAGAGCCTAAACCACTTCTTTAAAAGCTATCATGGTTGTAAGTGCACGGCGGCACCCCGGCCGTCAATCCGACGCCGTAATGCGGAAATGAAACTTTTCTAAAAACTAGAAACCGGCACCACCGCGCACTAGAATCCCGGATCGGGCCATTAACCTAATCCTAGCAAACTATAGAAAGAGTAGAGAAGCTATACCATGTGATCCGTGTCCTTCCGTCTTCGCCTCCACTCCGATCTCCTCGCGGAATCTCCGGTCGTCACCTCCCTGTCGAAACGGGCACCACATCGCCGGGTTCTTTTACGGGCTCCCACCTTTGGACCGAGACAAATCGGGCACGAAGTTGGCGAGCCGACGTGCCCAAGAAATGCTGTAGGCTAGTGTAGAATCACTTTGTCTCAATGGGGTGAAGTTGCCTTTGATGGAGGAATGAAACAATGAACTTTGGAGGAAAATGGTGCTCTCAGTTTTCTAGCAAGGAATGATGAAATGAGATCAAGAAAATCACCACTCAAAATGAATCCCCTTTCTCCCCTAAAGTGGCCGGCCCCCTCATCATCAAATGGTGGAGGGGAAAAAAAGAATCAAACATGAAAGGAGGTGAGTGTAGGAAAAGCAAAAGGGTGACCACATCCAAAAGTGATGATAACAATATCAAATCAATTTCTAATCCTTTCTAATCTCATTTAATGCAAAAGAAATGATGCATGAAAAGAAAAGATGCTATCATAATCTTTCCATATCCAAATAAACCCTCCACAATAGCTAATTTGCAAACTTGCAAATTAGCCCCTCCATCAGAAAAATCCGGCCGTGAAGGAACAAAAGAAAACTGGCCGGAACGGAATGCAATCTGGCAACTTTAGAAAACTAATCCAGTAATAAATTACAGGAAAACCCCGTGACTGTATATACATACCCGCATTTGTATTCCCACTGAATACAAATGCAAAGAGACAAAATCTACACTGTACAATACTAGGATCCGGCTTAAACCAAAGCCCGCTAGTATTATCCGTCCGATCATGATCCGTGCAATACCGCACGGATAAGATTGAACCCTGTCATATCTCCATATGACCTCTACAGCGTTTCGCCCGAAACTTGAGAAACTGGTCTGTGGGGGACTCTAAAGACTCGTCAATACTTTGGTTGTGGATTTAACCACTAGCATGTCAGAGGTATTAGCCTATACGTAACGGGCTACCAGGTATTGACCAAAAGGGACGTCGATGAGCGAACTCATCCTGACACCCTACTGAGCCTGTCAGTGACAATATCCGTACAGTCCGGTCCGTTCGTCTATGAGCATCGCATGACGGGCCTAGGGGGTTGGTAAAAGTCAGACCCCCAAAAGCGGTACAAGTCGTGTCGGAGTGTAGCCCAGAACACCCTGAGATACTACTGGAATACCTACCAGTAAATCTCCTGCCTTGGCCAACGACTTCGTGTAATGGCTCTCCTAGACACAGCGCGACCTCACCCCCAATACCGGAAGAGACGAACCCCTGCAGATCTGCTCACTGCCTCCATATGGCTCGGGACTGTACCCAACTAAAACCTGTTCGCACGTCTCCTTTGAGCGTGTTAGAGTAGTAAACAAAGTACAGTGGGAACTCACCCGAGACAAATGACGATCTCAGGTCGATGAACTAACCTGTACACATGTCACCAGGGAACTGCTATCTGACGTCAGGTATAAGACCAACTAGCATGTTCCCAGCGAGTCCTGTCCGGTGTACTCATAACCCAATGAGCACCTGTAAACATCTTAGGTGAACCAACTGACACCAGTGGCTTGTGAGACCGGCCACCGCCCCTCGTCGGGGTCTCGACTGTATACACTAGTCTACTCTGGAGAAACGATGCCCTGTCTCGAATCTCCCACGACTAGGGACCTTTTAAGGATGTGCTTGTAGACCCCCAGCTCCCACTTATATGATCGCCCTCATACTGCTGGTGGTCAAGCAAGAATCCTAGGGGCTCTATCAACGTGCAATAGTGACCTGAAAGGGCACCTAAAGCAGTACACGATGATAAAGATAAATCAGATAGCATACTATCATCTTGAGTAAGACTGTCCTACCGGTATAGGTCCTCCCTCAATCATTGCAATCACGTGCCTGTGATCCAATAATTGCTTCTGTTGCAAAAACAACATCTGGTGTGGTACTCATGATCGACTCAATTGCCTAAGCAAATGATCTGCCAATCATGCACATCCCTCTCCCCTTTAGTCTGTAAGACACCTTTAGAGAGGGTGACTCCATCACCTGCATGTACACCACCATGCCAGGAGTCGTCCATTCTAAATCCCTTTAGAATGTTGTCTAAGTACCCAGATTGGGAAACTTCCCAAATCTAGATCTAAAACCATAGATCCAGTAACCAGAATGTCTGATATAATACCCAATTCCTATGTGGAGAAACCATTGTGTGACAACCAAAGTATAACCGATCGTAGTATAGGAATATCACTTCCTACTTTGTGTATGTCATCCATATACCAAGACATCACACCCTACTGCCTTCTTAACAGATCCATCCCCTATTCTGATGAAGTCAAACCTATGACTGTCACATCAGAAATAGATGATCTATCTCCGCTATATCTGCTTTAGTCTATAAATAGACATAAGCCACTTGTCCACCAATGCTTCCGCTGCTCCCACTGATTATGACAACCCTCTGGCAGAGTCATATACACGTACACTTCTAATGCTAGTTTAGAACGACGCTATACTCATCCTCCTGCCGGGTCTCATAGTCTGGAACAACAGCAATGGCAAGTCTGGGTAAACAAGAACCTCCCTGTCACCATCCCTGAGCATACCGAAGTACCTCTCGAATGCCTGAGGTTACCCACCATATCTGCGGTGTGGCCAATGGAATGTCAAACCAGATTGAATCTTTAGGTTCTTATCAAATTTTCAGTAATCGTTTGCGGTTCTGGAATCACTTCCAGTTCTACCATACTCACACTACTGTTTTTCTGAAAAAATCCATTTTTATTAAAACTGTGGCGAGTCAAGAACAATATCACTATTGATCTTCCAGATGGTAGAAAGTCAACCCTCGTCAAAGCCTGGGTCAACCCACAAATAGCCATTACAGAAACGTGCCTTGAGTTATCCGGAGTCTGGTTTTAAGCATAAGCCGGACGACTCCCCGTACCTTAACATCGTTAAGATATGAATTGTTCTATATCCAATACAGAAACAGAGGCACTGATTTAATTGAACCAGATTCAAATCATGCAGCTGTCTCCAGTGCATGTCAACTAAATGGAAGGAGGCCGATCAGCGTTACTCAACTTAGGAATGCTTCCAATTATGAGTAACCTGAAAGAGAAGCGGGTTCTCTTAATCATTACTATCAATTGAATACCACACACAAGTATCTACATCTTCGATCATCTTGAAGAATCCCGATACTTACAACACCTGGTTCTCTACTTTACTCTTGTACCTATAACTTCTCAAAACTTGGACCCTGTGTTACTACGAAACACATGTTTAAGAATTAGAGAAGGCGTAACTAAACAGAATACAGTACCGGTACCAACCCCTCTGTCCTCATGGACACTGGACAATATACAATACTCTGTATAAGTCCCCTGAGTCTAATAACTCATTCTCTGTGTGTCGTAGGTTGAAAAATGTACTTATGGTTAAGAAGAATTACACCGCTGTTCAATGCTCCTTACCTAACCATCCACTGATATAGGTAAATGTCCTGGACATAATTTCAAGAAGGTATATCTCACTCTACAAAAATAGACGAACAGATACATCAACTTGAAATTGGTGCATAACAGCGGATATTCAAAACCAAATATTTGCCGTCTGGCAAACAACCCAGGTGACTTCCTCAAATATCACCAATTACAACGAATTCTGATATATTGAGGATGATCACCTAATTCCCAATAACTTACTCCCACTCATCATCTGTAAAACCATACAAATGTGACAATCATACCTGGTAGATACATACCCTGGAGTAAGTGTCTAATTGGGAAATCAGTTTTCTTTTAACATTACACAGTGAAACTGAATCATTGAAATGTTTCGATGGGGTATCCCGGTATTCCTAGTAATGCCTCTTCCATTACCCAGATTCACAACTGTTATCGTGTAATTCTTTGCCACCTTTCCAAATCCCTTTATATGTCTTTAGTCATTACCTTCTGTATACCCTTTTAGGCTAAATGGTTTTCTTCTTTCCCTACCGTTCGGCACCAGCCTATGGTTTGGAAGAAGACTATCCAATAAGCATAATGGGTGTACTGTCCTAATACTAGGAGCACTCGCAATGCGAGAGAAAGTGAAGATAAAAGACAACCGAATAAACCTTATTCCTATTTCTCCTGAACCAGAATCCATCCCCGAACTGGAACAAGTTCCTTTCGAGTTCGTATATAATCATACGATGGAGTATCCAATAAACTGTGGATCTTCGTAGTGCTACGGAGTGTCCTGGAGAAATACAAAGGTGATTTAGGATTGGCGAAGAAATAATTGGTTTGGTCGTGAATAGCAGTCGCAATTAACTTTGCCCTCTTACTAATCCCTTTATATGTCTTTACTTAATACCTTCTGTACACCGTCGTTATGCTAATTGGTTTTCTTCATTCCCCACTGTTCGGCACCAGCCTAAGGTTTGGAAGAAGACTATCCAATTTGCGTAATAGGTGTACTATCTCCTAAACCAAGGAATACTCGCAACCTGAGAGAAGGTAAAAGGAAAAGAAAACTGAATAGTCCTATCCATTTTCTCCAGAACCGGAAACCATCCTCGAATATATTCCTTCGAGTTCGTATATAACCATACGATGGTTTTATCCAATGGAAGTGGACGTTCGTAGTAATACGGGGTGTCCTGGAGAAAAGAGTAAAAGTAGGAGTGGCAATGAGGTATGCAACTCTGACAATCCAAAAGCCAGTGTTTAAGAAGGTTCGGTTAATTTTGGTCACTGAGTCATAGTCAAAGGTCGGGTCATGGTCGCTGCCAAAGAGAGAGAGAGAAAAAAGAAACACTCAGCGTGCACTCTAACCTAGATCAGAATGGTTACCAATTTATCTAATCTGGAAACCTCCCACTGTACCGTCAAATTCTCCTCCAAACCTGAAAGAAGAATTAGTCGGGATCACCCGAGGAGTAAACCAACTCATCAGTGGGAATCGGAATCCAACTATCATTGCATGATAACGAGACGGAATCCGCTCACATTATCACACTCCATAAGGTATGCGCATATCTGCCAAGTTTCAGTTTCTTTAGAAACTCCCAATGTTATTTTTACCCCATGCTCTTATGACCTTGACTTTGGCCAACAAATCATAAGTCACATGTCAAGTTCTACCCGTCATTGTCCAGGTTAATTTGAACCCACCCGTACCTACCCTTAACTTTGGCTAACAAGGCAGTACGACTGTCCCAAACCAACGCATCTATCTATGCTGCATATGAATACCCAACAGCTACCAATCACTGTGCCTTGACTTTGGCCAACAAACACAGCTTGAATACTATTGACTATCCATATGAAACAACGGAGGGCTACGAATGGTTTCTGGCGAAAACCTTTAACGTAATGAACTTGATATCGTTGAAGGAACCAGATAGCTTTTTAAAAATATAATGACGAAAACCTTTGCTAAAGAGGTCACTCCCGGTGAAGGGATCTCGGCTCTTTCCCCGTAGAATGAGGTGCAGGATATTCCAACTGAATACCACGATGAAAAGCAAAAGTAAACGAATATAGTGAAGTTATTTCCCTGACTCAAACTTTTGTCCAAGGGGTCACTCCCGGTGAAGGGATCTCAGCCCTTGCCTCGTCGACTGAGGTGCAGGATATTCCAACTGAATACCACTGTGCAAAACAAAAGAGAACGCCCTTGCAATAACAGCTTTTTGAAAAGTGTTCCAACAACATCAGAATAGGTTTGTTTAGCTTGCATTGGTCCGAATCAACGCAGTCCTATCAATTGATCACACCACAAAAGAACGAAAATACGATGTACGTATATGCTATCCGCATTCGCCACTGGGTCCCGTCATCACCAGTTAGGTTACTTAACTAACGACAGAGCGGGGACTGGACTAGCGCGGGTGCAAAACATATACAACATCTACTAGTATATATATCAATATATAATATTCGCTCAAGGCGTGATAAAATGCAACATCACAGAAATGTAATAAGCATCACAGAACAATACAGATATCTGGGATCCCCGGGTTTCATAGAGCCGCTACTGAAACCCGACGTTCCTCTGGTCATGTGGATAGCCTGCGCAATGAAATCCTAGACCCCTACGGGCGCGGCAAGTGACCCGCCAAAACCTGAAGCGAGGAAACCCCCTTCATCAACGTGAATGGACCACCCAGCACTTCACGGAATCCGGTAACTTGGGCACCCCTCCTGGGTCAACCTGTACCCCCTACGAGTGCGGCGAATAGCCCGCCAATTCTAGAGTAAATCCCCCTCCGTCTCAATGCCATGAGATGCGGGCCCATTGCCCTCTAGAATCCGGCTATCCGTGCATCCCTCAGCGGGGTAATCCTAGTACAGAAAGTAAAATATACAACGGGTACAACGACCTCACCCCGGTCGTGCCCCAAAAGAATAATATACAAACAAGCAGTGACGGCAGTCCACATGTCGGACGCTCGCCCCGCAAAATCAAATGTACATAAATAACCAAACTGTACTACCATTGCATCCAGGCTATCCCCCTCGACCAATCCGCAACATCACAGCACAACACAGAACATCAACGTGAATGTCACGTTCGCAAATCCGTCTAAAAGGGCTATAGCAGATAGACTGGATTTACCGATCGAGTGACATTCACGGTCGCAGATATAAAGTAAATACTGTGAACTAACATGTTTAAAATTTTCGACCGATCAAATTTACCCAAGTGGGCCCCAAGCACAACTGTAGCACTCAGAGAAAATCTAGGCCCAAAAAGAATATTCCAAAAACCCTATTTACATGTATTAAGCCCTCTGTAAAATTTTGGTACGGCGTTGACTTCCTTCCACCGCGGAACCGCGGCCAAACTAGGGGTTTGTCCGCGTTTCCGCGGTCTAACTGAAGCTTCACCCAACCAAATTTTTGCAGAATGCTTAAATTTGCCTGCATGTGTTTCTGCAACAACCAGAAAAATTTTTAGAGCCCAAAAAAATTTCGACAGAAACTAATGCAATGAAAACGCGGTTTTTGAAAATTCATCCGATCGAAGTTCTAAACACGTTAGAGCAAGCTAGACTAGGTTAATGGCGAGGCTCTGATACCAATGTAAGTGCACGGCGGTGCCCCGGCCGTCAATCCGACGCCGGAATGCGGAAACGAAACTTTTCTAAAAACTAGAAACCGACACCACCACGCACTAGAATCCCGGATCGAGCCATTAACCTAATCCTAGCAAACTATAGAAAGAGTAGATAAGCTATACCATGCGATCCATGTCCTTCGGTCTTCGCCTCCACTCCGATCTCCTCGCGGAATCTCCGGTCGTCACCTCCTCGTCGTAACGGGCACCACATCGCCGGATTTTTTACGGGCTCCCACGTCTGGACCGAGGCAACTCGGGCACGAAGTTGGCGAGCCGACGTGCCCAAGAAATGCTGTAGGCTAGTGTAGAATCACTTTGTCTCAATGGGGTGAAGTTGCCTTTGATGGAGGAATGAAATAATGAACTTTGGAGGAAAATGGTGCTCTCATTTTTCTAGCAAGGAATGATGAAATGAGATCAAGAAAATCACCACTCAAAATGAATCCCCTTTCTGCCCTAAAGTGGTCGGCCCCCTCATCATCAAATGGTGGAGGGAAAAAAAAGAATCAAACATGAAGGGAGGCGAGTGTAGGAAAAGCAAAAGGGTGACCACATCCAAAAGAGATGATAACAAAATCAAATCAATTTC
Organism: Agapanthus africanus; assembly: GCA_030015575.1. Classification (NCBI taxonomy): domain Eukaryota; kingdom Viridiplantae; phylum Streptophyta; class Magnoliopsida; order Asparagales; family Amaryllidaceae; genus Agapanthus; species Agapanthus africanus. Next base: position 538,063,301 of record CM057339.1, read on the forward strand.
TAATCCTTTCTAATCTCATTTAATGCAAAAGAAATGATGCATGAAAAGAAAAGATGCTATCATAATCTTTCCATATCCAAATAAACCCTCCACAATAGCTAATTTGCAAACTTGCAAATTAGCCCCTCCATCAGAAAAATCCCGCCGTGAAGGAACAAAAGAAAACTGGCCGGAATGGAATGCAATCTGGCAATTTCAGAAAACTGATCCCGTAATAAATTACAGGAAAACCCCGCGACTGTATATACATACCCGCATTTGTATTCCCACTGAATACAAATGCAAAGAGACAAAATCTACACTGTACAATACTAGGATCCGGCTTAAACTAAAGCCCGCTAGTATTATCCGTCCGATCATGATCCGTGCAATACCGCACGGATAAGATCGAACCCTGCCATATCTCCATACGGCCTCTACAGTGTTTCGCCCGAAACTTGAGAAACTGGTCTGTGGGGTACTCTAAAGACTCGTCAATACTTTGTTTGTGGATTTAACCACTAGCACGTCAGAGGTATTAGCCTATACGTAACGGGCTACCAGGTATTGACCAAAAGGGACGTCGATGAGCGAACTCATCCTGACACCCTACTGAGCCTGTCAGTGACAATATCCGTACAGTCCGGTCCGTTCGTCTATGAGCATCGCATGGAGGGCCTAGGGAGTTGGTAAAAGTCAGACTCCCAAAAGCGGTACAAGTCGTGTCGGAGTGTAGCCCAGAACACCCTGAGATACTACTGGAATACCTACCAGTAAATCTCCTGCCTTGGCCAAGGACTTCGTGTAATGGCTCTCCTAGACACAGCACGACCTCACCCCCAAAACCGGGAGAGACGAACCCCTGCAGATCTGCTCACTGACTCCATATGGCTCGGGACTGTACCCAACTAAAACCTGTTTGCACGTCTTCTTTGAGCGTGGTAGGGTAGTAATCAAAGTACAGTGGGAACTCACACGAGACAAATGACGATCTCAGGTCGATGAACTAACCTGTACACATGTCACCAGGGAACTGCTATCTGACATCAGGTATAAGACCAACTAGCATATTCCCGGCGAGTCCTGTCCGGTGTACTCATAACCCAATGATCACCTGTATGCATCTTAGGTGAACCAACTGACACCAGTCGCTTGTGAGACCGGCCACCGCCCCTCGTCGGGGTCTCGACTGTATACACTAGTCTACTCTGGAGTATCGATGCCCGGTCTCGAAACTCCCTCGACTAGGGACTTTTTAAGGATGTGCTTATAGACCCCAGCTCCCACGTATATGATCGCCCTCATACTGCTGGTAGTCAAGTAAGAATCCTAGGGGCTCTATCAACGTGCAATAGTGACCTGAAAGGTCACCTAAAGCAGTACACGTGATAAAGATAAACCAGATAGCATACTATCATCTTGAGTAAGACTGTCCTACCGGTATAGGTCCTCCCTCAATCATTGCAATCACGTGCCTGTGATCCAATAATTGGCTCTGAGGGCACTATCTCCAACATTGGTTCCTTCGATTATATCAAGTTCATTACGTTCACGGTTTCGCCAAAACCATTCGTAACCCTCCGTCATTTCAGATGGGTATTCAGTAGTATTCAAGCTATGCAATTTGACCTTCGCCAAGGCATAGTGATTGGTAGCTGCTGGGTATTCATCTGTAGCATAGATAGATGCGTTGGTTTGGGACAGTCGTACTACTATTTTGGCATTCGTCAAGGGTATGTACGGGTGGGTTCAAATTAACCTGGACAATGACGGGTAGAACTTGACTTGCGACAGTTCCCCTCCGAACGGCGGCCGAGACGTGAGGACGTCTTACCTGAGATTCGGGGAAGATGCTATATGGTTTTATCCGTTCACCTCTCCGAAGATGCCAAGTTGATTTATGGCACCGTGTATCGGAGGTTTAGACGGATGCGGCCGATGTAGTAGACTTCGTCAGATTCCCCCTCGCTTGAGGGGTTTTTGATTGTGGGGACGCTCTTCCCTGCAGGCGCAAGCCCCTGCAGTTAATTACTCTACCGCATCGCGGTAACAACTTTCTCCTTCTCCAGAATTTCACTTCGTGTCGTGGGTATTTGTTTTGTTTGTGGTTGCCCATGAATTGTATACGGAGACTATTTATTTCGTCGCCCGTAGGACGTGGATTAGTCCAAATCCGTATTTTCTTAGATTTGGGTTTGGGGTTTTGGTTTAAGGATACGTTAGCCATTTTTGAGGCTAAGATCAACTTAAACGTTTGTTAAGGATACGTTAGTCTAATTTCCAGACTAAGATCTACTTAACGGGATCGTTTAGATCCGACAAGAGAGCATTTGGACTGTATTGTTCCAGTTTAGGGACATGGGGGTCCATGTTCCAGTTTAGGGACGTGGTGGTCTATTTAATATATGGCCGTTGGGACCCGTCACCTCTCTGACGACGTTGAAGGATTACAACGACAGGTGTCAGAGGAGTTCGGAGATGTACCCTTGAACCAAAGTTGATTGGGGGTTTTATAGTCCAATTTGGGACTAAAATCTGTTTGAATGTTTAAGGATACGTTAGCCATACTTGAGGCTAAGATCAACTTAAACGGGACTGTTTAGATCCGACAAAAGAGCATTTGAGGGCTCTATTGTTCCAGGTTAGGGATGTAGTGGTCCATTGCCAGTTTAGGGACATGGTGGTCCATTGCCAGTTTAGGGACATGGTGGTCCATTGTATGCATGGCCATCGGGACCCGTCACCTCTCTGACGTCGTTGAAGGATTACAACGATAGGTGTCAAAGGAGTTCAGAGATGTACCCTTGGACCAAGTGTAAATTAATTTAGGAGAGCATCCATGCTCAGTCAATTTAATTTGAGGAATTACGGCCATGATTGGGCTAAGTCCAGTTGAGAATATTCAACATTTTATTTGCATTTGGCCTGTTAGGCCTTTACTAGGGCTCTGCCCCTGTTTAATAATGCAGTGCATTTTCTCTGGCCTTGTAGGCCTGCATTTTATTTTGGTATGATAGACTTTTATTTGGGCTTTATCCCTTTTAATAGTGCATAGCACTTTGTTTGGTCTGATAGACCTTTCTTTATTGGGCTCTGCCATTTTTTCATAATCCACTGCATTTTTTATTAGGCCTATTAGGCCTTTTTAATTGGGCTCTGCCCTTTAATATTGCGCTGCATTAATGAGTCTGACAGAGTACCACCTGGCTTGTCAGGCGCTTTGCGCCAATTGAGGAGCGCAAGGCGCAAGTCCATGGGGAGGTGACACGTGTCATGCTCAGGAGAGCGCAAGCGCGGTGCGCTACGCCAGTATGCCGTGCTGTTGCGCTGCTGACACGTGGTGCGCTCTGGTGAGTTGCGCCAATTCATGAGAGCAGTGCTCTATTTTAACAGCGCATAGCGCAGATTGTTCTGGAGCTGACACGTGGCGCTCTCTAGTGGCTTGCGCCAAGCCAAGAGTGTAACAGTGCAGATTTTTCAAGTGCAGGGCACTGTTATTATTATTTTGATCAATTTTAGATCAAAGAAAACAAATTTTCTTGTTTTCAAAGAACCAGTGGTTCATCAAAAAGTGCAAGGCACTGTTATTATTATTATATTTTTATTGAAGATCTTTGATCTTGTTCTTAGATCAATGATCTTTTTAGAAGAAATTCTTCTTTTATTCAAGGTCTTTACATTTCCTTTCTTTGAGCTCTTCTCAAAATTTTCTTTTTAAAGGAATTCTCTCTATGCTCATCCCCTTTGAGTTGGGGTCTAGGGGTCTTTATATAGTGCCCATAAATTTGTTAAGTTTGTTAAAGAGATCGTTCTCTGAGTGATTTGGGGAATTCTCCCCACCGTTGGATCTTTGATTCAAGGGCTTCTGTTTTACAGAAGGCAATCTTCTTGTTTTAACAAGAACAGAAAGATCTTTCAGAATTTTATTTCTGTTTGGCGCAAACGCACCAGCGCTTGACACGTGTCGCGCAGCGCACAGCGCAGCGCATCTGCGCTTGCGCAACTGCGCTGACACGTGTCGCACAGCGCCGCTGCGTTTGCGCTGACACGTGTCGCGCAGCGCAGCGCCTGCGCCACTGCGCGTGTCGCGCAGCGCAGCGCCTGCGCAACTGCGCTTGCGCGTGTCGCGCAGCGCAGCGCCTGCGCAACTGCGCTGACACGTGTCGCGCAGCGCAGCGCTTGCGCAACTGAAGCGTTGCTTCTTTTATTCAAAATTTGAATTTTAAAACAGAGCCTTTCTCTAATCGGGATGCGCTGCCATGGGCGCAGTGCCTCTTGCGCTGGCGTGTTTGCTTTTGACACGTGGCGCGCTGCGCGCAGCGCAAGAGATCTGAAGCGTTGCTTCAATTTTTGAAGTTTGAACTTTTAAAATAGAGCTTTTCTCTGATTGGGGAAACAGTAGCGTTGCTTCATTTCCAGCCTTGGAATTTGAACAAAGCTTTGCTCTGATTGGGGTAAACAAATGCCCCCCACTGTTGTGATTACGTAGCCCCAAACGTGAGCGCAACGGTGGTAGAATTCCAACCGCTGCAACAACTTTTGGAAGTTGAAAGGGCTTTTGATGCCTATAAATAGGACCTTTGGTCCTCAATAGATGATTATCATCTTCAAAAATTTTACTTTCAAAATCTCAGAGCCCTGCTCTTTACCTTCAAGAACTCCAAGAGTTAAACTCTTAAAACTTTTAGGTAAATTTTTTAATTTAAATCAAATTAAATTAAATTAAATTAATTTTCATTGACAGAGCCTTGCTCTCAATAGATCCCTGATCTAAAGAAAACCCATTTTGGGTTTCACTTAGCAGAGCTTTGCTCTATAGGTCTAAAGGGATCTAAAGAGAACTAAAGGGAACCCTGTTAGGATTCCATCAATAGAGTTCTGCTCTCTGAAAGATTTCATTTATAATTCTTGATTCATTAATGGAGCTTTGCTCCTTTCAAATTATACAAAAGAACTATTAGGAGTTTTTCATTGATCTTGGAGTTTAAAGATGGCATTTTATTCCTCAGTGCATTATATCGCTTTGCTTAATCAGTCTTTCTGATAATTTTGTTAATTCTCTTTCATAGAAACAATGGACGCCCACATGTACGATCTTGACGAGATCATCTCTTACGGGGACATTCGCCGACTTGGCCGTTCTCAAAATCGAGAGTTCACAAACGCGGAGTGTGCTGAAATCATGAGCCGCTTCGACGCATATAACGGTCAACTGCTTCCCCGACGTTCCTCCCTCCTGAAACTTATCGTGGGAGCCATCTGGGAAGCGCTTCCCCTATTCTGTTCCAGTGTGCCACTTAGGGCGTTGGATGCCGCCGAGGATAAGGTGCACTCGGTGTACCTGATTAACTTAATCTCGAAGAGATGGCGAGACAATCTTGTCGATCTCCTGCACCAGGCCTTTCAACAGTCCGCCATTCTTGCTGCCTACCGGAGGGTGGAGGACAGCAGCGGGGATCCTGACGCCCGTGCTCATGAAGGGAAGCACACCAGGATGGTTCACCAAGCTTGGAAAGTCTTGGACAAGGTCACTTTCGAGTTCCTCAATCCTTGTCCAGGATTTGAGGTCTTGCCATTGTAATCTTTTGGACAATGTCTTTGTTTATTTCTTTATGATTGTAAGAACCCTTTGCAATATGAATGGAAACTTTCTATTTCAGCTTGTCTTATTTCTCGTTCTGAGTCTTTTGCACATGCATGAACGAATGTGTCTCGAATGCTTGATCAAATGCACATCGGATGTCCTTTTTGTCGCTTTCTTATTTCTTTTATTCTCAGCATGCTGTCTTAATAGACATGGTTGACAATAGAGTAAGCATTTTGGTTTCTTCAAGAGATAGCGATGGCTTAGGCCGCAGGTTCAGATATGCTGTCTAAGACTTTTCAACTCTATGAGTCGTGAGGGTCTCATAGAGACTTTTCTCCCTACGGATCGAGAGGATCTCGTAGGTGGATTTTCTCCTTAGGAATTGTGAGGATTCCTAAGTGTGTTTTCTCTTATAAGTCGTAAGGATCTTATAAGAGAATTTTCCCTCTTACGAGTCGAAAAGACCCGTAAGCGGTTGTTTCCCTCCTTGTCGAGATTCGACTTTGGAGAGTGAGACCCGTGGATAGTATGCAAGAAACCATTTTGGGCCAACTTGCAGGGTCCCAGTGCTTAGGAAACAGGTTTATTTTCTGCCCACTGCCTAAGGCTTTATCTCACGAGTCGAGCCGCATCGAGAATTTCTCGTAAAGACATCAATTTCTTCACAAGTCGAGATGAATCGAGCATTTCTCGCAAGAACATCCTAACGTCATAGTTAACCTCTGCTTTTTACGACAGAAGTTCGTTAGGGTCTGTGGTACTTAGGGTTTTGGCCGTTGTACCGTCGCATAAGCTGATATATTCCTCGATAGGCAATCGTGTTGTTCGAGTAGCCCTGCGATTGCCGTGTCTCTGATCCCTTCGGGGGCTGGACAAGACGTCTTCAAGCAATCTTCCTAGGCAGTTTGACCGTCGGAAGAGCAAGCGTTAGGAATTTGCCATGCCGCTTTTTACTTGAGGTTAGGCTCATTTTGGCGAGGCCCGATGAGTCATAAACACTCCGCGCTGGTGTGGGATGATCTCCGATAGTCTTTCCGGTTTTATGTGAGTTGTTGTCAAGACCCTGAAGCTAGGAATTTGGCCTTTGCTTCGTTTGCTGGCATCGCGTCTGCTGTGTCGAGACGAATGTCGCGGTGGGAACTAGGGATTTTGCTGTGGCTCCGTTTGTTTGATTATCGCATCTGAACCCTGCTGGAAGAAGAACGTTGGGGTGACATCTCGTCTGCTGTATCGAGACGGACGTCGCGGTTGTCTCTAGGTTGCTGGTAAACCTTCGAGGTTTCGAACTAGGAATTTTGCCGTGGCTCCTTTTGTTTGATGATGTTGCGTCTGCTATGTCGAGACGAACGTCGAAGTGGTGACCATTCCGCACTGGTGTGAGATGATCTCCAGTTGTCTTTCAGGCTTTATATGACTCGCCGTTAAGACCTTGAAGCTAGGAATTTTGGCCTTCGCTTCGCTTGCTTTGTCACGTCCGAACCCCGTTGAGGGAAGAACGCTGTCGTGACATCTCGTCTGCTGTATCGAGACGAATTTCGCAGTTGTCTCTAGGTTGCTGGTTAACCGTCGAGGTTTGGAACTAGGGATTTTGCCGTGGCTCCATTTGTTTGATGATGTTGCGTTTGCTGTGTCGAGACGAACGTCGAGGTGGTGACCACTCCGCACTGGTGCGAGATAATCTCCGATTGTATTTCAAGCTTTATATGACTTGCCGTTAAGACTTTGAAGCTAGGAATTTGGCCTTTGCTTCGTTTGCTGGCATCGCGTCTGCTGTATTGAGCCGAATAGTGCGGTTGTCACTAGGTTGCTGGTGAACCGTCGAGATTTGGAAGTAGGGGTTTTGCCATGGCTCCATTTGTTTGATGATGTTGCGCCTGTTGTGTCGAGACGAACGTCGAGGTGGTGACCACTCTGCACTGGTGCGAGATAATCTCCGATTGTCTTTCAAGCTTTATATGACTTGCCGTTAAGACTTTGAAGCTAGGAATTTGGCCTTTGCTTCGTTTGAAGGCATCGCGTCTGCTGTATCGAGCCGAATGGCGCGGTTGTCTCTAGGTTGCTGGTGAACCGTCGAGATTTGGAACTAGGGGTTTTGCCATGGCTCCATTTGTTTGATGATGTTGCGCCTGCTGTGTCGAAACGAACGTCGAGGTGGTGACCACTCCACACTGGTGCGAGATAATCTCCGATTGTCTTTCAAGCTTTGTATGACTTTCCGTTAAGACTTTGAAGCTAGGAATTTGTCCTTTGCTTCGTTTGCTGGCATCGCGTCTGTTGTATCGAGACGAATGTCGCGGTGGAGCTGGGATTTTATCGTTACTCCGCTTGTTTGACCATGGGGTCTTTCGTCGGCGTTGTATCTGCATCTTGATGGACTGCGAAGGAACGCCTTTATTGACATCTCGTCTGCTGTATCGAGACGATTATTGAGATGAAGCTGGGATTTTGCCGTTGCTTCGCTTTGTTTCGATCGCAAAGTCTTTTGTTGGCGTTGTATCTGCACTATTGCGACAAATGTCGAGATTTTCTCTAGGTTGTCTATGAACCGTCGAGATTTGATTTCACTTTCTGATGAAGCCTGTTGGGAAGGTATGTTCTCTCTTTGTTGGTGCCCCTGGATTGTATACAGGAATCGATGTGATCTTAGCTGTAGGGCCAAAGTTTTATCATTTTTCATTTTTTTTATTTTCCGCGATGCTCTATCATTTCAGCTTTTATATCGCGAAGGTCGCGATTACCCAATCATTTCGGCTATTTTTCGCGGTGCCCATTCATTTCGCCTATTTATTTTATTTTTAACTGCTGCTTTTTATTGCGAGTTGCCCAATCATTTCGGCTATTTCATGTGCATACGTTTTTACTTGCTGCTTTTTATTGCAAGTTGCCCCATCATTTCGGCTATTTTGTATGCATGTGCGGCCTACCGGCTTTTCACCGTAAACCTGAAATTAGACACCGATTTCGGCATCAGCACCGCTACAACTGGGATATTGCCAGGAGCAAATCATCATTTGCTTCTGTCGATGTCGAACAAAGGTGGCTTAGCGAACAAAGTTAAGGTCCTGTGGACTAAGGCTTTTAACTTCATGAGCTGTAAGGGTCTCACAAAGGTATTTCTCCCTACAAGTCGTGAGGATCTCGTAGGTGTGTTTTCTCCTTAGGCACCATGAGGATTCCTAAGTGTATGTTCCTCTGTAAGTCGTAAAGATCCTACAAGAGGGTTTTCTCCTTGTAAGTCGAGAGGACTTATAAGTGTTGTTCATTATGCGCACATATCCCCAATCATGGATGAAACTTGGTTAGGGAAATGTTTATTCGCGCCCGTGGATTGTATACAAGGGTCAGTGCTGGGCCCCTTGTAGGGCAATATCGAAGGTTGTGGGGGTTGCTTAAGCACAGGTTTAGGTCTCTGTAACTTAAGACTTTCAAATCTTATGAGCCGTGAGGGTCCCATAAGAGAGTTCTCCTTACGGGTCGTGAGGATCTCGCAAGTGTATTTTCTCCTTAGGAATCGTGGGGATCCCTAAGTGTGTTGCTCCCTTGTGAGTCGTAAGGATCTTACGCGGGTGGTTTCTCCTCACAAGGTCGAGAGGACCCTGTAAGTGTCCTTTAACGAGGTTGCACCCTTTCGGGTTTTCACAAACACTCGCCGGCAGTCCTGCTGTTTTTACTCACGGAGCCCTTTCGGGTTTTCATCCGTGCCCTTTTTGCCTATGGACGTACCGTTTTTTTAATTCTTTTTATTCTTTCTTTTTTTTACGAGGTCGCGCCCTTTCGGGTTTTCATGAATACCCGCCGGTAGCCCTGCTGTTTTTACTCACGGAGCCCTTTCGGGTTTTCATCCGTGCCCATTTTGCTTATGGACATACCGTTTTTATATATTTTTTATTTTATATATTTTTTATTCTTCTCGTCAGCCTAAAGATGCTGCGGTAGTAGTTTAAGGACGTTTCGGTCCGTCATTAGTTTAAGGACGTTTCGGTCCGTCTTTAGTTTAAGGACGTTTCGGTCCGTCATTAGTTTATGGACGTTTCGGTCCGTCATTAGTTTAAGGACGTTTCGGCCTGATCAAGTAGATAGTTGATCTCCAAGGTGATCGAGGTTAGGAGAGTATACTCAGAGGACAACACGGTGGATCCACTCACAAAGGCCTTTTCCCATAGAGAGACTTATATGGGATGGTTAAGTATGTGATACTGCAACCACTGCTACAGATGGCCCTAGTGCAAGTGGGAGATTGTTAGTTATATGTATGCCCTAGATGCCATTACTGTACATAGGATGTATATTGTAGTGGATGCTGGCACATATATAGGTATGACTTTCTTGCTCGACATGATTGTATACTATCTGGTTGCTCTTTATCTTAACATGCATACTTTCTGTCTCTCTGTTACATGTTGATAAAGCCCTTAGGATGTGTACTCGACTTCCAGGAATATGATGTAGATCATACTAGTAGGGACTGGGTAGTCCATGAGTACATCCTTCAATGTTCCTAGTCGTGGGAATATCGAGACGGGGCATCGATATTCCAGTGTAGACTAGCGTATATCTTCTCGACCCATGTGATGGGCGATGGATGATCCCATATCCATTGGTGTTTGACATCCGAGATGGTATGCGGGTGCTCAGTGGAGACTGGGTACACTGAATGGACTCGCCGAGAACTCCCAGATGGTATTATACCTCACGTCAGATGGCAGTTCTCTGGTGACACTGGTACAGCTTAGTCTGTTGACCCGAGATCGTCATAGAGTCTTGTGTGTCTCCCACTGTGCTTTGATTTCCACCCTACCACGGCTCTACTGAGTCATACAAACAAGTGGTTTTTGGGTACAGTCCCGATTCACATGGAGGCAATGAGCGATAGGAGGGGATTTGTCTCTCCCGGTATTGGGGGTTGATGTTGTGCTATGCTCGACTGGCCATAACTGGAAATCCCTGGCCAGGGTTGCACTGATTTACTGGTAAGTGTTATCAGTAGTTTCATGCATGTTATGGACTTTACATCGGCATGACTTATCGAGCTACTGGGGTCTGACGTTTACCACCCCTAGGCGAGATATACGACATATCAGACGATCAGACCGGACTGTGCGGTAAGTGTTGCAAGTTGGATTCATAGGAGTGTGAGCGGGCTTGCTCGTTGATCTTCTGATCGCTCGATATCCGGGTGGCCGTTACGTTTAGCAGACCGCTTGCGGCTTGTGGGTGTTTGATATGATCATCACCTGCTGCCGGCGTATTGACGAGTCTTTAGAGTCCTACACAGAGGTTTCCTGGCTCAAGCGAAACGAAATAGGAGCGCATATGAGATATGTGCGGGACCGAGAATAATACCAGTATGTGATACTTTATTCTATTCTCGCGATTTGTATCAACGGACGGTTATATAAAATATAGCCGGGTTACCGAATCAAATGTTGATTTGATACATTGATACACTTGATATTAGTCGGTTATATGAAGTATAACCGGATCATTAAATCAAGTGTTGATTTAATGATTTAATGTATAATTATATATTTGATATATTATTTTACATTAACTAGTATTTTTTCACTTAAGATGGATTTTCTCACTTGATGTGCACAAGTAGTATATGTCATATTTTTTTGTGCACTAGTTTGTATCATGTTTGATGATACATGCAAACTTGGGTGAGTGTATACTATACACCATGTTTAGTTAACGGTTAGGGTTTCCATTACCTTATTTATTTATTTATTTATTTATTTTGGTAAAATAGAATGGTTGCTTTCTTTTTCTTTATGCAAGAAGCTTCTTGATGCTTCATGCATCTTTGACAAAGTAACCATTTTGTTTTATTTCTTAACCCTAACCATTTACCTAAACCCTAGTTTATTCTCTACATGTGTTAGCCTCACCCATGGTTGCATTATGATAAGATCACTTGATTTATTATTATTATTATCATATTCTTTCTTCTTCTTCTTCTTCTTCAAGAAGAAGAAACCTTGCTACCTCCAATGGTGCCATGAGAAAAAGAGTGAGAAATCCAAATCCAAAGTGAACCCACTTCCTATTTATTCATCCTCCACCACTTGCCATGTAGTAGAGTGTGTTATCTTCACAAGTTCTATGACCAAGTGAAGATAGAGCTTGATCTTGAGTTGCCTCGACGTAGATCATCTTCGGCATCGAAGTCGACGACCTAGCCCGATCATTTCTCCGACGAAACCATCATTAGAGTCCGCGGTCCGATGATCACAGCGGAGGGACGTCATCACGGTGCTAAAGAAGTGGAGGACCGGATCTACAAAGGTTGTAGTCCCTTTCACTTTTTAGTAAAGTTGTTTACTTGTATGATTTTCGCTTTACCTCTAGTTAACGATCTAGCATTAGGGTTCTTTGGCACATGGAAATTTTTGATTTTGGCATGGTTGATCAGTTGTGGAACCTCATGAGTGAGCCGAGGAACCCTACAGTGGTATCAGAGTCTAAGTAAAGCTTTAGGCGAAGTGTAGACGAAGTTAGAGATCCGATCGAACCCGAAACCCTAATTCAAAACCCTTCTCTGTACAATTTTTCAAACTGTGGATTTTTGTGAATTTGAAATGCTCATAAAATTAAGCAGGAAAATCTAAGAATTACAGTGAAGTACGGACCCCTAACTCAAAAATTTGACCGTGGAACCGCGGCCAAACCAAGGGTTTGGCGGCGGTTCCGCGGCCAAAATTGTGAATTAGTCCCTCAAACTTCACATATTTATTCTTAGGTCCTTTCTTGTCATTTTTTTCTGGGAATTTTTTAATTCCACTCAAGTGTTGAGTTTTCTATGGTTTTATTGGGGACTTGTTAATTCGATCGGATAAGTTAACTTCGTTTATGTTTTTCCGGATATTTTAGAAACTGTTAAAAAGTTCGACCGGATATAAATACCCATTTTTCCCCTGTCAGGAAATTTCCATGTGTTGGATTTTTCCGTGGTTTAAGAACGTTCTAAGTAATGCAAGTAACGCGATGGACCCTCTAGAAGACAACAAACTTTAACTCGATTATGTGACCGTCTTGAACTGCCCTTTGAACCTTAGGGTTTAGGGCAGTACGTCGTGCCACATGTGAGGCGTTGGCTTGACCCTTCTACAGCTAGACCGTTGGTACTGTGGCATGAAGTGAATGTTTTTTAAACTTATTTCATGTGTTGAGCTGTTTCGGGAAAACTTGGGTGTTTGATTGTTCGATCGGAAAGTTTAACATTTTCTATTTATCTGGAATGTGATACAATATTTGGAATCCACAAGTAGTTATGAGATAACTGATTTTGATGTTATAAATCTAGCACTTTAGTCTCACTTGATCGGTTGCCACGGAATTTTGATGCGATCAAAAGTCCGTCGCAATCACGTAGCGTACGCGGATACTCACCGGGTAAAGTTAATAGATAGCCACGCCCCATAGCCCCGACCAAGTGACTGTAGGAGAACCCCGTCGCCGAAAGAATCCGTTCGGGTGCTCGCGGCAGCGGTGTTCCGCCTTAGTGCACTTCGTCGACGGTATCGGGGGTGCGGCCGTCTACTAAAGTTTGCGACGAGCATTCGTTCAGGATGTCGGGAATCTTGTTGAATTGCCCGACTTGATATTGAAAAGTGTTTTTGATAATGAAACAAAAATGCGGGGTTTATAATTGTTAGGCATGCGATGTCTAAAGAATTCATTTGGTTGGGTATGCGATGTCTAAGTAGAGTTTGCGGATTCCAACTGTTGTAGTTTTACCCTTTCTTTTCTATGACCGTAAGTGTAATATGTGATATCGCCGGTTTCGTTGCTATATGTCAACGACAATTGGGATGCGCATATTTACTTACGTTGATGACATGTGATGTTATGTGTTGCTGGATATGTTATATTGGATCGTCGTGTTTGAATAGCCGGGGGTTTTTATGTGAGACGAGTGTTTTTCATTTTCATTCATGTAAAAAACTTGTATGTAATATTCTTTTATTGGGGTACTTCCAGGTTGTGGATGATGTCACTATTTGTATATTATTTACTTTTCCGCATTAGGATAGACCCAAGGAGGGGAGCACAAGTAATTGGGTTCTAGGGTACAGTGGGAGACCATCTCGAGGAGTCGAGTCCGGGTCTCCTAACCCTAGAATTGGTAGGGTTGCTTGCCGCTCTCGTAGGGGTCTAGGGGTGTGGGATTGGCTATTCATCACGACCGTGGAATCCGTGTTTTATTCAGGCTCAAAATAAAACACGGACATCCTAGTATATCCAATATTTCATATGATATTTTCTGCTGCGTTATCTGTGATGTGATCATGTGATATGCTCAGATAGATATTGCATATAGTATATATGATATATTATATAGACGTTGCTTATGTTTTACACCCGCGCTAGCCCTGCCCCGCTCTGCCGTTAGTTACCTAACCTAACGGTGCATACGGGACATCGAGGCGAATGCGGATGGCATAAGCGTACGTTATATTTATCTGTGATGTTTAGGTGGACTTAAATGATGGGACATTCATTAATGAGATTAATGAAAGAAAAAAAACCTAAAAGATGTTGTGGAATCGAATTTCAAAAATAAAAACAGGTAGCTACAGTTCTTGCTTTGCATCGCGGTGTTCCTTTTAGAACATCCTGCACCTTATTCGATAAGGAAAGGACCGAGATCCCTTCACCGGGAGTGACTCCTTTAGCAATAACTGGCAGATGCTACAACCCTCGGTTTGTCTTTTGATTGCTTCTATAGTTTTTTCTTTGCACAGCGGTATATATGATATATCCTGCACCTTATTCGATGAGGAAAGGGCCGACGATCCCTTCACCGGGAGTGACCCCTTTAGCAAAACTAGAAAAGCCTAAAAACACTCCATTTAAAAACCATTTGATTCCGCAACGAGATCAAGTTCAAAGCGTTACAGGTTTTCATAAAAAACCATTCGCAACCCTCCGTCATTTTAGGAAGTAGAGTACTTAGTATTCGTGCTGTGTTTGTTGACCATAGTCAAGGCACAGTGTACGGTAGCTAAGTGATGTCTTCCTACACCGCATATGATGCGATTAGTTAGGACAGTCGTGTGACTTTGTTGACCTTAGTTAAGGGTCATGTGGGTGGGTCTAATTAATCACGAAATGACGGGTAGAACTTGACTAGTGCTTATTATTTGTTGACCATAGTTAAGGTCATAAGTGCTAGGGGTAAAAACATTTATCGGGAGTTTCAAGTGTTGAAATTTGCAATGAGATTGCATACCTTCTATATGATAGTTAGATCCCGATACCCACTGTGAGTAATTGTTACTCCTGGGAGAGTTTTGCACTTTACAATTAGCCGATCAAGTAGGTGTCTAGAAAGGGGTCAACGGGGTTACGCCTCTGGGAAAACGAGGTTTACTTTAATTAGGTCCGTGCGAAAGCACGGGGAACCTCCCTCAAAGTACCGACACTGGCCTGGCTGAAAGATTGTAGAACTTGTTGAGTGTAATTAATCCCGGCTAGTCTTTCCTTTACGGTTTGAAGGAAGATTTGATAAAAACAGTGGGAGCCATCCTGATTAGATAAAATATATAACCAATCTAATCTTGCAAGAGCGCACGCAGAGTGTTTTCTTCTCTCTCTCTCCAGGTATCAACCACATCACGCCTTAATCAAGATAATAATATGGATGTATTGACCGAACCCGCTTGTTATACTGAGCTGGGGAACGTTGGTCCCGCTCCAACTTATATTTTTATAAGACCGAGCTGGAATTAGGGGAATACCAAGATTCCCATGCCGCCCAAACAAAGAAAGTGCATATGATGCATCTTCTTCGGGTGTGTTCGTTACACAGAACTGTTTCTCAGTATCCTCTGCGTCCTCGGTATATGATACCGGATCAGGATCCCAGATGTGTAATCTGTTACATAGGGCTACAGAAAGGCAGAGAACTGAGAACGGGTGATAAGTTTCATAAGACAGAAAACGGTGCAAGTGTTGCAGCCAAGTCTGTTGGTCACTGTCACCCTGTATTATCAATACATTGATTCTGAACAAATGCTATTAGATACCGAACCTGATATACAAAATCATATCAATCTCTTTATTAAAGAAGGATATAATTTTGTATTGTTGAATATTGTTTTGAACATTTCAAAAGTTGATCGGTTCAGGCACGTTATCTAAAAGCATTGACGTTCTAAATCAAACTACAGTTCCTAATATACGGAAGACACACAAGAGGAAGAGTTCAGAAATGAACGAATTCTTCTTGAGGCATTATAGACTAGGTCATATCAATGCGACCCGACTGGCTGAAGTTACATTTAGATGCATATTTAAATTAGTTTAAATTTACATCTTATGAAACTTTCCTGTCATGTCACAAAGATTAGATGACCATAGCTCTGTTTATTGGAAACAGAGAAAGAGTTAGTGAACTCTTGGGGCTGATACATAGTGATGTATATATGGTCCCCTGTCTACACATGCCAGGACCGGTTCTTTGCACTTCATTACATTCTCTGATGATCTCTCAAGATTCAGTCATATATTCCTGTTGAAACATAAGTCCGAAACTTTTAAGATATTCACAGAATATAAGTTAGAAGTAGAGAACCAAAAACCGAGTATAAGTATTATGTCCTTTGATAAGATCAGGGAGGAGAATACTTGTGCATAGAATTCCTGGACTATTCTAAAGGAGAATAGGATTCTCTCTAAGTGTTATTCCTCTGAATACACCACAGCACAACGGTGTATCGGAACGGAGCAATAGCACCCTATATGATATGGTGTGCTCTATGATGAGTATTACTGAGTTACCTATTTCCTTTTAGGGTTGTGCACTTGAGAAGTTGCATACCTATTAAATTGGGTTCAAATCAAATCAGTGCCTACCACTCCATATGAGATATGGTATGGGAAGAACCTATCTCTTAACTAAGTTAAGATTTGGGATTGTCCGGCCTATGTCAAAAGCAAAATCCGGACAATATCGAGGCAAGGTCAGTTCTGTAGAACTGGAAAGGTTCCAGCTATACAAAACTACAGCTGATTTGACTGGACCAAAGGATTCTATAATCCCCAACGAACCTCAGCCTCTCCGCCGATCTAGCAGGGTTCCTCATCCGCCTGAGAGATACTTTGGTTTCTCGATGACAGTAGGAGCGAGGAATGCATCATGAGATGATGACCCAACTAGTTTCGAGCAGGCCATCAAGAGTAGGGACTCTGTAAGAATGGCTGGATGCCTAGCGATCTAAAATGGAATCCATGTACACCAACAAAGTATGGACTTTGGTTGCTATATCTGAAGGGTTAAATTCCCATCAGGAGCAAGTATATCTTGAGAAGATTACTTGGTCTAGATGGAAAAGTTGAGACTTTCAAAGTTAGACTTCTTAAAAGGTTTTCGTCATCGACCAGGCATGGATAATGATGAAACATTTTCTAGTGGCTGTGCTTAAGTCTATCCAGATCCTACTTTCTACGGCTAGATACCATGACTACGATATCTGGCGGTTGGGTGTCATGACTGCTTTTCTAAATATTGATTTAGAAGAAAACGTCTATAAGTACACAGCCAGAGGGCTTCGTAAACAGTGGGAGCAGCGGAAACGTGTGCAAGTTGCTTTACAGATTAAAGCAGGCATCGCGGAGTTGGAACGCCTGTTTTGATGTGGTAGTCAAAGTGTTTGACTTCATCAAAATGGTAGACGAACCTTGTATATACAAAAAGGTAGTAGAGAGTAAGGTGGCGATCCTCGTAGAGTACGTGGACAACATACTCTTGATAGGGAAGGAGTTTCCTATACTACACACGGTCAATCTCCTCTTATCACATGGATTCTCCATATAGCATCAAAGTGATACCTCCTAAATCCTGGGTTTTGGATCTATAAGATAGATCTAAATGGATGTTGGGATTCTCACTAGTTGTAGTGAGATGGTATCAGTTGATCCTGGGGAGAATCACTGGAAAGGTTCCAAGGTGATAAGGACGACTGAATGTCAGTCGCAGGCATTGTCTTTTACCCTTAGTGGAGGGACGGTATGTTGGAAGAGTTCCAAGCTAGATACCGTGGCAGACTAGACGATAAAGGCTAGTGACATCGCTATCAAAGATACTACCAAAGAGGCAATTTGGGTGTATATTAGTTCATGAGATGAACTAGGTTCCTACCATTGTGTGACAATGGAAGTGTGGCTTTGGCCTAGGAACCCTGGTCCCATCAGTGACCCAGACATATTCTGAGGCAGCATTGCCTGATCAAGGAGATAGTTGATCTCCAAAGTGATCGAGGTTAGGAGAGTAGACTCAGAGGACAAACACGGCGGATCCACTCACAAAGGCCTTTTCCCATAGAGAGACTTATATGGGATGGTTGAGTATGTGATACTGCAACCACTGTTACAGATGGCCCTAGTGCAAGTGGGAGATTGTTAGTTATATGTATGCCCTAAAGGCCATTACTGTACATAGGATGTAGATTGTAGTGGATGCTGGGACATATATAGGTATGACTTTCTTGCTCGACATGATAGTATGCTATCTGGTTGCTCTTTATCTTAACATGCATACTTTCTGTCTCTCTGTTACATGTTGATAAAGCCGTTAGGATGTGTACTCGACTTCCAGGAATATGATGTAGATCATACTAGTAGGGCCTGGGCAGTCCACGAGTACATCCTTCAATGTTCCTAGTCGTGGGAATATCGAGACGGGGCGTCGATATTCCAGTGTAGACTAGCATATATCTTCTCGACCCATGTGATGGGCGATGGATGATCCCATATCCATTGGTGTTTGACATCCGAGATGGTATGCGGGTGCTCAGTGGAGACTGGGTACACTGAACGGACTCGCCGAGAACTCCCACATGGTATTATACCTCACGTCAGATGGCAGTTCTCTGGTGACACTGGTACAGCTTAGTCTGTTGACCCGAGATCGTCACAGAGTCTTGTGTTTCTCCCACTGTGCTTTGATTTCCACCCTACCACGGCTCTACTGAGTCATGCAAACAGGTAGTTTTTGGGTACAGTCCCGATTCACATGGAGGCAATGAGCGATAGGAGGGGATTTGTCTCTCCCGGTATTGGGGGTTGATGTTGTGCTATGCTCGACTGGCCATAACTGGAAATCCCTGGCCAGGGTTGCATTGATTTACTGGTAAGTGTTATCAGTAGTTTCATGCTTGTTATGGAACTTACATCGTCATGACTTATCGAGCTACTGGGGTCTGACGTTTGCCACCCCTAGGCGAGATATGCGACATATCAGACGATCAGACCGGACTGTGCGGTAAGTGTTACAAGTTGGATTCATAGGAGTGTGAGCGGGCTTGCTCGTTGATCTTCTGATCGCTGAATACCCGGGTGGCCGTTACGTTTAGCAGACCGCTTGCGGCTTATGGGTGTTTGATATGATCATCACCTGCTGCCGGCGTATTGACGAGTCTTTAGAGTCCTACACAGAGGTTTCCTGGCTCAAGCGAAACGAAATAGGAGCGCATATGAGATATGTGCGTGTCACGACCCAAATTAGGAACGTAACCGGCACTTAAATCACGTGACGTCTAAAGGCGTAACGTAACTCAAGTAAGCCAAAACCCAGTAATCTAAACCATGAAAAGATTAGAGTGATAAAACTTTAAAACATTTGTTTAAAAGATTAGTTAAAACATTTAGAATCTTAGTTTAAAAATCGTAGAAAAACTTAAAGTTTCATTTTTTCCTTTGTATATTTCGGCAGCATCTCCTTTGTAAAAATCAATCCTGAATAATACAAATCATAGAGATGAAACACAACTACAACATGTGTACAAATGTCGCCATAGCGAAGAAATAACATAATATGAATCAAATCCGGCTCATACGAGCACAACAACCAAAGTCACATAAGGTACAAATACCGAACCTCTCAGTCTCTAAGTCAATACAGGTGAATAGTAGATGGAGAGTACTAGATACAATAAGATACATAAATGGATAACCGCACAAATCCACATACCAAAAGAAAGGGTCTCGACCCAACAGTAGCGGTATCCACGGAAAAGATGCAATAAGAAGCCTGACGCTTCCAAACTGCAGATCAAACCTGCACAAATGCTGTGGCACAACAGGGATGAGTTGCCAACTCGTGAGAAGTAAATAACATCGTACAAGTAATCACATGTATGTACGATAAACAACCATTTCTACATATGTGTCATGATAAGGTATATATGTCAATATGAACTGCAGTAAATCATGATCTGGTAAATGACTATATGTAGAGAATGTATCATAAATACCTGAGTATGGGGTAAACATAATACTCATCCATAATCACTATCAGTAAAATAAATCCAGTGTCCATCAACGACACGAAAATCTCAATATCTCAGGCACCGTCACTATGACCGGCCCTCTCATCTGTAAATCTCATGGAAAACCTGAGTGTCCAACACCGACACTCGAAATATCATGAAAAACCCCGTGTCTAGCATCGACACGTAAATCCATATATCTCTCTCTCTGGACTTCGTCATTCCGAATCGGTCCATATCTCTGGGTTTCGTCATTCCGAATCGACCCATATCTCATGACTCCGGCCGGTATCCTCCGGACAACCGCCGAGTCCAACCAGTCACCGGTAGGTAGTATGCCCTCTGCCAGGCTCATCGGCTACACCACTTTATCATTCTTGCCCCGGGGTACCATACCGGGTCCACCATGTACCCGCAGACGGTTCCCACATCTCCTCGAATCGGGTCTCGAAAACCAAGCTCATAACCGAGAAAACTCATGGTGGACATCCCAAAATCACATCAAAAGAAACCGCGTTTAAAACAATTTATAGCTTTCTTTGAAAAATACCAGCGGTTCTCAAATCCAGAAATCTCATGAAAACAATATCTCAATGCATATATTCATGAACTACAATGTATGCAATATGGAAGTAATGTGATCATATCAAGGGAAATCCACACTTTTATAAATAAATCCTAGTTTTTAGAGAGTATCTTGTGATTTCTCAAATCCATGATATCGAATAAAACATCATATAAAAATATTACTACATCAATGTAAGTATCATAATGTGAACTAATACAAGAATACTATCTAACTACAAATCATCAATATGGTTCAATATATTTATCTAAGGCCATTTCTATAGTGTGTGTGACATAACAATTACCAACGGTGTGTGTGTAACATATAGTGCTCGTGCAACATGAACCGTTTGTAATGGTGCAGTGTCCTATCAATATTATATCAATGTTTAACAAGAAATATGATGAAATATGATGTACTAATTATTACTAGTTCAATATATGTTTTTATCTATGTGTGGTCAATAGGCATATCACTTAAAGTAATTCATTTGAATCCTAGCCTTGGCGCTTAGCGCCGCACAGGCGATTTCCCCGTAGATGTTAAATCTACTCACCAGACAATCCTGAATTAGGTGAATCCAATCACCTCCTTTCCTTTCCTTCTTTCGTCTGAAGTCCCTGCTTGCGATCCTAATATCACACAAATAAAGCCAATACTTACCAATATTAGTAAACTAAGGATAACACATGGACACGGACATCTAGCTAACGATTTAGTTCACACAAACTATTTGGTGATAGCTCGGTGACTAAACGTGTGAGGCGACATGACTGAAAAACACGCACGCGCAGAACCGATGCGATGCGCAGAACTGACTCGAACCACAGAACTGAATCATAAGCTCAAAATTTAGCGAAACTATACAAATATGGTAACAAGTACACTCTATCGGTAGTTCATCAAAATTTGTTTTAGTACAATCGGATTTCGGGTTCGCAAGATACAGTCGTTTCATTTTAAGTGTTCACTGCTGGAATTTCAGTTTCTGAACTGAATGTCCATTTTACAACACAGTTTTCACCCTGTTGTGATCAAAATTAGGCGACTCTATAGTTGAACAAAATTTAGGTTTATCAGTTAGGTTTCCAACGCATCAAACGGATCAATAATATCCATTGTGTACTGGAAGTTATGCACTGAAAAACAAAGGGGTATACGTTCTGTCCCTGTTTGGGACTGCTATACGTTCTGTTGATTTAAAATACAGTTTAAATAGTAAACGACATTAGAAATGAATGAAATCACTTTCATTGGTTAGCTAAAAGAATTATCTTCACTCTGATATATAGTTCCGCATTATAACATTTTCATACAGAAGACTGAAAGCATTGGAAAACGAGAATCAACAACCAGAACTGCTCTAGACAGCAGTCCAGAACCGCACTCCGAACCAGTTTCTGTCATCTTTTTAAAACCGAAACAGACTAAAATCATACCTCACCAAAACATTACTGAATTCCTATCCATCCATGCTCCAAAACAACATAACCATGATTTTTTTGAAGGTTTTGTGAATGAGAGAATGAGGAGAGTGAGGGTGGGTATTTATAGCCAAACTCCTCTTTAATGATTCTTCATAACACTTATGCATGTTTCCACCATACCTACCATTCCTTTACACTCATGCCACTCATGCCTTGATTCCATGACAACCTTGCATATTCATTATGCCTCCCATGCCACAAATTTTAAAATCCTTCTCTTTAATTAAAATAAAACATTTTTGATTTTTAATGAAAATGTAAATAAAACTTATCTTAAAGGTAAACTTTTTAAGTAAAAGTTAATATGGCATGGTAAAAAATAAAATGTCATGGTTAACCTAGCATGGTTAACATCTCCAAAACCCTAGATTAACATGCACAAGTGTGTGCATGTCACAAAATAATTTAATAAAATATTAATTAATTCAAATAAAATATATAAAAACAGTTTTGGTTAAATTTTATTAAAAATCCGCATTCATTCGCTTAATTACTCTAAAAGCATTCTAAAGTGTTACAATCTCCCCCCCTTAAAGAAATTCGGTCCCCGAATTTAAAAATCTTAATATGCATACCTTCGAAAAGATGAGGGAATTTCTTCCGCATCTCGCCCTCAGCTTCCCATGTAACCTCTTCGCTACTTGGGCCACGCCAAAGAACTTTCACTGACGGTAAGACTTTTGACCGAAGTTTCTTCACCTGCCGATCCAAAATTACTACCGGCTGCTCGGTGAAAGAGAGATCGTGCTCCAGTTGGACGGTCTGGGGCTGAATCACGTGTGAAGGGTCATGAAGGTACTTGCGAAGCATTGATACATGAAAAACGGGGTGAACAACCGAAAAACTGGGTGGAAGTGCCAAACGATAGGCAACGGTACCAACTCGCTCAAGGATCTCAAAAGGACCCACAAATCTGGGACTAAGCTTCCCTTTCTTACCAAATCTCATCACGTCTTTCATCGGAGAAATCCGTAGGAATACATGATCACCTACAGCGAACTCAAGTCTGCGACGACGACGGTCGGCATAAGACTTCTGTCTGCACTGGGCTACTCTCATCCTATCTTGGATTAACCGAATCTTCTCTGTTGTCTCTTCGACTAGCTGTGGTCCCAAAATCCTGCTCTCGCTGAGTTCGGTCCAACAGACTGGTGATCGACACTTTCTACCATATAAAGCCTCAAAGGTTCCATTTGAATCGTCTCCTGAAAACTGTTATTGTAGGAGAATTCAATTAAAGGCAAGTGACGATCCCAACTGTCACCAAAATCAAGCACACATGCTCGAAGCATATCCTTGAGAGTCTGAATAGTCCGCTCTGACTGACCATCGGTCTGTGGATGGAAAGCGGTGCTAAAACTCAATCGAGTACCCAAGGCTTCCTGAAGTTTCTGCCAAAGACGGCTGGTGAACTGGGTTCCTCTGTCAGATACAATGCATGTAGGAACACCGTGCAAACGCACAAGCTCGTCAATGTACAGTTGAGCATACTGAGAAAATCCGAAAGTGGTCTTCACTGGAAGGAAGTGAGCCGCTTTCGTCAACCGATCAACAATCACCCAAATGGAATCAAACCCTCGACTGGTCCTGGGTAGACCAACAACGAAATCCATAGAGATTTGCTCCCATTTCCACTCCGGAATAGGCAAAGGCTGCAATTCTCCTGCCGGTCTTTGATGCTCAGCCTTGACCTGCTGACAAGTCAGGCACTTCGAAACGAAGTCCGAAACATCTCTCTTCATCCCTTCCCACCAGTAGACATCTCTCAAATCACGATACATCTTGGTGGAACCTGGGTGAACACTGTAAGCTGATTGATGTGCCTGCTCTAAGATATCGCGTCTCAGCTCTTTGGAATTTGGTACACATAAACGAGTCCCAAAACGTAGCACACCCTGGTCATCAATCACAAACTCTGAACCTTTACCTTGTCGAACAAGTTCAAAGATCTCGGACAAACGATCATCGTCGGATTGTGCATCACGGATAAGATCAAGCAGAAGTGGACGAGCACGGACATGAGCAAGCTGTCCACCGGCTGAAGTGAACTCGAATTGAACTCTACTATCACACAAGATCTGCCAATCTGTAGAAGATTGTCTCAGAACTGCGTTCAAATGGAACAAGCTACCTCCGGGTGTACGACTCAAAGCATCAGCTACTACATTCGCCTTTCCCGGGTGATAAAGAATTTCACAATCATAATCCTTTACAAGCTCCATCCAACGACGCTGCCTCAAATTCAGATCCCGCTGCTGGAAGATGTACTTCAAACTCTTGTGATCCGTGAAAATCTGGCACGACTTTCCATACAAGTAGTGTCTCCAAATCTTAAGAGCAAATACCACCGCGGCCATCTCAAGATCATGGGTAGGATAGTTCGGCTCATGCCTCTTCAACTGACGAGAAGCATAAGCGATAACCTTATCCTGTTGCATTAACAAGCAACCAAGTCCCACTCGAGAAGCATCACAATAGACGACATAGCCACCCGGTCCAGAAGGTAAAGATAAAACCGGTGCAGTCGTCAACCGCGTCTTCAACAGCTGGAAACTCTGCTCGCAAGCCTCGGTCCAAAGAAAAGGAATCCCCTCTCCGGTCAGTTCGGTCATCGGTGCAGCGATACTTGAAAAATCCTGCACGAAGTGTCGGTAATAACCGGCTAATCCCAAGAACTACGGACCTCTGTCACCGATACGGGTCTAGGCCAAAGTTGTACGGCTTCAATCTTCTTCGGATCCACTCGGATACCGTCTCCCGTAACCACATGACCCAAAAAGTCGACACTATCAAGCCAAAATGCACACTTCGAGAACTTAGCAAACAACTGGTCTTCTCTCAATGTCTGCAAAGCAATTCTCAAGTGCTGCTCATGCTCCTCATGACTTCTAGAATAAACCAGAATGTCATCAATAAACATGAGGAATGGTTTGAAAATTCGGTTCATCAAGTCCATGAACGCTGCTGGGGTATTGGTAAGTCCAAACGACATCACCAAAAACTTATAATGCCCGCAGCATGTACGAAAAGCTGTCTTCGGAATGTCATCTTTCCGGACTCGCAATTGATGATAACCCGACCTCAAATCAATCTTGGAAAAATGTCTTGCACCCTGGAATTGATCAAATAAATCGTCAATACGAGGTAAAGGATACCTATTTCGCACGGTGACTCGATTCAATTGACGATATTCAATGCACAGTCTCATACTTCCGTCTTTCTTTTTGACGAAAAGAACAGGAGCTCCCTAAGGTGAAACACTCGGACGAACAAGTCCCTTGTCCAGCAACTCTTGTAGTTGATCCTTAAGCTCTTTAAGCTCAGCCGGAGCCATCCGATAAGGAGGTATAGAAATAGGCCCCGTGCCGGAAATCAGATCGATGCAGAACTCGATGTCACGCTCTGGCGGCAAACCAGGTAACTCATCAGGAAAAACGTCGGAAAACTCTCTCACAATAGGAACCTGGTTCAATGGTTCTACTGTGGCTCCCGTATCATGAATAAAAGCTAAAAACCCGTGATATCCTTTCCCCAAAAGCCGATTAGCGCAAAGGGTAGAAAGAAAATTGTGAGGAGTGGCACTACGGTCCCCCTGCACAACAAGAACCGATTCTCCCGGAAAACAGAACCTGACTGCTTTTTCACGGCAGTCCACAGACGCATAGCATGTAGCTAACCAGTCTATGCCGAGGAGAACATCAAAGTCCAACATATCAAGAAGGATCAAGTTGACAAACGAAACTCTATCTCTAATACGAATGGTACATGACCGAAACACATGTCGAGCAACAAAAGACTCTCCAACAGGAGTAATCACGACAAGTGGCTCATCTAACAAGGATGAGTCACAGCCTAACCTCGGTACAAAGTGTGTGGACACATAAGAGTGTGTAGATCCTGGGTCGAATAATACACGCGCATGGAAAGAACACACTAAAAGTGTACCTGACACAACGGCATTCGATGCTCGCGCATCCTGCGGAGTCAATGCAAAAACTCGGGCTTGTCCTCTACTAGCATCTGGCTGTCCTCCGCCTCTGCCACCTCGTCCTCTCTGAATAGGACCTTCACGACCACGGCCTCTCTGAGCATGGGTCTGGCATGGAACAACAACGGTCGAAAGGGGCAAAGCTCTCTGAGGTGGTGAAGGTGGTAAAGTAACATGCTGAACTGGTGCATCGCTTTGGCGCCTCGCAGGACAATCCCTGATGTGGTGTTGTAGACTCCCACATCGAAAACATCCAGACGCCGATTGCTGACCCTGTGCATAAGAGCCAAACAACTGACCTTGTCTAAAGCCTCTTCTACCATCATCACTGGAAAGAATCTGTCACGGCGTATACCAAGCTGCTTCTGAGCTGGCATACCGGTATGAATTCTCTTCGATCCTTGAACAATCGAAGTCTCTGAAACACGCTCTTCTACCAGTAGAGCTGCATCTACTGCGGCTGCATACGTATCGAAGTGTTGAGCTCCAACAGAAAGAAATAACTGAGTGTTAAGGCCTCGACTAGAGATCAAATCATCAGACGTAAGTGTTGAACATTGGCTTCAAGCCTAGAAATACGTCCTGGAGAAGGTGGATCACTCTTCTCATGAACACTAGGTATATCATCCTGGTCAATCCTTGTCTCAGACGGGCCTGCTCTGACCTCATCTCTAGCAGCAACTCTTTGCGCCCTAGTAGTCTTTGGCGGCATAAAGGCTCAAAAAGGAAACATGATTCGATAGGTATATAGATTCGAATCATAGGGATACAAGGAATCAAGGAAGGAATTACAAGCAAAAATGTCCTAAGGTCACTTAGGCGGAGTTCGTATTGTAAGTATGCCGCGGAACATACCCACGCTACGTCACTCTACTCAAGTTACCTACTCCATCATACTAAGGGTCATCCTACACTCCGAAAGGTAAAACCTAACGCTCTGATACCAACTTTGTCACGACCCAAATTAGGAACGTAACCGGCACTTAAATCACGTGACGTCTAAAGGCGTAACGTAACTCAAGTAAGCCAAAACCCAGTAATCTAAACCATGAAAAGATTAGAGTGATAAAACTTTAAAACATTTGTTTAAAAGATTAGTTAAAACATTTAGAATCTTAGTTTAAAAATCGTAGAAAAACTTAAAGTTTCATTTTTTCCTTTGTATATTTCGGCAGCATCTCCTTTGTAAAAATCAATCCTGAATAATACAAATCATAGAGATGAAACACAACTACAACATGTGTACAAATGTCGCCATAGCGAAGAAATAACATAATATGAATCAAATCCGGCTCATACGAGCACAACAACCAAAGTCATATAAGGTACAAATACCGAACCTCTCAGTCTCTAAGTCAATACAGGTGAATAGTAGATGGAGAGTACTAGATACAATAAGATACATAAATGGATAACCGCACAAATCCACATACCAAAAGAAAGGGTCTCGACCCAACAGTAGCGGTATCCACGGAAAAGATGCAATAAGAAGCCTGACGCTTCCAAACTGCAGATCAAACCTGCACAAATGCTGTGGCACAACGGGGGTGAGTTGCCAACTCGTGAGAAGTAAATAACATCGTACAAGTAATCACATGTATGTACGATAAACAACCATTTCTACATATGTGTCATGATAAGGTATATATGTCAATATGAACTGCAGTAAATCATGATCTGGTAAATGACTATATGTAGAGAATGTATCATAAATACCTGAGTATGGGGTAAACATAATACTCATCCATAATCACTATCAGTAAAATAAATCCAGTGTCCATCAACGACACGAAAATCTCAATATCTCAGGCACCGTCACTATGACCGGCCCTCTCATCTGTAAATCTCATGGAAAACCTGAGTGTCCAACACCGACACTCGAAATATCATGAAAAACCCCGTGTCTAGCATCGACACGTAAATCCATATATCTCTCTCTCTGGACTTCGTCATTCCGAATCGGTCCATATCTCTGGGTTTCGTCATTCCGAATCGACCCATATCTCATGACTCCGGCCGGTATCCTCCGGACAACCGCCGAGTCCAACCAGTCACCGGTAGGTAGTATGCCCTCTGCCAGGCTCATCGGCTACACCACGATATCATTCTTGCCCCGAGGTACCATACCGGGTCCACCATGTACCCGCAGACGGTTCCCACATCTCCTCGAATCGGGTCTCGAAAACCAAGCTCATAACCGAGAAAACTCATGGTGGACATCCCAAAATCACATCAAGAGAAACCGCGTATAAACAATTTATAGCTTTCTTTGAAAAATACCAGCGGTTCTCAAATCCAGAAATCTCATGAAAACAATATCTCAAGGCATATATTCATGAACTACAATGTATGCAATATGGAAGTAATGTGATCATATCAAGGGAAATCCACACTTTTATAAATAAATCCTAGTTTTTAGAGAGTATCTTGTGATTTCTCAAATCCATGATATCGAATAAAACATCATATAAAAATATTACTACATCAATGTAAGTATCATAATGTGAACTAATACAAGAATACTATCTAACTACAAATCATCAATATGGTTCAATATATTTATCTAAGGCCATTTCTATAGTGTGTGTGACATAACAATTACCAACGGTGTGTGTGTAACATATAGTGCTCGTGCAACATGAACCGTTTGTAATGGTGCAGTGTCCTATCAATATTATATCAATGTTTAACAAGAAATATGATGAAATATGATGTACTAATTATTACTAGTTCAATATATGTTTTTATCTATGTGTGGTCAATAGGCATATCACTTAAAGTAATTCATTTGAATCCTAGCCTTGGCGCTTAGCGCCACACAGGAGATTTCCCCGTAGATGTTAAATCTACTCACCAGACAATCCTGAATTAGGTGAATCCAATCACCTCCTTTCCTTTCCTTCTTTCGTCTGAAGTCCCTGCTTGCGATCCTAATATCACACAAATAAAGCCAATACTTACCAATATTAGTAAACTAAGGATAACACATGGACACGGACATCTAGCTAACGATTTAGTTCACACAAACTATTTGGTGATAGCTCGGTGACTAAACGTGTGAGGCGACATGACTGAAAAACACGCACGCGCAGAACCGATGCGATGCGCAGAACTGACTCGAACCACAGAACTGAATCATAAGCTCAAAATTTAGCGAAACTATACAAATACGGTAACAAGTACACTCTATCGGTAGTTCATCAAAATTTGTTTTAGTACAATCGGATTTCGGGTTCGCAAGATACAGTCGTTTCATTTTAAGTGTTCACTGCTGGAATTTCAGTTTCTGAACTGAATGTCCATTTTACAACACAGTTTTCACCCTGTTGTGATCAAAATTAGGCGACGCTATAGTTGAACAAAATTTAGGTTTATCAGTTAGGTTTCCAACGCATCAAACGGATCAATAATATCCGTTGTGTACTGGAAGTTATGCACTGAATAACAAAGGGGTATACGTTCTGTCCCTGTTTGGGACTGCTATACGTTCTGTTTATTTAAAATACAGTTTAAATAGTAAACGACATTAGAAATGAATGAAATCACTTTCATTGGTTAGCCAACAGAATTATCTTCACTCTGATATATAGTTCCGCATTATAACATTTTCATACAGAAGAATGAAAGCATTGGAAAACGAGAATCAACAACCAGAACTGCTCTGGACAGCAGTCCAGAACCCCACTCCGAACCAGTTTCTGTCATCTTTTTAAAACCGAAACAGACTAAAATCATACCTCACCAAAACATTACTGAATTCCTATCCATCCATGCTCCAAAACAACATAACCATGATTTTTTTGAAGGTTTTGTGAATGAGAGAATGAGGAGAGTGAGGGTGGGTATTTATAGCCAAACTCCTTCTCTTTAATGATTCTTCATAACACTTATGCATGTTTCCACCATACCTACCATTCCTTTACACTCATGCCACTCATGTCTTGATTCCATGACAACCTTGCATATTCATTATGCCTCCCATGCCACAAATTTTAAAATCCTTCTCTTTAATTAAAATAAAACATTTTTGATTTTTAATGAAAATGTAAATAAAACTTATCTTAAAGGTAAACTTTTTAAGTAAAAGTTAATATGGCATGGTAAAAAGTAAAATGTCATGGTTAACCTAGCATGGTTAACATCTCCAAAACCCTAGATTAACATGCACAAGTGTGTGCATGTCACAAAATAATTTAATAAAATATTAATTAATTCAAATAAAATATATAAAAACAGTTTTGGTTAAATTTTATTAAAAATCCGCATTCATTCGCTTAATTACTCTAAAAGCATTCTAAAGTGTTACAGTGCGGGACCGAGAATAATACCAGTATGTGATACTGTATTCTATTCTCGCGATTTGTATCATCGGACGGTTATATAAAATATAGCCGGGTTACCGAATCAAATGTTGATTCGATACATTGATACACTTGATATTAGTCGGTTATATGCAGTATGACCTAATCATTAAATCAAGTGTTGATTTAATGATTTAATGTATAATTATATATTTGATATATTATTTTACATTAACTAGTATTTGTTCACTTAAGATGGATTTTCTCACTTGATGTGCACAAGTAGTATATGTGATATATTTTTGTGCACTAGTTTGTATCATGTTTGATGATACATGCAAACTTGGGTAAGTGTATACAATACACCATGTTTAGTTAATGGTTAGGGTTTCCATTACCTTATTTATTTATTTATTTATTTTGGTAAAATATAATGGTTGCTTTCTTTGTCTTTATGCGAGAAGCTTCTTGATGCTTCATGCATCTTTGACAAAGTAACAATTTTGTTTTATTTCTTAACCCTAACCATTTACCTAAACCCTAGTTTATTCTCTACATGTGTTAGCCTCACCCATGGTCGCATTATGATAAGATCACTTGATTT
This sequence comes from Agapanthus africanus, assembly GCA_030015575.1. Lineage (NCBI taxonomy): Eukaryota > Viridiplantae > Streptophyta > Magnoliopsida > Asparagales > Amaryllidaceae > Agapanthus > Agapanthus africanus. The sequence goes on from CM057339.1 coordinate 538,094,088, forward strand.
ATTATTATTCTTATCATATTCTTTCTTCTTCTTCTTATTCAAGAAGAAGAAACCTTGCTACCTCCAATGGTGCCATGAGAAAAAGAGTGAGAAATCCAAATCCAAAGTGAACCCACTTCCTATTTCTTCATCCTCTACCACTTTCCATGTAGTAGAGTGTGTTATCTTCACAAGTTCTATGACCAAGTGAAGATAGAGCTTGATCTTGAGTTGCCTCGACGTAGATCATCTTCGGAATCGAAGTCGACGACCTAGCCCGATCATTTCTCCGACGAAACCATCGCTAGAGTCCGGGATCCGATGATGGCAGCGGAGGGACGTCATCACGGAGCTAAAGAAGTGGAGGGCCGGATCTACAAAGGTTGTAGTCCCTTTCACTTTTTAGTAAAGTTGTTTACTTGTATGATTTTTGCCTTACCTCTAGTTAACGATCTAGCATTAGGGTTCTTTGGCACATGGAAATTTTTGATTTTGGCATGGTTGATCAGTTGTGGAACCTCATGAGTGTGCCGAGGAACCCTACAGTTTCGGTCCGTTATCGCCATATTTGAGGCGAATCTCTAGTTTATTGAATTTTCGGTCTATCGTTAGTTTAAAGACGTTTCGGTCCGTCATTAGTTTAAGGTCGTTTTGGTCCGTTGTCGCCATATTTGAGGCGAATCTCTAGTTTATTGAATTTTCGGTCTATCGTTAGTTTAAAGACGTTTCGGTCCGTTGTCGCCATATTTGAGGCGAATCTCTAGTTTACCGACTTTTCGGTCTATGGGGCTTTCTCTATGACTGAGCATGATGCCCCCGGCGTATCCGTCTTTCTCAGAGCGTGCGGTTGTGGCGGGCTCACTTTCCAGTTTTCGGATATGACGAACTTGCCCTGTTGGTATTAATCTTCAACCCAGTTCTTAAAGACATAGCAATCCTCGATCAGGTGGCCTACCGTTTGGTGGTAAGGGCAATAATCAAGATCGTTTATATCGCCTGGCCGCAACGGACGTTTTGGTCTCGGCAGATTGATGAGTCTGTCGCGCATTGCCAGCTCGAACAGTCTCCTTATTTTATTTTGAGAAAACGAGTAAGGATGTTTCAACTTTTCCTGGAGGGGTTGCTGCTTGTTGCTTCGGCAAACAACCGGTTTAGGACCACTCAATTGTTGTTGAGTATTGGCTACGCGGACAGTTTTTCCCTTCTCTTTATCCTTTTTGCTCGATCCATTGTTTGCGAGGCCGAGACTTTCTCCGAGTAGCGTGCGATTGCACGGCTGAACGTTCTCGCAACTCCTCAATTCCTTCATTTTTGAAATGGATTCCTTGAGGAGAGGGTTGAGGGCAGCTTCTTCGTCAGATTCGCTTCCGAAGGTAAAAATTTGCGATCCCTTGGATTCGGCTCTGTGACAGTAGTCGGCGGCTCCCTTGCGCTCATCTATCGCATTTTTCTGATGTCTACGAGCTCCACACTTTGTCTTGTTGAAGTGTTGCTTTTGAGCGACATACCCTTGCCACCAACACTTAAAGGAGTCGCAGTCTTCGGTAGGATGCATGATCTTCTAATGATATAAGCAGAAGTTAGGATGCATCTTTACTTCACCGAGAGTACTTTCTTCAGAGGATGGTAGCACCATTCCTGCTGACAGGGCTTTAGCGAACCTTTTCCTCATCTTGAGTTTGTTTTTATCCGCAGCGGATGGCTTTTGATTTGACGGGAGTGCCTCGACTCTTTGGTCCAGTCATCGGTGTTTGGCTCCTTCCAGTATGGCCATCTCACGCTCTTGATTGTCTTTAACTTTCAGACGAATCTCACTCAGGAAGGCATCGATCAACTCGTCTGACGGCCGCGGAATTTCTGGTTCAGGGTCCGCCCTCGGTTTCTCGGCGTAAGGAGCCTCTTTATCCTCCACCAATGAGTGAGAGATCACGTGACAAGTTTCCCCCGGTGTGTCCGTCTTCCTTGGAGTGTGCGGATGTGGTGGGTTTACCTTCCACTTTTCAGACATCGCAAACTTGCCTTGTAGGTATTGATCCTCGATCCATCCCTTGAAGACGAAACAATCCTCGGTCGGGTGACTTACCGTTTGGTGATAAGGGCAGTAATCGGGATTATTGAGATCGCCTGGCTGCAACGGACGTTTTGGATTCGGCAGATTGATGAGTCTGTTGCGTACTGCCAGTTCAAACAGTCTTCTTGTTTTATTCTGAAGAAACGAGTAAGGACGTCCTAGTCTCTGTTCGAGGGACGGGCGTGGATGCGTGTTATTTTGGCGAACGACCGGTTTTGAGTTGCTCGGCTGTTGTTGAACATTGGAAACGACAGTTGCTTTCCCATTTCCTTTCTCATTTCGAGAGTCTGGTTTTGGAGGAGACGGTCCATGGCCCATCTGGTCCATTTGGGCTAATTTGTCGATCAATGCTTTGAAGGTGGTCGGCCTGAAGAACATCATGAATTGCGAGATGGTCGCTTGCGGATCAAGAGTGCCCACGAACATGCCTACCGCAGGTGCCTCTTCTATGCGTTGTTCGCATTTCGGCCATAGGTTCCGCCATCATGTTGCGTTTTGGACCCACGTTTCGCCTGGCCTTATCCTGGCATTTATCAGTGCTGTTATCGGGGTATGTTCACTAGCACTTGTGAATCTTTGTGTAAACAGTATCTCCATCTCCGCAAATATTTTGACAGAGTCCTTAGGTAGCTCCGAATACCATTCAAAGGATGTTTATGCTAAGTTGCCGACGAATTGTCGAAGCAACAATTTGTCATCACCTCCAGTATTGTCGCATAAGGCCCTGAATTGAGCGGCATGCTGATGTGGATTCCCTGTCCCTTTATATACGTGGAACTTAGGGATCGTATATCCCGGCGGGTAACTGATTTGGTCATACCAGCCCGGATAGGGTCGTCCAGTTCTAAAAATTTGCACAGCCGCTTCATTCACTTGATGAACCCGTATTTGATGAGCTATATAATCATCCAGTGCGGCCTTGGAAATGGTTTCTTCCTTGGCCGCTGAAAGAGCCGGAGGAGGATTAGGTGTCTCCCCTCCGTCGTCTCCAACAATGATCGGAGGGTCTTCAGCTGGAAGGTCCGGCTATAACATCATCCCTACCATATCTTGGAAGAGGAGCGCCATCTGTTTTTTGTTAGCTGCTTGCTCTTCGGCTTCTTTGTCCTTCTTTTCGAGGACTCTGCATAGATAGTCAGCGTCAGTTTCTTGTTCATGATGCTGCTCTGATGATACTTCCAAACTTTCTTTCGGTTCGGTAAGTGTAGCCATCACAATCATCATTTCCTGAAGCTTCTGTTGCTGCTCCTGGGCTTTTGTCATTGATCGGGTAAGCGGTCGGTGGCCTGTCGAAGCACGGCTTTCCTCCTTTCCGGAAGCCATATAAACAGTGTGCACTACCATGCCCCCAGACTTGTGGCGTTTGTGCTCAGCGCTTTTACGGTTCGCCATGTTCACAGGGGCTTTTTGCGGCCTCCTTTTCTTTTGAGTGATTGAAGTTGAGGGAGCTGTTGTAGTGGGCACCCAAGTAGCTGTTGCTTTTTGTGGCTTGATAGTGCGGTCCTCTTCCCGCTGAACTTTCATCTTTTTCTGTTGACGGAGATAGTTTTCATCAATCACCGACTCTTGGACTTGTCGCCAGACTTTGTAAATTTTAGAGGACAGTCGTTGAGGGGGTTGTTCTAGCTTCTTCTCTGGAGTATTCTTCACAGGTGAAGGAGTTTGTTTCAACACCGCAGTAGGAGAGTTTCTGCGCACCATGTCCAGCAATTCAGAGCTGTTCCCGGTTGGAACAGCAGCATCGATCCCCACCATGGGAGCTGGCGGAGTTATCCCAGAGGGGGAATTGCCCCCAGCCTTCCTCACTCGGCGCCAGTGACGACGTCGAGCGTGTCGTGCGGATGGAGTTGTTCTAACCGTAGGGGTGACCTCCTCATGCCCCCTGTGTTGGTCAGAATCTGCGGGTATCAGCCTTTTAAAGACCGACGTCCGTTGAATGGGGACGGCCAACCTGTCAAAAGCAGACTTCCGAGCAGGAGAAGCAACCTCGGTGATCTCACCTGAAACTATAGTAGGGATAGCTATCCGCTTCAGGATAACTTCTTCTCGTATTGTGGGCTTCCTCACAGGCTCATTAGAGTTTTGACCCAATCTATTGAAAACCGATGCACTGGATTTGGGCGACCCGTTGAGAGGGGTCGCAGTAGTTGCAAGCCGATCAAAGACCAACTTTTTCGGAGCTTCTTGCAAAGACAGAGGGGCATTGAAGTTCATTGGTGGGAGCATGGTTCCGAAGAATAGCCCAGTGGTGGCTTGAGTTACCTGCTCCACTGGTATCTTGAAAAGAGAGGCCGTTTGGGGCCCATAAGTCACTCCTCTAGCAGAGACGGAGTGAGAGTTGCTGTTGCAGGTAGTGTAGTTTGAAGCCATTGATCTTTTGTTTTCTGCACGGAGCAAGACACCAAACCTTAGTACCTTGAATCCAAAAGCAACCACAGCAAACCGCGATTTGTTTGCGAACACGACACACGAAGTGTGGAGTGGAAAGAGGAAAAGGTCCCACCGGGCGTGCCAGAATCTGTTCCCCTCCGAACGGCGGCCGAGACATGAGGACGTCTTGCCTGAGATTCGGGGAAGATGCTATATGGTTTTATCCGTTCACCTCTCCGAAGATGCCAATTTGATTTATGGCACCGTGTATCAGAGGTTTAGACGGATGCGGCCGATGTAGCAGACTTCGTCAGATTCCCCCTCTCTTGAGGGGTTTTTGATTGTGGGGACGCTCTTCCCTGCAGGCGCAGGCCCCTGCAGTTAATTACGCTACTGCATCGCGGTAACAACTTTCTCCTTCTCCAGAATTTCACTTCGTGTCATGGGTGTTTGTTTTGTTTGTGGTTGCCCGTGGATTGTATACGGAGACTATTTATTTCGTCGCCCGTAGGACGTGGATTAGTCCAAATCCGAATTTTCTTAGATTTGGGTTTGGGGTTTTGGTTTAAGGATACGTTAGCCATTTTTGAGGCTAAGATCAACTTAAACGTTTGTTAAGAATACGTTAGTCTAATTTCCAGACTAAGATCTACTTAACGGGATCGTTTAGATCCGACAAGAGAGCATTTGGACTATATTGTTCCAGTTTAGGGACATGGGGGTCCATGTTCCTGTTTAGGGACGTGGTGGTCCATTTAATATTTGGCCGTCGGGACCCGTCACCTCTCTGACGAAGTTGAAGGATTACAACGACAGGTGTCAGAGGAGTTCGGAGATGTACCCTTGAACCAAAGTTGATTGGGGGTCTTATAGTCTAATTTGGGACTAAAGTCTGTATGAATGTTTAAGGATACGTTAGCCATACTTGAGGCTAAGATCAACTTAAACGGGACCGTTTAGATCCGACAAAAGAGCATTTGAGGGCTCTATTGTTCCAGTGTAGGGACGTAGTGGTCCATTGCCAGTTTAAGGACATGGTGGTCCATTAACAGTTTAGGGACATGGTGGTCCATTGTATGCATGGCCATCGGGACCCGTAACCTCTCTGACGTCGTTGAAGGATTACAACGATAGGTGTCAAAGGAGTTCAGAGATGTACCCTTGGACCAAGTGTAAATTGATTTAGGAGAGCAGCCGTGCTCAGTCAATTTAATTTGAGGACTTACGGCCATGATTGGGCTAAGTCCAGTTGAGAATGTTCAACGTTTTATTTGCATTTGGCCTGTTAGGCCTCTACTAGGGCTCTGCCCCTGTTTAATAATGCAGTGCATTTTCTCTGGCCTTTTAGGCCCAGAGCATTTTATTTTGGTCTGATAGACTTTTATTTGGGCTTTATCCCTTTTAATAGTGCATAACAATTTGTTTGGTCTGATAGACCTTTCTTTATTGGGCTCTGCCCTTTTTTCATAATGCACTGCATTTTTTATTAGGCCTATTAGGCCTTTTTAATTGGGCTCTGCCCTTTAATAATGCGCTGCATTAATGAGTCTGACAGAGTACCACATGTCTTGTCAGGCGCTTTGCGCCAATTGAGGAGCGCAAAGCGCAAGTCCATGGGGAGGTGACACGTGTCACGCTCAGGAGAGCGCAAGCGCAGTGCGCTACTCCAGTACGATGCGCTGTTGCGCTGCTGACACGTGGTGCACTCTGGTGAGTTGCGCCAATTCATGAGAGCAGTGCTCTATTTTAACAGCGCATAACGCAGATTGTTCTGGAGCTGACACGTGGCGCTCTCTATTGGCTTGCGCCAACCCAAGAGTGCAACAGTGCAGATTTTTCAAGTGCATGGCACTGTTATTATTATTTTGATCAACTTCAGATCAAAGAAAACAAATTTTCTTGTTTTCAAAGAACTAGTGGTTCATCAAAAAGTGCAAGGCACTGTTATTATTATTATATTTTTATTGAAGATCTTTGATCTTGTTCTTAGATCAATGATCTTTTTAGAAGAAATTCTTCTTTTATTCAAGGTCTTTACCTTTCTTTTCTTTGAGCTCTTCTCAAAATTTTCTTTTTAAAGGAGTTCTCTCTTTTTCTCTCTGTGTTCATCCCCTTTGAGTTGGGGTCTAGGGGTTTTTTTATAGTGCCCATAGATTTGTTAAGTTTGTTAAAGAGATCATTCTCTGAGCGATTTGGGGAATTCTCCCCACCGTTGGATCTTTGATCCAAGGGCTTCTGTTTTACAGAAGGCAATTTTCTTGTTTTAACAAGAACAGAAAGATCTTTCAGAATTTTATTTCTGCTTGGCGTAAACGCACTAGCGCTTGACACGTGTCGCGCAACGCACAGCGCAGCGCAACTGCGCTGACACGTGTCGCGCAGCGCAGCTTCGTTTGCGCTGACACGTGTCGCGCCGCGCAGCGCCTGCACAACTGCGCTTTCGCAACTGTGCTGACACGTGTCGCGCAGTGCAGCGCTCGCGCAACTGAAGCGTTGCTTCCTTTATTTAAAATTTGAATTTTAAAACAGAGCCTTACTCTAATTGGGATGCGCTACATTGGGCGCAGTGCCTCTTGTGCTGGCGTGTTTGCTTTTGACACGTGGCGCGCTGCGCGCAACGCAAGAGATCTAAAGCGTTGCTTCAATTTTTGAAGTTTGAACTTTGAAAATAGAGCTTTGCTCTGATTGGGGAAACAGAAGCGTTGCTTCATTTCCCGCCTTGGAATTTGAACAGAGCTTTGCTCTAAATGGGGTAAACCGCGACTTATGATATGTTGGCCTTCATCAAGGTCATAAGAGCTTGGGGCAAAAATCCACATCGGGAGTTTCTAAGGAAATTGAAACTATCTAGTGTTGAATACCATTTGGAGTGTGGTGATTTTGGTACGATTCCTTCAAGTTTGTATCACGATGATCTTTGGATCCCGATCCTACTGTGAGTATTCGCTACTCCTCGGGAGATTTTTTCACTAAACAATCAATGCTATAAATCAATTAGGTGCCTAGAACGGTATTAGCGGGGCTACGCCTCTTGGGAAAAGAGGTTATGTAATTAAGGAACTTCACGAAAGCATTGGAAAACCTCCCTCGAAGTACCAACACCAGCCTGGCTGAAAGGTTAAGCAAGTACTGTAAGAGTGAGATTAATCCTGACTAATTCTTTTTTTATGGTTTGAGGAAGGATTCGAGATACAGTGGGAGCCATCCTGTTTAGATAAACTAATAACCAATCTAAACTTGCAAGAGTATTATGCTAAGTGTTCTCTCTCTCTCTCTCTCTCTCTTGACAGCAACAATGAAAATGACCGGGCATAGGTTACTGCTAGATAATAAATTGACTGGGCCAAACTATTATGATTGGCTAAGAAATGTCCAGATGGCCATTAGTTAAGAAAAGCCGGACTGCCTTCTTACTACTAAATCCATCACCGTCTCAGGTCGAGATTCCACCATCGTGGATGTTGAGATCTATCAGACATGTGAAAAAGACAGTGCGACTGCTATGTGCCTCATGTTAGCCTCAATGGATAGTGAGCACCAAAGGCAGCACGAGAAGATGGACCTTGCTTCCATCTTCCTCCATACTAAAGTTTTATATGGAGAGCAATCTCGTATCGCAAGATATGAGACCTTAAAGGAATTAATTCAAGCGAGGTTGGCTATCAGGTCATCAATAGGGGACCATGTCCTTAAGATGATCAGCTACATTGAACAGCTCACGGAACCGAGGACCACGTCGGAGAACGAGTCATGTACTGACTTGGTTCTACAGTATTTCCCCTCTACTTATGCCCAGTTTATCTTGAATTTCTATATTCAAAGGAAGCAAGTTTCACTTCCAGAACTCCTTAACATATTGAGGAGCTCAAAGGGCATCCTGAAAGAATCCAGAGAGATACCTGCTCTGCTCATTGGAGAATATTCCTTTTCTAGATCCAAGGCGAAAGCCTAGGGAGAGAAGAAGAAGGCCTCCACCAAGCCGATAGGTGGTGTCAGTAAGGTAGAGAGAAAGGGCAGGGCAAAAGTTTCGGCGCTAACAATAGGGAAGGAGGAATGTTTCTATTGTCACGGGAAAGGCCATTGTCAGAAGGACTGCAGGGCTTGGAAAGCCAGTAACCAGGATTCGAAGCACGTTGTGACTTCAGCTTTAGGTGTGTTCATGATTGAAAACTGTCTGTCAATTAACTCTATTTCACGACCCGAAAGAGCACGTGACTGGCCCTTTAACCATATGAAGTCTATAGGACTCCATCTGATCCAAGTAAGCCAAAAGCCCAGAAATCTAAAACCCTTTTTAAGAGTAAAGAAACATATTTTTTAAATTATTTTCCATTGAGGCATTTTATCAAACACTTACTACGTATAAACAAAGAGCACAACCTACACAAGCAATACAATATACAACGCTGAAGGGCGAGGATCAAGACCCAAGAGAAACTCCAGTAAGCAAGAAAATCGTAATACTACTGAGCGCGACTCTAAGGTCGAAAATAATACATCACTAGTGCCTAAGTCTGAAACAATATACAAGTTTTGGTTTATGGAATTTCTAGATACAATGAATAATACATGTACAACGGCGGTTCTGATACAAAGAACCCACCTACCAAGCAAAACACCCGCAAAGGAAAGCGGTGTGCCAGAAATGTCGCTATGGAACATGTACGGCAAACCTGCAAGAACTGCGACACAACGGGAGTGAGTTGCCAACTCATGAATAGAAAATATCTACAAGCAGAAATTGAAAGCATGACATAATCCTTAGTCAAAACGATCTGATATAATATAAACCTCAAATAAATAAGTCTGAAGTATGGTAAAGTGGCAAAGTAACATCTGAACATAAGTGTATTGCCAAGAACTCGTGCCAGTGCCTCCCGTAATAACATATCATAAATATGATGTATGTATGCGGTGAAATGAAAGGAGAAGGTATCATGAATGAAGTCATCAGAAACTCAGTGTCGAGCATCGACACAAATATATATCTCAATATCAAATAAATCCCATATATCATGTATCCGATATGTGTGCAACATCCATAAAGGTACTCTATCAGGTACTACTAATACATGATGCAATGCATATAAAATGAATGTAGGGTAGGGGAGATATAATATACCATCGACCATAAAGGTTCCTCTCATATCGAGCACATAGGCTCCTCTCATATCGAGCACATAGGCTCCTTTCATATCGAGCACATAGGATCCTTTCATATCGAGCACATAGGCTCCGAGCACATAGGCTCCTTTCCTATATCGGCATCCGTCGGTCCGTGTCATCCCCCACTCTCATATATCGGGCATCCGTCCGTCCGGGTCAGCCCCCACTCTCATATATCGGGCATCCGTCAGTCCGGGTCAGCCCCCACTCTCATATATCGGGCATCCGTCAGTCCGGGTCAGCCCCCACTCTCATATATCGGGCATCCGTCAGTCCGGGTCAGCCCCCACTCTCATATATCTATACTATGGGTATACATATATATTTCAGCGTCCCATACCACTGATATATATACGCAGGAGTAAAACAATCCAGAATCATCATATAACACCATATCACAGTGCGAAATCCATGAATTATAATACATGCAACATGAAACACTAATATGAGCATGGAACTATGTAAAGGCACATGCGCATAGGAATATGAATCAATAACATATAAGCATGCAATGCAATGCGAGCCGTAGAATAAATGGTTAATGAATAGTAATGCAGCTTGCCATTTGAAATAAGACAAATCGGGGTCTTTGTAAAATAAGGGCTACAGTGTTTTTAAGATACCCCCGATTTGTTAGTTGTTGAAATAGGTATGACTTGGGTCTAGTCTAACATCCACTATGCAAAATACAGATCTAAGTATCAAGTCAACTGGGAGGGGTATGGAATCCACCTAACTCTGAGTCGATATAAATATATATACATATAATAGTCGGTGATCCCGCCTCAATAGTATCGCGTACAATACAGTATATCATATGACAATCCTCAAGTCATGTGTGCAGATCTATCATCAATATAAAACTCGTACGGTACATCGTCGTACGGCATCCCAATAGCTTGGTACGGTTCAGTTATCACAATCAGCTCATCAATTAATTGGTATCCTCATCATCATATCGCATAATCTGGGGTACTGATTTAAGTCTAGTACAAGTGATACCATCAATATGACTGCGTGTGTAAACACATGTTCCAAGGACCGCTAGAGATCACATGTCGTATCCTACATACGAATCATATCAAATCACCGATCTCACGGCACTATGCCCAAATCATCGACTCACCTCCAATATCGTCCAATATCATTAAACACAGTACAAGCATAATGAATGTGCAAGGGTGTACGTGTAGGTGTAAATCTATTCCAGGGTTCGCGACTATGAACTACACTAATTGCTCCTAGCCCTAAACTACTCATAATACACCTAACACAATATCCACGACACACTATAACTATCATATATATAAATATACATGATATCAACTATGGACTGTGGGGGTGCTATATGCCATCCACCCGACTTCCCCCTGTAGATATAATCTACTCACCTTGCGTCTTCATTTGTGGACGTCGCCACGCGCTTGCTTGTCGTCCCGGAGTCTTCATGGGGTACCTACACGTCAATGTATCGTATTGCGTATTAAAATCAAATCAAAGCTAAAACGGCATACGAATCCCAAAACGATACACTATGATCTATAGGTTAGAACCTATGGACAACGCCTTCCAAAACCATCAACAACCCTCGATATCGTCGTATAAATGCCAAATAGTCGAGGTAAAACACAATACACAATTCAGAACTAAAAATATGGAATATGGAAACACGAATCCAAATCAGCAACTAAGGAAATCGGCTCCAGATTTCACCCTAGGTCAATTTAGACAAATCTACACATACCAGGGGTCTAATCTATACATGTAGGGGCTACAGAATCAAAACGACACAAAATGGGGCAGGTCTGGCCGCAAATTGCGGCCAATGGGATTAAATCTGCGGTCGGGTCATAGAGTTAGGGGCTAGGGTCTTGGGGTTAGCTTCTTGGGTGCCTGCACATGTCACTGTCAATTCAATATAATTTTCAGAGTCTCGGGTTGATAGCAGATCTCATATATGCTTAACAGATTCCACAAACTTTCCGATATCGGTTTCTAAATCCGTATTCCAGGTCTTAAGTCTCAGGTTTGGGTCTCAATTCATGCACTAGGGTGTTTATATAATCTCAACTGAGTTCAATTTCACATTACAACCCAAAATTCCCTCAAACCCTAACTAGGTTTTCCTCAAATCCACATAGCCACACAATATCGGTTCTAAACTAAACATGGGGTATAAGTAATACTAAAACTAACCTAAGGGTTCAGTAAATACATCATTTGGAAACTCAAGAATTTTCTTGAGTTGCCCTTAGTGGCCAAAATCCTCGCTTTCTTGGTCCAATGTATAGATCTTGAGCTTGTGCACATTTTTTGTGAAATGATGACGGGGTTTTGGTGTAGTTTTCATGGTGATTTGGGGCTATTTAAGAGGGGAGGGAGGTGAAGAGCAGCAGCAGCAGCAAGGGCTGAAGGGGGAGAGAGATGAGTGAAGGAAATGAAGGAGATGGCTAAGTCCTTGGGTCAAAGGAGACCATACCTCTCTCTCTCACCAAATCTCATATTTTATTCTAAAACCTTTTCTTTTCTTTTCCTTCAAATTCCTTCTCACTCAAATAGTGAACCCCAAAATAAAACCATGGCAAGAAAAATGCAACACAAGTGTAGGAAATGTTATGTGCATGATTTGCACAAAATTGCCCGAATACCCGATTAGCGATTTTTAATCGCGATTAGCACTAAATTAGCAAATAACTAATCAAAACAACTTAAAAATGGTACAATTCTCTAAATTACCCTATTTTAGAATTTTCCATAATTTTTCTAAATTTCCCCCTATTTATTTGTATTTAATTATACCGAATTATTAAAATATTCAATAAAGTAATATTAAATTATAAAATTTCCTAAAAATGGTATTTTATTATTTTGAAATGTTACACTCTACTTCATGGGTACTAGATACCGGATCAGGATCACACATCTGTAATTCATTACAGGCTTTGAAAAACCGTAAAGTTATCAAGGTAGGTGATATGACTCTCAGGATTGCTAACGGAATTGTTAGTCAATGTTGAGCACCCCATGTGTTCGCGAGGAGGCGGAACTAGCAAAAAATGATTTTTACGGGTTTCGCAACATCGACTTTAAGCAAGGATCGAACTGTAACGTTTTAAAAATAAATAAATAAAAATCCTTTAGGTGAATTTTCTGATAATCGGTAAAATAATCCGTATTTTCCGTAAAACTTAACTACAATTATTTTTCATTATAGACTTAAATATACATATTTAGGTTATGTAATTTCTAGTATTTGGTATTTAATTGGTCACCTGTAAATTTCTAGTTTACTAAAATATTTTCCGTAATTAATTAATTTCCAATATAAATATAAGCTTTTAATTATACCTTAAATTAGTGTAAATTACAAATTGGAATGGCTTAATTTTACAAAAGTGAACCATGACATATTGGAATTAAGTGTGTAACATGCAAAATTCCTTCTTAAACTTTTCCATGGTTCTAGACTTTTCTAGGATAAATTGAATAAAGAAAATAAAAAAATTTAATAATTAGTGAAAAGACTAAAAGGATGTAATAATTTAAGCTGTTTCTACACATTTCCTCACACCTCACACTCTCTCCACTCCCCTCCCTCTCCATGGCCGAGCCCTTCATGAGGCAGCCCTCATATTTTCCCAAGTTCATTTCCCATCAAAAATCATCAAAATTTCCATCAAAAATCAAACTAAAACTCCACTAATTCATCATTTAACCCATACCCTTTATTCTATGGCCAAACAAGCAAGGATCTTGGAAAAAAATTAGCATTTTGGGAGGCTAAGTTCTCATGTTGATCCACAATCCTTGAGGTATAAAACCCTAACCCATAGTTAAATTGGTGGTTGTTTCTTTAATCTAGCTTAATTGGAAAATTAATTGTGGTTCTAATTTCAAGATTTAAAATTTCAAGAAAGGGTTTTAAATGCAAATTAGGGTTCTTATCATATAATCATGGTTACAAGGTGTAGATTATCATCTTAAGGAAATGAAAAATCTAAACTAGTTAAAAATTGATACTTTTAAATTATCTAAATAATATATTTATACAAACTAGATTTTTATAAATCATATAAGTAGGTGAGATAAAATTCAAGTGAGGGTTTTTATCATTAGATTATGGTCTTAATGTGTAGTTTAACATGTTAGGTAATGCTAAACCTAATCTAGAAGCTAAATGGTAAATTGTTACAATTAATCTGTCCAAATTGCATAATTTTGCAAACTAGATTTTAGAAATTATGTATATAATTGAGATTAAAATCTAATTAGAGTTTCATGACATTATTAAAAATTTAAATTGTAGGTTAATACTTTAGATCATGCAAAACCAAGCTTAGTTGTTGATTTGTGAATTTTTTGTTCAAAAGTGTTAAAATTGGATAATTTTGCAAACTAGAATTTTGGTTTTAATACAAATTGACGAGATTAAATTATAGAAATGGTTTATATGACCTAATTATTATATTTAGTGAATATTGTGGCCACTGGATTTGTTTAAATATCAAGTTTCGAACCAAAACGGTTATTTGATGCTTTCTAGGTTTTTTTGAAATAAAACGATTTGATTTAATTTTAAGGTTTTGATGATTTAAACCCTATTTTATATTATAATTAGGAAGTTTTGGAACTACGATTTGTACGTTTGGGTTTTATCTCGATCAATCGGCGTTTGTACGCCGATGTCGAGGGTTATTTGGTTCTTTTGCATGAGCGGGTCATAGGTTTTAACCTATGCGCGTTTCGTGCGCCGTTTTGGTTTTGTCCTTGATTTCGGTTTACGATATTATATATGTTTGCGTATAGGTACCCCTCACGTGGACTTCGGACGATGAAAAAGTGGATCGCGGCATCGACTTCGGCAGACAAGGACCAGGTGAGTAGATGTATATCTACGGAGGAAGTCTGGTGGATGGCGTATAGCACCCCCGCAAACGTGGAGTAAGGATATTATGTACTATTTTTAGAAAGTCGGACGTGACCTTAGATTCTTGGCGAGTAGGGTACTATTGAAGACTTTAAGTTGGATTAGACAGATTTAGAAAGACTTAACCAGAGGATGATTGCCTTGGAAGGAATTCGTTGGTTTCATGTAGACACGCACGCACACACATAAACTTGACTTGGTGTATATGTGTGTGTGTGTGTATTGGAATGTATGTAGGTGTGTATACATACACACACACACACAACATATACATGGGGATGAGTCGATATGATCGGGCATGATGCCGTAGGATATTGGATATATGATCGAGATACGATATGAAATGTGTTACGATATTAGCGGATCGTTGGGTAATGAGGAAATATATAAACGATGATATGTTTAGATGGCATTGAAATGAATGAGACTCTAGAATAAAACCCAGATCTTAATATGTGACTTAATCACGATATGATATATGACAAGATATTTTAGTGGATCATTTGACGATATATATTTACAGAGACGATGATATATGTGTGATGATATTGGAATGTATGCGATTATAGTACAGTACCCTTGATCATGATATTGTTTGATGATGATACTATACGAACGATGATGTATATGTGATAGTTGACCCGTACCTCGATTTCGGGATGTCGTACGATGGATTTTACCGTACGAAGTATAATGTGATGATTGATCCGCACTCTTGAATCCAGGAAGTCGTACTATGTACGTGACGCTATTGAGGCTGGATCGCCGACTACTAGAGATATGGACTCAGACTTTAGGAGGATTCTTCTTACCTTTCGACTAGTCTCTTTAGTTTAGTCCATTAGTTGGTTAGGTAAATGTTAGTTTAGGCTTGAGTCATACTTACTTTCAAAACCAATGAATCGTGCGCATTTTTAAAGACAGACTGAGGGATACTACAAATTTTTTTCAAAGGACATATCTTTTCTTAAAACCCCCGTAGCCCCTAATTTTCTAAAAACCACGATTCGTGATTTTTCAAACAACAAACTGTATGACTCGTAATTAGTATGTATTCTCTAGTTGTGCATTTACTACACATTCACCGTTATATTCATGTTGTATTCATCCCATTGCATGTTCATACATATGTTTCTTTAGCTAATATGAAACTCTGTCTGTTAGGACACTAGCACCATTACCGATTATGCACATGTTCCACGTACACTTGGTTGCCGGCTCACACACATCATCATCGGTAATTGTCATGTCATGTACACTTTAGAACATATTATCTTTTTATTGATATAATCAGCTAAATGCTAGTCCAATATAATATTGTGTGATTACTCTCATATGCTAGTTTAGATATTGCATTTATTACTTAGACACTTCATGCATTCACATATTCATATAATCATGCAGTATTGTGGGGCTTATGCCGATACTCATTATTTACTTACACATGATTTTGGAATTTGGATTTCTATGTGATTTCTGGATTTTGGGGGAAAACCGCAAGAATTTAATAAAAGCTTAGTATCATCATTTTTAAAATGCAACTTGCGGTTTTATCGTGATGTATGTGTCGTCCACCATGAGATTTCATTTTTCTGTTGGATTTCGGGACCCGATTCGAGTGGTGGATAAACCGTCTCGGGTACATGGTGGGTCCGGTATGGTACCCCGGGATAAGAAGCTCGAGTTGTAGACGATGGGCCTGGCAGGGGAAGACTGCCTACCGGTGATGTCTGGCGCGGCGGATATCCAGAGGATACCGACCGTTGTCGTGAGATTTGATGATATGGGCCGATCCGGACCGACGGAGCCCGAGATATTGAGATTTTGAGATATTGAGACATTGAGATATATAAGTTTTGTGTCGATGCTTGACACGGATTTCCATGGATTTCATTGATGATGTTTCAGATTACCATAAAAATTTACTATGATAAAAGTTAAAGATTTTCTTATACAGATATGTCCAGATTTCATGGTTGATTGTTTCATTCATGATGCATTCATACATCACATACATACATGATATGTTGCCACTTAGTGGCATTGATACGAGCACTAAGTATTACACCTATGCATAGCGTATTACACTATCACTACTAGTTGTCGAGTGTTATGTTTAGTATATTATATGACCTAGGAGAGCGTCGCACATGCAATTTCTACCTGTAGATGTCTTCTACTCACGAGTTGGCAACTCACCCCCGTTGTGACAAATTTTTCTTACAGGTTTAGATGTACATGATTGCTTAGCGGCTTGCTGGCACAACACTTCATTCAGGGTGATTGCTTTGGTAGGTTGGTTCACTTGCATCGTGACCGCCGTTGTACTTTTATTTATTCAGTTGTATCTAGTAAACTCCATCAACCAGACTTGTATTATTTGGTAGACTTAGAAGACCAGTTGGTTATTCTTTTGACCTTAGAGTCGCGCTTGTATCATGGTGGTTTTCTGGTGGATTTTGGTTTTTTTCTGAGTTTTGTTCCTCGCCCTTTGGCGTTGTATATTATATTGCTTGCGTGGTTGTGACCGCCAATTGGCGAAGAGCTAGCTCCTGCTTGGGGATGCCTTTATTATTTCTTTTGTATATATATTCTTGTTTGTACCCGTTTGGGGCCAGTTTTTACAAAGGAGACTCTGCCGAAATTTTTAAGAAATTTGATGTTGCTTTTAAAACATGTTTTTTTACACTTCTTCTTTTAAATGGTTTAGATTCTGGGTTTCGGCTTACTTAGATTACGTACGCCTTTATACGTTTCGTAATTTAAGTGCCGGTCACGTTCCGTACCTTCGGGTCATGACAAAGTTGGTATCAGAGCGCTAGGTTTAACCTTTGTCCGAGTCTAGGTTGATCTTGGTTGATGGAGTAGGTGACTTAGGTAGAGTGACGTACCGTGTGTATGATCCGCGGCATACTTATGGTACACTACTCTGCTTAAGAAACCTTAGGATGTACATTTCCTTGCATCGTATTCTATTCGTTCATATGATCTATCTTCGTCAATGTCAGATGGTGGTTTTTGTTACCACGATTGCACGAGCAGAGCGAGCTGCAACTAGAGTTGCGGTCAGCATGGGCATTTCGATATGTCGTTTACTATGTTTTCTCGTGGATGCGAGCGTTTGATATCTGCACCAGGTAATCGGGCCACTGCTAGAGACCGGGTAGAATGTGTTGTCCGTTAATGTATTGTCTATTCTGGAGGTTTGAAGTATTGTTTAGCGTGCGGACGAAGGGTATTCACATGTCGTATAGGCGAAGTTAAAAAGTTCGAACGAATGTGAGAAACCCATTTTCCGAAGTTTAAGGTATTCGGAAAAACATGCAGGTAATTCTATGGACCCTCTAGAAGAAAGGAACCCTAACTCGACATAATGACCATGAGAACGCCTTTGTAACCTAGGGTTTGCGGCAGTTTCGCGGTGCCATTAGTGAGGCTTGGGTCTGCCCTTCTACGGCTGGTACGCAAGTGCTGTGGCATGTACTGGATATTTTTAAACGGTACTTGAGTGTTGAGCTCTCGAGGAATTATGGGATTTTGATGAATCGATCGAAAAGTTTAACGTAGTCCGGATATCATGTAATGGGATACATTACTTGGGAGACTCTAGATATGAGTATAGCCGTTTGTAGTGCAATCCATATAGCTATGAAGAGATGAGTCCGAATCAGTCGACAGCAGAGAAGGAGCACATCAACGTCAGTGTTACGATTTGGTGATTTGAATTTCATATTTCCATTGTTTGGATTATGGTATTTTGAGGATTTTGTTTTATGATCGGTTTTCTTATGCACTCATTCTTTGCACTCGATTCGTGTTCCATGTATCAGTTGTATTGATGTTCGTTTTGTGCATACCCATGGCACTTGATCCATTGCACTTGATTTGATTTATATATTCTGAGAGACTGATTTAATTTCGTGTATATGGGTTGCACATGATTTTTGACTTATGCTTTCGGTATAGATTTCATGCACTTTTCGTACTTTTATTTGGTTTTGTGCACACTGATCCATGTGGTTGTAAGTTTACCCATCGCGGTATAATTGATTTTGATTCGGTGTATGTCGTATACCGCTGATTTCGATTTTGATATTCGATTTATGTTTTCGTGCACCATGTGCACTCCATTGAGATTATTGCGCACACTTGGCGCACTTGATGCGATTTTGTGCACACTAGATGCACTAAATCGGGGTTTTGTACATATTAGATGCACCCGATATTGTTGTCGTGGATGCCCGTTGCACTTGACAAATGTTTTTGGCGTACACCCGTTGCACTCAGTTTTGTTTCTGTGCGTATTCGTGGCATCTGTATTTGATTTTGATTTTCGTGCGCACCGGACGCACGTGGTACCTTGTATACTGTATTTGAGATTGATTTCATTTTGAGCAGTACGTTTTTATGATAATTACTGTTTGGTTTAGTAACCGAGCAGGACTGTTCTGAGACCGGTACCTAGATGTTTTTGCATGCATTGATAGTTACCGGAGGGATTTCCACAAAAGAGCTATAGTCTCAATATTTTCTTATGTGTTTGAGATGACACAAAACATTTTACAAAGGAAACCCTTCTAAATTATTTTCAAACGGCGGGGCGTGTATGTTAAATAAAAGATATATATATGTATAGCTATTTTTCCTTAAAATGAACGTCTGCTACTTGTGCCGTGATACGCGCTTCGCACGGTGAATTGAAAAAGGGTTTTGCATGCATTTATTTTTCCGATGTTGGATGATTTTACAACGATGCGTATCATATACAAGTTTTAGTTTTGATGCATATCATGTTGGTTTTCGTATTGGACTTTGACCTTGAATTTTTACCATAACTCCAATGATTGCGTTATGCTTGACGGAATTTTGATTTTGAGTTATATACTTGTTTTTCGTGCGCTTGCATTGCGCTAAAATGAGTTTTAAGTATTGATGATTTCGGAGCCCGGACGATTTGAGTGCTTTGCTGAAGTGTTTTAATATTTGGGGAAGTTTTAATTTTAAATTCGGGGACCGAATTTCTTTAAGGGGGGAAGATTGTAACGTTTTAAAAATAAATAAATAAATAAATAAAAATCCTTTAGGTGAATTTTCTGATAATCGGTAAAATAAACCGTATTTTTCGTAAAACTTAACTACAATTATTTTTCATTATAGACTTAAATATACCTATTTAGGTTATGTAATTTCTAGTATTTGGTATTTAATTGGTCACTTGTAAATTTCTAGTTTACTAAAATATTTTCCGTAATTAATTAATTTCCAATATTAATATAAGCTTTTAATTATACCTTAAATTAGTGTAAAATACAAATTGGAATGGGTTAATTTTACAAAAGTGAACCATGACATATTGGAATCAAGTGTGTAACATGCAAAATTCCTTCTCAAACTTTTCCATGGTTCTAGACTTTTCTAGGATAAATTGAATAAAGAAAATAAAAAAAATTTAATAATTAGTTAAAAGACTAAAAGGATGTAATAATTTAAGGTGTTTCTACACATTTCCTCACACCTCACACTCTCTCCACTCCCCTCCCTTTCTATGGCCGAGCCCTTCATTAGGCAGCCCTTATTTTTTCCCATGTTCATTTCCCATCAAAAATCATCAAAAATTCCATCAAAAATCAAACTAAAACTCCACTAATTCATCATTTAACCCATACCCTTTATTCTATGGCCAAACAAGCAACTATCTTGGAACAAAGTTAGCATTTTGGGAGGCTAAGTTCTCATGTTGATTCACAATCCTTGAGGTATAAAACCCTAACCCATAGTTAAATTGTTGGTTGTTTCTTTAATCTAGCTTAATTGGAAAATTAATTGTGGTTTTAATTTCAAGATTTAAAATTTCAAGAATGGGTTTTAAATGAAAATTAGGGTTCTTATCATGTAATCATGGTTACAAGGTGTAGATTATCATCTTAAGGAAATGAAAAATCTAAACTAGTTGAAAATTGATACTTTTAAATTATTTAAATCATATATTTATACAAACTAGATTTTTATAAATCATATAAGTAGGTGAGATAAAATTCAAGTGAGGGGTTTTATCATTAGATTATGGTCTTAATGTGTAGTTTAACATGTTAGGTAATGCTAAACCTAATCTAGAAGCTAAATGGTAAATTGTTACAATTAATCTGTCTAAATTGTATAATTTTGCAAACTAGGTTTTAGAAATTATGTATATAATTGAGATTAAAATCTAATTAGGGTTTCATGACATTATTAACATTTTAAATTGTAGTTTAATACTTTAGATCATGCAAAACCAAGCTTAGTTGTTGATTTGTGAATTTTTGGTTCAAAAGTGTTAAAATTGGATAATTTTGCAAACTAGAATTTTGGTTTTAATACAAATTGATGGGATTAAATTATAGAAATGGTTTATATGACCTAGTTATGATATTTAGTGAATATTGTGGCCACTAGATTTGTTTAAATATCATGTTTCGAACCAAAACGGTTATTTGATGCTTTCTAGGTTTTTTTGAAATAAAACGATTTGATTTAATTTTAAGGTTTTGATGATTTAAACCCTATTTTATATTATAATTAGTGAGTTTTGGAACTACAATCTGTACGTTTGTGTTTTATCTCGATCAATCGGCATTTGTACGCCGATGTCGAGGGTTATTTGGTTCTTTTGCATGAGCGGGTCATAGGTTTTAACCTATGCGCGTTTCGTGCGCCGTTTTGGTTTTGTCCTTGATTTCGGTTTACGATATTATATATGTTTGCGTATAGGTACCCCTCACGTGGACTTCGGACGTTGAAGAAGAGGATCGCGGCATCGACTTCGGCAGACAAGAACCGGGTGAGTAGATGTATATCTACGGAGGAAGTCGGGTGGATGGCGTATAGCACCCCCGCAAACGTGGAGTAAGGATATTATGTACTATTATTAGGAAATCGGACACGACCTTAGATTCTTGGCGAGTAGGGTACTATTGAAGACTTTAAGTTGGATTAGACTGATTTAGAAAGACTTAACCAGAGGATGATTGCCTTGGAGGGAATTCGTAGATTTCATGTAGACACACACACGCGCACAAATAAACTTGACTTGGTGTATATGTGTGTGTGTGTGTGTATAGAAATGTGTGTAGGTATATATATACACATGTGATATGAGGGTATTATACGATACTTGGGGATGAGTCGATATGATCGGGCATGATGCCGTGAGATATTGGATATATGATCGAGATAGGATATGAAATGTGTTACGATATTAGTGGATCGTTGGGTAATGAGGAAAATATATAAACGATGATATGTGTAGATGGCATTGAAATGAATGAGACTCTAGAATAAAACCCAGATCTTAATATGTGACTTAATCACGATATGATATATGACAAGATATTTTAGTGGATCATTTGACGATGTATATTTACAGAGACGATGATATATGTTTGATGATATTGGAATGTATGCGATTATAGTACAGTACCCTTGATCATGATATTGTTTGATGATGATACTATACGAACGATGATGTATATGTGATAGTTGACCCGTACCCCGATTTCGGGATGTCATACAATGGATTTTACCATACGAAGTATAATGTGATGATTGATCCGCACTCTTGAATCCAGGAAGTCGTACTATGTACGTGACGCTATTGAGGCTGGATCGCCGACTACTAGAGATATGGACTCAGACTTTAGGAGGATTCTTCTTACCTTTCGACTAGTCTCTTTAGTTTAGTCCATTAGTTGGTTAGGTAAATGTTAGTTTAGGCTCGAGTCATACTTACTTTCAAAACCAACGAATCGTGCGCATTTTTAAAGACAGCCTGAGGGATACTACGGATTTTTTTCAAAGGACATATCTTTTCTTAAAACCCCCCGTAGCCCCTAATTTTCTAAAACCACGATTCGTGATTTTTCAAACAACAAACTGTATGACTCGTAATTAGTATGTATTCTCTAGTTGTGCATTTACTACACATTCACCGTTGTATTCATGTTGTATTCATCCCATTGCATGTTCATACATATGTTTCTTTAGCTAATATGAAACTCTGTCTGTTAGGACACTAGCACCATTACCGATTATGCGCATGTTCCACATACACTTGGTTGCCGGCTCACACACATCATCATCGGTAATTGTCATGTCACGTACACTTTAGAACATATTATCTTTTTATTGATATAATCAGCTAAATGCTAGTCCAATATAATATTGTGTGATTACTCTCATGTGCTAGTTTAGATATTGCATTTATTACTTAGACACTTCATGCATTCACATATTCATATATCATGCAGTATTGTGGGGCTTATGCCGATACTCATTATTTACTTACTCATGATTTTGGAATTTGGATTTCTATGAGATTTCTGGATTTTGGGGGAAAACCGCAAGAATTTAATAAAAGCTTAGTATCATCATTTTTAAAATGCAACTTGCAGTTTTCTCGTGATGTATTTGTCGTCCTCCATGAGATTTCATTTTTCTGTTGGATTTCGGGACCCGATTCGAGGAGTGGATGAACGTCTCGGGTACATGGTGGGCCCGGTATGGTACTCCGGGACAAGAAGCTCAAGTTGTAGACGATGAGCCTGGCAGGGGAAGACTACCTACCGGTGATATCTGGCGCGGCGGATATCCATAGGATACCGACTGTTGTCGTGAGATTTGATGATATAGGCCGATCCGGACCGACGGAGCCCGAGATATTGAGATATTGAGACATTGAGATATATATGTTTTGTGTCGATGCTTGACACGGATTTCCATGGATTTCATTGATGATGTTTTAGATTACCATACAAATTTTACTATGATAAAAGTTAAAGATTTTCTTATACAGATATGTCCAGATTTCATGGTTGATTGTTTCATTCATGATGCATTCATACATCACATACATACATGATATGTTGCCACTTAGTGACACTGACACGAGCACTGAGTATTACACTTATACATAGCGTATTACCCTATCACTACTAGTTGTCTAGTGTTATGTTAAGTATATTATATGACCTAGGAGAGCGTCGTGCATGCGATTTCTACCGTAGATGTCTTCTACTCATGAGTTGGTAACTCACCCCCATTGTGCCAAATTTTTCTTACAGGTTTAGATGTACAGGTTTTCTTGGCGGCTTGCTGGTACAACACTTCATTCAGGGTGATTGCTTTGGTATGTTGGTTCACTTGCATCATGACCGCCGTTGTACTTTTATTTATTCAGTTGTATCTAGTAAACTCCATCAACCAGACTTGAATTATTTGGTAGACTTAGAAGTCCAGTTGTTTATTCTTTTGACTTTAGAGTCGCGCTTGTAATATGATGGTTTTCTGGTGGATTTTGGTTTTCTTCTGAGTTTTGTTCCTCGCCCTTTGGCGTTGTATATTATATTGCTTGCGTGGTTGTGACTGCCAATTGGCGAAGAGCTAGCTCCCGCTTGAGAATGCCTTTATTATTGCTTTTGTATATATATTCTTGTTTGTACCCGTTTGGGGCCAGTATTTACAAAGGAGACTCTGCCGAAATTTTTAAGAAATTTGATGTTGCTTTTAAAACATGTTTTCCTACATTTATTCTTTTAAATGGTTTAGATTCTGGGTTTCGGCTTACTTAGATTACGTACGCCTTTAGACATTTCGTAATTTAAGTACCGGTCACGTTCCGTACCTACGGGTCGTGACACGAACATAAAACCCTAGCTAGCAAACAATATGAGGTTTAACTACTCAGATGAACGTTATACCTCGTAGTATCGTATCCTTGTTGTCTTCTCGCTATCCTCCTTCACCTCGTGAGCTCCTTGGAGTGGAAATGGATAGCACCTCCTCGTCGGCTTCTCAAAGTCGAAGAAGATCCACCCGAATGTTCCAACCTTGAGCTTAACCTCCAAGTTGAGGCAACTAGATCACTTAGTGTGCTAAACTAAGAAACCTAGAATGAGTAGAGTGTGATTTTGGGCAGCTTAGTCTCACTAACTCTTGATTCTCAACACATGAGACACTAGGGTTTTGAGAGGAAGAAGGAGAGAGTGAACTTGAGGAAAGAGAATTTATTTTTGATAATGATAATTGAAAATGAGATGGCTAGCTTGACATGACCACAAGCATGGCATAAAAATATCTCATCAAAATATCTAGGTCGCTAAATATCTCACAAAAATATCTAAGACAAATAGTCAAACCAAGTCAAGTGGTCATACCAAGTCAAGTGGTCAAACCAAGTCAAGAAGTCAAAAACAAGTATCCATACCACAATTATCATTTGCAAAAGTAACAAATAATTTTCTCCACCTCATAATTGTATTAATCAAGTCAATGGTCAAAACCCTAATGAGGTGTCTCCTTCTATACCCCTCTCATCCGTATATACATACCCGCATCCGTGTTCTGAGAAACACGAATACAATGAGACGAAACTAATCCAACAATCAAATACTAGGATCCGGCTTAAACCAAAGCCCACTAGTATTTGCAGGGTTACCTATGACGGCAACAAGGTTTCGGGAGGTATCGTCCATGCCAAATTCAAAAATTTGCCATTTTAGCTAACCCTAAATAGAATCGTAAACTAGAAATATACGGAATCAAATGCAAACACTTTGCAATAACTAAAGAGAGCAAGGAATACAGCCTTTGTAGACCGGTCCTTCACTTTAATAGCTCCGTGTAGAAGTCTCCTTCGTTGCGATCGTAAACTCCGGACTCTAGAGAGGCTCCACGAAGAAACAAACATGCTTTCTTCGATGACTTCGAGGCCGAAGATGATCTACGTCGAGGAGACACTAACCCAAGCTATTTCTTCACTAGGTTAAGAACTTTGTGAAGAGAACACCCTATACTAAATGGCAAGTAGTAAAGGATGATGAAGTAGGAAGTGAACTCACTTTAGAATTGATTTTCTCATACTTTTTCCAATAACTCCATTAGAGCTAGAATGCTTTTGAGGAGGAAAAAGAAGAAGAAGATGAACTCTAGTGAATAATTCATCCATATGAATTATGTAACCATGGGTGAGTTAAGTCATCATGCTTAACTCATGTAGAGAATTTACCAAGGTGTAAGGTTAAGGGTTGGGTTAAGAATTATTTAAAGAAATGACAAAAGTGAAGACTTTGTCAATGTTTCTACATGCTTCATGTAAGCTTGACAACATTGACCAAGTCAATGCTCTTTTGTAATAACTTAAGAAAATAAAAACCTTAACTTAACCCTAGGTTGATATAAGTCTCATACACCCATCTAGCATGTATCATCAACCATGACACAATACATGTACACAAAAATATATCACATATATACAGTGTGTACATCAAGTGAGAAAAGTATCATAAGTTAGCTAATACTAGTTAATGTAATGTAATATATCTAATATATAATTATACATTAAACTATTAAATCAACTCTTGATTTAATAATCCATCTATATCACATATAACCGACTAATATCAAGTGTAACAACTAATCGAATCAACACTTGATCCGATAACTCGGCCATATCATATATAACCGACCAATGTCACGAATCGCGAGAATAAAATACGGTATCACATATCGTATTAATCTCGGTCCCACACATATCACATATGTGCTCCTACTCCGTTTCGTTTGAGCCAGGAAACCCCTGTGTAGGACTCTAAAGACTCGTCAATACGCTGGCAGTAGGTGATGATCATATCAAACACCCACAAGCCGCAAGCGGTCTGCTAAACGTAACGGCCACCCGGGTATTGAGCGATCAAAAGATCAAAAAGCAAGCCTGCTCACACTCCTGTGAATCCAATCAGTAACACTACCGTACAGTCCGGTCTCTTCGTCTGATATGTCGCATATCTCATCTAGGGGTGGTAAACGTCAGACCCCAGTAACTCAATTAGTCGTGTCGATATGAGGCTCATAACGAGTCGGGAAACTACTGATAACACTTACCAGTATATCTCTGAAGCAGCCTTGGTCAAGGACTTACTGTTATAGCCAATCGAGCACAGCGCAACATCAACTCCCTATACCGGGAGAGACGAAACCCCTCCTATCGCTCATTGCCTCCATGTGACTCGGGATTGTACCCAAAAGCCACCGTTTTGTACGTTCTCTTGAACGTGGTAAGGTGGAAATCAAAGCACAGTGGGAATCACACAAGACTCTATGACGATCTTGGGTCTACAGACTACCCTGTACCAGTGCCACCAGAGAACTGTCATCTGACGTTAGGTATAATACCATCTGGGAGTTCTCAGCGAGTCCGTCCAGTATACCCAGTCTCCACTGAGCACCCGTATACTATCTCTGATGTCAAACACCAATGGATATGGGATCATTCATCGCCCATCTACATGGGTCGAGAAGCTATACGCTAGTCTACTTTGGTATATCGATGCCCTGTCTCGATACACCTACGACTAGGAACATTTGAAGGATGTACTTAGCGACTACTCTTTCCCCACTAGTATGATCTGCATCATAGTCCTGGTAGTCAAGTACTCATCCTAAGGGATTTATCAACATGTAACATAGAGACAATCAGAGTACATGTTAAGATAAAGAGCAACCGGATAGCATTCTATCATGTCGAGCAAGAAAGTCCTCAATATATATGTCCAAGCATCCACTACAATACACATCGTATGTATAGTAATGGCCTCTAGGGCATACATATCACTAAAAATCTCCCACTTGCACTAGGGCCATCTGTTGTAGTATCTCATACCCAACAATCAGCAGTGGTTGAAGTATCCCATACTCAACCATCCCATAAAAGTCTCTATTGGGAAATAGGCCTTTGTAAGTGGATCCGCGCTGTTGTCCTCTGTGTCTACTCTCCTAACCTCGATCTCCCTGGAGATCAACTATCTCCATGATCAGGTGATACTGCCTAAGAATAAGTCTGGATCACTGATGGGACGAAGGTTCCTAGGCCAAAGGAACAACTCCATTGTTTCATAATGGTAGGAACGAAGTTCATCTCATGAACTAATATATATCCAGGCTACATCTTTGGTATCATCCTAGGTAGCCATGTATACAGCCTCTATCATCTAGTTTGCCACGGCATCTAGCTTGGAACTCTTCCAACATACTGTCCCTCTACATAGGGTAAAGACAATGCCTGTGACTGACATTTATTCGACCTTATCACCCTGGAAGCTATCCAGTGATTCTCCCCAGGATCGTTTGATACCATCTCACTACACCTAGTGAGAATCCTAACATCCATTTAGATCTATCTTATAGATCCAAAACCCTGGATTTGGGAGGTATCACCTTGATCCTATATGGAGAATCTATGTGATAAGAGGAGATTGACTGAGCGTACCATAGGAAACTTGTCATGACCCACCCCGAAACACAGATGGTATTGTCCGCTCAGGACGAAACCGCACGGTTTTGTTCCTTTGAATGAACCCGGACTCAAGAAGGGGGCTACTTCCCAGTAGGTCACCCATCCCACAATTTCTTTGGCTCAAGCACGCTTAACTATGGAGGTATCATTCCATTTATATTTCAGACCGTGCCTCTTTCGGAATGGAATTCGATACTCCCCAATGTTCTACAATGGGTCCCCATATGTATCCGTATCAGTTATATCCCCACCTCGATACCGGATAACATCTCACTTGTCACGGGGTAGGTGGTATTCATCCCCAACTCCACCTGGGGTATTATATTCCTCCGCACTTAGAACAATGGTTCGTCCTCGAACCACAAACCTACTTTTGAGGGAACGACTCTGATACCACTTTTATAACACAGAGGCACCTTTTGGATGAATCGAAACTCTGGAGTTTGAAGAACTCCGTAGTTAAGCGTGCTTGAGCCAGAGAAATTGTGGGATGGGTAACCTACTGGGAAGTAGCCCCCTTCTTGAGTCCGGGTTCATTCAAAGGGACAAAACCGTGCGGTTTCGGCCAGAGCGGACAATACCATCTATGTTCGGGGTGGCTCGTGAAAAATAT
Organism: Agapanthus africanus; assembly: GCA_030015575.1. Lineage (NCBI taxonomy): Eukaryota > Viridiplantae > Streptophyta > Magnoliopsida > Asparagales > Amaryllidaceae > Agapanthus > Agapanthus africanus. Next base: position 538,122,541 of record CM057339.1, read on the forward strand.
CTCACGACAGTCTACAGATGCATAACAGGTGGCTAGCCAGTCCATACCAAGAAGAACGTCGAAGTCTAGCATATCGGGGAGAATCAAATCAACTGAAGAATCTCTCTCCCCGATACGAACGGGACACGATCGGTACACAAAACGGGCAACAAACGACTCGCCTACCTGAGTAATAACGACAAGCGGCTGATCTAACGAAGAAGACTCTCGGCCCAATCTCGGTGCAAAGTATGTGGATACATAAGAATAAGTGGAGCCTGGATCAAATAATACCCGTGCATCAAAAGAACATACTGGCAGACGACAGCCAGCTATTAGTGGTGGACAGGCTTGAGTGTTCGCGTTGACTCCTCAGGATGCACAGGCATCCAATACCCGAAGGTACGAAACATGACTAAACTCCTTCCCTATCAATAGTATGTTATCCACGTACAATACGAGGATCACTACCATACTCCCTACTACCTTTTTGTAAATACAAGGTTCATCTACCATTTTGATGAAGTCAAACGCTTTGACTAGCACATCAAAACAGATGTTCCAACTCCGCGATGCCTGCTTTAACTCATAAAGCAACTTGCACATGTTTCCGCTGCTCCCACTGTCTACGAAGCCCTCTGGCTGTGTACTTATAGACGCTCTCTTATAAATCATCATTTAGAAAAGCAGTCATGACACCTAACCGCTAGATAGCGTAGTCATGGTATGTAGTAATGGAAAATAGGATCCGGATGGAATTAAGCATAGGCACTAGAAAAGGTTTCATCATTATCCACACCTGGTCGATGACGAGAACCTTTTGTAACTAGTCTTAGCTTTGAAAGTCCCAACTTTTCCATGTACACCAAGTAATCTTCTCAAGATATACTTGCTCCTGATGGGGATTTAACCCTTCAGATAAAGCAACCAAAGTCTATACTTTGTTGGTGTACATAGATTCCATCTCAGATCGCTTAGCATCCAGCCATTCTCATAGAGTCCCCACTCTTGATGGCTTGCTCGAAAATAGTTGGTTCATCATCTTATGATGCAATCCTCGCTCCCACTGTCATAGAGAAAACCTAAGTATGTCTCAAGTGGGTGAGGAACCCTACTAGATCGGCGGAGAGGTTGAGCTTCGTTGGGAACTATTGAATCCTCCGGCTTTACCAAATCATCAGCTGCAGTTTGTATAGCTGGAACTCCTTCCAGTTCTACCTCATGAGCACTAATTTCTTCACAATAAATTCCCTTTCTAAAAGGTGGCATGCTGAGAAATAAAACACCTTTTGCTCCTCAGTGTGGTAGAAGATATTCCCTTGCGAATGCTTCGGATATCAAATAAACTTCCACAGAACTGACCTTGCCTCGAGCTTGTCCGGATTTTGCTTTTAGACATAGGCCGGACAACCCCAAATCTTAACATCCTTAAGAGATAGGCTCTTCCCATATTATATCACATATGGAATGGTAGGCACCTGATTTGGTTGGAACCCTATTCAATAGGTATGCAGCTTCACAAGTGCATAACCCCCAAAAGGAAATAGGCAGTTCGGTAGTACTCATCATAGAGCACACCATATCACATAGGGTGCGATTGCTCCTGTAAGCCCGCGGGGGCGTCCCGGCCGTCGATCCGACGCCGGAAACGCGAAATACAAAAACTTTGCGAACTTTGCAAACCGGCACCACCGCGGACTTTTTACCCGGATCGGGCCATTAACCTAGCTAGCTAGCAAAGTAGAAAAGAGTAGAGAAGTATACCAAGCGATCCGTGTCCTTCGGTCTTCGTCTCCACTCCGATCTCCCGTGGAATCTCCGTCACCTCCTCGCTCGTCGGAAATGGCACCACGTAGCCGGAATCTTTTACGGGCTCCCACCTCTTGACCGAGGCAACTCGGGCGCGAAGTTGGCTAGCCGACGCGTCCAAGACTTACTATAGATATAGTGTAGAAGCTTGTCTCTTTGGGGTTTAAGAGGTTGCCATGTTGGAGGAATTTTGCACAAAGACATTCATGGATGCTTGAAGAAAATTGGAGCATCCTAGAAAAAGAATGGAGCATCCTCTGGAAAAATGAGCTCGGCCAAAAACTAGTATATAGTGCTCTGTGGAATTAAGTATGAAGAGTGCACCAATGAAACCATGTAAAAGGAAATTTCCCTTCACAAATCAACAGTGCACACACACACAAATGGGGGGGCCCACGAAATTAGCAAGCAAGGAATTTGCCACACAAATTAAACCTCACACCACATAAACAGTGGCCGGCCCCGAGAAAGAATCTTGGAAAAAATTCAAGTGGAAAAAGAAATTGATAAAGATAAGGTCACACCAAATTTCTTTTCTCATAAATGCAAAAAGAGATGATAAGAAAAGGATCTCATGATGAAGCCACACTTAAGCAAAGAAACCCCTCACAAAATGTTAATTGCAAACATGCAATTAACACCCTCCAACGAAAAGTCCGACCGGGAAGGAAAAAGAGAAAACCGGCCGGAACGGAATACAAACTGGCAACCTCAGAAAACTGATCCCGTAATAAATTACAGGAAAACCCCGCTACTGCAAATACATGCCCGTATTTGTATTCCCACTGAACATAAATGCAAAGAGACAAAACTACACTATCTAATACTAGTATCCGGCTTAAGCCAAAGCCGGCTAGTAAAATCCGTCCGATCACGATCCGTGCAATACCGCACGTATCTGATCGAACCCTGCCATATCTCTATACGGCCTCTACAGCGTTTCGCCCGAAACTTGAGTAACTGTCTGTGTGGTGGACTCTAAAGACTCGTCAATACTATGGCTGTGGATTTAACCACTAGCACGTCAGAGGTATTAGCCATACGTGACGGGCCACCAGCTATTGACCAAAAGGGACGTCGATGAGCGAACTCATCCTGACACCCTACTGAGCCTGTCAGTGACAATATCCGTACAGTCCGGTCCGTTCGTCTATGAGCATCGCATGGCGGGCCTAGGGGGTTGGTAAAAGTCAGACCCCCAAAAGCGGTACAAGTCGTGTCGGAGTGTAGCCCAGAACACCCTGAGATACTACTGGAATACCTACCAGCAAATCTCCTGCCTTGGCCAAGGACTTTTCATGTTCTGGCTCTCCTAGACACAGCACGACCTCACCCCCAAAACCGGGAGAGACGAACCCCTGAAGATCCGCTCACTGCCTCCATGTGGCTCGGGACTGTACCCAACTAAAACCTGTTTGCACGACTCCTTTGAGCCGTGGTAGGGTAGTAATCAAAGTACAGTGGGAACTCACACGAGACAAATGACGATCTCAGGTCGATGAACTAACCTGTACACATGTCACCAGGGAATTGCTATCTGACGTCTGGTATAATCCCAACTAGCAGGTTCCCGGCGAATCCTGTCCGGTGTACTCATAACCCAATGAGCACCTGTAAACATCTTAGGTGAACCAACTGACACCAGTGGCTTGTGAGACCGGCCACCGCCCCTCGTCGGGGTCTCGACTGTATACACTAGTCTACTCTGGAGAAACGATGCCCTGTCTCGAATCTCCCACGACTAGGGACCTTTTAAGGATGTGCTTGTAGACCCCCAGCTCCCACTTATATGATCGCCCTCATACTGCTGGTGGTCAAGCAAGAATCCAAGGGGCTTTATCAACGTGTAATAGCGACTCGAAAGGTCACCTAAAGCAGTACACAATAATAAAGATAAACCAGATAGCATACTATCATCTCGAGTAAGACTGTCCTATTCGGATAGGTCCTCCCCTCAATCATTGCAATCACGTGCCTGTGATCCAATAATTGACTCTGAGGGCACTATCTCCAACAATATCCCACTTGCACTCAAGGCTAATTATTGCGATGTCGCATACTCACAGCCCGTGTGATACCGAACACCCAACTCCTCTACTAGTCAGTCTCACAAAGCTCTTTTGCGAAACTATTGCGTTCGAGGAAGAGCCTCAGTGAGTGGATCCGCTCTGGTGTTTCTTTCTATGTCTCTCTATATCTCAAGTTCGCGGAGAAAGTCATCTCCCGAAATGAGCAATACCTGTCTTAGAATGTCTGGATGTCTGATGGGACCTAGCTCATAAGTGAACTCCAAATCCAAACTTCTTAGACTGTATCGTCAACTGAACTTAATCAGTATCCTGCGCCATGCCTTCCCGCAGTATCCACCTGGACCATCTGTCCAAAATACTGCCACTCGTCAGAGGGAAAACTATAACTCTGACAGCCACTCTGCCATCCAGGTCACCTTGGAGGCCTGGAATGATAACCGTCTCCTAAAGGAGGCTGCCATTATCAATTCCTTAGAACATCAACTTATGTTCTAAAACTGCTTCCGATTGTGACGACCAAAGTATAACCGATCGTAGTATAGGAATATCACTTCCTACTCTGTGTATGTCATCAAAAACCAGGACATCACACCCTACTACCTTCTTAACAGATCCATCCCCTATTCTGATGAAGTCAAACCTATGATTGTCACGTCAGAAATAGATGATCTATCTCTGCTATATCTGCTTTAGTCTATAAATAGACATAATCCTGATGTCCACCAATGCTTTCGCTGCTCCCACTGACTACGACAACCCTCTGGCAGAGTCATATAAACGTGCACTTCTAAAGCCAGTTTAGAACGACACTATACTCATCCTCCTGCCGGGTCTCACAGTCTGGAACAACAGCAATGGCAAGTCTGGGTAAACAAGAACCTCCCTGCCACCGTCCTTGAGCATACCGAAGTACCTCTCGAGTGCCTGAGGTTACCCACCTTATCTGCAGAGTGGCCAATGGAATGTCATACCGGATTGAATCTTTAGGTTCCTATCAAATCTTCAGTAATCGTTTGTGGTTCTGGAATCGCTTCCAGTTCTACCATACTCCCACTACAGTTTTCTGAAAAAAAATCCATTTTTTTTATTAAAACTGTGGCGAGTCAAGAACAATATCACTATTGATCTTCCAGATGGTAGAAAGTCAACCCTCGTCATAGCCTGGGTCAACCCACAAACAGCCATTACTGAAACGTGCCTTGAGTTGTCCAGAGTCTGGTTTTAAGCATAAGCCGGACAACTCCCCGTATCTTAACAATGTCAAGATATGAACTGTTCTATATCCAAGAAACAGAGGCACTGATTTAATTGAACCAGATTCAAATCATGCAGCTGTCTCCAGTGCATGTCAACTAAATGGAAAGAGGCCGATCAGCGTTACTCAACTTAGGGGTACTTCCAATTATGAGTAACCTGAAAGAGAAGCTAGTTCTCTTAATCATTACTATCAACTGAATACCATTCACAAGTATCTACTCTTCGATCACCTTGAAGCATCCCGATACTTGCAACACCTGGTTCTCTACTTTACTCTTATACCTATAACTCCTCAAAACTTAGACCCTGTGTTTCTACGAAACACATGTCTAAGAACTAGAGAAGTTAAAAGTAAACAGAATATAGTACGAGGACCAACCCCTCTGTCCTAATGGACACAGGACAATATACAATACTCTGTATAAGTCCCGTGAGTGTAGTGACTCATTCACTGTGTGTCGTAGGTTGAAAACTGTACTTTTGGTTAAGAAGAATCACACCGTTGTTCAATGCTCCTTACCTAACCATTCACTGGTATAGGTAAATGTCATAGACATAATTTCAAAAAGGTATGTCTCACTCTATAAAAATAGACGTACAGATATATCAATTTGAAATTGGTGCACAACAACGGATATTCAAAACCAAATATTTGCCGACCGGCAAACAACCCAGGTGGCTTCCTCAAATATCACCAATTCCAACGAATCCCGATATAATGAGGATGGTCACCTAATTCCCAATAACTTACTCCCCTTCATCATCTGTAAAACCATACAGATGTGAGACACATACCTGGTAAATACATACCCTGGAGCAAGTGCCTAATTGGGAAATCAGTTTTCATTTAACAGTACACAGTGAACTGAAACATTGAGATGTTTCGATGGGGCATCCTGGTATTCTTAGTAATGCCTCTTCCATTAACCAGATTCACGACTGTAACCGTATAATTCTTTGCCATCTTTCCAAATCCCTTTTTATGTCTTTAGTCATTACCTTCTGTACACCCCTTTAGGCCAAATGGTTTTTTTTATTCCCTACCGTTCGACACCAGCCTATGGTTTGGAAGAAGACTATCCAATAAGCATAAAGGGTGTACTGTCCTAATCCTAGGAGCACTCGCAACGCGAGAGAAGGGGAAGATAAAAGACACCTGAATGTACTTTATTCCTATTTCTCCTGAACCAGGATCCATCCCCGAACTGGAACAAGTTCCTTTCGAGTTCGTATATAACCATACGATGGATTATCCAATAAACTGGGATCTTCGTAGTGATACGGAGTGTCCTGGAGAAATACAAAGGTGATTTAGGATTGGCGAAGAAATACTTGGTTTGTTCGTGAATAGCAGTCGCACTTTACTTTGCCCTCTTACTAATCCCTTGCTTTGTCTTAACTTAATACCTTCTGTACATCGTTTAGGCTAACTGGTTTTCTTCATTCCCTACCGGTCGGCTCCAGCCTATGGTTTGGAAGAAGACTATCCAATTTGCGTAATAGGTGTACTACTCCTAAACTAAGGAGTACTCGCAACTTGAGAGAAGGTGAAAAGAAAAGACAACTGAATAGTCCTATCCATTTTCTCCAGAACCAGAAACCATCCTCGAAGTCCTTCGAGTTCGTATATAACCATACGATGGTTTTGTCCAATGGAAGTGGACGTTCGTAGTAATACGGGGTGTCCCGGAGAAAAGGGTAAAAGTAGGAGTGGCAATGAGGTCTGCAACTCTGACAATACAAAAGCCAGTGTTAAGAAGGTTCGGTCAACTTGGCCACTGAGTCATAGTCTAGGGTCGGGTCAATGGTCGCTGCCAGAGAGAGAGAAAAGAAACACTCAGCGTGCACTCTAACCTAGATCAGAATGGTTATCATTTTATCTAATCTGGAAACCTCCCACTGTAACGTCAAATTCTTCCCCAAACCTGAAAGAAGAATTAGCCGGGATCACCCGAGGAGTAAGCCAACTCATCAGTGGGAATCGGGATCCAAATATCATCGCATGATAACGTGACGGAATCCGCTCACGTTATCACACTCCAGAAGGTATGCGCATATCTGGCAAGTTTCAGTTCTTTTGAAACTCCCGATGTGGATTTTTACCCCATGCTCTTATGACCTTGACTAAGGCCAACAAATCATAAGTCACATGTCAAGTTCTACCCGTCATTGTCCAGGTTGATTTGAACCCATCCGTACAAGCCCTTGACTAGGGCCAACAAGGCTATACGACTGTCCCAAACCAACGCATCTATCTATGCAGCATATGAATACCCAACAGCTACCAAACACTGTGCCTTGACTATGGCCAACAAACACAGCTTGAATACTATTGACTACCCATATGAAACGACGGAGGGCTACGAATGGTTTCTGGCGAAAACCTTTAACGTAATGAACTTGATATCGTTGAAGGAACTGGATAGCTTTTGAAAAATACAGTGACGAAAATCTTTGCTAAAGAGGTCACTCCCGGTGAAGGGATCTCGGCTCTTTCCCCGTAGAATGAGGTGCAGGATATTCCAACTGAATACCACGATGCAAAGCAAAAGTAAACGGCTATAGTGAAGTTACTGCCCTGACGAAAACTTTTGTCCAAGGGGTCACTCCCCGTGAAGGGATCTCGGCCCTTGCCTCGTCGACTGAGGAGCATGATATTCCAACTGAATACCACGATGCAAAACAAAAGAGAACGCCCTTGCAATAACAACTTTTTGAAAAAGTGTTCCAACAACATCAGAATAGGTTTGTTTAACTTGCATTGATCCGAATCAACGCAGTCCCATCAATTGATCACACCACAAAGAACGAAAATATACTGACCTACGTATATGCCATCCGCATTCGCCACTGGGTCCCGTCATCACCCGTTAGGTTAGCTAACTAACGACAGAGCGGGGACTGGACTAGCGCGGATGAAAAACATATACAACATCTACTAGTATATATATAATATATAATTTTCGCTCAAGGCGTGATAAAAATGCAGCAACACAGAAATGTAAAGCAACACAGATCAATACAGATATCTGGGATCCCCGGGTTTCACAGAGCCGCTGCTGAAACCCGACGTTCCCCTGGTCGTGTGGATAGCCTGCGCAATGAAAACCTAGACCCCTACGGGCGCGGCAAGTTACCCGCCAAAACCTGAAGCGAGGCAGCCCCCTTCAGCAACGTGAATGGACCACCCAGCACTTCACGGAATCCGGTAACTTGGGCACCCCTCCTGGGTCAACCTGTACCCCCTACGAGTGCGGCGAATAGCCCGCCAATCCTAGAGTGAAGCCCCCTCCGTCTCAAAGCCATGAGATGCGGGCTCGTTGCCCTCTAGAACCCGGCTATCCGTGCACCCCTCCGTGGGGTAATCCTAGTACAGAAAGTAAAATATACATGCAGCGGGTACATCGACCGCAACCTGGTCGTGCCCCAAAAGAATAATACAAACAGGCAGTGACGGCAGTCCACATGCCGGACGCTCGCCCCGCAATAACAAATGTACATATAAAACAGAACTGTACTATATTGCAACCAGGCTATCCCCCACGACCGATCCGCAACAACACAGTACAATCACAGAACATCAACGTGAATGTCACGTTCGCAAATTCGTCTAACCGGGCTATAGCAGTTAGACAGGATTTACCGATCAAGTGACATTCACGGTCGCAGATATAATGTAAAAACTGTGAACTGGCATGTTTAAAATATCCGATCGAACAAATTTACCAAGTGGGCCCCAAAGCATTACTGTAGCACTTACAGAAAATCTGGGCTCAAAAAGAATATCCCAAAACCCCTATTTCCAAGCCAAAAGCCCACTGGAAAAATTTCGCACAGCAAGGACTTCTTTCCACCGCGGAACCGCGGCCAAACCAGGGGTTTAGCCGCGTTTCCGCGGTCGTCCTGAAGCATCGCAAAACCAAATTTTTCCAGAGTCCTTAGAATTTCATTCTCATTTTTCTGCAATGTACTGAAAAATTTTCTGAGACAAAATAAAATCGACAGAAACCTGAAGCATGGGAAAATACGGTTTTTGGGGATTTTCGTTCGATCGAGTACTATACATACTAGAGCAAGCTAGGTAGGTTAACGGCGTGGCTCTGATACCAATGTAAGCCCGCGGGGGCGTCCCGGCCGTCGATCCGACGCCGGAAACGCGAAAAACAAAAACTTTGCGAACTTTGCAAACCGGCACCACCGCGGACTTTTTACCCGGATCGGGCCATTAACCTAGCTAGCTAGCAAAGTAGAAAAGAGTAGAGAAGTATACCAAGCGATCTGTGTCCTTCGGTCTTCGTCTCCACTCCGATCTCCCGCGGAATCTCCGTCACCTCCTCGCTCGTCGGAAAGGGCACCACGTAGACGGAATCTTTTACGGGCTCCCACCTCTTGACCGAGGCAACTCGGGCGCGAAGTTGGCTAGCCGACGCGTCCAAGACTTACTATAGATATAGTGTAGAAGCTTGTCTCTTTGGGGTTTAAGAGGTTGCCATGTTGGAGGAATTTTGCACAAAGACATTCATGGATGCTTGAAGAAAATTGGAGCATCCTAGAAAAAGAATGGAGCATCCTCTGGAAAAATGAGCTCGGCCAAAAACTAGTATATAGTGCTCTGTGGAATTAAGTATGAAGAGTGCACCAATGAAACTATGTAAAAGGAAATTTCCCTTCACAAATCAACAGTGCACACACACACAAATGGGGGGCCCACGAAATTAGCAAGCAAGGAATTTGCCACACAAATTAAACCTCACACCACATAAACAGTGGCCGGCCCCAAGAAAGAATCTTGGAAAAATTCAAGTGGAAAAAGAAATTGATAAAGATAAGGTCACACCAAATTTCTTTTCTCATAAATGCAAAAAGAGATGATAAGAAAAGGATCACATGATGAATCCACACTTAAGCAAAGAAACCCCTCACAAAATGTTAATTGCAAACATGCAATTAACACCCTCCAACGAAAAGTCCGACCGGGAAGGAAAAAGAGAAAACCGGCCGGAACGGAATACAAACTGGCAACCTCAGAAAACTGATCCCGTAATAAATTACAGGAAAACCCCGCTACTGCAAATACATGCCCGTATTTGTATTCCCACTGAACACAAATGCAAAGAGACAAAACTACACTATCTAATACTAGTATCCGGCTTAAGCCAAAGCCGGCTAGTAAAATCCGTCCGATCACGATCCGTGCAATACCGCACGTATCTGATCGAACCCTGCCATATCTCCATACGGCCTCTACAGCGTTTCGCCCGAAACTTGAGTAACTGTCTGTGTGGTGGACTCTAAAGACTCGTCAATACTATGGCTGTGGATTTAACCACTAGCACGTCAGAGGTATTAGCCATACGTGACGGGCCACCAGCTATTGACCAAAAGGGACGTCGATGAGCGAACTCATCCTGACACCCTACTGAGCCTGTCAGTGACAATATCCGTACAGTCCGGTCCGTTCGTCTATGAGCATCGTATGGCGGGCCTAGGGGGTTGGTAAAAGTCAGACCCCCAAAAGCGGTACAAGTCGTCTCAGAGTGTAGCCCAGAACACCCTGAGATACTACTGGAATACCTACCAGCAAATCTCCTGCCTTGGCCAAGGACTTTTCATGTTCTGGCTCTCCTAGACACAGCACGACCTCACCCCCAAAACCGGGAGAGACGAACCCCTGAAGATCCGCTCACTGCCTCCATGTGGCTCGGGACTGTACCCAACTAAAACCTGTTTGCACGACTCCTTTGAGCCGTGGTAGGGTAGTAATCAAAGTACAGTGGGAACCCACACGAGACAAATGACGATCTCAGGTCGATGAACTAACCTGTACACATGTCACCAGGGAACTGCTATCTGACGTCTGGTATAATCCCAACTAGCAGGTTCCCGGCGAGTCCTGTCCGGTGTACTCATAACCCAATGAGCAGCTGTATACATCTTAGGTGAACCAACTGACACCAGTGGCTTGTGAGACCGGCCACCGCCCCTCGTCGGGGTCTCGACTGTATACACTAGTCTACTCTGGAGAAACGATGCCCTGTCTCGAATCTCCCACGACTAGGGACCTTTTAAGGATGTGCTTGTAGACCCCCAGCTCCCACTTATATGATCGCCCTCATACTGCTGGTGGTCAAGCAAGAATCCAAGGGGCTTTATCAACGTGTAATAGCGACTCGAAAGGTCACCTAAAGCAGTACACGATAATAAAGATAAACCAGATAGCATACTATCATCTCGAGTAAGACTGTCCTATTGGGATAGGTCATCCCCTCAATCATTGCAATCACGTGCCTGTGATCCAATAATTGACTCTGAGGGCACTATCTCCAACAGCTCCGCCTCGATATACCAACGTGCTGTGGTGTATGCGGAGGAGTAATGCTGAGAGAGAATCTCATTCTCCTTTAGAATAGTCCAGGAATTCCGTGCTCAAGTATTCTCCTCCCTGATCACATCAAAGGACATAATACTTATACCCATTTTGGTTCTCTACTTCTAAATTATATTGTTTGAATTTCTCAAAAGTTTCAGACTTGTGTTTCAACAGGAACACATGTGCGAATCTTGAGAGATCATCAGTGAATGTAATGAAGTACAAAGAACCGGTCCTGGCATTTGTAGACAGGGGACCTACATACATCATCATGCATCAATCCCAAGAGTTCACTAACTCTTTCTCTGTTTCCAATAAATGGAGCTATGGTCATCTTATCTTTGTGACATGACTGATAAGTTTCATAAGATGTAAATTCAAACTGATTTAAATGTGCATCTTTATGTAACTTAGCTAGTTGGGTCACATTGATATGACCTAGTCTATAATGCCTCAAGAAGGATTCGTTCATTTCTGAACTCATCCTCCTGTGTGTGTTCTATACATTAAGAACTGTAGATTGATTTAGAACGTATATGCTTTTAGATAACGTGCTTGAACCGATCAACACTTGATATAGGAAAATGTTCAAAACATTATCCAACAATACAAAATTATATCCTTCTTTACTAATAAAGAGATTGATATGATGTTGTATATCAGGTTCGATATCTAATAGCATTCGTTCATAATCAATGTATTTGGTAATACAGGGTGATAACTGCCAACATTTTGGCTGCAACAATTGCACCGTTTCCAACTCTTGAAATTTATCACCCATTCCCAGTTCTCTACCTATCTGTAGCCCATGTAACATATTACATATGCGGATTCCTGATCCGGTATCACATACCCAGGACATAAAGGATACTGAGAAACAGTTTTTTGAAATGAACACACCCGAAGAAGATACATCATCATGAACTTTCTTTGTTTGGGCGGCACGGGAATCCTGGTAATCCCTTATTTCCTGCTCAGTCTTATAACAATTATAAGTTGGAGCGGGACCAACGTTCCCTAGCGCTGTATAACAAGCGGGTTCGGTCAATACATCCGTATTATTATCTTGATTAAGGCGTGACATGGTCGCTACTTGGAGAGAGAGATAAGAAAACACTCAGCGTATGCTCTTGCAAGATTAGATTGGTTATTAATATATCTAATCAGGATGGCTCCCACTGTTTTACTCAAATCTTCCTTCAAACCCTAAAAGGAAAGACTAGCCGGGATTAATTACACCCTACAAGTTCGCCAATCTTTCAGCAAGGCCAGTGTCGGTACTTTGTGGGAGGTTCCCCGTGCTTTCGCACGGACCTAATTAAAATAAACCTCGTTTTCCAAGAGGCGTAACCCCGTTGACACCTTTCTAGACACCTACTTGATTGGCTAATTGTAATGTGTAAAAATCTCCCAGGAGTAACTCTTACACGCAGTGGGTATCGGGATCCAACTATCTTATAGGAGGTATGCAATCTCATTGCAAATTTCAACACTTGAAATTCTCGATAATATTTTGCCCCTAGCGTGCTATGACCTTGACGCATGCCAAACAACCCATAGTCCGCTAGTCAAGTTCAACCCGTGCATTTCCTTATTGAATTAAACCCGCCCGTACGACCCTTGACGCTTGCCAAACAACGTCGTACGAATACCCTAATCCAATCGCATCGTATGCTAGCAGATAAGCACTAGTTAGCTACCGTACACTACGCCTTGACGCATGCCAAACTACCGCAGCACGAATACTAAGTAGTACTTATCTGAAATGACGGAGTTCTACGACAGGTTTTTAAGAAAACCCTTTGCGTAATGAACTTGACATTGTCGTAGAATCGAGTGATTTTGAAAAGGAGTGTTTTTGAGGCTTTTACTAGTTTTGATAAAGAGGTCACTTCCGGTGAAGTGATCTCGGCTCTTTCCTTATTGAATAAGGTGCAAGATATTTCATAAATACCACTATGCAAAGCAAAAACTATAAAAACAATCAAAAGACAAACCGAATTTGTAGCATCTGCTAGTTGCGCTATAGAGGCCACTCCCGGTGAAGGGATCTCGGCTCTTTCCTTATCGAATAAGGTGCTGGATATTTTACAAGGAATACCGCGATGCAAAGCAACAACTAGAGCTACCTATTTTGAAAATTCGATTCCACAACATCTTTAGGTTTCTTTTATTTCATTAATCTCAATAATGAAGTTCCATCATATTAAGTTACCTGAACATCACAGATAAATACAATGTAAGCTTATGCCATCCGCAATCGCCTCGATGTCCCCTCGTGCACCGTTAGGTTAGGTAACTAACGGCAGAACGGGGCAGTGCTAGCGTGGGTGTAAAACATAAGCAACGTCTATATATCAAATGATCACATCACAGATATCGCAGCAGAAAAAAACATATGAAATATTGGATATACTAGGATTTCTGTGTTTTATTTTAAGCCTGTATAAAATACGGATTCCACGGTCGTCATGAATAGCCAATCCCACACCCCTATACCCCTACGAGAGCGGCAAACAACCCTTCCAATTCTAGAGTTAGGAGACCCGGTCTCGACTCCTCGAGATGGTCTCCCACTGGACCCTAGAAACCGGTTACTTGTGCTCCCCGCCTTGGGTCTATCCTAATGCGGAAAAGTAAATAATATACAATGGTGACATCATCCTCAACCTGGAAGTGCCCCAATAAAAGAATATTACATACAATGAATTTTACATGAATGAAAATGAAAAACTCTCATCTCACATAAAACCCCCGGCTATTCAAACACGACGATCCAATATAACATATCACAGCAACACATAACATCACATGTCATCAACGTAAGTAAATATGCGTATCCCAGTTGTCGTTGACATATAGCACCGAAACCGGCGATACACCACATATTACACTTACGGTCGCAGAAAAGAAAGTGAAAAACCACAACAGTTGGAATCCGCAACTACCTTAGACATCATAAACCCAACGTATCACATACTTTGGATTTCATGCCTAACCAAATGAATTCTTTAGACATTGCTTGCCTAACAATTATAAACCCCGCATTTTAGTCTCGATCTTGAACACACTTTTCAATATCAAGTCGGGCAATTCAACAATATTCCTGACATCCTGATCGAATGCTCATCGGAAACTTTAGTAGACGGCCGTACCCCCCGATACCGTCGACGAAGTGCACTAAGGCGGAACACCGCTGCCGCGAGCACCCGAACGGATGCTTTTAGCGACGGGGTTCTCCTACAGTCACTTTGTCGGGGATATGGGGCGTGGCTATCTATTAAGTTTACCCGGCGAGTATCCGCGTACGCTATGTGATTGCGATGGATTTTTGATCTCATCAAAATCCTGTGGCAACCGATCAATTGAGACTAAACTGCTAGATTTATAACATTCAAACTAGTTATCTCATAATTACATGTGGATTCCAAATATTGTATCCCATCACATAATATCTGGACGACGATAGACTCTTCGATCGATTCATCAAAGTCCCATAATTTCCCGACAGCTCAACACTTGAGCACAGTTTTAGTAATACCCAGAAGATACCACAGTACCTATGAACCAGCCGTAGAAGGGTCAAACCAACGCCTCACATGTGACAATGCTAAACTACCACAAACCCTATGGTTCAAGTGGAGGTTTTGACGGCCACATAATCGAGTTAAGGTTTGCGTTCTTCTAGAGGGTCCACAGAATCACTTGCATATGTTTCTGAATACGTTAAACTTGGAAAAATAGGTTTTTGACATTTGATCGAACTTTCTAACTTCGTCTAGACAACATGCGAAAACCCGAAACAATGTTAAAACTACGAATACGAAACACTCTGATTTGCCTATAGTTTAAGATTACATCACATGCAAAATAAAAAAAAATAAACAACACGTGAAACACCAAACCCGTGTTACTGGAACACACCAAAAAACTCAACCCCATTCTCCATTGAACACCCGGCGTCGCCGGAATCCCTAGTAATGTCGCCGGCCATGGTCCAAGCTCGGAGGTTGGGTTTTCTTGTGTGTTCATGTGGTTTCTCATACAACATTCTGCACTTGTTTAAATAATTTTTTGAACACTATTTAAAATCGACAGAAACTAGGGTTTTACGTTTCAAGTTTCGGAGTTGTTTCGGTTTCATAAGTTAACAAAATCCGTATAAATTTCTAGCATGGCTCTGATACCACTGCAGGGTTACCTACGACAGCAACAAGGTTTCGGGAGGCATCATCCATGCCAAATTCAAAAATTTGTCGTTTTAGCTAACCCTAACTAGAATCGTAAACTAGAAATATACGGAATCAAATGCAAAAACTTTGCAATAAGTAAAGAGAGCAAGGAATACAACCTTTGTAGACCGGTCCTTCACTTCAATAGCTCTGTGTAGAAGTCCCCTTCGCTGCGATCGTAAACTCTGGACTCTAGAGAGGCTCCACGAAGAAACGAACATGCTTGCTTCGATGACTTCGAGGCCGAAGATGATCTACGTCGAGGAGACACTAACCCAAGCTATTTCTTCACTAGGTCAAGAACTTTGTGAAGAGAACACCCTATACTAAATGGCAAGTAGTAGAGGATGATGAAGTAGGAAGTAGGCTCACTTTAGAATTGATTTTCTCACACTTTTTCTCATAACTCCATTAGAGCTAGAAAGCTTTTGAGGAGGAAGAAGAAGAAGAAGATGAGCTCTAGTGAATAATTCATCCATATGAGTTACATAACCATGGGAGAGTTATGTCATCATGCTTAACTCATGTAGAGAATTAACCAAGGTGTAAAGTTAAGGGTTGGGTTAAGAAATATTTAAAGAAATGACAAAAGTGAAGACTTTGTCAATGTTTCTACAAGCTTCACGTAATCTTGACAACATTGACCAAGTGTCACGACCTGAAATTGGCCCATGACGGCCCTAATACTACGCAATGCCTAAAGACGTAACGTAGGAAAAGAAAGCCAAAACCCATAAATCTAAACCATAAAAATACGGAAAAGATAATAAAAGTATTTTGAAACATTTGAAAATCACAACCCAAATTCTTTAAAAGTCCTACTTTCTTTCTTTAAAATTTTGGCAACACCCTTTTTTGTAAAAACTAGCCAAGATGAATACAACACAAATATATGACGCCGTAGCGAAGAAATAAAGACAATAGAGAGAAAGCTGTATATAAAAGAAAACAAATCCACAAATAATATACAATATCGTCCTCACCAAGTCTCTAGGTCAACAACATGATAGTAGATGGAGAGTACAAGATACAACGAATGTACAATACAAAATACATATAACCACCAAAACCCACCTAAGCAAAATAGTATACTGTGAGCCGATGCGGTATCTGTTGTAAAAGATGATAGATGAATAGCTAAATAGCCTGCCTCGACTACTCTGGGGAACAACCGGAAACGCCTGTGGCACAACGGGGGTGAGTTGCCAACTCGTGAATAGAAGATAACATATGCAGGTAATCGCAAAAATGTACGTACAGCATGAATCTAAGATATGCGATTACAATAATAACATGTCATGTAAATGCCGAATAATGGAAAGTATACTAGTAGGTACAATCAATATATGAAGCAATAATAACATGACAATAGTATGCAATAACTATGTAATAGGGATATGAAAATGCAAATATGCAGCAATCATGAAGGGTACACTAATAGGTACTCCTAATACATGGAACAGTGTGTAAGTCCACGTTACCTCTCCCGGTACTTACGAGCTTGCGGAAATGATGAAAAACGATTTTTTCAAGAGGTGGTAACATGGACTCAAAATACGGATCTTTGTTAAACAACTACCTAACAACCTAACTAGAGTTTTACCTACTCGGTTAGGGGGATATACCTTTCTTGAACTCCTTCGTCTTCAACTCTTTCCGGTGTACGGATCGGCCTCACCTCGTCGTCTCCTTGCGCCGAAGATGGATCCACCAGAAAGCTTCTATCTTTGGCTTCTTCTTCGAACTTGAAGAAACTAGAACACTTGGTTTGCTAAACCTTATGAACTAGGATGAGTAGAGAAGTGATATGGGTTTTCTTTTATCTCTAAGGCAATGTTTCTCAACTCATGAGAGAGTGTTGCCTTGAGCTAGAGAGAGAGCAAGAGAAAGAGCAAGAGCGAAAGCTCAAGCAAGAGAGAGAAATGAAATGAGAGAATGAGTAACTCTTTTGCCATCCAAGCTCTCATAATCCAAAACCATCATAACAAAAATAGTAATCAAGTATTATGTGATGGTTCAAGTCAAAATGGCCATATCATTTCATGCACTCATTTTGCAAAAACAAACAAGTAAGCAAAAGTCTTTGCCATGAAATGATAGCCATTGTCATGATGATGGTCAACTAGTCCAACCTAGTCAACCGGTCAACAAAGTCAACAAGTCAACAAAGTCAACTCCTCAACAACCATGTCACTATAATAATTAATTAATATTATTGTAAATTATATTTCTTATTCTCATTAGGGTTTAGCCAAAAGTCAACAGTCAACAACCCTAATGAGAATTCTCTACCTCTATCTCTCTGTCAACTGTGCATACACATCCGCATCCGCGTTCCGAGGAACACGAATACAAACGAGATAAAACCAATCCCAAAATGTACACTAGGATCTGGCTTAAACCAAAGCCCGCTAGTGTTAACTGTCCGGACACTAAACGTGCACTAGTGCACGGATGTGACAGAACCCTGTCGTAAAACCATGCGACCTGTCGCAAAACCATGCGACCTCTACTCTTTTGCCTAAAGGCGAATAGCTTTCTGTGTGGGACTCTAAAGACTCGACACTACGCTGGCAGTGGGTTTAACCACAGACCGCAAGCGGCACTAGCTGTGCGTAACGGTCCCCAGGTAGATGCCGACAAGAAGACTGACGAGGTGAAACCCATCTAAACTCCTACTGAGTCTGAATATGACAATCACTGTACAGTCCGGTCTGTTCGTCTGATACATCGCATGGCGGGCCTATGGGGCGGTAAACGTCAGTCCCCTAATAGCGGTACAAGTCGTGTCGGAATGTAGCCTAGAACACCCTGAGATAGCACTGGAAACCTACCAGTATATCTCGCTTGCCCTGGCCAGGGACTACTCGTGTAATGGCTCTCCTAGACACAGCGCGATGTCAACCCCCAATACCGGGAGAGACGAATCCTGTCTAACCGTCACTGCCTCCAAGTGCTTCGGGACTGCACCCAACTACTACCTGTTTGCACGACTCCTTTGAGCCGTGGTAGGGTAGTAATCTAAGTACAGTGGGAACACACTCGAGGCGAAGTGACAGCGTCAAGTCAGCGGACTAAGCTGTACTCATGTCACCTGGGAACTGATAACTGACGATAGGTATAGTACCAACCAACAGTTCCCGACGAGTCCTGTCCAGTGTACTCGTAACCTAATGAGCACCCGCATACTATCTCAAGTACGACGTACTGACGGCTGTGGGACAGACTGTCTCCCATACTGGGATGAGAAGCGCATACGCTAGTCTACTCCGGAGTATCGATGCCCGGTCTCGATAGTCCTACGACTACGGATCTGCATAAGGATGTGCTTGTGGATTACCCAGCCCCCACTAGTGTGACTGCCATCACAACGCTGGTAATCAAGCAAAGATCCTAAGGGTTCCACTAATGTGTATAGGTGATATACTAAAATAAACACATGTACACATTAAAGTAGAAACAAACCAAGTAGCATACTACTATATTGAGCAAGATTGTCTATACAAGGTGAATATTCCAAGCTTCCATTAAGTAATATACAAACTAGTATGATACAGTAATGGCCTCTAGGGCATATACACTGACAATCTCCCACTTGCACTAAGGCCATGTACTGGCGTATCGAAGACCTATCATCTCGATCAGCCGCTCGAACTAAGTCTGGGGTAAGGCTTTTGTGAGTGGATCAGCAGTGTTATCTTCCGTAGAAACTCTCCGAACCTCGATCTCCTGGCGACCCACGATCTCCCTGATCAGGTGATACCGCCTCAAGATGTGTCTGGACTTCTGATGGGACCTGGGTTCCTTTGCTAAAGCTATAGCCCCGTTGTTGTCGCAATACTGCGGTATTGGAACAATAATGGACGGAACCACCTGAAGTTCAGTTAAGAACTTCCTTATCCAGACAGCTTCTTTTGCGGCATCTGCAGCAGCGATATATTACGCTTCCATCGTCGAGTCAGCAATAGTTTCCTGTTTGGAACTCTTTCAACACACCGCCCCTCCATTGAGGGTAAAGACATAACCCGACATGGACTTGGAATCATCCTTGTCACTGTGGAAGCTTGAGTCAGCAAAGGCCTCGATCTGGAGGACTTTTCCACTATACACTAAGAACATCTCCTTAGTCCTTCTCAGGTACTTGAGAATGTTCTTTACTGCTATCCAGTGTTTCTCCCCAGGGTTTGACTGATACCGGCTTACCACACTCAGTGCATAAGATACATCTGGTCCGGTACACAACATCGCATACATTATAGAGCCTACCGCAGAAGCGTAGGGTATAATAGACATGCGATCCCTTTCCAAATCAGTCTTGGGAGACATCTCTTAGGAGAGGGTGATCCCGTGACAAACCGGTTGATTACCGCGCTTAGAATCTTCCATACTGAATCTTTTCAGTATGGTGTCGATGTCGATGTACCTGGACTGTGAGATTCCCAGTATCCTCTTGGATCTGTCACGATAGATCCGGATCCCCAGAATGTATGAGGCATCACCCAGGTCTTTCATGGAGAACCTGTGTGACAAGAACCCTTTGACAGATTGTAGCATAGGGATGTCATTTCCTATTAAGAGAACGTCATCTACGTATAAAACGAGGAATACTACAGTTCTTGCTACAAATCTACTATAGATGCATGGTTCATCTGGATTTTTGATAAAGCCAAATTCTTTGACCGTCTCATCAAAACAGATGTTCCAACTCCGTGATGCCTGCTTTAGTCCGTAGATGGACTTAAGCAACTTGCACACCTTTCCGCTGCTCCCACTCTGAATGAAACCCTCTGGCTGGTCCATATAAACACACTCCTCTAAATTTCCATTTAGAAAAGAGGTCTTTACGTCCATCTGCCAAATCTCATAATCGTGGAAGGCAGCAATGGCAAGAAGGATCCGAATGGATTTCAGCATAGCTACTGGAGAAAAGGTCTCGTCATAGTCCAAACCAGGTCTTTGACGAAAACCCTTTGCAACCAGTCTAGCTTTATAGGTCTCAACCTGTCCATCTACACCAATCTTCCTTTTGAAGATGCACTTGCATCCTACGCGTTTTACCCCATCTGGAGCAACGTCCAACGTCCATACTTTGTTGGTGTACATGGACTCCATTTCAGTCCGCATTGCATCCAGCCATTTTACCGAGTCAACGCTCTGAATGGCCTGCTGGAAGCTAGTCGGCTCATCATAATCAATGATGCAATCCTCTCTATCCCCGTCTATGAGAAAACCGTAGAATCTCTCGGGCGGATGAGACTGCCTACTACTCCTGCGGAGCGGCGTAGGAATGTCATGTTCTTTTGAACCCTCTGGTTCTACTAAGCTTTCAGTAATAGCTCGTGGTTCTGAAATTTCTTCCAGTTCTATTGCGCTCCCACTTATCTGATTCTCCAAAAACTGAGTTTCCAAGAAGTGGGCATGCCGAGAAACAAAAACCTTTTGTTCTTCTTCGCAATAGAAAAAATATCCCTTGGAGTTCTTTGGATATCCCACAAACTTGCACTGTACTGAGCGTGCCTCGAGCTTGTCCGCATGCTGCTTTTTGATAAAAGCTGGACCTCCCCATGTCTTAATGTGATTAAGATAGGGTCTCTTCCCACACCACATCTGATATGGTGTAGTAGGCACAGTCTTAGTTGAAACTCGGTTCAAAAGGTATGCAACTGATTCTAGTGCATATCCCCAGAATGATCGCGGTAACTCAGCGTTACTCATCATGGACCGTACCATATCCAATAAGGTTCGGTTCCGTCTCTCCGATACACCGTTATGTTGCGGAGTGTATGGAGGAGTAAGCTGAGAGAGAATTCCATTCTCTTTTAAGTAACCCAGGAACTCGGCACTCAAGTATTCACCACCTCGATCCGATCTCAGTGTCTTGATACTTTTTCCGGTTTGTTTTTCTACATCATTCTTATATTCCTGGAATTTTCCAAAGGCTTCGGATTTATGTTTCATTAAGTAGACATAACCGTACCTTGAAAAGTCATCCGTAAAGTAATGAAGTAAGAATAACCGCTTCGCGCATGTGTAGACATTGAACCGCACACGTCGCTGTGTACGAGTCCCAAGAGCTCGCTCGCTCTTACTCCGTGTCCAGTGAACGGAGTCTTTGTCATCTTTTCTTTGAGACAGGATTGACAAGTGGCATACGATTGATATTCGAACGGATCCAAATATCCTTCTGTATGTAACTTCGTCAACCTTCTCTCATTGATGTGACCTAGTCTACAATACCATAAGAAAGTCTGATTTATTTCTGGAGACTTTCTTTTGTGTATATTCTGGACATTGAAAATCTGTGGTTGGTTTAATACGTATATACCATTGTTTAATGTACCTGACCCAATCAGAACTTGATTAAGGTGAATGTTTACAACATTACTTACAAACGCAAATTCATAAGCTTCTTTAGAAATCAAAGATACAGAAATGATATTACAAGTTGCGTTGGGTACAAAAAAGTAATTACTTAAAACCAAAACATGTCCATCTGACATTCCCAGGTGATAGTCCCCCACGGCTTTAGCATCCATGCTAGCTCCGTTTGCAACTTTGAGGGTCATGTCACTTGCCATCAAAAACCTACGGTTTCTCAACGCCTGCAAAGAATTACATATATGAGATCCTGATTTGGTATCCAATACCCAGGAAGTAGAGTTTATTGATAGACAGTTTTCAATAACATACACACCTGAAGCTGAAGCCGCAACTTGCTTCAGATCCTGTGTTCTGGCTTTCCAAGCCCTGCAATCTTTGTTCCAGTGCCCACTCTTATGACAGTAAAAGCACTCTTCCTTCCCCACAAGTTTCCCTGCTATCTTTGTTGCTTTTGCCTTTCCCTTCGCATCCACTTTACTAACACCGCCCCTTGGTTTGGCGGGGGCTTTCTTCTTCTTTCCCTTGGCTTTCGCCTTGGACCTAGAAGAGGAAGATCCTCCTACAAACAAAATGGATGTTTCCCTACCTTTCTGTAGGGTGCCCTCTGCACTCCTCAAC
This sequence comes from Agapanthus africanus, assembly GCA_030015575.1. Lineage (NCBI taxonomy): Eukaryota > Viridiplantae > Streptophyta > Magnoliopsida > Asparagales > Amaryllidaceae > Agapanthus > Agapanthus africanus. The sequence continues at coordinate 538,145,217 of CM057339.1, forward strand.
ATGTTGAGGAGCTCTGAAAGTTCAACTTCCTTTTCTTGCAAGTTGAAATTCAGGATGAACTGGGTGTAAGTGGAAGGAAGGGACTGAAGAATCAAGTCTGTATAGAGCTCATTCTCCAACGTGGTCCCTAGGTCCGCGAGCTCCTCAATGAAGCCAATCATCTTAAGCACGTGTTCCGCTACCGATGATCCGACGGCCAACCTTGCCGATAACAACTTTTTCGACACTTCGTATCTGGCGATACGAGATTGCTCTCCATACAGTTCTTTTGTATGGAGAAATATGGATTCGAGGTCCATATTCTCGTGCCTCCTCTGATGTTCGTTGTCCATAGAGGCAAGCACGAGGCACTTGGCCTTCGTGCAATCGATTTCCCAGGTTTTATGGATTTCCCTATCCGCGACGCTGGTTTTGGGACCTGGGACAGGGGGACCTTTGTTGGTAAGGAGATACCCCAACTTGTCATAAGTGATTGCCATTTTGACATTCCTGAGCCAATCTTTGTAGTTTGGCCCTGTCAGTATGTTTTTATCTAGTGGTAACTTAAGTCCGGTCATGATGTTTGGTCGCTGCAATTAGGAGAGAGAGAAGAAACACTTTAGCATGATGCTCTTGCAAGTTTAGAGTGGTTTTTAATTTGTCTAAACAGGATAGCTCCCACTGTCTCTCGAATCCCTCCTCAAACCAAAAAGGAAGAATTAGTCAGGATTAATCTCACCGTACAATTCTTGCTTAACCGTTCGGCCAGGCTGGTGTCGGTACTTCGAGGGTGGTTTTCCAACGCTTTCGCGAAGTTCCTTAATTAAATAACCTCTTTTCCCTGGGGGCGTAGCCCCGCTAACACCTTTCTAGACACCTACTTGGTTTATAGCATTGATCGTTAAGTGAGAATTTTCCCGAGGAGTAGCATATACTCACAGTAGGATCGGGATCCAAATATCATCGCGTGACGAAACTGAAGGAATCCTACCAGAATCATCACACTCCAAATAGTATGCAGTGCTAGCAAGTTTCAGTTCTTTTGAAACTCCTGATGTGGATTTTTGCCCCATGCTCTTATGACCTTGACTTTGGCCAAAATATCATAAGTCACATGTCAAGTTCTACCCGTCATTCTCCAGGTTAATTTGAGCCCACCCGCACATACCCTTGACTTTGGCCAAAATGGTAGAACGACTTCCCCAAACCAACACATCTATCTATACTGCACATGAATACCCAATAGCTACCAATCACTATGCCTTGACTTTGGCCAACATACATAGCTTGAATACTTATTGACCATTCATGTGAAACGATGGAGGGCTATGAATGGTTTTGGCGAAACCGTGAACGTAGTGAACTTGATATAATCGAAGGAACGAGATAGCTTTTAAAAGGATTGGCTTAAGCTCCGCGTTTAAAAGTTATTTTGAAAAGAAACCGAGTGGTTTTGAAAGTGTTCCAACGACTTTTACTTGGTTTATTTTTTTCTTGCATTAATTCCAATGCATCCCATCATTTAATCCTACCATTGCAGAAAACAACGAAAATATGACATACACTTATGCCATCCGCATTCGCCACGGGGCCCCGTCATTACCCGTTAGGTTACTTAACTAACGACAGAGCGGGGGCTGGACTAGCGCGGATGCAAAACAGAAGCAACGCCTAAATAGATATCATATATAGATATACTCATTCGTCACATGCAATGATAGCCATTCCAGATCACAGATGAACACATTGGATATACTAGGAATCCGCAATTCGTACGAGCCTGTAACGAAAAGCGGATTACTCGGTCGCGATGAATAGCCAATACCCCACCCTAGACCCTTACGGGTGCGGCAAACTACCCGCCAAATATCCGAAGCGGAGAAACCTCCCTCAACGACGTGAGTGGGCCACTCGGCACTTCGAGATACCTGGTAGTTTGTGCACCCCACCTTGGGTCTATCCTAGGAGCAAAAACAGTAAAAAGAAATTATACAATGACGGCTACAACCCCGACCCAGTTGTGCGGCCAAAAATAATATTACATCAATTTACATATTACATGAATTGAAAGATAAAAGGAAAAACTCTCATCTCACAACCCCCGGGCTATTCATCCGCGACAATCCAATGAATTCATATACACAAACTATCACTATTACAGATCACAGATATGTATAACCCCCACTAATCGACGTATAGCGATTAGCAGACATTCAATACATATATCACATCACAAATATAAACCCATCAGCTTAAGTCTTTAGAAGTTCGATCAAAATACGGATTTTCAAGCCCTAAAAACTAATTTTGCTTTCTGGAAAATCTGGGCAGAAAATTCATATTCCAAAAATCCCAAAACACCCAAATAAACAAACTGTGAGAAAAATCGCCTACGGCCGAGTCAACTCGGCCGCGGATCTGCGGCGGGAGCAAGCTCCTGCCGCGGTTCCGCGGCGTGTTGATCGATTCTCTGGAAAATTTTCCTACAGTGAGTTTTAAAAACCCTGAGCCGAATTTTAAGGTAAGATTTATCATTTTTTCGACAGAAAAAAAATTCGGCAGAAAGTATACTTTTCGGGCGTGTTTCGCGACTTTTTCTCCGATCGAATTTCTAGTTACTTTGCTAACATGTTAGATAATGTTTAACTAGGCTCTGATACCACTGTAAGTCCACGTTACCTTTCCCGGTACTTACGGGCTTGCGGAAATGATGAAAAACGATTTTTCAAGAGGTGGTAACATGGACTCAAAATACGGATCTTTGTTAAACAACTACCTAACAACCTAACTAGAGTTTTACCTACTCGGTTAGGGGGCTATACCTTTCTTGAACTCCTTCATCTTCAACTCTTTCCGGTGTACGGATCGGCCTCACCTCGTCGTCTCCTTGCGCCGAAGATGGATCCACCTGAAAGCTTCTACATTTGGCTTCTTCTTCGAACTTGAAGAAACTAGAACACTTGGTTTGCTAAACCTTATGAACTAGGATGAGCAGAGAAGTGATATGGGTTTTCTTTTATCTCTAAGGCAATGTTTCTCAACTCATGAGAGGGTGTTGCCTTGAGCTAGAGAGAGAGCAAGAGGAAGAGCAAGAGGGAGAGCTCAAGCAAGAGAGAGAAATGAAATGAGAGAATAAGTAACTCTTTTGCCATCCAAGCTCTCATAATCCAAAACCATCATAACAAAAATAGTAATCAATGTTAGTTATGTATATGCCCTAGAGGCCATTGTTGTACATATGATGTATATTATGATGGATGCTTAGATATATACAGAGAAGACTTTCTTGCTCGTCATGATAGTATGCTATTTGGTTTCACTTTATCTTAACTTGTTGACTTGTATTGGTTTACTGTTTTACTCTCACATGTTGATATAGCCCTTAAGACTTGTACTCGACTACTGGGACTATGATGAGATCATACTAGTGGGGCCGCGGTAGTCAATGAGTACATCCTATAACTATTCCTAGTCGAGGGTATATCGAGACAGGGCATCGATACACCAGAGTAGACTAGCGTATACGCATCTTGACCCATATGATGGGTGATGGATGATCCCATATCCATCGGTGTTTGACATCAGAGATGGTGTACGGGTGTTCAGTGGAGACTGGGTACATTGGACGGACTCGCCGAGAACTCCCAGATGGTGATATACCACACGTCAGATGGCAGTTCTCTGGTGACACTGGTACAGTGTAGTCTGTAGACTCGAGATCGTCACAGAGTCTTGTGTGATTCCCACTGTGCTTTGATTTCCACCTTACCACGTCCAAGAGGGCATGCAAAACGGTGGCTTTTGGGTACAGTCCCGAATCACATGGAGGCAATGAGCGATAGGAGGGGATTCGTCTCTCCCGGTATAGGGAGTTGATGTTGTGCCGTGCTCGATTGGCTATAACTGGAAGTCCCTGGCCAGGGGTGATATAGAGATATACTGGTAAGTGTTACCAGTAGTTTCTCGACCCGTTATGAGCCACACATCGACACGACTTATCGGTTACTGGGGTCTGACGTATACCACCACTAGACTTGATATGCGACATATCAGACGAACAGACCGGACTGTACGGGAGTGTTACTGGTTGGATTCACAGGATAACGCACAGGCTAGCTTGTTGATCTTCTGATCGCTCAATACCTGGGTGGCTGTTACGTTTAGCTGACCGCTTGCAGCTTGTGGGTGTTTGATATGATCATCACCTGCTACCGGCGTATTGACGATTCTTTAGAGTCCTACGCAGAGGTTTCTTGGCTCAGGCGAAACAGAGTAGTGGCACATATGTGATATGCGCAGGAACGAGAATAATGCGATATGGGATACCGTATTATATTCTCGCGATATATGGATATGAACCGGGTCATCGGATCAAGTGTTGATTCGATGAATCGGTACATGATATATTAGTCGGTAATATTCGATATAGCCGGATCGTCGGATCAAGTGTTGATTCGATGATTTAATAAATAATAATATATATGATATATTATTATATTAACTAATATTGGCTTGCTTTATTATTTCATTTTCTCAGTGGATGATACATTGATATATATGCGATATATGTTAATTGTATTATTTTCTTTTGTTGCAAATATGTAATATATATATGATATATATTATTGTGACATGATATGATTAATTGTTAAACATGTTTAAGGATGATTAATTGAGGTTAGGGTTTAATTAGGGTTAGTTGCTTCATGCACCTTCTAGAAGCTATTTGTTTTGTCATTGTAAAGATATTTATGGATGACACTTTACTAAACCTAACCAAACCCTAACTCTAGTTATTTCTCTACAAATTCTTATCCATTCATCCTTGACCATGATTCACATATCAATCATATACTTTATTTTCTTTTCATCACAAAAGGATTAATTCATATTATCATTATCCATTATCTTCTTCTTCTTTTCTCTTGAAGAAGCTCTCTTGAAAATCCTAAAGTGATGATAAAATATGAGAAAATGATATAAAAAGAAAGCAAAATTACTACTCTCTCATCCTCATCTCATCTAGCCCTTGAGATTAGTGTGTTCTTCTCTTTTGAGTGAGAAAGCTTGAGTCGAAGCAACTTCAAGGTAGATCATCGGAGATTTGGATTACGACAAGCTAGAATGGATCGTTCGAGTCGTGGAGCCTCTCATGAGTCCGGGAGATCGTGGATCGCGGCAAAGGGACTTCTACTCGGAGCTTGTGAAGTGAAGGAGCGGACTACAAAGGTTGTAATCCCTCACACTTAGATAAAAGTTATCTTATTGCATGTTAAACCCTAATAATCTAGCAAAGATCCCGGCTTTGGGTTGTTCGGCACGTCTAAAATTTAATCCAGGCATGTTTGATGCCTTATGAACCTTCACAAGAGTGCCTAGGAACCATGCAGTGGTATCAGAGCCTAGCTAGAGCATTAGGCGATGTGTTTACGAAGTTAAAACTCCGATCGAACCCGAAACGACGAAACTTGACCCCTCTCTGGAAATTTTTTAAATTTTGGGATTTTTCAGAATTAAAAATATGTAAAAAAATCAGCAGGGAATTCTAAGAATTACCATGAAACACGTGCCCATAATTCCACCAACGTAGCGCGGAACCGCGGCAGGATCATTGTTGTCGCGGCGGTTCCGCGGCCTAATTGTAGGATTAAGACACGTGGCTTCATGGTATAGACCGTAGGTACTTGCTGACTATTCTGGGTATTTTTAATCTGTTTCAGGTGTTTAAAACTCTGGGGTTTGTTTTGTAATAGTACACTCGATCGGAAATTTTAAATTCGTATTTCTTTCCGGATATTTAGAAACTGTTAAACTATTTGAACGGATATCATTAACTTACTGTTTCCCGGTACGGCAAATTTTCAAGTGTTGAAATTTATTTGGGTTTAAATCTTTCGGAAAAATTGTACAAGTTAAGCGGTGGACCCTCTAGAAGACAACAAACCTTAACTCGATTATGTGACCGTCTTGAACTGCCCTTTGAACCTTCGGGTTTGGGGCAGTACGGCGTGCCACATGTGAGGCGTTGGCTTGACCCTTCTACGGCTGGATCACCGGTACTGTGACATATTCTGGGATTATTTGAACACCGCTCAAGAGTTGAGCACTTTGGGAAGTTTTGGGTGTTTGATTATCTGTTCGGAAAGTTTAATTCTGTCTATTCATCTGGAATGTGATACAATATGTGGAATTCATAGAGTTAGGCATGAAATGCGGAATATGTGATATTTCGGATTTACGATATCTGAAGTGATTGTGGATTCCAAATATTGTAGTTTTACACTTTCTTTTCTGTGACCGTAAGTGTAATATGTGGTATTTCCGGTTTCGTTGCTATATGTCAACGACAATTGGGATGCGCATATTTACTTACGTTGATGATATGAGATATTATGTGTTGCTGTGATATGTTATATTGGATCGCCGCGATCAGAATAGCCGGGGGTTTTATGTGAGATGAGGGTTTTTATTTTCATTCATGTAAAATTCATTTATAATGTAATATTCTTTTATTTGGGGCACTTCCAGGTTCCGGTTGCTGTCTCCAATGTATATTATTTACTTTTCCGCATTAGGTAGACCCAAGGTGGGGAGCACAAGTAACCGGGTTCTAGGGTCCAGTGGGAGGCCAACTCGAGGAGTCGAGACCCGGTCTTCTAACCCTAGAATTGGCAGTGTTACTTGCCGCTCTCGTAGGGGTCTTGGGATGTGGGTTTGGCTATTCGTCGCGACCGTGGAATCCGTGTTTTATACAGGCTCGTATTGAAAACACGGACGTCCTAGTATATCCAATATTTCATATATGTTCTTCTGCTGCAATGTTCTGTGAGGAGATCATATTACTGCCTGAGACGATTGCTTATACTATATATATATGCTGATATATAAATATTACTGCTTTCGTTTCTTCTGTGATGCTTAGGAAGCATAAGCTGATGGGATTTTTATTAATGAGATTAATAAAAGAAAAGAAACCTAAAGATGTTGTAGAATCAAAAACTTTATAAAAAGGGTAGCTAATGTTTTGCTTTGCACAGTGATATATATGATATATCCTGCACCTTATTCGATGAGGAAAGGACCGAGATCCCTTCACCGGGAGTGACTCCTTTAGCGAAACTGGCAGATGCTACAAAACGCGGTTTGTCTTTTGATTGCTTTTAGTGTTTTGTTTTGCACAGCGGTATATATGATATATCCTGCACCTTATTCGATGAGGAAAGGGCCGACGTTCCCTTCACCGGGAGTGACCCCTTTAGCGAAACTAAGAAAAGCCTCAAAACACTCCTTTTCAAAAACTACATGATTCTACGACGATATCAAGTTCATTACGCTCAGGGTTTTCTGAAAAACCTGCGTAGCCCTCCGTCATTTCAGATAGATATTATTTAGTATTCGTGCTATGTTTGTTGACTTAGTTAAGGCATAGTGTACGGTAGCTAAGTAATGTTTATCTGTTAAAACATGAGATGTGATTGGATTAGGGTATTCGTACGGCTTTGTTGACTTAGTTAAGGGTCGTGCGGGTGGGTTTAATTCAATCAGGAAATGTACGGGTTGAACTTGACTTGCGATTTATAATTTGTTGACTTAGTTAAGGTCATAGATCGCTAGGGGCAAAATATTATCGGGAATTTCAAGTGTTGAAATTTGCAATGAGATTGCATACCTCCTATGAGATAGTTGGATCCTGATACCCACTGCGAGTAAGAGTTACTCCTGGGAGAGTTTTACACAAGACAACTAGCCGATCAAGTAGGTGTCTAGAAAAGTGTTAACGGGGTTACGCCTCTGGGAAAACGAGGTTTACTTTAATTAGGTCCGTGCGAAAGCACGGGGAACCTCCCTCAAAGTACCGACACTGATCTGGCTGAAAGATTGACGAAGTTGTAGGGTGTAATTAATCCCGGCTAATCTTACCTTTTAGGGTTTTAAGGTAGATTTGATAAAAACAGTGGGAGACATCCTGATTAGATAAGATAATAACCAATCTAATCTTGCAAGAGCATACGCTAAAGTGTTTTCTTCTCTCTCTCTCCAGGTAGCGACCATTTCATGCCATAATCAAGATAATAAAATGGATGTATTGACTGAACCTGATTATTGTACTGAGCAAGGAAACGTTAGACCCATTCTTTCTTATAAGAGTTATAAGACTGAACAGGAAACAGGAGAATATCTGGATTCTCACGCCGCCCAAAAGAACATGCATGTTGATGCATCTTCTTCAGGTGTGTTTGTTATTGAGAACTGTTTCTCAGTTCACCCTACGTCCTGGGTATTAGATACCGGATCAGGATCCCACATATGCAAACAGTTGCATGGGCTACGTAAAGGTAGAGAACTGGGAAAAGATGATCATTCCGTTCTAGTAGGGAACGGTGCAAATGTTGCAGCCAAAGCAGTTGGCGAATATCACCTTGTATTGCCGAGTCGTAATACACTGATTCTAAATGAGTGCTATTATATACCGAACATGATGTGCAACATTATATCAGTCTCTTTATTAAGTAAAGAAGGATATAATTTTGTAGTAAAGGATAATGTTATGAACATATTCCTAGATCAAAAGTTGATTGCATCAGGCTCGTTACATAATGGCATATTCATTCTAAATCAGAATACAGTCCTGAATATTCAAAACACACACAAGAGGAAAAGTTCAGATGTGAACGAATCCTACTTGTGGCATTGTAGACTTGGTCATATCAATGCGACACGACTGGCTATGTTACATAGAGATGGTTATTTGAATTCGTTCGAATTATCATCTTATGATACTTGCCATTCATGTCTCAAAGGAAAAATGACCAAAGCTCCGTTTAGTGGACACGGAGAAAGAGTTAGCGAACTCTTAGGACTGGTACATAGTGATGTATGCGGTCCCATGTCTACGCATGCTAGGAACGGTTCTTCCTACTTCATTACATTCACTGACGATCTCTCTAGATTCGGACATGTGTTCCTGATGAAACACACGTCTGAAGCTTTTGAGAAATTCAGAGAATATAAGCACGAAGTAGAGAACCAAACGGGCAAAAGTATTAAGATTCTTCGATCTGATCGAAGAGGTGAATACTTAAGCGGTGAGTTTTTAGATTATCTAAAAGAGAATGGGATTCTCTCTCAGCTTACTCCTCCTTATACACCACAGCACAACGGTGTATCGGAACGAAGGAATCGGACCCTATTAGATATGGTGCGATCTATGATGAGCGAAGCTGAGTTACCTATTTCCTTCTGGGGGTATGCGCTTGAGACAGCCATATACATATTGAATCTTGTTCCGTCTAAATCTGTACCTACCACACCATATGAGATATGGAGTGGGAAGAGACCATATTTTAAACGAGTTAAGATATGGGGTTGTACGGCCTATGTCAAAAGACAAAATCAAGACAAACTCGAGGCACGATCAGTTCTTTGCAAATTTATGGGATATCCTAAGAATTCTCAAGGATATATTTTCTATCACGCTGAGGAACAAAAAGTGTTTATTTCTCAATATGCCACCTTTTTAGAAAAGGAATTTCTTGCAAAAGAAATTAGTGGCAGAGAGGTAGAACTGGAAGAGGTTCCAGCACCACAAACTGCAACTGATGATTTAATGGAACCAGAAGATTCAATAGTACCCGACGAACCCCAGCCTCTCCGCCGATCTAGTAGGGTTTCTCGTCCACCTGAGAGATACTACGGTTTTCTCATTGATGGTGGAAGCGAGGATTGCATCATGGATGATGATGAACCCACTAGTTTCGAGCAGGCCATCACGAGTGGTGACTCTGTGAAATGGCTGGATGCAATGCGATCTGAGATGGAATCCATGTACACCAACGAAGTATGGACTTTGGAAAATGCTCCTGAAGGGGTAAAACCCATTGGGAGCAAGTGGATCTTTAAAAAGAAATTTGGTGTAGATGGAAAAGTTGAGACTTTCAAAGCTAGACTTGTAGCAAAAGGTTTTCGTCAAAGACCAGGTGTGGACTATGACGAAACCTTTTCTCCAGTGGCTATGCTTAAGTCCATCCGGATCTTACTTGCCATTGCTGCATACCATGACTACGAAATCTGGCAAATGGATGTTAAGACAGCCTTTCTAAACGGTGATTTAGAAGAGTGTGTGTACATGACTCAGCCAGAGGGCTTCGTAGATAGTGGGAGCAGCGGAAAGGTGTGCAAGCTGCTTAAATCCATTTATGGGTTAAAGCAAGCATCGCGGAGTTGGAACATCTGTTTTGATGTTGTAGTCAAAGAGTTTGACTGCATCAAAAATATAGATGAACCTTGGATCTATAAGAAGGTAGCAGAGGGTAAGGTAGTCTTCCTCGTATTGTACGTGGATGACATACTCTTGATAGGAAATGATATTCCTATGCTGCAATCAGTCAAGCTCTTCTTATCACAGAGATTCTCAATGAAAGATCTAGGTGATGCCTCCTGCATATTGGGAATCATGATCTATAGAGATAGATCTAAACGGATACTGGGATTGTCCCAATCCAGGTACATTGACACCATACTAAAGAGGTTTAGTATGGAAGAATCCAAGCGTGGGAACCAACCCACGATCTCTGGACTCACTCTCTCCAAAGAGATGTCTCCCAAGACTGATTTGGAAAGAGCTCGCATGCAAGGGATACCCTATGCTTCGGCAGTAAGCTCTATCATGTATGTGATGCTATGTAACAGACCCGATGTAGCATACTTACTAAGTGTAGTGAGTCGGTATCAAGCAGATCCTGGAGAGAGTCATTGGACAGCAGTGAAGAACATTCTCAAGTACTTGCGAAGGACTAAGGAGATGTTCTTGGTGTATGGTAATGGAGAACTCCAGGTGGAGTCCTTTACCGATTCCAGCTTCCAAAGTGATAAGGACGACTCTAAGTCGCATTCGGGTTTTGTCTTTACCCTCAATGGAGGGGCGGTATGTTGGAAGAGTTCCAAACAGGATACCATTGCAGACTCAACGATGGAGGCTGAATACATCGCTGCCAACGATGCTGCCAAAGAGGCTGTCTGGATCAAGAAGTTCATTAGTGAACTTGGTGTGGTTCCATCCATTGAGCATCCATTACCTCTGTATTGCGATAACAATGGAGCTGTGGCTTTGGCCAAGGAACCCAGGTCCCATCAGAAGTCCAGACATATTCTGAGGCGGTATCACCTGATCAGGGAGATAGTTGATCGCCGGGAGATCGAGGTCAGGAGAGTAGATACGAAGGACAACAATGCGGATCCATTCACGAAGGCTATTCCCCAGATACAGTTTGAGAGATTATTCGGGATGCTAGGTATGAGATACTACAGCAGCTGGCCTTAGTGCAAGTGGGAGATTGTTAGTTATGTATATGCCCTAGAGGCCATTGTTGTACATATGATGTATATTATGATGGATGCTTAGATATATACAGAGAAGACTTTCTTGCTCGTCATGATAGTATGCTATTTGGTTTCACTTTATCTTAACATGTTGACTTGTATTTGTTTACTGTTTTACTCGCACATGTTGATATAGCCCTTAGGACTTGTGCTCGACTACTGGGACTATGATGAGATCATACTAGTAGGGCCGCGGTAGTCAATGAGTACATCCTATAACTGTTCCTAGTCGAGGGTATATCGAGACAGGGCATCGATACACCAGAGTAGACTAGCGTAAACGCATCTTGACCCATATGATGGGCGATGGATGATCCCATATCCATCGGTGTTTGACATCAGAGATGGTGTACGGGTGTTCAGTGGAGACTTGGTACACTGGACGGACTCGCCGAGAACTCCCAGATGGTGATATACCACACGTCAGATGGCAGTTCTCTGGTGACACTGGTACAGGGTAGTCTGTAGACCCGAGATCGTCATAGAGTCTTGTGTGATTCCCACTGTGCTTTGATTTCCACCTTACCACGTCCAAGAGGGCGTGCAAAACGGTGGCTTTTGGGTACAGTCCCGAATCACATGGAGGCAATGAGCGATAGGAGGGGATTCGTCTCTCCCGGTATAGGGAGTTGATGTTGTGCCGTGTTCGATTGGCTATAACTGGAAGTCCCTGGCCAGGGCTGATATAGAGATATACTGGTAAGTGTTACCAGTAGTTTCTCGACCCGTTATGAGCCACACATCGACACGACTTATCGGTTACTGGGGTCTGACGTATACCACCCCTAGACTTGATATGCGACATATCAGACGAACAGACCGGACTGTACGGGAGTGTTACTTGTTGGATTCACGGGAGAACGCATAGGCTAGCTTGTTGATCTTCTGATCGCTCAATACCTGGGTGGCTGTTACGTTTAGCTGACCGCTTGCAGCTTGTGGGTGTTTGATATGATCATCACCTGCTACCGGCGTATTGACGATTCTTTAGAGTCCCACGTAGAGGTTTCTTGGCTCAGGCGAAATAGAGTAGTGGCACATATGTGATATGCGCAGGAACGAGAATAATGCGATATGGGATACCGTATTATATTCTCGCGATATATGGATATGAACCGGGTTATCGGATCAAGTGTTGATTCGATGAATCGGTACATGATATATTAGTCGGTAATATTCGATATAGCCGGATCGTCGGATCAAGTGTTGATTCGATGATTTAATATATAATAATATATATGATATATTATTATATTAACTAATATTGGCTTGCTTTATTATTTCATTTTCTCAGTGGATGATACATTGATATATATGCGATATATGTTAATTGTATTATTTTCTTTTGTTGCAAATATATAATATATATATGATATATATTATTGTGACATGATATGATTAATTGTTAAACATGTTTAAGGATGATTAATTGAGGTTAGGGTTTAATTAGGGTTAGTTGCTTCATGCACGTTCTATAAGCTATTTGTTTTGTCATTGTAAAGATATTTATGGATGACACTTTACTAAACCTAACCAAACCCCAACTCTAGTTATTTCTCTATAAATTCTTATCCATTCATCGTTGACCATGGTTCACATATCAATCATATACTTTATTTTCTATTCATCACAAAAGGATTAATTCATATTATCATTATCCATTATCTTCTTCTTCTTCTCTCTTGAAGAAGCTCTCTTGAAAATCCTAAAGTGATGATAAAATATGAGAAAATGATATAAAAAGAAAGCAAAATTACTACTCTCTCATCCTCATCTCATCTAGCCCTTGAGATTAGTGTGTTCTTCTCTTTTGAGTGAGAAAGCTTGAGTCGAAGCAACTTCAAGGTAGATCATCGGAGATTTGGATTACGACAAGCTAGAATGGATCGTTCGAGTCGTGGAGCCTCTCATGAGTCCGGGAGATCGTGGATCGCGGCAAAGGGACTTCTACTCGGAGCTTGTGAAGTGAAGGAGCGGACTACAAAGGTTGTAATCCCTCACACTTAGATAAAAGTTATCTTATTGCATGTTAAACCCTAATAATCTAGCAAAGATCACGGCTTTGGGTTGTTCGGCACGTCTAAAATTTAATCCGGGCATGTTTGATGCCTTATGAACCTTCACAAGAGTGCCTAGGAACCCTGCAATCAAGTATTATGTGATGGTTCAAGTCAAAATGGCTATATCATTTCATGCACTCATTTTGCAAAAACAAACAAGCAAGCAAAAGTCTTTGCCATGAAATGATAGCCATTGTCATGATGATGGTCAACCAGTCCAACCTAGTCAACCGGTCAACAAAGCCAACAAGTCAACAAAGTCAACCCCTCAACAACCATGTCACTATAATACTTAATTAATATTATTGTTAATTAATTTCTTATTCTCATTAAGGTTTAGCCAAAAGTCAATAGTCAACAGTCAACAATCAACAGTCAACAGTCAACAACCCTAATGAGAATTCTCTGCCTCTGTTTCTCTGTCAACTGTGCATACACACCCGCATCCGCGTTCCGAGGAACACGAATACAAACGAGATAAAACCAATCCCAAAACGTACACTAGGATCTGGCTTAAACCAAAGCCCGCTAGTGTTAACTGTCCGAACACTAAACGTGCACTAGTGCACGGATGTGACCGAACCCTGTCGCAAAACCATGCGACCTGTCGCAAAACCATGCGACCTCTACTCTTTTGCCTAAGGCGAATAGCTTTCTGTGTGGGACTCTAAAGACTCGACACTACGCTGGCAGTGGGTTTAACTACAGACCGCAAGCGGCACTAGCTGTGCGTAACATTCCCCAGGTAGATGCCGACAAGAAGACTGACGAGGTGAAACCCATCTGAACACCTACTGAGTCTGAATGTGACAATCTCTGTACAGTCCGGTCTGTTCGTCTGATACATCGCATGGCGGGCCTAGGGGGAGGTAAACGTCAGTCCCCTAATAGTGGTACAAGTCATGTCGGAGTGTAGCCCAGAACACCCTGAGATAGCACTGGAAACCTACCAGTATATCTCGCTTGCCCTGGCCAGGGACTACTCGTGTAATGGTTCTCCAGACACAGCGCGATGTCAACCCCCAATACCGGAAGAGAAGAATCCTGTCTAACCGTCACTGCCTCCAAGTGCTTCGGGACTGCACCCAACTACTACCTGTTTGCACGACTCCTTTGAGCCGTGGTAGGGTAGTAATCTAAGTACAGTGGGAACACACTCGAGGCGAAGTGACAGCGTCAAGTCAGCGGACTAAGCTGTACTCATGTCACCTAGGAACTGATAACTGACGATAGGTATAGTACCAACCAACAGTTCCCGACGAGCCCTGTCCAGTGTACTCATAACCTAACGAGCACCCGCATACTATCTCAAGTACGACGTACTGACGGCTGTGGGACCGACCGTCTCCCACACTGGGATGAGAAGCGCATACGCTAGTCAACTCCGGAGTATCGATGCCCTGTCTTGATAGTCCTACGACTACGGACCTGCATAAGGATGTGCTTGTGGATTACCCAGCCCCCACTAGTGTGACTTCCATCACAACGCTGGTAATCAAGTAAAGATCCTAAGGGCTCCACTAATGTGTATAGGTGATATACTAAAATAAACACATGTACACATTAAAGTAGAAACAAACCATGTAGCATACTAGTATATTGAGCAAGATTTTCTATATAAGGTGAATATCCCAAGCTTCCATTAAGTAATATACAAACTAGTATGTTACAGTAATGGCCTCTAGGGCATATACACTAACACAGTGCATAAGTGAAAAGGTATGAGGTATGGAGTGAAATATGTCATCCCACAGAATCCTATCATCGTGGTAGGATCACAATCCATCAAGACACTCAAATCCCAATTCCTCAAATCAGCCCCCACATTGGGCTCTCACATCTTATAAGTCTCACGTCACCTCAATGTACAATATCGAGTAATCTCCTATATCTCGAATGTACAAATCAATAATCCCATATGTATGTCCAATCTCAATGAATCACCTGATATCCCAAGTCAAAGTCTCAAATAAGATTCGAGCATACTATATATATATATATATATATATATATATTTATATATATGTAGAAATAAATATGATGGGTTCAATACACATATATTAGCGTCCCATTCCACTAATATTGGTGTAAGGGTATATATAACAACGGCTAAATCCCCTGTTATATATACAAAGGTGTTTAAAAGAAATATCATGAAAACAATGTGCCAAGCATCGACACAGAAATCCTGATAGGTACGTATCATACGCTGTCCCGAAAGCATGAGTGCCTAGCTCTAACCCTCGCCTTTCGACGTATGCATACGTGCATGACTCCCAACGGTATCTCCATGATCCCCGCCGAGTCATCAGTACTGTCACCGGTAGGTACTAGCCTGCCTCCAGGCTTAATCGGCAACATCCATCGATCTTCTTGCCGAGGGGAACCATACCGGGCCCCACCATGTACCCTCATACGGCAACCACACCTCGTATGGAGTATATAATCAGAAACGATAAATATCATGGTGGCTGCGCAAATATCATATCAAGGAAACCGGGTTTTTCAATGTATGCATAATTTCATGAACTCCCGTGGTTCCCGAATCCAGAAATCATCATGTGAAATCCAAATAACAATGCGCAAATCCAGGAATAAATATATGCGATATATTTGAAATGCGAGCATATAGATGAGAATGTATAGTTGGAACCATAGGTATGCGAAACCAATAAGGTACAGCTAAGTAACATCAGTAAGGTAAATATGCAACATCATTGGAAAGTCCGCAGGAATACATGATCCTTCCCTGCGAACTCGAGTCTATGACCAACACAGTCGGCATAAGACCTCAGTTCACAATGGACAATTTCCATCCTGACCTAACACAACTGGACCATCTCCTAAGTCTCTAGACATATCTGGAATCCAAAATCCTACTTACGCAGAGTCAGAAAAACAACAGACTGGTGATCGACACGACATAACCCCTAAACCTAAAGGTGGCCAATTGGAGTGTCTCCTGATAACAGCTATCGAAGGAGAACCCTAACGATGGCGAGTGACGATCCCCAACCGCTGACAACAATCAATACCTACGAACAAACTTCACAAAGAACAACTGAGCAAACTGAGTATAACCGGACGGCAAGAATCCGAATGGAGTCACACCCTGACTAACCCTGGGTAGACACCATAACGAAATTCATGGAGATCTGCTCCCACTCCTACTTCGGAACGGTAAAAGTTTGCAACTCTCCAGCCGGCCTCAGATGCTCGACCCAAGCACACAACTAGACAGACACCTTGAAACGAACCATGAACTTCTCTTTACATCCCTGTCCACCCGTAACTATCTCACAAGTCATGTCAATGTAGGTGGAACTCGAATGAATATAGAGAGTTGACAGATGTGCCTGCTCTAGGATTTACGTCTCTACCAGATAATATCAGGTACACAAACGCGTCCCTAACCTAGCACACCATTGTTATAAATCAAGGGCTCCGAATCATTACCCAGCCAAGTATGCTCAAGTATCTCGGACGAGCGAGCATCGGCGGGCGGTGTCTCACTAAAACGATTAAGGAAAAGTGGTCGGGCGCGGACATGAGCAAGCTGTCCCCTCCGTAGAGACGAGCTTAAACTGTACTCGACGATCACACAAGAACTGTAAATCTGCAGAAAACTATCACAACAATCAAAATCCGCTGCAGGAAGATGTACATTAAGCTCTGGTGGTCCGTGTAAAATCTGACACGACTCTCGAATAAGTAGTGTCTCCAATTCTCCAACGCAAAACCACCGCGGCCATCTCCAAATCATGAGTGGAATAACCTTCTCGTACTTCCTCCAAATGTAGGGAAGCAAAAGAGATAACTCTATAGTGTCACCTTAGTACACACTCGATCCCCACTCAAGAAACATTACAGTTAAACAACAAGGTCACCAGAAACAAAGACAAAGAAAGAACTGATGCAGTTGTTAACTGAATCTTCAACTGCTGAAAACTCCGCACACATGCCTCAGTCCACAGAAAAGAAACCTCCCTTCTGGTCCATTCAGTCGACGGTGCAGCACTACTCTAGCAATCCTGCATGAAACGGCGGTAAAAACCTGCTAAGCCCAACAATCTGCGGATCTCCGTCCTGCACACAAGTCTGGGCCTAAGCTGTACGGCCATGATCTCCCTCGGAACCATACGAAACCGTCTCCCGTGACTACAAGACCTAGGAGTCAACACAAAACAAGCCTGAAGAAACACTCCGAGAATTTAGCAAACTGCTGGTGCTCTCCCAGTATCTGCATAACAAATCCTCAAGTGCTACTACTGTCCCTCAAGATACATTAAATAGACCAGAATGTCGTAACTAACACAACAAAAACTGGTCGAGGAACGGCCTGAATAAATCCGGTTCATCACATCTACGAATGCTGCTAGGGAACTGGTGAGTCCAATGACACACCAAAACACACACAAAGCCCGTCGCACGCATAAGGCAGTCTTCGGAATGCCATCACCCCGAATCCGCAATATTGATGACCTGATCCCAAGCAAACTTAGAAAATGTCTCGCACTCTGGAGCTGATCGAAGAAATCGTCAATGCGAGGTGAAGGATACCTATCCGCACCGTAAGCCGGTTCAATTAACGATCCGTCGATACACAACCCTAAACTGCCGTCTTTCTCCTCGACGAACAGAAATAGGAGCTTCCAAAAGCGAAACACTCAGACGCACAAAACTCCCCAAACTACAACTCTGCAGCTGATCCTTTAGCTCCCAAGCTTCGCCGGCCTATCCGGAACAACGTCGGAAAAACTCTCGCACGAAAGGAACACCGGCCCAACCAACCCTCTGTGGCTACGGTATCATGAATGAACGCCAAGAATCCATGACATCTCCTCAGTAGCCGACTAGCGAAAAAGGCTGAATTCAAGCTGTGAGAGGCGGCACAGCTATCCACCTGCACAACAAGAATTGACCTGCTGGGAAAACAAAGCTGACTGTTTCCTCACGGTAGTCCACAGACGCCTAGCACGTAGTTAACCAGTCCGTGCACAGGAGAACGTCAAATCCAGCATCTCTAGAAGGATCAAAACGACGGATGAATCTCTCTCTCCTATTCGATTGGTACACAACTAAATACGTGTCGCGTAACAAAAGAATCGCTGACAGAAGTTAACACAACTAAGACTAATCTACCCAACCACGGTACAAGGTGAAAAGCAAACGAGTACATCAAAAGTACATATAAATTAAGGATACCTGAAAACTCTGCATTGGACGTCTGCGCGTCCCGATGAGTAGAAGCAAACTCCTGTGTCTGCCCTCTACCCGCAACTGGCTGAACTCCTCTGGTAGGGTGATCCCTCTGAGCAAACCTTCCACGTCCATGGCCTCTCTGAATACGATCCTGACGCCGTGCTGAGGAACAATCCCTGACGAAGTGCTGAAGGCTTCCGCATCGAAAACATCCACGTGCTGACTGCTGACCATCCTGGGGATAAGAGCTGAACGACTGTCCTCGTCCTAAGCCTCTGCTACTCCCGCGACGGCTACGAAATCTGTCTCGATGACTAAACCTCTGCCTCTGGGCTGGTACGCTGGTACGAGTCCTCCACTGTCCCGGAACTCTCTGAGTCTCTGGAATATGTGCCTCGTTAACTGGAGCTGCAACCACTGGTGCTATGTAGGTGACGGACTGCTGCATGCTGATCGTAAGTGACAACTGAGTAACAAGGGTGACAACCTCCTGTCGTAGCTCCCGAACGACATCAACCAATGAACTCATCGTCTGGCGGAAGTCCTGCATCTCTGCCAAAAGCCTATCAATAGTATATGTCGTAGGACGATCCGTCTGCACCTGTACGACTAGAGTGCCATCCTGATCAGTACTCGTCTCACCCGAGCCAACTCTGACCTTGGCCCTCGCTGCATCACTCTGAGTCCCCATAGTCATCGGCGGCAAGGCTATAAATAGATATAAGATTCGATGAGAATAAGGAATCGAATCTCAAGCATATGAATCATCAAGGAAAGAATTACAAGCAATTTGTACTTAGGTCACTTAAGGTGAAGTACCGTATCATGGGTATGCTGCAGACATACACACACTACGTTACATTGCTTAAGCTACCTACTCCATCATACTAAGGTCATCCTACACTCCGAAAGGTAAAACCTAGCGCTCTGATACCAACTTTGTCACGGCCCGAAATTGGCCCGTGACGGCCCTAATACTACGCAACGCCTAAAGACGTAACGTAGTAAAAGAAAGCCAAAACCCAGAAATCTAAACCATAAAAATACGGAAAAGATAACAAAAGTATTTTGAAAAGTTTGAAAATCACAACCCAAATTCTTTAAAAGTCCTACTTTCTTTCTTTAAAATTTTGGCAACACCCCCTTTTGTAAAAACTAGCCAAGATGAATACAACACAAATATACGACGCCGTAGCAAAGAAATAAAGACAATAGAGAGAAAGCTGTATATAAAAGACAACAAATCCACAAATAATATACAATATCTTCCTCACCAAGTCTCTAGGTCAGCAACATGATAGTAGATGGAGAGTACAAGATACAACGAATATACAATACAAAATACAGATAACCATCAAAACCCACCTAAGAAAAATAGTATACTGTGAGCCGATGCGGTATCTGTAGCAAAAGATGATAGATAAATAGCTGAATATCCTGCCTCGACTACTCTGGGGAACAACCTGAAACACCTGTGGCACAACGGGAGTGAGTTGCCAACTCGTGAATAGAAGATAACATATGCAGGTAATCACAAGAATTTACGTACAACATGAATCTAAGATATGCGATTACAGTAATAACATGTCATGTAAATTCCGAATAATGGAAAGTACACTAGCAGGTACAATCAATATGTGAAGCAATAATAACATGACAATAGTATGCAATAACTATGCAATAGGGATATAAAAATGCAAATATGCAGCAATCATGAAGGATACAGTAACAGGTACTCCTAATACATGGAACAGTGCATAAGTGAAAAGGTATGAGGTATGGAGTGAAATATGTCATCCCACGGAATCCTGTCATCGTGGTAGGATCACAATCCATCAAGACACTCAAATCCCAATTTCTCAAATCAGCCCCCACGTTGGGCTCTCACATCATATAAGTCTTACGTCTTCCAATGTACAATATCGAGTAATCTCCTATATCCCGAATGTACAAATCAATAACCCCATATGTATGTCCAATCTCATTGAATCACCTGATATCCCAAGTCAAAGTCTCAAGTAAGATTCTAGCATACTAAATATATATATATGAAGAAATAAATATGATGGGTTCAATACACATATATTAGCGTCCCATTCCACTAATATTAGTGTAATGGTATATATAACAACGGCTAAATCCCCTGTTATATATACAAAGGTGTTTAAAAGAAATATCATAAAAACAATGTGCCAAGCATCGACACAGAAATCCTGATAGGTACGTATCATAGGCTGTCCCGAAAGCACGAGTGCCTAGCTCTGACCCTCGCCTTTCGACGTATGCATACGTGCATGACTCCCAACGGTATCTTCATGATCCCCGCCGAGTCATCAGTACTGTCACTGGTAGGTACTAGCCCGCCTCCAGGCTCAATCGGCAACAACCATCGATCTTCTTGCCGAAGGGAACCATACCGGGCCCCACCACGTACCCTCATACGGCAACCACACCTCGTATGGAGTATATAATCAGAACCGATAAATCTCATGGTGGCTGCGCAAATATCATATCAAGGAAACCGGGTTTTTCAATGTATGCATAATTTCATGAACTCCCGCTGTTCCCGAATCCAGTAATCATCATGTGAAATCCAAATAACAATGCGCAAATCCAGGAATAAATATATGCGATATATCTGAAATGCGAGCATATAGATGAGAATGTATAGCTGGAACCATAAGTATGCGAAACCAATAAGGTACAGCTAAGTAACATCAGTAAGGTAAATATGTAATAGCAACTGAATATGTGGGTAACATACAGGTGTAGCAATGTATATGTATCTACCTATAAGAACTGATTTGGTATACCCCATGGGTATAAGAAGAATATGTAAGATACCCCCTGGGTAGAAATAAAACATGAGCAAAGTATACCTGTAGCTGTATCGTAAGGGTATCTGTACCTATCACTAATGGTATGATACACTATAGGTATACCGATAAGCTAGATGTCATGTGTGATAAGCAATATAGTATCTATAATGGTTGGTGTGTGACATGGCAATTATTGACGGTGTGTGTAGCATACAATCCGTGCTCGTGCAACATGAACCGTCAATAATATGTGCAGTGCCCTACGGCTAATAGTCACAGTACAACTATATCTAAGTAAATAAGGTAAAGGCGCAATTCTAACAATGACGTAGAATATGCGACAAGTATTTGAATCCTAGCCCAGACGCATAACGCCATACGGGCGATTCCCCTGTAGATATTAAATCTACTCACCTACGCTCCACGCTAGGTGAATCCTACCATCTCCTCCGCCCTGTAGCAGTGTCCGTAGTTCCTGCCTGTAAACCTGCAAATAAGACATGTAAATCATATATAAGCCAAATATTCCACAAAACGCGATATCGAACCAAAATGAGAAACTCGCATCGTGAACTAAACGCGCGTGTGCACGATACGCTGAATCATGTGTATACGCGTCTAAAACTATCGCGACACGCCGCGATACGCTGGATCACATAACCCACTCTCGTATCGCGCGTATCGCGCAAACACAACGGACATGCAAAACGCTATTTGATCCCAGATTTTCCTACAGGTCAAATCTTACAAAACTAGATATGCCAAAACACTACAATACACTGCAGACAATCCTACCCAAAACCCCAAGACCCAACACCCTAACCTGGCCGCAAATTCCGGCCAATAGGATTAAATCTGCGGCCATGTTTGGGAGAGAGGGGCTCGTGTTCTGGTGGTGTTGTCTAAACCTAGTGAGCATGCTCCAGTATTCTCAAATTTATCCTGAAAGGTCCTGGCCAATAGCAGATTACGAAATGCCATAATATCGCTTAAAAACGCTAATTTGCACTTAAAAGGAAACCCTATGATATTTTAGTGTAATCCAGGGAAATTCTCAGTTAAAGTGGCCCTAACAACACTTAAATAAGTAGGCTTTACCAACACAATCATCAATTTGCCCCAACATCTCACAAATCACCATAATTAGCACTTAAACTCACAAATAACACAAACCGACACTAAACTACGCACAAGCTAAGCAACTAGGGGATTGGGTTCAGAAATATACCTTGTGGAACCCTAGGAAGAAGGTGAAGAATTAAGTTGCTACTGCTGCTGGTGATGCAGGGGCTGCATGTGGCTGCTGCTGTTGCTGTAGCTGATGCTGCTGATGTTGCTTCTCTGCTGCTACTGTTGCTATGCTGATGTTATTGTTGTTGATGTTGAAGCTACTTCTGGGGCTGCTGCTGCTGAAGCTTGTGTGTGTGTGGGTGTGAGAATGAGAGAGAGGGAAAATGAGATGAGAATGAGAGAAACAAGCCAAGACCCCCTTCTCTCTCTCTCTTCCCTCATTAATGAGGCATGGTCTAAAACCATGTAGCACCATGCTCACTCTCTCATGGTCAACACCTCAAACCATAATAAAAACCCTTTTTAAAATTCATTTTTCATTTAATATTAACAACCATAACACTTAAAACCCAAAACACTTAAACAAAACATAAAACTAGATTAAGAGATGGTTAAACCCCAAATTAACACCCTAGTTAACATGCACCAGTGTGTGTGTGCCTAGAAAAATTCTAATAAAATACTCATTAAATAGGATAAAATATTTGAAACTTAATTTGGTAAACTTTTTATTAAAATCCCTACATTAAAATATAATTAGCCATAAAACACATTCTAAGGTGTTACACCAAGTCAATGCTCTTTTGCAATAACTTAAGAAAATAAAAACCCTAACTTAACCCTAGGTTGATATAAGTCTCATACACCCATCTAGCCTGTATCATCAACCATGACACAATACATGTACACAAAAATATATCACATATATACAATGTGTACATCAAGTCAAAAAAGAATCATAAGTGAGCTAATACTAGTTAATGTAATGTAATATATCTAATATATAATTATACATTAAATTATTAAATCAACTCTTGATTTAATAATCCATCTATATCACATATAACCGACTAATATCAAGTGTAACAATTAGTCGAATCAACACTTGATCCGATAACTCGGCCATATCACATATAACCGACCAATGTCACGAATCGCGAGAATAAAATACGGTATCACATATCGTATTAATCTCGGTCCCGCACATATCACATATGTGCTCCTACTCCATTTCGCTTGAGCCAGGAAACCCCTGTGTAGGTGTAACGCTTTGAAAATTCGTTTAGGGTATTTTCGTGTTAGTTAGTAATGATGCGTATTTTTCATAAAAACCCGCAAAACTTAATTCTTTTGTAAAATAGTGCAAATTGTGATTAGAGGTGTTTTTATATATATATAG
Source organism: Agapanthus africanus (assembly GCA_030015575.1). Lineage (NCBI taxonomy): Eukaryota > Viridiplantae > Streptophyta > Magnoliopsida > Asparagales > Amaryllidaceae > Agapanthus > Agapanthus africanus. Next base: position 538,169,126 of record CM057339.1, read on the forward strand.
GGTTTATTAATTCCATTTTTACTTATGTTCACCTTAATTGAAATTTTTCTTAATTATTTTCTTAACCAAGGTTTAGTGTAAAACTTGCACACTTATCATTTTTGTAGGTTAGGTTAGTGTAACCATTTCTTTTCCTTCTTGCATGGCTTATTTTCCCCACTAAATCATTTAAAACCCCTTTAAAATTAAATTTTAAATAGAAAATGTAAGGTATGGTGGTTAGGTGAGAGATTTGAACTTGTTTTGACCATTTCCTTCTCTCATCTCTCTCTCCCCCTCACCTTTTCTGCATTCTCGGCAGAATACAGCAGCAACAATAGCAACATTATCATCATTTTCTTCTTCTTTCACTTCTCTTTTGATTTCTATACAAACCCTACACCAAAAATCCCTTTTCCCTTCACAAAACCCTTTGAAATGTGGCTCTTTTGAGGAGTTTAGTGGCATGTCAGTGCACTTGAGGGCTAAAGCAGAAATTTTAGGTTTCTCTAAGGTTTTTGGAAGGTATTAATCTCACACTTAGCACCCTAAGCCATAACTTGTAGTTTTGATAGCTAAAAACCGTATTTTTAGTGCTTTTTGTGATATTGAAGGGGAAATGGTGAAGTTTATGTTAAATTGCTATTTTTATGACTTGATTAGCTTAGTTATGTGCTTATAGTGTTGTTTCAATCTAGAGTTTGTTTCAGGTTTCACTAAAATACCTTAAAGTATCGATTTAGTGTTAAAATGGCATTTTTAACTAGGTTTTTGGTTCTGTGTAATCTGCTTGTACCCCGTTAGCTTCAGAATAAAAATGTATTTACTGGAGCATATACACTAGGATTAGAGAACACACACGAAGCAAGGGAGCCAAACTCCCTACCCCGGCCGCCGAAAAAATCATTCTGGTCGCAATTTGCGGCCAGATGGGGGACCTGGGTGCTGGGGTCTTTCTGTAGGTGTCTGCTGCTATTTGAAGATTTGTGGTATATGCAATTTTGTTTAATTCTTTCTGTAGAAAAATATGGGATCAATTACCCTATTTCTCGTATTTTTAAACCTTCGCGACACGTGTGATACTTGTGTGGGTTTGGGGTTTTCTGCGTATCGCGACGTGTCGGGGTTGCTTCAGGAGCGTAATCACACGTTTTAGCGTATCGCGTACACACGCGCTTGGTTCGCGACGTGGGTTACTAGTTTGGCTTTAATGTCGCGTTTTTGTGGATTTGAGCTTATGCGTGATATTTTGTGAAATTCTTGGTTCGCAAGCGAGTGCGACGGACGCCGCGGAGAAGGGGAAACAAGTCATCGGCTACACTTAGCGCGAGACTACGGTGAGTAGATTTAACATCTACGGGGAAATCTCCCGCATGGCGTTATGCGTCAGGGCTGATAGGACCTTGTAGCCGCATATTGCATTTACATACATTGACTGTTCATGGATACTGTTTGTTGCATACCGTATTCACTGCTATATGTATAGGAACTTAGAACTGGTAAAAACACCGCACTGTTAGTAACGGTTCATGTTGCACAAGCACTAATCTGCATGTTACACACACACCGTTAGTAACTGCCATGACACTCACACTGTAGAATTGCCATGATCATTATACTGTAGCTTATCTCACATATGATTCGATATGATTATGATAGTTGTGCATGTACTCCTTTACATGTTCATACTTGTGCACGTACTCATTTACATACTTATGCATATTCAAACTGTACCTACCTAGATAAGCTGATTTTGGTAGAAACTGGGAGCCGCACGATACCTTTTGAAAAACTGAAACTATTTTAAAGAGCGGTTTCTCCCTTTTACTTATAATATGACTTGATGCACATATCACATCGCATTGACTTACACATTGGTTTTGGATTTCATGTGATTTCTGGTTTTGAGGACCGTGGGGTTATTTAAGAAAAGATGCACTGTTTTAAAAACCCGGTTCCTCTTGATATGATATTTCAGTGCGTACACCATGTGTTTTCTCGGTGCTGAGAGTGACATGTGGAACCCGATTCGAGGAGTGGACGAGGCCGATTGCGGGTACATGGAGGACCCGATATGGTTCCCCAGGGTGAGAAATGTTTTTCGTGGAGTAAACGATGAGCCTGGCAGGGTGGCGAGTACCTATCGGTGATTGGTTGGACCTGGCGGTTATCCGGAGGATACTGACCAGAGTCGATAGATGGATATGGGATGACCCGTACTGCCGGGGCTGAGGGCCTATACCGCAGACGGAGCCCAATATATGAGGATTTGCATGTCGATGCTGGACACAAGTATTTCATGATATTTTGAGTGCCGATGTTGGGCACTCGTGATTCTAAGAGATTTACAGGATTTGAGGGCCGATGAGTATGACGGCGCCCGAGTTTTATTGGGATTTGGGGTGCATTGATGGCACCGATTATTTGTCCACGTTGACATTCCGTGTAGATGTTATTTTTCCTATGCTCAGCATTCATTATTTATATCTCATCCTGTAGTCATATTACCTGATAGAGTCTTATGCATGATTATTGCACATACTGCTTATCGCACATTGATATCATCTGCTGGCATATGATAGAGTAGCGCAGTACGTGCATGCCCGCGATTACCTTTATATGTTACCTCTATTCACGAGTTGGCAACTCATCCTCGTTGTGCCACAGTGTTTGCAGGTTGCCCCTCAGAGTAGTCGCGGCAGGCTGCTTTCTTGTATCTTTTTGGCTACAGATACCACTACAGTTGGTGCGTGAGAGGTTTGCTATTAGGTGGGTTGTGGTATCTGGTTATTTACATTGTACACACTTTTGTATCTAGTACTCTCCATCTACCTTTATGTATTGGCTTAGAGACTAGTGTGAGGACGATGATGTATATTATTTGTATTCTGGTGTCGAGCTCGTGTGGGCCGACTTTACTTATGCAGTTTATCTTTCTATGATGTTTTTCACCTACTGCTCATTTCTTCGTTACGGCGTCGTATATTACTCTTGTGGTGTTTGGTTTCCGCCGTTGGGCGTGATTGCTCCCGTTTGGGATGCCTTATTATATTGTGTATCATTTTTACTCATATCCTGTTTGTACCCGATTTCGGGGTTAGTTTTACAAAGGAAATGTTGCCAAAATTTTTAAGATAATAACTTAAACTTTAAAGATGTTACTAAACTACTTAAGGTTTTCCAAATACTTTTAAACAAATGTTTCAACACTCACTACTTTTAATGGTTTTGATTTCTGGGTTTCGTCTTACTTAACCGCGTTACGCATGTAGACGTTGCGTGGTTAAGTTCCGGTCATGAGTCGAAGTTCAGGTCATGACAGTAGGACTCTAAAGATTCGTCAATACGCCGGAAGTAGGTGATGATCATATCAAACACCTACAAGCCGCAAGGGGTCTTCTAAACGTAACGGCCACCCGGGTATTGAGCTATCAGAAGATCAACAAGCAAGCCTGCTCACACTCCTGTGAATCGAATCAGTAACACTACCGTACAGTCCGGTCTCTTCGTCTGATTTGTCGCATATCTCATCTAGGGATGGTAAACGTCAGACCCCAATAAATCAATAAGTCGTGTTGATATGAGGCTCATAACGAGTCGAGAAACTACTGATAACACTTACCAGTATATCTCTGAAGCAGCCTTGGCTATGGACTTCCTGTTATAGCCAATCGAGCACAGCGCAACATCAACTCCCTATACCGGGAGAGACGAAACCTCTCCTATCGCTCATTGCCTCTATGTGACTCGGGATTGTACACAAAAGCCACCGTTTTGCACATTCTCTTGAATGTGGTAATGTGGAAATCAAAGCACAGTGGGAATCACACAAGACTCTATGACGATCTTTGGTCTACAGACTACCCTGTACCCGTGTCACCAGAGAACTGCCATCTGACGTTAGGTATAATACCATCTGGGAGTTCTCGGCGAGTCCATCCAGTGTGTAAGTCAACGTTGCTCACCCCGGTTCTTACGGGGAGGCGGAAACGGCGAAAAACAATTTTTTGGCGCAAAGGCAACATGGACTAAAAGCCGGATCTTTGCTAAACTAGAAACTAGCAAACTACAAGAGGCTTTAACTACTATGCCGTAGAAATTATACCTCACGAAACCGGTCCTTCGGGTCTTCTCTCCGCTGTCCGGCTCGTCCATCCACGCTTCGAAGGTCGATCCGGATCTTGGTCACCTCCGCGGCCTTCTTGAGTCGAAGACGATCCACCCGAGAGATGTACACCGAGCTCCACCTCGAGCCGAGGCAACTAGGGCAACGAGATCGCTAGTTTAGATGCCCTAGGTTGTGTAGTAGAGATATATGGAAGTGTTTGTCTTTGTGGGATCTTTTTCTTTCAACACATGAGATCAAAAGAAGAAATCAAGAGGAGGAGGAAGGAGGAGCTAGCAACCATGAGAGCTTTTCTTTTCTTCTCACAAGAACAAGAGAGAGAATGAGAAATCAAATTATGAGCTAAAGAAATGAACCATGGTTGCAATAATGCAAAACTATCATCATTACCAATCCTTTCATGATAAAGTTGATGGCTACTAATTGAATTGACCATTTTCATAATCCAAAATGAAAAAGAAATCCAAAGAAGAGTGTAGACCTCTCAAGAAGGTCAACGGTCAACTTCGGTCAACGGGTCAACAACGGTCAACGGGTCAAGGTGGTCAAAGGGTCAATGCAATCAGCCATCAACAAATTATCACAAAAGGATTAGTAAAATTATGTCTCCGGCTCATAATGTTTTTGACCAAACGAATTGTCAAAACCCTAATGATCCCGCCACATAACGGTTTTGGCCGAACCAACTGCCAAAACCTTAATGGGGCACCTCCTCCTTTATCGCTCCTCAAAACTGTGCATACACACCCGCATCCGCATTCCGTAGAATGCGAATGCACAGAAGACAAAACAAATCCATCCGTGCAATACTAGGATCCGGCTTAAACCAAAGCCCACTAGTATTGCCTGCCCGAACAGTATACGCACACAAGTTCACGTTAGTGATCGCAGCCCTGCCGTAAAACCATACGGCCTCTACACGTTTCGCTCAGTGCAGGGAAACTCTCTGTGTGGGACTCTAAAGACTCGACACTACGCTGGCAGTGGGTTTAACCACAGACCGCAAGCGGCACTAGCTGTACGTAACGGTCCCCAGGTAGATGTCGACAAGAAGGCCGATTAGGTAAACCCATCCGAACTCCTACTGAGCCTGTATGTGACAATCTCCGTACAGTCCGGTCTGATCGTCTGATACATCGCATGGCAGGCCTATGGGGTGGTGAACGTCAGTCCCCTAATAGAGGTACAAGTCGTGTCGGAGTGTAGCCCAGAACACCCTGAGATAACACTGGAAACCTACCAGTATATCTCGCTTGCCCTGGCCAGGGACTACTCTTGTAATGGCTCTCCTAGACACAGCGCGATGTCAACCCCCAATACCGGGAGAGACGAATCCTGTCTAACCGTCACTGCTACCAAGTGCTTCGGGACTGCACCCAACTACTACCTGTTTGCACGACTCCTTTGAGCCGTGGTAGGGTAGTAATCTAAGTACAGTGGGAACACACTCGAGGCGAAGTGACAGTATCAAGTCAGCGGACTAAGCTGTACTCATGTCACCTGGGAACTGATAACTGACGATAGGTATAATACCAACCAACAGTTTCCGACGAGTCCTGTCCAGTGTACTCGTAACCTAACGAGCACCCGCATACTATCTCCAGTACGACGTACTGATGGCTGTAGGACAGACCATCTCCCCTGCTGGGATGAGAAGCGTATACGCTAGTCTACTCTGGAGTATCGATGCCCTGTCTCGATAATCCTACGACTAGGGACCTGTATAAGGATGTGCTTATGGATTACCCAGCCCCCACGAGTGTGACTGCCATTACAACGCTGGTAATCAAGCAAAGATCCTAAGGGCTCTACTAATATTTATAAGCGATATGCTAAAAGAAACACATGCACATATTGAAGTAGAAACAAATCAAGTAGCATACTACCATTTTGAGCAAGATTTTCTATACAACTGTGAATATCCTAAGCTTCCATCAAGTAATATACAAACTGGTATGATACAGTAATGGCCTCTAGGGTATATACACTGACAATCTCCCACTTGCACTAAGGCCATGTACTGCCGTATCGAAGACCTATCATCTCGATCAGCCGCTCGAACTGAGTCTGGGGTAGGGCCTTCGTGAGTGGATCTGCAGTGTTATCCTCCGAATCTACTCTCTTCACCTCGATCTCCCGGCGATCTACGATCTCCCTGGTCAGGTGGTACAGCCTCTAAATGTGCCTGGACTTCTGATAGGACCTGGGTTCCTTCGCTAAAGCTATAGCGCCGTTGTTGTCGCAATACAACGGTATTGGATCAACAATGGTGGGAACCACCTGAAGCTCCGTGAGGAACTTCTTCATCCAGACAGCTTCCTTTGCGGCATCGCAAGCAGCTATGTACTCTGCTTCCATAGTTGAGTCTGCAACGGTCCCCTGCTTGGAACTCTTCCAGCAAACCGCCCCTCCATTGAGGGTAAAGACATAACCCGACATGGACTTGGAGTCATCCTTGTCACTCTGGAAGCTGGAGTCAGCAAAAGCCTCGATCTGGAGGTCTTTTCCGCCATACACCAAGAACATCTCCTTAGTCCTTCTCAGGTACTTGAGAATGTTCTTTACCGCTATCCAGTGTTTCTCCCCTGGGTTCGACTGATACCGGCTTACAACGCTTAATGCGTATACTACATCTGGTCTGGTGCATAACATCGCATACATTATAGAGCATACCGCAGATGCGTAGGGTATAGATGACATGCGAGCCCTTTCCAAATCAGTCTTGGGAGACATCTCTTTGGAGAGGGTGATTCCGTGACAAGCCGGTAGATTACCATGCTTGGAATCTTCCATACTAAATCGTTTTAGTATGGTGTCTATGTACCTCGACTGTGAAAGTCCCAACATGCTCTTAGATCTATCACAATAGATCTGGATCCCCAGAATGTAGTTGGCATCGCCCATGTCCTTCATGGAGAACCTCTGTGACAAGAATCCTCTGACTGACTGTAGCATAGGAATATCATTTCCTATTAGGAGAATGTCATCCACATACAAGACGAGGAATACCACAGTTCTCCCTACAATCTTACTGTAAATGCATGGTTCATCTGGGTTTTTGATAAAGTCGAATTCCTTGACAGTATCATCAAAGCAGATGTTCCAACTCCGTGATGCCTGCTTCAGTCCATAGATGTACTTGAGCAACGTGCACACTTTACCGCTGCTCCCACTCTGAATGAATCCCTCCGGCTGATCCATAAAGACGCACTCATCCAAATTTCCATTTAGGAAAGCCGTCTTTACGTCCATCTTCCAGATCTCATAATCGTGGAAGACAGCAATGGCAAGGAGGATCCGAATGGATTTGAGCATAGCCACTTGAGAAAAGGTTGTAAGTCCACGTTGCCCACCCCGGTGCTTGCGGGGAGGCGGAAAACGGTATTAAAAATGGATTTTTATCGAACTAGGCAACATGGACTAACTAAAGGAGGATCTTTGCTAAGCAAAAACTAACTACAAGCTAACTAGTATTAGCTACATGGGAGAATGGTTATACCTAGGGCTTTATGTCCTTCTCTCCTTGCTCCTTGGAGTGGAAGAAAGAGATCACCTTGTCGCCTTTTCTAGTCGAAGAAGGAGCCACCCGAGAGCCTCAACCTTTGGCTTCAACTTCAAGCTAGAAGTAACTAAGATGCTAGAAGTGCTAATCCTAGAACCTTAGATGAGAGTAGAGATTACTTTAGAGAGGTTTATCTCAAGCTCAAGTGTTTCTCAACACATGAGAGGGGAGAGCTTGAGAGAGAGGAAGAGGAGGAGAGAGAATCTATATGATAGAATGAGAGAAAAAATGAATCATTCTCTCTAATATGTGTGAATTATGTAAATAGATAATTAGAAAGATAATTGTCATGGTTTAATCAAGACATGACCATTATCATTTCACATTAAATGCAAATTGCAAGGATCAAAGAGTATCTTTTATATGGAATGATGATGGTCAACATGTCAACCTAAGTCAACAAGTCAAGATAGTCAAATGGTCAACAACCCTAACCATGCACAATTATATTTAACTAATATCAATTAATCATAATACACACATAAGCATTAGGGTTAAGCAAATGACAATAGTCATCAACCCTAATCAAAGTCCTCTCCCTCTGTCTCAGTCAACTGTGCATACGCACCCGTATTCGTGATCCGAGGAACACGAATACAATGAGATAAAACCAATCCCAAATCATATACTAGGATCTGGCTTAAACCAAAGCCCGCTAGTATAAGCTGTCCGGACAGCAAACGTGCACAAGTGCGCGGATGTGAACGGACCCTGTCGCAAAACCATGCGACCTCTACTCATTTTGCCTGAAGGAGAATAACTCTCTGTGTGGGACTCTAAAGACTCGACACTACGCTGGTAGTGGGTTTAACCACAGACCGCAAGTGGCACTAGCTGTACGTAACGGTCCCCAGGTAGATGCCGATAAGAAGGCTGATGAGGTGACCCCATCTGAACTCCTACTGAGCCTGTATGTGACAGTCTCCGTACAGTCCGGTCTGTTCATCTGATACATTGCATGGCGGGCCTAGTGGGAGGTAAACGTCAGTCCCCTAATAGCGGTATAAGTCGTGTCGGAGTGTAGCCAAGAACACCCTGAGATAATACTGGAAACCTACCAGTATATCTCGCTTGCCCTGGCCAGGGACTACTTGTGTAATGGCTCTCCTAGACACAGCGCGATGTCAACCCTCAATACCGAGAGAGACGAATCCTGTCTAACCGTCACTGCCTCCAAGTGCTTCAGGACTGCACCCAACTACAACCTGTTTGCACGACTCCTTTGAGCCGTGGTAGGGTAGTAATCAAAGTACAGTGGGAACACACTCGAGGCGAAATGACAGTGTCAAGTCAGCGGACTAAGATGTACTCATGTCACCTGGGAACTGATAACTGACGATAGGTATAATACCAACCAGCAGTTCCCGATGAGTCCTGTCCAGTGTACTCGTAACCTAACGAGCACCCACATACTATCTCAAGTACGACGTACTGAAGGTTGTGGGACAGACCGTCTCCCACGCTGGGATGAGAAGCGCATACGCTAGTCTACTCCGGAGTATCGATGCCCTGTCTCGATAGTCCTACGACAAGGGACCTGTATAAGGATGTGCTTATGGATTACCCAGCCCCCATGAGTGTGAGCGCCATCACAACGCTGGTAATCAAGCAAAGATCCTAAGGGTTCCACTAATGCGTATAGGTGATATAATAAAAGAAACACATGTACACATTAATGCAGAGACAAACCAAGTAGCATACTGCCATTTCGAGCAAGATTGTCTATACAACTGCGAATATCCCAAGCTTCCATCAAGTAATATACATACTAGTATGATACAGTAATGGCCTCTAGGGCATATACACAAACAATCTCCCACTTGCACTAAGGCCATGTACTGGCGTATCGAAGACCTATCATCTTGATCAACCGCTCGAACTGAGTCTGGGGTAAGGCCTTCGTGAATGGATCTGCAGTGTTATCTTCTGAAGCAACCCTCCGAACCTCGATCTCCTGGCGATCCACGATCTCCTTGATCAGGTGATACCGCCTCAAGATATGTCTGGATTTCTGATAGGACCTGGGTTCCTTCTCTAAAGCTATAGCCCCGTTGTTGTCGCAATACAGAGGTATTGGATCAACAATGGACGGAACCACCTGAAGTTCTTTCAAGAACTTACTCATCCAGACAGCTTCTTTTGCGGCATCTGATGCAGCGATGTATTCCGCTTCCACAGTCGAGTCAGCAACGGTTTCCTGTTTGGAACTCTTCTAACACACCGCCCCTCCATTGAGGGTAAAGACAAAACCCGACATGGACTTGGAATCATCCTTGTCACTCTGGAAGCTGGAGTCAGCAAAGGCCTCAATCTGGAGTTCTTTTCCGCCATACACCAAGAACATCTCCTTAGTCCTTCTCAGGTACTTGAGAATGTTCTTTACCGCTATCCAATGTTTCTTCCCAGGGTTTGACTGATACCTTGTCACGACCCGAAAGTACGGAACGTGACCGGCACTTAGATTACGAAACGTCTAGAGGCGCAACGTAACCTAAGTAAACCGAAGCCCAGAAATCTAAACCATAAAAGAAGAAGAAGAAGAAGAAGACATGTAGAATACAAGTTTAAAAGCAACATCAAATTTTTCCAAAAATTTCGGCAGAGTCTCCTCTGTAAAAACTGGCCCCCAAACGGGCTACAACAGGTATAATATGCATAAACAATAAAAAGCATCCCCAAACGGGAGCTAGCTCAACGCCAACAGGCGGAAACAACCACAACAAGCACAATAATATACAACGCCAAAGGGCGTGGCTCAAAACTCAAAAGAAAACAAATCCACCAAATCAGAATAATACATGCGCGACTCCAAGGTCGAAATAAAAGACTGGCCCAATAAACTTATCAATTAATACAAGTATGGTTGATGGAGCTTTCTAGATACAAATGAAATAATACAGATACAATGGTGATTCAGATACAAGTGAACCAACCTACCGTGCAAATCACCCGGAAGGAAATCATGTGCCAGCAATCTGCCAAGAAAACCTGTACATCGAACCTGTAATAAAATTTGGCACAACGGGGGTGAGTTGCCAACTCGTGAGTAGAAGACATCTACGAAAAGAAATCGAATGCACGACGCTATCCTAGGTCATAGTAATACACCACTAAGTCCCAATCACCTAGTAATAGCAGGGTAATATTACGTGTAAAAGCAAATACTCCGTGCTCGTGTCAGTGCCTCATATAGTACTATGTCATATGAATGGATATGCTTGCACCATGAATGTAAAATAACCAAATCCTGAAATCCAGATATGTCTGTATAAGAAATCTTTTAGCTGTTATCACAGTAAAATGTGTATAAGAATCTGAAATCTCAATAATGAAATCCATAGAAATCCGTGTCAAGCATCGACACAAACATGTAAATCTCAAGTCTCATAGTCTCAATATCTCGGGCTCCGTCAGTCCGGATCGGCCCATATCATCAAATCTCACGACAACGGTCGGTATCCTCCGGATATCCGCCACGCCAGACATCACCGGTAGGTAGCCTTCCCCTGCCAGGCTCATCGTCTACAACTCGATCTTCTTGCCCCGGGGTACCATACCGGGCCCACCATGTACCTGAGACGGTTCATCCACTCCTCGAATCGGGTCTCGAAATCCATCAGAAAACACGAAATCTCATGGTGGACGACACATACATCACGAGAAAACCGCATCTTATTTTTAAAAAGAGAGGAGGAGAGAGAGAGAAGTTTTTATATATATTCTTGCGGTTTTCCCCAAAAATCCAGAAATCTCACAGAAATCCAAATCTCAAAACCATGAGTAGTATATGATAAATGTCGGCATATGCTCATAATACTGTGCGATAACATGAAAATATGAATGCAGGAATGTCTAAGTAATGAATATCATGTCTATACTAACATCAGAGAGTAATCACAATATTATATCGGTTTAGTTGTTAACTGATTTTATCAATAAAAGATAATATGATCTAAAGTGTACGTGACATAGCAATTAGCGATGATGATGTGTGTGAGCCGGCAAATAAGTGTGCGTGGAATATGCGCATCATCGGTAATGGTGCTGGTGTCCTAACAGGTAAGGTTTATACTTTTTATAGAAACATATGTATGAACATGCAACATTATGATACAATGCGAAAGTAAAGACGAATGTATATTACCTACTCATTTAATATACTAATACTACTACCACTATATGACTCGAACCTAACCTAGTGTCCATCTAACCTCCTAAGGAAAACTAAACCTAAGAACTAGTCAATAGAAATAAGAGTCTACCTAAGGTCTGAATCAATATCCCTAATAGTCGGCGATCCAGCCTCAATAGCATCACATACGTAGTACGGCTTCCTCGAATCAAGAGTGCGGATCAATCATCATATCCATGCCTCGTACGGTAAAATCCATCGCACGGCATCCTAATATCGGGGTACGGGTCAAGTATCTCCTAGGTGCCTCATCATTCGTATAATGTCATCATCAACACATCTCATGATCAAGGTGCTAAACTGTAATCCCATACATCAATCATATATCATTGCCATCGTAATATGCATCATTAGTTTATCCTCAGAAATATTATTTCACATGTTTCATATTGTGATTAAGTCATACTGAAATCATGTCGTCATCAAGTCACACCTATATGATATCGGCATCAGGTCACACCTATATAATATCGGCATCAGGTCACACCTATATAATGTCGTAATCAGGTTGTACATATATCATATCGTGATCAGTCACAAGTTGCATTCCGAGTACTATTTTAGAGTCCCATGTATCTCAATATCATCACTACCCATTATAATTTATATATACCTGTTCATCATCTCATTCTCTAATGATCCGCTAACACTTAATACGATTGTATAGTCAAGAATCACGGCATCAAGCCCAGTTATACTGTTTCATCATACCTCAGATATCATATCGCATCAATGAATCCCATGTACGTGTTGTATATATATATATATATACCTATACCTATACCTAGTTCTATATATATATACACATGCACGTATACACCATGACGTGTTCCAGTGTGTGCGTGTGTGTTTCTATCTGAAACCTACGAACCTCCTCCAAGGTATTCATCCTCTGGTATGCTTTTCCTAAATCGGTCTAGTCCAGCCTAGGGTCATTACTAGGGTCCTACTCATTAAGAATCTAGGGTCACATCTGGTTTCCTAATGTCAATAAGTACTATTCCTATTCTATGTTGCGGGGGTGCTAAACGCCATCCACCCGACTTCCCCCGTAGATATATATCTACTCACCTGGTCCATGTCTGCCGACGACGGTGTCGCGATCCTCCTCTTCATCGCCCGTAGTCCACTTGAAGGGTACCTAAACGCAAACATATAAATAACATCTTAAACCGAATCACATACAAAAGTTAAACGATACAAGGAACAAGCATAGGTTAAAACCTATGTCCCGTCCACGCAAAAGAACCAAATACCGCTCGATATCGGCGTACAAACTCCGATGGATCGAGATAAACATCAACAAACAACTTGTAGTTTTAAAACACATTACTTATACTATAAAACATGATTAAATCCATCGAAACCCTAAAATCTATCAAACCGTCCAATTTCGTAAAACCCGAAAATGCCAGTTTACCGTTTTTCATCAAAATTTGACATTTAAATGAAACCAATGGTCATAAAACTCATTAAATAGCATAACTAGACTATACAAACTATTACTATATTTTTATTACACAAATTTATATAGATTTGAAATTTCTAGTTTGCACCCTTTAACGATTTTCAACATTTTTCAAGCAAAACACAATAATTCCACCACAAAACATGATTTTGCATAAATTAGTGACTTAAACCACAATTCATGATGATAATGATATAATGAAACCATACTTGTATTTTTAATCTCATTTATTTAGGAATTTCTAAAATCTAGTTTACAAAAATAACAATTTTTATCACAATTTATCAATTATCCATAGAAACTAGCAATCAATTTACGTTTTCCATTCCACCAACAAGTTAAAACTCTTATTAAGACCAAAATATAGTATTACAAATATTAATTGAGATTTATTTCACCAATAATTAGGTTTTATAGAAACCTAGTTAGCAAAAATTCCTAATTTAAACAAATTTTCAATGAAAAATTTACAATTCAACAACCATGCAATATTTTCCAATTCTAAAAGTGTTAAACTAAATATTATAACCCTAAATAATTAAAAAAAATCATAACTTGAATTTACAAACCCTAACTTGAATTTTTAAAAAAAACATAGAATTAATTCATTAAATCTAATTAAGCTTAATTGAACATCTAATAACAATAAATCAAAAGAAAGAAATTATACCTCCAAAAATATGAAATCCAAACAAGAAATGAGCCTCCAAAATGTATGCTATCCCACTCCAAAATCCATGTAAATATGAGCAAGAATAGAAGGGTAGAAAAATATATAGGATTTTGTGGAATTTTAATTGAATTTTTGATGTATTTTTGAATAAAAATGTGGTGGAAAATGGGGGGGGGGCAGCCATGGTGATGGGGAGGCCGGCCACAATAAGGGGAAGAGGGAGAAACACATGAGAAATGGTGTAGAAACTTCTCCAAAATGTCACCATCTTAATGTCTTTTCATGCTTTATTCATTTTCTTTTAATTTTTTTCTAAAATAACTCAAGAAAGATCTAGAAACAATGAAAAATTTGCAAATAAATTTTGCATGATACACACTAAATTCTAATATACCATGGTTCATTTTTACAAATTAAAACCATTTAAATTTGTAATTTACACTAATTTAGTGTAAAAATAAAGCTTATGTTAATATTTAAAATAATTAATTTAGGAAAAATATTTTATTAAACTAAAAATTTATAAGTTGCTAAATAAACACCATTTACTAGTAATTTCATAATTAAAATAGATATTTTTAAAATTATAATGAAAAACAATCCCGGTTTGGTTTTACGAAAATTACATTTTACTTTACCGAAAATCCTAAAATTCACTTAAACACTTTTATTCATTTAATTATTTATTTAATTACTTTTAAAACGTTACATACCTGCTTACCACACTCAGTGCATAAGCCACATCTGGTCTGGTACACAACATCGCATACATTATAGAGCCTACCGCAGAAGCGTAGGGTATAATAGACATGCGATCCCTCTCCAGATCAGTCATGGGAGACATCTTTTTGGAGAGGGTGATCCCGTGACAAGCCGGTAGATTACCGCGCTTGGAATCTTCCATACTGAACATTTTCAGTATGGTGTCGATGTACCTGGACTGTGAGAGTCCTAAAATCCTCTTGGATCTGTCACGGTAGATCCGGATCCCCAGAATGTATGAGGCATCACCCAGGTCTTTCAGGGAGAACCTGTGTGACAAAACCCTTTGACAGATTGTAGCATAGGAATGTCATTTCCTATTAAGAGAATGTCATCCACGTATAAAACGAGGAATACTACAGTTCTCGCTACAAATCTACAATAGATGCATGGTTCATCTGGATTTTTGATAAAGCCAAATTCCTTGACCGTCTCATCAAAACAGATGTTCCAACTCCGCGATGCCTGCTTTAGTCCATAAATGGACTTAAGCAACTTGCACACTTTTCCGTTGCTCCCACTCTGAATGAAACCCTCTGGCTGGTCCATATAGACACACTCCTCTAAATTTCCATTTAGAAAAGCGGTCATTACGTCCATCTGCCAGATCTCATAATCATGGAAAGCAGCAATGGCAAGAAGGATCCGAATGGATTTCAGCATAGCTACTGGAGAAAAGGTTTCGTCATAGTCCAAACCAGGTCGCTGACGAAAACCCTTTGCAACCAGTCTAGCTTTATAGGTCTCAACATGTCCATCTACACCAATCTTCCTTTTGAAGATCCACTTGCATCCTACGGGTTTTACCCCGTCTGGAGCAATGTCCAACGT
Source organism: Agapanthus africanus (assembly GCA_030015575.1). NCBI lineage: Eukaryota > Viridiplantae > Streptophyta > Magnoliopsida > Asparagales > Amaryllidaceae > Agapanthus > Agapanthus africanus. Next base: position 538,184,719 of record CM057339.1, read on the forward strand.
CCAAACTTTGTTGGTGTACATGGACTCCATTCGGTCCACATTGCATCCAGCCATTTTACCGAGTCAACGCTCTGAATGGCTTGCTGGAAGCTAGTAGGCTCATCACAATCTATGATGCAATCCTCTCTATCCCCGTCTATGAGAAAACCGTAGTATCTTTCGGGCGGATGAGATTGCTTACTACTCCTGCGGAGTGGCGTGGGAATGTCCTGATCTTTCGAACCATCTGGTTCTACTAAGCTTTTAGTAATAGCTTGGGGTTCTGGAATTTCTTCCAGTTCTATTGCGCTCCCACTTATTTCCTTTTCAAAGAACTGGTGTTCTAGAAAGTGGGCATGACGAAAAACAAAAACCTTTTGTTCCTCTTCGCAATAGAAGAAATATCCCTTGGAGTTCTTTGGATATCCCACAAACTTGCACTGTACTGAGCGTGCCTCGAGCTTGTCCGCATGCTGCTTTTTGACAAAAGCTGGACATCCCCATGTCTTAATGTGATTATGATAGTGTCTCTTCCCACACCACATCTGATATGGTGTAGTAGGCACAGTCTTAGTTGGAACTCGGTTCAAATGGTATGCAGCTGATTCTAGCGCATATCCCCAGAACGATCGCGGCAACTCAGCGTTACTCATCATGGACCGTACCATATCCAATAGGGTTCAGTTCCGTCTCTCCGATACACCATTATGTTGCGGAGTGTATGGAGGAGTAAGCTGAGAGAGAATTCCATTCTCTTTTAAGTAACCTAGGAACTCGGCACTCAAGTATTCACCACCTCGATCAGATCTCAGTGCCTTAATACTTTTGCCTGTTTGTTTTTCTACTTCATTCTTGTATTCCTAGAATTTTTCAAAAGCCTCGGATTTATGTTTCATTAAGAAGACATATCCGTACCTTGAAAACTCATCCGTAAAAGTAATGAAGTAAGAATAACCGCTTCGTGCATGCGTAGACATTGGACCGCACACGTCGCTGTGTACGAGTTCCAAGAGCTCGCTCGCTCTTACTCCATGTCCAGTGAACGGAGTCTTTGTCATCTTTCCTTTGAGACATGATTGACAAGTTGCATATGATTGATATTCGAACGGATCCAAATATCCTTCTGTATGTAACTTCGTCAACCTTCTCTCATTAATGTGACCGAGTCTACAATGCCATAAGAAAGTTTTATTGATTTCTGGAGACTTTCTTTTGTGTTTATTCTGGACATTGAAAATCTGTGGTTGGTTTAATACGTATATACCGTTGTTTAATGTACCTGACCCAATCAAAACTTGATTAAGGTGAATGTTCACTACATTACTTACAAATGCAAATTCATAACCTTCTTTAGACAATAAAGATACATAAATGATATTACAGGTTGCATTTGGTACAAAATAACAACTACGCAAAACCAAAAAGTGTCCATCTGACAATCCCAGGTGATAGTCCCCCACGGTCTCGGCATCCATGCTAGCTCCGTTTGCAACTCTGAGGGTCATATCACCTGCCTTCAAAACTCTACGCTTTCTCAACGCCTGCAAAGAATTACAGATATGAGATCCTGATCCGGTATCCAATATCCAGAAAGTAGAGTTTATTGATAGATAGTTTTCAATAACATACACACCTGAAGCTGAAGCCGCAACTCGCTTCAGATCCTGGGTTCTGGCCTTCCAAGCCTTGCAATCCTGTTTCCAGTGTCCACTTTTGTGACAGTAGAAGCATTCTTCCTTTCCCACCAGCTTTCCCGCTACCTTTGTTGCCTTTTACTTTCCCTTCGTATCCACTTTACTGACACCGCCCCTTGGTTTGGCGGGGGCTTTCCTCTTCTTTCCCTTGGCTTTCGCCCTGGACCTAGAAGAGGAAGATCCTCCTACAAACAAAGTGGATGTCTCCCTACCTTTCTGTAGGGTGCCTTCAGCATTCCTCAACATGTTCAGAAGTTCGGAAAGTTCAACCTCCTTTCTTTGCATGTTGATGTTTAGGACAAACTGGGCGTAAGTGGAAGGAAGGGACTGGAGAATCAAATCAGTGTAGAGTTCATTCTCCAACATGGTCCCAAGGTCCGTGAGCTCCTCTATGTAGCCAATCATCTTAAGCACGTGTTCCGCTACCGATGATCTGACGGCCAATCTTGCCGAAAATAGCTTCTTCGACACTTCGTATCTGGCGATACGAGACTGCTCTCCATACAGTTCTTTTGTATGAAGAAATATGGACTCTAGGTCCATATTCTCGTGCCTCCTCTGATGTTCGTTGTCCATCGAGCCAAGCACGAGGCATCTGGCCTTCGCACAATCAATCTCCCATGTCTTACGGATTTCTACATCCGTGACGGTGGAGGTAGGACCTGGGACGGGGGGAGCTTTGGTGGTAAGGACATACCCCAACTTGTCGTAAGTGATTGCCATCTTGACATTCCTGAGCCAATCTTTGTAGTTTGGCCCTGTCAGTATGTTTTTATCTAGTAATAACTTAAGTCCGGTCATGTTGAATGGTCGCTGCAATTAGGAGAGAGAAAAGAAACACTTTAGCATGATGCTCTTGCAAGTTTAGAGTGGTTTTTAGTGTGTCTAAACAGGATGGCTCCCACTGTCTCTCAAATCCCCCCTCAAACCATAAAGGAAGAATTAGTCGGGATCAAACTCACCGTACAATACTTGCTTAACTGTTCAGCCTGGCTAGTGTTGGTACTTCGAGGGAGGTTTTCCAACGCTTTCGCGAAGTTCCTTAATTAAGTAACCTCTTTTCCCTATGGGCGTAGCCCCGCTAACACCTTTCTAGACACCTACTAGGTTTATAGCATTGATCGTTAAGTAAGAGATTTCCCGAGGAGTAGCAACAACTCACAGTAGGATCGGGATCCAAATATCATCGCGTGATAAAACAGAAGGAATCCTACCAGAATCATCACACTCCAAAAGATATGCAGCGCTAGCAAGTTTCAGTACTTATGAAACTCCCGATGTGGATTTTTGCCCCATGCTCTTATGACCTTGACTTTGGCCAAAATATCATAAGTCAAATGTCAATTTCTACCCGTCATTCTCCTGGTTAATTTGGACCCACCCGTACCTACCCTTGACTTTGGCCAAAATGGCAGCACGACTGTCCCAAACCAACGCATCTACCTATGCTGCACATGAACATCACTATGCCTTGACTTTGGCCAACATACATAGCTTGAATACTTTTTGACCATTCATGTGGAATGACGGAGGGCTATGAATGGTTTTGGCGAAACCGTGAACGTAGTGAACTTGATATAATCGATGGAACGAGATAGCTTTTAAAAGGAGTGGTTCAAGCTCCGCATTTAAAAGTTTAGTTTTGAAAAGAACCGAGTGGTTTTCAAAGTGTTCCATTCGACTTTTACTTGGTTTATTTTCTTGCATTAAGTTTAATACGTCCCATCAATTAATCCTACCATTGCAGAAAACAACCAAAATATGGTGCACGCTTATGCCACCCGCATTCGCCATGGGGTCCCGTCATCACCCGTTAGGTTACTTAACTAACGACAGAGCGGGGGAAGGACTAGCGCGGATGCAAAACATAAGCAACACCGAAATAGTTATCATATATAAATATATAGCAATGATAGTCAATCCAGACACAGATGAACACTTTGGATATACTAGGAATCTGCGATTCGTTCGAGCCTGCAATGAAAACCGGATTTCACGGTCGCGATGAATAGCCAATACCCCACCCAAGACCCCTACGGGTGCGGCAAACTACCCGCTAAGTATCCGAAGCGAAGCAACCTCCCTCAACGACGTGAGTAAGCCACTCTGCACTTCGAGATACCCGGTAGTTTGTGCACCCTACCATGGGTCTATCCTAGGAGCAAAAACACTAAAAAGAAATTATACAATGACGGCTACAACCCCGACCCGGTTGTGCGGCCAAATAAATAATATTACATCAATTTACATATTACATGAATGAAAGAAAAAAGAAACTCTCATCTCACATCCACCCCGGCTATTCATCCGGGACAATCCACCGAGTTCATATACACAAACCAATAAGCATTACAGATCACAGATATGTATAACCCCCACTAATCGACGTATAGCGATTAGCAGACGTTAAATACATATAAACATCACAGATATAACCCAATAGTCAAAGTATAGTGAAGTTCGATCAAAAATACGGATTTATAGCCACCCAAATACAAATTTTTATTCTGGAAAATCTGGGCAGAAATAAAATATCTTAAAAATCCCAAAACCAAGAAATAAGAACACTGCAAGAGAAACAAGCAGCGGCCGAGTCAACTCGGCCGCGGATCCGCGGCAGAAGCTTGCTTATGCCGCGGAATCGCGGTCGGTTGGTCGGTTCGCTGGTTCGTTTTTCTTGTGTGTACTGTAAAAACCCTGAGCCGATTTTTAAGGTGTGATTTATTATTTTAAAAGCAGATTTAAAAATCGACAGAAACTAGGTTTTTGAAATTTTAGTTTTGCGATTTTTACCGATCGAACTTCTATACAATTTACTAACTAGTTAGTTTATGTTTAGTTAGGCTCTGATACCACTGTAAGTCCACGTTGCCCACCCCGGTGCTTCCGGGGAGGCGGAAAACGGTATAAAAACGGATTTTTATCGAACTAGGCAACATGGACTAACTAAAGGAGGATCTTTGCTAAATAAAAACTAACTACAAGCTAACTAGTATTAGCTACATGGGAGAATGGTTATACCTAGGGCTTTATGTCTTTCTCTCCTTCCTCCTTGGAGTGGAAGAAAGAGATCACCTTGTCGCTTTTTCTAGTCGAAGAAGGATCCACCGGAGAGCCTCAACCTTTGGCTTCAACTTCAAGCTAGAAGTAACTAAGATGCTAGAAGTGCTAATCCTAGAACCTTAGATGAGAGTAGAGATTACTTTAGATAGGTTTATATCAAGCTCAAGTGTTTCTCAACACAAGAGAGGGGAGAGCTTGAGAGAGAGGAAGAGGAAGAGAGAGAATCTATATGATAGAATGAGAGAAAAAATGAATCATTCTCTCTAATATGTGTGAATTATGTAAATAGATAATTAGCAAGATAATTGTCATGGTTTAAACTGTAGGGTTCCTAGGCACCCCAAGGAGGTCTCACAAGGCATCAACCATGCCAATTTTAAAAAAATACGGTGCCGAGAAACCCTAGACTAGATCGTTGGCTAGATGTTTAGGCGATAAAATGAAACTAGTTTATAACTAAACTAAAAGAACGGATATAGAACCTTTGTAGATCCGGTGCTCCACCTCCATAGCTCCATGATGATGTCTCCTCGCTGTCCAAAACGGATCCCGGGCTCTAGCGTCGGCTTCATCGGAGAAGAAGCGGGCTAGGTCATCGACGACGATGCCGAAGATGATCTACGTCGAGGCATCACTAGATCAAGCTCCAACTTCACCAAGTCAAGAAACTTGTGAAGAAAACACACTCTACTACTTGGAAAGAGGTAGAGGATTAAGAAACAGGAAGTGGGTAGACTTTAGAATTGGATTTCTCACTTGTTTTCATCAATCACCATTGATGAAGTAAGCTTCTTCATGGAAGAAGAAGATGAAGAAGAAGAAGAATATTATGATAAGTATTTGAGTTATCTTCAAAATAGAAAATAATTAGATACTTATCATAATCTCAACCATAGTTAGGTGTAGAGAATATACCATGGTTAGTGTGAATGGTTAGGGTTAGGCATGAAGACAAAATGGTCACTTAGTCGAAGCTTCAACTAGAATACAAATCAAGCCACCATTTTATTTTCTTTAATCTTTTGCCAAAATAAATAAATAAATAAATAAATAGATATGAAAAAGATAACCCTAACCATCACTTAACCATGGTTTAATCTAAACATACACACTAACAATCATGTATCATCAAACATGATACAAACTTGTGTACAAAAGTATATCACATATACAATGTGCACAAGTCAAGTGAGAAAATCCATTTAAAGTGAACCAATACTAGTTAATGCAAAGTAATATATCAAATATATAATTATACATTAAATCATTAAATCAACACTTGATTTAACGATCCGGTCATATCACATATAACCGACTAGTATCCTATGTATCGGCTTACCGAACCAACCCTTGATTCGATAACTAGGTTATATCGCATACAACCTTTCGATACATTCATCACGAGAATGGAATACGGTATCACATACACGTATTATTCTCGGTCCCGCACATATCTCATATGCGCTCCTATTTCGTTTCGCTTGAGCCAGGAAACCTCTGTGTAGGACTCTAAAGACTCGTCAATACGCCGGCAGTAGGTGATGATCATATCAAACACCCACAAGCCGCAAGCGGTCTGCTAAACGTAACGGCCACCCGGGTATTGAGCGATCAGAAGATCGACGAGCAAGCCCGCTCACACTCCAGTGAATCCAACCAGTAACACTACCGTACAGTCCGGTCTGATCGTCTGATATGTCGCATATCTCACCTAGGGTTGGTAAACGTCAGACCCCAATAGCTCGATAAGTCGTGTCGATATGAGGTCTATAACAATTTGAGAAACTACTGGTAACACTTACCAGTAAATCTCAGCAACTCTGGCCAGGGATTTCCTGTTATAGCCAATCGAACACATCGCAACATCAACCCCCTATACCGGGAGAGACGAATCCCCTCCTATCGCTCATTGCCTCCATGTGACTCGGGACTGTACCCAAAAACCACCGTTTTGCACGCCCTCTTGGACGTGGTAAGATGGAAATCAAAGCGCAGTGGGAACCACACAAGACTCTATGACGATCTCGGGTCAACAGACTACTCTGTACCAGTGTCACCAGAGAACTGCCATCTGACGTAAGGTATAATACCATCTGGAAGTTCTCGGCTAGTCCGTCCAGTGTACCCAGTCTCTACTGAGCACCCGTATATCATCTCTGATGTCAAACACCGATGGATATGGGATCATCCATCGCCCATCTGTATGGGTCGAGAAGGAACACGCTAGTCTACTCTGGTATATCGATGCCCCGTCTCGATACACCCACGACTAGGGACTTTGAAGGATGTACTTTTGGACTACCATGTCCCCACTAGTATGATCCGCATCATAGTCCAGGTAGTCAAGTACACATCCTAAGGGCTTTACCAACATGTAATAGAGAGACAATCTGTGTACACGTTAAGGTAAAGAGCAACCAGATAGCATACTATCATGTCGAGCAAGAAAGTCCTCCCTATATATGTCCCAGCATCCACTACAATATACATCCAATGTACAGTAATGGCCTCTAGGGCATACATATAACTAACAATCTCCCACTTGCACTAGGGCCATCTGTAGCAGTGGTTGTAGTATCTCATACTCAACCATCCCATAAAAGTCTCTCTCTGGGAATAGGCCTTCGTGAGTAGATCCGCCGTGTTGTCCTCTGAGTCTACTCTCCTAACCTCGATCCCTTAGAGATCAACCATATCCATGATCAAGTGATACTGCCTTAGAATATGTCTGGATCACTGATGGGACCTGCGTTCCTTAGCATAAGCCACAACTCCATTGTCACACAATGGGAGGAACATAGTTCATATCATGAACCAATATACACCCAAACAGCCTCTTTGGTAGCATCTTAAGTAGCGATGTATCCTGCCTTTATTGTCTAGTATGTCACGGTATGTAGCTTGGAACTCTTCAAACATACCATCGCTCTACTGAGGATTAAGACAATGCCTGTGACTGACACTCAGTCGTCTTTATCACCCTGGAACACTTCCAGTGATTCTCCCCAGAATCGTATGATATCATCTCACTACAACTAGTGAGAATCCTAACATCCATTTAAATCTATCTCATAGATCCAAAACTCAGGATTTAGGAGGTATCATTTTGATCCTACACGGAGAATCTTTGTGATAAACGGAGATTGATCGAGCGTAGCATAAGAAACTCCTTTCTTATCAAGAGTATGTCATCCACGTACTCTACGAGGATCACCACCATACTCCCTACTACCTTTGTGTTTATACAAGGTTCATCTACTATTTTGATGATGTCAAACTCTTTGACAAATCCATCAAAATAGATGTTCCAACTCCGCGATGCCTGCTTTAATCCTATAAAGCATCTTGCACACGTTTCCGCTGCTCCCACTGTCTACGAGGCCCTCTGGCTGTGTACTTATAGACACACTCTTCTAAAACATCATTTAGAAAAGCAGTCAAGACACCCAACCACCAGATATCGTAGTCATGGTATGTAGCCGTGACAAGTAGGATCTGGATGGACTTAAGCATAGCTACTTGAAAAGGTTTCATCATTATCCGCACCTGGTCAATGATGCAAACTTTTAACAAGTCTAGCTTTGAAAGTCTCAACTTTTCCATGTACACCAAGTAATCTTCTCAAGATATACTTGCTCCTGATGTGGATTTAACTCTTCAGATATAGCAACCAAAGTCCATACTTTGTTGGTGTATAAGGATTCCATCTCAGATCGATAAACATCCAGCCATTCTTACAGAGTCTCACTCCTGATGGCCAGCTCGAAGCTAGTTGGGTCATCATCTCATGATGCAGTCCTCGCTCCCACTGTCATAGAGAAACCGAAGTATCTCTCAGGTGGGTGAGGAACCCTACTAGATCGGCGGAGAGGCTGAGGTTCGTTGGTATCTACTGAATCCTTTGGTTGTATAGCTGGAACCTTTCCAGTTCTACATAACAGACCTTGCCTCGAGCTTGTCTGGATTTTGCTTTTAGACATAGGCCGGTCAACCCCAAATCTTAACTAGCTTAAGACATGGGCTCTTCCCTTTCCATATCTCATATGAAATGGTAGGCAACTGATTTGATTGGAACCCTATTCAATAGGTATGCAGCTTCTCAAGTGCATAACTCCCAAAAGGAAATAGGTAACTCAGTAGTACTCATCATAGAGCACACCATATCAAACAGGGTGTATCTGCTCCGCCCCGATATACCATCGTGCTATGGTGTATTCAGAGGAGTAATGATGAGAGAGAATCTCATTCTCCTTTAGAAAAGTCCAAGAATTCCGTGCTTAAGTATTCTCCTCCTTGATCTCATCAAAGGACATAATACTTTTACCCGTATTTTGGTTCTCTACTTCTCGCTTATATTCTATGAATATCTCAAAAGGTTTGGACTCATGTTTCAACAGGAACATATGACTGAATCTTGAGAGATTATCAGAGAATGTAATGAAGTACAAAGAACCAGTCCTGGCATGTGTAGACAGGAGACCTTACATACATCGTCATGTATCAGTCCCAAGAGTTCACTAACTCTTTCTCTGTTTCTAATAAACAGAGCTATGGTCATCTTATCTTTGTGACATGACTGGCAAGTTTCATAAGATGTAAATTCAAACTGATTTAAATATGCATCTTAATACAACTTTAGCCAGTCGGGTCGCATTGATATGACCTAGTCTACAATGCCTCAAGAAGGATTCGTTCATTTCTGAACTCTTCCTCTTGTGTGTGTTCCATATACTAAGAACTGTAGTTTGATTTAGAACATTAATGCTTTTAGATAACGTGCCTGAACCGATCAACTTTTGATATAAGAAATGTTCAAAACATTATCCAACAATACAAAATTATATCATTTCTTTACTAATAAAGAGACTCATATGATTTTGTATATCAGGTTCGGTATCTAAGAACATTCGTTCAGAATCAATGTATTGGTAATACAGGGTGACAGTGACCGACAGACTTCGCTGCAACACTTGCCCCGTTTTCTGCCTCATGAAACTTTTCACCCGTTCTCAGTTTTTCTACCTTTTTGTAGCCCTATGTAACATATTACATATCTGAGATCCTGATCCGGTATCATATACCATGGATGCGGAGGATACTGAGAAACAGTTCTGTATAATGAACACACCCGAAGATGATGCATCAGCATGCACTCTCTTCGTTTGGGCGGCACGAGAAATCTGGTATTCCCCAATCTCCTGCTCTGTCTTATAACAATTATAAGTTGGAGCGGGACCAATATTCCCCAGCTCAGTATAACAAGCGGGTTCGGTCAATTATCCGTATTATTAGCTTGATTAAGGCGTGACATGGTCGCTACCAGGAGAGAGAGAGAAGAAAACACTCAGCGTGCGCTCTTGCAAGAATAGATTGGTTTTTATTTTATCTAATCAGGATGGCTCCCACTGCTTTTTATCAAATCTTCCTTCAAACCCTAAAAGGAAATACTAGCCGGGATTAATTACACACTATAAGTTCGCCAATCTTTCAGCCAGGCCAGTGTCGGTACTTTGAGGGAGGTCCCCCGTGCTTTCGCACGAACCTAATTAATGTAAACCTCGTTTTCCCGGAGGCGTAACCCCGTTGACACCTTTCTAGACACCTACTTGATCGGCTAATTGTAATGTATAAAACTCTCCCAGGAGTAACAATTACTCGCAGCGGGTATCGGGATCCAACTATCTCATAGAAGGTATGCAATTTCATTGCAAATTTCAACACTTGAAATTCCCGATAATATTTTGCCCCTAGCAGCTATATGACCTTAACATAGTCAACAAATCATAAGTGCTAGTCAAGTTCAACCCGTCATTTCCCGATTGAATTAAACCCACCCGCACGACCCTTAACATAGTCAACAAAGTCGCACGACTACCCTAATCCAATCACATCATATGCTTATGCAGATAAGCACTAATTAGCTACCGCACACTACGCCTTAACATAGTCAACAAACGTAGCACGAATACTAACTAGGACTTATCTGAAATGACGGAGGGCTACGACAGGTTTTTCTGAAAACCTATTGCGTAATGAACTTGATATCGTTGTAGAATCAAATGATTTTGAAATGGAGTGCTGTTGAGGCTTTTCTAGTTTTGCTAAAGGAGTCACTCCCGGTGAATGGATCGTCGGTCCTTTCCTCGTCGAATGAGGTGCGGGATATATCATATATATCACTGTGCAAAGCAAAAACTCTTAAAAGCAATCAAAAGACAAACCGAGTGTGTAGCATCTGCCAGTTATTGCTAAAGGAGTCACTCCCGGTGAAGGGATCTCGGTCCTTTCCTTATCGAATAAAGTGCAGGATATATCATATATACCGCTGTGCAAAGAAAAAACTGTAACTACCTGTTTTATTTTGAAATTCGATTCTACAACATCTTAGGTTTCTTTTATTTCATTAATCTCATTAATGAAGTCCCATCATTTAAATACCTAAACATCACAGATAAATACGACGTACGCTTTTGCCATCCGCATTCGCCTCGATGTCCCCTCGTGCACCGTTGGGTTAGGTAACTAACGGCAGAGCGGGGCAGGGCTAGCGCGGGTGTAAAACATAAGTAACGTCTATATAATATATCATATATACTATATACTGTATCTATCACAGAACATCACATGATCACATCACAGATATCGCAGCAGAAGAAACATATGAAATATTGGATATACTAGGACGTCCGTGTTTTCAATACGAGCCAGTATAAAACACGGATTCCACGGTCGCGATGAATAGCCAAACCCACACCCCTAGACCCCTACGAGAGCGGCAAACAACCCTACCAATTCTAGAGTTAGGAGACCCGGACTCGACTCCTCGAGTTAGTCTCCCATTGGACTCCAGAACCCGGTTACTTGTGCCCTCCTCCTTGGGTCTAACCTAGTGCGGAAAAGTAAATAATATACATCAACGGTGACAACTTCCGCTACCTGGAAGTGCCCCAATAAAAGAATATTACATACAAGTTTTTACATGAATGAAAATGAAAAACACTCATCTCACATAAAAAAAAACCCGGCTATTCAAACACGACGATCCAATATAACATATCCAGCAACACATAACATCACATGTCATCAACGTATGTAAACATGCATATCCCAATTGTCGTTGACATATAGCAACGAAACCGGCGATATCACATATTACACTTACGGTCACAGAAAAGAAAGTGTAAAACTACAACAGTTGGAATCCGCAACCACCTCAGACATCGCATGCCTGACCAAATGAATTACTTAGACATCGCATGCCTAACAATTATAAACCCCGCATTTTAGTCTCAAAATCGAAAACACTTTTCAATATCAAGTCGGGCAATTCAACAAGATTCCCGACATCCTGATCGAATGCTCGTCGCAAACTTCAGTACACGGCCGCACCCCCGATACCGTCGACGAAGTGCACCAAGGCGGAACACCGCTGCCGCGAGCACCCGAACGGATGCTTTCGGCGACGGGGTTCTCCTACAGTCACTTGGTCGGGGCTATGGGGTGAGGCTGTCTATTAAGTTTACCCGGCAAGTATCCGCGTACGCTACGTGATTGCGACGGACTTTTGATCACATCAAAATTACGTAGCAACCTATCAAGTGAGACTAAACTTCTATGTTTATAGCATTCATTCAGTTATCTCATAACTTATTGTGAATTCTAATTATTGTATCCCATTCCGGATAAATAGAAAATGTCAAACATTCCGATCGAACAATCGAACACCTAAGTTTTCCCGATACAGATCAACACATGAAACAAGTCTAAAAACACTCAGTACCAACGGTCCAGCCGTAGAAGGGTCAAGCCAACGCCTCACATGTGGCACGCCGTACTGCCCCAAACCCGAAGGTTCAAAGGGCAGTTCAAGACGGTCACATAATCGAGTTAAGGTTTGTTGTCTTCTAGAGGGTCCATCGCTTTACTTGCACTACTTAGAACGTCGTTAAACTACGGAAAAATCTAACACTTGGAAATTTCCCGACAGGGGAAAAATTGGGTATTTATATCCGGTCGAACTTTTTAACATATTCTAAAATTTATCTGGAAAACACATAGACACAGTTTGATAATCCGATCGAATATACGAAGTCCCAACACTACCCCAGAAAACTCAACTGTTGAGTAAATATTAAAAATTTCCAGAAGACTCAGCACTACAAGAAAAGAATTACTGTGCAAGCCACGTGGTGTAACTCAACAAAGTGGCCGCGGAACCGCCGCGAAGCCCATGGTGGGGGCCGCGGTTCCGCGCCTCTAGAGTCGATTTAGCATCACGTGCATCACAGTAACTCATACAATTCCCTGCTGAATTTTTTGGCAATTTTTAATCTGGAAAAAGCCCAGTTTTTAGAAAAAGTCCAGAGAGCACTTTGATGTTAGGGTTTCGGTCGATCGGGTTTCAAACTTCGTCTACGTTTCGCCTAAGGCTCTAGCTAGGCTCTGATACCACTGTAGGGTTCCTAGGCACCCCAAGGAGGTCTCACAAGGCATCAACCATGCCAATTTAAAAAAAATACGGTGCCGAGAAACCCTAGACTAGATCGTTGGCTAGATATTTAGGCGATAAAATGAAACTAGTTTACAACTAAACTAAAAGAACGGATATACAACCTTTGTAGATCCGGTGCTCCACCTCCATAGCTCCATAATGATGTCTCCTCGCTATCCAAAACGGATCCCGGGCTCTAGCGTCGGCTTCATCGGAGAAGAAGCGGGCTAGGTCATCGACGACGATGCCGAAGATGATCTACGTCGAGGCATCACTAGATCAAGCTCCAACTTCACCAAGTCAAGAAACTTGTGAAGAAAACACACTCTACTACTTGGCAAGAGGTAGAGGATGAAGAAATAGGAAGTTGGTAGACTTTAGAATTGGATTTCTCACTTGTTTTCATCAATCACCATTGATGAAGTAAGCTTCTTCATAGAAGAAGAAGATGAAGAAGAAGAAGAATATTATGATAAGTATTTGAGTTATCTTCAAAATAGAAAATAATTAGATACTTATCATAATCTCAACCATAGTTAGGTGTAGAGAATATACCATGGTTAGTGTGAATGGTTAGGGTTAGGCATGAAGACAAAATGGTCACTTAGTCAAAGCTTCATGAAGCTTCAACTAGAATACAAATCAAGCCACCATTTTATTTTCTTTAATCTTTTGCCAAAATAAATAAATAAATAAATAAATAGACAAGAAAAAGAAAACCCTAACCATCACTTAACCATGGTTTAATCTAAACATACACACTAACAATCATGTATCATCAAACATGATACAAACTTGTGTACAAAAGTATATCACATATACAATGTGCACAAGTCAAGTGAGAAAATCCATTTAAAGTGAACCAATACTAGTTAATGCAAAGTAATATATCAAATATATAATTATACATTAAATCATTAAATCAACACTTGATTTAACGATCCGGTCATATCACATATAACCGACTAGTATCCTATGTATCGGCTTACCGAACCAACCCTTGATTCGATAACTAGGTTATATCGCATACAACCTTTCGATACATTCATCGCGAGAATGGAATACGGTATCACATACACGTATTATTCTCGGTCCCGCACATATCTCATATGCGCTCCTATTTCGTTTCGCTTGAGCCAGGAAACCTCTGTGTAGGACTCTAAAGACTCGTCAATACGCCGGCAGCAGGTGATGATCATATCAAACACCCACAAGCCGCAAGCGGTCTGCTAAACGTAACGGCCACCCGGGTATTGAGCGATCAGAAGATCGACGAGCAAGCCCGCTCACACTCCAGAGAATCCAACCAGTAACACTACCGTACAGTCCGGTCTGATCGTCTGATATGTCGCATATCTCACCTAGGGGTGGTAAACGTCAGACCCCAATAGCTCGATAAGTCGTGTCGATATGAGGTCTATAACAATTCGATAAACTACTGGTAACACTTACCAGTAAATCTCAGCAACCCTGGCCAGGGATTTCCTGTTATAGCCAATCGAACACAGCGCAACATCAACCCCCTATACCGGGAGAGACGAATCTACTCCTATCGCTCATTGCCTCCATGTGACTCGGGACTATACCCAAAAACCACCGTTTTGCATGCCCTCTTGGACGTGGTAAGATGGAAATCAAAGCACAGTGGGAACCACACAAGACTCCATGACGATCTCGGATCAACAGACTACTCTGTACCAGTGTCACCAGAGAACTGCCATCTCACGTAAGGTATAATACCATCTGGGAGTTCTCGGCGAGTCCGTCCAGTGTACCCAGTCTCTACTGAGCACCCGTATATCATCTCTGATGTCAAACACCGATGGATATGGGATCATCCATCGCCCATCTGTATGGGTCGAGAAGGTACACGCTAGTCTACTCTGGTATATCGATGCCCCGTCTCGATACACCCACGACTAGGGACTTTGAAGGATGTACTTATGGACTACCATGTCCCCACTAGTATAATCCGCATCATAGTCCAGGTAGTCAAGTACACATCCTAAGGGCTTTACCAATATGTAATAGAGAGACAATCTGTGTACACGTTAAGGTAAAGAGCAACCAGATAGCATACTATCATGTCGAGCAAGAAAGTCCTCCCTATATAAGTCCCAGCATCCACTACAATATATATCCAATGTACAGTAATGGCCTCTAGGGCATACATATAACTAACATAATCAAGACATGACCATTATCATTTCACATTAAATTCAAATTGCAAGGATCAAAGAGCATCTTTTATATGGAATGATGGTGGTCAACATGTCAACCTAAGTCAACAAGTCAAGATAGTCAAATGGTCAACAACCCTAACCTGCACAATTATATTTAACTAATATCAATTAATCATAATACACACATAAGCATTAGGGTTAAGCAAATGACAATAGTCATCAACCCTAATCAAAGTCCTCTCCCTCTGTCTCAATCAACTGTGCATGCGCACCCGTATTCGTGATCCGAGGAACACGAATACAATGAGATAAAACCAATCCCAAATCATATACTTGGATCTGAATTAAATCAAAGCCCACTAGTATAAGCTGTCCGGACAGCAAACGTGCATAAGTGCGCGGATGTGAACGAACCCTGTCGCAAAACCATGCGACCTCTACTCATTTTGCCTAAAGACAAATAACTCTCTGTGTGGGACTCTAAAGACTTGACACTACGCTGGTAGTGGGTTTAACCACAGACCGCAAGCGGCACTAGCTGTACGTAACTGTCCCCAGGTAGATGCCGATAAGAAGACTGACGAGGTGACCCCATCTGAACTCCTACTGAGCCTGTATGTGACAGTCTCCGTACAGTCCGATCTGTTCGTCTGATACATCGCATGGCGGGCCTACGGGGCGGTAAACGTCAGTCCCCTAATAGCTGTACAAGTCGTGTCGGAGTGTAGCCCAGAACACCCTGAGATAATTCTGGAAACCTACCAGTATACCTCGCTTGCCCTGGCCAGGGACTACTTATGTAATGGCTCTCCTAGACACAGCGCGATGTCAACCCCCAATACCGGGAGAGACGAATCCTGTCTAACCGTCACTGCCACCAAGTGCTTCGGGACTGCACCCAACTACTACTTGTTTGCACGACTCTTTTGAGCCGTGGTAGGGTAGTAATCAAAGTACAGTGGGAACACACTCGAGGCGAAGTGACAGTGTCAAGTCAGCGGACTAAGCTGTACTCATGTCACCTGGGAACTGATAACTGACGATAGGTATAATACCAACCAGCAGTTCCCAACAAGTCCTGTCCAGTGTACTCGTAACCTAACGAGCACCCGCATACTATCTCAAGTACGACGTACTGACGGCTGTGGGACAGACCGTCTCCCACGCTGGGATAAGAAGCGCATACGCTAGTCTACTCCGGAGTATCGATGCCCTGTCTCGATAGTCCTACGACTAGGGACCTGTATAAGGATGTGCTTATGGATTACCCAGCCCCCACGAGTGTGAGCGCCATCACAACGCTGGGAATCAAGCAAAGATCCTAAGGGCTTCACTAATGCGTATAGGTGATATAATAAAAGAAACACATGTACACATTAAAGCAGAGACAAACCAAGTAGCATACTACCATTTCGAGCAAGATTGTCTATACAACTGCGAATATCCCAAGCTTCCATCAAGCAATATACATACTAGTATGATACAGTAATGGCCTCTAGGGCATATACACTAACAAAGGTCTCGTCATAGTCCAAATCAGGTCTTTGACGAAAACCCTTTGCTACAAGTCTAGCTTTATAGGTTTCAACCTGCCCATCTACACCAATCTTCTTTCTGAAGATCCATTTGCAGCCTACGGGTTTTACCCCTTCTGGAGCAAAGTCCAAAGTCCAAACTTTGTTGGTGTACATGGACTCCATCTCGGTCCGCATTGCATCCAGCCATTTTACCGAGTCACCGCTCTGAATGGCTTGCTGGAAACTAGTAGGCTCACCATAATCAATAGTGCAATCCTCTCTATCCCCATCTATGAGAAAACCCTAGTATCTCTCGGGCGGATGAGACTGTCTACTACTCTTGCGGAGTGGTGCTAGGATGTCCGGTTCTCCTGAACCTTCTGGTTCCACTAAGGTTTCAGTAATAGCTTGTGGTTCTGGAATTTCTTCCAGTTCTATTGCGCTCCCACTTATCTGATTTTCCAAAAATTCAGTTTCCAAGAAGCGGGCATGACGAGAAACAAAAATCTTTTGTTCCTCTGCGTAATATAAAAGATACCCTTTGGAGTTCTTTGGGTATCCCACAAACTTACATTGTACTGAACATGGCTCGAGCTTGTCCGCATGTTACTTTTTAACAAAAGTTGGACACCCCCATGTCTTAAAGTGTTTAAGACAGGGTTTCTTCCCACTCCACATCTGATATGGTGTGGTAGGCACTGACTTAGTAGGAACTTGGTTCAAAAGATATGTAGCTGTTTCTAGTGCATAACTCCAGAAGGATCGTGGCAACTCAGCCTTACTCATCATGGAACGAACCATATCCAATAGGGTTCGATTCTTCCTTTCCGATACGCCGTTGTGTTGTGGTGTGTATGGAGGAGTAAGCTGAGAGAGAATTCCATTCTCTTTTAAGTAGCCCAGAAACTCGGCACTCAAGTATTCACCAGCTCGATCAGATCTCAGTGTCTTGATACTTTTGCCTGTTTGTTTTTCAACTTCATTCTTGTATTCCCGAAATTTCTCAAAGGCCTCGGATTTGTGCTTCATCAAGAAGACATGCCCATACCTAGAGAAATCATCTGTGAAAGTAATGAAGTATGAATAACCACTTCGCGCATGTGTAGACATTGGACCACACACATCACTGTGTATGAGTCCCAAGAGCTCACTTGCTCTTTCTCCGTGTCCAGTGAACGGAGTCTTTATCATCTTTCCCATGAGACAAGATTCATAAGTGGCATAAGACTGGTACTCGAACGGATCCAAGTATCCTTCTTTATGTAACTTTGTCAACCGTGTCTCATTAATGTGACCCAGTCTACAATGCCATATGAAAGCCTGATTTAATTCCGGAGACTTTCTTTTAAGTGTGTTCTAGACACTGAAGATCTGAGCTTGATTCAATACGTATATCCCGTTTTGTAATGTACCTGACCCAATCAGAACTTGATTTAAGTGGATGTTGACTATATCGCTTACAAAAGTAAAATCATATCCTTCCTTAGAAAGTAAGGATACAGATATGATATTACAAGTTGCACCTGGTACATAAAAACAGCCACCCAGAATCAATATCTGCCAAGTTGTCAGTCCTAGATGATATTCCCCTACGGATTCAGCATACATGCTCATTCCGTTAGCAACCCTGAGAGTCATATCACCTTTCTTAATAACCCTATGGTTTCTCAAAGCCTGTAACGAATTACAGATATGAGATCCTGATCCGTTATCCAATACCCAGGAAGTAGGGTTAACTGACATACAGTTCTCTATTACAAACACAGCCGAAGCCGAAGACACAACATGCTTCGAATTCTAGCTACTGGCTTTGCAAGCCCTGCAATCCTTCTGCCAATGTCCATTCCTGTAACAATAGGAACATCCTTCTTTTACTACATCCAATCCCGAAACTTCTGCCCTTCCCTTTCTTTCTACTTCCCTGGTTTCCTTCAGGGTAGTAGGTAGAGACTGTTGAACTAAGTCAGTATCTGACCCGTTCTTCAACATGGTCTTCAGGTCCGTGAGCTCAAAAGAGATGGTCTCTGTAAGGACGTTGCCCCCTACAGATGACCCGATAGCCAACCTCGCTTGAAGCAATTCTTTCGAGGTCTCATATCTTGCGATACAAGATTGCTCTCCATATAAATCTTTGTTATGGAGGAAGATAGAGACTAAGTCCATCTTCTCGTGCTGCCTCTGGTATGTACCATCAACTGAGGCTAACACGAGGCACTTGGCTTTCGCACAGTTCTTTTCCGATGTCTCGCGGATATGAATATCCGTGACAGGGGAAACTGGACCTTAGACGGCAGGGGTTGGATCAGTCAAGAGGTGTCCCAGCTTGTCATGGGCAATGGACATCTGGACAGACCTTTGCCAGTCAAAACAGTCAGATTCAGTCATTTTATTATCTAGATGTAACCTATGTCTGGTCACTGGGTCGCTGCAATTAAGAGAGAGAGAAGAAAACACTTTAGCATGATGCTCTTGCAAGTTTAGATTGGTTTTTAATTTATCTAAACAGGATGGCTCCCACTGTCTCTCGAATCCCTTCTCAAACCATAATGGAAGAATTAGTCGGGATCAATCTCACCGTACAATACTTGCTTAACCGTTCAGCCAGGGTGGTGTCGGTACTTCGAGTGAGGTTTTCCAACGCTTTCGCGAAGTTTCTTAATTAAGTAACCTCTTTTCCCTGTGGGCGTAGCCCCGCTAACACCTTCCTAGACACCTACATGGTTTATAGCATTGATCGTTAAGTGAGAAAGTTCCGGAGGAGTAGCATATACTCACAGTAGGATCGGGATCCAAATATCATCGTGTGACAAAACTGAAGGAATCCTACCAGAATCATCACACTCCAAATGGTATGCAGCGCTAGCAAGTTTCAGTTCTTTTGAAACTCCCGATGTGGATTTTTGCCCCATGCTCTTATGACCTTGACTAAGGCCAAAAAATCATAAGTCACATGTCAAGTTCTACCCGTCGTTGTCCAGATTAATTTGAACCCGCCCGTATATACCCTTGACTATAGCCAACAAAGTAATACGACTGTCCCAAACCAACGCATCTATCTATGCAACATATGAATACCCACCAGCTACCAAACACTGTGCCTTGACTAAGGCCAACAAACACAGCTTGAATACTGTTGAATATTCATATGAAACGACGGAGGGCTACGAATGGTTTTGGCGAAACCGTGAACGTAGTGAACTTGATATAATCGATGGAACAAGATAGCTTTTAAAAGGAGTGGTTCAAGCTCCGCGTTTAAAAAGCTGGTTTTTGAAAAGAAGCAAGTGGTTTTAAAGTGTTCAACGACTTTTACTTGGTTTATTTTCTTGCATTAATTCCAATGCGTCCCATCATTTAATCCTACCATTGCAGAAAACAACGAAAATATGACGTATGCTTATGCCATCCGCATTCGCCACGGGGTCCCGTCATCACCCGTTAGGTTACTTAACTAACGACAGAGCGGGGGCTGGACTAGCGCGGATGCAAAACATAAGCAACGCCTAAATAGATATCATATAGATATATATAAACATTCGTCACATGCAATGATAGCCATTCCAGATCACAGATGAATACAATGGATATACTAGGAATCCGCAATTCGTACGAGCCTGTAACGAAAAACGGATTACACGGTCGCGATGAATAGCCAAAACCCCACCCTAGACCCCTACGGGTGCAGCAAACTACCCGCCAAGTACCCGAAGTGAAGCAACCTCCCTCAACACCGTGAGTAGGCCACTCGGCACTTCGAGATACCCGGTAGTTTGTGCACCCCACCTTGGGTCTATCCTAGGAGCAAAAATAGTAAAAAGAAATTATACAATGACGGCTACAACCCCGACCCGGTTGTGCGGCCAAACAAATAATATTACATCAATTTACATATTACAAGAATTGAAAGAATAAGAAAACTCTCATCTCACAACCCCCCGGCTATTCATCCGCGACAATCCAACGAATTCATATACGCAAACCATCAACATTACAGATCACAGATATGTATAACCCCCACTAATCGACGTATAGCGATTAGCAGACGTTCAATACATATATCACATCACAGATAATATCCATTAGCCAAAGTCTACGGAATATCGATCAAAATACGGATTTGTACCCACCCCAAAAAATCAATTTGTTCTCTGGAAAATCTGGGTAAAAATAGACTGTATTAAAAATCCCAAAAAAACACAGTAAGAACACTGCAGCAAAACGGAGTCACGGCCGAGTCAACTCGGCCGCTGATCCGCGACCAAACCCATGGTTTGGCCGCGTTTCCGCGGTGAGTTGGCCGAGTCAGCGGCTCAGTTTTGCTGTGTATTCTATAAAAACCCTGAGAAGATTTTTCATGTATGTCAAATAATTTTTTGAATAGTATAAAAAATCGACAGAAAGTTGGGTTTTTTTTCGGACGTGTTTTGCGACTTTTTTTCGATCGATATTATAAATACTTTGCTAACTTGCTAGTTTATGTTTAGCTAGGCTCTGATACCACTGTAAGTCCACGTTGCTCACCCCGGTTCTTACGGAGAGGCGGAAACGGCGAAAAACAATTTTTTGGCGCAAAGGCAACATGGACTAAAAGCCGGATCTTTGCTAAACTAGAAACTAGCAAACTACAAGAGCCTTTAACTACTATGCCGTAGAAATTATACCTCACGAAACCGGTCTTTCGGGTCTTCTCTCCACTGTCCGGCTCGTCCATCCACGCTCCGAGGGTCGATCCGGATCTTGGTCACCTCCGCGGCCTTCTTGAGTCGAAGACGATCCACCCGAGAGATGTACACCGAGCTCCACCTCGAGCCGAGGCAACTAGGGCAACGAGATCGCTAGTCTAGATGCCCTAGGTTGTGTAGTAGAGATATATGGAAGTGTTTGTCTTTGTGGGATCTTTTTCTCTCAACACATGAGATCAAAAGAAGAAATCAAGAGGAGGAGGAGGAAGGAGGAGCTAGCAACCATGAGAGCTTTTCTTTTCTTCTCACAAGAACAAGAGAGAGAATGAGAAATCAAGTTATGAGCTAAAGAAATGAACCATGGTTGCAATAATGCAAAACTATCATCATTATCAATCCTTTCATGATAAAGTTGATGGCTACTAATTGAATTGACCATTTTCATAATCCAAAATGAAAAAGAAATCCAAAGAAGAGTGTAGACCTCTCATAAAGGTCAACGGTCAACTTTGGTCAACGGTTCAACAACGGTCAACGGGTCAAGGTGGTCAAATAGTCAATGCAATTAGCCATCAACAAATTAACACAAAAGGATTAGTAAAATTATTTCTCCGGCTCATAATGGTTTTGACCGAACGAATTGTCAAAACCTTAATGAGCCCGCTACATAACGGTTTTGGCCGAACCAACTGCCAAAACCCTAATGGGGTACCTCCTCCTTTATCGCTCCTCGAAACTGTGCATACACACCCGCATCCGCATTCCGTAGAATGCGAATGCACAGAAGACAAAACAAATCCATCCGTGCAATACTAGGATCCGGCTTAAACCAAAGCCCACTAGTATTGCCTACCCGAACAGTATACGCACACAAGGGCACGTAAGTGATCGCAGCCCTGCCATAAAACCATACGGCCTCAACACGTTTCGCTCAGTGCAGGGAAACTCTCTGTGTGGGACTCTAAAGACTCGACACTACGCTAGCAGTGGGTTTAACCACAGACCGCAAGCGGCACTAGTTGTACGTAACGGTCCCCAGGTAGATGTCGATAAGAAGGCCGATGAGCTAAACCCATCCAAACTCCTACTGAGCCAGTATGTGACAATCTCCGTACAGTCCGGTCTGTTCGTCTGATACATCGCATGGCGGGCCTAGGGGGATGGTGAACGTCAGTCCCCTAATAGCGGTACAAGTTGTGTCGGAGTGTAGCCCAGAACACCGTGAGATAACACTGGAAACCTACCAGTATATCTCGCTTGCCCTGGCCAGGGACTACTCGTGTAATGGCTCTCCTAGACACATCGCGATGTCAACCGCCAATACCGGGAGAGACGAATCCTGTCTAACCGTCACTGCCTCCAAGTGCTTCGGGAATGCACCCAACTAGTACCTGTTTGCACGACTCCTTTGAGCCGTGGTAGGGTAGTAATCTAAGTACAGTGGGAACACACTCGAGGCGAAGTGACAGTGTCAGGTCAGCGGACTAAGCTGTACATGTCACCTGGGAACTGATAACTGACGATACGTATAATACCAACCAACAGTTCCCGACGAGTCCTGTCCAGTATACTCGTAACCTAACGAGCACCCGCATACTATCTCCAGTACGACGTACTGACGGCTGTGGGACAGACCATCTCCCCTGCTCGGATGAGAAGCACATACGCTAGTCTACTCCGGAGTATCGATGCCCTGTTTCGATAATCCTACGAGTAGGGACCTGTATAAGGATGTGCTTATGGATTACCCAGCCCCTACGAGTGTGACTGCCATCACAACGCTGGTAATCAAGCAAAGATCCTAAGGGCTCTACTAATATGTATAAGCGATATGCTAAAAGAAACACATGCACATATTGAAGTAGAAACAAACCAAGTAGCATACTACCATTTTCACCAAGATTGTCTGTACAACTGTGAATATCCCAAGCTTCAATCAAGTAATATACAAACTAGTATGATACAGTAATGGCCTCTAGGGCATATACACTAACACAGTGTACCCAGTCTCCACTGAGTACCCGTATACTATCTCTGATGTCAAACACCAATGGATATGGGATCATCCATCGCCCATCTACATGGGTCGATAAGTTATACGCTAGTCTACTCTGGTATATCGATGCCCTGTCTCGATACACCTACGACTAGGAACATTTGAAGGATGTACTTAGCGACTACTCTGTCCCCACTAGTATGATCTGCATCATAATCCTAGTAGTCAAGTACTCATCCTAAGGGCTTTATCAACATGTAAAATATAGACAATCAGAGTACATGTTAAGATAAAGAGCATCCGGATAGCATACTATCATGTCGAGCAAGAAAGTCCTCCATATATATGTCCAAGCATCCACTACAATATACATCGTATGTACAGTAATGGCCTCTAGGGCATATATATCACTGACAGTATTGTCCGCTCGAACATCACACTGTCACGACCCGAAATAGCCCGTGACTGGCACTTGAATCCTATGAAGCCTATAGGACCCCATCTAATTCAAGTAAGCCAAAAGCCCAGAAATCTAAAACCATTTTAAGTAATAAATAAAGGAAAACTAGTTCCAAAGAAGCGAAGAAAACATGTTTTAAAACAAGGGTTTTTAACTAACATAAGCCGAATAGGCATTTTTAAAAATCTCATGTCTTTTCTGAAAATTTCGGCAGAGTTTCCTTTGTAAATACTGGCCCCGCACGGGGTACAACAAGAATAATATATATGCATTGATGAAATGCATCCCCAAGCGGGAGCTAGCTCTTCATCAATCGACGGTCATAACCATGCAAGCAATATAAAATACAACGCCGAAGGGCGACGATCAAAACTCAAAATGAAACTTGAAACAGCATGAAAACCGTAATACTACAACGCGCGACTCTAAGGTCGAAATAATACATAACTGATTTTCTGAGTCTAAAATAAATACATGTCTGGTTGATGGAGTTTAACTAGATACAACTGAAATAAATAATATACAAGGTATAATGGTGGTTACGATGCAAGTGAACCCACCTACCAAGCAAATCACCCGGAAAGGAAGCAGTGTGCCAGCAAAGCCGTAATGAAACCTGTACGGCAAAACCTGCATGAAACTGTGGCACAACAGGGGTGAGTTGCCAACTCGTGAATAGAAAATATCTACGAGCAGAAATCGCATGTGTGACGCAATCCTAGGTCATACGATCAATAATATCCTCAAATGATAAGGTCTGAAGCATAAA
The DNA here is from genome assembly GCA_030015575.1 of Agapanthus africanus. Taxonomy (NCBI): domain Eukaryota; kingdom Viridiplantae; phylum Streptophyta; class Magnoliopsida; order Asparagales; family Amaryllidaceae; genus Agapanthus; species Agapanthus africanus. Next base: position 538,209,553 of record CM057339.1, read on the forward strand.
AAGGTGGCAAGGGTAAACATCTAAACATAAGTGTAATCCCAGTGCTCGTGTCAGTGCCTCAGGTAGCAATGTATCATATGTATGAGGTATAAATGTAATGTAATGCAATGAGTGAGACAACTGTTTTTTTTAATTTTAATGGGATTTCTGTATGTATATATAACGAGTATCCTCAATGAAATCAACAGAGAAATCCGTGTCAAGCATCGACACAAAACATAAATCCCAATATCTCAATATCGCAGGTTCCGGCTGCCCGGACTAACCTGTACCATCAAATCTCAATGCCTCAGTGTCTCAAATCTCAAATATCAATATCTCAGGCTCCGCAGAATGGATCAACCTGTAACCATCTCCTGACTCCGGCCGGTATCCTCCGGATAGCCAACGAGTCCAAATAATATCACCGGTAGGTAGTGCTCCCCTACCAGGCTCACCGAATACAACTCGGACTTCTCGCCCCAGGGTACCTTACCGGGCCCACCATGTACCCGAGACGGTTCATCCAACTCCTCGAATCGGGTCTTGAAATCCATCGGCAATCATGAAAACTCATGGTGGATGACTCATACATCATGGGAAAACCGCACTTTTCATTTAAAAAGAGAGAGAAAGAAGTTTATAAATGTTCTTGCGGTTTTCCCCAAATCCAGGAAATCTCAGGAAAATCCGAAATCCAATCTTCAATTGCACGTAAACAGTGAATATAGGTATAAAACTCCATAATACAGCATAACAATGAATAATAATATGCATGAAGTAGCAAGTAATAACTGTAATGTCTAAACTAGCATATAAGGCAAGTACACTAATATTATGTCGAAACTACTAGCTAACAAGCCATGTTGATGAAATAGTATTGTCTAAAGTGTACGTGACATGGCAATTACCGATGATGATATGTGTGAGCCGGAAAGTAAGTGTACGTGGAACATACGCATCATCGGTAATGGTGCTGGTGTCCTAACAGCATAATATCAATAATGGTATATGAAATCACAATATAAGTATGCGATGCGGAGCGAACAACAATAATGTGCGGGAGCTGAATAATAAACACAATGATAACTAATATGCATTTAACCTAATTATAAGTCATACAGTAGTGCCTTTTGAAATAATACGAATCGTGGTGTTTTGAAAATTAGGGCTACGGTGTTTTTAAGAAAAGATGCGTCCTTTGAAATATTCATAGAATCCCTTGGCCTGTCTTTGAAAATACCCACGATTCATAAGTTTTGAAATAGGTAGGAATCGAACCTAGTCTAACAACTACACTAACTATAGGGCTGAGCTAACAAGCTAAACAAAGGTAAGGAAACCGTCTAACATCTGATTCGATACATATATATATATATATATATATATATAGCAGTCGGTGATCCCGCCTCAAAAGTATAACAGTCGATACAATATCTATAATATGACATCCTCAAGTCAAGAGTGCGGATCTATCATCAATATATAGCTCGTACGTAAATCCGTCGTACGGCATCCCAAATCTGGGTACGGGTCGAAGTCACATCAATCACACTATTAATCTGGTATCATCTTTATCAAATATCATGATCCGGGATACTGACCTACGTCTAGTACAATACTAATACCATCTAAGCATATGCATGTGCGTGTATGAAACACTACGTCAAAGGACCCGCTAAAACATCATGTCGTATCTCAAATACGAACCCTGTCATATCACCGATCTCACGACCTCAAATCCAATCTTATCGACTCATCACATATCCCAAGTACTATCCTCAAATCCAGTATATGAACACATAGTCCCATACCCATGTGTAAATATACACATCCACAAATACGTACAGGTAAAAGAAAGAATGTATGCAAGTATGTGTGTGCGTGTGTGAGTGCAACCTCTACTCTAGGGTCTCGTAACTAACACATAAACCAATCCAAGAATACCTAGAATCCATCATTATCAACAATAAACTCAAAACAACATAAATATATATATATGTGTGTGTATACGTATTCGTATACATCACAACGAACTGCGGGGGTGCTATACGCCATCCACCCGACTTCCCCCGTAGATATAATCTACTCACCTTGCTTCTTGTGTGTCGGTGTTGATGTCGCCTTCATCTTCTTCATCGTATGAAACCCACGTGAAGGTACCTACACATATAACGTATCGTATCGCGTTAAAATCAAATTCAAAAACGAAACGACACACGAAAACCAAAACGATACGCTTAAAAGCCTATAGGTTAGAACCTATGGACTACTCTTCCAAAACCACCAAATAACACCTGATATAGACGTACAAACGTCAAGCGATCAAATACAATACCAAATATCAAAACTTGAATTCATAAAAAAAAAATACAAGGCAGAAACCAAGAAAACATGCCCCAGATTTTAGTTCAGGTCCAAACTAGGTGCACAAACAATACTGGGATGAAGTATAGGGTGTATATGACCTACCGAAGCAACCTAGACCCATTCCCACACCCCATGGCCGGCCACTCCCTTTCCAAAACTGGCCTCCTCAGTTTTCCCATGGAGTTGGGGTCTCGTATGGTCAGGGTGATCTCACATGGTCTCAAATTGGTCCCTGGAGTTGTTTGTTTATCTTGTATTGATCCCGGTTCACTCCAGATTTCCCTGCACCCTCAAAGTCGTCACAAACCGACATGAAAAGTTCTGTAATTCCGTATTTTTGTGTTTCAGGTTTTGTTAGGTCAGGAGTTTAGACAATAGGGGTCTAAGGTCACCTTTAAATTCCAATTGCACAGCCACAACTCAATTTAACCCTAACCCTCTCTAGTAATGCCTAAAGTGCACTAAACTACCCGACATCGAATTCAAACTTGAATTGAGGCTTAAGCACAAGAAATACAACTATAATTGTGAAGGAATTACCTCATAATACCCTCATGAATCCTCAACAGCGTCAAAATGACTACTTTCTTGGTCCAATGGCATGCTTGTGAGCTTGTGCACAATATTTTTGAAATGGGGATAGGGTTTTGAAGTGTTTTTGGATGTGTTTTGAGGAGTTGAAGATGGGGAGAAGGAGAGAAGAGGTAGCTGCACAAAGGGAGAGAGGGGAGAGAAATTGAGTGAAGGAAATGAAGAAGAATGGCTAAGTTTAACACCCTCACCTACTCTTTCTCTCTCTCACCATGCTTCAATATTCTAATCATTTTCCTTTTTCTTTTCTTTTTTTTTCTTTAACCCAAATTCCTTCTCACACCAATAGTAACCCCAAAACAACATGGTAGAAATGCACAAGTGTAAAAAAAAGATATGTGCATGTTTTGCACAAAACGAGCTTAAAACGCGATTAGCGATTTTTAATCGCGATTAGCACTAATTTAGTATCAAACTAATCATAAAAACTTAAAATTTGCATAAATTAAATAAAACACCCTCTTTTAAATAATTTCCATAATTTTTCAAAAAATTTCCCCATTTTATCGGTATTTAATAATACCGCCCTATTAAAATATTCAATATTTTATTATTAAAATATAAAATTCCCGAAAAATAATATTTTATTTTTCTGAAATGTTACACACACGCACACAAGTACAAGTATGTGAACGGACCCTGTCGTAAAACCATACGAACTCTACATCGTTTCGCCCGAAGCAGGGAAACCTTCTGTGCGGGACTCTAAAGACTCGACAGTACACTGGCAGTGGGTTTAACCACAAGCACATCAGCGGTACTAGCTGCACGTAACGGCTACCCAGGTATCTGTCGATAAGAAGGTCGGCGAGCAAACTCATCCAAACTCCCACTGAGCATGTCTGTGGCAATCTCTGTACTGTCCGGTCTGTTCGTCTAAGAGTATCGCATATCGGGCCTAGGGGCGGTCAACGTCAGACCCCTAATAGAGCAATAAGTCGTGTCAGAGTACGGCGCAATACACCCTGAGAAACTACTCGAGTACCTACCAGTAAATCTCACTTGCTCTGGCCAGGTACATTGAGTAATGGCTTTCCGAACACAGCGCGACATCAACCCCCAATACCGGGAGAGAAGAATCCTATTTAACCGCCACTTCCTCCAAGTTCTTTGGGACTGCGCCCAACTACTACCTGTTTGCACGACTCAATAGAGACGTGGCAGGGTAGCAATCTAAGAACAGTGGGAACACACTTGTGGCGAAGTAGTAGTGTCAAGTCAACGGACTAAGCTGTACTCATGTGTTGACTAAGCTGTACTCACGTCACCTGGGAACTGCTACCTGATGATATGTATAGTACCAACTAGCAGTACCCCATGAGTCCGTCCAATGTAACTCATAACCCAATGAGCACCTGCATACTATCTCTAGTATGACGTACTGATGGCTGTGGGACAGACCATCTCCCCTGCTGGGATGAGAAGCGTATACATCCGTCTACTCTGGAGTATTGATGCCCTGTCTCGATAATCCTACAATTAGGGACCTGTATAAGGATGTGCTTATAGACTACCGAGCCCCCACTATTGTGACTGCCATCACAACACTGGTAGTCAAGCAACGATCCTAAGGGCTCTATCAATATGTATTAGCGATACGTCAAAAGAAACATATACACATATTTAGATAGATAGAAACCAAGTAGCATACTACCATATTGAGCAAGACTGTTATAAATCCGTGTATATATCTCAAGCTTCCAAAATGTAATATACAAACTAGTGCTATACAATAATGGCCTCTAGGTCATATTACACTAACAATCTCCCACTTGCACTAAGGCCATGTGCTGGAATATCGCAGACCTATCATCTCTAATAGCCTCTCGAACTGCGTCTGAGACATGGACTTTGTGAATGGATCTGCAGTGTTGTCCTTCGTAGCAACTCTCCTCACCTCGATCTCCCGGCGATCCACGATCTTCCTGATCAGGTGAAACCGCCTCAAGATGTGTCTGGATTTCTGATGGGACCTGGGTTCCTTTGCTAAATCTATAGCCCCGTTGTTGTCACAATACAGAGGTATTGGATCAACAATGGACGGAACCACCTGAAGTTCTGTTAAAAACTTTCTCATCCAGACTGCTTCTTTTGCGGCATCAGAAGCTGCGATATACTCCGCTTCCATCGTCCAGTCAGCAACGGTGTCTCGCTTGGAACTCTTCCAACAGATCGTCCCTCTATTTAGGGTAAAGACATAACCCGGTATGGACTTGGAGTCATCCTTGTCACTCTGGAAGCTGGAGTCAGCAAAGGCCTCGATCTGGAGGTCTTTTCCGCCATATACCAAGAACATTTTCTTAGTCCTTCTCAGGTACTTGAGAATGTTCTTTACTTCTATCCAATGCTTCTCCCCAGGGTTCAACTGATACCGGCTTACCACGCTCAGTGCGTAAGCAACATCTGGTCTGGTACACAACATCGCATACATTATTGAGCCTACCGCAGAAGCGTAGGGTATAATAGACATGCGATCCCTTTCCAAATCAGTCTTGGGAGACATCTCTTTGGAGAGGGTGATTCCGTGACAAGCCGATAAATTACCGCGCTTAGAATCTTCCATATTGAATCTTTTTAGTATGGTGTCGATGTACCTGGACTGTGAAAGTCCTAACATCCTCTTAGATCTATCACGATAGATCTGGATCCCCAGAATATAAGAGGCATCACCCAGGTCTTTCATGGAGAACCTATGTGACAATAATCCTTTGACATATTTTAGCATAGGAATGTCATTTCCTATCAAGAGAATATCATCCACGTACAAGACGAGGAATACTACAGTTCTAGCTAAAATCTTACTATAAATGCACGGCTCATCTGGATTTTTGATAAAGTCAAATTCTTTGACCGTCTCATAAAAACAGATGTTCCAACTCCGCGATGCCTGCTTTAGTCCATAAATCGACTTAAGCAACTTGCACACTTTCCCATTGCTCCCACTCTGAATGAAACCTTCTGGATGGTCCATATAGACACACTCTTCTAAATGTCCATTTAGAAAAACGGTCTTTACGTTCATCTGCCAAATCTCATAATCGTGGAAGGCAGCAATGGCAAGAAGGATCCGAATGGATTTGAGCAAAGCCACTGTAGAAAAGGTTTCATCATAGTCCAAACCAGGTCTTTGACGAAATTCTTCTGCAACAAGTCTAGCCTTATAGGTTTCAACCTGTCCATTTACGCCAATCTTCTTTCTGAAGATCCATTTGCAGCCTACGGGTTTTACCCCCTCTGGAGCAATGTCCAAAGTCCATACTTTGTTGGTGTACATGGACTCCATCTCGGTCCGCATTGCATCCAACCATTTTACCCAGTCTGTGCTCTGAAGGTCTTGCTGGAAGTTAGTTGTCTCATCATTATCAATGATGCAATCCTCTCTATCCCCGTCTATGAGAAAACCGTAGTATCTCTCAGGCGGATGAGACAGCCTACTACCCCTGCGGAGTGGCGCGGGAATGTCCTGTTCTTTTAGAACTTCTGGCTCCACCAAGCTTTCAGTAATAGCTTGTGGTTCTGGAATTTCTTCCAATTCTATTGCGCTCCCACTAGTTTCTTTTTCTAAAAATTGATGTTCCAAAAAGTGGGCATGACGAGAAACAAAAACCTTTTGTTCCTCTTCGTAATAGAAAAGATACCCCATGGAGTTCTTTGGGTATCCCACAAACTTACACAATACTGAGCGTGCCTCGAGTTTGTCCGCATGCCGCTTTTTGACAAAAGCTGGAGATCCCTATATCTTCAGATACCGAAGATAGGGTTTCTTCCCACTCCACATCTGATATGGTGTGGTAGGCACAGTCATGGTGGGAACCTTGTTCAAAAGATATGTAGCTGATTCTAGTGCATAGCCCCAGAATGATCGCGGTAACTCAGCGTTACTTATCATGGAACGTACCATACCAATAAGGTTCGGTTCCGTCTCTCCGATACACCGTTGTGTTGTGTTGTGTATGGAGGAGTAAGCTGAGAGAGAATTCCAATCTCTTTTAGATAATCCAAGAACTCGGCACTCAAGTATTCACCACCTCGATCAGATCTTAGTGTCTTGATTCTTTTGCCGGTATTTTTTTCCACTTCATTCTTATATTCTCGGAATTTCTCAAAGGCCTCAGATTTATGTTTCATCAAGAAGACATGTCCATACCTAGAGAAATCATCCGTAAAAGTAATGAAATAAGAATAACCACTTCTTGCATGTGTAGATATTGGACCACACACGTCGCTGTGTATGAGTCCCAAGAGCTCACTCGCTCTTACTCCGTGTCCAGTGAACAGAGTTTTTGTCATCTTTCCTTTGAGACATGATTGAAAAGTTGCATAAGATTGATATTCGAACAGATCCAAATATCCTTCTTTATGTAACTTGGTTAACCTTGTCTCATTGTTGTGACCCAGTCTACAATGCCATAAGAAAGCTTGATTTAATTCTGGAGTCTTTCTTTTATGTGTGTTATGGACATTGAAAACTTGTAGTTGGTTTAATACGTATATACCATTGTTTAGTGTACCCGACGGTGGATGTTTACAACATCGCTTAGAAATGTAAGATCATAACCTTCCTTTGATAACAAAGATACGGAAATGATATTACAAATCAAACTAGGTACATAAAAACTATTGGAGATAGTGCCCTCAAAGACAATTATTGGATCGCAGGTACGTGATTGTAATGATTGAGGCAGGACCTATACCGATATGACAGTCTTGCTCGAGATGATAGTTTGCTATCTGGTTTGTCTTTATCATCGTATAGATGCTTTAGTTCACTATTGCATGATGATAGAGCCTATAGGATTCTTGCTTGACTACCAGCAGTATGATGGCGATCATATACGTGGGAGCTGGGGTCTGTAAGCATATCCTTAAAGTGTCCCTAGTCGTGGGAGTTTCAAGACAGGGCATCGATACTCCATAGTAAACTAGTGTATACAGTCGAGACCCCGACGAGGGGCGATGGCCGGTCTCACAAGCCATTGGTGTCAGTAGGATCACCTAAGATGTATACATGTGCTCATTGGGTTATGAGTACACCGGACAGGACTCGTCGGGAACCTGCTAATTGGTATTATGCATATCGTCAGATAGCAGTTCCCTGGTGACATGTGTACAAGTTAGTTCATCGACCTGAGATCGTCATTTGTCTCGTGTGAGTTCCCACTGTGCTTAGATTACTACCCTATCACGCTCAAAGGAGTTGTGCAAACAGGTTTTAGTTGGGTACAGTCCCGAGCCACATGGAGGCAAGTGAGCGGATCGGCAGGGGATTCGTCTCTCCCGGTATTGGGGGTGAGATCGCGCTGTGTCTAGGAGAGCCATTACATAAAGCCCTCGGCCGAGGCAGGAGATTTACTGGTAGGTACTCCAGCAGTATCTCAGGGTGTTCTGGGCCACACTCTGACACGACTTATACTGCTATTGGGGGTCTGACGTTACCAGCCCCTAGGAAGATATGCGATACTCATAGATGAACGGACCGGACTGTATGTATATTGTCACTGTTAGGCTCAGTAGGGTTTATGGATGAGTTCGCTCGTCAGCTTCCCTTCCAATCAATACATAGGCAAACCGTTACGTACAGCTTGTACCTTTGACGTGCTAGTGGTTATACCCAGTGCCAGTGTGTTGATGAGTCATTAGAGTCCCCCACAGAAACCTTCCTAAGTTCGAGCGAAACGTTGTAGAGACCGCATGGTTTTATGGCAAGGTTCGGAAAATGCACGTGCGTTTTCGCACGTGTCATTTTTCGGGCAGATAATACTGGTCGGCTTTGGTTTAAGCCGGATCCGAGTATTATACTGTGTAGATATAATATCTTTGTTTCAGATTCATTTTGTATTCGGTCGTAATACAAATGCGGGTATGTTTATACCATTACGGGGTTATCCTGAAATTCGTTTCAGGATCACTTTGGAAGTTGCCAGTTTCCGGTTTTCTATCAGCCGTATTTTACATTCGGTTAAATGCGGATTTATCTTTTCTTGAGATGAATGTGGAAGCTTCTAGAAGGTGACTAGGATGATGACTAAGCTTGTGAGTCATTGATGCATTAAGTGTTCATTTAATGTTGTGATGACTAGGTTTATTATCATTGGTTTGCATTAAATGAGTTCATACTAGGTATTTAGATAACTCATCTCTTCTTTAATCTTATTGTCACATTCCCCTCTCCTACACTCACCCCCCTCTCTTTATAAGTGGCCGGCCACTTCATGTGGTGAGGGTTATGGTTGCTTGAGAGAAAAAGATGAGAGTTTAAGTGTATGGAAATTTGATAGATACTGATTTCTCATTCCACCCGATACCAAAAGGCAACTTCATTAACCGTTCGTCCATAGCTTTGGACGTAACGAGACAAAGTGTCTACTCATTCTCTACATCATCTTGGTCGTATCTTTTAGCAAACTTGACGACCGAGTTGCCTCGGTTCAGAGGTGGGAGCCCGGTTAAAGATTCGTCGACGTGGTGCCACCTGGACGAGAAGACAGGAGATTCAGGAGATCGGAGCAGGCGCAACAAAGCATGGGATGATGGTTGAAGACCGAAGGACTCGGATCGTTCGGTATAACTCTTCTACCCACTTTGTAGTTTGTTAGTTTAGCTTTAATGGCAGATTCGGGTTATAGTACGCGATAGCGCCAGTTGTTAAAAGTTTTTGTTCCGCATTTGGCGTCTGTTGGACGGCCGGGGCGCTACCGTGGACTTACAGTGGTATCAGAGCCTCACCATTAAGCTATAGTAACTTGTGCTAACACGTTTAAAATATCGATCGAAAGGATTTTCGAAAACCGCAAATTCCAAGTTCTGAGTTTCTGTCGATTTTTCAAAGGGCCTAAAAATAATTTTGCATATCACAGAAAAGCGTGCAGGGTTTTCTGAGCATACTGGAAAAATTTGAGCACGTGATCCCACAAGACCACCGTGGATCCGCGGTCAAACCTAGGGTTTGACCGCGGAACCGCGGCGCTTTAGTAGGAACAGTGCACCAACTTTTTCCAGAGAGCTTCTTTGTGGAAATTATGGGTTTTGGAATATTTCTTTTGGGCCCAGATTTTATAACTGTACAGCAGATGTACGTGGGGCCCACTTCGGAAAATTTTGTCGATCGAAATTTTAAACTTGTTAGTATGCAATACTTACTTTATATCGCCCACCGAGAATGTCATTTGATCGGTAAACCGCGTCTAATTGCTATAGTTCTTTTAGACGGGTTTGCGAAAGTGACATTCGCGTTGATGTACTGTGTTGTGCTGTGATGTTGCGGATTTGTCGTGGTGGATAGCAGGGTGCAATGATAGTGCAGTTTGGATTTATTTGTACATTTGATATTGTGGGGTGAGCGTCCAACATGTGGACTGCCGTCACTGCCTGTTGTATAATATTCTTTTAGGGCACGACCGGGTTGAGGTCGATGTACCCGTTGTACATATTTTATTTTCTGTACTAGTTTATCCCGCGACGGAGTGCACGGATAGCCGGGTTCTGGAGGGCAACGGGTCCGTATCTCATGGCTTTGAGAGGCAAAGGGACCTCACTCTAGAATTGGCAGACTATTCGCCGCACTCGTAGGGGGTACAGGTTGACCCAAAGAGGGGTGCTCAATTTACCGGATTCCGTGAAGTGCCGGGTGTTCCATTCACTATGATGAGGGGACTACCTCGCTTCAGGTTTTGGTGGGTAACTTTCCGCACCCGTAGGGGTCTAGGTTTCATTGCATAGGCTATCCACACGACCAGGGGAACGTCGGGTTTCAGCAGCGGCTCTGTGAAACCCGGAGATCCCAGATTATCTGTATTGTTCTGTGATGCTTATTACTTTTCTGTAATGTTGCATATTATCACGCCTGGAGCGATTATTGTATATACTATTAGATGTTGTATATGTTTTACAACCGCGCTAGTCCAGTCCCCGCTCTGTCGTTAGTTAAGTAACCTAACGGGTGATGACGGGACCCAGTGGTGAATGCGGATGGCATATACATACATTATATTTTCTTTCTTTTCTGGTGTGATTGATTGATAGGACTGCATTGATTCTTATCAATGCAAGGATAAAAAAACCTATATTTGATGTTGTTGGAACAAATTTTAAAAGGTGTTATTACAAAGATATTTCCTTTTGTTTTGCATAGCGATATTCAGTTAGAATATCCTGCACCTCATTCGACGAGGCAAGGGCCGAGATCCCTTCACCGGGAGTGACCCCTTGGGCAGAAGTTTACGCCAGGGTAGTAACTTTACTATAGTCGATTACAAGTTGCTTTGCATCGCGGTATTAAATTGGAATATCATGCACCTCATTCCATGAGGAAAGAGCCGAGATCCTTTCACCGGGAGTGACCTCTTTAGCAAAGGTTTTTCATCACTATATTTTTATAAAAATCTATCAGGTTCCTTCAACGAGATCATGTTCATTACGTTAAAGGTTTTTCGCCAAAAACCAGTCGTGGCCCTCTGTCATTTCTTTTGGGTATTCAGTAGTATTCAAGCTATGTATTTTGACCTTCGCCAAGGCATAGTGTTTGGTAGCTGCTGGGTATTCATTTGTTGCATAGATAGATGAGTTGGTTTGGGACAGTCGTTCTGCCATTTTGACCTTCGCCAAGGGCATGTGCGGGTGGGTTCAAATTAACCTGGATAATGATGGATAGAACTTGACATGGAACTTATGACATTTTGACCTTCGCCAAGGTCATAAGAGCATGGGGCAAAATATTATATCGGGAGTTTCTAAAGAAACTGAAACTTGCCAAGTATGCGCGTACCTTCTAGAGTGTGATAACTTGAGTGGCTTCCATCAAGTTATCATGCGATGATAGTTGGATCCCGATTCTCACTGATGAGTTGGTATACTCTTCAGGTGATCCCGACTAATTCTTCTTTCAGGTCTGGAGGAGAATTTGAGATTACAGTGGGAGGTTTCCTGATTAGATAAAATGATAACCATTCTGATTTAGGTTAGAGTGCACGCAGAGTGTTTCTTTTCTCTCTCTCTCTTTGGCAGCAACCATTGACCGACCCTAGACTATGACTCAGTGACCAAGTTGACCGAACCTTCTTAATATACTGGCCTTTGGATTGTCTTAGTTGCATAAGTCATTGTCGCTCCTTCTTTTACCCTTTGTATTTCTCAGAACACCCCGTATTACTACGGATATCTACTTCCGTTGGATAGATCCATCGTATGGTTATATACGAACTCGAAGGGATTTCTTCGAGGATGGATCCAGGTTCAGGAGAAATAGAATTAGTTTATTCAGTTGTCTTTTATTATCACCTTCTCTCAGGTTGCGAGGGCTCCTTAGTTTAGGAGAGTACACCTATTACGCTTATTGGATAGTCTTATTCCAAACCAAAGGCTGGTGCCGAAAGGTAGGGAATGAAGAAAACCAATTAGCCTAACGAGGGTGTACAGAAGGTAATAGCTAAAGACAAATAAAGGGATTAGAAAGAGGGCAAAGTAAATTGCGACTGTTATCATTCACGACCAAAACCGCGTACTTCATCGCCACTCCTATTTCACCTTTGCTTTTTCCCAGTTCGGGAGAAATAGAATAAGGTATTATTCAGTTGTCTTTTATCATCACCTTCTCTCAAGTTGCGAGTACTCCTAGGTTTAGGAGGGTACACCTATTATGCTTACTGGATAGTCTTCTTCCAAACCATAGGCTGGTGCCGAACGGTAGGGAAGGAAGAAAACTATTTAGCCTAACGATGGTGTACGGAAAGTAATGAATAAAGACAAATAAAGGGATTTGGAGAGATGGCAATAAAATATACGGTTAAAGTCATGAATTAGATTATGGAAGAGGCATTACTAGGAATACCAGGATACCCCTATGAAACATTTTTCATGTTTCAGTGCATTGTTAAAGGAAAATTGATTTCCCGATTAGATACTTACTCCAGGGTATGTATTTACCAGGTTTCATTCTCATATCTGTATGGTTTTACAGATGATGTGTGGGAGTAAGTTATTCGGAATAAGGTGATCATCCTCATTATATAAGAATTCGTTGTAATTGGAGATATTTGAGGAAGTCGCCTGGGTTTTTTGCCGGCAGGCATGTATTTGGTTTTGAGTATCCGTTGTTGTGCACCAATTTCAAAATGATATATTTGCACGTTTATTTTTATAAAGTGAGATATAACTCTTTGAAATTATGTCCGTGACATTTACCTATATCAGTTGATGATTGGTTAAGGAGCATTGAACAACGGAGTAGTTCTTAATCATAAGTACAGTTTTCAACCTACGATGCACAGGTTTTGAGTTATTCAACTCAGCGGACTTGTACAGAGTGTTGTATGTTGTCCAGTGTCCATCAGGACAAAGGGGTTAGTCCTCGTACTCTGTTTTGTTTACTTGTAACTTCTCTAGTTTTTAGATGAGTGTTTCGTAGAAATACAATGTCTAAGTTTTGAGAAGTTGTGGGTAAAAGAATAAAGTAGAGAACCAGGTATCGCAAGTATCGGGATTCTTCAAAGAGATCGAAGATGTAGATTCTTGTGATTGGTATTCACATGATAGTAGTGGTTTTGAGAAACTTGTTTCTCTTACGGGTTACTCATAATTAGAAGGATTCCTAAGTTGAGTAATGCTGAATATCCTCTCTTCATTAAGTTGATATGCACTGAAGACAGCTGCATGATTTGAATCTGGTTCAAATTAAATTAGTGCCTCTATTTCTATATTGTATATAGAATGGTTCATATCTTAACGATGTTAAGATACGGGGAGTTGTCCAGCTTATGCTTAAAACCAGACACTGGCTAACTCAAGGCACGTTTCTGTAATGGCAGTTTGTGGGTTGACCCTGGCTTTAACGAGGGTTAATTTTCTACCATCTGGAAGATCAATAGTGATATTGTTCTTGACTCGCCACAGTTTTAGTAAAATGGATTTTTTCAGAAAACAGTAGTGGGAGTATGGTAGAACTGGAAGTGATTCCAGAACCGCAAACGATTACAGAAAATTTAATAGGACCTATATATTCAATCAGGTTTGACATTCCAATAGCCACTCCGCAGATATGGTGGGTAACCTCAGACACCCGAGAGGTACTCCGGTAGCCTCAAGGACGGTGACAGGGAGGTTCTTGTTTACCCAGACTTGACACTACTGTTGTTCCAAACTATGAGACCCGGCAAGAGGATAAGTATAACGTCGTTCTAAACTAGCTTTAGAAGTGTACGTAGATATTATTCTGCCAGAGGGTTGTCATAGTCAGTGGGAGCAGCGGAACTATAGTGGGAAAGTAGCTTATGTCTATTTATAGACTTCAGCAGTTATAGTGGAGATAGATCATCTAATTTTGATGAGACAGTCATAGCTTTGACTTCATCAGAATAGGGGATGGATTTATTAAGAAGGTAGTAGGGTGTGATGTCCTGGTATTTGGATGACACACACAGAGTAGGAAGTAAAATTCATTTACTACGATCGGTTGTACTTTGGTCATCACACAGTTGTTTCTCCACAAGGAAATGGCTATAATATCTGACATTCTGGTTACTAGATCTATGATTTTAGGTCTAGTATTGGGTAGTTTCCCAATCTGGGTACTTTGACAGTATTCTAATAGTATTTTAGAATAGATGACTACTGGCATGGTAGTGTACCTGCAGGTGATGGAGTCACCCTCTCTAAAGGTGTCTTAGAGACTAAAGAAGAGAGGGATGTGCATGATTGGCAGATCACTTGCTTAGGCAATTGAGTCGATCATGAGATGTCAAGTACCACACCAGATGTTGTTTTTGCACTTGATGCGATAAGTTTATATTAATCCAATCCTTAAGAAACTTAAGGAAGCAGTTTTAGAACATAAGTGCTTGTTCTATGGATTTGATGACGGCAGCCTCCTTCGGGAGACAGTTATCATTCCAGGCTTCAAAGGTGACATGGATGACAAAGTGATTGTCAGAGTTATAGTTTTCCCTCCGACGAGGGACAGTATTATGGACAGGTGGTCCAAGAGGATACTGTGGGAGGCATGGTGCTGGATACTGATTAGGTTCAGTTATCGATACAGTCTAAGAAGTTTGGATTTGGAGTTCGTTTATGAACTAGGTCCCATCAGATATTCAGACACATTCTAAGACAGGTATTACTCGATTCGGGAGATGGCTTCTCCGTGAACTTGAGATTAAGAGAGATACAGAAAGAAACATCAGGGCGGATCCACTCACCGGGGCTATTTCTCGAACACAAGAGTTTTTCAAACTAGCTTTGTGAAACTAATTAGTAGAGGAGTTGGATGTTCGGTATCACACGGGCTGTAAGTATGCGACATCGCAATAATTAGCCTTAAGTGCAAGCGGGAGATTGTTGGAGATAGTGCCCTCAAAGACAATTATTGGATCACATGTACGTAATTGCAATGATTGAGGCAGGACCTATACCGATATGACAGTCTTGCTCGAGATGATAGTTTGCTATCTGGTTTATCTTTATCATCGTATACATGCTTTAGTTCACTTTTGCATTATGATAGAGCCCATAGGATTCTTGCTTGACTACCAGCAGTATGATGGCGATCATATACGTGGGAGCTGGGGTCTGTAAGCATATCCTTAAAGTGTCCCTAGTCATGGGAGTTTCGAGACAGGGCATCGATACTCCAGAGTAGACTATTGTATACAGTCGAGACCCCGACGAGGGGCGATGGCCAGTCTCACAAGCCATTGGTGTCAGTAGGATCACCTTGATGTATACATGTGCTCATTGGGTTATGAGTACACCGGACAGGACTCGCCGGGAACCTGCTAATTGGTATTATACATATCGTCAGATAGCAGTTCCCTGGTGACATGTGTACAGGTTAGTTCATCGACCTGAGATAGTCATTTGTCTCGTGTGAGTTCCCACTGTGCTTAGATTACTACCCTACCACGCTCAAAGGAGTTGTGCAAACAGGTTTTAGTTGGGTACAGTCCCGAGCCACATGGAGGTAAGTGAGCGGATCGGTAGGGGATTCATCTCTCCCAGTATTGAGGGTGAGATCACGCTGTGTCTAGGAGAGCCATTACACACAGCCCTCGGCGGAGGTAGGAGATTTACTGGTAGGTACTCCAGTAGTACTCAGGGTGTTCTAGGCCACTCTCTGACACGACTTATACTGCTATTGGGGGCCTGACGTTACCAGCCCCTAGGCAGATATGCGATACTCATAGACGAACGGACCGGACTGTATGTATATTGTCACTGTTAGGCTCAGTATGGTTTATGGATGAGTTCGCTCGTCAGCTTCCCTTCCAATTCAATACATAGGCAAACCGTTACGTACAGCTTGTACCTCTGAAGTGCTAGTGGTTATACCTAGTGCCAGTGTGTTGATGAGTCATTAGATTCCCCTACAGACACATTCCCAAGTTCGGGCGATACGTTGTAGAGGCCGCATGGTTTTATGGCAAGGTTCGGAAAATGCACGTGCGTTTTCGCACGTGTCATTTTTTGGGCAGATAATACTGGTCGGCTTTGGTTTAAGCCGGATCCGAGTATTATACTGTGTAGATATAATATATTTGTCTCAGATGCATTTTGTATTCGGTCGTAATACAAATGCGGGTATGTTTATACCATTACGGGTTATCCTGAAATTCGTTTCAGGATCACTTTTGGAAGTTGCCAGTTTCCGGTTTTCTATCAGCCGTATTTAACATTCGGTTAAATGCGGATTTATCTTTTCTTGAAATGAGTGTGGAAGCTTCTAGAAGGTGACTAGGTTGATGACTAAGCTTGTGAGTCATTGATGCATTAAGTGTTCATTTAATGTTGTGATGACTAGGTTTATTATCATTGGTTTGCATTAAATGAGTTCATACTAGGTATTTAGATGACTCATCTCTGCTTTAATCTTATTGTCACATGCCCCTCTCCTACACTCACCCCCGTCTCTCTATAAGTGGCCGGCAACTTCATATGGTGAGGGTTATGGTTGCTTGAGAGAAAAAGATGAGAGTTTAAGTGTATGGAAATTTGATAGATACTGATTTCTCATTCCACCCGATTCCAAAAAGCAACTTCATTAACCGTTCGTCTATAGCTTTGGACGTAACGAGACAAAGTGTTCTACTCATTCTCTACATCATCTTGGTCGTCTCTTTTAGCAAACTTGACGACCGAGTTGCCTCGGTTCAGAGGTGGGAGCCCGTTTAAAGATCCGTCGACGTGGTGCCACCTGGACGAGAAGACTGGAGATTCAGGAGATCGGAGCAGCCGCAACAAAGCGTGGGATGATGGTTGAAGACCGAAGGATTCGGATCGTTCGGTATAACTCTTCTACCTACTTTGTAGTTTGTTAGTTTAGCTTTAATGGCAGATCTGGGTTATAGTACCCGATAGCGCCAGTTGTTAAAAGTTTTTGTTCCGCATTTAGCGTCTGTTAGACGGCCGGGGCGCTACCGTGGACTTACAAAAACAGTTGCGCAAAACCAAAATATGTCCACTTGTCAATCCTAGGTGATATTCCCCTACGGACACAACATCCATGCTCCCTCCGTTAGCAATCCTGAGGGTCATATCACCGGTCTTCAGAACTCTACGGCTTCTCAGTGCCTGTAAAGAGTTACAGATATGAGATCCCGATCCGGTATCCAATACCCAGGAAGTAGAGTTTATTGACAGACAGTTTTCAATTACAAACACACCTGAAGCCGAAGCCACAACTTGCTTCGGGTCCTGGTTCTTGGCTCTCCAAGCACTGCAATCTTTCTTCCAATGCCCCTTTTTATGACAGTAGAAGCATTCTTCCTTCCCTACTGTTGGCCCTTCCACTTTTGCCTTGACCTTTACTTCCATCTTACTAACACCGCCTCTCGGCTTGGTGAGGTGCCTTCTTCTTCTTTCCTTTGGCTTTCGCCTTGGATCTAGAAGAGGAAGTTCCACCAATAAGCAGAGAGGGTGTTTCCCTGGATTTCTTCAGGATGCCCTAAGCACTCCTCAACATATTGAGAAGTTCCGGAAGTTCAACTTCTTTACCTTGAATATTAAAATTCAAGATAAACTGGGCGTAGGTGGAAAGAATGGACTGGAGTATCAAGTCTGTATACATCTCGTTCTGTAACGTGGTTCCAAGGTCCACGAGCTCCTCAATGTAGCCGATCAACTTAAGGACGTGTTCTACTACAGATGACACAACAGCCAACCTCGCCTGAAATAGCTTCTTCGAGTTCTCGTATCTTGCGATACGAGATTGCTCTCCATATAATTCCTTGGTATGGAGGAATACGGATTCAAGATCCATATTCTCGTGCCGCCTCTGGTGTTCATTGTCCATGGAGGCCAGCACGAGGCACTTGGCTTTCGCGCAATCAATTTCCCAGGTCTTACGGATTCCCTATCCGCGACGCTGGAATCTGGACCTGGGACCGTTGGGGCTTTAGTAGTAAGAACATAGCCCAATTTGTCATAAGTGATTGCCATCTTGACATTCCTGAACCAATCTATATAGTTTGGCCCTGTCAGTATATTTTTATCTAATAGTAACTTAAGGCCCGTCATGTTTGGTCGCTGCAATTAGGAGAGAGAGAAGAAACACTTTAGCATGACGCTCTTGCAAATTTAGATTGGTTTTTAGTTTATCTAAACAGGATGGCTCGCACTGTTTCTCGAATCCTTCCTCAAACCATAAAAGAAGAATTAGTCAGGATTAATCTCACCATACAATACTTGCTTAACCGTTCAGCCAGGCCAGTGTCGGTACTTCGAGGGAGGTTTTACGACGCTTTCGCGAAGTTCCTTAATTAAATAACCTCTTTTCCCTGGGGGCGTAGCCCCGCTAACACCTTTCTAGACACCTACTTGGTTTTTAGCATTGATCGTTAAGTGAACAAAATCTCCTGAGGAGTAGCATATACTCACAGTAGGATCGAGATCCAAATATCATCGTGTGATAAAGTCGAAGGAATCCTACCAAAATTATCACAATCCAAATGGTATGCAACACTAGCAAGTTTCAGTTTCTTTAGAAACTCCCGATGTGGATTTTTGCCCCATGCTCTTATGACCTTGACGAAGGCCAACATATCTTAAGTCACATTTCAAGTTCTACCCGTCATTGTCCAGGTTAATTTGAACCCACTTGTACATACCCTTGACGAAGGCCAAAAGAGCTGTACGACTGTCCCGAACCAACGCATCTATCTATGCTACAGATGAATATTCAGCAGCTACTAATCACTATGCCTTGGCGAAGGTCAAAATATATAGCTTGATACTACTGAATATCCAACTGAAATGACAGAGGGCTACGAATGGTTTTCGCGAAACCGTGAACGTAGTGAACTTGATATAATCGAAGGAACCTGATAGCTTTTAAAAGGAGTGGTTTAAGCTCCGCATTTTAAAGGTTTTGCTGTATTGAAAAAACCGAGTGGTTTTAAAATTGTTCCAACGATTCAACTTTGGTTTGTTTGCTTTGAATTAATGTAATGCAGTCCCATCAATTAACCTACCATTACAGAAAACAATGAAAATACAACGTACGCTTATGCCATCTGCATTCGCCACGAGGCCCCGTCATCACCCATTAGGTTACTTAACTAACGACAGAGCGGGAGCTGGACTAGCGCGGATGTAAAACATAAGCAACGTCTATTATATAATATATATATATATAATAATATCCATTCGTCAGACGCAATGATAGGCATTCCAGATCACATATGAATACATTGGATAGACTAAGAATTTCGAGTTTCGTTTGAACCTGTAACGAAAGACGGATTCCACGGTCGTGATGAATAACCAAACCCCACCCTAGACCCCTACGGGTGCGGAAAACTACCCGCCAAATACCCGAAGTGAAGCAACCTCCCTCAACAAAGTGAGTAGGCCACTCGACACTTCAAAGTACCAGGTAGTTTGTGCACCCCACCTTGGGTCTATCCTAAGAGAAAAAACAGTAAAAGAAATAATACAACGGTGACTACAACCTCAACCCGGATGTGCCCCGCAAAAATAATATTACATCACTTTACAAATTTTACATCAAATGAAAGAATGAAAACCTCTCTTCTCACATCCCCCGCTATTCATCCACGGCGATCCAACAAGTTCATATACACAAACCAACATAATAACATCACAGATATGTGCAACCCCGACTAATCGACGTATAGCAATTAGTCGACGTTTCCAAACACATATATACATCACAAAGCGTGTAAAATAACTACGACATTAGAATTCCGCACGCAATTAGTAAACTTAAACAAAAATCCAAGACTTGAAAATCCAGTGAGCTAATGTTCCAAAACAAATATTTTTGAGCAAATCCGGTAGTCGAAACGACTCGAAACCCGCCCGAATCTTCGTGGAGGCAAAGACACATGAATTAACGTCGAATAGGAGGCCTCGGAGGGCGTACCAACCCCTGGGGGCCACCACGAGGTGGCTCCCAAAGGAAGGCAGACCCTAGAGCACCAATTCCTGGTGCTCTCAGGTCACCAGCCCCCAAGGCCACCAAGTGGTGGTCTTGGAGGGTGGTCCCGGACGTTGGTCCACCTGGGGTATCCCCGGGGTGCGCACGCTTCACCCCGCGGCTTCTCGATTCAAACCGTGAGCCCGCGGGGTGCGCAAAAAACTCAAAATATCACTTTTGAAAACTGTTTTTGTCGACAGTTTTTCCGCGACAAAAACGGCTGAATTCTATCATCGTTACAAGCTATCTAGGGTTTATAAGAGGCTTTGATACCACTGTTAGTCAATGTTGCGCACCCCACGTGTTCGCGGGGAGGCGGAATTAGCAAAAAATGATTTTTACGGGCTTCGCAACATCGACTTTAAGCAAGGATCGAACATAAAACCCTAGCTAGCAAACAATATGAGGTTTAACTACTCGGATGAACGTTATACCTTGTAGTATCGTGTCCTTCTTGTCTTCTTGCTATCCTCCTTCACCTTGTGAGCTCCTTGGAGTGAAAATGGATAGCACCTCCTCGTCGGCTTCTCGAAGTCGAAGAAGATCCACCCAAGAGTTCCAACCTTGAGCTTAACCTCCAAGTTGAAGAAACTAAATCACTTGGTGTGCTAAACTAAGTAACCTAGAAAGAGTAGAGTGTGATTTTGGGTAGCTTAGTCTCACTAACCCTTGATTCTCAACACATGAGACACTAGGGTTTTGAGAGGAAGAAGGAGAGAGTGAACTTGAGGAAAGATAATTGATTTTTGATAATGATAATTGAAAATGAGATGGATAACTTGACATGACCACAAGAATGGCATAAAAAAATATCTCATCAAAATATCTAGGTCACAAAATATCTCTCAAAAATATCTAAGTCAAATATTCAAACCAAGTTAAGTGGTCATACCAAGTCAAGTGGTCAAACCAAGTCAAGAAGTCAAAAACAAGTAACCTTGCCATTATTATCATTTGCAAAAATAACAAATACTTTTCTCCACCTCATAATTGTTTTAATCAAGTCGATGGTCAAAACCCAAATGAGGTGTCTCCTTCTATACCCCTTTCATTCGTATATACATACCCCTATCCGTGTTCCGAGAAACACGAATACAATGAGACAAAACTAATCCAACAATCAAATACTAGGATCCGGATTAAACCAAAAGCCCGCTAGTATTGTCCGATCGAACATCACACGCGCACAAGTACACGTATGTAAACGAACCCTGTCGTAAAACCATACGACCTCTACATCGTTTCACCCGAAGCAGGGAAACCCTCTGTGCGGGACTCTAAAGACTCGGCAGTACGCTAGCAGAGGGTTTAACCACAAGCATGTCAGCGGTACTAGCTGTGTTAGTTATATGTATGCCCTAGAGGCCATTACTGTACATACGATGTATATTGTAATGGATGCTTGGACATATATAGGGAGGACTTTCTTGCTCGACATGATAGTATGCTATCTGGTTGTACTTTATCTTAACATGTACTCTGATTGTCTCTATGTTACAAGTTGATAAAGCCCTTAGGATATGTACTCGACTACTGGGACTATGATGAGATCGTACTAGTGGGGCCATGGTAGTCGACGAGTACATCCTATAACTGTTCCTAGTCGAGGGTGTATCGAGATAGGGCATCGATACACCAGAGTAGACTAGCGTATACGCATCTTGACCCATATGATGGGGGATGGATGATCCCATATCCATCGGTGTTTGACATTAAGGATGGTGTACGGGTGCTCAGTAGAGACTGGACACACTGGACGGACTCGCCGAGAACTCCCAGATGGTATTATACCTCACGTCAGATGGCAGTTCTCCGGTGACACTAGTACAGAGTAGTCTGTTGACCCGAGATCGTCATAGAGTCTTGTGTGATTCCTACTGTGCTTTGATTTCCATCATACTACGTCCAAGAGGGCGTGCAAAAAGGTGGCTTTTGGGTACAGTCCCGAATCATATGGAGGCAATGAGCGATAGGAGGGGATTCGTCTCTCCCGGTATAGGGAGTTGATGTTGTGCTGTGTTCGATTGGCTATAACCGGAAATCCCTGGCCAGGGTTGCTGAGATTTACTGGTAAGTGTTATCAGTAGTTTCTCGAACTGTTATAGACCTCATATCGACACGACTTATCGAGCTACTGGGGTCTGACGTTTACCACCCCTAGGCGAGATATGCAACATATCAGACGACGAGACCGGACTGTACGGGAGTGTTACTGTTTGGATTCATAAGAGAATGTACAGGCTTGCTTGTTGATCTTCTGAGCGCTCAATACCTGGGTAGCTGTTACGTTTAGCTGACCGCTTGCAGCTTGTGGGTGTTTGATATGATCATCACCTACTGCCGGAGTATTGACGATTCTTTAGAGTCCTACACAGAGGTTTCTTGGCTCAGGAAAAACGGAGTAGGGGCACATATGTGATATGTACGGGACCGAGGATAATGCGATATGAGATACTGTATTCTATTCTTGCGATATTTGATATCAGCCGGGTCATCGGATCAAGTGTTGATTCGATGAATCGGTACGGATAAATATTAGCCGGTTATATGCGATATAGCCGGATTGTCGGATCAAGTGTTGATTCGATAATTTAATGTATAATAATATATATGATATATTAAATTACATTAATTAATATTAGCTCACTAAAAAATTCTTTTTCTCACTCGGGTAATACATTGATATATATGCGATATATGTTAATTCTATTATTTTATTTTGTTATAATAAATATTATATATATGATATATAATATTGTAACATGATATGGTTATTAATGCAACTTATTTAGTGGAGATTAAACATGGTTAGGGTTTAATTAGGGTTAAGGTTTTCTAGAAGTTTCTAGAAGCTTTCATTTTTGTTTTGGAAAAGATATTTTGCTAGATATTTCCTTAACCTAACCAAACCTTTAACCTTAGTCAAATCTCTACAAGGGTTAGTTTGACCATGGTTGCATTATTCATCATTATTATCCTTTCATTATTCATCACAAAAGGTTTAACAATTCATTATTCATTCATCTTCTTCTTACTTGAGTTCTTCATGAAAACCTTTCTTGTTTTGCTTTAAGTGATGAAAGTGTGTGAGAAAAAGATAAATAAAGAGAGCAAAAATCCTACTTCATCATCCTCATCTTCCCTTGCCATTTAGATGAGGGTGTTCACATCATTTCATGAGTGTTAGCTTGTGTTAAAGAAACTTCAAGGTAGATCATCTTAGTATCGAAGATCGGAAGCAAAGGTTGCGTCTTTCTCTTCGTGGAACCTCTCGAGAGTCCGGAACCCAATGATCGCAGCGAAGGGACCACAACACGGAGCATATGAAGTGAAGGATCGGATCTACAAAGGTTGTAATCCCTCTCACTTAGTGTTAAAGTTGTTAACATGCTAGTTTTCGCCTAATCTCTAGTTTAAAGATCCGTATTCGGGTTGTTCGGCACGGCTAAATTTTTAATCGGGCATGGTTGATGCCTCGTAGACCCTTGTGCGCGTGTATAGCAACCCTACAGTGGTATCAGAGCTACTAGGCATTGGATGTCGACCTATGGGGGGTTCTCACTGTGTGACAGTGTGGCGAAGCATAGGCTCTTACCCCCTGGGTGTCCCGAGACCGGAAGGTGTTCCGGCGGGTTGTAGTCCTCGCGACGGGGCATGCGTAAAAAGTAGCGGCTGAGGGACCCGTTGGTGCCACGGCGACACCATTGGATGGGGTGGCTGCCTGACCTACAGTGGTATCAGAGCCAAGCTAGAGCTTTAGGCGAAGTCTAGACGAAATTTAAAGTCCGATCGTACGCCGAAACCCCGACACGGAACCCTTTCTGTCCATTTTTCAAAAATGTGGTTTTTTCTGAATTAAAAATTCTCAGAAAATTAAGCAGGAAAAACTAAGAATTACTGTGAAGTACGGACCTCTAACTCGAAAATTTGACCGCGGAACAGCGGCGAAACAATGGGTTTTGCGGCGGTTCCGCGGCCAAAATTTGGACTTAGTCCCTGAAATTTCATGTAATTATTTTTACGCCCTTTCATGTTAATTTTTTCTGGAAATATTTTAATTCCACTCAAGTGTTGAGTTTTCAAGGGTTGTATTGGGGAATCGTTGATTCGATCGGATAATTTAACTTTGTTTAGTTTGTCCGGATAATTTTAGAAACTGTTAAAAAGTTCGAACGGATATCAATAACTCACTTTTTCCCCTGTCGGAAAATTTTTCAAAAGTTGGATTTTTCCTCGTGTCTAAGAACGTTCTAAGTCGTGCAAGTAACGCGGTGGACCCTCTAGAAGACAACAAACCTTAACTCGATTATGTGACCGTCTTGAACTGCTTCTGAACCTTAGGGTTTGTGGCAGTACAGTGTGCCACATGTGAGGCGTTGGCTTGACCCTTCTACGGCTGGACCATTGGTACTGCGGCATGTGATGGATGTTTTTAAACTAATTTCAAGTGTTGAGATATATTGGGAAAATCTTGTGTGTTTGATTATTCGATCGGAAAGTTTAACTTTGTCTATTTATCTGGAATGTGATACAATATTTGGAATCCACGGGTAGTTATGAGATAACTAATTTGAATATTATAAATATGGCAGTTTAGTCTCAAATGATCGGTTGACACGGAATTTTGATGTGATCAAAAGTCTGTCGCAATCACGTAGTGTACGCGGATACTCGCCGGGTAAACTTAATAGACAGCCACGCCCCATAGCCTTGACCAAGTGACTGTAGGAGAACCCCGTCGCCGAAAGCATCCGTTCGGGTGCTCGTGGCAGCGGTGTTCCGCCTTAGTGCACTTCGTCGACGGCATCTGGGGGTGCGGCCGTCTACTAAAGTTTGCGACGAGCATTCGATCAGGACGTCGGGAATCTTGTTGAATTGCCCGACTTGATATTGAAAAGAGTTTTTGATAATGAGACTAAAATGCGGGGTTTATAATTGTTAGGCATGCGATGTCTAAGGAATTCATTTGGTTAGGCATGCGATGTCTAAAGAAGTTGCGGATTCCAACTGTTGTAGTTTTACACTTTTTTTTCTGTGACCGTAAGCGTAGTATGTGGTGTATCGCCGGCTTCGTTGCTACACATCAACGACAATCGGGATACGCATACTTGCTTACGTTGATGATATGAGATATTATGTGTTGCTGTGATATATTGTATTGGATCGTCGCGTTTGAATAGCCGGGGGTTTTATGTGAGATGAGAGTTTTTTTCTTTTTCATTCATGTAAAATTCATTTGTATGTAATATTCTTTTATTGGGGCACTTCCAGGTTGCGGATGATGTCACCGTTGTATATTATTTACTTTTCCGCATTAGGTAGACCCAAGGAGGGGAGCACAAGTAACCGGGTTCTAGGGTCCAGTGGGAGACCATCTCGAGGAGTCGGGTCTGGGTCTCCTAACCCTAGAATTGGCAGTGTTGCTTGCCGCTCTCATAGGGGTCTAGGGATGTGGGTTTGGCTATTCATCGCGACCGTGGAATCCGTGTTTTATACAGGCTCGTATTGAAAACACGGACGTCCTAGTATATCCAATATTTCATATATGTTCTTCTGCTGCAATGTTCTGTGATGAGAGCATATTACTGCCTGAGATGAATGTTTATATTATATATGAGATATATGTTATATTGCAGATTTCGTTTCAAATGTGATGCTTGCGAAGCATAATAAAATGGGACTTCATTAATGAGATTAATGAAACTAAAAGAAACCTAAGATGTTGTAGAAACTTGTTTAAAAACTGGTAGCTCTAGTTCTTGCTTTGCATAGCGGTGTTCCTTGTAGAACATCCAGCACCTTATTCGATAAGGAAAGGACCGAGATCCCTTCACCGGGAGTGACTCCTTTAGCAATAACTGGCAGATGCTACAAACCCTCGGTTTGTCTTTTGATTGCTTCTATAGTTTCTGATTTGCACAGTGATATATATGATATATCCCGCACCTTATTCGATGAGGAAAGGGCCGACGATCCCTTCATTGGGAGTGACCCCTTTAGCAAAACTAGAAAAGCCTCAAAAACACTCCATTTAAAATCACTCGATTCTACAACGATATCAAGTTCATTACGCAAAGGGTTTTCATAAAAATCTGTCGTAGCCCTCCGTCATTTTAGGAAGTAGAGTACTTAGTATTCGTGCTGCGTATGTCGACTTTAGTTGAGGCGTAGTGTACGGTAGCTAAGTGATGTCTTCCTACACAGCATATGATGCGATTAGTTAGGACATTCATGTGATTATGTCGACCATAGTTGAGGGTCATGTAGGATGGGTCTGATTAATCATGAATTGACGGGTAGAACTTGACTAGTGCTTATGATATGTTGACCTTAGTTAAGGTCATAAGTGCTAGGGGTAAAATATTATCGGGAATTTCAAGTGTTGAAATTTGTAATGAGATTGTATACCTTCTATGAGATAGTTGGATCCCGATACCCGCTGCGAGTAAGAGTTACTCCTGGGAGAGTTTTACACATTACAATTAGCCGATCAAGTAGGTGTCTAGAAAGGTGTCAACGGGGTTACGCCCCTGGGAAAACGAGGTTTACTTTAATTAGGTTCGTGCGAAAGCACGGGGGACCTCCCTCAAAGTACCGACACTGGCCTGGCTGAAAGATTAGCGAACTTGTAGCGTGTAATTAATCCCGGCTAGTCTTTCCTTTTAGGGTTTGAAGGAAGATTTGACTAAAACAGTGGGAGACATCCTGATTAAATATATTAGATAACCAATCTAATCTTGCAAGAGCATAAGCTGAGTGTTTTCTTCTCTCTCTCTCCAGGTAGCGACCATATCACGCCTTAATCAAGATAATAAAATGGATATATTGACCGAACCCGCTTGTTATACTGAGCTGGGGAACGTTGGTCCCGCTCCAACTTATAATTGTTATAAGACAGAGCAGGAAATTAGGGAATACCAGATTTCCCGTGCCGCCCAAACGAAGAAAGTGCATGCCGATGCATCTTTTTCGGGTGTGTTCATTACAAAGAACTGTTTCTCAGTATTCTTTACGTCCTAGGTATGAGATACCGGATCAGGATCCCGCATATGTAATCTGTTACATAGGCTACAGAAAGGTAGAGAACTGAGAACGGGTGATAAGTTTCATGAGACAGAAAACGGTGCAAGTGTTGCAGCCAAGTCTGTTGGTCACTATCAACCTGTATTACCTGAATACATTGATTCTGAACGAATGTTATTAGATACCGAACCTGATATACAACATCATATCAGTCTCTTTATTAGTAAAGAAAGGATATAATTTTGTATTGTTGGATAATGTTTTGAACATTTCCTATATCAAGAGTTGATCGGTTCAGGCACGTTATCTAAAAGCATTGACGTTCTAAATCAAACTACAGTTCTTAGTATACGGAACACACACAAGAGGAAGAGTTCAGAAATGAACGAATCCTTCTTGAGGCATTGTAGACTAGGTCATGTCAATGCGACCCGACTGGCTGAAGTTACATTTAGATGCATATTTAAATCAGTTTGAATTTACATCTTGTGAAACTTGCCGGTCATGTCACAAAGATAAGAAGACCACAGCTCTGTTTATTGGGAACAGAGAAAGAGTTAGTGAACTCTTGGGATTGATACATGTTGATGTATGTAAGGTCTCCTGTCTACACATGCCAAGATCGGTTCTTTGTACTTCATTACATTCTCTGATAATCTCTCAAGATTCAGACATATGTTCCTGTTGAAACACAAGTCCGAACCTTTTGAGATATTCACAGAATATGAGTTAGAAGTAGAGAACCAGAAAAACGGGTATAAGTATTATGTCCTTTGATGAGATCAAGGAGGAGAATGCTTGAGCACGGAATTCCTGGACTATTCTAAAGGAGAATGAGATTCTTTCTCAGCATTACTCCTCCGTATACACCATAGCACGATGGTATATCGGGGTGGAGCAATCGCACCCTATTTGATATGGTGCGCTCTAAGATGAGTACTACTGAGTTTCCTATTTCCTTTTGGGAGTTATGCACTTGAGAAGCTGCATACCTATTCAATAGGGTTCAAATCAAATCAGTTGCCTACCACTTCATATGTGATATGGAAAAGGAAGAGCCCATATCTTATGTTGGTTAAGATTTGGGGTTGTCCGGCCTATGTCTAAAAGCAAAATCCGGACAAGCTCGAGGCAAGGTCTGTTATGTAGAACTGGAAAGGTTCCAGCTATACAAACTGCAGCTGATGATTTGGTAGAACCAAAGGATTCAATAGTTTCCAATGAACCTCCGCCTCTCCGCCGATCTAGTAGGGTTCCTCACCCACCTGAGAGATACTTCGGTTTCTCTATGACAGTGGGAGCGAGGATTGCATCATGAGATGATGACCCAACTGGTTTCAAGCTGGCCATCAGGAGTGGGACTCTGTAAGAATGGCTGGATGCTTATCGATTTGAGATGGAATCCTTATACACCAACAAAGTATGGACTTTGGTTGCTTTATCTGAAGGGTTAAATCCCCATCAGGAGCAAGTATATCTTAAGAAGATTACTTGGTGTACATGGAAAAGTTGAGACTTTCAAAGCTATGCTTAAGTTCATCCAGATCCTACTTGACACTGCTACATTCCATAATTACGATATTTGGTGGTTGGGTGTCATGACTGCTTTTCTAAATGATGTTTTAGAAGAGAGCATCTATAAGTACAAAGCCAGAGGGCTTCGTAGACAGTGGGAGCAGCGGAAACGTGTGCAAGATGTTTTATATGATAAAACAGGCATCGCGGAGTTGGAACATCTGTTTTGATGTGGTAGCCAAAGAGTTTGACTTCATCAAAATGGTAGATGAACCTTGTATATACAAAAAGGTAGTAGGGAGTATGGTGGTGATCCTCGTAGAGTACGTGGATGACATACTCTTGATAGGGAAGGAGTTTCCTATGCTACGCTCGGTCAAACTCCGCTTATCACAACGATTCTCCATATAGGATCAAAGCGATACCTCTTAAATCCTGTGTTTTGGATCTATGAGATAGATCTAATTGGACGTTAGGATGCTCACTAGTTGTAGTGAGATGGTATCAATCGATCCTGAGGAGAATCACTGGAAAGGTTCCAGGGTAATAAGAACGACTAAATGTTAGTCGCAGGCATTGTCTTTACCCTCAGTGGAGGGACGGTATGTTGGAAGAGTTCCAAGCTAGATACCGTGACTTACTAGACGATTAAAGGCAAGATACATCGTTACCAAGGATGCTACCAAAGAGGCAGTCTGGATAGATATAAGTTCATGAGATGAACTTCGTTCCTACCATTGTGTGACAATGGAGTTATGGCTTTAGCCAAGGAACTACCGTCCCATCAGAAATCCAGATATAATTCTTAGGCAGTATCATCTGATCATGGAGATGGTTGATCTCTAGGGAGATCGAGGTTAGGAGAGCAGACACAGAGGACAACAACGCGGATCCACTTACTAAGGCCTTTTTCCCAGTAGAGACTTTTATGGGATGGTTGAGTATGAGATACATCAACCACAGCTAATTGTTGGGTATGTAATACCACAACAGATGGCCCTAGTGCAAGTGGGAGATTGTTAGTTATATGTATTCCCTAGAGGCCATTACTGTACATACGATGTATATTGTAATGGATGCTTGGACATATATAGGGAGGACTTTCTTGCTCGACATGATAGTATGCTATCTGGTTGTACTTTATCTTAACATGTACTCTGATTGTCTCTATGTTACATGTTGATAAAGCCCTTAGGATATGTACTCGACTACTGGGACTATGATGAGATCATACTAGTGGGGCCATGGTAGTCGACGAGTACATCCTATAACTGTTCCTAGTCGAGGGTGTATCGAGACAGGGCATCGATACACCAGAGTAGACTAGCGTATACGCATCTTGACCCATATGATGGGCGAGGGATGATCCCATATCCATCGGTGTTTGACATCAAGGATGGTGTACGGGTGCTCAGTGGAGACTGGGCACACTGGACGGACTCGCCGAGAACTCCCAGATGGTATTATACCTCACGTCAGATGGCAGTTCTCCGGTGACACTAGTACAGAGTAGTCTGTTGACCCGAGATCGTCATAGAGTCTTGTGTGATTCCTACTGTGCTTTGATTTCCATCATACTACGTCCAAGAGGGCATGCAAAAAGGTGGCTTTTGGGTACAGTCCCGAATTACATGGAGGCAATGAGCGATAGGAGGGGATTCGTCTCTCCCGGTATGGGGAGTTGATGTTGTGCTGTGTTCGATTGGCTATAACCGGAAATCCCTGGCCAGGGTTGCTGAGATTTACTGGTAAGTGTTATCAGTAGTTTCTCGAACTGTTATAGACCTCATATCGAAACGACTTATCGAGCTACTGGGGTCTGACGTTTACCACCCCTAGACGAGATATGCAACATATCAGACGACGAGACCGGACTGTACGGGAGTGTTACTGTTTGGATTCATAGGAGAATGTACAGGCTTGCTTGTTGATCTTCTGAGCGCTCAATACCTGGGTAGCTGTTACGTTTAGCTGACCGCTTGCAGCTTGTGGGTGTTTGATATGATCATCACCTACTGCCGGAGTATTGACGATTCTTTAGAGTCCTACACAGAGGTTTCTTGGCTCAGGCAAAATGGAGTAGGGTCACATATGTGATATGTGCGGGACCGAGGATAATGCGATATGAGATACCGTATTCTATTCTCGCGATATTTGATATCAGCCGGGTCATCGGATCAAGTGTTGATTCGATGAATCGGTACAGATAAATATTAGCCGGTTATATGCGATATAGCCGGATTGTCGGATCAAGTGTTGATTCGATAATTTAATGTATAATAATATATATGATATATTAAATTACATTAATTAATATTAGCTCACTAAAAGATTCTTTTTCTCACTCGGGTAATACATTGATATATATGCGATATATGTTAATTGTATTATTTTATTTTGTTATAATAAATATTATATATATGATATATAATATTGTAACATGATATGGTTATTAATGCAACTTGTTTAGTGGAGATTAAACATGGTTAGGGTTTAATTAGGGTTAAGGTTTTCTAGAAGTTTCTAGAAGCTTTCATTTTTTGTTTTGGAAAAGATATTTTGCTAGATATTTCCTTAACCTAACCAAACCTTTAACCTTAGTCAAATCTCTACAAGGGTTAGTTTGACCATGGTTGCATTATTCATCATTATTATCCTTTCATTATTCATCACAAAAGGTTTAACAATTCATTATTCATTCATCTTCTTCTTACTTGAGTTCTTCATGAAAAACTTTCTTGTTTTGCTTTAAGTGATGAAAGCGTGTGAGAAAAAGATAAATAAAGAGAGCAAAAATCCTACTTCATCATCCTCATCTTCCCTTGCCATTTAGATGAGGGTGTTCACATCATTTCATGAGTATTAGCTTGTGTTAACGAAACCTCAAAGTAGATCATCTTAGTATCGAAGATCGGAAGCAAAGGTTGCGTCTTTCTCTTCGTGGAACCTCTCGAGAGTCCAGAACCCGATGATCGCAGCGAAGGGACCACAACACGGAGCATATGAAGTGAAGGACCGGATCTACAAAGGTTGTAATCCCTCTCACTTAGTGTTAAAGTTGTTAACATGCTAGTTTTCGCCTAATCTCTAGTTTAAAGATCCGTATTCGGGTTGTTCGGCACGGCTAAATTTTTAATCGGGCATGGTTGATGCCTCGTAGACCCTTGTGCGCGTGTATAGCAACCCTACAAGCTGCACGTAACGGCTACCCAGGTATCTGTCGATAAGAAGGCCGACGAGCAAACTCATCCAAACTCCCACTGAGCCTGTTTGTGGAAATCTGCAAACAGTCCGGTCTGTTCGTCTAAGAGTATCGCATATCGGGCCTAGGGGGCGATAAACGTCAGACCCCTAATAGAGTAATAAATTCTGTCGGAGTACAGCGCAAAACACCCTGAGAAACTACTGGAGTACCTACCAGTAAATCTCGCTTGCTTTGGCCAGGGACTTTGTGTAATGGCTCTCCGAACACAGCAAGACATCAACCCCCAATACCGGGAGAGACGAATCCTATCTAACCACCACTGCCTCCAAGTGCTTCGGGACTGCACCCAACTACTACCTGTTTGCTTGATGCAATAGATCCGTGGTAGGGTAGCAATCTAAGAACAGTTGGAACACACTTGAGGCGAAGTAGCAGTGTTAAGTCAACGGACTAAGCTGTACTTATGTCACCTGGGAATTGCTACCTGACGATAGGTATAGTACCAACCAGCAGTACACCACGAGTCCGTCCAGTGTAACTCATAACCCAATGAGCACCTGCATACTATCTCTAGTACGACGTACTGATGGCTGTGGGATAAACCATCTCCCCTGCTGGGATGAGAAGAGTATACACTAGTCTACTCTGGAGTATCGATACCCTATCTCGATAATCCTACGATTAGGGACCTGTATAAGGATGCGTTTATAGACTATCCGGCCCCCACTAGTGTGACTGTCATCACAACAATGGCAGTCAAGCAAAGATCCTAAGGGCTCTATAAATATGTATTTGCGATACGTCAAAAGAAACATATACACATATTTAGATAGATACAAACCAAGTAGCATACTACCATATTGAGCAAGACTGTTATAAATCCGAGTATATATCCCAAGCTTCCAAAATGTAATATACAAACTAGTACTATACAATAATGGCTTCTAGGGCATATTACACTAACAGGAATGAGCGTGGACGTTGTATCCGTATGGGAGTATTACCAAAGATTGACAAGTGGGCAGATTTTGATTTTACATAACTGTTTGTGTGTACCTAATTTGACATGAAATATCATTTATGTATCTTTACTTTCTAAAGAAGGTTACGATTTTATATTTGTAAGCGATGTTGTATGCATCCACTTAAATCAAGCATTGATTGGGCGGGGTACACTAGATAATGGTATATACGTATTAAATAAAGCTCAGGTTTTGAACGTCCAGAACACACTTAAAAAAAAGTCTCCAGAATTAAATCAGACTTTCTCATGGCATTGTAGACTGGGTCACATCAATGAAACACGGTTGACGAATTTACATAAAGAGTGATATTTGGATCCGTTCAAATATCAGTCCTGTACAACTTGTAAATCATGTCTCAAAGGAAAGATGATAAAGACTCCGTTCACTGGACACGGAGTAAGAGAGTACGAGCTCTTGGGACTCATACACGGCGACGTGTGGTCCAATGTCTACACATGCAAGAAGTGGTTATTCCTATTTCAATACTTTACAGATGATTTTTCTAGGTATGGACATGTATTCTTGATGAAACATAAATTCGAGGCCTTTGAGAAATTATGAGAATATAAGAATGAAGTGAAAAAACAAACAGGCAAAAGTATCAAGACACTTAAATCTGATCGAGATGGTGAATACTTAAGTGTCGAGTTCCTGGGTTATATAATAGAGAATGAAATTCTCTCTCAGCTTACTCCTCCATACACACCTAAACACAACGGTGTATGGGAAAGGCGTAACAGAACCCTATTGGATATGGTAAGTTCCATGATGAGTAACACTAAGTTGCCACAATCCTTCTGGGGTTATGCACTAGAATCAGCTGCATATCTTTTGAATAAGGTTCCGACCAAGACTGTGCCTACCACACCATATCAGATGTGGAGTGGGAAGAAACCCTATCTTCAGTAGGGGATGTTCAGCTTTTGTAAAAAAGCAGCATGTAGACAAGCTCGAGACATGCTCAGTACTGTGTAAGTTTGTAGGATACTCAAAGAACACCAGGGGGTATCTTTTCTATTACGCAGAGGAACAAAAGGTTTTTGTTTCTCTTCATGCCCACTTTTTGGAAAATCAATTTTTAGAAAAAGAGATTAGTGGGAGCGCAATAGAACTGGAAGAAATTCCAAAACCAAATGCTATTACTAAAAGCATGGTGGAACCAGAAATTTCTGTAAGTCCACGTTACCTCTCCCGGTTCTTTCGGGCTTGCGGAAATGGCGAAAAACGATTTTTAGGGTTTGGGTAACATGGACTACAAAAACGGATCTTGGCTAAACTACACACTAGCAACCTAACTAGAGAGTTGTCTACTCGGTTAGGGGTTATACCTCACTTGAACTCCTTCTTGAACTCTTAGTAGTGGTTGGATGGTGCTTTCCTCGTCACCATCTTTCGTCAAAGATGGATCCACCTGAGGGTTGCATCCTTGGGCTCCTTTCTCGAACTTTGAGAGAACTAAGGTCTTTGGCTTGCTAGACCTTCAACCTTAGAGTGAGTAGAGAGTGGTTTTGAGTATTTTATCTCAAGGAGAGGTTTCTCAACACATGAGAATGGATCTCCTTCAACTAGAGGAGGAAGAAGAAGAAAAGAGGAGAGAGAATGGTTATGATAGAATGAGATGGTTTTTTACAACCATAACATAATAAGTGAATTATCTAATAATAATATTAATCCAAAAATGAAAAAGGTGATGGATGGTTTGATGAGACCATTATCATATCACATTAAATATTTTTTGTAAAGATCAAAGAGCATCTTTGATGTGTAATGATGATGGTCAAAATTTCAACCAAGGTCAACAAGTCAACCTTGGTCAAAAAGTCAACAAACCCAACCATGACACAATTTCATTTAATTAATATTATTAATTGATATATCACATATTCATTAGGGTTTGAAAAAAGACGACTGTCTACTGTGCATACGCACCCGTTCCAAAACCCTAATGAAAATCCTCTTCCTCCGCCTCAAACAACTGTGCATACACACCCGCATTCGTGTTCCGAGGAACATGAATACAATGAGATAAAACTAACCCCAAAACATATACTAGGATCCGGCTCAAACCAGAGCCCGCTAGTAATGACTGTCCGGACACCAAAAGTGCACAAGTGCGCGGATGTGAACGAACCCTGTCGCAAAACCATGCGACCTCTACTCTGTTTTGCCCAAAGGCGAATAACCCTATGTGTGGGACTCTAAAGACTCGACACTACGCTGGCAGTGGGTTTAACCACAGACCGCAAGCGGCACTAGCTGTACGTAACGGTCCCCAGGTAGATGCCGACAAGAAGACTGACGAGGTAAACCCATCTGAACTCCTGCTGAGCCTGAATGTGACAGTCTCCGTACAGTCCGGTCTGTTCGCCTAAGAACATCGCAAGGCGGGCCTAGGAGGGCGGTAAACGTCAGTCCCCTACTAGCGGTACAAGTCGTGCCGGAGTGTAGCCCAGAACACCTGAGATAACACTGGAAACCTACCAGTCTATCTCGCTTGCCCTGGCCAGGGACTTTGTGTAATGGCTCTCCTAGACACAGCGCGATATCAACCCCCAATACCGGGAGAGACGAATCCTGTCTAACCGTCACTGCCTCCAAGAGCTTCGGGACTGCACCCAAAAACTACCTGTTTGCACAACTCCTTTGAGCCGTGGTAGGGTAGTAATCAAAGTACAGTGGGAACACACTCGAGGCGAAGTGACAGTGTCAAGTCAACGGACTAAGCTGTACTCATGTCACCTGGGAACTGATAACTGACGATAGGTATAATACCAACCAACAGTTCCCGACGAGTCCTGTCCAGTGTACTCGTAACCTAACGAGCACCCGCATACTATCTCAAGTACGACGTACTGACGGCTGTGGGACAGACCGCCTCCCAAGCTGGGATAAGAAGCGCATACGCTAGTCTCCTACGGAGTATCGATGCCCTGTCTCGATAGTCCCGCGACTAGGGACCTGCATAAGGATGTGCTTATAGATTACCCAGCCCCCACGAGTGTGACTGCCATCATAACGCTGGTAATCAAGCAAAGATCCTAAGGGCTCCACTAATGTGTAAAGGCGATATGCTAAAAGAAACACATGCACACATTAAAGCAGAAACAAACCAAGTAGCATACTACCATTTTGAGCAAGAATGTCAATACAAGATGAATATCCCAAGCTTCCATTAAGTAATATACAATCCAGTATGATAAAGTAATGGCCTCTAGGGCATATACACTAACAATCTCCCTCTTGCACTAAGGCCATGTACTTGCGTATCGAAGACCTATCATCTCGATCAGCCGCTCGAACTGAGTCTGGGGTAAGGCCTTGGTGAATGGATCAGCAGGATTCTCTTCCGTAGCAACTCTCCTGGCGACCCTCGATCTCCTGGCGACCCTCGATCTCCCTGATCAGGTGATACCGCCTCAAGATGTGCCTGGACTTCTGATGGGACATGGGTTCCTTCGCTAAAGCTATAGCTCCGTTGTTGTCACAATATAGCGGTATTGGATCAACAATGGTAGGAACCACCTGAAGCTCCGTGAGGAACTTCTTCATCCAGACCGCTTCTTTTGCGGCATCTGCAGCAGCGATATATTCCACTTCCATCGTCGAGTCAGCAACGGTTTCCTGTTTGGAACTCTTCCAACACACCGCCCCTCCATAGAGGGTAAAGACATAACCCGACATGGACTTGGAATCATCCTTGTCACTCTGGAAGCTGGAGTCAGCAAAGGCCTCGATCTGGAGGTCTCTTCCGCCATACACCAAGAACATCTCCTTAGTCCTTCTCAGGTATTTGAGAATGTTCTTTACCGCTATCCAGTGTTTCTCCCCAGGGTTTGACTGATACCGGCATACCACACTCGGTGCATAAGCTACATTTGGTCTGGTACACAACAACGCATACATTATAGAGCCTACCGCAGAAGCGTAGGGTATAATAGACATGAAATCCCTTTCCAAATCAGTCTTGGGAGACATCTCTTTGGAGAGGGTGATCCCGTGACAAGCCGGTAGATTACCGCGCTTGGAATCTTCCATACTAAATCTTTTCAGTATGGTGTCGATGTACCTGGACTGTGAGAGTCCCAGTATCCTCTTGGATCTGTCACGATAGATCCGGATCCCCAGAATGTATGAGGCATCACCCAGGTCTTTCATGGAGAACCTTTATGACAAGAACCCTTTGACAGATTGTAGCATAGGAATGCCATTTCCTATCAAGAGAATGTCATCCACGTATAAAACGAGGAATACTACAGTTCTCGCTACAAATCTACTATAGATGCATGGTTCATCTGGATTTTTGATAAAGCCAAATTCTTTGACCGTCTCATCAAAACAGATGTTCCAACTCCGCGATGCCTACTTTAGTCCATAGATGGACTTAAGCAACTTGCACACCTTTCCGCTGCTCCCACTCTGAATGAAACCTTCTGGCTGGTCCATATAGACACACTCCTCTAAATTTCCATTTAGAAAAGCGGTCTTTACGCCCATCTGCCAAATCTCATAATCGTGGAAGGCAGCAATGGCAAGAAGGATCCGAATGGATTTCAGCATAGCCACTGGAGAAAAAGTTTCGTCATAGTCCAAGCCAGGTCTTTGATGGAAACCCTTTGCAACAAGTCTAGATTTATAGGTCTCAACCTGTCCATCTACACCAATCTTCCTTTTGAAGATCCACTTGCATCCTACGGGTTTTACCCCATCTGGAGCATTGTCCAACGTCCATACTTTGTTGGTGTACATGGACTCCATTTCGGTCCGCATTGCATCCAGCCATTTTCCGAGTCAACGCTCTGAATGGCCTGCTGGAAGCTAGTCGGGTCATCACTATCAATGATGCAATCCTCTCTATCCCTGTCTATGAGAAAACCGTAGTATCTCTCGGGCGGATGAGACCACCTACTACTTCTGCGGAGCGGCGTAGGAATGTCTTGATCTTTCGAACCCTCTGGTTCTACTAAGCTTTCAGTAATAGCTCGTGGTAATGAAATTTCTTCCAGTTCTATTGCGCTCCCACTTATCTGATTCTCCAAAAACTGAGTTTCCAAGAAGTGGGCATGCCTAGAAACAAAAACCTTTTGTTCCTCTTCGCAATAGAAGAAATATCCCTTGGAGTTCTTTGGATATCCCACAAACTTGCACTGTACTGAGCGTGCCTCGAGCTTGTCCGCATGCTGCTTTTTGACAAAAGCTGGACATCCCTATGTCTTAATATGATTAAGATAGGGTCTTTTCCCACACTACATCTGATATGGTGTAGTAGGCACAGTCTTAGTTGGAACTCGGTTCAAAAGGTATGCAGCTGATTCTAGCTCATATCCCCAGAACGATCGCGGTAACTCAGCGTTACTCATCATGGAACGTACCATATCCAATAGGGTCCGGTTCCGTCTCTCCGATACACCGTTATGTTGCGGAGTGTATGGAGGAGTAAGCTGAGAGAGAATTCCATTCTCTTTTAAGTAATCCAGGAACTCGGCACTCAAGTATTCACCACCTCGATCAGATCTCAGTGTCTTGATACTATTGCCTGTTTGTTTTTCTACTTCATTCTTGTATTCCTGGAATTTTCCAAAGGCTTCGGATTTATGTTTCATTAAGAAGACATAACCGTACCTTGAAAAGTCATCCGTAAAAGTAATGAAGTAAGAATAAACGCTTCGTGCATGCGTAGACATTGGACCGCACACATCGCTGTGTACGAGTCCCAAGAGCTCGCTCGCTCTCACTCCGTGTCCAGTAAACGGAGTCTTTGTCATCTTTCCTTTGAGACAGGATTGACAAGTTGCATACGATTGATATTTGAACGGATCCAAATATCCTTCTGTATGTAACTTCGTCAACCTTCTCTTATTGATGTGACCCAGTCTACAATGCCATAAGAAAGTCTGATTTGTTTCCGGAGACTTTCTTTTGTGTGTATTCTGGACATTGAAAATCTGTGGTTGGTTTAACACGTATATACCATTGCTCAATGTACCTGACCCAATCAGAACTTGATTAAGGTGAATGTTTACAACATTGTTTACAAACGCAAATTCATAACCTTCTTTAGAAACCAAAGATACAGAAATGATATTACAAGTTGCGTTGGGTACAAAAAAGCAATTACGTAAAACCAAAACATGTCCATCTGACATTCCCAGGTGATAGTCCCCCACGGCCTCAGCATCCATGCTAGCTCCGTTTGCAACTTTGAGGGTCATGTCACCTGCTTTCAAAAACCTACGCTTTCTCAACGCCTGCAAAGAATTACAGATATGAGATCCTGATCCGGTATCCAATACCCAGGACGTAGAGTTTATTGATAGACAGTTTTCAATAACATACACACCTGAAGCTGAAGCCGCAACCTGCTTCAGATCCTGTGTTCTGGCTTTCCAAGCCCTGCAATCTTTCTTCCAGTGTCCACTCTTGTGACATTAAAAGAATTCTTCTTTATCCACAAGTTTCCCCGCTACCTTTGTTGCTTTTGCCTTTCCCTTCGTATCCACCTTACTAACACCGCCCCTTGGTTTGGCGGGGGTTTTCTTCTTCTTTCCCTTGGCTTTCGCCTTGGACCTAGAAGAGGAAGATCCTACTACAAACAAAGTGGATGTTTCCCTACCTTTCTGTAGGGTGCCCTCTGCACTCCTCAGCAAGTTGAGGAGCTCTGAAAGCTCAACTTCCTTTTCTTGCAAGTTGAAATTCTGGATGAACTGGGCGTAAGTAGAAGGGAGGGACTGAAGAATCAAGTCCGTATAGAGCTCATTCTCCAACGTGGTCCCAAGGTCCGCGAGCTCCTCTATGTAGCCAATCATCTTAAGCACGTGTTCCGCTACCGATGATCCGACGGCCAAACTTGCCGAAAACAACTTCTTCGACACTTTGTATCAGGCGATACGAGATTGCTCTCCATACAGTTCTTTTGTATGGAGAAATATGGATTCGAGCTCCATGTTCTCATGCCTCCTCTGATGTTCGTTGTCCATA
Source organism: Agapanthus africanus (assembly GCA_030015575.1). Taxonomy (NCBI): domain Eukaryota; kingdom Viridiplantae; phylum Streptophyta; class Magnoliopsida; order Asparagales; family Amaryllidaceae; genus Agapanthus; species Agapanthus africanus. Next base: position 538,249,658 of record CM057339.1, read on the forward strand.
GAGGCAAGCACGAGGCACTTGGCCTTCGCGCAGTCGATTTCCCAGGTCTTACGGATTTCCCTATCCGCGACACTGGTTTTGGGACCTGGGACAGGGGGAGCTTTCATGGTAAGAAGATACCCCAACTTGTCATAAGTGATTGCCATTTTGACATTCCTGAGCCAATCTTTGTAGTTTGGCCCTGTCAGTATATTTTTATCTAGTAGTAACTTAAGTCCAGTCATGATGTTTGGTCGCTGCAATTAGGAGATAGAGAAGAAACACTTTATCATGATACTTTTGCAAGTTTAGAGTGGTTTTTAATTTGTCTAAACAGGATGGCTCCCACTGTCTCTCGAATCCCTCCTCAAACCAAAAAGGAAGAATTAGTCAGGATCAATCTCACCGTACAATACTTGCTTAACCGTTCAGCCAGGCTAGTGTCGGTACTTCGAGGGAGGTTTTCCAACGCTTTCGCGAAGTTCCTTAATTAAATAACCTCTTTTCCCTGGCGGCGCAGCCCCGCTAACACCTTTCTAGACACCTACTAGGTTTATAGCATTGATCGTTAAGCGAGAATTTTCCCGACGAGTAGCATATACTCACAGTAGGATCGGGATCCAAATATCATTGCGTGACAAAACTGAAGGAATCCTACCAGAATCATCACACTCCAAATGATATGCAGCGCTAGCAAGTTTCAGTTCTTTTGAAACTCCCGATGTGGATTTTTGCCCCATGCTCTTATGACCTTGACTTTGGCCAACAAATCATAAGTCACATGTCAAGTTCTACCCGTCATTCTCCAGGTTAATTTGAACCCACCCGCACCTACCCTTGACTTTGGCCAATAAGGCAGTACGACTGTCCCAAACCAACACATCTATCTATGCTGCACATGAATACCCAATAGCTACCAATCACTATGCCTTGACTTTGGCCAACAAACATAGCTTGAATACTATTGACCATCCATATGAAACGACGGAGGGCTATGAATGGTTTTGGCGAAACCGTGAACGTAGTGAACTTGATATAATCGATGGAACGAGATAGCTTTTAAGAGTAGTGGTTTAAGCTCCGCATTTAAAAGTTATTTTGAAAAGAAACCGAGTGGTTTTTAAAAGTGTTCCAACGACTTTTACTTTGGTTTATTTTTCTTGCATTAATTTTAATGCGTCCATCAATTAATCCTACCATTGCAGAAAACAACGAAAATATGACGTACGCTTATGCCATCCGCATTCGCCATGGGGTCCCGTCATCACCCGTTAGGTTACTTAATTAACGACAGAGCGGGGGCTGGACTAGCACGGATGCAAAACATAAGCAATGCCTAAATAGATATCATATAGATATATATAAACATTCGTCACATGCAATGATAGCTATTCCAGATTATAGATGAATACATTAGATATACTAGGAATCTGCAATTCGTACGAGCCTGTAACGAAGAGCGGATTACACGGTCGCGATGAATAGCCAAATCCCACCCTAGACCCCTACGGGTGCGGCAAACTACCCGCCAAGTATCCGAAGTGAAGCAACCTCCCTCAACGACGTGAGTGTAAGTCTACGCTAGCGCCCCGGCAGTCTACAGACGCCAAATGCGGAACAAAATCTTTTTAACTGGCGCTATCGTATACTTTAACCCGGATCTGCCATTATTGCTAAACTAACAAACTGTAAAGAGTGTAGGAAGGTTATACCGAACGATCCGAGTCCTTCGTTCTTCAACCATCATCCCATGCTCCGTTGCGGCTGCTCCGATCTCGTCGATCTCCGATATCCTCGTCGAGGTGGCACCACATCACTGATTCTTTAAACGGGCTCCCGCCTCTGACTTGAGGAAACTCGATCGTCAAGTTTGCTAAAAGAGACGACCAAGAATGATGTAGAGAATGAGTAGATGACTTTGTCTCACTTCGTCCAAGTCCGTGGACGATCGGTTAATGAAGTTGCCGAGGGAATTGGGTGATGGAATGAAATGAACTGTAATATTCCATGCACCCCAAATACTATCATATCTTTTTACAACCATGAAAAACTCAAGTGAGAGAGTGTGTGGAGGAGAGAGAGGGCCGGCCATTCTTATAGAAGAGGAGGAGGTGACCGTAGGAGAAAGAGAGTAACCTTAAGCAAAATATCATATGTGAACACAAACTAAATATCTTGTATAAAGATCTTAAGGAAAACAAGAAATGGTTGAAATCAAAGCATGTGTCATAATCCTTGTCACCAAATTCTAGAACCTTCTAGAACCTTCTAGAAGCTTGACTCACTCTCATCCAAGAAAAGATAAATCCGTCTTTAACCGAATGTTAAAAGACGGCTGATAGAAAACTGGAAACTGGCAACTTCCAAAAGTGATCCTGAAACGACTTTCAGGATAACCCCGAAACTGTATAAATATACCCGCATTTGTATTACGACCGAATACAAATGCAACTGAGACAAAGATATTATACCTACTCAATATAATACTCGGATCCGGCTTAAACCAAAGCCGACCAGTATTATCTGCCCGAAAAATAACACGTGCGTAAAAGCACGTGCATTTTCCGAACCCTGCCATAAAACCATACGGCCTCTACAACGTTTCGCCCGAACTTGGGAAACTGTCTGTGGGGGACTCTAATGACTCGTCAGTACCCTGGCAGTGGGTTTAACCACAAACCGTCAGCGGCACTAGCTATGCGTAACGGCTGCCCATGGACTGACCTCAAGGGAGGCTGATGAGCGAACTCAAGGGAGGCCGATGAGCGAACTCATCCAGAAACCCTACTGAGCCTAACAGTGACAATGTATATACAGTCCGATCTGTTCGTCTTTGAGTATCGCATATCTGCTTAGCGGGCTAGTAACTTCAGACCCCCAATAGCAGTATAAGTCGTGTCGGAGTGAAGCCCAATAACACCCTGAGATACTACTGGAGTACCTACCAGTAAATCTCCTGCCATGGCCATGGACTTTGTGTAATGGCTCTCCTAGATACAGCACGATCTCGCCCCCAACACCGGGAGAGACGAATCCCCTGCCGATCCGCTCACGTGCCTCCATATGGCTCGGGACTGTACCCAAAAGCTACCTGTTTGCACGACTCCTTTGAGCCGTGGTAGGGTAGAAATCAAAGCACAGTGGGAACTCACACGACACAAATGACGACCGCAGGTCGATGAACTAACCTGTATACATGTCACCAGGGAACTGCTATCTGACGGTAGATATAATACTAACTAGCAGATTCCCGGCGAGTCCTGTCCGGTGTACTCATAACCCAATGAGCACCTGTATACATCTTAGGTGATCCAACTGACACCAGTGGCTTGTGAGACCGGCCACCGCCCCTCGTCGGGGTCTCGACTGTACACACTAGTCTACTCCGGAGTATCGATGCCCTGTCTAAAAAATCCCACGACTAGGGACCACAATTAAGGATATGCATATAAACCACCCAACTCTCACGTATATGATCTTCATCATACTATTGGTGGTAAAGCAAGATCCTAAGGGCTCTATCAAAGTGTAACATGTAATCAGTCACCTGATCATGTACACGACTGATAAAGGCAAACCAGATAGCATACTATCATCTCGAGTAAGACTGTCCTACCGGTATAGGCCCTCTGCAATCACTGCAATCACGTACCTGTGATCCAATAATTGACTATGAGGGCACTATCTCCAACAATCTCCCACTTGCACTCAAGGCTAATTATTGCGATGTCGACTACTCACAGCCCGTGTGAAACCGAACATCCAACTCCTCTACTAATCAGTATCACAAAGCCCGTTTGTAAAACTATTGTGTTCGAGAAATAGCCTTAGTGAGTGGATCCGCCTAGAAGTTTCTTTCTATATCTCTCTTAATCTCAAGTTCGCGGAGAAAACCATCTCCCGAATCGAGTAATACCTGTCTTAGAATGTGTCTGGATATCTGATGGGACCTTGTTCATAAATGAACTCCAAATCCAAACTTCCTAGACTGTATCGATCACTGAACCTAATCAGTATCCGGCACAATGCCACCCACAGTATCTTCTTGAACCACCTGTCCATAATACTGTCCCTCTTCGTCAGAGGGAAAAACTATAACTCTGACAATCACTCTGTCAACCATGTCACCTTTGAAGCCTGGAATGATAACCGTCTCCTGAAAGAGGCTGCCGTCATCAAATCCGTAGAACATGCACTTATGTTCTAAAACTGCTTCCTTATGTTTCTCCAGGATTGGATTAATACAAACTTATTGCATCTTGTGCAAAAACAACATCTGGTGTGGTACTTGACATCTCATGATTGACTCAATGGCCTAAGCAAGTGATCTGTCAATCATGCACATCCCTCTCCCCTTTAGTCTATACGACACCTTTAGAGAGGGTCACTCCATCACCTGCAGGTACACCACCATGCTAGGAGTCAACTATTCTAAAAACCATTAGAATATTTGTCAAAGTACCCACATTGGGAAACTACCCAAATCCAGATCTAAAACCATAGATCCAGAAACCAGAATGTCAAATATTATATCCATATCCTGTCTGGAGAAACAACTGTGTGACGACCACAGTACAACCGATCATAGTATAGGAATTTTACTTCCCACTCTGTGTATGTCATCCAGATACCATGACATCACACCCTACTACCTTCTTAACAGATCCATCCCCAATTCTGATTAAATTCAAACCCATGACTGTCACATCAAAATTAGATGATCTATCTCCCTATAACTGCTCAAGTCTATAAATAGATATAAGCATCTTGCCCACTATGCTTCCGCTGCTCCCACTGACTACGACAACCTTCCTACCGGGTCTCATATCCTGGAACAACAGTAGTGTCAAGTCTTGGTAGATAAGAACCTCCCTGTCACCGTTTCTGAGGCTACCGAAGTACCTCTCGGGCGTCTGAGGTTACCTACCATACCTGAGGAGTGGCCATTGGAGTGTCAAACCTGATTGAATATATAGGTCCTATTAAATTTTCCGTAATCATTCGCGGTTCTGGAATCACTTCCAGTTCTACCATACTCCCACTACTGTTTTCTGAAAAAGATCCATTTTACTAAAACTGTGGCGAGTCAAGAACAATATCACTATTGATCTTCCAAATGGTAGAATATCAACCCTCGTCATAGCCAGGGTCAACCAACAAACAGCCACTACAGAAACGTGCCATGAGTTATCCAGAGTCTGGTTTTAAGCATAAGCTGGACAACTCCCCATACCTTAATATCTTTTAAGGTACGAACTATTCTATATCCAATATAGAAACTTTGGCACTTATTTAATTGGAACCAGATTCAAATCATGCAGCTGTCTCCAGTGCATATCATCTTAATGGAAAGAGGCTAATCAGCATTACTCAACTTAGGAATCCATCCAATTATGAGCAACCTGAAAGAGAAACACGTTTCTCAAAACCATTACTATTATCTGAATAGAAATCACAAGAATCTACATCTTCGATCTCTTTGAAGAATCCCGATACTTGTGATACATGGTTCTCTACTTTATTCTTATACCCACAACTTCTCAAAACTTAGACCTTGTATTTCTACGAAACACTCGTCTAAATACTAGAGAAGTTATAAGTAAACAGAACATAGTACGAGGACCTACCCCTTTGTCCTGATGGACACTGGACAACATACAATACTCTGTATAAGTCCGCTGAGTTTAAACAACTCAAAACCTGTGCGTCGTAGGTTGAAAACTGTACCCTGGTGATTTCCTCAAATATCACCAATTACAACGAATTCCGATATAATGAGGATGATCACCAAATTCCCAATATCTTACTCCCACTCATCATCTGTAAAACCATACAGATATGAGAATGAAACCTGGTAAATACATACCCTTGGAGTAAGTGTCTAATCGGGAAAACAGTTTTCCTTTAACGATGCACTGAAACATGAAAATGTTTCGTAGGGGTATCCTGGTATTCATAGTAATGCCTCTTCCATAATCCAATTCATGACTTCAACCGTATATTTTATTGCCGTCTCTCCAAATCCCTTTATTTGTCTTTAGTCGTTACCTTCTGTACACCATCGTTAGGCTAAAAGGTTTTCTTCCTTCCCTACCGTTCGGCACCAGCCTATGGTTTGGAAGAAGACTATCCAGTAAGCATAATAGGTGTACCCTCCTAAACCAAGGAGTACTCGCAACTGAGAGAAGGTGATGATAAAAGACAACTGAATAATACCTTATTCTTTTAAAGGTGAAATTGGAGTGGCGATGAAGTACGCGGTTTTGGTCGTGAATGATATCAGTCGCAATTTACTTTGCCCTCTTTCTAATCCCTTTATTTTGTCTTTACATATTACCTTCTGCACACCCTACTTAGGCTAATTGGTTTTCTTCATTCCCTACCTTTCGGCACCAGCCTATGGTTTGGAATAAGACTATCCAATAAGCGTAATAGGTGTACTCTCCTAAACCAAGGAGCTCTCGCAACCTGAGAGAAGGTGATAATAAAAGACAACTGAATAAACCAATTCTATTTCTCCTGAACCTGGATCCATCCTCGAAGAAGTCCCTTCGAGTTCGTATATAACCATACGATGGCTCTATCCAGTGGAAGTGGATATCCGTAGTAATACGGGTGTTCTGAGAAATTCAAAGGGTAAAAGAAGGAGTGGCAATGACTTATGCAACTCAGACAATCCAAAAGCCAGTATTTTAAGAAGGTTCGGTCAACTTGGTCACTGAGTCATAGTCTAGGGTCGGTCAAAGGTCGCTGCCAAAGAGAGAGAGAAAAGAAACACTCTGCGTGCACTCTAACCTAGATCAGAATGGTCATCATTTTATCTAATCCGGAAACCTCCCACTGTCCTGTCAAATTCTCCTCCAAACCTAAAGAAGAATCAATCGGGATCACCCGAAGAGTAAACCAACTCATCAGTGGGAATCGGGATCCAACTCTCATCGCATGATAACGTGATGGAATGCATCCACGTTACTCATACTCCAGAAGGTATGCGCATACTTGGCAAGTTTCATTTTCTTTAGAAACTCTCGATATAGTTTTTGCCCCATGCTCTTATAACCTTGGCGTCAGGTCAAAATGTCATAAGTCACATGCCAAGTTCTACCCATCACTATCTTGTTAATTTGAACCCACCCGCACATGCCCTTGGCGTTAGGTCAAAATGGCAGAACGGCTGTCCCAAACTAACTCATCTATCTATGCAACAATTGAATACCCAGCAGCTACCAAACACTATGCCTTGGCGTTAGGTCAAAATACATAGCTTGAATACTACTGAATACCCAAAAGAAGTGACGGAGGGCTACGGCTGGTTTTTGGCGAAAAAACCTTTAACGTAGTAAACTTGATATCGCTGAAGGAACCTGATAGCTTTTTAAAATATAGTGGCGAAAACCTTTTGCTAAAGAGGTCACTCCCGGTAAAGGGATCTCGGCTCTTTCCTCGTGGAATGAGGTGCAGGATATTCCACTGAATACCGCTATGCAAAGCAACATGTAATTGACTATAGTGAAGTTATTACTCTGACGCAAACTTCTGCCCAAGGGGTCAGTCCCGGTGAAGGGATATCGGCCCTTGCCCCGTCGAATGAGGTGCAGGATATTCCACTGAATACCGCTATGCATAACAAAAGGAAACGTCTTTGTAATAACACTTTTTAAATTTGTTCCAACAACTGTAAACAGGTTTGCTTTACTTTGCATTGATCAGAATCAACACAGTCCCATCATTTAATCACACCAGAAAAGAACGAAAATAAAATGTACGTATATGCCATCCGCATTCGTCACTGGGTCCCGTCATCACCCGTTTGGTTACTTAACTAACGACAGAGCGGGGACTGGACTAGCGCGGGTGTAAAACATATACAACATCTAATAGTATATAAACCAATATACAATAATCGCTCCAGGCGTGATAGTATGCAACATTACAGAAAAGTAATAAGCATCACAGAACAATACAGATAATCTGGGATCCCCGAGTTTCACAGAGCCGCTGCTGAAACTCGACGTTCCCCTGTCGTGTGGATAGCCTGTGCAATGAAACCTAGACCCCTACGGGTGCGGCAAGTTACCCGCCAAAACCTGAAGCGAGGCAGCCCCCTACAGCATAGTGAATGGACCACCCAGCACTTCATGGAATCCGGTAAGCTTGGGCACCCCTCCTTGGGTCAACCTGTACCCCCTACGAGTGCGGCGAATAGTCTGCCAATTCTAGAGTGGGACCCCTCTACCTCTCAAAGCCATGAGATGCGGACCCGTTGCCCCCCAGAACCCGGCTATCCGTGCACTCCGTCTCGGGGCAAAACCTAGTACAGTAATGAAAAATAGTACAATAGGTACATCGACCGCAACCTGGTCGTGCCCCAAAAGAATATTATACAACAGGCAGTGACGGCAGTCCACAAGTTGGACGCTCGCCCCGCAATATCAAATGTACAAATAAACTCAAAACTGTACTACCATTGCACACTGCTATCCACCATGACAAATCCGTAACATCACAGCACAACACAGAACATCAACGCGAATGTCACGTTCGCAAACCCGTCTAAAAGAACTATAGCAATTAAACGCGGTTTACCGATCAAATGACATTCCCGGTCGGAGATATAATGTAAGCACTGTAAACTAACGTGTTTAAATTTCGATCGACCAAATATCAAAAAGTGGGCCCCACGACTTACTGGTGAACAGTAACAAAACCTGGGCCAAAACGATATTTACCAAAAAGCCCAAAATCCAACAGAGAACACACAGAAAAAATTTTGTGCACTGATCCCCTAGAACGGCCGCGGATGCGCGGCCAAACCATGGGTTTGGCCGCTAATCCGCGGCTCTCTGGTGAGATCACGTGCTCAAATTTTGTCTGCACGCTTAAAAAACCCTGCACAGATTTTTAAGACATGTAGAATTAATTTTTGAGACCATTTAAAAACAACAGAAACTGTCGAGCTAGGATTTTGCCGTTTTTGATTTTCGGTTCGATCGATGTTTTGAACACATTAGCACAAGTTAGCATAGCAAAATGGTTAGGCTCTGATACCACTGTAAGTCTACGATAGCGCCCCGGCAGTCTACAGACGCCAAATGCGGAACAAAATCTTTTTAACTGGCGCTATCGTATACTTTAACCCGGATCTGCCATTATTGCTAAACTAACAAACTGTAAAGAGTGTAGGAAGGTTATACCGAACGATCCGAGTCCTTCGTTCTTCAACCATCATCCCACGCTCCGTTGCGGCTGCTCCGATCTCGTCGATCTCCGATATCCTCGTCGAGGTGGCACCACATCACTGATTCTTTAAACGGGCTCCCGCCTCTGACTTGAGGCAACTCGATCGTCAAGTTTGCTAAAAGAGACGACCAAGAATGATGTAGAGAATGAGTAGATGACTTTGTCTCACTTCGTCCAAGTCCGTGGACGATCGGTTAATGAAGTTGCCGAGGGAATTGGGTGATGGAATGAAATGAACTGTAAAATTCCATGCACCCCAAATACTATCATATCTTTTTACAACCATGAAAAACTCAAGTGAGAGAGTGTGTGGAGGAGAGAGAGGGCCGGCCATTCTTATAGAAGAGGAGGAGGTGACCGTAGGAGAAAGAGAGTAACCTTAAGCAAAATATCATACGTGAACACAAACTAAATATCTTGCATAAAGATCTTAAGGAAAACAAGAAATGGTTGAAATCAAAGCATGTGTCATAATCCTTGTCACCAAATTCTAGAACCTTCTAGAAGCTTGACTCACTCTCATCCAAGAAAAGATAAATCCGTCTTTAACCGAATGTTAAAAGACGGCTGATAGAAAACTGGAAACTGGTAACTTCCAAAAGTGATCCTGAAACGACTTTCAGGATAACCCCGAAACTGTATAAATATACCCGCATTTGTATTACGACCGAATACAAATGCAACTGAGACAAAGATATTATACCTACTCAATATAATACTCGGATCCGGCTTAAACCAAAGCCGACCAGTATTATCTGCCCGAAAAATAACACGTGCGTAAACGCACGTGCATTTTCCGAACCCTGCCATAATACCATACGGCCTCTACAACGTTTCGCCCGAAGTTGGGAAACTGTCTGTGGGGGACTCTAATGACTCGTCAGTACCCTGGCAGTGGGTTTAACCATAAACCGTCAGCGGCACTAGCTATGCGTAACGGCTGCCCATGGACTGACCTCAAGGGAGGCTGATGAGCGAACTCAAGGGAGGCCGATGAGCGAACTCATCCAGAAACCCTACTGAGCCTAACAGTGACAATGTATATACAGTCCGGTCCATTCGTCTATGAGTATCGCATATCTTCTTAGGGGGCTAGTAACGTCAGACCCCCAATAGCAGTATAAGTCGTGTCGGAGTGAATCCCAATAACACCCTGAGATACTACTGGAGTACCTACCAGTAAATCTCCTGCCATGGCCATGGACTTTGTGTAATGGCTCTCCTAGACACAGCACGATCTCGCCCCCAATACCGGGAGAGACGAATCCCCTGCCGATCCGCTCACGTGCCTCCATATGGCTCGGGACTGTACCCAAAAGCTACCTGTTTGCACGACTCCTTTGAGCCGTGGTAGGGTAGAAATCAAAGCACAGTGGGAACTCACACGAGACAAATGACGACCTCAGGTCGATGAACTAACCTGTACACATGTCACCAGGGAACTGCTATCTGACAGTAGATATAATACTAACTAGCAGATTCCCGGCGAGTCCTGTCCGGTGTACTCATAACCCAATGAGCACATGTATACATCTTAGGTGATCCAACTGACACCAGTGGCTTGTGAGACCGGCCACCGCCCCTCGTCGGGGTCTCGACTGTACACACTAGTCTACTCCGGAGTATCGATGCCCTGTCTCGAAACTCCTATGACTAGGGACCACAATTAAGGATATGCGTATAAACCACCCAACTCTCACGTATATGATCGTCATCATACTGTTAGTGGTAAAGCAAGATCCTAAGGGCTCTATCAAAGTGTAACATGTAATCAGTCACCTGATCATGTACACGACTGATAAAGGCAAACCAGATAGCATACTATCATCTCGAGTAAGACTGTCCTACCGGTATAGGTCCTCCGCAATCACTGCAATCACGTACCTGTGATCCAATAATTGACTATGAGGGCACTATCTCCAACAGTGAGTAGGCCACTCGGCACTTCGCGGTACCCGATAGTTTGTGCACCCCACTTTGAGTCTATCCTAGGAGCAAAAACAGTAAAAAGAAATTATACAATGACGGCTACAACCCCGACCCGGTTGTGCGGCCATACAAATAATATTACATCAATTTACATATTACAAGAATTGAAAGATAAACAAAACTCTCATCTCACAATTCCCCCCAGCTATTCATCCGCGACACTCCAACGAATTCATATACACAAACCATCAACATCACAGATCACAGATATGTATAACCCCCACTAATCGACGTATAGCGATTAGCAGACGTTCAATACATATAAAACATTACAGATATAACCATTAGCCAATGTCTACAGAAAATCGACGAAAATACGGATTTCTAATCACCCCAAAAACAAACTTGTTCTCTGGAAAATCTGGGCAGAAAAGAAACATCCCAAAAATCCCAAAACACCACCAGAAACAAACTGCAGGAGAAACGATCCACGGCCGAGTCAACTCGGCCGCGGATCCGCGGCAGAAGCTTGCTCCTGCCGCGGATCCGCGGCGCGTTGGTCGGCTCGTGCGATCGTTTTTCTTGCCTGTTTACAGAAAAGCCTGAGCCGATTTTTAAGACATGATTTTTTATTTTTAGATCAGAAAAAAAATTCGGCAGCAACTAGGATTTTCCGGGGTGTTTTGCGGTTTTTCGTTCGGTCGATATTCTAAATACTTTGCTAACATGCTAGGGTGTGTTTAGTTAGGCTCTGATACCACTGTAAGTCCATGTTACCTCTCCCGGTTCTTTCGGGCTTGTGGAAATGATGAAAAACGATTTTTAGGGTTTGGGTAACATGGACTACAAAAATGGATCTTGGCTAAAGTACACACTAGCAACCTAACTAGAGAGTTGTCTACTCGGTTAGGGGTTATACCTCACTTGAAATCCTTCTTCTTGAACTCTTAGTAGTGGTTGGATGGTGCTTTCCTCGTCGCCTTCTTTCGTCAAAGATTGATCCACCTGAGGGTTGCAACCTTGGGCTCCTTTCTCGAACTTTGAGAGAACTAAGGTCTTTGGCTTGCTAGACCTTCAACCTTAGAGTGAGTAGAGAGTGGTTTAGAGTATTTTATCTCAAGGAGAGGTTTTGTCAACACATGAGAATGGATCTCCTTCAACTAGAGGAGGAAGAAGAAGAAAAGAGGAGAGAGAATGGTTATGATAGAATGAGATGGTTTTTACAACCATAACATAATAAGTGAATTATCTAATAATAATATTAATCCAAAAATGAAAAATGTGATGGATGGTTTGATGAGACCATTATCATATCACATTAAATGTTTTTTGCAAAGATCAAAGAGCATCTTTGATGTGTAATGATGATGGTCAAAGTTTCAACCATGGTCAACAAGTCAACCTTGGTCAACAAGTCAACAAACCCAACCATGACACAATTTCATTTAATTAATATTATTAATTGATATATCACATATTCATTAGGGTTTGGAAAAAGACGACTGTCTACTGTGCATACGCACCCGTTCCAAAACCCTAATGAAAATCCTCTTCCTCCGCCTCAAACAACTGTGCATACACACCCGCATTCGTGTTCCGAGGAACATGAATACAATGAGATAAAACTAACCCCAAAACATATACTAGGATCCGGCTCAAACCAGAGCCCGCTAGTAATGACTGTCCCGACACCAAACGTGCACAAGTGCGCGGATGTGAACGAACCCTGTCGCAAAACCATGCGACCTCTACTCTGTTTTGCACAAAGGCGAATAACCCTCTGTGTGGGACTCTAAAGACTCGACATTACGCTGGCAGTGGGTTTAACCACAGACCACAAGCGGCACTAGCTGTACGTAACGGTCCCCAGGTAAATGCCGACAAGAAGATTGACGAGGTAAACCCATCTGAACTCCTACTGAGCCTAAATGTGACAGTCTCCGTACAGTCCGGTCTGTTCGTCTAAGAAAATCGCATGGCAGGCCTAGGGGGGCGGTAAACGTCAGTCTCCTACTAGTGGTACAAGTCATGCCGGAGTGTTGCCCAGAACACCTGAGATAATACTGGAAACCTATCAGTCTATCTCGCTTGCCTTGGCCAGGGACTTTGAGTAATGGCTCTCCTAGACACAGCGCGATATCAACCCCCAATACCGGGAGAGACGAATCCTGTCTAACCGTCACTGCCTCTAAGTGCTTCGGGACTGCATCCAAAAACTACCTGTTTGAACGACTCCTTTGAGCCGTGGTAGGGTAGTAATCAAAGTACAGTGGGAACACACTCGAGGCGAAGTGACAGTGTAAAGTCAACGGACTAAGTTGTACTCATGTCACCTGGGAACCGATAACTAGCGATTGGTATAATACCAACCAACAGTTCCCGACGAGTCCTGTCCAGTGTACTCGTAACCTAACGAGTACCCACATACTATCTCAAGTACGACATACTGACGGCTGTGGGATAGACCGTCTCCCAAGCTGGGATAAGAAGCGCATACGCTAGCCTACTCCAGAGTATCGATGCCCTGTCTCGATAGTCCTGCGACTAGGGACCTGCATAAGGATGTGCTTATAGATTACCCAGCCCCCACGAGTGTGACTGCCATCACAACGCTGGTAATCAAGCAAAGATCCTAAGGGCTCCACTAATGTGTAAAGGCGATATGCTAAAAGAAACACATGCACACATTAAAGCAGAAACAAACCAAGTAGCATACTACCATTTTGAGCAAGATTGTCAATACAAGGTGAATATCCCAAGCTTCCATTAAGTAATATACAATCCAGTATGATACAGTAATGGCCTCTAGGGCATATACACTAACAGTTTCAAAAGAACCGGACATCCCCGCGCCACTCCGCAGGACTAGTAGGCAGTCTCATCCTCCCGGGAGATCCTACGTTTTTTTCATTGACGGGGATAGAGAGGATTGCATCTTCGACAATGATGAGCCTGTTAATTATGTATATGCGCTAGAGGCCATTATTGTACATATGATTTATATTATAGTGGATGCTTGGATATATATAGAGAGGTCTTTCTTGCTCGACATGATAGTATACTATCTGGTTACTTTTGTCTTAACATGTAGACTTGTATTGTGATACTGTCTTGCTCTCACATGTTGATAAAGCCCTTAGGATGTGTACTTGACTACTAAGACTATAATGGAGATCATACTAGTGGGGTCAGGGTAGTCCACAAGTACATCCTATATTTGTTCCTAGTAGAGGGTGTATCGAGACAGGGCATCGATACTCCAGAGTAGACTAGCGTATACACTTCTTGACCCATATGATGGGCGATGGATGATCCTACATCCATTGGTGTTTGACATCAAAGATGGTATAGGGTGCCTGGGTATACTTAACGGACTCGCCGAGAACTCCTTGTTGGTATTATACCTATCGTCAGATAGCAGTTATCTGGTGACACTGGTACAGGTTAGTCTGTAGACCCGAGATCATCATAGTGTCTTATGTGATTCCCACTGTGCTTTGATTTCCACCATACCACATTCAAGAGAACGTGCAAAACGGTGGCTTTTGGGTACATTCCCGAATCTCATGGAGGCAATGAGCGATAGGAGGGGTTTCGTCTCTCTCGGTATTGAGGGTTGATTTTGCGCTGTGCTCGATTGGATATAACAGGAAGTCCCTAGCCAGTGCTGATATGGTGATCTACTGGTAAGTGTTATCAGTAGTTTCTCGACCCGTTATTAGCCTCACATCGGCACGACTTATCGGTTACTGGGGTCTGACGTTTACCATCCCTAGACTGGATTTGCGACATATCAGACGAAGAGACCGGACTGTACGGTATTGTTACTAACAGGCTTTACAGGAGTATGAGCAGGCTTGCTTGTTGATCTTCTGATCGCTCAATACCCGGGTATCCGTTACGTCCATCTAGTACCGCTGACGGCTTTTGGGTGACTGATATGATCATCACCTACTGCCGACGTATTGATGAGTCTTTAGAGTCCTACACAGAGGTTTCCTGGCTCAGGCGAAACGAAGTAGGAGCACATATGTAATATGTGCGGCACCGAGATTAATACGAGTATGTGATACCGTATTCTATTCTCGCGATATTGGTATCGATCGGTTATATGTGATATAGCCGGGTCATCGAATCAAGTGTTGATTCAATAAGAAAATACATATGATATTAGTCGGTTATATGTGATATAGCCGGATTATTAAATCAAGTGTTGATTTGATAATTTAATGAATAATTGTATATGTGATATACTAATTTACATTAACTAATATTAGCTCACTTAAGCATTCTTTTTCCTCACTTTTTGCACACTAAATATATATGTGATATATATTTTTGTGTCATGCTAGTTTATATATGCAACATGGGTGTATGAGACTTACACCATATATGAGATAATATTAAGGTTTTTATTTATTTAAAGAATTCAAAATTGAGTGCAATTTGTCATGGTTGGTGTTAGTTATGTATATGCCCTAGAGGCCATTGTTGTACATATGATGTATATTATAGTGGATGCTTGGATATATATAGATAGGATTTTCTTGCTCGACATGATAGTATGCTATCTGGTTCCACATTGTCTTAACATGTTGACTTGTATTGGTTTACTGTCTTGCTCTCACGTGTTGATAAAGCCCTTAGGATATGTACTTGACTACTAGGACTATGATGCAGATCATACTAGTGGGGCCAGGGTTGTCCAAGAGTACATCCTATAACTGTTCCTAGTCGATGGTGTATCGAGAAAGGGCATCGATACTCCAGAGTAGACTAGCGTATACGCATCTTGACCCATATGATGGGCGATGGATGATCCCACATCCATTGGTGTTTAACATCAAAGATGGTGTACGGGTGCTCAGTGGAGACTGGGTACACAGAACGGACTCACCGAGAACTCCTAGATGGTATTATACCTATCGTCAGATAGCAGTTATCTGGTGACACTGGTACAGGTTAGTCTGTAGACCCGAGATCGTCATGGAGTCTTGTGTGATTCCCACTGTGCTTTGATTTCCACCTTACCACGTTCAAGAGGACATGCAAAATGGTGGCTTTTGGGTACAGTCTCGAATCACATGGAGGCAATGAGCGATAGGAGGGGTTTTGTCTCTCTCGGTATTGGGGGTTGATGTTGCGCTGTGTTCGATTGGCTATAACTGGAAGTCCCTGGCCAGGGCTGATATGGAGATCTACTGGTAAGTGTTATCAGTAGTTTCTCGACCTGTTACGAGCCTCACATCGACACGAATTATCGGTTACTTGGGTCTGACATTTACCACCCTTAGACTGGATATGCGACATATCAGACGAAGAGACCGGACTGTATGGTAGTGTTACTGATTGGATTCACAGGAGTGTGTGAAGGCTTGCTTGTTGATCTTCTGATCGCTCAATACCAGGGTAGCTGTTACGTTTAGCTGAACGCTTGCAGCTTGTGGGTGTTTGATATGATCATCACCTACCGCCGGCGTATTGACGAGTCTTTAGAGTCCTACACAGAGGTTTCCTGGCTCAGGCGAAACGGAGTAGGAGCACATATGTGATATGTGCGGGACCGAGAATAATACATGTATGTAATACCGTATTCTATTCTCGCGATATGTGGTATCGGCCGGGTATATGTGATATAGCCGGGTTATCGGATCAAGTGTTGATTCAATAAATTGATACATATTATATTAGTTGGTTATATGTAATATAGCCGGGTTATTGGATCAAGTGTTGATTCGATAATTTAATGTATAATTATATATTTGATATATTAAATTACATTAACCAATATTTGCTCACTTAAATATTTCATTTTCTCACTTTGGATACATTGATATATATATGATATATGTTAAATGTGTTCTTCTCTTTTGTTACTAAATTATATATATGGGATATGTATAATTGTAACATGCTAGGTTATACATGCAACTAGGGTTTATGAGATTCACACCATTGCTAGAAATTAGGGTTAGGTTTTTTTAATTATTTTAGTTAATTCAAAATTGTGATGCATTAGTCATGAGCTTGGATGAGCATTGACTTGTCCACTCTCTTGATATTTACTAAGATATTTGTTAACCTAACCCTAACCCTAGACCATGGTTTATTCTCTACATGAGTTAGCCATGACACATACTTAACCCTAGGTTGCATTTCTAACCTCATATCACTCACTTGATTCTTTCATCACTTGCTTCTTCTTCTTCTTCCTCATTTGAAAACCATGCTAGATTTTTCTAAGTGATGAAATGAAGTGAGAAATAGAAAACTAAAGAGAGCAAAATTCTTACTTCATCATCCTCTTCTATACTAGACATATAGATTAGTGTGTTATCTTCACTAATCTTTAATTAGTGAAGTGAAAGCTTGGGTTTGTGACTCCTCAAGGTAGATCATCTTGGATTATGAAGACTTCAAGTAAGGATGCCTCATTCAACTCATGGAGCCTCTCTAGAGTCCGGGAGCATGATGATCGCAGCGAAGGGACCACAACTTGGAGCTTATGAAGCGAAGGAACGGACTACAAAGGTTGTAATCCCTAACACTTAGAAGTAAAGATGTTTACTTGATGTTTTAGTTTGATTCTCTAGTTAAAGATCTAAGATTTGGGTTGTTTAAACATGACAAAATTTTAAAATTGGTATGGATGATGTCACCCGAAGCCTTGCTGTCATGACAGACAACCCTACAGTGGTATCAGATCCTAGCTAGAGAATTAGACGGATATGTGTAGGATTACGAAACCGAAACAACTCCGAAACACCCGTTTAAAAATCCTAATTTATGTCGAAATTTTCTGAGAGTCAATTTTTTTTTAAACAGCTGCAGAATGTTGTATGGGATGCAATATGGACACTGTGCGAAATTCACCCCATACCAACTTTTTTGGGCCGACCACAGTCATGCAAAAACCGGCCTCCTCAGTTTTTCAGTGGGGTTTTGGGTTGAAATTTGCACTGTGTTCCAGTCTCTGGGTTTTGGTAATCAGGTCTTGTTTGTTTTTGCTAAATTTGCATGTGATGTTATCTTTTTACTGAGGAATTTCGGAGTGTTTCGTATTCGTAATTCTAGTTTGTTTCGGGTTATTTTATACGGTGTTAAAAAGTTCGAAAGGATAACAATAACTAACTTTTTCCCTTGCTGGAAATTTTTCCAAGTGTTGGATTTTTCCTTAGTTTAAAACATTCAGAAACACATGCAAGCGATTCTGTGGACCCTCTAGAAGAACGAAACTCTAACTCGATTATGCGATCGTCAGAACCGCCACTAAACCCTCGAGTTTGTGGTAGTCAGCGGTGCCACATGTGAGGCATTGGTTGACCTTTCTACGGCTGGTTCATAGGAGTTGTGGCATGTTCTGGGACCTTTTGAACTTCGCTCAAGTGTTGAGCTATTGGGAAATTTTGGGTGTTTGTTTATTCTATCGGAAAGTTTAACATTGTCTGGTTATGTGGAATGTGTTACAATATGTGGAATTCATATATTTAGGCATGAAATCCGTAATTTGTGATATTTCGGGTTTACGATGTCTAAGGTGATTGTGGATTCCAAATGTTGTAGTTTTTCACTTTCTTTTTCTGCGACCGTAAGTGTAATATGTGGTGTATCGCCGGTTTCGTTGCAATACATCAACGACAATTGGGATACGCATATTTACTTGCGTTGATGACATGTGATGTTATATGTTGCTGTGATATGTTATATTGGATCATCGTGTTTTGAATAGCCAGGGGTTTTATGTGAGATGAGGGTTTTTATTTTCATTCATGTAAAATTCATTGTATGTAATATTCTTTTATTCGGGCACTTCCGGGTTGAGGATGATGTCACCATTGTATATTATTTACTTTTCCGCATTAGGATAGACCCAAGGAGAAGAGCACAAGCAGTCGGGTTCTAGGGTCCAGTAGGAAGCCATCTCGAGGAGTCGAGACCGGGTCTCCTAACCCTAGAATTGGGAGGGTTACTTGCCGCTCTTGTAGGGGTTAGGGATGTGGGTTTGGCTATTCATCGCGATCGTGGAATCCGTGTTTTATACAGGCTCAAAATAAAACACGGACCTTCTAGTATATCCAATATTTCTTATGTTTCTTCTGCTGCTGATATACTGTGATGTGATCATGTTATATGCGTGAGACTAATGCTTTATTATTGTATATATGATATATAATAAACTTTGCTTATGTTTTGCACCAGCGCTAGTCCCGCCCAGGTATGCCGTTAGTTAAGTAACCTAACGGTGCATAACGGGACACTGTGGCGAATGCTGATGACATAAGCGTACGTTGTATTTTTGTTTCTTCTGTGATGATTAAGAAGCATAAATGATGGGAAGTCATTAATGAGATTAATGAAAGAAAAGAAACCTAAAAGATGTTGTAGAATCAAATTTTCAAAAGGATAGCTCTAGTTTTTGCTTTGCATAGCGGTATTCCATATAGAATATCCAACACCTTATTCAATAAGGAACGAGCCGAGATCTCTTCATCGGGAGTGACCTCTTTAGCGATACTAGCAGATGCTACAACTCATACGGTTATGTTCTTTATTGTGTCTATAGTTCTTGCTTTGCATAGCGGTATTTGTAAAATATCCTACACCTTATTCGATAAGGAAAGAGCCGAGATCCCTTCACCGGGAGTGACTTCTTTAGCAAAACTAGTAAAAGCCTAAAAAACACTCATTTTCAAAAATCACTAGATTCTACAACGACATCAAGTTCATTACGCGAAAGGTTTTCTGAAAAAGCTGTCGTAGCCCTCCGACATTCAGATAAGTAATATTTAGTATTCATGCTGCATTTGTTGGCTTTCTTCAAGGCGTAGTGTGCGGTAGCTACTTACTGCTTATCTGCAGCATATGATGCGATTTGATTAGGGTAGTCGTATGGCTTTGTTGGCTTTCGTCAAGGGTCGTGCGGGTGGATTTAATTCAATCATGAAATATACGGGTTGAACTTGACTAGCGGACTATGGTTTGTTGGCTTTCGTCAAGGTCATAGCACGTTAGGGGTAAAAGTATTATCGAGAATTTCAAGTGTTGAAATTTGCAATGAGATTGCATACCTTCTATAAGATAGTTGGATCCCGATACCCACTGCGAGTAAGAGTTACTCCTGGGAGAGTTTTACACATGACAATTAGCCGATCAAGTAGGTGTCAAGAAATGTGTTAACGGGGTTATGCCTATGGGAAAACGAGGTTTATTTTAATTAGGTCCGTGCGAAAGCACGGGGAACCTCCCTCAAAGTACCAACACTGACCTGGCTGAAAGATTGGCGAACTTGTAAGGTGTAATTAATCCCGGCCAGTCTTACCTTTTTAGGTTTGAAGGAAGATTTGATAAAAACAGTGGGGGTCATCCTGATTAGATAAGATAATAACCAATCTAATCTTGCAAGAGCATACGCTAAATATTTTTCTTCTCTCTCTCTCCAGGTAGCGACCATATCAGGCCTTAATCAAGATAATAATATGGATGTATTGACCGAACCCGCTTGTTATACTGAAAAGGGGAATGTTGGTTCCGTTCTTTCTTATAATTGTTATAAGACTGAGCAGGAAATAGGGGAATATCCAGATTCACATGCCGCCCAAACGAAGAATAAGCATGTTGATGCATCTTCTTCGGGTGTGTTTGTTATCGAGAACTGTTTCTCAGTTCACTCTACGTCCTGGGTATTAGATACCGGATCGGGATCCCACATATGTAACATGTTACATGGGCTACAGAAAGGTAGAGAACTGGGAGAGGATGATCATTCCATAAGAGTAAGGAATGGTGCAAATGTTGCAGCCAAAGCAGTTGGCGAATATCACCTTGTATTACCAAATGGTAATACATTGATTCTGAACGAATGCTATTACATTCCGACCCTGATATGCAATTTTATATCAGTTACTTTATTGAGTAAAGAATGATATAATTTTATAGTACAAGATAATGTTATGAACATCTTCCTGAATCAAAAGATGATTGGATCAGGCTCGTTAAATAATAGCATATACGTTCTAAATCAAACCACGGTTCTTAATGTACAAAACACTCACAAGAGAAAGAGTTCAGAAATGAATGAATCCTTCTTGTGGCATTGTAGACTAGGTCATATCAATGCGACACGACTGGCTAAGTTACATAAGGATGGATATTTTAATCCGTTCGAATTATCATCTTATGAAACTTGCCATTCATGCCTTAAAGGCAAGATGACCAAAACTCTGTTTAATGGACACGGAGAAAGAGTTACGGAACTCTTGGGATTGATACATAGTGATGTATGCGGTCCCATGTCTACACATACCAGGAATGGTTCCTCATACTTCATTACATTCACTGAAGATCTCTCAAGATACGGACATGTGTTCCTGATGAAACATAAGTCTGAAGCTTTTGAGAAATTCAGAGAATATAAGCACGAAGTCGAGAACCAAACGGGTAAAAGTATTAAGATCCTTCGATCTGATCGAGGAGGAGAATACTTGAGCAATGAATTCCTAGACTATCTAAAAGAGAATGGAATTCTCTCTCAGCTTACTCCTCCTTATACACCACAACACAACGGTGTATCGGAGCGGAGGAATCGCACCCTATTAGATATGGTGCGCTCTATGATGAGTACTGCTGAGTTGCCTATTTCCTTTTGGGGTTATGCACCTGAAACAGCTGCATACCTATTGTATAGAGTACCATCCAAATCAGTGCCTATCACTCCATATGAGCTATGGAATGGGAAGAGACCATGTCTTAATTTTATTCCGATAGGGGTTGTCCGGCATATGTGAAAACACAAAATTCGGACAAGCTCGAGACAAGGTCTGTTCTGTGCAAGTTTATAGGATATCCCAAACATTCGCGAGGGTATATCTTCTACCACTCCGAGGAACAAAAGGAGTTTGTTTCTCGACATGCCACCTTTTTAGAAAAGGGTTTTCTTATGAAAGAAATTAGTGGCAATGAGGTGGAACTGGAAGAAGTTCCATCTACACAAATTGCAACAGAAGATTTGGTGGAACCACAGGATTCGATAGCTCCCAGTGAACCCCGGCCTCTCCACCGATCTAGTAGGGTTTCTCATCCACCTGGGAGATACTACACTTTTCTCATTGATGGTAGGAGAGAGGACTGCATCATGGAAGATGATGACCCGACTAGCTTCGAGCAGGCCATCACGAGTGGGGACTCTGTGAAGTGGCTGGATGTAATGCGATCTGAGATGGAATCCATGTACACCAACAAAGTATGGACTTTGGAAGTTGCTCCTGAAGAGGTAAAACACATTGGGAGCAAATGGATCTTTAAGAAGAAATTTGGTATAGATGGAAAAGTTGAGACTTTCAAAGCTAGACTTGTTGCAAAGGGTTTTCATCAGCGACCACGTGTGGATTATGACGAAACCTTTTCTCCAGTGGCTATGCTTAAGTCCATCCGGATCCTACTTTCCATTGCTGTATACCATGACTACATAATCTAGCAAATAGATGTTAAGACCGCCTTTCTAAATGGTGATTTAGAAGAGTGTGTGTACATGACTCAGCCAGAGGGCTTCGTAGACAGTGGGAGCAGCGGAAAGGTGTGCAAGCTGCTTAAATCCATCTACGGGTTAAAGCAGGCATCGCGGAGTTGGAACATCTGTTTGGATGTGGTAGTCAAAGAGTTTGACTTCATCAAGAACATAGATGAACCTTGTATTTACAAGAAGATGTAGAGAGTAAGGTTGTCTTCCTCGTATTGTACATGGATGACATACTCTTGATAGGAAATGATGTTCCTATGCTGCACTCGGTCAAGCTCTTCTTAGCACATAAATTCTCAATGAAAGATCTAGGTGATGCCTCCTGCATCTTGGGGATTAAGATCTATAGAGATAGATCTAAACGGATACTGGGATTGTCCCAATCTAGGTATATTGACACCATACTAAAGAGGTTTAGTATGGAAGAATCCAAGCGTGGGAAGTTATCCACGATCTCTGGACTCACTCTCTCTAAAGAGATGTCTCCTAAGACTGATTTGGAGAGAGCTCGCATGTAAGGAATACACTATGCTTCGGCAGTAGGCTCTACCATGTGCGCGATGCTATGTACCAGACCCGATGTAGCATACTCACTAAGTGTAGTGAGTGGGTATCAAGAAGATCCTAGAGAGAGTCACTTGACAGCAGTGAAGAACATTCTCAAGTACTTGAGAAGGACTAAAGAGATGTTCTTGGTGTATGGTAACAGAGAACTCCAGGTGGAGTCCTTGTTGGAGATAGAGCCCTCAGAGTCAATTATTGGATCACAGGCACGTGATTGCAATGATTGAGGGAGGACCTATTCCGGTAGGACAGTCTTACTCAAGATGATAGTATGCTATCGGGTTTATCTTTATCATCGTGTACTGCTTTAGGTGACCCGACAGTTCGCTATTACACGTTGATAGAGCCCCTAGGATTCATGCTTGACTGCCAGCAGTATGAGGGCGATCATATACGTGGGAGCTGGTAGTCTATAAGCACATCCTTAAAAGGTCCCTAGTCATGGGAGTTTCGAGACAGGGCATTGATACTCCAGAGAAGACTAGTGTATACAGTCGAGACCCCGACGAGGGGTGGTGGCCGGTCTCACAAGGCACTGGTGTCAGTTGGTTCACCTAAGATGTATACAGGTGCTCATTGGGTTATGAGTACACCGGACATGACTCGCCGGGAACATGCTAGTTGGTCTTATACCTGACGTCAGATAGCAGTTCCCTGGTGACATGTGTACAGGTTAGTTCATCGACCTGAGGATCGTCATTTGTCTCGTGTGAGTTCCCACTGTACTTTGATTACTACCCTACCACGCTCAAAGGAGACGTGCAAACAGGTTTTAGTTGGGTACAGTCCCGAGCCACATGGAGGAAGTGAGCGGATTTTCAGGGGTTCGTCTCTCCCGGTATTGGGGGTGAGGTCGCGCTGTGTCTATGAAAGCCATTACACAAAGCCCTCGGTCGAGGCAGGATATTTACTGGTAGGTATTCCAGTAGTATCTCAGGATGTTCTGGGTTACACTCCGACACGACTTGTACCTCTTTTGGGGATCTGACTTTTACCAACCCGCTAGGCCCGCTATGCGATGCTCATAGAAGAACGGACCGAATTGTACGGATATTGTCACAGACAGGCTCAGCAGGGTGTCAGGATGAGTTCGCTCATCGACGTCCCTTTTGGTCAATACCTAGTAGCCCGTTACGTATAGGCTAATACCTCTGACGTGCTAGTGGTTAAATCCACAACCAAAGTATTGACGAGTCTTTAGAGTCCCCCACAGACCAGTTTCTCAAGTTTCGGGCGAAACGCTGTAGAGGCCGTATGGAGATATGGTAGGGTTCGATCAGATACGTGCGGCATTGCACGGATTAGGATCGCACGGTTAATACTAGCAGGCTTTGGTTTAAGCCGGTTCCTAGTATTGTACAGTGTAGATTTTGTTTCATTGCATTTGTATTTTGGTCGGAATACAAATGCGTGTGTGTATACACAGTTGCGGGGTTTTCCTGTAATTTATTACGGGACCAGTTTTATGAAGTTGCCAGTTTGCTTTCCGTTTCGGCCATTTTCCTTTGTATCTTTCCTTGGCTGAAAATTGGTGGAGGAGGGCTAATTTGCAATTGTGCAAATAATCATTGTGGAGGGTTGTTTTTGCAAGATGTAGTGTCATGATGATTGCACCATCCCTTGACGTTCTTGACTTCATGATTGCTTGACTTTGTGATGAGATGATTGGTTGATGGAGTGTGGGTTTTAGTGGGTGATCATTTCTTTGCATGATAGTTTTTTCTCTTTCTCTCCCTTGGATTATGGTTGGGCTCCCTCATTCAAACTCCCTATTCTCATTCTTGGAGAGGAGAGGCCGGCCACTAAAAGAGAGGGGGCTGTCCAAATTTTTGGGTGTTCCATTTCATCTCATTTGCATGCAAAATTCTCTTGGTTCTCCACCAAAAGTTTATACTTCATTACCTCTACCATAAAGGGCAACTTCTAATACCCCAAATGAGACATGAGTTCTACAGTCAACCTACAGCATCCTTGGGAACGTCGGCTCGCCAACTTCGTGCCCGAGTTGCCTCGGTCCAGAGGTGGGAGCTCGTAAAAGAACCCAGCGAAGTGGTGCCCTTCCGACGAGGAGTTGAAGACCGGAGATTCCGCGGGGAGATCGCGACGACGATGAGAAGATCGAAGGACACGGATCGCTCGGTATATCTCTCTACCCGTTCTTTAGCTTGCTAGGACTAGATTAATGGCCCGATCCGGGTATTTTGTGCGCGGTGGTGCCGGTTTACAAGTTTGTAAAAAGTATCGTTTCCGCATTCCGTCGTCGGATTGGCGGCCGGGGCGCCGCCGTGCACTTACATGGTATCAAAGCCACGCCATTAACCTAGTCTAGCTTGGTCTAACGTGTTTGCACTTTCGATCGAACAAAATTCCAAAACCGGCGTTTTTCAAAAGCATCAGTTTCTGTCGAAATATTTTTGGCTCAAAAAATTTTTCAGCTTGTTGCAGAATGATGTGCAGGGAATTATAAGCGCTCTGTAAAATTTTGGTCGTGTGACGTCATCATCCCACCGCGGAACCGCGGCCAAACCCATGCTTAGGCCGCGGTTCCGCCGCCATATTTACTGTTCATTGCACCAAACTTTTACAGAGAGCTTATGAGTTAAAAATGAGGTTTTTGGAATATTCTTTTTGGGCCCAGATTTTCTGTGAGTGCTACAGTAGTGCTTGGGGGCCCACCTAGGTAAATTTGATCGATCGAAAATTTTAAACACATTAGTTCACAGTATTTACATTATATCTGCGACCGTGAATGTCACTCGATCGGTAAATTCTATCTAATTGCTATAGCCCGGTTAGACGGATTTGCGAACGTGACATTCACGTTGATGTTCTGTGTTGTGCTGTGATGTTGTGGATTGGTCGTGGGGGATAGCCTGGATGCAATGCTAGTACAGTTTTGGTTGTATTATATACATTTGTTATTGCGGGGCGAGCGTCCGACATGTGGACTGCCGTCACTGCCTGTTTGTATATTATTCTTTTGGGGCACGACCGAGGTTAGGTCGATGTACCCGTTGTATGTATATTTTACTTTCTGTACTAGGATTTCCCCAAGGTGGGGTGCACGGATAGCCGGATTCTAGAGGCCAACGGGCCCGCATCTCATGGCATTGAGACGTAGGGGGCTTTACTCTAGAATTGGTAGGCTATTCTCCGCACTCGTAGGGGGTACAGGTTGACCCAGGAGGGGTGCCCAAGTTACCGGATTCCGTGAAGTGCTGGGTGGTCCATTCACTTTGCAGAAGGGGGCTGCCTCGCTTCAGGTTTTGGCGGGTAACTTGCCGCGCCCATAGGGGTCTAGGATTTCATTGCACAGGCTATCCACACGACCAGGGGAACGTCGAGTTTCAGTAGCGGCTCTGTGAAACCCGGGGATCCCAGATATCTGTATTGTTCTGTGATGCTGTACATTTCTGTGATGTTGCATTTTATCACGCCTTGAGCAAAAATTTTATATATTGATATATATACTAGTAGATGTTGTATATGTTTTGCATCCGCGCTAGTCCAGTCCCCGCTCTGTCGTTAGTTAAGTAACCTAACGGGTAATGACGGGACCCAGTGGCGAATGCGGATGGCATATACGTACATCATTATTTTCGTTCTTTATTGGTGTGATCAATTGATGGGATTGCGTTGATTCGGATCAATGCAAGTTAAAAACAAACCTAATCTGATGTTGTTGGAAAACTTTTCAAAAAGCTGTTATTGCAAGGACATTCACTTTTGTTTTGCACAGTGGTATTCAGTTGGAATATCCTGCACCTCAGTCGACCAGGCAAGGGCCGAGATCCCTTCACCGGGAGTGACCCCTTGGACAAAAAAAAAGTTTGCGTCAGGACAATACCTTCACTATAGCCGATTACTTATGCTTTGCATCGTGGTATTCAGTTGGAATATCCTGCACCTCATTCTACGGGGAAAGAGCCGAGATCCCTTCAACGGGAGTGACCTCTTTAGCAAAGGTTTTCGTCACTATATTTTCATAAAAGCTATCCAGTTCCTTCAACGATATCAAGTTCATTACGTTAAAGGTTTTTCTCCAGAAATCATTCGTAGCCCTCCGTCGTTTCAGACGGGTAGCAAGTAGTATTCATGCTATGTTTGTTGGCCTTCGTCAAGGCATAGTGTATGGTAGCTGCTTGTTGCCTTTCTGCAGCATAGATAGATGCGTTGGTTTGGGACAGTCGTATAGCCTTGTTGGCCAAATTCAAGGGCTTGTACGGGTGGGTTCAAATTAACCTGGAGAATGACGGGTAGAACTTGACATGTGACTTATGATTTGTTGGCCTTCGTCAAGGTCATAAGAGCATGGGGCAAAAATCACATCGGGAGTTTCTAAAGAAACTGAAACTTGCCAGATATGCGCATACCTTCTGGAGTGTGATAACGTGAGCGGATTCCGTCATGTTATCATGCGATGATAGTTGGATCCCGATTCCCACTGATGAGTTGGTTTACTCCTCGGGTGATCCCAACTAATTCTTCTTTCAGGTTTGGAGGAGAATTTGACGGTACAGTGGGAGGTTTCCAGATTAGATAAATTGGTAACCATTCTGATCTAGCTTAGAGTGCACGCTGAGTGTTTCTTTTCTCTCTCTCTTTGGCAGCGACCATTGACCCGACCCTAAGACTATGACTCAGCGACCAAAATTAACCGAACCTTCTTAAACACTGGCTTTTGGATTGTCAGAGTTGCAGACCTCATTGCCACTCCTACTTTTACCCTTTTCTCCAGGACACCCCGTATTACTACGAACGTCCACTTCCATTGGACAAAACCATCGTATGGTTATATACGAACTCGAAGGAATTTATTCGAGGACGGTTTCTGGTTCTGGAGGAAACGAATAGGACTATTCAGTTGCCTTTTCCTTTTACCTTCTCTCAGGTTGCGAGTACTCCTTGGTTTAGGAGATAGTACACCTATTACGCAAATTGGATAGCCTTCTTCCAAACCATAGGCTGGTGCCGAACGGTGGGGAATGAAGAAAACCAATTAGCATAACGATGGTGTACAGAAAGTATTAAGTAAAGACATATCAAGGGATTAGTGAGAGGGCAAAGTAAATTGCGACTGCTATTCACGACCAAACCAAGTATTTCTTCGCCAATCCTAAATCACCTTTGTATTTCTCCAGGACACTCCGTATCACTACGAAGATCCACAGTTTATTGGATATTCCATCATATGGTTATATACGAACTCGAAAGGAACTTGTTCCTGTTCGGGGATGGATTCTGGTTCAGGAGAAATAGGAATAAGGTTTATTCGGTTGTCTTTTGTCTTCATCTTCTCTCGCATTGCGAGTGCTCCTAGGATTAGGACAGTACACCCATTATGCTTATTGGATATTCTTCTTCCAAACCATAGGCTGGCGCCGAACGGTAGGGAAGGAAGAAAACCATTTGGCCTAAAGGGGTGTACAGAAGATAATGACTAAAGACATATAAAGGGACTTGAAGAGATGGCAAAGAATTATACGGTTACAGTTGTGAATCTGGATAATGGAAGAGGCATTACTAGGAATACCCGGATACCCCTACGAAACATTTCAATGTTTCAGTTTCACTGTGTACTGCTAAAAGAAAACTGATTTCCCAATTAGACACTTGCTCCAGGGTATGTATTTACCAGGTATGATTCTCACATCTGTATGGTTTTATAGATGATGAGTGGGAGTAAGTTATTGG
This sequence comes from Agapanthus africanus, assembly GCA_030015575.1. Taxonomy (NCBI): domain Eukaryota; kingdom Viridiplantae; phylum Streptophyta; class Magnoliopsida; order Asparagales; family Amaryllidaceae; genus Agapanthus; species Agapanthus africanus. The sequence goes on from CM057339.1 coordinate 538,278,579, forward strand.
GAATTAGGTAATCATCCTCATTATATCGGGATTCGTTGTAATCGGTGATATTTGAGGAAGTCACCTAGTTTGTTTGCCGGACGGCAAATATTTGGTTTTGAATATCCGCTGTTATGCACCAATTTCAAATTGATATATCTGTACGACTATTTTTATAGAGTGAGATATACCTTTCTGAAATTATGTCTATGACATTTACCTATATCAGTGGATGGTTAGGTAAGGAGCATTAAACAGCGGTGTAATTCTTCTTAACCATAAGTACAGTTTTCATCCTACGACACACAGAGATTGAGTTATCAGACTCAAGGGACTTATACAGAGTATTGTATGTTGTCCAGCGTCCATTACGACAGAGGGGTTGGTCCTCGTACTATATTCGGTTTACTTATGACTTCTCTAGTTTTTAGACAGGTGTTTCGTGGAAACACAAGATCCGAATTTTGAGAAGTTATAGGTATATGAATAAAGTAGAGAACCAGGTGTTGCAAGTATCGGGATTCTTCAAGGTGATCGAAGATGTAGATACTTGTGTAGGTTATTCAGTTGATAGTAATGATTAAGAGAACTTGCTTCTCTTTCAGGTTACTCATAATTGGAAGCATTCCTAAGTTGAGTAACGTTGATCGACCTCTTTCCATTTAGTTGACATGCACTGGAGACAGCTGCATGATTTGAATCTGGTTCAGTTAAATCAGTGCCTCTGTTTCTGTATTGGATATAGAACAGTTCATATCTTAACGATGTTAAGGTACGGGGAGTTGTCTGGCTTATGCTTAAAACCAGACTCTGGATAAATCAAGGCACGTTTCTGTAATGGCTGTTTGTGGGTTGACCCAGGCTATGACGAAGGTTGACTTTCTACCATCTGGAAGATCAATAGTGACATTGTTCTTGACTCGCCACAGTTTTATTAAAAATGGATTTTTTCAGAAAACAGAAGTGGGAGTATGGTAGAACTGGAAGTGATTCCAGAACCGCAAACGATTACTGAAAGTTTGATAGGAACCTAAAGATTCAATCTGGCTTGACATTCCATTGGCCACTCCACAGATAAGATGGGTAACCTCAGGCACCCGAGAGGTACTCCGGTAGCCTCAAGGACGGTGGCAGGGAGGTTCTTGTTTACCCAGACTTGCCATTGCTGTTGTTCTAGACTGTGAGACCCGGCAGGAGGATGAGTATAGCGTCGTTCTAAACTAGCTTTAGAAGTGTACGTGTATATGACTCTGCCAGAGGGTTGTCATAGTCAGTGGGAGCAGCGGAAGCATTGGTGGACAAGTGGCTTATGTCTATTTATAGACTAAAGCAGATATAGCGGAGATAGATCATCTATTTCTGATGTGACAGTCATAGGTTTGACTTCATCAGAATAGGGGATGGATCTGTTAAGAAGGTAGTAGGGTGTGATGTCCTGGTATTTGGATGACATACATAGAGTAGGAAGTGAAATTCTTATACTACGGTCGGTTATACTTTGGTTGTCACAGAGTAGTTTCTCCACCTAGGACTTGGTTATTATATCAGACATTCTGGTTACTAGATCTATGGTTTTAGATCTAGATTTGGGTGGTTTCCCAATCAGGGTACTTAGACAGCATTCTACAGGTACTTTAGAATGGACGACTCCTGGCACGGTAGTATACCTGCAGGTGATGGAGTTACTCTCTCTAAAAGTGTCTTACAGACTAAAGGGGACAGGGATGTGCATGATTGACAGATCACTTGCTTAGGCAATTGAGTCAATCATGAGATGTCAAGTACCACACCAGATGTTGTTTTTGTGGTAGATGCAATAAATTGATATTAATCCAATCCTGGAGAAACGATCGGAAGCAGTTTTAGAACATAAGTGGATGTTCTAGGGATATGATAATGACATCCTCGTTCGGGAGACAGTTATCATTCCAGGCTTCCAAGGTGACCTGGATGACAGAGAGGTTGTTAGAGTTATAGTTTTCCCTCTGACGAGGGGCGGTATTATGGACAGGTGGTCCAGGAGGATACTGAGGGAGGCATGGCGCAGGATACTGATTAAGTTCAGTTATCGATACAGTCTAAGAAGTTTGGATTTGGAGTTCATTTATGAGCTAGGTCCCATCAGACATCCAGACACATTCTAAGACAGGTATTGCTCATTTTGGGAGATGGCTTTCTCCGCGAACTTGAGATATAGAGAGACATAGAAAGAAACATCAAGGCGGATCCACTCACTGAGGCTATTCGTCGAACGCAATAGTTTCGCAAACAGGTTTTGTGAGACTGATTAGTAGAGGAGATGGGTGTTCGGTATCACACGGGCTGTGACTATGCGACATCGCAATAATTAGCCTTGAGTGAAAGTGGGAGATTGTTGGAGATAATGCCCTCAGAGTCAATTATTGGATCACAGGCACGTGATTGCAATGATTGAGGGAGGACCTATTCTGGTAGGACAGTCATACTCAAGATGATAGTATGCTATCTGGTTTATCTTTATCATCGTGTACTTCTTTAGGTGACCTGACAGGTCGCTATTACACGTTGATAGAGCCCATAGGATTCATGCTTGACTGCCAGCAGTATGAGGGCGATCATATACGTAGGAGCTGGTAGTCTATAAGCACACCCTTAAAAGGTCCCTAGTCGTGGGAGTTTCGAGACAGGGCATCGATACTCCAGAGTATACTAGTGTATACAGTCGAGACCCCGACGAGGGGCGGTGGCCGGTCTCACAAGCCACTGGTTTCAGTTGGTTCACCTAAGATGTATACAGGTGCTCATTGGGTTATGAGTACACCGGACAGGACTCGCCGGGAACATGCTAGTTGGTCTTATACCTGACGTCAGATAGCAGTTCCCCGGTGACATGTGTACAGGTTAGTTCATCGACCTGAGGATCGTCATTTATCTCATGTGAGTTCCCACTGTACTTTGATTACTACCCTACCACGCTCTAAGGAGACGTGCAAACAGGTTTTAGTTGGGTACAGTCCCGAGCCACATGGAGGCCGTGAGCGGATTTTCAGGGGTTCTTCTCTCCCGGTATTGGGGGTGAGGTCGCGTTGTGTCTAGGAGAGCCATTACACGAAGCCCTCGGCCGAGGCAGGAGATTTACTGGTAAGTATTCAAGTAGTATCTCAGGGTTTTCTGGGTTACACTCCGACACGACTTGTACCACTTTTGGGGGTCTGACTTTTACCAACCCCCTAGGACCGCTATGCGATGCTCATAGACGAACGGACAGGACTGTACGGATATTGTCTCTGACAGGCTCAGTAGGGTGTCAGGATGAGTTCGCTCATCGACGTCGCTTTTGGTCAATACCTGGTAGCCTGTTACGTATAGGCTAATACCTCTGACGTGCTAGTGGTTAAATCCACAACCAAAGTATTGACGAGTCTTTAGAGTCCCCCACAGACCAGTTTCTCAAGTTTCTGGCGAAACGCTGTAGAGGCCGTATGGAGATATGGCAGGGTTCGATCAGATACGTGTGGCATTCCACGGATCAGGATCAGATGGTTAATACTAGCAGGCTTTGGTTTAAGCCGGTTCCTAGTATTCTAGAGTATAGATTTTGTCTCATTGCATTTGTATTTCGGTCGGAATACAAATGCGGGTGTGTATACACAGTTGCAGGGTTTTCCTGTAATTTATTACGGGACCAGTTTTATGAAGTTGCCAGTTTGCTTTCCGTTTCGGCCATTTTCCTTTGTATCTTTCCTTGGCTGAAAATTGGTGGAGGAGTGCTTATTTGCAATTGTGCAAATAAGCATTGTGGAGGGTTGTTTTTGCAAGATGTAGTGTCATGATGATTGCACCATCCCATGACTTTCTTGACTTCATGATTGCTTGACTTTGTGATGAGATGATTGGTTGATGGAGTGTGGGTTTTAGTGGGTGATCATTTCTTTGCATGATAGTTTTTTCTCTTTCTCTCCCTTGGATTATGGTTGGGCTCCCTCATTCAAACTCCCTATTCTCATTCTTGGAGAGGAGAGGCCGGCCACTAAGAGGGAGGGGGCTGTCCAAATTTTTGGGTGTGCCATTTCATCTCATTTGCATGCAAAATTCTCTTGGTTCTCCTCCAAAAGTTTATACTTCATTACCTCCACCATAAAGGGCAACTTCTAATACCCCAAATGATACATGAGTTCTACAGTCAACCTACAGCATCCTTGGGCACGTCGGCTCGCCAACTTCGTGCCCGAGTTGCCTCGGTCCAGAGGTGGGAGCCTGTAAAAGAACCCGGCGAAGTGGTGCCCTTCCGACGAGGAGTTGAAGACCGGAGATTCCGCAGGAAGATCGGGACGACGACGAGAAGACCGAAGGACACGGATCGCTCGGTATATCTCTCTACCCATTCTTTAGTTAGCTAGGACTAGATTAATGGCCTGATCCGGGTATTTTTTGCGCGGTGGTGCCGGTTTACAAGTTTATAAAAAGTATCGTTTCCGCATTCCGGCGTCGGATTGACGGCCGGGGCGCCGCCGTGCACTTACAGTCCTTTACCGATTTGAGCTTCCAAAGTGATAAGGATGACTCTAAGTCGCACTCGGGATTTTTCTTTACCCTCAATGGAGGGGCGGTGTGTTGGAAGAGTTCCAAACAGGAAACCGTGGCAGACTCGACGATGGAGACTGAATACATCGCTGCCAACAATGCTGCCAAAGAGACTGTCTGGATGAAGAAGTTCATCACTGAACTTAGTGTGGTTCCGTCCATTGAGCATCCAATACCTTTGTATTGTGATAACAATGGAGCCGTGACTTTGGCCAAGGAACCCAGGTCCCATCAGAGATCCAGGCAAATTTTGAGGCGGTATCACCTGATCCGGAAGATAGTTGATAGCCGCGAGATTGAGGTTAGGAGAGTTGACACGAAGGACAACACTGCGAATCCACTCACGAAGGCCATACCCCAGATACAATTTGAGAGACTCTTCGGGATGTTGGGTATGAGATACTACAACAGATGGCCTTAGTGAAAGTAGGAGATTGTTAGTTATGTATATGCCCTAGAGGCCATTGTTGTACATATGATGTATATTATAGTGGATGCTTGGATATATAGAGAGGACTTTCTTGCTCGACGTGATAGTATGCTATCTGGTTTCACTTTGTCTTAACATATTGACTTGTATTGGTTTACTGTCTTGCTCTCACATGTTGATAAAGCCCTTAGGATATGTACTTGACGACTAGGACTATGATGCAGATCATACTAGTGGGGCCAGGGTAGTCCAAGAGTACATCCTATAACTGTTCCTAATCGAGGGTGTATCGAGATAGGGCATCGATACTCCAGAGTAGACTAGCGTATAAGCATCTTGACCCATATGATGGGCGATGGATGATCCCACATCCGTTGGTGTTTGACATCAAAGATGGTGTACGGGTGCTCAGTGGAGACTGGGTACACTGAACGGACTCGCCGAGAATTCCTAGATGGTATTATACCTATCGTCAGATAGCAGTTCTCTGGTGACACCGATACAGGTTAGACTGTAGACCCGAGATCGTCATGCAGTCTTGTGCGATTCCCACTATACTTTGATTGCCACCTTACCACGTTCAAGAGGACATGCAAAACGGTGGCTTTTGAGTACAGTCCCGAATCACATGGAGGCAATGAGCGATAGGAGGGGTTTCGTCTCACCCGGTATTGGGGGTTGATGTTGCGCTGTATTCGATTGGCTATAACTGGAAGTCCCTGGCTAGGGATGATATGGAGATCTACTGGTAAGTGTTATCAATAGTTTCTCGACCTGTTATGTGTTAGATATGTATGCCCTAGAGGCCATTATTGTATAATACTAGTTTGTATAATACATTTTGTGAGCTTGGGATATATATATACAGGTTTACGACAATCATGCTCGATATAGTAGTATGCTACTTGGTTTGTTTCTATCTTAATATGTGTATATGTTTCTTTTAATATATCGCTGATACATATTGATGGACCCCTTAGGATCTTTGCTTGACTACCGGCGTTGTGATGGCGATCACACTAGTGGGGGCCGGGTAGTCTATAAGCACATCCTTATTTTGGTCCCTAGTCATAGGACTATCGAGACAGGGCGTCGATACTCCGGAGTAGACTAGCGTATACGCTTCTCATCCCAGCAGGGGATACGGTCTGTCCCACAGCCGTCAGTACGTCATACTTGAGATAGTATGCGGGTGCTCGTTAGGTTACGAGTACACTGGACAGGACTCGTCGGGAACTGTTGGTTGGTATTATACCTATCGTCAGTTAACAGTTCCCAGGTGACATGAGTACAGCTTAGTCTGTTGACTTGAAACTGTCACTTCGCCTCGAGTGTATTCCCACCATTCTTTGATTACTACCCTACCACGGTTCTACAGAGTCGTGCAAACAGGTAGTAGTTGGGAGCAGTCCCGAAGCACTTGGAGGCAGTGACGGTTAGACAGGATTCGTCTCTCCCGGTATTGGGAGTTGATATCGCGCTGTGTCTAGGAGAGCCATTACACATAGTCGTCCCTGGCCAGGGAAAGAGAGATTTGCTGGTAGTGTTACCAGTAGTTTCTCAGGCTGTTTTGGGCTATACTCCGACACGACTTGTACCGCTATTAGGGGACTGACGTTTGCCACCCCCCTAGGCCCGCCATGCGATACTCTTAGATGAACAGACCGGACTGTACGGAGACTGTCACATTCAGGCTCAGTAGGAGTTCAGATGGGTTTACCTCGTCAGTCTTCTTATCGGCATCTACCTGGGGACCGTACGTACAGCTAGTGCCACTTGCGGTCTGTGGTTAAACCCACTGCAAGCGTAGTATCGAGTCTTGAGAGTCCCACACATAGGGTTGTTGGCCTGGTTTTGCATGGTTTTGCGACGTTTAGAGTCTTTAGGCAAAACAGAGTAGAGGTCGCATGGTTTTGCGACGGGGTTCGTTCACATCCGTGCACTTCTGCACGTTTGGTGTCCGGACAGCTTATGCTAGAGGGTTTTGGTTTAAGCCAGATTCTAGTATATGTTTTAGGATTGGTTTTATCTCATTATATTCGTGTTCCTCGGAACACGGATACGGTTGTGTATGCACAGTTGACTGAGGCAGAGGCAGAGGACTTTCATTAGGGTTAATGACCGTTGTCTTTTTCTTAACCCTAATGTTTATATGTGAAATATGATTATTAATATTAATTAATTATAAATGTGTTATGGTTTGGGTTGTTGACCATTTGACTATGGTTGACTTGTGACCTATGTTGACATATTGACCATCATCTTTTCATATGAAAGATGCTCTTTGATTCTTGCAAAAGTAATTAATGTGAAATGATAATAGTCATTTCAAGTTAACCATCACAATTATCTTTAGTTAATTATTTAATTATCATAATTCATATATATGTGAGAAGGTTGGCATTATCTTCTCATTCTATCATTCTCATTCTCTCTCATCCTCTTCCTCTCTATCAAAGCTCTCCCTCTCATGAGTTGAGAAACATTATGCTTTTGAGATAAAACACAAAAATCATTCTCTACTCTTTCTAAGGTTCTAGGTTTAGCACACCAAGCACCTTAGTTACTTCTAGTTTGAGGTAGGAGCCAAAGGTAGAGGCCCTCGGGTGGATCTTTCTTCGGCAAGAGAAGGCGACGAGGACGACCCGTTCATCCCACTCCAAGGAGCAAGAAGAGAAGGACTTCAAGACTTAGGTATAACCTTTCTACATAGTAGTTAGAACTTATAGTTCTTTTGTTAGTTTTTGTTTAGCCAAGATCCTTCATGAACGGTCCATTCTACCTATCGAAGAAAAATTCGATTTTTACCTATTCCGCCTCCCCGAAAGTACCAGGGTGGGTAACGTGGACCTAACATTGGTATCAGAGCCTAGCTAAACACAAACTAGAAAGTTAGCAAAGTATCTAGAACTTCGATTGGAAAAAATCGCAAAACACGTTTTCAAAAAGCTAACTTTCTGCCGATTTTTAGATCTGTTCAAAAAATAATAAATCACATACTAAAAATCGGCTCAGGGTTTTGAAAAAACGAGGAAGAAATTTGATCTAGTGAGTAGCTTAACTCGCCGCGGAACCGCGGCAAGAGCATGCTCTTGCCGCGGATCCGCGGCCGAGTTGACTCGGCCGTGGGTCAAACTTCTTGCAGTGTTCTTATATTGGTGTTTTGTAATTTTTAGGATGGTTTGTTTCTGCCCAGAATTTCCAGAGAACAAAATTTGTTTTTGGGGTGGTTAAAAATCCGTATTTTGATCGATTTTCTATAGACTTTGGCTAATGGGTTATATCTGTGATGTGATATATGTATTGAACGTCTGCTAATCACTATACGTCGATTAGTGGGGGTTATACATATCTGTGATCTGTAATGCTGATGGTTTGTGTATATGAATTCGTTGGATTGTCGCGGATGAATAGCCGGGGGGTTGTGAGATGAGAGTTTTCTTATTCTTTCAATTCATGTAATATGTAAATTGATGTAATATTATTTATATGGCCGCACAACCGGGATGGGGTTGTAGCCGTCATTGTATAATTTCTTTTACTATTTTTTCTCCTAGGAAAGACCCAAGGTGGGGTGCATAAATTATCGGGTATCTCGAAGTGCCGAGTGGCCTACTCACGGTGTTGAGGGAGGTTGCTTCATTTCGGTTACTTGGCGGGTAGTTTGCCGCACCCATAGGGGTCTAGGGTGGGGTTTGGCTATTCATCGCGACCGTGTAATCCGCTCTTCGTTACAGGCTCGTACGGAATGCGGATTCTTAGTATATCCAATGTGTTCATCTGTGATCTGGAATAGCTATCATTGCGTCTGACGAATGTGTATATATCTATATATGATATCTATTTAGGCGTTGCTTATGTTTTGCATCCATGTTAGTCCAGCCCCCGCTCTGTCGTTAGTTAAGTAACCTAACGGGTGATGACGGGACCCCGTGGCGAATGCGGATGGCATAAGCGTACGTCATATTTTCGTTGTTTTCTGCAATGGTAGGATTAATTGATGGGACGCATTAAATTATTGCAAGAAAATAAACCTAAAAGACGCTGTTGGAACAATTTTCAAAAAGCTGTTATTGCAAGGACGTTCTGTTTTGTTTTGCATAGAGGTATTCAGTTATGAATGCCCAACACCTCAGTCGACGAGGCAAGGGCCGGGATCCTTTCATCGGGAGTGACCCCTTGGACAAAAAGTTTGCGTTAGGGTAACAACTTCACTATTGTCGATTATTCTTGCTTTGCATCGAGGTATTCGGTTTGGAATATTCTGCACCTCATTCGACGAGGAAAGAGCCGAGATCCCTTCACAGGGAGTGACCTCTTTAGCAAAAGTTTTCGCCGGTATATTTTCAAAAAGGTTATCAGGTTCCTTCAACGATATCAAGTTCATTACGTTAACGGGTTTTTCGCCAAAAACCCAGCCGTAGCCCTCCGTCATTTCTTCTAAGTTATACTTAGTATTCATGCGGCGTTTGTTGACTGTGTCAAGGCACAGTGAACGGTAGCTGAGTATTGCTTATCTGCTGGATACAATGTGATTGGTTAAATGTGATTGGTTAGGACAGTCGTGTAACCTTGTTGACTGTGTCAAAGGTTATGCGGGTGGGTTTAATGCAATCAAGATAATGACGGGTTGAACTTGAGTAGGACTCTTTGATTTGTTGACTGTGTCAAGGTCACTTGGATCCTAGGGGCAAAAACCACATCGGGAGTTTCTAAAGAAACTGAAACTTGCAGATTTAGCATACCTTCTGGAGTGTGGTGACTAGAGTGGATTCCATCTAGGTCATCGCACAATGATAGTTGGATCCCGATCCCACTGATGAGTTGGATTACTCTCGGGAGATTATTTCACTTAACAATCAATGCTATAAACCAAGTAGTTGTCTAGAACGGTGTTAGCGGGGCTACGCCTCCAGGGAAAAGAGGTTATTTAATTAAGGAACTTCGCGAAAGCGTTTGAAAACCTCCCTCGAAGTACCAACACCAGCCTGGCTGAAAGGTTAAGCAGGTATTCTAACGTGCGATTAATCCTGGCTAATTCTTCTTTTAGGGTTTGAAGAAGAATTTGAGGAAACAGTGGAAGCCATCCTGGTTAGATAAATCAATAAACCAATCTAATCTTGCAAGAGCGCATGCTAAGTGTTTCTTTTCTCTCTCTCTAGGTAGCAACCATTTCACGCCCTAATTAAGATAATAATATGTATCGCTTGACCGATCCGAATTCTTATTCGGGGCTGGGAAACGTTGGTTCGGCTCTAACTTACGACAATAGTCATAAGTATGACCAAGGGAAAGAGGATTATATGGATTCCAAGGATACCCAGTTGAAGAAGAAGCATGGTTTTGCATCTACTTCAGGTGTTCTTGTAATTGAGAACTGCTTTACGGTCAGCCTTACCTCCTGGGTACTTGATACCGGATCAGGATCTCATATCTGTAATTTATTGCAGGGACTGAGAAAAAGTAGGAAAGTTGTACCTGGTGATATGTCGCTCAGAGTAGCGAACGGAGCACAAGTTAATGCTGCAGCCGTCGGTGAATATCAACTAGTGTTGCCAAATGGCAATACTATGATTTTGAACGATTGCTACTATGTACCTTCCATGGTTTGCAACATCATATCAGTTTCTTTACTCGATAAAGATAGATATAACTTTGTTCTTGATAGAAATATCATGAACATCTACCTTCATATGGTACTGGTTGCAGAAGGTACACTATGTAATGGTATCTACGTTCTAAATCAGAATACAGTTCTCAATATACAAAACACACGCAAGAGGAAGAATTCAGATACGAATGAATCCTACTTGTGGCATTGTAGACTTGGTCATATCGGAGAGAAAAGACTAAGTAAGTTGCATAAAGATGGACTCTTGAAAACGTTCGAATTTTCATCTTATGAAACTTGTCAGTCTTGTCTCAAAAGGAAGATGACCAAATCTCCGTTCACCGGACATGGAGAAAGGGCAGCAGAGCTCTTGGGACTCATACACAGTGATGTATGTGGTCCGATGTCTATACATGCAAGAGGTGGGTTCTCGTACTTCATCACATTCACTGACGATCTCTCTAGATTCAGATACATGTATATGATGAAACATAAATCCGAAACTTTTGAGAAATTCAAGGAATTCAGAAACGAAGTAGAGAACCAGACTAGAAAAAGTATCAAGATCCTCCGATCGGATAGGGGACGGGAGTAGTTAAGCACGGAATTTCTAGATTACTTAAAAGAGAATGGTATTCTCTCTCAGCTTACTCCTCCTTATATACCACAGCACAACGGTGTATCGGAGCGGAGGAATCGTACCCTATTGGATATGGTTCGCTCCATGATGAGTAGTGCAGAGTTGCCTCTTTCATTCTGGGGATATGCACTTCAAACAACAGCACATCTATTGAATCAAGTTCCATCCAAATCCGTGCCTAAGACTCCGTATGAAATATGGAGTGGTAAGAGTTTGTATCTTAAACGTATTAAGATTTGGGGTTGCCCAGCTTAGGTCAAAAAGCAGAACCCAGACAAACTTGAGGCACGGGCAGTTTTATGTAAGTTTGTGGGATACCCAAAAGATTCAAGATGGTATCTATTCTACCATGCAGAGGAACAGAAGATAATTATTTCCAGGAATGCCACATTTTTGGAAAAAGAATTTCTTGTTAAAAATATTAGTGGCAGCACGGTAGAACTGGATGAAATTCCAGAAACACGAACTTTAACTAAAAATTTGGAGGAACCGCTAGATTCAGTTACACCCAACGAACCTCAGCCACTCTGCAGATCTGGTAGGATTTCTCATCGGCCCGAGAGATACTACGGTTTTCTCATAGACGGGGATCGGGAGGATTGCATCTTGGAAGAAGATGACCCTACCAGTTTCAGGCATGCCATTATCAGTCGGGAATCTAATAAGTGGCTGGATGCAATGCAATCCGAAATGGAATCCATGTACACCAATAAAATGTGGACCTTGGATATTGCTCCACCTGGGGTAAAACCCGTTGGATGCAAATGGATCTACAAAAGGAAACTTGATGTAGATGGGCAGGTGGAAACCTATAAGGCTAGACCCGTTGCAAAAGGTTTTCGTCAAAGACCTGGTTTGGACTATGAGGAAACTTTTTCTCCAGTGGCTATGCTCAAATCCATTTGGATCCTACTTGCCATTGCTGCCTTCCATGACTATGAAATCTGGCAGATGGACGTTAAAACGGTTTTTCTGAACGGCAGTTTAGAAGAGTGCGTTTACATGGATCAGCCAGAGGGTTTTGTAGACAGTGGGAGCAGCGGGAAAGTGTGCAAGTTGCTTAAATCCATTTATGGATTAAAGCAGGCATCGCGGAGCTGGAACATCTGTTTTGATGAGGCAATCAAGGAATTTTATTTCATCAAGAACGAAGATGAACCTTGTGTCTATAAGAAGATTGTAGGATGAACTGTCGTGCTCCTAGTCTTGTACATGGACGACATTATTTTGATAGGAAATGACATTCCTATGCTACAATCGGTCAAGCTATTTTTTTCACAACGGTTCTCCATGAAGGACCTGGGTGATGCCTCGTACATTCTGGGGATCAAGATCTACAGAGATAGATCCAAGAGACTACTGGGACTTTCGCAGTCCAGGTACATAGAGACCGTACTAAAGAGATTTAGTATGGAGGATTCCAAGCGCGGTAACATACCCGCATTGCACGGAATTACCCTCTCCAAGAAGATGTCTCATAAGACTGACGAAGAGAGGGTTCGCATGAGCACTATACCCTACGCTTCGGCGGTAGGATCTATAATGTATGCGATGCTATGTACAAGACCAGATGTAGCTTACGCGCTGAGCGTGGTGAGCCGGTATCAGTCAGACCCAGGTGAGGACCACTGGACGGCAGTGAAGAACATTCTCAAGTACCTAAGAAGGACTAAAGAGATGTTCCTGGTTTACGGTAATGGAGACCTCATGGTCGAGTCCTTTACCGATTCAAGCTTCCAGAGTGACAATGATGACAGCAAGTCTGTCTTGGGTTTTGTGTTTACCCTCAACGGAGGGGCGGTATGTTGGAGGAGTTCCAAATAGGATACTGTCGCAGACTCGACGATGGAGGCTGAATACATTGTTGCAAGCGATGCCGCAAAAGAGACGGTCTGGATAAAGAAGTTCATTAGTGAACTTCAGGTGGTTCCGTCCATTGTTGACCCAATACCTTTGTATTGCGATAACAATGGGGCTATAGCTTTAGCGAAGGAACCAAGGTCCCATCAAAAATCCAGACACATCTTAAGGCGGTATTACCAGGGCTAGCGGTATTACCAGGGCTAATCCAGACACATCTTAAGGCGGTATTATTAGGGAGATCATTGATCGCCAGGAGATCGAGGTACGGAGAGTGGACACAAAAGACAACACGGCAGAACCATTCACGAAGGCCTTGCCCCAGACTCAGTTCGAGCGACTTTTTGAGCTATTGGGTATGCGGTACGCCAGCAGCTGGCCATAGTGCAGACGTTGGGTATACGGTACACCAATTACTGGCCTTTAGTGCAAGTGGGAGATTGTTAGATATGTATGCCCTAGAGGCCATTATTGTATAGTACTAGTTTGTATAATACATTTTGGAAGCTTGGGATATATATATACAGGTTTACGACAGTCTTGCTCGATATAGTAGTATGCTACTTGGTTTGTTTCTATCTTAATATGTGTATATGTTTCTTTTAACATATCGATGATACATATTGATGGAGCCCTTAGGATCTTTGCTTGACTACCGGCGTTGTGATGGCGATCATACTAGTGGGGGCCGGGTAGTCTATAAGCACATCCTTATTTTGGTCCCTAGTCGTAGGACTATCGAGACAGGGCATCGATACTCCGGAGTAGACTAGCGTATGCGCTTCTCATCCCAGCAGGGGAGACGGTCTGTCCCACAGCCGTCAGTACGTCGTACTTGAGATAGTATGCGGGTGCTCGTTAGGTTACGAGTACACTGGACAGGACTCGTCGGGAACTGTTGGTTGGTATTATACCTATCGTCAGTTAACAGTTTCCAGGTGACATGAGTACAGCTTAGTCCATTGACTTGACACTGTCACTTCGCCTCAAGTGTATTCCCACTGTTCTTTGATTACTACCCTACCACGGTTCTACTGAGTCGTGCAAACAGGTAGTAGTTGGGAGCAGTCCTGAAGCACTTGGAGGCAGTGACGGTTAGACAGGATTCATCTCTCTCGGTATTGGGAGTTGATATCGCGATGTGTCTAGGAGAGCCATTACACATAGTCGTCCCTGGCCAGGGCAAGCGAGATTTTCTGGTAGTGTTACCAGTAGTTTCTCAGGGTGTTTTGGGCTATACTCCGACATGACTTGTACCGCTATTAGGGGAATTACGTTTGCCACCCCCTAGGCCCGCCATGCGATACTCTTAGACGAACAGACCGGACTGTACGGAGACTGTCACATTCAGGCTCAGTAGGAGTTCAGATGGGTTTACCTCGTCAGTCTTCTTATCGGCATCTACCTGGGGACCGTTACGTACAGCTAGTGCCGCATGCGGTCTGTGGTTAAACCCACATCCAGCGCAGTGTCGAGTCTTTAGAGTCCCACACAGAGGGTTATTCGCCTTTAGGCAAAACAGAGTAGAGGTCGCATGGTTTTGCGACGGGGTTTGTTCATATCCGCGCACTTCAGCACGTTTGGTGTCCGGACAGCCTATGCTAGAGGGCTTTGGTTTAAGCCAGATTCTAGTATATGTTTTGGGATTGGTTTTATCTCATTGTATTCGTGTTCCTCGGAACACGGATACGGGTGTGTATGCACAGTTGACTGAGGCAAAGGCAGAGGACTTTCATTAGGGTTAATGACCGTTGTCGTTTTCTTAACCCTAATGTTTATATGTGAAATATGATTATTAATATTAATTAATTATAATTGTGTTATGGTTAGGGTTGTTGACCATTTGACTATGGTTGACTTGTTGACCTATGTTGACATATTGACCATCATCATTTCATAAGAAAGATGCTCTTTGATTCTTTCAAAAGACAGGTTTTTATAAAAAAATATATTTCTAGCGGAGATATGAAGGTTTTATTCTATGATAAAGACTATTGCACGTTCACAGAGGTGTGTATGAAATGAAAACAAGAAAAAGGTGGAGTGAAAAATAAGACCTTGTTTCCTGTTAAGAAAGATAGAAATTCTGAAGTTGAAACCTTACTGGAAAACGAAACTTGAAAAATGCTTAACTCTTTATAAAACTTATGTGATCCTTTTAAAATTTTTATCTGGGCTTTATTGTGTGACATGATGACTTTAATCGATCCTTCTGGAACTTAACGACACTATTTGCACTGCACGTAAAGACATATAAAATCTTAAGTTAAATAAGAAGCGAGATGTGAAAAATAAAGGTTCAATAGTCAAGACTTAGGATAATAGAATTGTTATTTTCTGAAACAAAACTTTAGGATTTGAATCATAGTTATTTTGCAAAAACTACCTTGACCGGATTTTGTGGGTAGTATCCGCTGAAAACCCTCAGGAGACAATACTCCTCCTACTAAGGACACCTAGAGGTTTAACGGCTTGTTGCACATGCTCAGTGCAATCGCGTTCCCTGCGAAAATGAGGTTAGGAATTTTTGTGAATAAATTGGCTTTGCTCGGGACGAGCAAATGATAAGTTTGGGGGTATTTGTTCATATCAGATTTTTGCATTTTTATACCGCCCAATTTTTATCACATTGCTTATTGGTAGGTACTCTTGAGCCGTGTTTGCTAGTCAATTGCAGGATACAGGTTCTCGGCTCTGAACAGTGAAATTGATGGAAAAGCACGACAAATTCCGGATTACTGCCAACCACAGATAAAACACGGGTCTCCGCTCTCTATCTGTATGTTGCCGCACACCAGTTTAAGGGACAAAATGGCAAATCGATTGTCATTTTCATGCACAAAGCACAATTTCAACACAAAATCCAAGAAATCTATGCGGAGCTCAAGAAAATCATGGCAAAAGATCCACATCAAATCACCTTTTGACCTGCTGCAAATATGGAAGAAATGTGGAGAGATTCTGAGAAACAAAGTGTACCAAACTGATCCAAACATCAACAATAAGAAGCACAAAAATTTGGAGAACCCAACTCCCCTATAGGGCCGCGGATCCGCGGCCAATAGGGGGTCTAGGCCGCGGATCCGCGGCCGTACTGGGTCCTCAGAAGGAGTATTTTTGGAGGCAGATTGGTCATTTCAATTTTGTTCAGAATGTTGCCCTAGGTTTCCAGCTCCCTGCCTATAAATAGTCCAGAACTTGCCAAAACCAAGGGTCCATATTCTTGTATTTAGATTTTAGAATACATGTGTTGTTCTTCCTCCTCCTCTCATCTCTTCTTCATTAAAAACTTGTAGTGAGCTTTTGTGAGTGAAGAATGAATAAAAGAGTTCTTGTTCTTACCATGCTTATCTTGTTGTAATTGTTAATTATATTTGCTTGTATTTTTCATTTGCTAATCTAGTTGTTGTTATTTATTGTTTGTTTCTTTCTTGTTCTCTTTTTCTTTATCCTTAAAACAACTATGATGCTTAAGCTTGATCCTTGCCAAGGTGAGGTCTCAAATAGCTAGTTTTAATCTTCTAACCTCTTTCTTTCAATCTTCCTCCTTTGTTTTATTTTCTTTTCCTTATAATGGGTGAGTAGTTTTCATACTTTTTAGGGTAGGATAAGGAAAGTTTGAGAGAAGGAAATCTGTCTCACTCTTTTCTTGCCCAACATCTTAATTCGGACTCCCGTTAATTGAACCACAATCCGCTCCCTACGGCACCCTATCCTACATGATAGCGGTGATTCCTTAGTGAAACCGGTTGTGGTTGAATTAACCGGAGTTTAAGGCTAAGAGCCAAGAACGGACAGACGAGCACCAAAAGGAAGAACTTATGCGTTGGAAAGCCTAGCTTATACTCGCAAGTTCCTTCCTAGTCGTGCTAATCCCCGTTGTTGCCGATTACCGTAACACCGACATTAAGAGTGGCAATGAAAGAAGTGAGCGACTCCTAACTCAAACTAACCTAATCCTAACCCTAACAAGATCTCTTTATATATCATTTTAGCACATAAGTAATCTAAAAACAAACCTGGACAATTGGACTTAACTCGTTAAAGCACATAGAAAAAGATTCACATCTCCCTGCGGACGACCCGTACTCAACCGGCTAGCTACAAGCGAAACCGTCTTGATTGCGGTAATAAACTTAGCACGCAGAGACCCTACCAATCAAATGGCGCCGTTTCCGGGGAGACGGTAGTTTATTTCTTTGTGTAATTTCGGGTTAATTTGTGAATATAAATATAACCGGAAAAAAAATATACATTGTAAAAAACTATCTTGTTATTTTTGATTAGTTTTTGTGCAAGTGTGCAGGATAAAAAGACGGTCGAGTTCAGTGCCAAAGTCGTAGGAAGTTAGACCCATATCTCGCGGCTACACCGCGACGGATCAAGACGAAGCAAACGGTCTACTGTAAGATTCTGGAGCATATACAGTGAGCAAATCAAGATTCAGGAGCTCCAGACAAGAAAAGGACATCTAAGACAGCCCACCCAAGAAATACAGAGGCCCAATTCCACCTTACTGCCGTGGAACCGCGGCATAAGCAAGCTTAGGCCGCGGAACCGTGACCACTTAGTGCATTCTGCATCTCAAAATCTCTGTGAGTGTTCCTTCCTTCTTCCCTACTCCTCTGAACTCCACTGAACTGTGTTTTCTGCAGCATTCTTTGCGCAAACTCTCTTCCCCCTTCCAATAAATTGTTTTTGTGCAGGATTCTTTGCGCCGCGCTAAAATAAAAATTGTTTGCAGTTGATTGTTACTGCTTTGCATATATTAATACGGACTTTAAGGGGCTTGAAACCAATTCAGATTGGGTGGGGATTTCATCACTCTTCCCAGGACCCCAGAAATCACAAAAAGCATATGCATTGACCATTGCTTAAATTAAAAAATACTAGACTCGGCCCTAAGGACTTCGCGCTCAATAGTACAGAGGACTAGTTACAGGCATCAGCCGTTTATCCTATCCTGACTTTTGCGGTGTCTAGGCAAGTGTGTCCAAGGCAAGTGGTTACTTAATTAGGACCACTACTTACGTAGTGGGGATCCTCCCGCTTACCTGGCACTTACCTAGCCGCAATTGTTGGAGAAAAGGCGGTTTGAGGTCCTATTTCTAGCCCTTTGGAATAGTTAGGAGCTGTCTAGCTGACCTAGGTGACCCTAGATCTAGGTGTGATTGTGCATATCTTGTTTGTGATTTCTTGAAGCCGTAAGCCCGTACATATTTCTGTAAAGCTCTTTCTAAAAAAAAAGAAAAGAAAAAAAAAACACAAAACCATAAACTTTTATAAAAACTTGCCCTTTGTTGCCAGAATCCATTTTTTCACCCACCACCCATCGTATTTCTCCATTGACGTTTTCTTACCCTCACCTTCTCCGCTTTGACTATACTAAACTCGTTTAGTGTATGTCCGCTTGGACTCGGGACACTAGCGTCCGTCTAGTCCGCGTTACGTTAGTCCCTACCGACTACGCGATCGACTCAGACGTCGAAACTCCGTCCACGCCTCTTTCACCCTTACCTTTGCTGGCCAACTCCGACGTTGACCGGAATTCTGTTCATACATCTTCACCTTCACCATCACCAACCTCTTCTTCCGCGATGTCAGGATTTAATCCAAACATCTCTTTGACTCCCCCGGGATTGACTCCACCTCATATGGAGGCAAATAACCCACCACCACCGCCTATTGTAGCGCCGCAGCGAATCGCGCTCCAAGATCATTTCTATCCCACCCGTTCTGCACTTCCCACCTGTCTTTCTCTTCTACTGGCCAATGGGGAAAATTTTGAAATTAAGCCTCACTTCATTAACATGCTTCCGAAATTTCATCGGCTTGAATCTGAAGATGCCTATATCTTCATCAACAAGTTCCAAAATGTTTGTGCCATGATGAAAACTACCCAGCTGTCGGACGATACTATACGGCTACGGGTCATTCCATTCACTTTATGCGATCTTGCTGAAAAATGGCTGTATAGCACCGCTTCCCACTCCATAACCAGTTGGGACGAATTTGTGAAAGCGTTTCTCAAGAAATTCTATCTGAATCATAAAACCGCAAGGATCCGTAACGAAATCAACCAATTCTCTCAGCTTCCTGCTGAACCCTTCTGGAAGTGCTTTGACCGGTATAAAGACCTTCTTGTTCAGTGCCCACACCACGGTATTGAGAAATGGCAACTTTGCCAAACCTTATACGAGGGCCTGAACCCAGCAACCAAGCAGTTGTTGGAAACCATTTGTCAGAGCCACTTCCTATCGAAATCTGATGAGGAAGCGTGGCAATTCTTCAGTGACCTTGCGGAACAAACGCTTCAATAAGAGAGCACTAGACCTACTACTTCTTCTTCTTCCTCCACTTCTACTGGTCGGTCTAGGGTAGGAATTCACCAACTCGATGTCTCTATTGCGATGAAAGCTGAAATGGCTGCAATAACAAGAAAACTCGAAGCGATAGAGAGCAAATTTTCATCTCCTCCTCCTGCCCCTGTTCTTCCCCTTCATACCATTTGTGCTTGTTGTTCCGATCCTTCTCACTTAACCAAAGAGTGTCCTTACAATCCACCATCTCAAGGACAGGATCAGGTTAATGCTGCATTTCAGCAAAGACCGAGGAATGATCCATACTCTTCCACCTACAATCCCGGTTGGAGGAACCACCCCAATTTCGCATGGAATCAGAATCAGCAACAATTCCAAGGCAACAATTTCCAGAGGCCTCCTCCTCCACAACAACAAGCGCAACAACAAACTCAACATCAGTTTCAGCAGCCCTTCCAACCCCAACCTTTTCAAAATCAGACGAACAACTTTGCACCCAACAATTCTTTTCCCCAAAACAACTTTGTTCCGTCAAACAACGATAAGGTTTCCTCGCTAGAACGAAGTCTGGAGGCATTCGTTAAACAATCGACACAATCCACCGCCAACATCCAGTCGTCTATTCAGTCTTTGGTGCAACACGCTGATGCACACGGGCAAAGCATCAAGACCATCGAAGCCCAGATTGCACAGCTAAATGCGGCGTTAAGCGAGCGAGAAAAGGGGAAGCTTCCATCTCAACCACTCCCAAATCCCGGTCACCCACATAATGTACATGTTGCTCTTGAACAAAAGAACCATAATGTGAGTGCCGTGACTACATTGAGATCGGGAAGGATGATGCACAACAATATCGGCACAACAATTGAGGATAATGACATCCCGGACGCTTCTTCTTCTTCTTCTTCTTCTTCTTCGTCTTCTGAGCCTATTCTCCATTCGTCAAAAGGCTCTTCTTCTTCTTCTTCTTCTGCTCTGAACGGACCCACTTCTCACTCCACGAAAGCACCAGCTCTGGGATCCGTTCCAGCTCCACAATCTCCTCCACAAGCATTGGACTCAACCAATTTTAAAAACGTTCCATTTCCAAACCGGTTGAGGTCCAATAAACAAAATTCACAAATGGAGAAGATTCTGGAGTTGTTTAAGCAGGTTAACATCAACATTCCCCTTTTAGATGCTGTACAACAAGTCCCGTCCTACGCGAAAATCTTAAAGGACTTGTGCACGAAAAAGAGGAAGTTTCAGGTACCCAAAAGTTTTCTTGGCTAGTGCTGTGAGTGATGCTCTTACCCAATCTTTACCGCAAAAACGGAAGGACCCTGGATGTCCTACGATTTCTATTACCATTGGGGATAAGAACATCAACCACGCACTATTAGATCTTGGTGCCAGTGTTAACCTGCTTCCGTACTCAGTATATGAGCAACTAGGTGTAGGAGAGCTGAAACCCACACACTGCACTCTCCAAATGGCCGACCGATCGATCACCCATCCTAGGGGTGAGCTAGAGGATGTGTTAATCAAGGTTGGGGACTTCATATTCCCCGTTGACTTCATTGTATTAGACACACAGCCTGTAGCTAACCCCCGGAATCAAATTCCGGTGATACTCGGTCGCCCATTCCTTGCAACCTCAAATGCTGTGATCAATTGTCGAAATGGTTCGATGAACCTATCTTTTGGAAATATGACAATTGAACTCAACATTTTTAGGTTGGGGAATCAGCCCTCCGAACCTAATGCTCATATACTAGACGTTTGCTCAATCCAGGAGATCACCCCTGAAGAGTGTGAATTCGAGGAGTTTATGTTCGATCACGATAACCTTAACGCCACTAGTGCATTCCTCTTCGAACCTGCTGCTGTTTCTGCGCCCGACAATGACTACGAGTGTTTCATGTTCTCGAACGATCTTAGCCGCTCACCACCCGAGTTTGAATCCTTCGAATTTCCGGATGAGTTACCTGAACCATCCAACTCGGTCGCTTACACTCGTTTTGAACCTTTGCTGGAATCCTTTGAGTTCGAGACCTTTTCACCAATCTTGTCTTCAATAGTTTCACCTCCAACGCTCGAACCCAAGCCTTTGCCGTCACACCTTAAGTACGCTTACTTGGGTGAGAACGAGACCCTCCCTGTTATCATCTCGGCTACTCTAGCTCCAGACCAAGAGAAAGCCCTTCTTGCGGTCTTGCATAGCAATAGGCAAGCTTTCGGCTGGTCCATGGCGAACATCAAGGGGATTAGTCCACTAATCTTTGAACATCACATTCATCTGATGGATGATGCCAAACCAGCCAGGGATCCACAAAGGCGACTTAACCCAGTCATGAAGTGTTAGTTATATGTATGCTCCAGAGGCCATTACTATACAAGTGTTGTATATTGTAGTGGATGCTTGGACATATATAGGGAGGACTTTCTTGCTCGACATGATAGTATGCTATCTGGTTACTCTTTACCTTAACGTGTACACTGATTGTCTCTCTGTTACATGTTGGTAAAGCCCTTAGGATGTGTACTTGACTACCTGGACTGTGATGCGGATCATACTAGTGGGGACATGGTAGTCTATAAGTACATCCTTCAAGGTCCCTAGTCGTGGGAATATCGAGACGGGGCATTGATATACCAGAGTAGACTAGCGTATGCCTTCTCGACCCATACAGATGGGCGATGGATGATCCCATATCCATTGGTGTTTGACATCAGAGATGATATACGGGTGCTCAGTGGAGACTGGGTACACTGGACGGACTCACCGAGAACTCCCAGATGGTATTATACCTTACGTCAGATGGCAGTTCTCTGGTGACACTGGTATAGGTTACTCTGTAGACCCGAGATCGTCATAGAGTCTTGTGTGATTCCCACTGTTCTTTGATTTCCACCTTACCACGTCCAAGAGGGCGTGCAAAATGGTGGTTTTTGGGTACAGTCCCGAGTCACATGGAGGCAATGAGCGATAGGAGGGGTTTCGTCTCTCCCGGTATTGGGGGTTGATGTTGCGCTGTGCTCGATTGGCCATAACAGGGAAGTCCCTGGTCAGGGCTGGTTTAGAGATTTACTGGTAAGTGTTACCAGTAGTTTCTCGACCCGTTATGAGCCTCTCATCGGCATGACTTATCGGTTATTGGGGTCTGACGTTTACCACCCCTAGACTTGATATGCGACATATCATACGAGGAGACCGGAATGTACGGTAGTGTCACTGTCAGGCTTTTTGCAGGAGTTGGAGCGGGCTTGCTTGCTGATCTTCTGATCGCTCAATAACCGGGTAGCCGTTATGTCTAGCTAGTACAGCTGACGGCTTGTGGGTGTTTGATATGATCATCACCTACTGCCGGCGTATTGACGAGTCTTTCGAGTCCTACATAGAGGTTGTAGTGGCTCAGGCAAACGAGATAGGAGCGAATATGTGATTTGTGCGGGACCGAGAATGATGCGAGTATGTGATACCATATTCAATTTTTGCGATGATTGTATCGATTGGTTGTATGCGATATAACCTAGTTATCGAATCAAGGATTGATTCGATAAGTCGATACATTAATATTAGTCGGTTATATGCGATATGACTGGATCGTTAAATCAAGTGTTGATTTAATGATTTAATGTATAATTATATATTTGATATATTACTTTACATTAACTGGTATTGGTTCACTTAAGATTGATTTTCTCACTTGAAGTGCATAAGTTGTATATGTGATATATTTTTTTGTGCACAAGATTGTATCATGTTTGATGATACATGCAAACTTGGGTGTGTATGCTTTAAACCATAGTTTAGGTTAATGGTTAAGGTTTTATTTATTTATTTTTGGAAAAACAAAATGGTGGCCTTTGTGTTTCCTTGCTAGAAGCTTCATGAAGCATGCTAGCATCTTTGAAAAGGTCTAGCCATTTTGTTTTATCCTTAACCTAACCATCAACCTAAACCCCAGTTTATTCTCTACATGAGTTAACCTCACCCATGGTTGCATTATGATAAGTATTCACTTGATTTTCTATTATGGGATTATTCTTTTCATTTTTTTTCTTTTCTTCTTCTTCTTCTGCTTGAAGAAAAAGAGATAGCTTGCTAGAAAATTTCAAGTGAAGATTTAGAGTGAGAAATCAAAATCTAAAGAGTACCCACTTCCTATCTCACCATCCTCTACTAGACTAGCACTTTAGTTTAGGGTGTTTGCTTCACTAATTCTATGGTTAGTGAGGTAGAAGCTTGAGTCCGTATTCCCTCGACGTAGATCATCTTCGGCATCGAAGACTTCAAGCGATCCCGTTGCAACTTGTCAAGGAGTCGTCCGAGAGTCCGGGAGTTGGATGATCGCAGCGAAGGTACGACGTCACGGAGCTTTGGAAGTGGTGGACCGGATCTACAAAGGTTGTAGTCCCTTCCCTTAGTGATAATTGTTATCTACTAGCTTTATGTTTCGCCTAATCTCTAGTTAACGATCTTGCTTCGGGTTGTTAGGCACCTAAAATTTTTAATCCGGCATGGCCGATGCCTTGTAGAGTATAACACCTTAGGATGTGTTTAGTGAATAATTATACTTAAATAATGGTTTTTAACAAAAAAGTTTACCAAATTGTATTTTAAATATTTTTCCTAATTTAATAAATATTTTTCCAAAATTTTCCTAGGCTTGCACACACATGTGCATGTAAACTAGATTTTTTAAATTGAGTTATTACCATGATTATTAACCATGGTGGGTTAATCATGGGATTAAGCCTTTTGGGTTTTAAGTGGGTTTAATTAGTTAATTAAAAGTAACTTTAATTTGAATTTGTCAAGTGTTGACTTGTGTGAGAGAGAGAGAGTGCATCATGGCTTTAGGCCATGCTTGCAATTAATGAAGAGAGAGAGAGAGGAGGGTTGACAATTGGGTCATGGTTGTTTCCTCTCATTTCTTTACTTTTCTCTCAATTCTCACACACCCACACACTCACACACACAACACTTACCTCAGCAGAACCCCCAGCAGCAGCAACAACAGCAGCAAGCACAGCAGCAGCACCAAGCACAGCAGCAGTGGCAGCAAGAAGCAGTAGCAGCAGCAGCAAAGTTCAGCAGCAGCAGTAGTGAGCACCAACAGCAACTGCAGCTTCTTCCCTTCACTTCTTCTTCTTCCTCCAGCTCCCTAGGGTTAAGTATGAGGTATATTTCCTAAACTTATTCCCTAGTTAGCTTGGTTAGTGTAGTTTTGCATCGGTTAGTGGTTTTTAGTGCGTTTTAGTGCGATATGGGGTGTTTAGTGGGAACTTTGTGCTAGGGTGATGTGTTAGGATTTCAGTAGGTTGTTAGTGAGTTATTGAGACCACATTAACCTAGTTTAACCCCAATTACACTAAAATACCACCGGTTTCCCTTATTGATGCAATTTATCGTATTTGTGCAAATTTGAGTTTTCTGGAACTGCCATTGACCCGGTGAGTTCAGAATGATATTGAGAAGACTGCAGTGTAGTGGAGACGAGCTGATACCATAGATTTAACCCGACCCCCTAACTGCTACAGTAGGCCGCCAATTATTTCGTTCTGGCCGCCAATTGCGGACAGATGGGTAGGGTTTTGGGTGGTGTTGGGTCCTGTAGGTGTCTGCTAGTGTGTAGGGTGTTGTGGTATATATATTTTTGTATTTCAGATTCTGTATAAAAATCTGGGACTATATACCTATTTCTCGTATTTTTAAACCTTCGCGACACGCGTGATACGTGAGTGGGTTTGGGGTTTCTGCGTATCGCGACGCGTCGGGGTAGTTTCAGGCGCGTGATCACACGTTTTAGCGTATCGCGCACACGCGCGATTGGTTTGCGGCACGGGTTTCTAGTTGGACCCCAATACCACGTTTTTGGTGAAATTGAGCTTATGTGTGGTATATGTTATGTGATTTTAGGTTCGCAGGCGAGTGAGACGGACGCTACGAAGAAGGGCAAGCAAGTGGTTGGATATACTTAGCGCGAGACTTCGGAGAGTAGATTTAACATCTACGGGGATATCGCCCGCATGGCGTTATGCGTCAGGGCTGATAGGACCTTATTACTATATATTGCACTTACCTCATGTACTGTCATTGCATATTGCATTCCCTGCTGTATGTATGCTTAGAATTGATAGAACACCGCACCCTTATTGACAGTTCACGTTGCACAAGCACTATCTTGACATGACATTCATACGTGATGCATATATCACATCGGATCATTATGCTGTAGCTCATCTTTTATGTTACTTGACATGACATTCATACTTGATGCACATATCACATCACGTTTACTTGCATATGGGATGGGATTACATGTGATTTCTGGATTTGGGAACCGTGGCCCTTTTCAAATATGTAATCATTTAAAAACCCGGTTCCCTTGATATGATATTTTGGGGCGCCGCCCCGTACTTCTTTTCTCGGTGCTAGAGTGGATATATTGAGAGAGGGATGACCCGGACTGACGGATTCCCGATATAATGAGAGAGGGATGACCCGGACTGACGGATTCCCGATATATTGAGAGAGGGATGACCCGGACTGACGGATTCCCAATATATTGAGAGAGGGCTAACCCAGACTGACGGATGCCCGATATGTTGAGAGAGGGCTGACCCGGACTGACGGATGCCCGATAGAGGATGATTTGCGTGTCGATGCTAGACACGAGTATTTATGTTATTTGGGTGCCGATGTTGGGCACTCGTGATTCTCAGGGATATACAGGATATGAGGGCCGATGGAGTACCGGCGTCTGGGATGTTGGGATTCGCGGTGCATACATACATATGTAGTCCACCTCGACACTTCGTGTAGATACTATATTCCCATGCTCAGCATTCATTATCGCATCTCATCCTGTAGCTATATCACCTGATAGAGGACTTGCATGATTATTATACATACTGCTTACCTCGCATTGATATCATCTGCTGGCATTTGTTAGAGTAGCGCTGTACGTGCATGCTCGCGATTACCTTTATATGTTATCTCTATTCACGAGTTGGCAACTCACCCCCGTTGTGCCACAGTATTTGCAGGTTGCCCTTAGGAGTAGTCACGGCTGGCTGTTACCGCATCTTTTGGCACAGATACCATTGCTGAGGCGAGTTAGCCTTTTTGCTGATAGGTGGGTTTTGTACGGTATCTGTTATCTTTCAGTTGTATATTGATGTATCTAGTATTCTCCATCTACCTTTCTGTATTGACTTAGAGACAGTTGTGAGGACGATATGTATGATACTATATTCTGGTGTTGAGCTCGCATGTGAGCCGACTTTATTTTATGCAGTCTTACCTGTTATGATATTGTCCTTGCTTTACTGTGTATTCTTCGCTACGGCGACGTATATCATATGGTGATGCTTCATTCATTTTACTTGTCATTTCTGTTACACCTTGCTTTTACCCGATTTGCGGGGCAAATGTTTTAAAAAGGAAATGTTACCAAAATTATAAAAGTTATTACTCTTGAACTTAAAGGGATTTCTACTAAATTAATAAGATGTTTTTCGGACATGCATGACTGTTTTTATGAAATGTTTTAAATCACTCTATATTTATTGGTTTGATTTCTGGGTTCGGCTTACTTAGCCGCGTTACGCCTGTAGACGTTGCGTGGTTAAGTGCCGGTCACGAGTCGAAACTCTCGGGTCGTGACAAAGTTGGTATCAAAGCGTAGGTTTTACCTTCGGAGTGTAGGATGACCCTGGTATGATGGAGTAGGTAGCTGCAGCAGGGTAGCGTAGCGTGTGTATGTTCCGCGGCATACTCACGACACGATACTCCGCCTACGCGACCTTAGGACTTATTGATTTGATCCCTCCTTATATTCTTGTGATTCGACTCCTGTATTCTTATCGAATCCTAATTTTCTTTCAGCCATTATGCCGCCTAAGACTACGAGGGCACAGAGAGCGGCCGCGAGGGCCGAGATTCGAGTTGACTCGTCCGAGACGAGGACTGATCCGGGCAGTACGCCGGTTGTACCCGAGCAGGCTGTTCCTGCCGTGACAGATCAGATCGCCACGCTAGGGACTGGTATGCAGGAGTTGCGCCAGACGGTGGGATCTAGCATGCAGGAGATGCGCCAGATGATAGGATCGCTAGTTGAGACGCTTCGAGCGCAGCGACCAAAGGTAGCTCCACCTGTTCCAGAGACCGCGATGGTACCTACCGCACAGCCAGTTGCCCCTGCAGCCACGGAGGTGATTACAGTATCGCTATCAGAGTCTATGAGGCTGAAGCCTCCGGTCTTCACAGGTACCGATACAACCGAGGACCCACAGTCTATCATCGACAGGATGGCCAGGATATGCTGTTCCCTCAGATGCGCAGATGCGAGATGGGTCGAGTTCGCGAGCTTTCGCCTAGAAGGTCTTGCGCAGAAGTGGTGTGATTCAGTTGAGAAGGGCAGAGCAGCAGGTCTTCCTCCTATGACCTGGACGGAGTTCGTGACCATATTTCTAGCCCGTTTCCTTCCCCGGAGTGTTAGGGATACCCGAGCACGCAGATTTGAGTCCTTGCGCCAGACGCCAGGGATGACAGTGGCGGATTATGACGTGCTATTTACAGAGCTAGCAGTCTATGCCCTATATTTAGTGGCTACCGAGGAGTTGCGAGTCAAGAGATTTGTTCGAGGCTTGCTTACACCACTGTTCCTCGCGATCAGCGCGCAGCACTACGAGACCTATGCAGCAGCTGTAGACGCAGCCCTAGTAGTCGAGGAGCACCTTGCTGAGACTTCGGTAGTTCCAGAGCCGAAGAGAGTTCGTGCGGATACGTCGGCACAGAGACAGCCTTTTCGGCGCCGTGATAGACGTATTGCAGGCAGCAGAGATTCAGGGCGGGGCCGGTTATTCAGTTCCTATTCCCAGGATGGTCAGCGGTCATCGTCGGGATGTTTTCGCTGTGGGAGTTCTTACCATCGTGTACGGGATTGTCCTGAGTTACCCCGGAGGGAGGCGACAGCACCGCATGTCACATTACCGCCTTCACCACCCCAGAGGGCGTTGCCTATCGTACCTACCGTTGCTCCGCGCCAGACTCATACACAGCGAGGTCGTGGGCGTGGAGGAGTTGCTCAGAGAGGACGGGATGACCGAGGCAGAGGGCAGTCAGTCGCAGGTTGTGGACAGGCGCGGGTTTTTGCTTTGACGCATCAGGACGCGCAGGCGTCCAATGCAGTGGTTTAAGGTATCCTTCCTGTATGTACAGTTGATGCACACGTATTGTTCGATCCCGGATCCACGCACTCGTACGTATCCATACACTTTGTGCCGAGTCTGGGTAGAGAGTCCGGCTTGCTTGATCAGCCGCTTGTGGTGACTACTCCTGTGGGAGAGTCGTTTGTTGCTAGGCACGTGTTCCGATCCTGTACCGTCTGTATTGGCGAGAGAGAGTTGCCTGTCGACTTGATCCTTCTGGAGATCTTGGACTTCGACGTTCTTTTGGGCATGGATTGGTTAGCTACGTGCTATGCTTCTGTGGACTGCCGTGAGAAGACAGTTAGATTCTGCTTTCCCGGTGAGTCGGGTTTTGTTGTGTTGGGGGACCGTGGTGCCGCCCCTCACAGTGTGATTTCTTCTTTTCGCGCTGGACAGCTTTTGAGGAAGGGATGTCAGGGATTTCTCGCCTATGTTTGCGATGCTCGCGCTACACAGGTTCCATTGGACCAGGTTCCGGTTGTTAGCGAGTTTCCTGATGTGTTCCCTGACGAGCTTCCTGGGTTGCCGCCCGAGCACGACATTTCTTTCTGTATTGATTTGGTTCCTGGCTCGGGGCCTATTTCCATACCGCCTTATCGGATGGCCCCGGCGGAACTTCGAGAGTTGAAGGGTCAGTTGCAAGATTTGCTGGACAAGGGACTTATTCGACCCAGTGTTTCTCCTTGGGGTGCTCCAGTCCTGTTCGTCAAGAAGAAGGACGGCAGTTTGCGTCTGTGTATCGACTACCGCCAGCTGAACAGGGTGACAGTGCGGAACAGGTATCCTTTGCCGCGTATCGACGATTTGATCGACCAGCTTCAGGGGGCAGGGTACTTTTCAAGGATCGATTTACGATCGGGCTATCATCAGCTGCGGGTTCGACATGAAGACATTCCCAGGACAGCTTTCCGTACGCGCTACGGCCATTACGAGTTTTTGGTGATGTCGTTCGGACTCACCAATGCGCCAGCAGCCTTCATGGACTTGATGAACCGCATTTTTCGGCTTTACTTGGATCTGTTCATTATAGTCTTCATCGACGATATCTTGTTGTATTCCCGGAGTAGAGAGGAGCACGAGCAGCACCTGCGGATTACATTGCAGACCTTGAGGGGGCACCGGCTTTATGCGAAATTTTCCAAGTGTGCTTTTTGGCTGGACAGCGTAGTTTTCTTGGGGCACGTGATTTCACGAGATGGTATATGTGTAGACCCGAGGAAGATCGAGGCCGTTCAGCGTTGGCCCAGACCCACATCGGTGACGGAGATTCGCAGCTTTTTGGGGTTGGCCGGTTACTACAGGAGTTTTGTGCAGGACTTCTCACGTATTGCTACACCGCTGACCGGGTTGACCCGGAAGGGAGTTCCTTTCGATTGGACGGAGGAGTGCGAGCAAAGTTTCCAGCAGTTACGGACACGGCTGACGACGGCACCGGTGTTATCTTTACCTTCCGGACCGGGCGGATTTGTGGTCTTTTGTGATGCTTCTCGAGTGGGGCTGGGATGCGTTTTGATGCAGCACGACAGGGTGATCGCGTATGCTTCGCGACAATTGAAGAGACATGAACAAAACTACCTCACTCATGACTTGGAGATGGCTGCAGTGGTCTTCGCACTTAAGATCTGGCGACATTACCTATACAGCGAGTCGTGCCAGATATTCACGGATCACAAGAGTCTGAAATACATATTCCAGCAGCGGGACCTGAACCTTCGACAGCGTCGATGGATGGAGTTAGTGAAGGATTACGACTGCGAGATCTCCTATCACCCGGGCAAGGCAAATGTGGTGGCGGATGCTTTGAGCAGGAGGCCCGGGAGTAGCCTATCATGTTTGAGCGCAGTATAGGAGCAGTCATCCGCAGATTGGCAGATATTATGCGACAGCCGAGTACAGTTCGAGTTCACGCCGATTGGAGGACAGATAGCGCATGTCCGTGCACGGCCACAGTTGATCGATCGTATACGTGAGGCACAGCTCAGTGATGACCGATGTTCAGAGATCATGGCACAGATTGGACAGGGCAGATTTTCCGAGTTCGTGATCGATGATCAAGGGGTACTACGATTTGGAGTCAGACTGTGCGTACCAGATGCTGAGGGACTGAGGCGCGAGATTCTTGAGGAGGCACATCGATCGGTGTACAGCGTCCATCCCGGTTCGACCAAGATGTATCATGATATGAGAGATGTTTATTGGTGGGACGGAATGAAGAGAGACATCGCGGATTTCGTGTCGAGATGCCTGACTTGTCAGCAAGTCAAGGCTGAGCACCAGAGGCCCGCGGGAGAGCAACAGCCGTTACCCATTCCGGAGTGGAAATGGGAACAGATTTCGATGGATTTCATGGTGGGTCTACCCAGGACTAGTCGGGGGTATAACTCCATCTGGGTGATCGTGGATCGTTTGACGAAAGCGGCTCACTTCCTACCGGTGAAGACGACTTTCGGATTTACTCAGTATGCCCAGATCTACATTGACGAGATAGTGCGACTGCACGGAGTCCCGACGAGTATTGTGTCCGACAGAGGCAGTTTACCAGTAGACTATGGCAGAGGCTCCAGGAGGCTTTGGGCACTCGCTTGAGTTTCAGCAGAGAATTTCATCCGCAGACTGACGGACAGTCAGAGCGGACCATCCAGACTCTCGAGGACATGCTCAGAGCTTGTGTATTAGATTTCGGAGGTAGCTGGGATCATCATTTGCTCTTAGTAGAGTTCTCCTACAATAACAGCTACTAGGAGACCATTCAGATGGCACCATTTGAGGCTCTTTATGGGAGGAGATGCAGGTCGCCCACTTGTTGGACAGAGCTTAGTGAGAGCATTATCTTAGGGCCACAGATTGTTGAGGAGACGACAGCGAAGATCCAGTTGATTCGCGATAGGATGAGAGCAGCGCAGAGTAGGCAGAGATCTTATGCAGACCGTCGACGACGCAGACTTGAGTTTTCTGTTGGTGATCATGTTTTCTTGAGGGTCTCCCCAATGAAAGGTGTGATGAGGTTTGGGAAGAAGGGGAAGCTCAGTCCCAGATATGTGGGCCCCTTCGAGATCCTCGAGCGTGTTGGTGCAGTAGCCTACCGTTTAGCCCTTCCGTCCAGCTTTCCAGATGTGCATCCCGTATTTCATGTCTCGATGCTCCGCAGATATCTTCATGATCCTTCGCACGCGATTCAACACCCGACGATCCAGCTGGAGCGCGACCTTTCCTATGCAGAGCAGCCGGTGATGATTTTGGATCGACAAGTGAAGAAGTTGAGATCGAAGGACATTCCATCAGTTAAGGTACTTTGGCGTGGCCAGAACCGTGAGGAAGTCACTTGTGAGACCGAAGGCGAGATGATGAATACGTATACCCATCTTTTTCAAGGTACGTGTAGTTAGATTTTTGAAATTCGGGGACGAATTTCTATAAGGGGGAGAGATTGTAACACCTTAGGATGTGTTTAGTGAATAATTATACTTAAATAATGGTTTTTAACAAAAAAGTTTACCAAATCGTGTTTTAAATATTTTTCCTAATTTAATAAATATTTTTCCAAAATTTTCCAAGGCTTGCACACACATGTGCATGTAAACTAGTTTTTTTAAATTGAGTTATTACCATGATTATTAACCATGGTGAGTTAATCATGGGATAAGCCTTTTGGGTTTTAAGTGGGTTTAATTAGTTAATTAAAAGTAACTTTAATTTGAATTTGTCAAGTGTTGACTTGTGTGAGAGAGAGAATGCATCATGGCGTTAGGCCATGCTTGCAATTAATGAAGAGAGAGAGAGGAGGGTTGACAATTGGGTCATGGTTGTTTCCTCTCAATTCTTTACTGTTCTCTCAATTCTCACACACCCACACACTCACACACACAAAACTTACCTCAGCAGAACCCCCAGCAGCAGCAACAACAGCAGCAAGCACAGCAGCAGCACCAAGCACAACAGCAGTGGCAGCAAGAAGCAGTAGCAGCAGCAGCAAAGTTCAGCAACAGCAGCAGTGAGCACCAACAGCAACTGCAGCTTCTACCCTTCACTTCTTCTCCTTCCTCCAGCTCCCTAGGGTTAAGTATGAGGTATATTTCCTAAACTTATTCCCTAGTTAGCTTGGTTAGTGTAGTTTTGCATCGGTTAGTGGTTTTTAGTGCGTTTCAGTGCGATATGGGGTGTTTAGTGGGAACTTTGTGCTAAGGTGATGTGTTAGGGTTTCAGTAGGTTGTTAGTGAGTTATTGAGACCACATTAACCTAGTTTAACCCTAATTACACAAAAATACCACCAGTTTCCCTTATTGATGCAATTTATCGTATTTGTGCAAATTTGAGTTTTCTGGAACTGCTATTGACCCGGTGAGTTCAGAATGATATTGAGAAGACTGCAGTGTAGTGGAGATGAACTGATACCATAGATTTAACCCGACCCACTAACTGCTACAGTAGGCCGCCAATTATTTCGTTCTGGCCGCCAATTGCGGCCAGATGGGTGGGGTTTTGGGTGGTGTTGGGTCCTGTAGGTGTCTGCTAGTGTGTAGAGTGTTGTGGTATATATATTTTTGTATTTCAGATTCTGTATAAAAATCTGGGACTATATACCTATTTCTCGTATTTTTAAACCTTCGCGACACGCGTGAGACGTGAGTGGGTTTGGGGTTTCTGCGTATCGCGATGCGTCGGGGTAGTTTCAGGCGCGTGATCACACGTTTTAGCGTATCGCGCACACGCACGATTGGTTTGCGGCACGGGTTTCTAGTTGGACCCCAATACCACGTTTTTGGTGAAATTGAGCTTATGTGTGGTATATGTTATGTGATTTTAGGTTCGCAGGCGAGTGAGACGGACGCTGCGAAGAAGGGAAAGCAAGTGGTTGGATATACTTAGCGCGATACTTCGGTGAGTAGATTTAACATCTACGGGGATATCGCCCGCATGGCGTTATGAGTCAGGGCTGATAGGACCTTATTACTATATGTTGCACTTACCTCATGTACTGTCATTGCATATTGCATTCCCTGCTGAATGTATGCTTAGACTTGATAGAACACCGCACCCTTATTGACAGTTCACGTTGCACAAGCACTATCTTGACATGACATTCATATGTGATGCATATATCACATCGGATCATTATGCTGTAGCTCATCTTTTATGTGACTTGACATGACATTCATACTTGATGCACATATCACATCACGTTTACTTGCATATGGGATGGGATTACATGTGATTTCTGGATTTGGGAACCGTAGCCCTTTTCAAATATGTAATCATTTAAAAACCTGGTTCCCTTGATATGATATTTTGGGGCGCCGCCCCGTACTTCTTTTCTCGGTGCTAGAGTGGATATATTGAGAGAGGGATGACCCGGACTGACGGATTCCCGATATATTGAGAGAGGGATGACCCGGACTGACGGATTCCCGATATATTGAGAGAGGGATGACCCGGACTGACGGATTCCCGATATATTGAGAGAGGGCTGACCCGGACTGACGGATGCCCGATATGTTGAGAGAGGGCTGACCCGGACTGACGGATGCCCGATAGAGGATGATTTGCGTGTCGATGCTAGACACGAGTATTTATGTTATTTGGGTGCCGATGTTGGGCACTCGTGATTCTCAGGGATATACAGGATATGAGGGCCGATGGAGTACCGGCGTCTGGGATGTTGGGATTCGCGGTGCATACATACATATGTAATCCACCTCGACATTTCGTGTAGATACTATATTCCCATGCTCAGCATTCATTATCGCATCTCATCCTGTAGCTATATCACCTGATAGAGGACTTGCATGATTATTATACATACTGCTTACCTCGCATTGATATCATCTGCTGGCATTTGTTAGAGTAGCGTTGTACGTGCATGCTCGCGATTACCTTTATATGTTATCTCTATTCACGAGTTGGCAACTCACCCCCGTTGTGCCATAGTATTTGCAGGTTTCCCTTCGGAGTAGTCACGGCTGGCTGTTACCGCATCTTTTGGCACAGATACCATTGCTGAGGCGAGTTAGCCTTTTTGCTGATAGGTGGGTTTTGTACGGTATCTGTTATCTTTCAGTTGTATATTGATGTATCTAGTATTCTCCATCTACCTTTCTGTATTGACTTAGAGACAGTTGTGAGGACGATATGTATGATACTATATTCTGGTGTCGAGCTCGCATGTGAGCCGAATTTATTTTATGTAGTCTTACCTGTTATGATATTGTCCTTGCTTTACTATGTATTCTTCGCTACGGCGACGTATATCATATGGTGATGCTTCATTCATTTAACTTGTCATTTCTTTTACACCTTGCTTTTACCCGATTTGCGGGGCAAATGTTTTAAAAAGGAAATGTTACCAAAATTATAAAAGTTATAACTCTTGAACTTAAAGGAATTTCTACTAAATTAATAAGATGTTTTTCGGACACGCATGACTGTTTTTACGAAATGTTTTAAATCACTCTATATTTATTGGTTTGATTTCTGGGTTCGGCTTACTTAGCCGCGTTACGCCTGTAGACGTTGCGTGGTTAAGTGCCGGTCACGAGTCGAAACTCTCGGGTCGTGACAAAGAGCCTCCTTAGTGTGCCTAGTAACCCTACAATGGTATCAGAGCCTAGCTAGAGCTTTAGGTGATGTGTAGACGATGTTAGAAACCCGCGAAACCCTAATCGATACGACTTTCTGTTCATTTTCTGAAATTGTGGATTTTTCCAGATTAAAAATATCCAAAAAATTCAGCAGTCTTTTCTAAGAGTTACTGTGCAGCACGTGCCCGTAACTCGACAGAAGCGCCGCGGAACTGCGGTCCCACCATGGTATCTGCGGCGGTTCCGCGACCAATGTGTTGAATCAGGACACGTGTTTTGCACAGTAATTTCTCTCTGTTAGTGCTGTGTTTTCTGGGAATTTTTAATATTTACTCAAGAGTTGAGTTTTCTGGGTTGAATTGGGGACTCGGTGTTTCGATCGGGAAATTTAAATTCGTCTGTATGTTTTTCCGGATATTTTAGAACATGTTAAAAAGTTTGATCGGATATAAATACCCACTTTTTCCCCTGTCGGGAAATTTCCAAGTATTGGATCTTTCCGTAGTTTAAGAACGTTCGAAGTAGTGCAAGTAACGCGATGGACCATCTAGAAGACAACAAACCTTAACTCGATTATCTGACCGTCTTGAACTGCCCTTTGAACCTTAGGGTTTGGGGCAGTACGGCGTGCCACATCTGAGGCGTTGGCTTGACCCTTCTACGGCTGGACCGTTGGTACTGTGGCATGAAATGGATGTTTTTAGACTTATTTCATGTGTTGAGCTGTTTCGGGAAAACTTGGGTGTTTGATTGTTCGATCGGAAAGTTTAACAGTTTCTATTTATCTGGAATGTGATACAATATTTGGAATTCACAAGTAGTTATGAGATAACTGATATGAATGTTATAAACATAGCACTTTGGTCTCACTTGATCGGTTGCCACGGAATTTTGATGCGATCAAAAGTTCGTCGCAATCACGTAGCGTACGCGGATACTCGCTGGATAAACTTAATAGACAGCTACACCCCTTAGCCCCGACCAAGTGACTATAAGAGAACCCCGTCGCCGAAAGCATTCGTTCGGGTGCTCGCGATAGCGGTGTTCCGCCTTGGTGCACTTCGTCAACGGTATCCAGGGTGAGGCCGTCTACTAAAGTTTGCGACGAGCATTCGATCACATATCGGGAATCTTGTTGAATTGCTTGACTTGATTTTGAAAAGTGTTTTCGATAAAGAGACTAAAATGCGGGGTTTATAATTGTTAGGCATGTGATGTCTAAGGAATTCAGATGGTTATGCATGTGATGTCTAAGTAGGTTGCGGATTCCAACTGTTGTAGTTTTACACTTTCTTTTCTGCGACTGTAAGTGTAATATGTGATATCGCCGGTTTCGTTGCTATATGTCAACGACAATTGGGAGGCGCATATTTACTAACGTTGATGACATGTGATGTTATGTGTTGCTGGATATGTTATATTGGATCGTCGCGTTTTGAATAGCCGGGGGTTTTATGTGAGATGAGAGTTTTTATTTTCATTCATGTAAATTTAAATGTATGTAATATTCTTTTATTGGGGCACTTCCAGGTTGCGGAAGATGTCACCATTGTATATTATTTTCTTTTCCGCACTAGGATAGACCCAAGGAGGAGGGCACAAGTAACCGGGTTCTGGAGTCCAGAGGGAGACCAACTCGAGAAGTCGAGTTCGGGTCTCCTAACTCTAGAATTGGTAGGGTTGCTTGCCGCTCTCGTAGGGGTCTAGGGGTGTGGGTTTGGCTATTCATCACGACCGTGGAATCCGTGTTTTATACTGGCTCGTATTGAAAACACGGACGTCCTAGTATATCCAATGTTTCATATGTTTCTTCTGCTGCGATATCTGTGATGTGATCATGTGATGGTCTGTGATAGATACAGTATATAGTATATATGATATATTATATAGACGTTACTTATGTTTTACACCCGCGCTAGCCCTGCCCCGCTCTGCCGTTAGTTACCTAACCTAACGGTGAACGATGGGACATCGAGGCGAATGCAGATGGCATAAGTGTACGTCGTATTTATCTGTGATGTTTAGGTGACTTAAATGATGGGACTTCATTAATGTGATTAATGAAAGAAAAAAAACCTAAGATATTGTGGAATCGAATTTTCAAAAACAGGTAGCTACAGTTCTTGCTTTGCATCGCGGTGTTCCTTGTAGAACATCCTGCACCTTATTCGATAAGGAAAGGGCCGAGATCCCTTCACCGGGAGTGACCCCTTTAGCAATAACTGGTAGATGCTACAACCCTCGGTTTGTCTTTTGATTGCTCCTATAGTTCTTGCTTTGCACAGCGGTATATATGATATATCCTGCACCTTATTCGATGAGGAAAGGGCCGACGAACCCTTCACTGGGAGTGACCCCTTTAGCAAAACTAGAAAAGCCTCAAAAACACACCATTTCAAAATCATTTGATTCTGCAACGATATCAAGTTCATTACACAATAGGTTTTCAGAAAAACCTGTCATAGCCCTCCGTCATTTCAGATAAGTCCTACTTATTATTCGTGCTACGTTTGTTGACCTCCGTCAAGGCGTAGTGTACGGTAGCTAATTAGTATTTATCTGCTTATGCATATGATGCAGATTGGATTAGGGTAGTCGTACGACCTTGTTGACCTCCGTCAAGGGTCGTGCGGGTGGGTTTGATTCAATCAAGAAATGACGGGTTGAACTTGACTAGTAGCCTATGGTTTGTAGACCTCCGTCAAGGTCAGAGGATTCTAGGGGCAAAATTATCGGGAATTTCAAGTGTTGAAATTTGCAATGAGATTGCATACCTTCTATGAGATAGTTGGATCCCGATACCCACTGCGAGTAATTGTTACTCCTGGGAGAGTTTTACACATTACAATTAGCCGATCAAGTAGGTGTCTAGAAAGGTGTCAACGGGGTTACGCTTCTGGGAAAACGAGGTTTACTTTAATTAGGTCCGTGCGAAAGCACGGGGAACCTCCCTCAAAGTACCGACACAGGCCTGGCTGAAAGATTGGCGAACTTGTAGCGTGTAATTAATCCCGGCTAGTCTTTCCTTTTAGGGTTTGAAGAAAGATTTGATAAAAACAGTGGGAGCCATCCTGATTAGATAAAAATATAACCAATCTGATCTTGCAAGAGCGCACGCAGAGTGTTTTCTTCTCTATCTCTCCAGGTAGCAACCATATCATGCCTTAATCAAGATAATAATACGGATGTATTGACCGAACCCGCTTGTTATACTGAGCTGGGGAACGTTGGTCCCGCTCCAACTTATAATTGTTATAAGACAGAGCAGGAAATAGGGGATTACCAGAATTCCCGTGCCGCCCAAAGAAAGAAAGTGCATGGTGATGCATCTTCTTTGGGTGTGTTCATTACAGAGAACTGTTTCTCAGTATCCTTTACGTCCTGGGTATGAGATACCGGATCAGGATCCCGCATATGTAATTTGTTATATGGGCTACAGATAGGTAAAGAACTG
The DNA here is from genome assembly GCA_030015575.1 of Agapanthus africanus. Classification (NCBI taxonomy): domain Eukaryota; kingdom Viridiplantae; phylum Streptophyta; class Magnoliopsida; order Asparagales; family Amaryllidaceae; genus Agapanthus; species Agapanthus africanus. Next base: position 538,317,213 of record CM057339.1, read on the forward strand.
AGAACGGATGATAAGTTTCATCAGACAGAAAACGGTGCAAGTGTTGCAGCCAAGTCTGTTGGTCACTGTCACCCTGTATTACCAATACATTGATTCTGAACAAATGCTATTAGATACGAACCTGATATACAAAATCTTATCAATCTCTTTGTTTATTAAAAAAGGATATAATTTTGTATTGTTGGATAATGTTTTGAACATTTCCTATATCAAAAGTTGATCGGTTCAGGTACGTTATCTAAAAGCATTGACGTTCTAAATCAAACTACAGTTCTTAGTATACAGAACACACACAAGAGGAAGAGTTAAGAAATGAACGAAACCTTCTTGAGGTATTGTAGATTAGGTCATATCAATGCGACCCGACTAGATGAAGTTACATAAAGATGCATATTTAAATTAGTTTAAATTTACATCTTGTGAAACTTGCTGGTCATGTCACAGAGATAAGATAACCATAGCTCCGTTTATTAGAAACAGAGAAAGAGTTATTGAACTCTTGGGATGATACATGTTGATGTATAAAGGTCCCATGTCTACACATGCCAAGATCGGTTCTTTTTACTTCATTACATTCTCTGATAATCCCTTAAGATTCAGACATATGTTCCTGTTAAAACACACGTCCGAACCTTTTGAGATATTCATGGAATATAAGTTAGAAGTAGAGAACCAAAATACGGGTACAAGTATTATGTCCTTTGATGCGATCAGGGAGGAGAATACTTGAGCATGGGATTCCTGGACTATTCTAAAGGAGAATGAGATTCTCTCTCAGCATTACTCCTCCGTATACACCATAGCACGATGGTATATCGGGACGGAGCAATAGCACCCTATGTGATATGGTGTGCTCTATGATGAGTACTACTGAGTTTCCTATTTCCTTTTAGGGAGTTATGCACTTAGGAAGTTGCATACCTATTGAATAGGGTTCCGATCAAATCAGAAACCTACCATTTCATATGAGATATGGAAAGGGAAGAGCCCATCTCTTAAGTCAGTTAAGATTTGGGGTTGTCCAGCCTATGTCTAAAAGCATAATCCGGACAAGCTCGAGGCTAAGTCAGTTCTGGAGAAGTTTGTTGGATATCCCAAGCATACGCAAGGGAATATCTTCTACCTAACCGAGGAACAAAAATGTTTTGTTTCTCAGCATGCTGCCTTTGTGAAAGGGAATTTCTTGTGAAGAAATTAGTGGACATGAGGTAGAACTGGAAGGAGTTCCAGCTATACAAACTGCAGCTGATGATTTGGTAGAACCGAAGGATTCAATAGTTTCCAACGAACCTCAGCCTCTCCGCCGATCTAGTAGGGTTCCTCACCACTTGAGAGATACTTCTATTTCTCTATGACAGTAGGAGCGAGGATTGCATCATGAGAGGATGACCCAACTAGTTTCGAGCTGGCCATCAAAAGTGGGACTCTATAAGAATGACTGGATGTTTATCGATCTGAGATGGAATCCTTTTACACCAACAAAGTATGGACTTTGGTTGCTTTATCTGAAGGGTTAAATCCCCATCAGGAGCAAGTATATCTTGAGAAGATTACTGGGTGTACATGGAAAAGTTGAGACTTTCAAAGCTAGACTTGTTAAAGGTTTGCATCATTGACCAGATATGGGTTATGATGAAACCTTTTCTGAGTAGCTATGCTTAAGTCCATCCAGATCCTACTTGCCACGGCTACGTACCATGACTACGATATCTGGCAGTTGGGTGTCATGACTGATTTTCTAAATGATGTTTTAGAAGATAGAGTCTATAAGTACACAGTCAGAGGACTTCATAGACAGTGGGAGCAGCGGAAACGCGTGTAAGATGTTTTATGTGATAAAGCAGGCATCGCGGAGTTGGAACGTCTGTTTTGATGTGGTAGTCAAAGAGTTTGACTTCATCAAAATGGTAGATAAACCTTGTATATACAAAAAGGTAAAAGAGAGTATGGTGATGATCCTCGTAGAGTACGTGGATAACATACTCTAGATGGGGAAGGAGTTTCCTATGCTACGCTCGGTCAATCTCCGCTTATCACAATGACTCTCCATATAGGATCAAAATGATACCTACTAAATCCTGGGTTTTGGATCTATGAGATAGATCTAATTGGATGTTAGGATTCTCACTAGTTGTAGTGAGATGGTATCAATTGATCCTGGGCAAAATCACTGGAAGTGTTCCAGAGTGATAAGAACGACTAAATGTCAGTCACAGGCATTGTCTTTACCCTCAGTAAAGGGATGGTATGTTGGAAGAGTTCCAAGCTAGATACCGTGGCAAACTAGACGACAAAGGCTGGATACATCGCTACTTAAGATAGTACCAAAGAGGCAGTCTGGATGTATATTAGTTCATGAGATGAACTTTGTTCCCTCCATTGTGTTACAATGGAGTTGTGGCTTATGCCGAGGAACGCCCGTCCCATCAGTGATCTAGACATATTCTAAGGCAAGTGTCACCTGATCATGGAGATGGTTGATCCCCAGGGGATCGAGGTTAGGAGAGTAGACTCAGAGGACAACACGGCGGATCCACTCATGAAGGACTTTTCCCAGAGAGAGACTACTTATGGGATGGTTGAGTATGAGATACTACAATCACTGTTATCAGATGGCCCTAGTGCAAGTGGGAGATTGTTAGTTATATGTATGCCCTAGAGGCCATTACTATACATGTGTTGTATATTGTAGTGGATGCTTGGACATATATAGGGAGGACTTTCTTTCTCGACATGATAGTATGCTATCTGGTTACTCTTTACCTTAACGTGTACACTGATTGTCTCTCTGTTACATATTGGTAAAGCCCTTAGGATGTGTACTTGACTACCTAGACTGTGATGCGGATCATACTAGTGGGGACACGGTAGTCTATAAGTACATCCTTCAAGGTCCCTAGTCGTGGGTATATCGAAATGGGGCATCGATATACCAGAGTAGACTAGCGTATGCCTTCTCGACCCATACAGATGGGCGATGGATGATCCCATATCCATTGGTGTTTGACATCAGAGTTGATATACGGGTGCTCAGTGGAGACTGGGTATACTGGACGGACTCGCCGAGAACTCCCAGATGGTATTATCCTTACGTCAGATGGCAGTTCTCTGGTGACACTGGTACAGGTTAGTCTGCAGACCCGAGATCGTCATAGAGTCTTGTGTGATTCCCACTGTGCTTTAATTTCCACCTTACCACGTCCAAGAGGGCGTGCAAAACGGTGGTTTTTGGGTACAGTCCCGAGTCACATGGAGGCAATGAGCGAAAGGAGGGGTTTCGTCTCTCCCGGTATTGGGGGTTGATGTTGCGCTGTGCTCGATTGGTCATAACAGGGAAGTCCCTGGCCAGGGCTGGTTTAGAGATTTACTGGTAAGTGTTACCAGTAGTTTCTCGACCCGTTATGAGCCTCTCATCGGCATGACTTATCGGTTATTGGGGTCTGACGTTTACCACCCCTAGACTTGATATGCGACATATCAGACGAGGAGACCGGACTGTACGGTAGTGTCACTGTCAGGATTTTTGCAGGAGTTGGAGCGGGCTTGCTTGCTGATCTTCTGATCGCTCAATACCCGGGTAGCCGTTATGTCCAGCTAGTACCGCTGACGGCTTGTGGGTGTTTGATATGATCATCACCTACTGCCGGCGTATTGACGAGTCTTTAGAGTCCTACATAGAAGTTGTACTGGCTCAGGCAAAACGAGATAGGTGCGCATAGGTGATATGTGCGGGACCGAGAATGATTCGAGTATGTGATACCGTATTCAATTCTCGCGATGATTGTATCGATTGGTTGTATGCGATATAACCTAGTTATCGAATCAAGGATTGATTCGATAAGTCGATACATTAATATTAGTCGGTTATATGCGATATGACCGGATCGTTAAATCAAGTATTGATTTAATGATTTAATGTATAATTATATATTTGATATATTACTTTACATTAACTAGTATTGGTTCACTTAAGATTGATTTTCTCACTTGAAGTGCACAAGTTGTATATGTGATATATTTTTTTGTGCATAAGATTGTATCATGTTTGATGATACATGCAAACTTGGGTGTGTATGCTTTAAACCATAGTTTAGGTTAATGGTTAATGTTTTATTTATTTATTTATTTTTGGAAAAACAAAATGGTGGCCTTTTTGTTTCCTTGCTAGAAGCTTCATGAAGCATGCTAGCATCTTTGAAAAAGTCTTGCCATTTTGTTTTATCCTTAACCTAACCATCAACCTAAACCCTAGTTTATTCTCTACATATGTTAACCTCACCCATGGTTGCATTATGATAAGTCTTCACTTGATTTTCTATTATGGGTTTATTCTTTTCATTTTTTTTCTTTTCTTCTTCTTCTTCTTCTTGAAGAAAAAGAGATAGCTTGCTAGAAAATTTCAAGTGAAGATTTAGAGTCAGAAATCAAAATCTAAAGAGTACCCACTTCCTATCTCACCATCCTCTACTAGACTAGCACTTTAGTTTAGGGTGTTTGCTTCACTAATTCTATGGTTAGTGAGGTAGAAGCTTGAGTCTGTATTCCCTCGACGTAGATCATCTTCGCCATCGAAGACTTCAAGCAATCCCATTTCAACTTCTCAAGAAGCCGTCCGAGAGTCCGGGAGTTGGATGATCGCAGCGAAGGTTCGTCGTCACGGAGCTTTGGAAGTGGTGGACCGGATCTACAATAGTTGTAGTCCCTTCCCTTAGTGATAATTATTATCTACTAGCTTTATGTTTCGCCTAATCTCTAGTTAACGATCTTGCTTCGGGTTGTTAGGCACCTAAATTTTTTATTCTGGCATGGCCGATGCCTTGTAGAGCCTCCTTAGTGTTCCTAGTAACCCTACATGAAGAAGGCTGTGAAAAAGGAAATCGTGAAGTTTCTGGATAGTGGTATTATTTACCCTATCTCTGATAGCCAGTGGGTTAGCCCTATTCACGTTGTCCCCAAGAAATCAGGCATAACGGTCATTACTAACGAGGCGAATGAGTTAATCCCTACTCGCACCCAAACTGGATGGCGAGTATGCATCGATTACAGAAAACTCAACGCCGCAACGCGGAAAGACCACTTTCCGCTACCTTTCATTGATCAAATGCTTGAACGATTGGCCGGACACGAGTACTACTGCTTTCTTGATGGCTACTCCGGCTATAATCAGATTCCCATCGCCGAAAAAGACCAGGACAAGACCACATTCACTTGTCCTTTCGGCACGTTCGTATATCGTCGCATTCCCTTTGGGTTATGCAATGCGCCCGCTACCTTCCAGCGGTGTATGATGGGAATCTTCTCAGACATGGTGGAGAAATTCCTGGAGATCTTCATGGACGATATCTCCATCTTCGGCGATTCCTTTAACGAGTGTTTGCTGCATCTTGACGCTGTCCTTACCCGATGTAAGGACAAGAACCTCACTTTGAATTAGGAGAAGTGCCACTTCATGGTGCGCGAATGTATTGTCTTAGGACATATCATTTCGCAAAATGGCATAGAGGTTGACAAAGCGAAGATTGAGGTCATTTCCAATCTCCCTCCTCCCAGATGCGTCAGAGACATCCGAGCCTTCCTTGGCCATGCCGGTTTCTATAGACGGTTCATCAAGTACTTTAGCAAGATTGCTAGGCCCTTGACTCTTCTACTGGCCAAGGAAACGCCATTCAACTTCAACTCGAGCTGTGTGACTGCGTTCAAATCATTAAAAAGCTCACTCACTTCTGCTCCCGTTCTTTCTTCACCTGACTGGACGCACCCATTTGAGATTATGTGCGATGCATTAGACTTTGCCATTGGTGCTGTCCTTGGACAACACATCAACAAGATGCCGTACGTAATCTATTATGCTTGTCGAACCCTGAACGACGCCCAACTTAATTATACAACAACTGAGAAAGAATTCTTAGCTGTTGTATTTGCTTTAGAAAAGTTCAGGCCCTACCTCATCGGCTCTCCAGTCATTGTCTACACAGACCATTCTGCTCTCCGCCATCTTTTTGCGAAGAAAGATGCAAAATCTCGGCTAATACGTTGGATCCTCTTGCTTCAAGAGTTTGACCTTGTCATTAAGGACAAAAGAGGATGTGAAAACGTAGTCGCCGACCTTCTCTCACGACTTCCTTCTTCGCCGTCGCCTTAACTTCCGATCAACGACGTTTTTCCGGATGAACAGCTCTTGACAGTATCTCCCGAACCCTGGTTCGCAGATATTGTGAACTATTTGGCCATAGGGCTACTACCGACTGAATGGTCAAGTCAGGACAGACTTCGATTTTTATCCCAAGTAAAACACTTTTACTGGGACGAACCCTATCTGTTCAAGTACTGTCCCGACCAGATTATTCGTCGATGTGTCCCTGACGATGAATTCAAGAGTGTGCTGTCATTTTGCCACGATCAAGCATGTGGCGGGCATTTTGGCCCCAGAACGACAGCTGAGAAGATCTTGCAATGTGGTTTCTACTGGCCACAACTTTTCAAAGACGCTCATAACTATTGCAAGACTTGCTCCCGGTGCCAACACTTGGGCCGGATATCCCGGAGGAACGAGATGCCGCTCCAACCAATCTTGGTTGTGGAGATTTTCGACGTTTGGGGGATAGATTTCATGGGGCCGTTTCCCGGCTCTTTCGGGAACTTGTACATCCTTCTCGCTGTTGATTACGTCTCTAAGTGGGTCGAGGCTGTGCCCAGCCGGACTAATGACAACAAGGTTGTCGTTAGGTTTCTTAAAGAAAAACATTTTCTCCCGGTTTGGGCACCACCGAGCGATCATTAGCGACAATGAAACTCATTTCTGCAATAAAACTTTCGAGGCCTTGATGTGGAAATATTCCATTAATCATAAGCTATCTACACCCTACCATCCCCAAACCTATGGGCAAGCCGAAGTTTCAAATCGGCAAATCAAGCAGATACTGGAGAAGACGGTTTCTAAGAACCGAAAGGATTGGTCGTTGAAACTCACTGATGCCCTTTGGGCATTTCGAACGGTTTATAAGAACGATCTTGGCATGTCTCCCTATCGGCTTGTGTATGGAAAGGCTTGCCACCTCCCTGTCGAAATAGAGCATCGTGCATTTTGGGCGATAAAGGAGCTGAATCTGTCTCTAGAAGATGCGGGCAGCCATTTTGGGCGATCTGAACGAATTGATCGAGCTTAGGGATGAGGCTTACGATAACGCGGTTGTCGTTAAAAACTGAACGAAGGTGTTTCACGATAAACACCTTTTGCGAAAAACCTTCGTACCTGGTCAGCAGGTACTTCTTTACGACACCCGGCTACACTTCCATCCAGGAAAGCTCAGATCTCGCTGGAAAGGGCCGTATTTTGTGCGGAATGTGTATCCGCAGGGAGCTGTGGATTTGGAAAATCCAAAGGACGGTTCATTTTTCAAAGTAAATGGACACCGACTTAAACCGTACCTTAGCGCCGAACCAACAGAGGAGCTCCTGGTCTTACAGGAGCCGGTTTACCTTGCATAATCTTCCTCTGCCTACCACCAAACTTCGGTTATCCAGCCAAGAACAGTGGACACTGTTCCAAATAAGTTTGGGGGTATGTATATACCTTTTTGTATATATTTGTGGATATTCTTTTCCATTTTTACTATTTTTCTTTTCTTTAAAAACAAAAAAAAAATTGTGTATATCTAACCGACAGTTTTGACCGTTCAATGATCTCTTCATGCAATGACAGTGAGGACACTGTCCAGTTTAAGTTTGGGGGTGCGCTCGGTACGCATTTCTAACCTTCGCATTCATATGTATATTTTGCATCTGCATATTAAAATCCATAAAATCCATAAAAATCAGAAAATTTTCTAAAAAAATAAAAACTTTTCTGTCAAGTTAGCTAGTGGGAGAACTCTAATTCAACATTTCGACGGTTTTGTTTGATAAGATAAGAATAACTAAATCTTATTTTTAGATTTTGAAAACCTGAAAGATAACTCTCCTTTGAAATTAACTATAGCTGATATACGTCTTTACATCACACTACACGTGTCGTGAGTTTTGGAAATTAGATGACAAGTCTTTTATGTCTAAAAACTTTTAAATGGATAAATGATTTTCTGAGGATCAAATAGGTTTGTTCTGAAATAAGTAATATCAAGAATAGTTTATGAAGTGAAGTGAATATGAAGGAATGTTATTGATGCCTTAATTGGAACTAAGTCTGAAAAATAACCCATCTGGAACTTGATTAGAATGATTACACACCTAACCCACTAAACACGTCTTTTATCCAAAAAATAACTGAACTGCCGATTATATCTCCGTTCGCATTGAATCATCATGATTTTCACGCTAAATTGTCTTTTGTTTTTGGGCCTAGGTAACTTGAGTAATTAAGTCCGCTGGGGTGTCTCTAGACCTAATGCCCTAAAGCCAACTGGTTTGGGTGCATTGGCCCAAAGCTCGTTAAGAAGCCTAGAAAGTCCAGATTAAAACAAAGTCAAGCAAGTGTTCTCTCCGAGTTAAAATTCCTAACGGTTCTTTGTGAGAATAATCTTGACAAAAGACAGGTTTTTATAAAAAAATATATTTCTAGCGGAGATATGAAGGTTTTATTCTATGATAAAGACTATTGCACGTTCACAGAGGTGTGTATGAAATGAAAACAAGAAAAGGTGGAGTGAAAAATAAGACTTAGTTTCCTGTTAAGGAAGATAGAAATTCTGAAGTTGAAACCTTACTGGAAAAAGAAACTTTAAAAATACTTAACTCTTTATAAAACTTATGTGATCCTTTTAAAATTTTTATCTGGGCTTTATTGTGTGACATGATGACTTTAATCGATCCTTCTGAAACTTAACGACACTATTTGCACTGCACGTAAAGACATATAAAATCTTAAATTAAATAAGAAACGAGATGTGAAAAATAAAGGTTCGATAATCTAGACTTAGGATAATAGAATTGTTATTTTCTGAAACAAAACTTTAGGGTTTGAATCATAGTTATTTTGCAAAAACTAGCTTGACCGGATTTTGTGGGTAGTATCCGCTGAAAACCCTCAGGAGACAACTCTCCTCCTACTAGGGACACCTAGAGGTTTAACGGCTTGTTGCACATGCTCAGTGCAATCGCATTCCCTGCGAAAGTGAGTTTAGGAATTTTTGTGAATAAATTGGCTTTGCTCGGGACGAGCAAATGATAAGTTTGGGGGTATTTGTTCATATCAGATTTTTGCATTTTTATACCGCCCAATTTTTATCACATTGCTTATCGGTAGATACTCTTGAGCCGTGTTTGCTAGTCAATTGCAGGATACAGGTTCTCGGCTCTGAACAGTGAAATTGATTAAAAAGCACGACAAATTCCAGATTACTGCCAACCACAGATAAAACACGGGTCTCCGCTCTCTATCCGTATGTTGCCGCACACCAGTTTAAGGGACAAAATAGCAAATCGATTGTCATTTTCATGCACAAAGAACAATGTCAACACAAAATCCAAGAAATCTACGCGGAGCTCAAGAAAATCATGGCAAAAGATCCACATCAAATCACCTTTTGACCTGCTGCAAATATGGAAGAAATGTGGAGAGATTCTAAGAAACAAAGTGTACCAAACTGATCCAAAAATCAACACTAAGAAGCACAAAAAATTGGAGAACCCAACTCCCCTATAGGGTCGCGGATCCGCGGCCAATAGGGGGTCTTGGCCGTGGATCCACGGCCGTACTTGCTCCTCAGAAGGAGTATTTTTGGGGGCAGATTGGTCATTTCATTTTTGTTCAGAATGTTGCCCTAGGTTTCCAGCTCCCTGCCTATAAATAGTCCATAACTTGCCAAAGCCAAGGGTCCATATTCTTGTATTTAGATTTTAGAATACATGTGTTCTTCTTCTCCCTCCTATCTCTTCTCCATTAAAAACTTGTAGTGAGCTTTTGTGAGTGAAGAATGAATAAAGGAGTTCTTGTTCTTACCATGCTTATCTTGTTGTAATTGTTAATTATATTTGCTTGTATTTTTCATTTGCTAATCTAGTTGTTGTTATTTGTTGTTTGTTTCTTTCTTGTTCTCTTTTTCTTTATCCTTAAAACAACTATGATGCTTAAGCTTGATCCTTGCCAAGGTGAGGTCTCAAATAGCTAGTTGTAATCTTCTAACCTCTTTCTTTCTATCTTCCTCCTTTGTTTTATTTTCTTTTCCTTATAATGGGTGAGTAGTTTTGATACTTGTTAGGGTAGGATAAGGAAAGTTTGAGAGAAGGAAATCTCTCTCACTCTTTTCTTGGCCAACATCTTAATTCAGACTCCCGTTAATTGAACCACAATCCGCTCCCTACGACACCTTATCCTACATGATAGTGGTGATTCCTTAGTGAGACCGGTTGTGGTTGAATTAACCGGAGGTTAAGGCTAAGAGCCAAGAACGGACGGACAAGAACCAAAAGAAAGAACTTATGCGTTGGAAAGCCTAGCTTATACTCGCAAGTTCCTTCCTAGTCCTGCTAATCCCTGTTGTTGCCGATTACCGTAACACCGACATTAAGAGTGGCAACGAAAGAAGTGAGCGACTCCTAACTCTAACTAACCTAATCCTAACCCTAACAAGCTCTCTTTATATATCATTTTAGCACATAAGTAATCTAAACACAAACCTGGACAATTGAACTTAACTCGTTAAAGCACATAGAAAAAGATTCCCATCTCCCTGCGGACGACTCGTACTCAACCGGCTAGCTACAAGCGAAACCGTCTTGATTGCGGTAATAAACTTAGCACGCAGAGACCCTACCAATCAGATACATTGATATATATGTGATATATGTTAAATGTATTCTTCTCTTTTGTTACTAAATTATATATATGTGATATGTATAATTGTAACTAGGGTTTATGAGATTCACACCATTGCTAGAAATTAGGGTTAGGTTTTTTAATTATTTTAGTTAATTCAAAATTTTGATGCATTAGTCATGAGCTTGGATGAGCATTGACTTTGTCCACTCTCTTGATATTTACTAAGATATTTGTTAACCTAACCCTAACCCTAGACCATGGTTTATTCTCTACATGAGTTAGCCATGACACATACTTAACCCTAGGTTGCATTTCTAACCTCATATCATTCACTTGATTCTTTCATCACTTGCTTCTTTCTCTTCTTCCACATTTGCAAAAGCTTGCTAGATTTTTCCAAGTGATGAAATGAAGTGAGAAATAGAAAACTAAAGAGAGAGAAATTTCTACTTCATCATCCTTTTCTATACTAGCCATATAAATTAGTGTGTTATCTTCACTAATTTCTAATTAGTGAAGTGAAAGCTTGGGTTTGTGATTCCTCAAGGTAGATCATCTTGGATTGTGAAGACTTCAAGCAAGGATGCCTCATTCACCTCATGGAGCCTCTCTAGAGTCCGGGTGCATGATGATCGCAGCGAACAGACCATAACTTAGAGCTTATGAAGCGAAGGAACGGACAACAAAGGTTGTAATCCCTAACACTTAGAAGTAAAGATATTTACTTGATGTTTTAGTTTGATTCTCTAGTTAAAGATATAGGATTTGGGTTGTTTAAACATGATAAAATTTTAAAATTGGCATGGATGATGCCACCCGAAACCTTGCTGTCGTGATAGTCAACACTTCAGTTGGAAGCTTGGAGAAGCTTGTAGATAACCATTAACTTAGTCCACCAATTTTTTTTTCCTTAGATATTTATAAATCTAACCATTATCTTTAACTATGGTAATGTCTTTACAAGGGTTATATGTGATATTTCTCACCCATGGTTTCCATTCACTCTCTCATCTATTATCACTTCATCTTCTTCATCCTCAACAATAGAAAGCTCTCTAGGTTTTGGTGAGGAAAAGAAATAGAGTGAGAAAAAGAATTCTAAAGTGAGCAAAATTCCTACTTCATCATCCTCTACTAGATTAGCCATTTAGTTTAGGTTGTTAGCTTCACTAATCCATAATTAGTGAAGAGGTAGCTTGAGTTAGTGTCTCCTCAAACTAGATCATCTTCGGCCTCGAAGATCATTGTGCAAGCTCGTTCATTTCGACTAGTGGAGCCTACGGAGAATCCGGATCACCACTACTTGGAGCGAAGGGACTTCTATATGGAGCATTTGAAGTGAAGGACCGGTCTACAAAGGTTGTATTCCATATTCACTTAGTTGTAAAGTTGTTTACATATTGTATTGTCTAAATCTTTAGTTAAGATTATAGGGTTAGGGTTAAGTAGCATGGAAAAATTTTGAAAAATAGCATGGATGATACCTCCCGAAACCTTGTTGTTGTGCTAAGTAACCCTACAGAGCCAACTAGTTTCCAGCAAGCCATTCAGAGCAAAGACTTGGTAAAATGGCTGGATGCAATACGGACCGAAATGGAGTCCATGCACACCAACAAAGTATGGACTTTGGACATTGCTCTAGAAGGGGTAAAACCCGTAGGCGGCAAATGGATCTTCAAAAAGAAGATTGGTGTAGATGGACAGGTTGAAACTTATAAAGCTAGACTTGTTGCAAAAGGATTTCGTCAAAGACCTGGTTTGGACTATGATGAAACCTTTTCTCCAATGGCTCTGCTCAAATCCATTCGGATCCTTCTTTCCATTGCTGCATTCCACGATATTGAAATTTGGAAGATGGACATAAAGGCTGCATTTCTGAATGGAAATTTGGAAGAGCGGGTCTATATGGACCAGCCGGAGGGTTTCATTTAGAGTGGGAGCAGCAAAAAAGTGTGCAAGTTGCTTAAATCCATTTATGGATTAAAGCAGTCATCGCGGAGTTGGAACATATGTTTTGATGAGACGTTCAAGGAATTCGACGTTATCAAATATCCAGATGAACCATGCATTTATAGTAAGATTATAGCGAGAACTATGGTATTCATCGTCTTGTACGTGGATGACATTCTCTTGATAGGAAATGACATTCCTATGCTACAATCAGTCAAAAGATTCTTGTTACAAAAGTTATCCTTGAAGGACTTGGGTGATGCCTCCTACATTCAGCGGATCCAGATCTATCGTGATAGATTTAAATCGATGTTGGGACTTTCACAGTCAAGGTACATCAACACCATACTGAACAAATTTAGGATGGAAGATTCAAAGCGCGGTAATCTACCGGCTTGTCACGGAATCACCCTCTCCAAAGAGATGTCTCCCAAGACTGATTTGGAAAGGGATCACATGTCTATTATACCCTGCGCTTCTGTGGTAGGCTCTATAATGTATGTGATGTTGTGTACCAGACCAGATGTAGCTTACGCACTAAGCTTTGTTAGCATGTATCAGTCAAACCCAGGGGAGAACCACTGGATAGCAGTAAAGAACATTCTTAAGTACCTGAGGAGGATTAAGGAGATATTCTTGGTGTACGGTGGAAAAGACCTCTAGATCGAATCCTTTGCTGACTCCAGTTTCCAGAGTGACAAGGATGACTCCAAGTCCATGTCAAGTTATGTCTTTACCCTCAATGGAAGAGCGCTCTGTTGGAAGAGCTCCAAGCAGGACACCATTGCTGACTCGACGATGGAAGAAGAGTATATCGCTGCATGTGATGCCATGAAAGAAGCCGTAAGGATGGGGATGTTCATGACAGAACTTCAGGTGGTTCTGTCCATTGTTGATCCAATATTGTTGTATTTTGACAACAACGACGCTATAGTTTTAGCGAAGGAACCAAGGTACCATCATAAGTCCAGACACATTTTGAGGCGGTACTACCTGATCATGGAGATCGTTGATCGCCGGGAGATCGTTGATCGCCGGGAGATCGTTGATCGCCGGGAGATCGAGGTGCGAAGAGTAGATACGGAGAACAACACTGCAGATCCACTCACAAAGGCCATCCCTCAAACGTAGTTCAAGAGGCCATCCGAGATGATAGGTCTGCGATATGCCAATACATGGCCTTAGTGCAAGTGGGAGATTATTAGTGATATATGCCCTAGAGGCCATTATTGTATAGTACTGGTTTGTATATTACATTTTGGAAGCGTGGGATATACACGGATATATTAACAGTCTTGCTCAATATGGTATTATGCTACTTGGTTTGATTCTACCTCAATATGTGTATATTTTTCTTTTAGCATATCGCTTATACATATTGGTAGAGCTCTTAGGATCTTTGCTTGACTACCAACGTTGTGATGGCGGTCACACTAGTGGGGGTTGCGTAGTCTATAAGTATATCCTTATACAGGTCCCTAGTCGTAGGATTATCGAGACGGGGCATCGATACTCTAGAGTAAACTAGTTTATACGCATCTCATCCTAGCATGGGAGATGGTCTGTCCTACAGCCATTAGTACGTCGTACTGGAGATACTATGCAGGTGCTCATTAGGTTATGAGTACACTGGATCGGACTCATAGGGAACTGCTGGTTGGTACTATACCTATCGTCAGGTAGCAGTTCCCAGGTGACAAGAGTACAGCTTAGTCCGTTGACTTGACATTGCTTTTTCGCTTCGAGTGAGTTCCCACTGTTCTTAGATTGCTACCCTACCACGGCTCAAAGGAGTCGTGCAAATAGGTAGTAGTTGGGTGCAGTCCATAAGCACTTGGAGGCAGTAGCGGTTAGATAGGATTCGTCTCTCCCGGTATTGGGGGTTGATATCGCGCTGTATTCGGAAAGCCATTACACAAAGTCCTTGGCCAGGGCAAGCGAGATTTACTGATAGGTATTTCAGTAGTTTCTCAGTGTGTTTTGGGCTATAATCCGACACGACTTATTGTGCTATTAGGGGGTCTGACGGTTACCGCCCCCTCGGCCCTATATGCGATACTCTTAGACGAACAGACCAGACTGTACGAAGATTGTCCCAGATAGGCTCAGTAGGAGTTCGGATGAGTTTTCTCATCGGCCTTCTTATCGACAGATACCTGGGTAGCCGTTATGTGTAGCTAGTACTACTGACATGCTTGTGGTTAAACCAACTGCCAGCGTACTGTAGAGTCGTTAGAGTCCCATACAGAGGGTTTCCCTGCATCGGGCAAAAGATGTAGAGGCCGTATGGTTTTACTGCAGGGTTTCGAACACCTACGTGTACTTGTGCACGGATGGTGTTCGGGCGGATAATACTAGTGGGATTTAGTTTAAGCCGGATCCTAGTATTATATTATTGGATTATTTTCGTCTCTATGAATTCATTTTTTTCGGAATATGGATACGGGTATGTATATACGAATGAGGGGTATTCTTGTAATTTGCTCAAGCATACTTCTAGAAGAAGACACCTCATTTTGTATTTAATATTTTGATTAAAAGATAAATGTGGTAGACGTATGAGGTGGAAATTTACATTAAATGAAGTATGGCTCTTAAGTGACTAATGGGGTGACTTATGAAGGTGACTCATTATGTGACTATTCAAGTATGCTTGATATTTTGCTTATGCATTTTTGGATGCTTGATATTATCATAACTCTTAGCCATCTTCATTCTAATGCTTATCCTACACTCTCACTTCCTCATGCTCCCTTCTTCTTCTTCTAACCCTAAATGTCTCATATGTTCAAAAACCTAAGGTATTTATAGACAAACTAATCCATCTTCACTCTCTACATCCTCTAAGCCATCTAGTTTCGCAAACTAGTTGCCCTAGTTACCTCGGTATAGTGGTTAGATATCGAACTATAGGCTCTCGGGTAGATCATCTTTGACTTGAGGAGGTCTACCTAGCAAGCGCGATCCGTACACTTCGAGGAGCTTTAGACGAGGAGGAGGAGAACAAGAAGACCCGAAGGACTTGATACTAGGAGTTATAACTATCTTCATAGTAGTTAAACCTCATGGTAGTTTAGCTAGTTAAGGTTTAGTATCGATCCTGGAGTTCAGGTCGGTGTTGTGAAGCCCGTAAAATTTTATTTTGCGTATTCCGCCTCCCCGCGAACGTGCGGTGCGCGACATCGACTTAAAGGAGGAAGTAGGGAATAGAAGGGATTTGTCTCTCCTGGTATTGGGAGTTGATACCGCGCTGTGTACGGCAGGCCAATACACAAACTTGCGGGCCAGGGCAAGTATGATTTACTGGTAGGTTCACCAGTAGTTTCTAAGGGTGTATTTGGTTCCACACCGACACGACTTATTGCGCTATAAGGGGTCTGACGTTTACCATCCCTTAGGCCCGATATGCGATACTCTTAGACTAACAGACCGGACTGTACGGAGAATGTCACCTATAGGCTCAGTTGGGTTTTCGGACATGTGGTTAAAGCTACTGCCAGCGTATTTTCGAGTCTTTAGAGTCCCACACAGAGGGTTTCCCGGTTCAGGCGAAACGGTGTAGTTTGCGTATGGTTTTACACAGGGGTGTTCGATTGAACACGTGCATTTTTGCACGTGCTTTAATCGGACAGTTTAGTAGTACTAGCAAGTTTGAAAGACAGCTAGTTTTGATGCTAGTATTATATTGCTCTTTTTTGGGTATTTGTATTTTAACACGAATACGGTATTTATACGAATACGTTTATTTGTATAAATACGGGTATTTATGCTTTGATACAAATACATGTATTTCTTTCTAAATATGAATACGTTTATTTTATATTTTCGGTACAAATACGATATTCATATTTTGGTAGAAATACGGTATACGTATTTATACGGGTACGGGTATACTTTTTTATATACTTACATTTATATTTATAAATGTTTGTATATGTGTACCGAGTGAGATGGCTACACTCTCTCTCTCTCTCTCTCTTCTCTTTACCATTAAACATAGAAGTGTGGGCATGCGACTCGGTCTAGTGAGTCACTAAGGCCACCAACTCTTTTGTTTTAGGGGTGTAGAGATAAGAGTGAGGTTGTACGATATTTTGTATGTATGGTTGATTTTTTTTCACTTGAGTTTTTCTTGATTTGTTAGACATCTTCATCTTCTTCCTCAATCCTCTCTCTTGAGCTGTGAGGATTAAAAGAGGCCATTTAGTTTCACAAAATACACCAATCTAAGCATCTTTTCTTAGCAATACCTGATCTTTAGTTGCTTCTGACGAAGCAATCGCTTGAATCGGCATCCTCGGGTGGATCGTCTTTGACACGGAAGATCGGCTTCGAGAGCTCGTACCATCAACCCAAGGAGCTTGAGAAGTCAACTTTCAAGACCCGAAGGACCGTCTACAAAGGTTGTAATTTCTACCGAGTAGCTAAAACTCTAGTTAGGGTTAGTTTAGTTTAGTGTTTGGGCTTGTATCCTGGAATTTTAGTATATTGTGCTCAAGTTTTAAACTTATTGATTCCACAAAACCGTAGTTGAAACAACAAGGAGCATATATACACTTACACTGGTATCAGAGCCTACCCAAACACTTAACTAACTGAATAGACAAAGTTTAGAGTTTCGAAACCAAAACAACTCCGAAACGATAAAAACTTTATCTTAGTTTCTGTCGATTTTAAAAAGGTTTATAAAAATTTTTAAACATGTGCAGAATGCTCCTCATAAAGTAAATATAATACCTGAGAAAAACGAGGTACCAACTCTATGAAAAAACCGCCAGAATTGGCATTTTTCTCGCCCTCGCCGGTTTTGTAAGGGAGTTGGGTCTCGTGGTTCTTCTGGTGTTTTGGACTCTTGGATTTAGGATTTATGGTATTGTTTTATTTTGCCCAAATTTGATTTAATGTTATCTTTGTACTTAGGCAATACAGAGTGTTTCTAAACCGAAATTTTAACATCGTTTATTCGCGTTAAGTTTGAATATGTTTTTCGAAACGTCGACTAATTGCTATGCGTAGATTAGTAGGGGTTGCACATATCTAGTATCTTGTGTTTGCGGTTTGTGGATATGTAATATTTGATCCCCGTGATTGAATAGCCGGGGTTGTGAGAAGAGTGTTCTTTTCTTTCATTCATATAATTTGTAATGTGATATAATGTTCTTTTGCGGGGCACATCTGGGTTAAGCTTGTAGCTACCGTTGTATTATTTCATTTACTTGTTCTTGCACCTAGGATATACCCAAGGTGTGGTGCACAAACTACCGGGTTCTTGAATTGCCGAGGCCTACTCATCTCATTGAGGGAGGTTGCTTCACTTCGGGGATTTGGCGGGTAGTTTGCTACACCCTTTGGAGTCTAGGATGAGGGTTTGTCTATTCATCACGATTGTGGAATCCGTTTTTCGTTATAGGATTAAATGAAACACGGAAATTCTAGTATATATATTCATCTGTGTTGTGTTGTGATCTGTGATCTGGAATTGCTATTATTCCGTGAGATGAATGGCTATATATATTGATTATATATTATAAACATTGCTTATGTTTTGCACCCGTGATAGCCCTACCCCCACTCTGTCATTAGTTAAGTAACTTAACGGTGCACGGTGCATGACGGGGCCCCGTGGCGAATGCGGATGGCATAAACGTATGTTCTATTTTCGTTTCTTTCTGCAATGATAGGGTTAAATGATGTGACAGCATTAATATTGTTTAATGCAAAGAAAACAAACCAAAGTTAATTCGTTGGAACAATTTCAAAACCACTCGGTTTTCTTTTAAAATAACTTTTAATTGCGGAGCCTAAACTACTCCTTTTAAAAGCCATCATGGTTCCTTCGACTATATCAAGTTCATTACCTTCACGGTTTTAGCCGAAACCAGCCGTAGCCCTCCGTCATTTCAGATGGGTATTCAGTAGTATTCAAGCTATGTATTTTGACATTCGCCAAGGATAGTGATTGGTAGCTGCTGGGTATTCATCTGTAGCATAGATAGATGCGTTAATCTGGGACAGGCGTACAGCTATTTTGGCCTTCGTCAAGGCTTTGTATGAATTGGTTCAGATTAACCAGGACAATGACGGGTAGAACTTGACTTGCATCTTATGATATTTTAGCCTTCGTCAAGGTCATAAGCACCTGGGGCAAAAATCCGCATCGGGAGTTTCAAAGGAAAATGAAACTTTCTAGTTTTGCATACCATATGGAGTGTGATAATTTTGGTCGGATTCCTTCAATATTGTCACACAATAATAGTTGGATCCTGATCCCACCGTGAGTTTTATTACTCCTCGGGAGAGTTTTTCACTTTGCAATCAATGTTATAAACCAAGTAAGTGTCTAGAACGGTGTTAGTGGGGCTACACAACCAAGGTAAAGTGATTATTTAATTAAGGAATTTCACGAAAGCATTGTAAAACCTCCCTCGAAGTACCGACACTAGCCTGGCCGAAAGGTTAAGCAAGAATTGTAGGGTGAGATTAATCTCGACTAACTTTTCTTTTATGGTTTGAAGGAGGATTTGTGGAAACAGTGGGAGCCATCATGTTTAGATAAACTAATAACCAATCTAAACTTGCAAGAGCATCATGCTGAGTGTTTCTTCTCTCTCTCCTAATTTCAGTGACCAAGATGACCGGGCTTAAGTTACTACTACATAAAAATATATTGATACAGCCAAACTATAAAAATTGTCTAAGGAATGTCCAAATGACCCTTACCTATGACAAACTGGGCTACCTCCTTACTACTAAAGCCCCCGCCATCCCAGGTCCAGATTCCACCATCGCGGATATTAAAATCCATAATACATGGGAAATAGACTATGCGAAAGCCAAGTGTAAGCCGATGTCGTGCACACCGCGGTTCGCAGGGAGGCAGAATTTTCAAAAACGAAAAATATTTGACTACGCAACACCGGCTAAAACTCCAGGATCTTTACTAAAGCCTTAACTAGCTAATCTATCTAAGAGGGTTAACTACTCGGTGGGATGGTTATACCTCCAAGATCGAGTCCTTCGGGTCTTCTAGTGCTCCTCTCCATGAATCCTCAGTGATCGGATGACGAAAGCTCCATCGACGTCCTTACGTCAAAGATGATCCACCGCAAGAGAATATGCTTCAAGCTCCAACCTCTAAATGAGGTAACTAGGGTAGATGGTTCGCTAATCCAACTAGCCTAGGAGATGTATAGAATACTTAAGGATTATAGTGTCTCACTAAACTCTAAGGCTCACAACACATGTGAAGGATTAGGGTTTAGTATTGAGGAAGAAGGAGATGGAGAAAACGAAGAGAGAGTGTGGAGAGCAACTCAAGAAAAATATCAAGAGAGTAGAATGAATAAGTGAGGAGAAGAATGGCTATTATCTCATCTCACTCATTGAGCCATGGAATAAAATGCAATATAATATATGACCTATGCCTCAATAGTGATCCCAAACCAATATAATAAACAAAATAGCCATGCTTCACCATACCTCATAAGTCTCTTCCAATATCCACCTCATTAATCAATTAAGAAAATAGATAATACAAATAATGAGGTGGCTCCTTCTAGAAGCATGCATTTCCAAATTACAAGAATGCCCCTCACCGTATATACATACCCGTATCCGTATTCCGAAAAATACGGATACACTGAGACGATAACAATCCAATAATACAATACTAGAATTCGGCTTAAACCAAAGCCCACTAGTATTGTCCGCCCGATCAGCATCCTTGTACATGTACACATATATGATCGAAGCCCTGCGGTAAAACCATACATCGTCTACATCTATTGCTCGAAGCAGGGAAACCCTCTGTGTAGGACTCTAAAGACTCGACAGTACACTGGTAGTGGGTTTAACCATAAGCACGTCAGCGGTACTAGCTGCACGTAACAGCTACCCAGGTATCTGTCGATAAGAAGGACGATGAGCAAGCTCATCCGAACTCCTACCGATCCTATCTGTGACAATCCCCATACAGTCGGGTTTGTTCGTTTGAGATACTAGCATATTGGCCTAGGGGGATGGTAAACGTCAGACCCCTAACAACGCGATAAGTCATGTCGGAAGAGAGCCCAATACACCATGAGAAACTACTGGAGTACCTTACCAGTATTTCTCGATTTCCCTGGACGGGGACTTTGTGTAATGGCTTTCCGAACACTGCGCGATATCAACCTCCAATACAGGGAGAGATGAATCCTATCTGATCGCTACTGTCTCCAAGTGCTTCGGGACTACACCCAACCACTACCTGTTTACATGAATCCTTTGAGCGTGGTAGGGTAGTAATCAAAGTGCAGTGGGAACACACTCGAGATGAAGTAGCGATGGCAAGTCAACGGACTAAGCTGTACTCATTTCACCTGGGAACTTCTACCTGACGATAGGTATAATACCAACCAGCAGTTTCCGACAAGTCCTGTCCAGTGTAACTCATAACCTAATGAGCACCAGCATACCAACTCCAGTACGGCATACTAATGGCTGTGGGACATACCATATCCCCTGCTGGGATGAGAAGCGTATACACTAGTCTACTCTGGAGTATCGATACCCCGTCTCGATAATACAACGACTAGGGATCTATATAAAGATGTGCTTATAGACTACCTAGCCCCCACAAGTGTGACTGCCATCACAACGCTGGTAGTCAAGCAAAGATCCTAAGGGCTCTACCAATATGTATAAGCGATATGCTAAAAGAAATACATGCACATATTGAAGTAGAATCAAACCATACTACCATTTTGAGCAAGACTGTTAATACAACTGTGAATATCCTAAACTTCCAATATGTAATATACAATCCAGTATGATAAAATAATGGCCTCTAGGGCATATATCACTAACAATCTTCCACTTTCACTAAGGCCATATATTGGCATATCGCAGACCTATCATCTCGATTAGCCGCTCGAACTGTGTCTGAGGGATTGTTCAGTCGAAAATATTGCCCATTTGATGGAACATTTTCCTTTCTTTTTTTAAGTACTTAAAGGTGTTTATCGTAATTATGGAACATATGTGAGTTTATCTGCAAAATACTTTTTATCATATGTTTATACACTGTAATTAAAACTATAAAGGAAAATATATGCATATAATATTTATATGATATTTTGATAATTTAAATATGTATGTCATATCAAATATCCCTACTCAATATTCATAAAATATTGTATCATATAAAATGATTAGGATAATATCTCAAAATAATAACAAATATTATTAATACTATGAATTGAGATATTGTGCAGATATGAGCTCAGGTCTGGAGATCGAAATATCCGAGATGTCGGGAATGAAATCTGCCGATAAAGTTAAATCGAATCTTAAATCATAAACGACAGAGACTCAGATGAAGATTTGAAGAATCCAGACATCACAATGATCTCCACGTGTCAACACCAAGCATCAAAAAAAATTTCATGATCTAATCTCACTAAACCGCCACGGTTTAGCGGCCAAAATATCACATTTGCGGCGGATCCGCGGCACTTCTGTGGCCGTAGGATCTGAGATTTTTGGTGTTTGATCACAACAGCAAATCCTAACACATGGGATCTAGGGTTTCTACTTCTAGGACTATTTAAAGGACCGAGATCTTCATACGAAAAAATCATCAATTCGAAGAGATCAAGAGGTCCAAGATGATCCACACATCCAGGTTGATCATCAGCTGTTCATCTACTTCCTACAAGTCAGAGATCGGGAGAATAAACTAGGGTTCGTGTACTCTAAATTTGAAGGAATTGTAAACGATAGTTGATTAATAAAAAGGTAGATCTTTAGTTTGATTATTTGCATTTTACTTTCTGCATTTACATCATGATCTCCTTCTCTATCTTCTCTTCTATCTCAACTATGTGTGAGTAATTCTACGCTTGACAGGGTTTGTAAAATTATGGTAGATCAATGGATAATAAAGTATCTTAACTTCTTTTACATCTTATAAAGTTTATAAACTTTAGCAAAGTAATTGTTAACATCCTTATCGGGCGCGCTATCAATTTATTGATAGTCTCGACCGCGATTTGAGATTAGATTAACAATTGTTTTGGTAAAGGCTAGATGTTAATAGAGATCAATAACAAGATACGGGTTAAGAGTGGGAATCCTATTCCCTCCAAGAATCTTAATCTTTATTCATCACTATCGATCTAGTTTTAAATCTATTAAAAGATAAAAGGAGTCATCTTTAATTGATCATCCATTATTACTAAATTCTATGAACCTTACGAGCGTTTTCTTCATAAATTCTACATCCGTATATCATAGATCTACAACAACTCAACCATATTTCAATCAACTCATCTAAAGCAAGATAAAGGTTCCACGTTTCCCTGAGGACGACCTGTACTCATCTCGGCTAGCTACTCGCGGAACCATTATTGATTGCGGTTACTACTTTATTTATGAAACACTTCTTTTCCAAAATATAGAATCAATCAAATGGCGCCGTTACCGGGGAAACGGCTGTAATTTTTTTCTTGCTATTTGTGTTGAATTTTTATAAAATCCAGAAAACATATTATAAAAGAGAACCAAAACTGCAACTTGTATATTTAACGATTATTGTGCTAATTTTACAAAGGGTATTTAGAGTCACAGAAGCGAGTAAATAGAGATTCAGAGATCTTCATCAAATCCCAGAGGAGCAAAGGGTTGTGCCACTAAAATCTTCTGGTATATTCCATATGTTAAATATGTATGCCCTAGAGGCCTGTATTGTATAGGATGCTAGGCATGTATATGTTCAGAAACAATCTTTGCTCGAAATGATAGTATGCTATCTGGTTTATATTCATCTTAACGTGTGATGTGTTGTATTTCATATCTTATATACATGTTGATGAAGCCCTTAGGATTATGTTTGATTACCAGGATTATGATGTAGATCATACTAGTGGGGTTGGGCAGTCTAAAAGCATATCCTTTAATAGTTCCTAGTCGAGGGTATATCGAGACAGGGCATCGATATTACCAGAGTAGACTATTGTGTACGTTTCTTGACCCTGGGGGTGATGGTTGATCCAACAACCATTGGTGTTTGAAATTAAAGATTGTACACAGGTGCTTATTGGACAATGGGTACACCGAACAGGACTCGTCGAGAACTCCTAGATGGTATATATACCTATTGTCAGATAGCAGTTCTCTGGTGACACTTGTACAGGTTAGTCTGTAGACCCGAGATCGTCATAGTGTCTTGTGTGATTCCCACTGTGCTTTGATTTCCTCCCTACCACGGCTGTACCGAGTCATGCAAACAGGTGGATTTTGGGTATAGTCGCGAATCATATGCAGGCGGTGAGCGATAGGAGGGGTGTCGTCTCTCCCGGTATATGGAGTGGATGTCGCGCTATACTTGATCGGACATAACAGCAAATCCCTGGCCAGGGTTGTCGAGATTTACTGATAAGAGTTATCAGTTGTTTTTCGAACCGTTATGTGCCATACATCAGCATGACTTATAAAGTTACTGGGGTATGACATTTACCACTCATAGACTTAATGTACTACGTATCAGACGAAGAGACCGGATTATACGGTAAGTGTTGCTTACAAGCTCGTTAGGGTTGGGATGAGTTCGCTCATCGGTCACCTTTTCGTCATGTACCTGGGTAGCCTTTACGCACAGCTAGTGCTGCTGACGTGCTTGTAGTTAGACCCACTGCCAGCGTACTGTCGAGTCTTTAGAGTCCCACACAGAGGGTTCCCTGGTTCAAGCAAAAGATGTAGATGCCGTAATTTGTTACGGCAGGGTTTCGATCATGTTCGTGTACTGGCTACAGGAATAATGATCGGAAGGATAATACTGGTAGGCTTTGGTTTAAGCCAGATACTAGTATTATATTATTGGATTATTTGTATTCATATTTTTTTGGAATACGAATACGGGTATACTTATACGGTATACGGTGAGGGGTATTCTTGTAATTGTAAAAGAATACATTCTAGAAGGAGACGCCTTATAAATGGTTTTTATTTTGTGAAAATAAAAGCAATGAGGTGGAATTTGGAATCGTCAAAGCATGGATGAAGAAATGGCTTATTTCATTTTATATTCATTTGGGTTTACTATTGAAGCATGGTGCATTATTTTTGGGGGAAAAATGCATGCTTCAATTATTTGTTTTGAGCCATATCATTTGTTCATGCTTGATACTTGCTCATTCTAACACTTATCTTCTCTCTCCAAATTATCTCCTTCTCCTACCTCTAAGCTTTACCCTTCACATGAGTTGTGAATCAAAAGCTTAGGGATAAAAGCAATCTACTAGTTAATCTCTATATCATCTAAGTAATCATTTCTAGCACACGTGATTACTTAGTTAACTCTTGTGAAGAGTTTGAAGCTTGTTATATAGCTCTAGGGTGGATCATCTTCGACCTAGAGGTGACCGGAGACCGAGTTTCTTCCAAGCATCCAAGGAGCCTAGGAGTCGCATCCAAACGAAGACCCGAAGGACCGATTATCAAGGTATAATCCCCTATCACAGTAGATAAGATCACTAGATAAGTTGTCTAGTTATGTTTTAGCAAAAGATCTAGGTTTAAAGTGGGTGTTGCATGCAAGGAAATTTTTGTTTGCCACTTCCGTCTCTTCACAAGAGTTGTGAAGGTGTGCAACATACACTAACATGGTATCAGAGCCTAATAACTAGATTTTTAGTCGATGTTTAAAACTTCGAAACACGAAACAACTCCGATACTGTAAAACCAAAACTGCTCTCTGGAAATTTTTAAAAAGCGTTATAATTTTTTTTAAACATGTGCATAATACTTGTTATGAGATAACTAAACAACCCTAGAAAAACGAGCCCAAACAACCAAGTTTCGACCGACGAAAACATGGAATTTCCTGGCGTCGCCGGATCTAAATTGGAGTTTGGGCTCGAGTTTTTTAGGGTTACATGTATTCTGGGTTTTTGGTTTTATGGTATTGTTTAATTATTTCCAGATTACATGTCATGTAACCTAAGTGTTAGGGGAAATCGGAGTGTTTTCAAATCGAATTTTTAACGTCGTTTATCCGCTTTTCAGTTTGTTATGTGTTTGAAACGTCCACTAATTTCTATACGACGATTAGTGGGGGTTTCATATAAGTATATCTTATGATGGTATGTGTATATGAATATGTTGGATTGTCGTGGATGAATAGCCGGGGGGATATGAGAAGAGTGTTTTTTCTTTTCTTTCATTCATATAATTTGTAAAATTGATGTAAAATTATTTTGTGGGGCACATCCGGTTTGAGGTTGTAGCCACCGATGTATTATTTCTTTTTACTATTTTTTCTCTTAGGATAGACCCAAGGTGGGGTGCATAAACTACCGGGTTCTCGAAGTGCCGAGTCGCCTACTCATTTTATTGAGGGAGGTTGCTTCACTTCGGGAATTTGGCGGGTAGTTTGCCGCACCCGTAGGAGTCTAGGGTGGGGTTTGGCTATTCATCACGATTGTGGAATCCGTCTTTCGTTAAGGGCTTGAACGAAATACGGAATTCCCAGTATATCCAATGCATTCATCTGTGATCTGGAATGTTTATAATTGCGTGCGATGAATGGATATTTATATATGAGATATATAATAAACGTTGCTTATATTTTGCATCCGCGCTAGTCCAGCCCCTGCTCTGTCGTTAGTTAAGTAACCTAACAGTGCATGACAGGGCCCCATGGCAAATGTGGATGGAATAAGCGTACATTCTATTTTCGTTTCTTTTCTGTGATGTTTAGGAAACGTAAATGATGGGACAACATTAATGTGATTAATGTTAAGAAAATGAAACCTAAAGATGTTGTAGAATCAAACTTTTTAAACCGGGTAACTCTAGTTTTTGCTTTGCATAGTGGTATTCCTTGATGAATATACAGCACCTCAT
The DNA here is from genome assembly GCA_030015575.1 of Agapanthus africanus. Classification (NCBI taxonomy): domain Eukaryota; kingdom Viridiplantae; phylum Streptophyta; class Magnoliopsida; order Asparagales; family Amaryllidaceae; genus Agapanthus; species Agapanthus africanus. The sequence continues at coordinate 538,343,803 of CM057339.1, forward strand.
TCGATGAGGAAAGGGGCGAGATCCCTTCACCGGGAGTGACCCCTTTAGCGAAACTAGCAAATGTTACAAAGAACTCGATTTGTTTTTCTAGTTGATCTAATTTTTGTTTTGCATCGTGGTATTGCTTGATGAATATCGAGCACCTCATTCGATGAGGAAAGAGCCGAGATCCCTTCACCGGGAGTGACATCTTTAGCAAATTTAGAAATATGCTACAAAACCATTCGATTTTTAAAACTGGAGCTTAAACTTGTTGGATATAGTGCCCTCAATGTCAATTATTGGATCGCAGGTACGTGATTGCAATGATTGAGGCAGAACCTATACCGATATGACTGTCTTGCTCGAGATGATAGTATGCTATCTGGTTTGTCTTTATCATCGTATACATGCTTTAGTTCACTATTGCATGTTGATAGAGCCCATAGGATTCTTGCTTGACTGCCAGCAGTATGATGGCGATCATATACGTGGGAGCTGGGGTCTGTAAGCACATCCTTAAAGAGTCCCTAGTCGTGGGAGTTTCGAGACAGGGCATCGATACTCCATAGTAGACTAGTGTATACAGTCGAGACCCCGACGAGGGGCGGTGGCCGGTCTCACAAGCCATTGGTGTCAGTTGGTTCACCTAAGATGTATACAGGTGCTCATTGGGTTATGAGTACACCGGACAGGACTCGCCGGGAACCTGCTAGTTGGTATTATACCAAGCGTTAGATAGCAGTTCCCTGGTGACATGTGTACAGATTAGTTCATCGACCTGAGGTCGTCATTTGTCTCGTGTGAGTTCCCACTGTGCTTTGATTTCTACCCTACCACGGCTCAAAGGAGTTGTGCAAATAGGTCTTTTTTGGGTACAGTCCCGAGCCACATGGAGGAAAGTGAGCGGATTGGCAGGGGATTCGTCTCTCCCGGTATTTAGGGTGAGATCGCGCTGTTTCTAGGAGAGCCATTACACAAAGCCTCCGGCCGAGGCAGGAGATTTACTGGTATGTACTCCAGTAGTATCTCAGGGTGTTCTGGGCTACTCTCTGACACGACTTATACCGCTATTGGGGGTTTGACGTGACCAGCCCCCTAGGACGATATCGATACTCATAGACGAACAGACCGGACTGTATGTATATTGTCACTGTTAGGCTCAGTAGGGTTTCTGGATGAGTTCGCTCGTCAGCTTCCCTTCCAATCAATACATAGGCAACCGTTACGTACATGTAGTACCTCTGATGTGCTAGTGGTTATACCCAGTGCCAGTGTGTTGATGAGTCATTAGAGTCCCCCACAGACAGTTTTCCAAGTTCGAGCGAAACGTTGTAGAGGCCGTATGGTTTTATGGCAGGGTTCGGAAAATGCACGTGCGTTTACGCAGTGTCATATTTCGGGAAGATAATACTGGTGGGCTTTGGTTTAAGCCGGATCCGAGTATTATACTGTGTAGATATAATATCTTTATCTCGGTTGCATTTGTATTCGGTCGTAATACAAATGCGGGTATGTTTATACTGTTACGGGGTTATCCTGAAATTCGTTTCGGGATCGCTTTTGGAAGTTGCCAGTTCCAGTTTTCTATCGGCCGTATTAAACATTCGGTTTAATACGGATTTATCTTTTCGTCATGAGGGTGAGTCATGAGTGTGTGGAAGCTTCTAAATGGTGACTAGGATGATGAGGTGGCCAGTGACTCATTAGTGCATTGAATGAAGGATGATGACTAGGTTAATGATTCATTGTTTTCATTAAATGTTTTAGCAAGGTGTTATTGTGACTCGTTCTCTTCATTAATGATATGGTCACTCTCTTCCTCCTACACTCACCCTCCTCCTTCCCTTTATATGGCCGGCCCCTCATTGCAAAGAGAAGAGGATTGCTTGAAAAAAGATTAAGGTTATGGATTCATGGAAATTAGTATACTCAATTCTCATTTCACCCGATTCCAAAAAAGGCAACTTCATTAACCGTTCATCCATAGCTTTGGATGTAACGAGACAAAGTGTTCTACTCATTCTCTACATCCATCTTGGTCATGTCTTTTAGCAAACTTGATGATCGAGTTGCCTCGGTTCAGAGGCGGGAGCCCGTTTAAAGATCCGTCGACGTGGTGCCACCTGGACGAGAAGACTGGAGATTCAGGAGATCGGAGAAGCTACAATAAAGCGTGGGATGATGGTTGAAGACCGAAGGACTCGGATCGTTCGGTATAACATTTCTACCCACTTTATAGTTTGTTAGTTTAGCTTTAATGGCAGATCTGGGTTATAGTATACGATAGCGCCAGTTAAAAAGTTTTTATTCCGCATTTGGCGTCTGTTAGACGGCCGGGACGCTACCGTGTACTTACAGTGGTATCAGAGCCTCACCATTAAGCTTTACTAACTTGTGCTAACGCGTTTAAAATATCGATCGAACGGAATATCGAAAACTGCAATTTTCTGGGTTAAAGTTTCTGTCAATTTTTAAAAGGGTCTGAAAATTATTTTGAGCATCACAGAAAATTAAGCAGGCCTTTTGAAGAAAACTCAAGACAAACGATCAACTGAATCGACCGTACGACCGCGGAAACGCGGTCAAAGCCTTGCTTTGACCGCGGAACCACGGCCGTCTTGGTGATTCAGTTGGCCAATTTTCTTCTGGTGTTTCTACACAGTGAATTGTGGTTTTTGGTATATTTCTTTTGGGCCCAGATTTTATTACTGTACAGCAGATGTACGTGGGGCCCACTTCGGGAAGTTCCGTCGATCGAAATTTTAAACTTGTTAGTATGCAGTACTTATATTATATCTCTGACTGGGAATGTCATTCGAGCGGTAAATTGCGTCTAATTGCTATAGTCTTTTTGGACGGATTTGCAAACATGACATTCGCGTTGATGTTCTGTGTTGTGCTGTGATGTTACGGATTTGTCGTGGTGGATAGCAGTGTGCAATGGTAGTGCTATATGAATTTATTTGTACATTTGATATTGCGGGGCGAGCGTCCAACATATGGACTGCCGTCACTGCCTGTTTGTATAATATTCTTTATGGGGCACGACCGGGCTGAGGTCGATGTACCCGTTGTACATATTTTTTATTTCTGTACTAGGTTTACCCCGCGACGGAGTGCATGGATATGTAGGGTTGCTAGGTGTTAGTTATATGTATGCCCTAGAGGCCATTACTGTACATACGATGTATATTGTAGTGGATGCTTGGACATATATAGGGAGGACTTTCTTGCTCGACATGATAGTATGCTATCTGGTTGTACTTTATCTTAACATGTACTCAGATTGTGTCTATGTGACATGTTGATAAAGCCCTTAGGATGTATACTCGACTACTGGGACTATGATGAGATCATACTAGTGGGGCCACGGTAGTCGACGAGTACATCCTATAACTGTTCCTAGTCGAGGGTGTATCGAGACAGGGCATCGATACACCAGAGTAGACTAGCGTATACGCATCTTGACCCATATGATGGGCGATGGATGATCCCATATCCATCGGTGTTTGACATCAAGGATGGTGTACGGGTGCTCAGTGGAGTCTGGGTACACTGGACGGACTCGCCGAGAACTCCCAGATGGTATTATACCATACGTCAGATGGCAGTTCTCTTGTGACACTGGTACAGAGTAGTCTGTCGACCCGAGATCGTCATAGAGTCTTGTGTGATTCCCACTGTGCTTTGATTTCCATCATACCATGTCCAAGAGGGCGTGCAAAAAGGTGGCTTTTGGGTACAGTCCCGAATCACATGGAGGCAATGATCGATAGGAGGGGATTCGTCTCTCTCGGTATAGGGAGTTGATGTTGTGCTGTGTTCGATTGGCTATAACCGAAAATCCCTGGCCAGGGTTGCTGAGATTTACTGGTAAGTGTTATCAGTAGTTTCTTGAACTGTTATAGACCTCATATCGACACGACTTATCGAGCTACTGGGGTCTGACGTTTACCACCCCTAGGCGAGATATGCGACATATCAGACGACGAGACCGGACTGTACGGAAGTGTTACTGATTGGATTCACAGGAGAATGTACAGGCTTTCTTGTTGATCTTCTGAGCGCTCAATACCTGGGTAGCTGTTACGTTTAGCTGACCGCTTGCAGCTTGTGGGCGTTTGATATGATCATCACTTACTGCCGGCGTATTGACGATTCTTTAGAGTCCTACACAGAGGTTTCTTGGCTCAGGCAAAACGGAGTAGGAGCACATATGTGATATGTGCGGGACCGAGGATAATACGATATGAGATACCGTATTCTATTCTCGCGATATTTGATATCAGCCGGGTCATCGGATCAAGTGTTGATTCGATGAATCGGTACGGATAAATATTAGTCGGTTATATGCGATATAGCCGGATTGTCGGATCAACTGTTGATTCGATAATTTAATGTATAATAATATATATGATATATTAAATTACATTAACTAATATTAGCTCACTAAAAGATTCTTTTTCTCACTCGGGTAATACATTGATATATATGCGATATATGTTAAATGTATTATTTTATATTGTTACGATAAATATTGTATATGTGATATATAATATTGTAACATGATATGATAACTAATGCAACTTGTTTAGTGGAGATTAAACATGGTTAAGGTTTGATTAGGGTTAAGGTTTTCTAGAAGTTTCTAGAAGCTTTCTTTTTTGTTTTGGAAAAGATATTTTGCTAGATATTTCCTTAACCTAACCAAACCTTTAACCTTAGTCAAATCTCTACAAGGGTTAGTTTGACCATGGTTGCATTATTCATCATATTATTCTTTTCCTATTCATCACAAAAGGATTCTTATCATGTTCATCTTCTTCTTCCTTAAGTTCTTCTTGAAAAGCTTTCTTGCTTTGATAAAAGTGATGAATAAATATGAGAAAAAGATAAATAAAGAGAGAGAAAATCCTACTTCATCATCCTCATCTTCCTTTGCCATTTAGATGAGGGTGTTCACATCATTTCATGAGTGTTAGCTTGTGTTAACGGAACTTCAAGGTAGATCATCTTAGTATCGAAGATCGGAAGCAAAGGTTGCATCTTTCTCTTCGTGGAACCTCTCGAGAGTCCGGAACCCGATGATCGCAGCGAAGGGACCACAACACGGAGCATATGAAGTGAAGGACCGGATCTACAAAGGTTGTAATCCCTCTCACTTAGTGTTAAAGTGTTTAGCATGCTTGTTTTCGCCTAATCTCTAGTTTAAAGTTCCGTATTCGGATTATTCGGCACGGCTAAATTTTAAATCGGGCATGGTTGATGCCTCGTAGACCCTTGTGCGCGTGCCTAGCAACCTTACAGTGGTATCAGAGCCAAGCTAGAGCTTTAGGCGAAGTCTAGACGAAGTTTAAAGTCCGATCGAACCCGAAATCCCCGACACAAACCCTTCTCTGGAAATTTTCTGAAAATTTGGATTTTTGTGAATTAAAAATTGCCAAAAAATTCAGCAGGGAATTATATGAGTTACTGTGAAGCACGTGATTCTAACTCGACAAGTGAGGCACGGAACCGCGGCCTAACCCTGCGTTTCGCGGCGGTTCAGCGGCCATTTGGATGAGTTACACCACGTGGCTTGCACAGTAATTCTTGTCTTGAAGTGCTGTGTCTTCTGGAAATTTTTATTTTTACTCAACAGTTGAGTTTTTCTGGGGTTGTTTTGGGGATTCGATTATTCGATCGGATTGTCTAATTTTGTCTATGTGTTTTGTACGGATAACTTTTAGAAACTGTTAAAAAGTTCGAACGGATATCAATAACTCACTTTTTCCCCTGTCGGAAAATTTTTCAAAAGTTGGATTTTTTCTCGTGTTTAAGAACATTCTAAGTCGTGCAAGTAACGCGGTGGACCCTCTAGAAGACAACAAACCTTAACTCGAATATGTGACCGTCTTGAACTGCCTTTTGAACCTTAGGGTTTGGGGCAGTACGACGTGCCACATGTGAGGCGTTGGCTTGACCCTTCTACGGCTAGACCATTGGTACTGTAGCATGTGATGGGTGTTTTTAAACTGATTTCAAGTGTTGAGATATATTGGGGAAATCTTGGGTGTTTGATGATTCGATCGGAAAGTTTAACTTCATCTATTTATCTGGAATGTGATACAATATTTGGAATCCACAGGTAGTTATGAGATAACTAATTTGAATATTATAAACGTAGCAGTTTAGTCTCTGATGATCGGTTGCCACGGAATTTTGATGTGATCAAAAGTCCGTCGCAATCACGTAGCGTACGCAGATACTCGCCGGGTAAACTTAATAGACAGCCACGCTCCATAGCCCCGACCAAGTGACTGTAGGAGAACCCCGTCGACGAAAGCATCCGTTCGGGTGCTCGCGGCAGCGGTGTTCCGCCTTAGTGCACCTCGTCGACGGCATCTGGGGTGCGGCCGTCTACTAAAGTTTGCGATGAGCATTCGATCAGGTTGTAGGGAATCTTGCTGAATTGACGACTTGATATTGAAAAGAGTTTTCGATAATGAGACTAAAATGCGGGGTTTATAATAGTTAGGCATGAGATGTCTAAGGAATTCATTTGGTTAGGCATGCGATGTCTAAAGAGGTTGCGGATTCCAACTGTTGTAGTTTTACACTTTCTTTTCTGTGACCGTAAGCGTAGTATGTGGTGTATCGCCGGCTTCGTTGCTATACATCAACGACAATCGGGATACGCATACTTGCTTACATTGATGATATGAGATATTATGTGTTGCCGTGATATGTTCTATTGGATCGTCGCGTTTGAATAGCCGGGGGTTTTATGTGAGATGAGAGTTTTTTCTTTTTCATTCATGTAAAATTCATTTGTATGTAATATTCTTTTATTGGGGCACTTCCAGGTAGCGGAAGATATCACCGTTGTATATTATTTACTTTTCCGCATTAGGTGGACCCAAGGAGGGGAGTACAAGTAACCGGGTTTTAGGGTCCAGTGGGAGACCATCTCGAGGAGTCGAGACCGGGTCTCCTAACCCTAGAATTGGCAGTGTTACTTGCCGCTCTCGTAGGGGTCTAGGGATGTGGGTTTGGCTATTCATCGCGACTATGGAATCCGTGTTTTATACAGGCTCGTATTGAAAACACGGACGTCCTAGTATATCCAATATTTCATATATGTTCTTCTGCCGCAATGTTCTGTGATGAGATCATATTACTGCCTGAGACGAATGTTTATATTATATATATGAGATATATGTTATATTGCAGATTTCGTTTCAAAAGAGATGCTTGTGAAGCATAATAAAATAGGACTTCATTAATAAGATTAATGAACTAAAAGAAACCTAAGATGTTGTAGAAACTTGTTTATAAAAACTGGTAGCTCTAGTTCTTGCTTTGCATAGCGGTGTTCCTTGTAGAACATCCAGCACCTTATTCGATAAGGAAAGGACCGAGATCCCTTCACCGGGAGTGACTCCTTTAGCAATAACTGGCAGATGCTACAAACTCGGTTTGTTTTTGATTGCTTCTATAGTTCTTGCTTTGCGTAGTGATATTTGTGAAATATCCTGCACCTTATTCGATGAGGAAAGGGCCGACGATCCCTTCACCGGGAGTGACCCCTTTAGCAAAACTAGAAAAGCCTCAAAAACACTCCATTTAAAATCACTCGATTTTACGACGATATCAAGTTCATTACGCGATAGGTTTTCAGAAAAACCTGTCATAGCCCTCCGTCAATTCAGATAAGTTGTATATAGTATTCGTGCTGCATTTGTTGGCTTTCGTCAAGGTGCAGTGTGCGGTAGCTATATGCTGCTTATCTGCTAGCATACGATGCAATTGGATTAGGGTAGTCGTGCGGCTTTGTTGGCTTTCATCAAGGGTCGTGCGGGTGGGTTTAATTCAATCAAGAAATGTACGGGTTGAACTTGACTAGCGGGCTATGGTTTGTTGGCTTTCGTCAAGGTCATAGCACGTTAGGGGTAAAATATTATTGGGAATTTCAAGTGTTGAAATTTGCAATGAGATTGCATACCTTCTATGAGATAGTTGGATCCCAATACCCGCTGCGAGTAAGAGTTACTCCTGGGAGAGTTTTACACATTACAATTAGCCGATCAAGTAGGTGTCTAGAAAGGTGTTAACGGGGTTACGCCCCTCGGAAAACGAGGTTTACTTTAATTAGGTTCGTGCGAAAGCACGGGGGACCTCCCTCAAAGTACCGACACTGGCCTGGCTGAAAGATTGGCGAACTTGTAGCGTGTAATTAATCCCGGCTAGTCTTTCCTTTTAGGGTTTGAAGGAAGATTTGACTAAAACAGTGGGAGACATCCTGATTAGATATATTATATAACCAATCTAATCTTGCAAGAGCATACGCTGAGTGTTTTCTTCTCTCTCTCTCCATGTAGAGACCATATCACGCCTTAATCAAGATAATAAAACGGATATATTGACCGAACCCGCTTGTTATACTGAGCTGGGGAACGTTGGTCCCGCTCCAACTTATAATTGTTATAAGACAGAGCAGGAAATTGGGGAATACCAGATTTCCCGTGCCTCCCAAACGAAGAAAGTGCATGTTGATGCATCATCTTCGGGTGTGTTCATTACACAGAACTGTTTCTCAGTATCCTTTATGTCCTGGGTATGTGATACCGGATCAGGATCCCGTATATATAATCTGTTATATGGGCTACAGATAGGTAAAGAACTGAGAACGGGTGATAAGTTTCATGAGACAGAAAACGGTGCAAGTGTTGCAGCCAAGTCTGTTGGTCACTATCACCCTGTATTACCAGAATACATTGATTTTGAACAAATGTTATTAGATACCGAACCTGATATACAAAATCATATCAGTCTCTTTATTAGTAAAGAAAGGATATAATTTTGTATTGTTGGATAATGTTTTGAACATTTCCTATATCAAGAGTTGATCGGTTCAGGCACGTTATCTAAAAGCATTGACGTTCTAAATCAAACCACAGTTCTTAACGTACAGAACACACACAAGAGGAAGAGTTCAGAAATGAAAGAATCCTTCTTGAGGCATTGTAGACTAGGTCATATCAATTCGACCCGACTGGCTGAAGTTACATTTAGATGCATATTTAAATTAGTTTGAATTTATATCTTGTGAAACTTGCCGGTCATGTCACAAAGATAAGATGATTACAGCTCTGTTTATTAGAAACAGAGAAAGAGTTAGTGAACTCTTGGGATTGATACATGCTGATGTATGAAGGTCCCCTATCTACACATGCCAAGACTGGTTCTTTGTACTTCATTACATTCTCTGATGATCTCTCAAGATTCAGACATATGTTCCTGCTGAAACACAAGTCTGAACCTTTTGAGATATTCACAGAATATAAGTTAGAAGTAGAGAACCAAAATACGGGTATAAGTATTATGTCCTTTGATGAGATCAAGGAGGAGAATACTTGAGCACGGGATTCCTGTACTATTCTAAAGGAGAATGAGATTCTCTCTCAGCATTACTCCTCCGTATACACCATAGCACGATGGTATATCGGGGCGGAGCAATAGCACCCTATGTGATATGGTGTGCTCTATGATGAGTACTACTGAGTTGCCTATTTCCTTTTGGGAGTTATGCACTTGAGAAGCTGCATACCTATTGAATAGGGTTCAAATCAAATCAGTTTCCTACCACTTCATATATGATATGGAAAGGGAAGAGCCCATATCTTAAGCTTGTTATGATTTGGGGTTGTTCGGACTATGTCTAAAAGCAAAATCCGGACAAGCTCGAGGCAAGGTCTGTTATGTAGAACTGGAAATGTTCCAGCTATACAAACTGCAGCTGATGATTTGGTAGAACCAAAGGATTCAATAGTTTCCAACGAACCTCAGCCTCTCTGCCGATCTAGTAGGGTTGCTCACCCACCTGAGAGATACTTTGGTTTCTCTATGACAGTGGGAGCGAGAATTGCATCATGAGATGATGACCCAACTAGTTTCGAGCTGGCCATCAGGAGTGGGACTCTGTAAGAATGGCTAGATGCTTATCGATCGGAGATGGAATCCTTATACACCAACAAAGTATGGACTTTGGTTGCCTTATCTGAAGGGTTAAATACCCATCAGGAGCAAGTATATCTTGAAAAGATTACTTGGTGTACATGGAAAAGTTGAGACTTTCAAAGCTAGACTTGTTAAAGGTTTGCATCATAGACCAGGTATGGATTATGTTGAAACCTTTTCTATGGATATATGCTTAAGTCCATCCAGATCCTACTTGCCACGGCTACATACCATGACTACGATATCTGGTGGTTGGGTGTCATGACTGCTTTTCTAAATGATGATTTAGAAGATAGCGTCTATAAGTACACAGCCAGAGGGCTTCATAGACAGTGGGAGCAGCGGAAACATGTGCAAGATGTTTTATATGATAAAACAGGCATCGCGGAGTTGGAACATTTGTTTTGATGTGGTAGCCAAAGAGTTTGACTTCATCAAAATGGTAGATGAACCCTGTATATACAAAAAGGTAGTAGAGAGTATGGTGGTGATCCTCGTAGAGTACGTGGATGACATACTCTTGATAGGGAAGGAGTTTCCTATGCTACGATTGGTCAATCTCCGCTTATCACAAGGATTCTCCATATAGGATGAAAGCGATACCTCCTAAATCCGGGGTTTTGGATCAATGAGATAGATCTAATTGGATGTTAGGATACTCACTAGTTGTAGTGAGATGGTATCAATCAATCCTGAGGAGAATCACTGGAAAGGTTCCAAAGTGATAAGGACGACTGAATGTCAGTTGCAGGCATTGTCTATACCCTCAGTGGAGGGACGGTATGTTGGAAGAGTTCCAAGCTAGATACCGTGACATACTAGACGATTAAAGGCAAGATACATCGTTACCAAGGATGCTACCAAAAAGGCAGTCTGGATATATATAAGTTCATGAGATGAACTTCGTTCCTACCATTGTGTGACAATGGAGTTGTGGCTTTAGCCAAGGAATTACCGTCCTATCAGAAATCCAGATATAATTCTTAGGCAGTGTCACCTAATCATGGAGATGGTTGATCTCCAGGGAGATCGAGGTTTGGAGAGTAGACACAGAGGACAACAGCGCGGATCCATTCACAAAGGACTTTTTCCCAGTAGAGACTTTTACGGGATGGTTGAGTATGAGATACGTCAACCGCAACTAATTGTTGGGTATGCGATACCATAACAGATGGCCCTAGAGCAAGTGGGAGATTGTTAGTTATATGTATGCCCTAGAGGCCATTACTGTACATACGATGTATATTGTAGTGGATGCTTGGACATATATAGGGAGGACTTTCTTGCTCGACATGATAGTATGCTATCTGGTTGTACTTTATCTTAACATGTACTCAGATTGTCTCTATGTTACATGTTGATAAAGCCCTTAGGATGTGTACTCGACTACTGGGACTATGATGAGATCATACCAGTGGGGCCACGGTAGTCGACGAGTACATCCTATAACTGTTCCTAGTCGAGGGTGTATCGAGATAGGGCATCGATACACCAGAGTAGACTAGCGTATACGCATCTTGACCCATATGATGGGCGATGGATGATCCCATATCCATCGGTGTTTGACATCAAGGATGGTGTACGGGTGCTCAGTGGAGACTGGGAACACTGGACTGACTCGCCGAGAACTCCCAGATGGTATTATACCAAACATCAGATGGCAGTTCTCCGGTGACACTGGTACAGAGTAGTCTGTCGACCCGAGATCGTCATAGAGTCTTGTGTGATTCCCACTGTGCTTTGATTTCCATCATACCACGTCCAAGAGGGCGTGCAAAAAGGTGGCTTTTGGGTACAGTCCCGAATCACATGGAGGCAATGAGCGATAGGAGGGGATTCGTCTCTCCCGGTATAGGGAGTTAATGTTGTGCTGTGTTCGATTGGCTATAACCGGAAATCCCTGGCCAGGGTTGCTGAGATTTACTGGTGAGTGTTATCAGTAGTTTCTCGAACTGTTATAGACCTCATATCGACACGACTTATCGAGCTACTGGGGTCTGACGTTTACCACCCCTAGGCGAGATATGCGACATATCAGACGACGAGACCGGACTGTACGGGATTGTTACTGATTGGATTCACAGGAGAATGTACAGGCTTGCTTGTTGATCTTCTGAGCGCTCAATACCTGGGTAGCTGTTACGTTTAGCTGACCGCTTGCAGCTTGTGGGTGTTTGATATGATCATCACCTACTGCCGGCGTATTGACGATTCTTTAGAGTCCTATACAGAGGTTTCTGGCTCAGGCAAAACGGAGTAGGAGCACATATGTGATATGTGCGGGACCGAGGATAATACGATATGAGATACCGTATTCTATTCTCGCGATATTTGATATCAGCCGGGTCATCGGATCAAGTGTTGATTCGATGAATCGGTACAGATAAATATTAGTCGGTTATATGCGATATAGCCGGATTGTCGGATCAAGTGTTGATTCGATAATTTAATGTATAATAATAAATATGATATATTAAATTACATTAACTAATATTAGCTCACTAAAAGATTCTTTTTCTCACTCGAGTAATACATTGATATATATGCGATATATGTTAAATGTATTATTTTATATTGTTACGATAAATATTATATATGTGATATATAATATTGTAACATGATATGATAACTAATGCAACTTGTTTAGTGGAGATTAAACATGGTTAGGGTTTGATTAGGGTTAAGGTTTTCTAGAAGTTTCTAGAAGCTTTCTTTTTTTGTTTTGGAAAAGATATTTTGCTAGATATTTCCTTAACCTAACCAAACCTTTAACCTTAGTCAAATCTCTACAAGGGTTAGTTTGACCATGGTTGCATTATTCATCATATTATTCTTTTCCTATTCATCACAAAAGGATTCTTATCATGTTCATCTTCTTCTTCCTTGAGTTCTTCTTGAAAAGCTTTCTTGCTTTGATAAAAGTGATGAATAAATATGAGAAAAAGATAAATAAAGAGAGCAAAAATCCTACTTCATCATCCTCATCTTCCTTTGCCATTTAGATGAGGGTGTTCACATCATTTCATGGGTGTTAGCTTGTGTTAACGGAACTTCAAGGTAGATCATCTTAGTATCGAAGATCGGAAGCAAAGGTTGCATCTTTCTCTTCGTGGGACATCTCGAGAGTCCGGAACCCGATGATCGCTGCGAAGGGACCATAACACGGAGCATATGAAGTGAAGGACCGGATCTACAAAGGTTGTAATCCCTCTCACTTAGTGTTAAAGTGTTTAGCATGCTTGTTTTCGCCTAATCTCTAGTTTAAAGTTTCGTATTCGGGTTGTTCGGTACGGCTAAATTTTAAATCGGGCATGGTTGATGCCTCGTAGACCCTTGTGCGCGTGCCTAGCAACCCTACACTAGGCACGCGTACAAGGGTCTACGAGGCATCAACCATGCCCGATTTAAAATTTAGCCGTGTCGAACAACCCGAATACGGAACTTTAAACTAGAGATTAGGCGAAAACAAGCATGCTAAACACTTTAACACGAAGTGAGAGGGATTACAACCTTTGTAGATCCGGTCCTTCACTTCATATGCTCCGTGTTGTGGTCCCTTCGCTGCGATCATCGGGTTCCGGACTCTCGAGATGTCCCACGAAGAGAAAGATGCAACCTTTTTGAAATGATGTGAACACCCTCATATAAATGGCAAGAGAAGATGAGGATGATGAAGTAGGATTTTTGCTCTCTTTATTTATCTTTTTCTCATATTTATTCATCACTTTAGAAAAACTAGTAAGCTTTTTCATGAAGAGAATGAAGGAAGAAGATGAACAATAATTGAATTCCTTTTGTGATGAATACAAAAAGAATAATAATGATGAATAATGCAACCATGGTTGACTAAACCCATGTAGAGAATTAACTAGGGTTAGAGTTTGGGTTGGGTTAAAGCATGAGTCACTTACAAATATCTTTCACAAAACAAAACCAAAACCTTCTAGAAACATCTAGAAAGCTTAACCCTAATCCAAACCCTAATCATGTTTAAACTCCACTAAACAAGTTGCATTAGTTATCATATCTTGTTACAATATTATATATCACATATATAATATTTATCGTAACAAAATAAAATAATACATTTAACATATATCGCATATATATCAATGTGTTACCCGAGTGAGAAAAAGAATCTTTTAGTGAGCAAATATTAGTTAATGTAATTTAATATATCATATATATTATTATACATTAAATTATCGAATCAACACTTGATCCGACAATCCGGCTATATCGCATATAACCGACTAATATTTATCCGTACCGATTCATTGAATCAACACTTGATCCGATGACCCGGCTGATATCAAATATCGTGAGAATAGAATACGGTATCACATATCGAATTATTCTCGGTCCCGCACATATCACATATGTGCTCCTACTCCGTTTTTCCTGAGTCAAGAAACCTCTATGTAGGACTCTAAAGAATCGTCAATACGCCGGCAGTAGGTGATGATCATATCAAACACCCACAAGCTGCAAGCGGTCAGCTAAACGTAACAGCCACCCAGGTATTGAGCGCTCAGAAGATCAACAAGCAAGCCTGTACATTCTCCTGTGAATCCAAACAGTAACACTCCCGTACAGTCCCGTCTCGTCGTCTGATATGTTGCATATCTCGCCTAGGGGTGGTAAACGTCAGACCCCAGTTGCTCGATAAGTCGTGTCGATATGAGGTTTATAACAGTTCGAGAAACTACTGATAACACTTACCAGTAAATCTCAGCAACCCTGGCCAGGGTTTTCCGATTATAGCCAATCGAACACAGCACAACATCAACTCCCTATACCGGGAGAGACGAATCCCCTCCTATCGCTCATTGCCTCCATGTGATTCGGGACTGTACCCAAAAGCCACCTTTTTGCACGCCCTCTTGGACGTGGTATGATGGAAATCAAAGCACAGTGGGAATCACACAAGACTCTATGACGATCTCGATTCAACAGACCACTCTGTACTAGTGTCACCGGAGAACTGCCATCTGATGTGAGGTATAATACCATCTGGGAGTTCTCGGCGAGTCCGTCCAGTGTACCCAGTCTCCACTGAGCACCCGTACACCATCTTTGATGTCAAACACCGATGGATATGGGATCATCCATCGCCCATCATATGGGTCAAGAAGCGTATACGCTAGTCTACTCTGGTGTATCGATGCCCTGTCTCGATACACCCTCGACTAGGAACAGTTATAGGATGTACTCGTCGACTACCGTGGCCCCACTAGTATGATCTCATCATTGTCCCAGTAGTCGAGTACATATCCTAAGGGCTTTATCAATATGTAATATAGAGACAATCAGAGTACATGTTAAGATAAAGTACAACCAGATAGCATACTATCATGTCGAGCAAGAAAGTCCTCCCTATATATGTCCAAGCATCCACTACAATATACATCGTATGTACAGTAATGGCCTCTAGGGCATACATATAACTAACAATCTCCCACTTGCACTAGGGCCATCTGTTATGGTATCGCATACCCAACAATTAGTTGCGGTTGTAGTATCTCATACTCAACCATCCCATAAGAGTCTCTACTGGGAAAAAGGCCTTTGTGAGTGGATCCGCGCTGTTGTCCTCTGTGTCTACTCTCCTAACCTCGATCTCCCTGGAGATCAACCATCTCCATGATCAGGCGATACTGCCTAAGAATTATATCTGGATTTCTGATGGGACGGTAGTTCCTTGGCCAAAGCCACAACTCCATTGGCACACAATGGTAGGAACGAAGTTCATGTTATGAACTTATATATCTATCCAGACTGCTTCTTTGGTAGCATCCTTGGTAACGATGTATCTTGCCTTTAATCGTCTAGTATGTCACGGTATCTAGCTTGGAACTCTTCCAACATACCGTCCCTCCACTGAGGGTAAAGACAATGCATGCGACTGACATTCAGTCGTTCTTATCACCCTGGAACCTTTCCAGTGATTCTCCCCAGGATCGATTGATACCATCTTACTACAACTAGTGAGAATCCTAACATCCAATTAGATCCATCTCATAGATCCAAAACCCAGGATTTAGGAGGTATCACTTTGATCCTATATGGAGAATCCTTGTGATAAGCGGAGATTGACCGTGCGTAGCATAGGAAACTCCTTCCCTATCAAGAGTATGTCATCCACGTACTCTACGAGGATCTCCACCATACTTTCTACTACCTTTTTGTATATACAAGGTTCATCTACCATTTTGATGAAGTAAAACTCTTTGACTACCACATCAAAACAGATGTTCCTACTCCGCGATGCCTGTTTTATCATATAAAACATCTTGTACACGTTTCCGCTGCACCCACTGTCTACGAAGCCCTCTGGCTGTGTACTTATAGACGTTCTCTTCTAAAACATCATTTAGAAAAGCAGTCATGACACCGAACCACCAGATATCGTAGTCATGGTATGTAGCCGTCGCAAGTAGGATCTGGATGGACTTAAGCATAGCTTTGAAAGTCTCAACTTTTCCATGTACACCAAGTAATCTTCTAAAGATATACTCGCTCCTGATGGGGATTTAACCCTTCAGATAAAGCAACCAAAGTCCATACTTTGTTGGTGTATAAGGATTCCATCTCAGATCGATAAGCATCCAGCCATTCTGACATAGTCCCACTCCTGATGGCCAGCTCGAAACTAGTTGGGTCATCATCTCATGATGCAATCCTCGCTCCCACTGTCATAGAGAAACCGAAGTATCTCTCAGGTGGGTGAGGAACCGTACTAGATCGGCGGAGAGGCTGATGTTCGTTGGTTACTATTGAATCCTTTGGTTCTACCAAATCATCAGCTGCAGTTTTATAGCTGGAACCATTCCAGTTCTACATAACAGACCTTGCCCCGAGCTTGTCCGGATTTTTCTTTTAGACATAGGCCGGACAACCCCAAATCTTAACAAACTTAAGATATGGGCTCTTCCCTTTCCATATCATATATGAAGTGGTAGGCAACTGATTTGATTGGAACCCTTATTCAATAGGTATGCAGCTTCTCAAGCGCATAACATCCCAAAAGGAAATAAGAAACTCAGTAGTACTCATCATAGAGCACACCATATCACATAGGGTGCTATTGCTCAGCCCCGATACACCAACGTGCTATGGTGTATACGGAGGAGTAATGCTGAGAGAGAATCTCATTCTCCTTTAGAACAGTCCAGGAATTCCTTGCTCAAGTATTCTCCTCCTTGATCTCATCAAAGGACATAATATTTATACCCGTATTTTGGTTCTCTACTTCTAATTTATATTCTGTGAATATCTCAAAAGGTTCGGACTTGTGTTTCAACAGAGACATATGTCTGAATCTTGAGAGATTATCAGAGAATGTAATGAAGTACAAAAAACCGGTCTTGGCAAGTGTAGACAGGGGACTTTCATACATCATCATGTATCAATCCCAAGAGTTCACTAACTTTTTCTCTGTTTCCAATAAACAGAGCTATGGTCATCTTATCTTTGTGACATGACTGGCAAGTTTCACAAGATGTAAATTCAAACAGATTTAAATGTGCATCTCAATGTAACTTAGCTAGTCGGGTCGCATTGACATGACCTAGTCTACAATACCTCAAGAAGGATTCGTTCATTTCTGAACTCTTTCTCTTGTGTGTGTTCTATATACTAAGAACTGTAGTTTGATTTAGAACGTTAATGCTTTTAGATAACGTGCCTGAACCGATCAACTATTGATATAGGAAATGTTCAAAACATTATCCAACAATACAAAATTATATCCTTTCTTTACTAATAAAGAGACTGATATGATATTGTATATCAGGTTCGGTATCTAATAACATTCGTTCAGAATCAATGTATTCTGGTAATACAGGGTGATAGTGACCAACAGACTTGGCTGCAACACTTGCACCGTTTTCTATCTCATGAAACTTATCACCCGTTCTCAGTTCTTTACCTATCTGTAGCCCATGTAACAGATTACATATGCGGGATCCTGATCCGGTATCTCATACCCAGGACGTAAAGGATACTGAGAAACAGTTCTCTGTAATGAACACACCCGAAGAAGATGCATCAACATGCACTTTCTTCGTTTGGGCGGCATGGCAATTCTGGTAATCCCCAATTTCCTGCTCTGTCTTATAACAATTATAAGTTGGAGCGGGACCAACATTCCCCAGCTCAGTATAACAAGCGGGTTCGGTCAAATACATCCGTTTTATTATCTTGATTAAGGCGTGATATGGTCGCTACCTGGACAGAGAGAAAAGAAAACACTCAGCGTATGCTCTTGCAAGATTAGATTGCTTTTCTAATATATCTAATCAGGATGTCTCCCACTGTTTTAATCAAATCTTCCTTCAAACCCTAAAAGGAAAGACTAGCCGGGATTAATTACACGCTACAAGTTCGCAAATCTTTCGGCCAGGCCAGTGTCGGTACTTTGAGGGAGGTCCCCCGTGCTTTCGCACGAACCTAATTAAAGTAAACCTCATTTTCCCAGAGGCGTAACCCCGTTGACACCTTTCTAGACACTTACTTGATCGGCTAATTGTAATGTGTAAAACTCTCCCAGGAGTAACTATTACTCGCAGCGGGTATCGGGATCCAACTATCTCATAGAAGGTATACAATCTCATTGCAAATTTCAACACTTGAAATTCCCGATAATATTTTGCCCCAAGCCTCCTATGACCTTGACAAAGGCCAACAAACCATAGGCTGCTAGTCAAGTTCAACCCGTCATTTCCTGATTGAATTAAACCCATCCGCACGACCCTTGACAAAGGCCAACAAGGTCGCACGACTACCCTAACCCAATCTGCACCATATGCATAAGCAGATAAGCACCAGTTAGCTACCACACACTACGCCTTGACAAAGGCCAACAAACGCAGCACGAATACTAACTACTACTTATCTGAAATGACGGAGAGCTACGACAGGTTTTTAAGAAAACCTATTGCGTAATGAACTTGATATCGTTGTAGAATCGAGTGATTTGAAATGGAATGTTTATGAGGCTTTTCTAGTTTTGCTAAAGGGGTCACTCCCGGTGAACGGATCGTCGGCCCTTTCCTCATCGAATAAGGTGCAGGATATATCATGTATACCGCTGTGCAAAGCAAGAACTATAGAAGCAAGCAAAAGAAAAACCGAGTTTGTAGCATCTGCCAGTTATTGCTAAAGGAGTCACTCCCGGTGAAGGGATCTCGGTCCTTTCCTTATCGAATAAGGTGCAGGATGTTCTACAAGGAACACCGCGATGCAAAGCAAGAACTGTAGCTACCTGTTTTTGAAAATTCGATTCCACAAAATCTTAGGTTTCTTTTAGTTTCATTAATCTCATTAATGAAGTCCCATTTTATTATGCTTCGCAAGCATCACATTTGAAACGAAATCTGCAATATAACATATATCTCATATATATAATATAAACATTCGTCACAGGCAGTAATATGATCTCATCACAGAACATTGCAGCAGAAGAACATATATGAAATATTGGATATACTAGGACGTCCGTGTTTTCAATACGAGCCTGTATAAAACACGGATTCTACGGTCGCGATGAATAGCCAAACCCACATCCCTAGACCCCTACGAGAGCGGCAAGTAACACTGCCAATTCTAGGGTTAGGAGACCCAGTCTCGACTCCTCGAGATGGTCTCCCACTGGACCCTAGAACCCGGTTACTTGTGCTCCCCGCCTTGGGTCTAACTAATGCGGAAAAGTAAATAATATACAACGGTGACATCTTCCGCTACCTGGAAGTGCCCCAATAAAAGAATATTACATACAAATGAATTTTACATGAATGAAAAAGAAAAAACTCTCATCTCACATAAAACCCCCGGCTATTCAAAAAGCGACGATCCAATATAACATATCACAGCAACACATAATATCTCATATCATCAACGTAAGCAAGTATGCGTATCCCGATTGTCGTTGATGTATAGCAACGAAGCCGGCGATACACCACATACTACGCTTACGGTCACAGAAAAGAAAGTGTAAAACTACAACAGTTGGAATCCGCAACCTCTTTAGACATCGCATGCCTAACCAAATGAATTCCTTAGACATCGCATGCCTAACATTTATAAACCCCGCATTTTAGTCTCATTATCGAAAACACTTTTCAATATCAAGTAGGGCAATTCAACAAGATTCCCGAAAAACTGATCGAGTGCTCGTCGCAAACTTTAGTAGACCGCCACATCCCCGATACCGTCGATGAAGTGCACCAAGGCGGAACACCGCTACCGCGAGCACCCGAACGGATGCTTTCGGTGACGGGGCTCTCCTACAGTCACTTGGTCGGGGCTATGGGGCGTAGATGTCTTTTAAGTTTATCCGGCGAGTATCCGCGTACGCTACGTGATTGCGACGGACTTTTGATCACATCAAAATTCCGTGGCAACCGATCAAATGAGACTAAACTGCTATGTTTATAATATTCAAATCAGTTATCTCATAACTACCTGTGGATTCCAAATATTGTATCACATTCCATATAAATAGACAAAGTTAAACTTTCCGATCGAATCATCAAACACCCAAGATTTCCCCAATATATCTCAACACTTGAAATCAGTTTAAAAACATCCATCACATGCCACAGTACCAATGGTCCAGCCGTAGAAGGGTCAAGCCAACGCCTCACAAGTGGCACGCCGTACTGCCCCAAACCCTAAGGTTCAGAAGGCAGTTCAAGACGGTCACATAATCGAGTTAAGGTTTGTTGTCTTCTAGAGGGTCCACCGCGTTACTTGCACGACTTAGAACGTTCTTAAACACGAGAAAAAATCCAACTTTTGAAAAATTTTCCGACAGGGGAAAAAGTGAGTTATTGATATCCGTTCGAACTTTTTAACAGTTTCTAAAAGTTATCCGGACAAAACACAAAAGACGCAGTTAAAGTTCCCGATCGAATCATCGAATCCCCAATACAACCCAGAAAATTCAACAGTTGAATAAATATTAAAAATTCCCATAAAATACAGCACTAAAAGACAAGAATTACTGTGCAAATTTCAAACAGTGAAGTGAGTAAAGTGCCGCGGAACCGCCGCACATGCCATGCATGTGCCGCGGTTCCGCCGCGCTTTGGTGAAATCAGGCGCACGTGCTTCACAGTAACTCTTGTATATCCCTGCTGATTTTTTTGAGCATTTTTAATTTGGAAAAAATCACAGTTTTAAAAAAATTCCAGAAACTAGGGTATATCGGGTTTTCCGGGTTCGATAGGACTTTAAACTTCGTCTAGACTTCGCCTAAAGCTCTAGCTTGGCTCTGATACCACTGTAGGGTTGCTAGGCACGCGCACATGGGTCTACGAGGCATCAACCATGCCCGATTAAAAATTTAGCCGTGCCGAACAACCCGAATACGGATCTTTAAACTAGAGATTAGGCGAAAACTAGCATGTTAAACACTTTAACACTAAGTGAGAGGGATTACAACCTTTGTAGATCCGGTCCTTCACTTCATATGCTCCGTGTTGTGGTCCTTTCGCTGTGATCATCGGGTTCCGGACTCTCGAGAGGTTCCATGAAGAGAAAGATGCAACCTTTGCTTCCGATCTTCGATACTAAGATGATCTACCTTGAAGTTTCTTTAACACAAGCTTACACTCATGAAATGATGTGAACACCCTCATCTAAATGGCAAGAGAAGATGAGTATGATGAAGTAGGATTTTTGCTCTCTTTATTTATCTTTTTCTCATATTTATTCATCACTTTAGAAAAACTAGTAAGCTTTTTCATGAAGAGAATGAAGGAAGAAGATGAACAATAATTGAATTCCTTTTGTGATGAATAGAAAAAGAATAATAATGATGAATAATGCAACCATGGTTGACTAAACCCATGTAGAGAATTAACTAGGGTTAGAGTTTGGGTTGGGTTAAAGCACGAGTCACTTACAAATATCTTTCACAAAACAAAACCAAAACCTTCTAGAAACGTCTAGAAAGCTTAACCCTAATCCAAACCCTAATCATGTTTAAACTCCACTAAACAAGTTGCATTAGTTATCATATCATGTTACAATATTATATATCACATATATAATATTTATCGTAACAAAATAAAATAATACATTTAACATATATCGCATATATATCAAAGTGTTACCCGAGTGAGAAAAAGAATCTTTTAGTGAGCAAATATTAGTTAATGTAATTTAATATATCATATATATTATTATACATTAAATTATCGAATCAACACTTGATCCGACAATCCGGCTATATCGCATATAACTGACTAATATTTATCCGTACCGATTCATTGAATCAACACTTGATCCGATGACCCAGCTGATATCAAATATCGCGAGAATAGAATACGGTATCACATATCGAATTATCCTCGGTCCCGCACATATCACATATGTGCTCCTACTCCGTTTTGCCTGAGTCAAGAAACCTCTGTGTAGGACTCTAAAGAATCGTCAATACGCCGGCAGTAGGTGATGATCATATCAAACACCCACAAGCTGCAAGCTGTCAGCTAAATGTAACAGCCACCCAGGTATTGAGCGCTCAGAAGATCAACAAGTAAGCCTGTACATTCTCCTGTGAATCCAAACAGTAACACTCCCGTACAGTCCGGTCTCGTCGTCTGATATGTTGCATATCTCGTCTAGGGGTGGTAAACGTCAGACCCCAGTAGCTCGATAAGTCGTGTCGATATGAGGTCTATAACAGTTCGAGAAACTACTGATAACACTTACCAGTAAATCTCAGCAACCCTGGCCAGGGATTTCCGGTTATAGCCAAACGAACACAACACAACATCAACTCCCTATACCGGGAGAGACGAATCCCCTCCTATCGCTCATTGCCTCCATGTGATTCGGGACTGTACCCAAAAGCCACCTTTTTGCACGCCCTCTTGGACGTGGTATGATGGAAATCAAAGCACAGTGGGAATCACACAAGACTGTATGACGATCTCGGGTCAACAGACTACTCTGTACCAGTGTCACCGGAGAACTGCCATCTGACGTGAGATATAATACCATCTGGGAGTTCTCGGCGAGTCCGTCCAGTGTATCCAGTCTCCACTGAGCACCCGTACACCATCCTTGATGTCAAACACCGATGGATATGGGATCATCCATCGCCCATCATATGGGTCAATATGCGTATACGCTAGTCTACTCTGGTGTATCGATGCCCTGTCTCGATACACCCTCGACTAGGAACAGTTATAGGATGTACTTGTCGACTACCGTGGCCCCACTAGTATGATCTCATCATAGTCCCAGTAGTCGAGTACATATCCTAAGGGCTTTATCAATATGAATCAGAGTACATGTTAAGATAAAGTACAACCAGATAGCATACTATCATGTCGAGCAAGAAAGTCCTCCCTATATATGTCCAAGCATCCACTACAATATACATCGTATGTACAGTAATGGCCTCTAGGGCATACATATAACTAACAGGATAGTCTGGTTCTGGAGGGCAACGGGTCCATATCTCATGTCTTTGAGAGGCAGAGGGTCCTCACTCTAAGAATTGGCAGACTATTCGCCGCACTCGTAGGGGTACAGGTTGACCCAAGGAAGGGAGCTCAAGTTACCGGATTCCGTGAAGTGCCGGGTGGTCCATTCACTTTGCTGTAGGGGGATGACTCTCTTCAGGTTTTAACGGGTAACTTGCCGCACCCATAGGGGTCTAGGTTTCATTGCACAGGCTATCCACACGACCAGGGGAACGTCGGGTTTCAGTAGCGGCTCTGTGAAACCCGGGGATCCCAGATTATCTGTATTGTTCTGTGATGCTTATTACTTTTCTGTAATGTTGCATATTATCACGCCTGGAGCGATTATTGTATATTGGTATATATACTATTAGATGTTGTATATGTTTTACACCCGCGCTAGTCCAGTCCCCGCTCTGTCGTTAGTTAAGTAACCTAACGGTTGATGACGAGACACAGTGACGAATGCGGATGGCATACACATACATTTTATTTTTCATTCTTTTCTGGTGTGATTGATTGATAGGACTGCGTTGATTCTGATCAATGCAAGGATAAAACAAACCTGTTTGGCAGTTGTTGGAACAACTTTAAAAAGTGTTATTAAAAAGACGTTTTCCTTTTGTTATTCATAGCGGTATTCGGTTGGAATATCCTGCACCTCATTCGACGAGGCAAGGGCCGATATCCCTTCACCGGGAGTGACCCCTTGGGCAGAAGTTTGCGCCAGGGTAATAACTTCACTATAATCGATTACAAGTTGCTTTGCATCGCGGTATTCAGTTGGAATATCCTGCACCTCATTCCACGAGGAAAGAGCCGAGATCCCTTTACCGGGAGTGACCTCTTTAGCAAAGGTTTTCACTACTATATTTTTATAAAAAGCTATCAGGTTCCTTCAACGAGATCAAGTTCATTACGTTAAAGGTTTTTCGCCAAAAACCAGCCGTAACCCTCCGTCATATCTTATGGATGGTCAGTAGTATTCAAGCTATATTTGTTAGCCTACGTCAAGGCATAGTGTTTGGTAGTTGCTGGGGTATTCATTTGTTGCATAGATAGATGCATTAGTTTAGGACGGACGTACAACCATGTTGGCCTACGTCAAGGGCATGTACGATGGACCTAAATTAATCAGGACAACGACAGGTAGAACTTGACATGTGGCTTATGATTTGTTGGCCTACGTCAAGGTCATAAGAGCATGGGATAAAAAATTTACATTGGGAGTTTCAAACATAGAGGAAACTTGCCATACTTGCGCATACCTTCTGGAGTGTGATAACGTGAGTGGATACCGTCACGTTATCATGCGATGATAGTTGGATCCCGATTCTCACTGATGAGTTGGTTTACTCTTCGGGTGATCCCGACTAATTCTTCTTTCAGGTTTAAAGGAGAATTTGAGACTACAGTGGGAGGTTTCCTGATTAGATAAAACGATAACCATTCTGATCTAGGTTAGAGTGCACGCAGAGTGTTTCTTTTCTCTCTCTCTTTGGCTGCGACCTTTGACCGACCCTAGACTATAACTCAGTGACCAAGTTGACCAAACCTTCTTAAAATACTGGCTTTTGGATTGTCTAAAGTTGCATAAGTCATTGTCGCTCCTTCTTTTACCCTTTGTATTTCTCAGAACACCCCGTATTACTACGGACATCCTCTTCTATTGGATAGATCCATCGTATGGTTATATATGAACTCGAAGGGACTTTTTCGAGGATATATCCAGGTTCAGGAGAAATAGAATTGGTTTATTCAGTTGTCTTTTATTATCACCTTCTCTCAGGTTGCGAGGGCTCCTTAGTTTAGGAGAGTACACCTATTATGCTTATTGGATAGTCTTCTTCCTAACCATAGGCAGGTGCCGAAAGGTAGGGAATGAAGAAAACCAATTAACCTATGTAGGGTGTGCAGAAGGTAATATGTAAAGACAAGATAAAGGGATTAGAAAGAGGGCAAAGTAAATTGCGACTGCTAACATTCACGACCAAACCACATATTTCATCGCCACTCCTACTTCACCTTTCATTTCTCCAGAACAACCCGTATCACTACGAACATCAAATTCCATTGGATAAATCTATCGTATGGCTATATACGAACTCGAAGGAATTTTTTTGAGGATGGATTCTGGTTCAGGAGAAATATGAATAAGGTATTATTCAATTGTCTTTTATCATCACCTTCTCTCAAGTTGCGAGTACTCCTTGGTTTAGGAGGGTACACCTATTATGCTTACGGGATAGTCTTCTTCCAAACTATAGGCTGGTGCCAAACGGTAGGGAAAGATGAAAAACATTTAGCCTAACGATGGTGTACAGAAGATAACGACTAAAGACAAATAAAGGGAATTGGAGAGATGGCAGGGAAATATACGGTTACAGTCATGAATCTGAATAATAGAAAAGGCATTACTAGGAATACCAGGATACCCCTACAAAACATTTTCATGTTTCAGTGCATTGTTAAAGAAAAACTGATTTCCCGATTACATACTTACTCTAGGGTATGTATTTTCCAGGTTTCATTCTCACATCTGTAGGGATCCTAGGCACACTCATGAGGTTTCACAAGGCATCTACCATGCCAAAATCAAAATTTTTCCATGTGCCGAGAAACCCTAATTGAGATCGTTACTAGAGGTAAGGCGAAAAACAAGCAAGTTAACTACTTTAACTACAAGTGAAAAGGACTACAACCTTTGTAGATCCGGTCCTCCACTTCCAAAGCTCCGTGACGACGTCCCTTCGCTGCGATCATCGGAATCCCGGACCCTAGCGTTGATTTCATCGGAGAAAAGAGTGGGCTAATTCGTTGACTTCGAGGCCGAATATGATCTACGTCGGGGAGACTCAAACTCAAGCTATTCCTTCACTTGGTCAAAAACTTTATGAAGAGAACACCCTATACAACATGGCAAGTGGTAGAGGATGAAGAAATAGGAAGTGGATTCACTTTGGAATTGGATTTCTCACTTGATTTCTTCACTTGGAATTTTCTAGCAAGCTTTCTTCTTCATGAAGAAGAAGAAGAAGAGAATAGAAAAAGAATTATGTGAAAAAGAAAATTCAAGTGAAGACTAATCATTTAGCAACCATGGGTGAGTAAACTCATGTAGAGAGTAAACTAGGGTTTAGGTAATGGTTAGGTTAAAGAATAAAACAAAATGGTAGACTTTTCAAAGATGCTTGCTTGAAGTATCATGAAGCTTCTAGCAAAGTGAAACAAAAAGACCATTTTGTTTTAACAAAACAAAATAAATAAAGTAAATAAAACTTAACCATTAACCTAAACATGGTGTAAGTCATGCACACACCCAAGTTTGCATGTATCATCAATCATGATACAAACTAGTGCACAAACATATATCATATATACAACTTGTGCGCATCAAGTGAGAAAATCAATCTTAAGTGAACAAATACTAGTTAATGTAAAGTAATATATCAAATATATAATTATACATTAAATCATTAAATCAACACTTGATTTAACTATCCGGTCATATTGCATATAGCAGACTAATATCTAGTGTATCAATATATCGAATCAACGCTTGATTCGGTAACCCGGCTATATCTCATATAACCGTCCAATGATACAAATCGCGTGAATAGAATACAGTATCACATACTAGTATTATTCTCGGTCCCGCACATATCTCATATGCGCTCCTATTTCGTTTTGCTTGAGCCAGGAAACCCTGTGTAGGACTCTAAAGACTCGTCAATACGCCGGCAGTATGTGGTGATCATATCAATCACCCACAAGCCGCAAGCGGTCTACTTAACGTAACGGCCACCCGGGTATTGAGTGATCAGAAGATCAACAAGCAAGCCTGCTCACACTCCTGTGAATCCAACCAGTAACACTTACCGTACAGTCCGATCTGTTCGTCTGATAAGTCGCATATCTCGCCTAGGGGTGGTAAACGTCAGACCCCAGTAGCTCGATAAGTCATGCCGATGTAAGGTCCATAACAAGCATGAAACTACTGATAACAATTACCAGTAAATCAGTGCAACCCTGGCCAGGGATTTCCAGTTATGGCCAGTCGAGCATAGCGCAACATCAACCCTCAATACCGGGAGAGACGAATCCCCTCCTATCTCTCATTGCCTCCAAGTGAATCGGGACTGTACCCAAAAACCACCTGTTCGCACGACTCAGTAGAGCCGTGGTAGGGTGGAAATCAAAGCACGGTGGGAGACACACAAGACTCTATGACGATCTCGGGTCAACAGACTAAGCTGTACCAGTGTCACCAGAGAACTGCCATCTGACGTGAGGTATAATACCATCTGGGAGTTCTCGGCGAGTCCGTTCAGTGTACCCAGTCACCACTGAGCACCCGCATACCATCTCTGATCTCAAACACCAATGGATATGGGATCTTCCATCGCCCATCACATGGGTCGAGAAGATATACGCTAGTCTACTCTGGAATATCGATGCCCCGTCTCGATATTCCCACGACTAGGAACATTGAAGGATGTACTCATGGACTACCCAGGCCCCACTAGTATGATCTACATCATAGTCCTGCAAGTCGAGTACACATCCTAAGGGCTTTATCAACACGTAACAGAGAGACAGAAAGTATACATGTTAAGATAAAGAGCAACCAGATAGCGTACGATCATGTCGAGCAAGAAAGTCCTACCTATACATGTCCCAGCATCCACTACAATATACATCGCATGTACAGTAATGGCCTCTAGGGCATACATATGACTAACAATCTCCCACTTTCACTAGGGCCATCTGTAGCAGTGGTTACAGTATCACATACTCAACCATCCCATATAAGTCTCTCTCTGGGAAAAGGCCTTTGTGAGTGGATCTGCCGTGTTGTCCTCTGAGTCTACTCTCCTATCCTCGATCACCCTGGAGAACAACTATCTCCATGATCAGGTGATGCTGCCTCAGAATATGTCTGGGTCACTGATGGGATCGGGGTTCCTGGGCCAAAGCCACACTTCCATTGTCACACAAAGGTAGGAACCTAGTTCATCTTATGAACCAATATACACCCAAACTGCCTCTTTGGTAGTATCTTTAATAGCGATGTCACCAGCCTTTATCATCTAGTTTGCCATGGTATCACGCTTTGAACTCTTCCAACATACCGTCCCTCCACCGAGGGTAAAGACAATGCCTACGACTGACATTCAGTCGTCCTTATCACCCTGGAACCTTTCCAGTGATTCTTCCCAGGATCAACTGATACCATCTCACTACAACTAGTGAGAATCCTAACATCCATTTAGATCTATCTCATAGATCCAAAACCCAGGATTTAGGTGGTATCATTTTGATCCTATATGGAGAATCCATATGATAAGAGGAGATTGACCGATCGTAGTATAAGAAACTATTTTCCTATCAAGAGTATGTTGTCCACGTACTCTACGAGGATCACCACCTTACTCTCTACTACCTTTTTGTATATACAAGGTTCATCTACCATTTTGATGAAGTCAAACTTTTTGACTACCTCATCAAAACAGATGTTCCAACTCCGCGATACCTGCTTTAATCTGTAAAGCAACTTGCACATGTTTCCGCTGCTCCCACTGTTTACGAAGCCCTCTGGCTGTGTACTTATAGACTTTCTCTTCTAAATCAGTATTTAGAAAAATAGTGATGACACCTAACCACCAGATATCGTAGTCATGGTATGTAGCAATAGCAAGTAGGATCTGGATGGACTTAAGCATAGCCACGGGAAAAGGTTTCATCATTTTCCACGCCAAGTCGATGACGAAAACCACTAACAAGTCTAGCTTTGAAAGTCTCAACTTTTCCATCTACACCAAGTAATCTTCTCAAGATATACTTGCTTCTGATGGGGATTTAACCCTTCAGATACAGCATCCAAAGTCCATACTTTGTTGGTGTGCATGAATTCTATCTCAGATCGCTAAGCATCCAACCATTCTTACAGAGTCCCTACTCTCGATGGCCTGCTCGAAACTTGTTGGGTCATCATCTCATGATGCAATCCTCTCTCCCACTGTCATCGAGAAATCGAAGTATCTCTCAGGCAGGTGAGGAACCCTGCTAGATCGGCGGAGAGGCTGAGGTTCGTTGGGGACTATAGAATCCTTTGGTTCTGTCAAATCATCAGCTGTAGTTTGTATAACTGGAACTCCTTCCAGTTCTACAGAACCGACCTTGCCCCGATCTTGTCCGGATTTTGCTTTTGACATAGGCCGGACAATCCTAAATCTTAATTTACTTAAGAGATAGGCTCTTCCCATACCATATCTTATATGGAGTGGTAGGCACTGATTTGATTCGAACCCAATTCAATAGGTATGCAGCTTCTCAAGTGCATAACCCCTAAAAGGAAATAGGTAACTCAGTAGTACTCATCATAGAGCACACCATATCCAATATGGTGCGATTGCTCCGCCTCGATACACCTACGTGCTGTGGTGTATTCAGAGGAGTAACACCGAGAGAGAATCTCATTCTCCTTTAGAATAGTCCAAGAATTCCATGCACAAGTATTCTCCTCCCAGATCTCATCATAGGACATAATACTTATACCTATATTGGTTCTCTACTTCTGACTTATATTCATTGAATTTCTCAAAAGCTTCAGACATGTGTTTCAACATGAACATGTGTCTGAATCTTGAGAGATCATCAGTGAATGTAAAGAAGTACAAAGAACCAGTCTTGGCATATGTAGATTGGGGACCTTTATACATCACTATGTATCAGTCCCAAGAGTTCACTGACTCTTTCTCTGTTTCCAGTAAACGGAGCTATGGTCATCTTATCTTTGTGACATGACTGGAAAGTTTCATAAGATGTAAATTTAAACTGATTTAAATATGCATCTAAATGTAACTTTAGCTAGTCGGGTCACATTGATATGACCTAGTCTATAATGCCTCAAGAAGGAATCATTCATTTCTGAACTCTTCATCTTGTGTGTGTTCTATACGTTAAGAACTGTAGTCTGATTTAGAATGTATATGCTTTTAGATAACGTGCCTGAACCGATCAACTATTGATATAGAAAATGTTCAAAACATTATCCAACAATATAAAATTATATCCTTCTTTAGTAAATAAAGAGACTGATATGATGTTGTATATCAGGTTCGGTATCTAATAACATTCGTTCAGAATCAGTGTATTCTGGTAATACAGGATGATAGTGACCAACAGACTTGGCTGTAACACTTGCACCGTTTTCTGTCTCATGAAACTTATCATCCGTTCTCAGTTCTCTACCTGTCTGTAGCCCACGTAACGGATTGCATTTGCGGGATCCAGATTCGGTATCTAATACCCAGGACGTAGAGGATACAGAGAAACAGTTCTTTGTAATGAACACACCCGAAGAAGATGCATCATAATGCACTTTCTTCGTTTGGGCGGCACAGGAATTCTGGTAATCCCCAATTTCCTGCTCGGTCTTATAACAATTATAAGTTGGAGCGGGACCAACGTTCCCCAGCTCAGTATAACAAGCGGGTTCGGTCAATACATCCATATTATTATCTTGATTAAGGCGTGACATGGTCGCTACCTGGAGAGAGAGAGAAGAAAACACTCTGCGTGCGCTCTTGCAAGATTAGATTGGTTATATATTTTATCTAATCAGGATGGCTCCCACTGTTTTTATCAAATCTTCCTTCAAACCCTAAAAGGAAAGACTAGCCGGGATTAATTACACTCTACAAGTTCGCCAATCTTTCAGCCAGGCCAGTGCCGGTACTTTGAGGGAGGTTCCCCGTCCTTTCGCACGGACCTAATTAATGTAAACCCCGTTTTCTCAGGGGTAACCCCATTGACACCTTTCTAGACACCTACTTGATCGGCTAATTGTAAAGTGCAAAACTCTCCCAGGAGTAACAATTACTCGCAGTGGGTATCGGGATCCAACTATCTTATAGAAGGTATGCAATCTCATTGCAAATTTCAACACTTGAAACTCCCGATAATGGTTTTTACCCCTAGCACCTATGACCTTGGCTAAGGTCAACAAATCATAAGCACTAGTCAAGTTCTACCCGTCATTTCGTGATTAATTAGACCCACCAACATGACCCTTGGCTAAGGTCAACAAAGCCACATGACTGTCCTAACTAATCGTATCATATGCGGTGTAGGAAGACATCACTTAGCTACCGTACACTATGCCTTGACGATGGTCAACCAACACAGCACGAATACTAAGTACTCTGCTTCCTAAAATGACGGAGGGTTGCGTATGGTTTTTTTATAAAACCTTTAACGCTTTGAACTTGATCTCGCTGCAGAATCAAATGGTTTTTAAATGGAGTGTTTTTTAGGCTTTTCTAGTTTTGCTAAAGGGGGTGAAGGGATCGTCGGCCCTTTCTTCATCGAATAAGGTGCAGGATATATCACATATACCGTTGTGCAAAGCAAAAACTATAGAAGCAATCAAAAGACAAACCGAGGTTTGTAGCATCTGCCAGTTATTGCTAAAGGGGTCACTCCCGGTGAAGGGATCGTCGGCCCTTTCCTTATCGAATAAGGTGCTGGATGTTCTACAAGGAACACCGCTATGCAAAGCAACAACTAGAGCTACCTAATTTTATTTTTGAAATTCGATTTCCACAACATCTTTTAGGTTTATTTTCTTTCATTAATCTCATTAATGAATTTCCCATCATTTAAGTCCACCTAAACATCACAGATAAATACAACGTACGCTTATGCCATCCGCATTCGCCTCGATGTCCCATCCGCACTGTTAGGTTAGGTAACTAACGGCAGAGCGGGGCAGGGCTAGCACGGGTGTAAAACATAAGCAACGTTTATATCATATATAGTATATACCGTATCCATCTGAACAAATTACATGATCACATCACAGATAACGCAGCAGAAAATATCATATGAAATATTGGATATACTAGGACGTCCGTGTTTTATTTTGAGCCTGTATAAAACACGGATTCCACGGTCGTGATGAATAGCCAATCCCACACCCCTAGACCCCTACGGGAGTGGCAAGTAACCCTACCAATTCTAGAGTTAGGAGACCCGGACTCGACTCCTCGAGATGGTATCGCACTGGACCCTAGAACCCGGTTGCTTGTGCTCCCCGCCTTGGGTCTATCCTAATGCGGAAAAGTAAATAATATACAATGGTGACATCATCCTCAACTCGGAAGTGCCCCAATAAAAAATATTACTTACAAGTTTTTTACATGAATGAAAAAGAAAAACACTCATCTCACATAAAAAAAACCCGGCTATTCAAACACGGTGATCCAATATAACATATCCAACAACACATAACATCACATGTCATCAACGTAAGTAAATATGCCCATCCCAATTGTCGTTGACATATAGCAACGAAACCAGCGATATCACATATTACACTTACGGTCGCAGAAAAGAAAGTGTAAAACTACAACTGTTGGAATCCGCAACCTTTTTAAACATCGGATGCCTAATCAAATGAATTCCTTAGATATCGCATGCCTAACAATTATAAACCCCGCATTTTAGTCTCATTATCGAATACTCTTTTCAATATCAAGTCGGGCAATTCAACAAGATTCCCGACATTCAAAACGAATGCTCGTCGCAAACTTTAGTAGACGGCCGCACCCCCGATACCGTCAACGAAGTGCATTAAGGCGGAACATCGCTGCCGCAAGCACCCGAACGGATGCTCTCGGCGACGGGGTTCTCCTATAGTCACTTATCGGAGCTATGGGGCGTGGCTATCTATTAAGTTTACCGGCGAGTATCCGCGTATGCAACGTGATTGCGACGGACTTTTGATCACTTCAAAATTCCGTGGCAACCGATCAAGTGAGACTAAACTGCTAGATTTATAACATTCAAATCAGTTATCTCATAACAATTTGTGGATTCCAAATATTGTATCCATTCCAGACAAATAGATAATGTTAAACTTTCCGATCGAACAATCAAACACCCAAGTTTTCCCGAAAAGTACAACACATGAAATAAGTTTAAAACCATCCACTTCATGCCACAGTACCAACGGTCCAGCCGTAGAAGGGTCAAGCCAACGCCTCACATGTGGCACGCCGTACTGCCCCAAACCCTAAGGTTCAAAGGGCAGTTCAAGACGGTCACATAATCGAGTTAAGGTTTGTTGTCTTCTAGAGTGTCCATCGCGTTACTTGCACTACTTAGAACGTTCTTAAACTATGGAAAAATCCAACACTTGGAAATTTCCCGGCAGGGAAAAAAATGGGTATTTATATCCGGTCGAACTTTTTAACATGTTCCAAAAATATCCGGAAAAACACATAGACGAAGTTAAACTTTCGATCGAATCAACGAACTCCCAATAAAACCCAGAAAACTCAACTGTTGAGTAGAAGTTAAAATTCCCAGAAAACACAGCACTTACAGAAAGAAATTACTGTGCAAACCACATGGCAAGATTCACTATTATGACCGCGGAACCGCCGCGCAAGCCAGGGTGGGGCCGCGGTTTCGCGGCGCATTGGTCGAGTTGGGGGCACGTGTTGAACAGTAACTCCTAGAAAACCCTGCCGAATTTTTTGACAATTTTTAATTCACAAAAAGCCACAATTTCAGAAAATATACAGAAAGGGGTCAAGTTTAGGGTTTTGGGGTTCGATCGGATTTCTAACATCGTCTACACTTCGCCTAAAGCTCTAGCTAGGCTCTGATACCACTGTAGGGATCCTAGGCACACTCATGAGGTTTCACAAGGCATCTACCATGCCAAAATCAAAAAATTTCCATGTGCCGAGAAACCCTAATTGAGATCGTTACTAGAGGTAAGGCGAAAAACAAGCAAGTCAACTACTTTAACTACAAGTGAAAGGGACTACAACCTTTGTAGATCCGGTCCTCCACTCCCAAAGCTCCGTGACGACGTCCCTTCGCTGCGATCATCGGAATCTCGGACCCTAGCGTTGATTTCATCGGAGAAAAGAGCGGGCTAGGTCGTTGACTTCGAGGCCGAAGATGATCTACGTCGGGGAGACTCAAACTCAAGCTATTCCTTCACTTGGTCAAAAACTTTGTGAAGAGAACACCCTTTACAACATGGCAAGTGGTAGAGGATGAAGAAATAGGAAGTGGGTTCACTTTGGAATTGGATTTCTCACTTGATTTCTTCACTTGGAATTTTCTAGCAAGCTTTCTTATTCATGAAGAAGAAGAAGAAGAGAATAGAAAAGGAATTATGTGAAAAAGAAAATTCAAGTGAAGACTTATCATTTAGCAACCATGGGTGAGTAAACTCATGTAGAGAGTAAACTAGGGTTTAGGTAATGGTTAGGTTAAAGAATAAAACAAAATGGTAGACTTTTCAAAGATGCTTGCTTGAAGTATCATGAAGCTTCTAGCAAAGTGAAAGAAAAAGACCATTTTGTTTTAAAAAAACAAAATAAATAAAGTAAATAAAACTTAACCATTAACCTGAACATGGTGTAAATCATGCATACACCCAAGTTTGCATGTATCATCAATCATGGTACAAACTAGTGCACAAACATATATCATATATACAACTTGTGCACATAAAGTGAGAAAATCAATCTTAAGTGAACAAATACTAGTTAATTTAAAGTAATATATCAAATATATAATTATACATTAAATCATTAAAACAACACTTGATTTAACGATCCGGACATATTGCATATAACCGACTAATATCTAGTGTATCAATGTATTGAATCAACGCTTGATTCAGTAACCCGGCTATATCTCATATAACCGTCCAATGATACAAATCACGAGAATAGAATACAGTATCACATACTGGTATTATTCTCGGTCCAGCACATATCTTATATGCGCTCCTATTTTGTTTCGCTTGAGCCAGGAAACCCCTGTGTAGGACTCTAAAGACTCGTCAATACGCCGGTAGTAGGTAGTGATCATATCAATCACCCACAAGGCGCAAGCGGTCTGCTAAACGTAACGGCCACCCGGGTATTGAGATCAGAAGATCAACGAACAATCATGCTCACACTCCTGTGAATCTAACCAGTAACACTTACCGTACAGTCCGGTCTGTTCGTCTGATATGTCGCATATCTCGCCTAGGGGTGGTAAACGTCAGACCCCAGTAGCTCGATAAGTCATGTCGATGTAAGGTCCATAACAAGCATGAAACTACTGATAACACTTACCAGTAAATCAGTGCATCCTTGGCCAAGGATTTCCAGTTATGGCCAGTCGAGTATAGCGCAACATCAACCCCCAATACCGGGAGAGACGAATCCCCTCCTATCGCTCATTGCTTCCATGTGAATCGGGACTGTACCCAAAAACCACCTGTTTGCACGACTCAGTAGATCCGTGGTAGGGTGGATATCAAAGAACAGTGGGAGACACACAAGACTCTATGACGATCTCGGGTCAACAGACTAAGCTGTACCAGTGTCACCAGAGAACTGCCATCTAACGTGAGGTATAATACCATCTGGGAGTTCTCGGCAAGTCCGTTCAGTGTACCCAGTCACCACTGAGCACCCGCATACCATCTCTGATGTCAAACACCAATGGATATGGGATCTTCCATCGCCCGTCACATGGATCGAGAAGATATACGCTAGTCTACTCTGGAATATCGATGCCCAGTATCGATATTCCCACGACTAGGAACATTGAAGGATGTACTCATGGACTACCCAGGCCCACTAGTATGATCTACATCATACTCCTGCAAGTCGAGTACACACCCTAAGGGCTTTATCAACATGTAACAGAGAGACATAAAGTATACATGTTAAGATAAAGAGCAACCAGATAGCGTACCATCATGTCGAGCAAGAAAGTCCTACCTATATATGTCCCAGCATCCACTACAATATACATCTCATGTACAGTAATGGCCTCTAGGGCATACATATCACTAACAACATCTGTATAGTTTTACAGATAATGAGTGAGAGTAAGTTATTGGGAATTAGGTGATCATCCTCATTATATCGGAATTCGTTGTAATTGGTGATATTTGAGGAAATCGCCTGGGGACAGTTTTCAACCTACGACGCACATGTTTTGAGTTATTAAACTCAGAGGACTTATACAGAGTATTGTATGTTGTCCAGTGTCCATCAGGACAAAGGGGATGGTCCTCGTACTATGTTCTGTTTACTTATGACTTCTCTAAATTTTAGACAAGTGTTTTGTAGAAATATAAGGTCTAAGTTTCGAGAAGTTGTGGGTATAAGAATAAAGTAGAGAACCAGGTGTCGCAAGTATCGGGATTCTTCAAAGAAATCGAAGATGTAGATTCTTGTGATTGGTATTCATTTGATAGTAACAGTTTTGAGAAACTTGTTTCTCTTTCGGATTACTCATAATTGGATGTATTCCTAAGTTGAGTAATGCTGATTAGCCTCTTTCCATTAAGTTGATATGCACTGGAGACAGCTGCATGATTAGAATCTGGTTCCAATTGAATAAGTGCCAATGTTTCTATATTGGATATAGAATGCTTCATATCTTAACGATGTTAAGGTAAGGGGAGTTGTCCAGCTTATGCTTAAAACCAGACACTGGATAACTCAAGGCACGTTTCTGTAATAGCAGTTTGTGGGTTGACCCTGGCTTTGACGAGGGTTGATTTTCTACCATCTGGAAGATCAATAGTGATATTGTTCTTGACTCACCACAGTTTTATTAAAATGGGTTTTTTTAGAAAACAGTAGTGGGAGTATGGTAGAACTGGAAGTGATTCCAGAACCGTAAACGATTACGGAAAATTTAATAGGACCTATATATTCAATCAGGTTTGACATTCCAATAGCCACTCCGCAGATATGGTGGGTAACCTCAGACACCCGAGAGGTACTCCGGTAGCCTCAAGGATGGTGACAGGGAGGTTCTTGTTTACCCAGACTTGACACTACTGTTGTTCCAGACTATGAGACCCGGTAAGAGGATAAGTATTACGTCGTTCTAAACTAGCTTTAGAAGTGTACGTAGATATTATTCTGCCAGAGGGTTGTCGTAGTCAGTGGGAGCAGCGGAAGCATAGTGGGCAGGTAGGTTATGTCTATTTATAGACTAGAGCACATATAGTGGAGATAGATCATCTAAATTTTTTATCTGACAGTCATGGATTTGACTTCATCAGAATAGGGGGTGGATCTGTTAAGAAGGTAGTAGGGTGTGATGTCCTGGTATTTGGATGACATACATAGAGTAGGAAGTAAAATTCCTATACTACGATCGGTTGTACTGTGGTTGTCACACAGTTGTTTCTTCACAAAGGATATGGATATAATATCTGACATTCTGGTTACTAGATCTATGGTATTAGATCTAGATTTGGGTAGTTTCCCAATGTGGGTACTTTGACAGTATTCTAATAGTATTTTAGAATAGATGACTCCTGGCATGGTGGTGTGCCTGCAGGTGATGGAGTCACCCTCTCTAAAGGTGTCTTACAGACTAAAGGGGAGAGGGATATGCATGATTGGCAGATCACTTGCTTAGGCAATTGAGTCAATCGTGAGATGTCAAGTACCACACCAGATGTTGTTTTTGCACTATATGCGATAAGTTTATATTAATCCAATCCTGGAGAAACATAAGGAAGCAGTTTTAGAACATAAGTGCATGTTCTACGGATTTGATGACGGCAGCCTCCTTCGGAAGACGGTTATCATTCCAAGCTTCAAAGGTGAAAAGGATGACAGAGTTATAGTTTTCCCTCTGACGAGAGACAGTATTATGGACAGGTGGTCCAAGAGGATACTGTGGGAGGCATGGTGCTGGATACTGATTAGGTTCAGTTATCAATACAGTCTAAGAAGTTTGGATTTGAAGTTCATTTATGAACTAGGTCCTATCAGATATCCAGACATATTCTAAGACACATATTACTCGATTCGGGAGATGGCATTCTCCGCGAACTTGAGATTAAGAGAGACATAGAAAGAAACATCCGGGCGGATCCACTCACTAAGGCTATTTCTCGAACACAATAGTTTTACAAACGGGATTTGTGAAACTGATTAGTAGAGGAGTTGGATGTTCGGTATCACACGGGCTGTGAGTATGCGACATCGCAATAATTAGCCTTAAGTGCAAGTGGGAGATTGTTGGATATAGTGCCCTCAAAGTCAATTATTGGATCGCAGGTACGTGATTGCAATGATTGAGGCAGGACCTATACCGATATGACAGTCTTGCTCGAGATGATAGTATGCTATCTGGTTTGTCTTTATCATCATATACATGCTTTAGTTCACTATTGCATGTTGATAGAGCCCATAGGATTCTTGCTTGATTGTTGATTTGTCTCAAAAACTATCTATTAACCGCAATCAAGAACGGCGTCGCTTTGCAGCAAGCCGGTGAGTACGGGTCGGTCAACAGGGATGTTGTGAATTTCCTAATCGCTCTTACGAGTTAATTCCAAACAGTGTGAATGGATTAATTAAATCTAAAAACTAAATTAATTTATGGCAATTGAATTAAAGATCTAACTATCTAACTAGGGCAAGGAATTAAATTTAATCTAGGGCAGAGAATGAAAAATTACATAGGGCAAGAATTGAAATTACTTACTTACTTTACAGATGGCTCTCTCCAAACATCAACACAAGACTTGTCAGATCTGAATTTCTGAAATGAAAAGAAGCATCGATGCTCTCCAAAAGAAATCTAAGTTTTATTGATAAAAAGAGGCATAGGGAGGCATAGGCTTTACAATGATTTAGAGTTCCTATTTATAGAGGATAGGAAACCCTAGGTTACAATTGATTCGCACGTCTACATTTACCAAAATATCCTTAGGAAGACCTAGTCAAAGTAGACTCCAAGTTTTGGTAAAATTTTATGTCTCTGTCTCTTTAAAAGGAAGTATTGGGCCTTGAAATTTCCTTTGTTGGCTCTTCTGTCTTTAGGCTTCCTTATTATTTGGTTCTTTTATTAAAATAGCTTCTATGTTTCTTCCAGATATCCAGTGAATAATTGCGGTGGACTTTTAACCGTTTGCTTTGTAATCATGGACCTTGCATTGCCTTGTACTTTGTGAATTTTATCTTTGATGTAGGCTTGATCAAGACTCTTCTGTTTGTTGGTCAAAGTCCATTTTTGCATCGTCTTTTCATCGTTTTCACTGTTTTCTGTCCAAGAACCTATAACCTGTAATATGTAGCAGGCATGCGTCAAAAGCACCTGTTTATTTTTAAAACGAATAAGAATGAGGAATATAATAATGCAATATTATGGTATGAACAAATACCCCCAAACTTATCTTTTGCTCGTCCTCGAGCAAACTTATTTTTTTATTCTCTACAAAAAACTTAACCGCACTTTCGCAGGGAAACGCGATTGCACTGTGCATGTGCAACAAGCTGTTAAACCTCTAGGTGTCCCTAGTAGGAGGAGTGTTGTCTCCTGAGTGTTTTCAGCGGATACTACCCATAAAATCCTCTCAATTTGGCTTTTCGAATTTTTGTTCTCCAATTAGGTTTTCTAACAAGGAATTCTATTATCGTCGACCCGTAAATTATCCACCCATATTCTTCACACTTCCTCATCATCTAACTTAAGATTATACATGTTCTATAGACTTACTTAGCTTTCGGCATTTCCCAAGTTTTCCTTCTAGGGTTCCATCTCCACTTAGGAATTTTTATCAACTTTACTAAAGATACAAGTTCTATTCTTCACTCCTTTCTCTCATCTAAATTCCAATCACATATCCCTACGTGTGTGTTTAGATCACCCCTACACTTGAAAATTCAAATCAAGCAATCATACTCTTGTCCGTTGTCTAAAGCACTTATTAATTGGTGATTTTTTAATTGAATTTTGCTTACACATCCTTCATGCGACCGTTAATATTTCTTGAGGTACCAACAACCGATTACAAGATATGTTTGCACTTTTAAAGCGTAATTCCTAGTCTTGCAACACCCAAGGCTTTTAGCAGTGACTCCCAAACCAGTTGGTCTAAGGCACTAGGTGATGAACAACCCTCGCTAAATTTTTTTCTATTTTTTAGCCTTAAGTAATCACAAAAACCAGCTTCATTTTTTTCTTTATTCCTCCTGTATTTTTTTTCATTTTCTTCATATTAAGGACTTTAGACAAGAGCATTTCAAGGTCTCTTCTACTATTCCAAGTTTCAAGGTGCGTGATTGTGCAATTTGTAGGGTATACATTTTCAGAATCTAGACTTAAGGTAGGAATTATTTTTCAAACTTATACTCTAATAAAAATATCAATACTTTTCCTTTGTTTCGACTTAGCCCAAAAAGTTAACTCAAAATTTGCCTATTTCTAAATAAACTATAAGGACATTTACTTTCTACCGTTAAACTTTAAGGAGTGTTATTTTTAGGGTGTTTAATTCACTAAGTCTAAGATCTAGTTGTTCCTAGCCAGTTAACATATCTGTCAAACTCTAGTCAAATAAGCCAAAATTGAATATAATAATTTTTATAATTTTTGAAAATTTTCAATTTTTATGGGTTTTCAAATAAATATGCAAATGCAAAAATATGTACATATGAATGCGAAGGAAGAAGACGTACCGAGCATACCCCCAAACTTAAACTTGATAGTGTCCTCACTGTCATGCCATACCAAGTGGGTCAAAATGTCGGCACTCCCCTGTTTATTTATTTATAAATTTTTTTTTTGAATTTTTTTATATAGAAAAAGAAAACAAAAAATATATATACATATATACAACAAGGTTACCCCCAAACTTAAGCTTGGCCTTACACAAGCCAAAGGTGAGCACCAACCATTCAAAAATCTTATCGTGGTAATGGTAGAGTTGGTGAAAGAATAGAGTGGAAAGAAAGGAAATGAGAAGCACACGAGACCGTGTGGGAAGAAAGGTAGAATATGGTCTCGGTGGAGGAGAAGAATGGCGGAAAAGAGAAAGAAGGGTAGCACGATCTTGAGGGTGTAATTCAAGTGAATAAATTAGCACAATTTGTGATGACCGATGTGTTAAAAACGATTGTGCTAACCTATCAACCCGTCGAGAAATGGGGTCAAATCCCTCAAGATTCGCAAGAAAGAATGGGTACGCCGAACTTGGTATTGGAGATGAAAGCGTAACGGTCTCTTGTACGGTCGGAACGATAAGAAGGACGAAAGGGAGTGAATTAGGGATAGGCTCATTCTCACCGAAGTAAATTGTCTCGAACTGGAAAGATTCCATCAATGGTTCGAAACGACTGTAAGCAACCGAGTCTGATGGATCAACTAACTCATCTAAAAATTCAAAGGACTCAAACTCGGGAGGTGAGTCTGCAACATCGTCCGAAAAAGTGAAACACTCGTAAGTGTTATCGGCTGGGAGAACTGTGTTAGATTCAAAGGGAAATTTTTCAAGCTCACAGTCTTCAAGCATGATTTTTTGCGTGGTCGGAACGATGGAAAGGAGGGAGGGTGATATAACAGTTAAAGGTTCAGGAGGATGAATTGGAAAATCCGACACATCAAACAAAAATGGTTCAACCTCAATATTATCCTCAATACTCTCCTCAATACTATCCTCATAATTCTCCTCAATATTTAGCTCATCCATGCCATTATCATCAAAATCAAGACGCATATGAAGTTTGGGAGAAACAATTAATGACTCGGGATGATGAATTGGACATAAAATTTCAATCAACTCGACAGGTTCATCATCTAAAATATTCCCGGCGTCTATATCCTCAATCAAGTGAAAATCAATTTTTTCTGACACCTCATCAAAAGCATGGATATTTATCGATTTAGGTTCTATAGTGGAGGTGTAAAGATCGAAAGGATTAAGTATGGTTTCACTCGAAAGGGGTTCTTCACAATCTGGCAAATCAAGCACTACAAAGTCACACAACTCGTTTTTATTTTCAACTGGTGAACTATTTGGGACAATCGATGAAAAACCGGAGTTGTGGGCTTCAATTGGGTAAGGGTAGGTTTGATTTGGAAATGTGGAGAACTCACTCGCTCCTCTCAAATTCTCACTCTGTCCAACCGCCTCCTCATACATTGAAAAATTTGAAACTAGTGGAAAACTAGCTACCGGTTCACTAGGTTGTATAAGGGCGGCTACGGACGCATCCACATTCCTAATCATTTTGTTTGTTGCTAAGATATAAGCCTCCAACGAATCTTCCAAACTAGACTTGGGTGGTAAGGGGATTTCGGTAAGAGATTCGAAATTGTTTGGATATGTGAAACTCCCAAAAAGCTGTGTAGAAACAGTGTCTAGTGACGGTGGGAAAGTCGGGTAGGACTGGTAAGAAGTGGTTTGTTGGACATGGGTAGGGTCAACATATGGATAAAAAGATGAATGGACTTGTTGAT
Source organism: Agapanthus africanus (assembly GCA_030015575.1). Lineage (NCBI taxonomy): Eukaryota > Viridiplantae > Streptophyta > Magnoliopsida > Asparagales > Amaryllidaceae > Agapanthus > Agapanthus africanus. The sequence continues at coordinate 538,386,564 of CM057339.1, forward strand.
CCCTAAAACTAGATGTGTTGAGAGGGGTGAAAGATCGGCTACAAGATTGAGCGACATGCTCCGCAATAGACATCGGTTTAGGAGTTACCGCAGGACTTGAAAAAGTGGTATCAACATATGAAGGTGGTAAAAGTTGACTTAGTCGACACAAAGTTGGTTGCAAAGTCGAACTGTTTCTCCTAGACGCTTCTATTCGATCTTTCAAAGATATTTTTGGCATGGAGGGATTTTCTTTAAATCGACCGAAACAGTTGACGTACGAAGCAAAGTTAGGTTCGGGATACCAAAGTTCGGCAAGAGATTTATGATGTGGGGTACCCATGATAGAAGAAAGAGAAGAAAAAGAAGGTAGGTGGTGCAAAGATTTCTTAGCGGCAAAATTTTGCAAGTTTTTATAAAATATTTTTCCTTTTTCCTTTTCTCTATATTTGGAAATTTTGCAAAAATATTTTTTTGAAAAGAGACTTTGACACAAATGCGATCAACCACAAATGCACAATCAGGCCTAGATCTAGGGTCACCTAGGTCAACTAGACAGCTCCTAACTGTTCCAAAGGGCTAGAAATAGGTCCTCAAACCGCCTCATCACCGCCAATTGTGGCCAGGTAAGTGCCAGGTAAATGGGAGGCTCCCCTCTACAAAAGTAGTGGTCCTAATTAAGTAACCACTTGCCTTAGACACACTTGCCTAGACACCGCAAAGTCAGGTTACGATAAATGGTTGATGCCTATAATTGGTCCTCTGTCCTATTGAGCGTGACGTCCTTAGGGCTGAGTCTAGTATTTTTTTTAATTAAAGATTTGGTCAATGCAAATGCCTTATGTGATTTCTGGGGTCCTGGGAAGGGTGATGAAATCCCCACCCAATCTGAATTGGTCAAAAGCCCCTTAAAATCCGATTAAAAATATGCAAAACAGTAAATCACTTGCAATCAAAGATTTTTTTTTTGTTATTGCAATTTGAGAAAAGATATGCAAAACAGAAAAGATTTCTTGCAATCAATTTTTATTTTAAACGCGCGCAAAGAATCCTGCACAAGATTTGTTATTTGGAAGGGAAAAGATTTTTAAAGCGCACGGAATCCTGAAGCAATTTTTCAGAAAAGATTTATCTAGATTTCCAGAGCAAGAACAGAGGAGCTTACAGTGCAATTTTCTCCAGCTGATGAAACAGAGGAACCGCGGATCCGCGGTCTTAGGCGCTTGGCGCGGCGGAAACGTGGCGGCGGCGGCGCCGCAGATCCCGAGACTCGACCAGATGACCGCGGATGGGCGGCAGAAGGCGGTTTATGCCGTGGAAGCGCGGTGTACTGGGCGGCTTGCGTCTCGATATTTTTTTTGTTGTTCTGTTTCTGAAATTCCCCTCTGTTCTGATCTTCTGATTTCTGTTCCGCTTTCTGTAGATTTCCAGATCCGAATTTGTATATAGATCCTGCAAAATTCAAACAACAAAGTACCCTTTCCAAAAATAACAGATGATATATTTTTATATTTTTTGGATTTTTCAGAATTTTATGATTTTTTTTAGATTAAGATTAACCCGAAATTGCAAAAAGGAAATAACACGCCATCCCCGGCAACGGCGCCATTTGGTTTGTCTCAAAAACTATCTATTAACCGCAATCAAGAACGGCGTCGCTTTGCAGCTAGCCGGTGAGTACGGGTCGGTCCACAGGGATGTTGTGAATTTCCTAATCGCTCTTACGAGTTAATTCCAAACGCTGTGAATGGATTAATTAAATCTAAAAACTAAATTAATCTAGGGCAATTGAATTAAAGATCTAACTATCTAATTAGGGCAAGGAATTAAATTTAATCTAGGGCAGAGAATGAAAAATTACCTAGGGCAAGAATTGAAATTACCTACTTACTTTACAGATGGCTCTCTCCAAACATCAACACAAGACTTGTCAGATCTGAATTTCTGAAATGAAAAGAGGCATCGATGCTCTCCAAAAGAAATCTAAATTTTATTGATAAAAAGAGGCATAGGGAGGCATAGGCTTTACAATGATTTAGAGTTCCTATTTATAGAGGATAGGAAACCGTAGGTTACAATTGATTCGCACGTCTACATTTACCAAAATATCCTTAGGAAGTCCTAGTCAAAGTAGACTCCAAGCTTTGGTAAAATTTTATGTCTTTGTCGCTTTAAAAGGAAGTATTGGGCCTTGAAATTTCCTTTGTTGGCTCTTCTGTCTTTGGGCTTCCTTATTATTTGGTTCTTTTATTAAAATAGCTTCTATGTTTCTTCCAGATCTCCAGTGAATAATTGCGGTGGACTTTTAACCGTTCGCTTTGTAATCTTGGACCTTGCATTGCCTTGTACTTTGTGAATTTTATCTTTGATGTAGGCTTGATCAAGAGTCTTCTGTTTGTTGGTCAAAGTCCACTTTTGCATCGTCTTTTCATCGTTTTCAATGTTTTCTGTCCAAGAACCTATAACCTGTAATATGTAGCAGACATGCGTCAAAAGCACTTGTTTATTTGTAAAATGAATAAGAATGGGGAATATAATAATGCAATACTATGGTATGAACAACTGCCAGCAGTATGATGGCGATCATATAAGTGGAAGCTGGGGTCTGTAAGCACATCTTTAAAGAGTCCCTAGTCGTGGGAGTTTCGAGACAGGGCATCGATACTCCAGAGTAGACTAGTGTATACAGTCGAGACCCCGACGAGGTGTAACACCTTAGAATTTGAGTAGTGGCTAATTATATTTAAATAAAGGGTTTTTAATAAAAAGTTTACCAAATTGAGTTTCAAATATTTTTCCAAATTTAATAAATATTTTTCTAGAATTTTCCCAGACTTGCACACACATGTGCATGTAAACTAGGGTTTTAAAATGAGGTAATCCCATGATTAGCAACCATGGTGGGTTTAATCATGGGGATTAAGCCCTTTGGGTTTTAATTGAGTTTAATTAGTTTTATGATGGTTGCTTTAATTTGAATTCCCCTTTTAGTGTTGACTTGGTGAGAATGAGAGAGAAAGAATGCATCATGGCAAAAGCCATGCTTGCATTTAATGAAGAGAGTGAATGGAGGGGTTGACATTTAGGGTAATGATTCCCTCTCATTCTTGTAATCTTTTCTCTCAACCTCACTCTCACACTCACACACACACTTACCTCCACAGCAGCAGCAGCAGCAGCAGCAAGCATCCCCAGCAGCAGCAGCAACCATCTCAGCAGCAACAGCAAGCATCACAGCAGCAGCAGCAGTGAGCAACAACAACATCAGTGCGCAGCAGCAACAACACAACTTCAACTGCAGCTCCTTCCCTCCACTTCTTCTTCTTCCTCCAGCTCCCTAGGGTCGAGTGTGGGGTATACTTCTTGAACTTACCCCCTAGTTTGCTTATTTAGTGTAGCATAGCTTCGATTGGTGGTTATTGGTGCGTTTTAGTGCAATATGTCGTGATTTGTGGGATCCATGACCAAGTGAAGTATGTTTTGGTGTTAGTAAGTTGCTGGAGTGTTGTTAGGGCCATGTTAACCCGACTTAGCCCCCAATTGCACTAAAATACCACCAGATCCCTATTTGATGCAAATTCATCGTTTTTAAGTAAATTTTGACCTTCTGAAATCTGCTATCGACCCGGTGAGTTCAGATTGATTTTGAGAAGTTCAGATTGATTTTGAGAAGACTGCAGCATAGTGGTTAGGTGCTGATCCCCCAGGTAGAACTCGACCCCAAAATTCCATACAGTGGCCGCCGAAAAATTCGATCTGGCCGCAAATTGCGGCCAGATGGGGAGGGTTTTGGTTGGGGTTTGGTCCTTTAAGTGTCTGCTGAGACCCTTAGACTCCTGGCATGTGTATTTTTGTGTTATTCTTGCTGTAGGAAAATCTGGAACTATTTACCTATTTCTCGTATTTAAAACCTTCGCGACACGCGTGATACAAAGGCGGTTTGGGATTTCTGCGTATCGCGACGCGTCAGGGTAGTTTCAGGCGCGTAATCACACGTTTTTACGTATCACGGACACGCGCGCTTGATTTGCGACACTGGTTTCTAGTTTGACATTTATGTCACGTTTTTTGTGGATTTGAGCTTATGTGTGATATATTGTGTGATTCTAGGTTCGCAGGCGAGTGAGACGGACGCCGCGAAGAAAGGGAAGCAAGTCGTCGGCTACACTTAGCGCGAGACTTCGGTGAGTAGATTTAACATCTACGGGGATATCGCCCGCATGGCGTTATGCGTCAGGGCTGATAGGACCTTATAGATATACATTGCATTTTTCCTACATTGACTGTCATGTATACTACTGTTGCATACTGCATTCCCTGCTATATGTGTGTAAACTTAGAATTGATAGAACACCGCACTATTACTAACGGTTCATGTTGCACGAGCACTAATCTACATGTTACACACACACCGTTAGTAATTGCCATGACACACTAACTGTAGAACTGCCATGATTATATTGCTGTAGTTCATTTCATATATGATTCGTTATGATTTTCATAGAAATTTGGGAGCCGCAAGATGTCTTTGAAAACAGAAACTATTTTAAAAAGCAGTTCTCCCTTGTACGTACATTGTGACTTGATGTACATAGCATATCGCATTTGATTCACTCATTGGTGTTGGATTTCCAAGAAATTTCTGGTTTTGAGGACCGTGGAATTATTTAAAGAAAAGATGCACCATTTGAAAACCCGGTCCCTCGTGATATGATATTTTGGTGCGTCCACCACGCGTTTTCTCGGCGCTGAGACGTGTGCTTGAAACCCGATTCGAGGAGTTGGATGATCCGTTTACGGGTTCGTGGTGGACCCGGTATGGTTCCCCGGGGCGAGAAATGTTTTTCGTGGAGTTGACGATGAGCCTGGCAGGGCGGCGAGTACCTACCGGTGATTGGTTGGACCTGGCGGTTATCCGGAGGATACTGACCAGAGTCGAGAGATGGATGCGGGATGATCCGTACTGCCGGGGCCGAGAGCCGATACCGCAGACGGAGCCCGTGGGCTGATCTGGACTGACGGAGCCCGATATATGAGGATTTGCGTGTCGATGCTGGACACGAGTATTTTATGATATTTTGAGTGCTGATGTTGGGCACTCGTGATTTTCAGAGATTTACAGGATTTGAGGGCCGAGGAGATTGCCGGCGCCAGAGTTTATTTGGGGATTTGGGTGCAGTTTGGGGCACCGATTATGTTTCCATATTGATATTTCCATGTAGATGTTGTTTATCCCATGGTCAGCATTGTTTATCATGCATTTCATCCTGTAGTCGTTTTACCAGACAGAGCCTTTGCATGATTATTGCACCTACTACTTGTCGCATATAGACCTTACTTGCTGTCATATGTTAGAGTAGCGCGGTACGTGCATGCTCGCGATTACCTTTATATGTTATCTCTATTCATGAGTTGGCAACTCACCCCCGTTGTGCCACAGTATTTGCAGGTTGCCCTTCAGAGTAGTCGCGGCAGGCTGCCTTTTGCATCTTTTGGCTACAGATACCACTACAGTTGGTGCGAGAGCTGTTTTGCTTTAGGTGGGTTGTGGTATCTGATTACTTTTATTGTACTCCTTTTGTATCTAGTATTCTCCATCTACCATATATGTACTGGACTTAGTGACAGTGTGAGGACGATGATGTAAATTTTTTATTCTGGTGTCGAGCTCGTAGGGGCCGACTGTTTTTATATATGCAGTTTATATTTCTGTGATGTTTACTTATTTCTCATTCTTCGCTACGGCGTCGTATATTATTCTTGTGATGATGGTTTCCTCCGTTGGGCGTGATTGCTCCCGTTTGGAAATGTTTTGTTTCATTATATTTCATTTTTACTCATATCCTGTTTATACCCGGTTTCGGGGCTACTTTTACAAAGGAAATGCTGCCAAAATTATTTAAATGATTACATAACTTTAAAAGAACTTATCGAATTATTTATGGTTTTCTAAATGTTTTAACTAAATGTTTTCAACACTCGCTACTTTTAAATGGTTTTGATTTCTGGGTTCGGCTTACTTCGTCGCGTTACGCCTGTAGACGTAGCGTGGTTAAGTGCCGGTCACGAGTCGAAATATTCGGGTCGTGACAAAGTTGGTATCAGAGCGTATGTTTTACCTTTCGGAGTGTAGGATGACCTTGGTATGATGGTGTAGGTAGCTGTAGCAGAGTGGCGTAGCATGTGTATGTTCCGCGGCATACTCACGACACGGTACTCCGCCAAGGCGACCTTAGGACTTATTGATTTAAATTCCTTCTTGAGTATATATATTCTTGTGATTCGATTTCCATATTCTTATCGAATCCTAATTTCCTTTCAGCCATTATGCCGCCAAAGACTACGAGGGCGCAAAGAGCGGCCGCGAGGGCCGAGATTCGAGTTGACTCGTCCGAGACGAGGACAGATCCGGGCAGTGCACCCGTTGTACCCGAGTAGACTGTACCTCCCGTGACAGATCAGATCGCCACGCTAGGGGCTGGTATGCAGGAGATGCGCCAGACGGTGGGATCCAGCATGCAGGAGATGCGCCAGATGATAGGATCGCTAGTTGAGATGCATCGAGCGCAGCGACCAGAGGTAGCTCCACCCGTTCCAGAGAATGCGATGGTATCTACCGCACAGCCAGTTGCCCCTGCAGCCACGGAGGTGATTATAGTATCGCTATCAGAGATCATGAGGCTGAAGCCTCCGGTCTTCACAGGCACCGATACAGTCGAGGACCCACATTCTTTCATTGATAGGATGGCCCGGATATGCCGTTCCCTCAGATGCGCAGATACGAGATGGGTTGAGTTCGCGAGCTTTCTCCTGGAAGGTCTTGCGCAGAAGTGGTGTGATTCAGTTGAGAAGGGCGGAGCGGCAGGTCTTCCTCCTATGACCTGGACGGAGTTTGTGACAGTATTCCTTGCCCGCTTTCTTCCACTGAGTGTCAGAGATGCTAGAGCACGCAGGTTTGAGTCCTTACGCCAGACTCCGGAGATGTCAGTGGCGGAGTATGACGTGCTGTTTACAGAGCTAGCAGTTTATGCCCCGTATTTAGTGGCTACCGAGGAGTTGCGAGTCAAGAGATTTGTTCGAAGCTTGCTTACACCACTGTTCCTTGCGATCAGCGCGCAGCACTACGAGACCTACGCAGCAGCTGTAGATGCAGCCCTATTAGTCGAGGAGCGCCTTGCTGAGACTTCGGTAGTTCCAGAGCCGAAGACAGTTCGTACTAGTATATCCGCACGGAGGCAGTCATTCAGACGCCGCGACAGGTATCGTTCTGGTACGAGGGGTAGCAGAGATTCGGGACGAGGCCAGATATTTAGTTCGTATCCCCAGGAGAGTCAGCAGTCGTCGCGGGGTTGCTTTAGATGCGGCAATCTACTTCCCCTCGTTAGAGATTGTCCTGAGATACACCGGAGGGAGGCGGCAGCACCGCATGTTACCTTACCACCTTCACCATCCCAGAGGGCATTGCCTGTTGTACCTACCGTTGTTCCGCGTCAGACTCATACTCAGAGAGGTCGTGGGCGTGGAGGAGTTGCTCAGAGAGGACGGGATGACCGAGGCAGAGGGCAGTCAGTCACCGGTGGAGGACAGGCGCGGGTTTTTGCTTTGACGCATCGGGACGCGCAGACGTCCAATGCGGTGGTTTCAGCTATCCTTTCAGTATGTTCTGTTGACGCACACGTGTTGTTCGATCCCGGATCCACGCACTCGTATGTATCCACACACTTCGTGCCGAGTTTGGGTAGAGAGTCTGGTTTGCTTGATCAGCCGCTTGTTGTGACCACTCCTGTGGAAGAGTCGTTTGTTGTTAGGCACGTGTTCCGATCCTGTACCGTCTGTATTGGCGAGAGGGAGTTGACTGTCGACTTGATCCTTCTTGAGATGTTGGACTTCGATGTTCTTTTGGGCATGGATTGGTTAGCCACGTGCTATGCTTCTGTGGACTGCCGTGAGAAGACAGTTAGATTCTGCTTTCCCGGCTAGTCGGTTTTTGTTGTGTTGGGGGACCGTGGTGCCGCCCCTCACAGTGTGATTTCTTCTTTTCGCGCTGGATAGCTCTTAAGGAAGGGATGTCAGGGATTTCTTGCCTATGTTTGTGATGCTAGCGCTACGGAGGTTCCATTGGATCAGGTTCCGGTTGTTAGAGAGTTTCCTGATGTGTTCCCTGACGAGCTTCCTGGGCTACCGCCCGAGCGTAACATTTCTTTCTGTATTGATTTGGTTCCTAGCACGGGGCCTATTTCCATACCGCCTTATCGAGTGGCCCCGGCGGAACTTCGAGAATTGAAGGATCAATTGCAAGATTTGCTGGATAAGGGACTTATTCGACACAGTGTTTCTCCTTGGAGTGCTCCAGTCCTGTTCGTCAAGAAGAAGGACGGCAGTTTGCGTCTGTGTATCGACTACCGTCAGCTGAACCGGGTGACAGTGCGGAACAGATATCCCTTGCCACGTATCGACGATTTGTTCGACCAGCTTCAGGGGGCAGGATATTTTTCGAGGATCGATTTACGATCGGGCTATCATCAGCTGCGAGTTCGACAGGGGACATTCCTAGGACAGCTTTCCGTACGCGCTACGGCCATTATGAGTTTTTGGTGATGTCGTTCGGACTCACCAATGCGCCAGCAGCATTCATGGACTTGATGAACCGTATCTTCCGACCATATCTGGATCTGTTCATCATTGTATTCATTGACGTTATGTTGGTGTATTCCCGGAGTAGTGAGGAGCACGAGCAGCACCTGCGGATTACACTGCAAACTTTGAGGGAGCACCAGCTTTATGCGAAATTCTCCAAGTGTGCTTTCTGGCTGGACAGCGTAGACTTCTTGGGGCATGTGATTTCACGAGACGGTATATGTGTAGACCCAAGGAAGATCGAGGTCGTTCAGCGTTGGCCCAGACCCACACCGGTTACGAAGATTCGCAGCTTTTTGGGGTTGGCCGGTTACTACAGGCGATTTGTGCAGGACTTCTTCAGTATTGCTACACCTTTGACCGGGTTGACCCGGAAGGGAGTTCCTTTCGACTGGACGGAGGAGTGCGAGCACAGTTTTCAGCAGCTACGGACTCGGCTGACTACGGCACCGGTATTATCATTACCTTCAGGATCAGGCGGATTTGTGGTCTATTATGATACTTCTCGAGTGGGGTTAGGGTGCGTATTGATGCAGCATGACAGGGTGATCGCGTATGCTTCGCGACAATTGTAGAAACATGAACAGAACTACCCCACTCACGATTTGGAGATGGCTGCAGTGGATTTTGCACTTAAGATCTGGCGACATTACTTATACGGCGAGTCGTGCCAGATATTCACTGATCACAAGAGTTTAAAGTATATATTTCAGCAGCGAGACCTGAACCTTAGACAGCGCCGATGGATGGAGTTAGTGAAGGATTACGACTGCGAGATCTTGTATCACCCGGGCAAGGAGAATGTGGTGGCGGATGCTTTGAGCAGGAGGCCCGGGGGTAATCTATCCTGTTTGAGCGTAGTACAGGGGCAGTCGTCGGCAGATTGGAAGATATTATGCGACAGCCGGATACAGTTCGAGTTCACGCCGATTGGAGGACAGATCGCGTATGTTCGTGCACGACCACAGTTACTTGACCGCATATATGAGGCACAGCGCAGTGATGACTGATGTTCGGAGATCATGGCACAGATTGGACAGGGCAGATTTTCGAGTTCGTGATCGATGATCAGGGGGTACTACGATTTGGGGTTAGACTGTGCGTACCAGATGCTGAGGGACTGCGGCGCGAGATTCTTGAGGAGGCACATCGATCGGTATATAGTGTTCATCCCGGTTCCACCAAGATGTACCATGACATGAGAGGTGTTTACTGGTGGGACGGAATGAAGAGAGACATCGCAGATTTTGTGTCGAGATGCCTGACTTGTCAGCAGGTCAAGGCTGAGCACCAGAGGACAGCGGGAGAGCTACAGCTGTTACTCATTCCGGAGTGGAAATGGGAGCAGATTTCGATGGATTTCGTTGTGGGTCTACCCAGGACTAGACGAGGGTATGACTCCATTTGGGTGATCGTAAATCGTTTGACGAAGCGGCTCACTTCCTGCCAGTGAAGACGACTTTCGGATTTGTTCAGTACGCCCAGATTTACATCGATGAGATAGTATGACTGCACGGAGTTCCGACATGTATCGTGTCCGACAGAGGCACCCAATTTACCAGTCGACTATGGTAGAGGCTTCAGGAGGCTTTGGGCACTCGCTTGAGTTTCAGTACAGCATTTCATCCGCAGACCGACGGACAGTCAGAGCGGACTATTCAGACTCTCGAGGACATGCTCAGAGCATGTGTATTAGATTTCGGAGGTAGCTGGGATCATCACTTACCCTTAGTAGAGTTCTCCTACAATAACAGCTACCAGGAGACCATTCAGATGGCACCGTTTGAGGCTCTTTATGGGAGGAGATGCAGATCGCCCGCCTGTTGGACAGAGCTCAGTGAGAGCAGTATGTTAGGGCAACAGATTGTTGAGGAGACGACCGCGAAGATCCAGTTGATTCGCGATAGGATGAGAGCAGCCCAGAGTAGGCAGAGATCTTATGCGGACCGTCGGCGGCGCAGACTTGAGTTTTCTGTTGGTGATCATGTTTTCTTGAGGGTCTCCCCAATGAAAGGTGTGATGAGGTTTGGGAAGAAGGGGAAGCTTAGTCCCAGATATGTGGGCCCCTTCGAGATCCTCAAGCGTGTTGGTGCAGTTGCTTACCGGTTAGCCCTTCCGTCCAGTTTTCCAGATGTGCACCCCGTATTTCACGTTTCGATGCTCCGTAGATATATTCATGATCCTTCGCATGCGATTCAGCCCCCGACGATCCAGCTTGAGCGCGACCTTTCCTATGCAGAGCAGCCGGTGATGATCTTGGATCGATAAGTGAAGAAATTGAGATCGAAAGACATTCCATCAGTCAAGGTACTTTGGCGTAGCCCGAGCAGTGAGGAGGTCACTTAGGAGACCGAAAGCGAGATGAGGAAAAAGTACCCCCGTCTTTTCGAAGGTAGGTGTAATTAAATTTTGAAATTCGGGGACGAATTTCTTTAAGGGGGAGAGATTGTAACACCTTAGAATGTGAGTAGTGGCTAATTATATTTAAATAAAGTGTTTTTAATAAAAAGTTTACCAAATTGAGTTTCAAATATTTTTCCAAATTTAATAAATATTTTTCTAGAATTTTCCTAGGCTTGCACACACATGTGCATGTAAACTAGGGTTTTAAAATGAGGTAATACCATGATTAGCAACCATGGTGTTTTTAATCATGGGGATTAAGCCCTTTGGGTTTTAATTGAGTTTAATTAGTTTTATGATGGTTGCTTTAATTTGAATTCCCCTTTTAGTGTTGACTTGGTGAGAATGAGAGAGAGAATGCATCATGGCAAAAGCCATGCTTGCATTTAATGAAGAGAGAGAATGGAGGGTTGACATTTGGGGTTATGATTCCCTCTCATTCTTGTAATCTTTTCTCTCAACCTCACTCTCACACTCACACACACACTTACCTCCACAGCAGCAGCAGCAGCAAGCATCCCCAGCAGCAGCAGCAACCATCTCAGCAGCAACAGTAAGCATCACAGCAGCAGCAACAGTGAGTAGCAGCAACAGCACAACTTCAACTGCAGCTCCTTCCCTCCACTTCTTCTTCTTCCTCCAGCTCCCTAGGGTCGAGTGTGGGGTATACTTCTTGAACTTAACCCCTAGTTTGCTTATTTAGTGTAGCTTACCTTCGATTAGTGGTTATTGGTGCGTTTTAGTGCGATATGTGGTGATTTGTGGGATCCATGACCAAGTGAAGTATGTTTTGGTGTTATTAAGTTGCTGGAGTGCTGTTAGGGCCATGTTAACCCGACTTAGCCCCCAATTGCACTAAAATACCACCAGATCCCTATTTGATGCAAATTCATCGTTTTTAAGTAAATTTTGACCTTCTGTAATCTGCTATCGACCCGGTGAGTTCAGATTGATTTTGAGAAGACTGCAGCATAGTGGTTAGGTGTTGATCCCCCAGGTAGAACCCGACCCCAAAATTCCGTACAGTGGCCACCGAAAAATTCGGTCTGGCCACAAATTGCGGCCAGATGGGGAAGGTTTTGGTTGGGGTTTGGTCCTTTAGGTGTCTGCTGAGACCCTTAGACTCCTGGCATGTGTATTTTTGTGTTATTCTTGCTGTAGGAAAATCTAGAACTATTTACCTATTTCTCGTATTTAAAACCTTCGCGACACGCGTGATACGCATGTGGTTTGGGATTTCTGCGTATCGCGACGCGTCAGGGTAGTTTCAGGCGCGTAATCACACGTTTTTACGTATCGCGCACATGCGCGCTTGATTTGCGACACGGGTTTCTAGTTTGACCTTAATGTCACGTTTTTTTGGATTTGATCTTATATGTGATATATTGTGTGATTCTAGGTTCGCAGGCGAGTGAGACGGACGCCGCGAAGAAAGGGAAGCAAGTCATCGGCTACACTTAGCGCGAGACTTCGGTGAGTAGATTTAACATCTACGGGGATATCGCCCGCATGGCGTTATGCGTCAGGGCTGATAGGACCTTATAGTTATACATTGCATTTTTCCTACATTGACTGTCATGTATACTACTGTTGCATACTGCATTCCCTGCTATATGTATGTAAACATAGAATTGATAGAACACCGCACTATTACTAACGGTTCATGTTGCACGAGCACTAATCTACATGTTACACACACACCGTTATTAATTGCCATGACACACTCTCTGTAGAACTGCCATGATTATATTGCTTTAGTTCATTTCATATATGATTCGTTATGATTTTCATAGAAATTTGGGAGCCGCAAGATGTCTTTGAAAACTGAAACTATTTTAAAAAGCGGTTCTCCCTTTTACCTACATTGTGACTTGATGTACATAGCATATCGCATTTGATTCACTCATTGGTATTGGATTTCCATGAAATTTCTGGTGACCGTGGAATTATTTAAAGAAAAGATGCACCATTTGAAAACCCGGTCCCTCGTGATATGATATTTTGGTGCGTCCACCACGCGTTTTCTCGGTGCTGAGACGTGTGCTTGAAACCCGATTCGAGGAGTTGGATGATCCGTTTACGGGTTCGTGGTGGACCCGGTATGGTTCCCCGGGGCGAGAAATGTTTTTCGTGGAGTAGACGATGTGCCTGGCACGGTGGCGAGTACCTACCGGTGATTGGTTGGACCTGGCGGTTATCCGGAGGATACTGACCAGAGTCAAGAGATGGATGCGGGATGATCCGTACTGCCGGGGCCGAGAGCCGATACCGCAGACGGAGCCCGTGGGCTGATCCGGACTGACGGAGCCCGATATATGAGGATTTGCGTGTCGATGCTGGACACGAGTATTTTATGATATTTTGAGTGCCGATGTTGGGCACTCGTGATTTCAGAGATTTACAGGATTTGAAGGCCAAGAAGAGTGTCGGCGCCTGAGTTTATTTGGGGATTTGGGTGCAGTTTGGGGCGCCGATAATGTTTCCATGTTGATATTTCCATGTAGATGTTGTTTATCCCATGCTCAGCATTGTTTATCATGCATTTCATCCTGTAGTCATTTTACCAGACAGAGCCTTTGCATGATTATTGCACCTACTACTTGTCGCATATAGACCTTACTTGCTGTCATATGTTAGAGTAGCGCGGTACGTGCATGCTCGCGATTACCTTTATATGTTATCTCTATTCACGAGTTGGCAACTCACCCCCATTGTGCCACAGTATTTGCAGGTTGCCATTCAGAGTAGTCGCGGCAGGCTGCCTTTTGCATCTTTTGGCTACAGATACCACTACAGTTGGTGCGAGAGCTGTTTTGCTTTAGGTGGGTTGTGGTATCTGATTACTTTTATTGTACTCCTTTTGTATCTAGTATTCTCTATCTACCATATATGTACTGGACTTAGTGACAGTGTGAGGACGATGATGTATATTTTGTATTCTGGTGTCGAGCTCGTAGGAGCCGACTGTTTTTATATGTAGTTTATATTTCTGTGATGTTTACTTATTGCTCATTCTTCGCTACGGCGTCGTATATTACTCTTGTGATGATGGTTTCCTCCTTTGGGCGTGATGTAGGGTTGCTATGCACGCGCACAAGGGTCTACGAGGCATCAACCATGCCGGATTAAAAATTTAGCCGTGCCGAACAACCCGAAGCCGGATCATTAAACTAGGGTTTAGGCGAAAACTAACATGTTAAACACTTTAACACTAAGTGAGAGGGATTACAACCTTTGTAGATCCGATCCTTCACTTCATAAGCTCCGTGTTGTGGTCCCTTCGCTGTGATCATCGGGTTCCGGACTCTCGAGAGGTTCCACGAAGAGAAAGATGCAGTCTTGCTTCCGATCTTCGATACAAAGATGATCTACCTTGAAGTTTCATTAACACAAACTAACACTCACTAAAATTGAGTGAACACTCTCATCTAAAGGGCAAGGGAAGATGAGGATGATGAAGTATGATTTTTGCTCTCTTTATTTATCTTTTTCTCACATTTATTCATCACTTGGAAAAAAGCTAGTAAGCTTTTTCCATGAAGAAAGAAGAAGGAAGAAGATGAAGAATGATGATAGAATTCCTTTTGTGATGAATAGTAATCAAGAATATATGATTGATTATCAAACCATGGTCAAGGATAAGAGGCTAAACCTATGTAGAGAATAAACTAGAGTTAGGGTTTGGTTAGGTCAAAGCATGAGTCATAACAAAATATCTTTATCATGATAAAATAGAATCCTTCTAGAATGAACAAGAAGGAGCTAACCCTAATCAAACCCTAATCCCTTTTTATCATCCTTAAACATGTTTTATAATAAATCATATCATGTCACAATAATATATATCACATATATATTATATATTTGCAACAAAAGAAAATAATACAATTAACATATATCGCATATATATCAATGTATTAATCCCGTGAGAAAAACAATCTTTTAGTGAGCTAATATTAGTTAATGTAATTTAATATATCATATATATTATTATACATTAAATTATCGAATCAACCCTTGATCCGACAATCCGGCTATATCGCATATAACCGACTAATATTTATCCGTACCGACTCATCGAATCAACACTTGATCCGATGACCCGGCTGATATCATATATCGCGAGAATAAAATACGGTATCTCATATCGCATTATCCTTGGTCCCGCACATATCACATATGTGCCCCTACTCCGTTTCGCCTGAGCCAAGAAACCTCTGTGTAAGACTCTAATGAATCGTCAATACGCTGGCAGTAGGTGATGATCATATCAAACACCCACAAGCTGCAAGCGGTCAGCTAAACGTAACAGCCACCCAGGTATTGAGCGCTAAGAAGATCAACAAGCAATCCTGTACATTCTCCAGTGAATCCAAACAGTAACACTCCCGTACAGTCCGGTCTTGTCGTCTGATATGTCGCATATCTCGCCTAGGGGTGGTAAACGTCAGACCCCAGTAGCTCGATAAGTCGTGTCGATATGAGGACTATAACAGTTTGAGAAACTACTGATAACACTTACCAGTAAATCTCAGCAACTCTGGCCAGGGATTTCCAGTTATAGCCAATCGAACACAACACAACATCAACTCCCTATACCGGGAGAGACGAATCCCCTCCTATCGCTCATTGCCTCCATGCGATTCGGGACTGTACCCAAAAGCCACCTTTTTGCATGCCCTCTTGGACGTGGTATGATGGAAATCAAAGCACAGTAGGAATCATATAAGACTCTATGACGATCTCGGTCAACAGACTACTCTGTACCAGTGTCACCGGAGAACTGCCATCTGACGTGAGGTATAATACCATCTGGGAGTTCTCGGCGAGTCCGTCCAGTGTACCCAGTCTCCACTGAGCACCCGTACACCATCCTTGATGTCAAACACCGATGGATATGGGATCATCCATCGCCCATCATATGGGTCAAGATGCGTATACGCTAGTCTACTCTGGTGTATCGATGCTCCGTCTCGATACACCCTCGACTAGGAACAGTTATAGGATGTACTCGTCGACTACTGTGGCCCCACTAGTATGATCTCATCATAGTCCCAGTAGTCGAGTACATATCCTAAGGGCTTTATCAACATATAACATAGAGACAATCAGAGTACATGTTAAGATAAAGTACAACCATATAGCATACTATCATGTCGAGCAAGAAAGTCCTCCATATATATGTCCAAGCATCCATTACAATATACATCGTATGTACAGTAATGGCCTCTAGGGCATACATATAACTAACAATCTTCCACTTGCACTAGGGCCATCTGTTGTGGTATCGCATACCCAACAATTAGCTGCGGTTGAAGTATCTCATACTCAACCATCCCATAAAAGTCTCTACTGGGAAAAAGGCCTTTGTGAGTGGATCCGCGCTGTCGTCCTCTGTGTCTAC
Organism: Agapanthus africanus; assembly: GCA_030015575.1. Classification (NCBI taxonomy): domain Eukaryota; kingdom Viridiplantae; phylum Streptophyta; class Magnoliopsida; order Asparagales; family Amaryllidaceae; genus Agapanthus; species Agapanthus africanus. Next base: position 538,402,987 of record CM057339.1, read on the forward strand.
TCTCCTAACCTCGATCTCCCTGAAGATCAACCATCTCCATGATCAGGTGATACTGCCTAAGAATTATATCTGGATTTCAGATGGGACTGGTGTTCCTTGGCTAAAGCTACAACTCCATTGTCACACAATGGTAGGAACGAAGTTCATCTCATGAACTTATATATATATCCAGACTGCCTCTTTGGTAGCATCTTTGGTAACGATGTATCTTGCCTTTAATCTTCTAGTATGTCACGGTATCTAGCTTGGAACTCTTCCAACATACCGTCCCTCCACTGAGGGTAAAGACAATGCCTGCGACTGACATTCAGTCATTCTTATCACCCTGGAACCTTTCCAGTGATTCTCCCCAGGATCGATTGATACCATCTCACTACAACTAGTGAGTATCCTAACAACCAATTAGATCTATCTTATAGATCCAAAACCCAGGATTTAGGAGGTATCACTTCGATCCTATATGGAGAATCCTTGTGATAAGTGGAGATTGACCGAGCGTAGCATAGGAAATTCCTTCCCTATCAAGAGTATGTCATCCACGTACTCTACGAGGATCACCACCATACTCCCTACTACCTTTTTCTATATACATGGTTCATCTACCATTTTGATGCAGTCAAACTCTTTGACTACCACATCAAAACAGATGTTCCAACTCCGCGATGCCTGTTTTATCATATAAAACATCTTGTACACGTTTCCGCTGCACCCACTGTCTACGAAGCCCTCTGGCTGTGTACTTATAGACGTTCTGTTCTAAAACATCATTTAGAAAAGCAGTCATGACACCCAACCACCAGATATCGTAGTCATGGTATGTAGCCGTGGCAAGTAGGATCTGGATGGACTTTAAGCATAGCTTTGAAAGTCTCAACTTTTCCATGTACACCAAGTAATCTTCTCAAGATATACTCGCTCCTGATGGGGATTTAACCCTTCAGATAAAGCAACCAAAGTCCATACTTTGTTGGTGTATAAGGATTCCATCTCAGATCGATAAGCATCCAGCCATTCTTACAGAGTCCCACTCCTGATGGCCAGCCCGAAATTAGTTGGGTCATCATCTCATGATGCAATCCTCGCTCCCACTGTCATAGAGAAACCGAAGTATCTCTCAGGTGGGTGAGGAACCTTACTAGATCGGCGGAGAGGCTGAGGTTCATTGGAAACTATTGAATCCTTTGGTTCTACCAAATCATCAGCTGCAATTTGTATAGCTGGAACCCTTCCAGTTCTACATAACAGAACTTGCCTCGAGCTTGTCCGGATTTTGCTTTTAGACATAGGCCGGAAAACCCCAAATCTTAACCAACTTAAGATATGGGCTCTTCCCTTTCCATATCACATATGAAGTGGTAGGCAACTGATTTGATTTGAATCCTATTCAATAGGTATGCAGCTTCTCAAGTGCATAACTTCCAAAAGGAAATAGGAAACTCAGTAGTACTCATCATAGAGCACACCATATCACATAGGGTGCTATTGCTCCGCCCCGATACACCGACGTGCTGTGGTGTATACGGAGGAGTAATGCTGAGAGAGAATCTCATTCTCCTTTAGAATAGTCCAGGAATTCCGTACTCAAGTATTCTCCTCCTTGATCTTATCAAAGGACATAATACTTATACCCATTGTTGGTTCTCAATTTCTAACTCATATTCTGTGAATATCTCAAAAGGTTCGGACTTGTGTTTCAATAGGAACATATGTCTGAATCTTGAAAGATTATCAGAGAATGGAATGAAGTACAAAGAACCGGTCCTGGCATATGTAGACAGGGGACTTTCATACATCAGCATGTATCAATCCCAAGAGTTCACTAACTCTTTCTCTGTTTCCAATAAACAGAGCTATGGTCATCTTATCTTTGTGACATGACCGGCAAGTTTCACAAGATGTAAATTCAAACAGATTTAAATATGCATCTAAATGTAACTTAGCTAGTCGGGTCGCATTGATATGACCTAGTCTACAATGCCTCAAGAAGGATTCGTTCATTTCTGAACTCTTCCTCTCGTGTGTGTTCTGTATACTAAGAACTGTAGTTTGATTTAGAATGTCAATGCTTTTAGATAACGTGCCTGAACTGATCAACTCTTGATATAGGAAATGTTCAAAACATTATCCAACAATACAAAATTATATCACTTCTTTACTAATAAAGAAACTGATATGATGTTGTATATCAGGTTCGGTATCTAATAACATTCGTTCAGAATCAATGTATTCAGGTAATACAGGGTAATAGTGACCAACAGACTTGGCTGCAACACTTGCACCGTTTTCTGTCTCATGAAACTTATCACCCGTTTTCAGTTCTCTACCTATCTGTAGCCCATGTAACAGATTATATATGCGGGATCCTGATCTGGTATCACATACCCAGGACATAAAGGATACTGAGAAACAGTTCTATGTAACGAACACACCCAAAGATGATGCATCAGCATGCACTTTCTTCGTTTGGGCGGCACGGGAAATCTGGTATTCCCTAATTTCCTGTTCTGTCTTATAACACTTATAAGTTAGAGCGGGACCAACGTTCCCTAGCTCAGTATAACAAGCAGGTTCGGTCAAATATATCCGTATTATTATCTTGATTAAGGCGTGATATAGTCGCCAACTGGAGAGAGAGAGAAGAAAACACTCAGCGTATGCTCTTGCAAGATTAGATTGGTTATCTAATATATCTAATCAGGATGTCTCCCACTGTTTTAATCAAATATTCCTTCAAACCCTAAAAGGAAAGACTAGCCGGGATTAATTACACGCTACAAGTTCGCTAATCTTTCATCCAGGCCAGTGTCGGTACTTTGAGGGAGGTCCCCCGTGCTTTCGTACGAACCTAATTAAAGTAAACCTCGTTTTCCCAGGGGCGTAACCCCGTTAACACCTTTCTAGACACCTACTTGATCGGCTAATTGTAATGTATAAAACTCTCCAAGGAGTAACACTTACTCGCAGCGGGTATCGGGATCCAACTATCTCATAGAAGGTATGCAATCTCATTGCAAATTTCAACACTTGAAATTCCCAATAATATTTTACCCCTAGCATCCTATGACCTTGACGAAAGCCAACAAACCATAGGCTACTAGTCAAGTCCAACCCGTCATTTCCCGATTGAATTAAACCCACCCGCACGACCCTTGACAAAAGCCAACAAAGTCGCACGACTACCCTAACTCAATCGCATTATATGCTAGCAGATAAGTATAAATAGCTACCGCACACTACGCCTTGACGAAAGCCAACAAACGCAGCACGAATACTATGAAGTACTTATCTGAAATGACGGAGGGCTACGACAGGTTTTTAAGAAAACCTTTTGCGTAATGAACTTGATATCGTTGTAAAATCGAGTGATTTTTAAATGGAGTGTTTTTGAGGCTTTTCTAGTTTTTCTAAATGGGTCACTCCCGGTGAAGGGACCGTCGGCCCTTTCCTTATCGAATAAGGTGCAGGATATATCACATATACCACTATGCAAAGCAAGAACTATAGAAGCAATCAAAAGACAAACCGAGTGCGTAGCATCTGCCAGTTATTGCTAAAGGAGTCACTCCCGGTGAAGGGATCTCGGTCCTTTCCTTATCGAATAAGGTGCAGAATGTACTACAAGGAACACCGCGATGCAAAGCAAGAACTGTAGCTACCTGTTTTTGAAAATTCGATTCCACAACATCTTAGGTTTCTTTTAGTTTCATTAATCTCATTAATGAAGACCCATTTTATTATGCTTCGCAAGCATCGCATTTGAAAACGAAATCTGCAATATAACATATATCTCATATATATAATATAAACATTCGTCTCAGGCAGTAATATGATCTCATCACAGAACATTGCAGCAGAAGAACATATATGAAATATTGGATATACTAGGACGTCCGTATTTTCAATACGAGCCTGTATAAAACACGGATTCCACGGTCGCGATGAATAGCCAAACCCACATCCCTAGACCCCTACGAGAGCGGCAAGTAACACTGCCAATTCTAGGGTTAGGAGACCCGGTCTCGACTCCTCGAGATGGTCTCCCACTGGACCCCAGAACCCGGTTACTTGTGCTCCCCTCTTTGGGTCTATCCTAATGCGGAAAAGTAAATAATATACATCAACGGTGACATCTTCCGCAACCTGGAAGTGCCCCAATAAAAGAATATTACATACAAATGAATTTTACATGAAAGAAAAAGAAAAACTCTCATCTCACATAAAACCCCCCGGCTATTCAAAACGCGACGATCCAATACAACATATCACAGCAACACAAAATATCTCATATCATCAACGTATGCAAGTATCCGTATCCCGATTGTCGTTGATGTATAGCAACGAAGCCGGAGATACACCACATACTACGCTTACGGTCACAGAAAAAGAAAGTGTAAAACTACAACAGTTGGAATCCGCAACCTCCTTAGACATCGCATTCCTAACCAAATGAATTTCTTAGACATCACATGCCTAACAATTATAAACCCCGCATTTTAGTCTCATTATCGAAAACTCTTTTCAATATTAAGTCGGGCAATTCAACAAGATTCCCGACATCCTGATCGAATGCTCGTCGCAAACTTTAGTAGACGGCCGCATCCCCAGATGCCGTCGACGAAGTGCACTAAGGCGGAACACCGCTGCCGCGAGCACCCGAACGGATGCTTTTGGCGACGGGGTTCTCCTACAGTCACTTGGTCGGGGCTATGGGGCGTAGCTGTCTATTAAGTTTACCCGGCGAGTATCTGCGTACGCTACGTGATTGCGACGGATTTTTGATCACATCAAAATTCCGTGGCAACCGATCATCTGAGACTAAACTGTTATGTTTATAACATTAAAATTAGTTATCTCATAACTACCTGTGGATTCCAAATATTGTATCACATTCCAGATAAATAGACAATGTTAAACTTTCCGATCGAATAATCAAACACCCAAGATTTCCCCAATATATCTCAACACATGAAACCAGTTTAAAAACATCCATCACATGACACAGTACCAATGGTCCAGCCGTAGAAGGGTTAAGCTAACGCCTCACATGTGGCACGCCGTACTGCCGCAAACCCTAAGGTTTAGAGGCAGTTCAAGACGGTCACATAATCGAGTTAAGGTTTGTTGTCTTCAAGAGGGTCCACCGCGTTACTTGCACGACTTAGAACGTTCTTAAACTTGAGAAAAAAATCCAACTTTTGAAAAAAAATTCGTCCGAGGAAAAAGTGAGTTATTGATATCCGTTCGAACTTTTTAACAGTTTCAAAAATTATCCGGACAAACTAAACAAAGTTAAATTATCCGATCGAATCAACGATTCCCCAATACAACCCTTGAAAACTCAACACTTGAGTGGAATTAAAATATTCCCAGAAAAAAATAACAAGAAAGGGCCTAATAATAATCACATGAAATTTTAGGAACTAAGTCCAAATTTTGGCCGCGGAACCGCCGCAAAACCCATGGTTTCGCCGCGGTTCCGCGGTCAAATAGTCGACTTAGGGGACCGTACTTCACATTAATTCTTAGTTTTGCCTGCTTGTTTTTCTGAGCATTTTTAATTCAGAAAAACCACATTTTTGAAAAATGTACAGAGAGGGTTCCGTGTCGGGGTTTCTGCGTTCGATCGGACTTTAAACTTCATCTAGACTTCGCCTAAAACTCTAGCTTGGCTCTGATACCACTTTAGGGTTGCTATGCACGCGCACAAGGGTCTACGAGGCATCAACCATGCCCAATTAAAAATTTAGCCGTGCCGAACAACCCGAAGCCGGATCTTTAAACTAGGGTTTAGGAGAAAACTAACATGTTAAACACTTTAACACTAAGTGAGAGGGATTACAACCTTTGTAGATCCGATCTTTCACTTCATAAGCTCTGTGTTGTGGTCCCTTCGCTGTGATCATCGGGTTCCGGACTGTCGAGAGGTTCCACGAAGAGAAAGATGCAGTCTTGCTTCCGATCTTCGATACAAAGATGATCTACCTTGAAGTTTCTTTAACACAAGCTAACACTCACTAAAATTGAGTGAACACTCTCATCTAAAGGGCAAGGGAAGATGAGGATGATGAAGTAGGACTTTTGCTCTCTTTATTTATCTTTTTCTCACATTTATTCATTACTTGGAAAAAAGCTAATAAGCTTTTTCCATGAAGAAGGAAGAAGGAAGAAGATGAAGAATGATGATAGAATTCCTTTTGTGATGAATAGTAATCAAGAATATATGATTGATTATCAAACCATGGTCAAGGATGAGAGGCTAAACCTATGTAGAGAATAAACTAGAGTTAGGGTTTGGTTAGGTCAAAGTATGAGTCATAACAAAATATCTTTATCATGACAAAATAGAATCCTTCTAGAATGAACAAGAAGGAGCTAACCCTAATCAAACCCTAATCCTTTTTTATCATCCTTAAACATGTTTTATAATAAATCATATCATGTCACAATAATATATATCATATATATATTATATATTTGCAACAAAAGAAAATATTACAATTAACATATATCGCATATATATCAATGTATTAATCCTATGAGAAAAAGAATCTTTTAGTGAGCTAATATTAGTTAAAGTAATTTAATATATCATATATATTATTATACATTAAATTATCGAATCAACCCTTGATCCGACAATTCGGCTATATAGCATATAACCGACTAATATTTATCTGTACCGACTCATCGAATCAACACTTGATCCGATGACCCGGCTGATATCATATCGTGAGAATAAAATACGGTATCTCATATCGCATTATCCTCGGTCCCGCACATATCACATATGTGCCCCTACTCCGTTTCGCCTGAGCCAAGAAACCTCTGTGTAGGACTCTAAAGAATCGTCAATACGCCGGCAGTAGGTGATGATCATATCAAACACCCACAAGCTGCAAGCGGTCAGCTAAACGTAACAGCCACCCAGGTATTGAGCGCTCAGAAGATCAACAAGCAAGCCTGTACATTCTCCTGTGAATCCAAACAGTAACACTCCCGTACAGTCTGGTCTCGTCGTCTGATATGTCGCATATCTCGCCTAGGGGTGGTAAACGTCAGACCCCAGTAGCTCGATAAGTCGTGTCGATATGAGGACTATAACAGTTCGAGAAACTACTGATAACACTTACCAGTAAATCTCAGCAACCCTGGCCAGGGATTTCCAGTTATAGCCAATCGAACACAGCACAACATCAACTCCCTATACCGGGAGAGACGAATCCCCTCCTGTCGCTCATTGCCTCCATGCGATTCGGGACTGTACCCAAAAGCCACCTTTTTGCACGCCCTCTTGGACGTGGTATGATGGAAATCAAAGCACAGTGGGAATCACACAAGACTCTATGACGATCTCGGGTCAACAGACTACTCTATACCAGTGTCACCGGAGAACTGCCATCTGATGTGAGGTATAATACCATCTGGGAGTTCTCGGCGAGTCCGTCCAGTGTACCTAGTCTCCACTGAGCACCTGTACACCATCCTTGATGTCAAACACCGATGGATATGGGATCATCCATCGCCCATCATATGGGTCAAGATGCGTATACGCTAGTCTACTCTGGTGTATCGATGCCCTGTCTCGATAAACCCTCGACTAGGAACAGTTATAGGATGTACTCGTCGACTACCGTGGCCCCACTAGTATGATCTCATCATAGTCCCAGTAGTCGAGTACATATCCTAAGGGCTTTATCAACATGTAACATAGAGACAGTCAGAGTACATGTTAAGATAAAGTACAACCAGATAGCATACTATCATGTCGAGCAAGAAAGTCCTCCCTATATATGTCCAAGCATCCATTACAATATACATCGTATGTACAGTAATGGCCTCTAGGGCATACATATAACTAACACGTGATTGCTCCCGTTTGGGAATGTTTTGTTTCATTATATTTCATTTTTACTCATATCCTGTTTATACCCGGTTTCGGGGCTACTTTTACAAAGGAAATGCTGCCAAAATTATTTAAATGATTACGTAACTTTAAAAGAACTTATCGAATTATTTAAGGTTTTCTAAATATTTTAACTAAATGTTTTCAACACTCGCTACTTTTAAATGGTTTTAATTTCTGGGTTCAGCTTACTTAGTCGCGTTACGCCTGTAGACGTAGCGTGGTTAAGTGCCGGTCATGAGTCGAAATATTCGGGTCGTGACACGAGGGGCGGTGGCCGGTGTCACAAGCCATTGGTGTCAGTTAGTTCACCTAAGATGTATACAGGTGCTTATTGGGTTATGAGTACACCGGAAAGGACTCGCCGGGAACCTGCTAGTTAGTATTATACCTAGCGTCAGATAGCAGTTCCCTGGTGACATGTGTACAGGTTAGTTCATCGACCTGAGGTCGTCATTTGTCTCGTGTGAGTTCCCATTGTTCTTTGATTTCTACCCTACCACGGCTCAAAGGAGTCGTGCAAACAGGTCTTTTTTGGGTACAGTCCCGAGCCACATGGAGGCAAGTGAGCGGATCGGCAGGAGATTCGTCTCTCCCGGTATTGGGGGTGAGATTGCGCTGTGTCTAGGATAGCCATTACACAAAGCCCTTGGCTGAGGCAGGAAATTTACTGGTAGGTACTCCAGTAGTATCTCAGGGTGTTCTGGGCTACTCTCTGACACGACTTATACCGCTATTGGGGGTATGACGTGACCAGCCCCCTAGGATGATATGCGATACTCATAGACGAACGGACCGGACTGTATGTATATTGTCACTGTTAGGCTCAGTAGGGTTTCTGGATGAGTTCGCTCGTCAGCTTCCCTTCCGATCAATACATAGGCAACTGTTACGTACAGCTAGTACCTCTGACGTGCTAGTGGTTATACCCAGTGTCAGTGTGTTGATGAGTCATTAGAGTCCCCCACAGACAGTTTCCCATGTTCGGGCGAAACGTTGTAGAGGCCGTATGGTTTTATGGCAGGGTTCGGAAAATGCACGTGCATTTACGCACGTGTCATATTTCGAGCAGATAATACTGGTGGGCTTTGGTTTAAGCCGGATCCGAGTATTATACTGTTTAGATATAATATCTTTGTCTCGGTTGCATTTGTATTCGGTCGTAATACAAATGCGGGTATGTTTATACTGTTACGGGGTTATCCTGAAATTCGTTTCGGGATCGCTTTTGGAAGTTGCCAGTTTCCAGTTTTCTATCGGCCGTATTAAACATTCGGTTTAATACGAATTTATCTTTTTGTCATGAGGGTGAGTCATGAGTGTGTGGAAGCTTCTAGATGGTGACTAGGATGATGAGGTGGCTAGTGACTCATTAGTGCATTGAATGAAGGATGATGACTAGGTTAATGATTCATTGTTTTCATTAATTTTTTTAGAAAGGTGTTATTATGACTCATTCTCTTCATTAATGATATGGTCACTCTCTTCCTCCTACACTCACCCTCCTCCTTCCTTTTATATGGCCGGCCCCTCATTGCAAAGAGAAGAGGGTTGCTTGAAAAAAGATTAAGGTTATGGATTCATGGAAATTAGTATACTCAATTCTCTTTTCACCCGATTCCAAAAAGGGCAACTTCATTAACCGTTCATCCATAGCTTTGGATGTAACGAGACAAAGTGTTCTACTCATTCTCTACATCCATCTTGGTCATCTCTTTTAGCAAACTTGATGATCGAGTTGCCTCGGTTCAGAGGCGGGAGACCGTTTAAAAATCCATCGACGTGGTGCCACCTGGACGAGAAGACTGGAGATTCAGGAGATCGGAGCAGCCTCAACAAAGCGTGGGATGATGGCTGAAGACCGAAGGACTCGGATCGTTCGGTATAACATTTCTACCCACTTTGTAGTTTGTTAGTTTAGCTTTAATGGCAGGTCCGGGTTATAGTATACGATAGCGCCAGTTAAAAAGTTTTTTTTCCGCATTTGGCGTCTGTTAGACGGCCGGGACGCTACCGTGTACTTACAAAACCACTCCTTTCACTCGATTCTACAACGATATCAAGTTCAAACCGTTAAAGGTTTTCATCAAAACCATCCGTGGCCCTCCGCCATTTTAGGAAGCAGAGTACATAGTATTCGTACCACGTTTGTTGACCATAGTTAAGGCGTGGTGTATAGAAGCTAAGTGATGTCTTCCTACAAAGCATATGATGCGATTGATTAGGACATTCGTATGACTTTGTTGACCATAGTTAAGGGTCATACGGGTGGGTTTAAATCAATCACGAAATGGCGGGTAGAACTTGACTTGTGCTTATGATTTGTTGACCATAGTTAAGGTCATAAGACACTAGGTGTAAAATCCATATCGGGAAATTCAAGAATTGAAATTTTCAATGAGATTGCATACCTTCTATTTGATAGTTGGATCTCGATCCCACTGTGAGTAAAAGTTACTCCCGAGAGAATTCACACTTTACAATTAGCCAATCCAGTAGGTGTCTAGAAAGGTGTCAACGGGGTTAAGCCTCAAGGGAAACGAGGTTTATTTTAATTAGGTCTGTGCGAAAGCACGGGGAACCTCTCTCGGAGTACCGACACTGGCCTGGCCGACCGGTTAGCGAACTTGTAGATTGCAATTAATCCTAGCTAATTTTCTTTTTAAGGTTTGAAAGAAAATTTGATAAAAAGAAGTGAGAGACATCGATTAGTAAGATTAAAAACCAATCTAATCATGCAAGAGATATCGCTAAGTGTCTTCTTTTCTCTCTCCTAATGGCAGATACCTATGACGGGACTTAAGCTTTTATTAGACAAAAATAAACTCACGGGACCTAATTATAAAGAGTGGTTGAGGAACGTAAATATTGCCCTGACCTATGATAAGGTCGCATACGTCCTAACTACTTCAGCCCCTCCTATCTCAGGACCTGACTTCAGTTGCGGATAAGAAAATCCCCAAGATATGGGATATAAACTGCGCAACAGCCAAATGCCACATGCTTGTTTCTATGGACAATGAACATCAGAAACAGCATGAGAAGATGGATGTACAATCCATCTTTCTCCATACAAAGGACTTGTATAGGGAGCAATCTCGTACTCTCTGATACGAATCATCCAGAAAGTTGTTTCAGATGCGGATGGCTGCTGGCACATCTTTAGGTGACCATGTATTGAAGATGATAGGACTTATCGAAGAACTAGAGGACCTGGGATAGACAATGAAGAATGAACTGTATGTTGATATTGTTCTACAGTCTCTCCCCCTGCCTTTGGTCAACTCATAGTGAACTTCAACATGCATAACATGGAGAGGTCACTTCCCAAAATTCTCAATATGTTGAGGAGTGCAGAGCGCGCGCTAAAGGTAGCGAAAACTCCCGCTCTAATTGTTGGGCCATCTTCCTCTTCCGTCCCAAAAGCTAAGGACAAGGGAATGAAGAAGAAGAATTCCATCAAACCGAAAGATGGAGTGAAAAAGACACCGAGGAGGGAAAAGACAGGGGCTGCTGCATCAAGAAAAGGGGAATGCTTCTACTACCGCATGACTGGGCACTGGAAGAGAAACTGCGTTGGATACCTTGCCGACCTCAAGAAGAAGAAGCATGGTGATGCTTCCACTTCAGGTGTGTTTGTAACAGAAAAATGTTTTTCAATTAATTCTACTTCTTGGGTATTAGATACCGGGTCAGGATCTCACATCTGCAATTGCGTGCAGGGGCTGAGAAATAGCAAGGTTTTGAAGAAAGGTGATCACACTCTCCGAGTTGGAAATGGTTCCTCTGTACATGTTGTATTAGTAGGAGAGTATCACCTTGGTTTTCCGTATGGTTTTATATTGGTTTTGAACCCATGTTATTTTGTACTTTCGATGTTATGTAATATTATATCGATATCATTGTTGGACAATCAAGGATATAATTTTGTGTTACAAAGTAATGTTATGAACATTAATCTTAATCAACAGTTGATTGGGTCTGGTACATTAAATAATGGGATATAAGTCCTGAATCAACACACAGTTTTCAATATACAACACACAAACAAAAAAAAAGATTTCAGACATAAATGAAGCTTTTATTTGGCATTGTAGACTTGGTCACATTAACGAAACAGGACTAACCAAGCTACATAAATTAAACCCGTTTGAATATAAATATTATGCGACTTTCCAGTCTTGTATCAAAGGTAAAATGACCAAAACTCCGTTTACTGGACACGGAAAGAGAGCTACTGAACTCTTAGGCCTCATACATAGTGATGTATGTGGACCAATGTCTACACATGCGAAAGATGGTTTTTCTTACTTCATAACTTTTACTGATGATTTCTCGAGATTCGGACACGTTTTCTTGATGAAACATAAATCCGAAGCCTTCGAAAAGTTCAAGAAGTATAAATCTGAAGTAGAAAAACAAACAGGCTTGAGTATCAAGAAACTTCGATCGGATCGAGGTGGTAGGTACCTAAGTACAGAGTTTCTAGATTTCCTAAAAGAGAATGGGATTCTCTCTCAACTCACTCCTCCGTACACACCACAACACAACGGTGTGTCCGAACGGAGAAATCGTACCCTATTAGATATGGTATGGTCAATGATGAGTAATGCTGAGTTGCCACTTTCATTCTGGGGGCATGCATTGGAGACTGGAATATATCTATTAAACAGGGTTTCGACCAAAACCATTTCTACCACTCCATATGAGATATGACATGGGAAGAGACCATCTCTTAAACGAGTTAGGATATGATGTTGTTCGTCTTATGTAAAAATGCAGAATCCGGACAAACTCAAGACACGATCAGTTTTGTGTAAATTTGTGGGATATCCAAAACATTCGTATGGATATCTTTTCTACCACAAGGAGGAACAAAGGGTGTTTGTTTCTCAGTATGCCACATTTTAGAAAATGGATTTTTTACAAATGACATTGTTAGAAATGCGGTAGAACTGGAAGAAATTCCAGAACCATAAACAAATACAATTGATTTGGTTGAACCTGAGGTTTTAATAAAACCCAACGAACCTCAACCACTCCGTAGATCTACTAGGACTTCTCGCCCACCTGATAGATACTACGGTTTTCTAATTGATGGTGATAGAGAAGATTGTATCATAGATGATGATGATCCTATTAGTTTTCAGTAGGCTATCACGAGTGGTGACTCAGTGAAGTGGATGGATGCCATGAGATCCGAAATGGAATCCATGCACACCAACAAAGTATGGACTTTGGAGGTTGCACCTTTTGGAGTAAAACCCATAGGGTGCAAGTGGATCTTTAAGAGAAAGATTGGAGTGGATGGTCAGGTGGATGTAGGGACGTCTAGCATGGCAGCAAGGTTTCGGGAGGCATCTTTCATGTTAGGTTTACCTAGCACCCTATGAAAGGTTTGGAAGTATCACATGTCACAAAGATTAAATTTTTAGAGTGCTAAGTGAACACACAAAGAATCAATCCTAGAAAATTAGGGCTTCATAACTTTAAACCACACCACAAGTAACAAAGGCTAGGGTTTTGAGAGTACAACCTTTGTAGCTCCCGATTCTTGACCCCTTGGCCACTTGAGAGTTGGAAAACGGTTAGCTTGAAGTCTTCTAACGTCCACGACGATCCACCCGAAATTCCTTTGTCCAAGCTAACAACTTCACTTTATCAAGAGAAGGAAATGAAGCTAACACTCTAAACAAGTGGGCAAGACTTGTGTAGAATGATGTTGTGGTGGCTTTTCTCACTTCAGAAACCTAACTTAATCAGTGTTTTGCTCACTATAGAAATCTAGAGAGCAAAAGAAGAAGGAGGAAGAAGATGATGGCTTTTTTGAACAAGAGTAAAAGATAAACTCTTATGAGAAAATAGAAAATATATCTATATATATTTTTCCTCATCATCTCAAACCATGGTTATATATTATGGATATTTATTTCACTTTAGTTAAAACACAAGAGGAAGATTAAATCATGGTTAATAAGTAGGTGAACATGGTCAATTCAAGGAAGAGTGTAGAATATAACCATTTATTAATCTTTTCTCTTTTCTTTTGTTTTAACATAAATAGAAATAATAATCCATACATATAAACTATGGTGTGAGTCTTATATTGCCACCATTTTCTATGTATAAACAACCATGAAGGATGATGTATGTATGTATGTGTGCATGCACATCCATATGTGCATGAATCAAGAAAGAATGCATACATGCATGCATACACCAAAAATACAAGAAAGGATTTCTTGTGAGAAAGTAATGGTTAAATGATAAATCAATACTTTATTTATCAATCCGGTCATATCACATACGACCCGACCAAAAGCAAGCCGCCCGATTAATATACGGTATCTCATACGCGCATTTTAAACGGGTCCATGCGCATATCGCATACACGCACCACAACGTTTCGCCTGGACTAGGTAACTCCTTTGTGGGACTCTAAGACTCTTCAATATGCCGGCAGTGGGTGATGATCATATCAAGCACCCCCAAGCCGCAAGCGGTCAGCTAAACGTAACGGCCATCCGGGTATTAAGCGATCAGAAGAAAACAAGCGAACCTGCTACAACTCCCGTCGAGCCAACCGGCAACACTACCGTACAGTCCGGTCTCTTCGTCAGATATGCTGCATATCGAGCCTAGGGATGGTCACGTCGACCCCAATAACTCAATAAGTCGTGCCGGTGAATGGTCTATAACAGATCGAGAAACTACTGATAACACTTATCAGTAAATCTCAGCAGCCCTGGCCAGGGACTTACTGATATAACCAGTCGAGCACAGCACGACATCAACTCCCAATACCGGGAGAGACGAAACCCCTCCTATCGCTCATCTCCTTCTTGTGTCTCGGGACTGTACCCAACGGCCACCTATTTGCACGACACAGTAGAGCTGTGGTAGGGTGGTAATCAAAGTACAGTAGGAGAGCACACAAGACTCTATGACGATCTCGAGTCTACAGACTAACCTGTACCAGTGTCACCTGAGAACTGCTATCCGACAATAGATATAATTCCATATAGGAGTTCTCGGTGAGTCCGTCCAGTGTACCCATTCACCACTGAGCACCCGTATATGATCTTGATGTCAAACATCGATGAATGTGGGAACATCCATCGCCCATCATATGGGTCTAGTATCATATATGCTAGTCTACTCTGGTATATCGATGCCCCGTCTCGATACACCTACGACTAGGGACATTTCAGGATATGCTTATAAACTACAGATGTCCCACATGTATGTCTCTATCATAATCACTGTAGTCAAGCCAATATCCTCAGGGCTTTATCAATATGTATGAATGAGTAAAAATATGATCAAATCAACATGTCAAATAAAGTAGAACCAGATAGCATACTATCATGTCGAGCAAGAATGTACACTGAATATATATATATATATATATATATATATATATATATATATATATATATATATATATATATATATACATACATGTATAAATACATCCACTATCACATAATGGCCTCTAGGGCATACATATATCCAACAATCTCCCACTTGCAATAAGGCCAGTTATTGGCGTATCTCATACCCAACATCTCAAAAAGTCGCTCATGCTGCGGCTGAGGGAGGGCCTTGGTGAGTGGATCCGCGGCGTTATTATTTGTGTCAACTCTCTTAATCTCGATCTCGCGGCAATCTACAATCTCCCGGATTAAATGAAAACGCCTCAGGATGTGTCTGGACCGCTGATGGGACCTGGGATCCTTGGCTGACGCCATAGCCCCATTATTATCACAATACAATGGTATTGGATCAATAATGGTTGGAACTACTCCTAGCTCCGAGACGAACTTCTTCATCCGGACAGCTTCCTTGGCGGCATCATTTGCAGCAATGTACTCAGCCTCCATCGTAGAGTCTGCAACGGTATCCTGTTTGGAACTCTTCCAACTTACCGCCCCTCCATTGAGGGTAAATACAAACCCTGAGATAGATTTGCTGTCGTCCTTATCGCTCTGGAAGCTCGAATCGGTAAAGGCCTCCATTTGGAGATCTCCATTACCATACACCAAGAACAATTCTTTAGTCCTTCGTAAGTACATAAGAATGTTCTTCACAGCTGTCCAGTGATTCTCCCCTGTGTTGGATTGATACCTGCTTACAACACTAAGTGCATAAGCTACATCTGGGCGTGTACATAACATCGCATACATTATAGATCCTACTGCCGAAGCATAGGGTATAACGCTCATGCAAGCTCTCTCTTCATCGGTCTTTGGACAAGAATCCTTGGAGAGAGTGACCCCATGGCAAGCGGGTAAGGCACCCCGCTTGGAGTCTTCCATACTAAACCTTTTTAGGATGGTGTTGATGTACCTGGTTTGGGACAATCCCAATAACTTTTTAGATCTATCCCTATAGATCCTTATGCCCAGGATGTATATGGCATCACCCAGGTCCTTCATGGAGAACCTTAGTGATAAGAAAGATTTGACCGACTGTAGCATAGGAATATCATTTCTTATCAGAAGAATGTCGTCCACGTACAATACGAGGAATGTGACAGCTCTCCCTACAGCCTTCTTATAAACACAAGGTTCATCTGGATTTTTGATGAAATCAATCTCTTTGATGACATCATCGAAACAGATGTTCCAACTCCGTGATTCCTGCTTTAACCTATATATGGATTTAAGCAATCTACATGCTTTCCTGCTGCTCCCACTGTCAATGAAGCCCTCTGGCTGATCCATATAAACGCATTCTTCTAAATCTCCATTTAGAAATGTTGTTTTAACGTCCATCTGCCAGATTTCATAGTCGTGGTGAGTAGCAATAGCAAGTAGGATCCGAATGGATTTAAGCATGGCTACGGGCGAAAAAGTTTCGTCATAGTCCAAACCTGGTCTTTGACGAAAACCCTTCGCCACAAGTCTTGCCTTATAGGTCTCTACCTGCCCTTCTACACCAATCTTTCTTTCAAAGATCCATTTGCATCCCATAGGTTTTACCCCATGGGGTACAACGTCCAAAGTCCATACTTTGTTGGTGTACATAGACTCCATTTCGGATCTCATGGCATCCAGCCACTTCACAGAGTCTCCACTCGTGATAGCTTGCTGAAAACTGGTAGGATCATCATCATCCATGATGCAGTCTTCTCCGTCACCATCAATGAGGAAACCGTACTACCTCTCCGGTGGGCGAGAAGTCCTACCAGACCTTCGGAGTGGCCGAGGTTCCTCAGTTTCTATTGCAACAGCCGGTTCAACCAAATCGTCATTTGTAGTTTGTGTCTCTAGAACCTCTTCTAGATCCACTACCTTGCCATCATCATTATCTGTGAAAAACTCTTTTTCCAAGAATGTGGCATACTGAGAAACAAACACCTTTTGTTCCTCTTTGTGGTAGAATAGATATCCAAAAGAATTCTTTGGATACCCCATAAAATTACACATGACTGACCGTGTCTCGAGTTTGTCCGGATTCTGCTTTTTAACATAGGCCGGGCAACCCCAAATCTTAATTCTCTTAAGAGATGGTCTCTTCCCATGCCATATCTCATATGGTGTGGTAGACACGGTTTTGGTTGGAACCCTGTTCAAAAGAAATGCTGCAGTTTCCAACGCATGCCCCCAAAATGAGACGGGTAACTCAGCATCACTCATCATGGAACGGACTATATCTAATAGGGTCCGATTCCGTCGTTCTGACACAACGTTGTGCTGTGGTGTGTAAGGAGGAGTGAGCTGAGAGAGAATCCCATTCTCTTTTAGGAAGTTTGCAAATTCTGTACTGAGGTACTCCCCACCTCGATCTGATCGAAGCATCTTGATACTCAAGCCGGTTTGTTTTTCTACTTCTTGTTTATATTCAATGAATTTCTCGAAAGCTTCGGACTTGTGCTTTAATAAAAATACCTGACCGAATCTTGAGAAATCGTCAGTGAACGTAATGAAGTATGAAAAACCGTCTCTAGCCTGTGTAGACATTGGCCCGCATACATCACTATGTATGAGTCCTAGGAGCTCGGTAGCTCTTTCTCCGTGTCCGGTAAATGGAGTTTTGGTCATTTTACCCTTGATACAAGACTGGCAAGTCGCATAAGATTTATATTCAAAAGAGTTTAAATATCCATCTTTGTGTAACTTGTTTAGTCTTGTTTCGTTAATATGACCAAGTCTACAGTGCCAAAGAAAAGCTTCATTTAATTCTGAAAGTTTTCTTTTATTAGTGTGTTGTATACTGAAAACTATGTGTTGATTTAGGACGTATATCCCGTTATTAAGTGTACCATACCCAACCAACATTTGATTTAGGTGAATGTTCATAACATTGTTCTGCAATATAAAGTTATATCCTTCATTGTCTAACAAAGAAACTGATATTATATTACATAGCATACTTGGTACAAAATAACATGGGTTCAAAACCAATATACACCCAGATGGCAACCCCAAGTGATACTCTCCCACTGCGACTGTATGTACATTGGAACCATTTCCAACGCGGAGAGTATGGTCACCTGTCTTCAAAACATTGCTATTTCTCAGCCCCTGCATAGAATTACAAATGTGAGAACCTGAACCGGTATCTAATACCCAGGAAGCAGAGTTTATTGAAAAACAGTTTTCTGTCACAAACACACGTGAAGCGGAAGCATCCCCATGCTTCTTCTTGAGGTTCAAGTACTCCGTATAGTTGCACTTCCAATGTCCTGTCTTGTGGCAATGAAAACATTCACCTTTCCCCGAGTCTCCACCTTTGGACTTTTCCTTTCCCTTCACCTTTTTTAACTCCACCCTTAGGATTGGTGGGCTTCTTCTTTTTCTTTCTCTTGGCCTTAGCCTTTGGGCGAGAAGAGGAAGATTGTCCAATAGTCATAACGGGAGTTTTTACTGATTTCATAGTGCTCTCTGCACTCCTTAACATATTAAGGAGTTCAGGTAGCTCCTTCTCCATGCCGTGCATGTTGAAGTTAACTATGAATTGAGCAAAGGTGGAGGGGAGGGACTATAGAATAATATCCGTATATTGTTCATTGTCCATTGTCCATCCAATGTCCTCAAGTTCTTCTATAAGAGCTATCATCATCAGAACATGGTCTCCTACCGGTGTGCCAGGGGCCATTCGCATCTGAAACAATTTCTTTGATGCTTCGTATCTTAATACGCGGGATTGCTCTCCATACAACTCCTTTGTATGGAGGAATATGGTTTGAATGTCCATATTCTCGTGCTGCTTTTGATGTGTATTGTCCATCGATGCAAGCGCGAGGCATTTGGCCGTGGCACAGTCAGCATCCCATGTCTTGCGGATTTCAATATCCGCAACTGAGGATTTTGGGCCTGGGACGGGCGGGGCTGGAGCCGTGAGGACATATGATACTTTATCATAAGTCAAGGCTATTTTCAGATTTCTCAGCCAGTATTTATAATTGGTCCCATTCAGTTTGTTTTTATCTAGTAGAAGCTTGAGTCCAGTCATTGGTATCTGCCATTAAGAGAGAGAAAAGAATACACTCAGTGAAAGCACTTGCATAGATCAGATTGGTTATTATCTTGTCTAATCGATGTCTCCCACTGCTTTAATCAAGTTTTTCTTTCAAACCTTAAAAAGAAAACTAGCCAGGATTAATTACAGTCTACAATTTTGCTAACCGTTCAGCCAGGCCAGTGTCGGTACTTGAGGGAGGTTCCCCGTGCTTTCGCACGGACCTAATTAAAGTAAACCTCATTTTCTCAGAGGCGTAGCCCCGTTAACACCTTTCTAGACACCTAATGAGTTAGCTAATTGTAAACTGCAAAACTCTCCTAGGAGCAACTATTGCCTACAGTGGGATCAGGATCCAACCATCATATGGAAGGTATGCAATCTCATTGCAAATCTCAACACTTGAAATTCCCGATGTGATTTTTACCCCTAGTACTTATGACCTTAACTATGGTCAACAAATCATAAGTACCAGTCAAGTTCTACCCGTCATTTCTTGATCAATTAGACCCACCCATATGACCCTTAACTATGGTCAACAAAGTCGCATGAATGTCCTAATTAATCTGCATCATATGCAGTGTAGGAAGACATCACTTAGCTACCGTACACTACGCCTTAACTAAAGTCAACAAACGTAGCACGAATACTAAGTACTTTACTTCCTAAAATGACAGAGGGTTGCGGATGATTTTTAAGAAAATCTTTAACGCTTTGAACTTGATATCGTCGTAGAATCAAATGGTTTTTAAAAGGAGTGGCTTGTGCTCCGCAGTTTTTGAAATACAGCTTTTTCATAAAGAGCCGAGTGGTTTCAAATCCGATTCTACAACATCTATTTTAGGTTTATTTTCTTTACATTAATAATATTAATGTAATCCCATCATTTAAGTCCTTAAGCCAATCACAGAAAAGAAACGAAAATAACACGTACGCTTATGCCATCCGCATTCGCCGCAATGTTCCGTTATGCACCGTTAGGTTACTTAACTAAAGGCATACCGAGACGGGACTAGCGCGGGTGTAAAACATAAGCAACGTTCACTATATATCTCATATATAATATATCATTCGTCTCAGATATCACAGAACACAGGCAGCAGAAACATATATATAATGTGGGATATACTAGGACGTCCGTATTTAGTATTTAGCCAACAATAGAAAATACAAATTCCACAGTCGCGATGAATAGCCAAGCCCACACCCCTAGACCCCTACGAGAGCGGCAAGCGACTCTACCAATCCTGGAGTTTAGGAGACCCGGTCTCGACTCCTCGAGATGGCCTCCCACTGAACCCCAGAACCCGGTCACTTGTTCTCCCCTCCTTGGGTCTATCCTAATGCGGAGAAGTAAATAATATACAACACTGGTGGCATCAACCTCAACCCGGAAGTGCCCCAAATAAAAGAATATTACATTATATTTTAATTTTACATGAATGGAAAAATAAAACTCTCATCTCACATAAAACCCCCCCGGCTATTCAATCGCGACAATCCTGCACATCATATCTCAGCAACACATAATATCATATATCATCAACGTAAGTAAGTATGCGTACCTCGATTGTCGTTGATGTATAGCAACGAAACCGGCGATATCGACATACTATACTTACGGTCACAGAAAAGAAAGTGTAAAACTACAATATTTCGAATCCACATTCTCTTTAGACATCATAAATGCGAAATATCACATACTTCATATTTCATGCCTAACTATCTGAATTCCACATATTGTATCACATTCTAGATAAATAGACAGTATTAAAGTTTTCGATCGAATGATCAAATACCCAAAATTCCCTAAAGCTCAACACTTGAGCGGAGTTCAAAAAAAATTCGGAGTGTGTCACAGTAGTAGCGGTCCAGCCGTAGAAGGGTCAAGCCAACGCCTCACATGTGGCACGCCGTACTGCCCCAAACCCTAAGGTTCAAAAGGCAGTTCAAGACGGTCACATAATCGAGTTAAGGTTTGTTGTCTTCTAGAGGGTCCACCACAAAACTTGCACATATTTCCGAAAGATTTAAACCCCGTGAAAAGTAAGCAAACGACACTCGTTCGAACAATTCAATAATTTCTAATTATCCGGAAAAAAGCACGAAATTAAAATTCCAATCGAATCGCCGGGTCCAAAACCATCCCCAGAATATTCAGTACTAGATTCAGATTAAACATACCCAAAAATATACATATGCAGGTAGGAGAAAAAACCATACAAAAACGAGGCAGTGAATCACCTAAACGGCCACGGAGCCGCGGCCTAAGCAAGCTTTGGCCGCGGTCCGCGCTAGGGTTTACTGTTCACTGCTTCGTATTTCACAGTTTGTCTTATATTTTCCTGCTAAATTTTTTAAGTATTTTTAATTCTGAAAAATAACAGATTTGAAAAAATGTCCAGAGAGTGTCCCGAAAATCCGTATTTCGGTTCGATCGGAGTTTTTACTTCGCTAAAGTGTCGCCTAATGTTCTAGGTCGGCTCTGATACCAATGTTAGGTTTACCTAGCACCCTATGAAAGGTTTGGAAGCATCACATGTCACAAAGATTAAATTTTTAGTGTGCTAAGTGAACACATAAAGAATCAATCCTAGAAAATTAGGGTTTCATAACTTTAAACCACACCACAAGTAACAAAGGCTAGGGTTTTGAGAGTACAACCTTTGTACCTCCCTATTCTTGACTCCTTGGCCACTTTAGAGTTGGAAAATGGTTAGCTTGAAGTCTTCTAACGTCCACGACGATCCACCCGAAGCTCCTTTGTCCAAGCTAACAACTTCACTTTATCAAGAGAAGGAAATGAAGCTAACACTCTAAACAAGTGGGCAAGACTTGTGTAGAATGATGTTGTGGTGGCTTTTCTCACTTCAAAAACCTAACTTAATGAGTGTTTTGCTCACTATAGAAATCTATAGAGCAAAAGAAGAAGGAGGAAGAAGATGATGGCTTTTTTGAACAAGAGTAAAAGATAAACTATTATGAGAAAATAGAAAATATATCTATATATATTTTTCCTCATCATCTCAAACCATGGTTATATATTATGGATATTTATTTCACTTTAGTTAAAACACAAGTGGAAGATTAAATCATGGTTAATAAGTAGGTGAACATGGTCAATTCAAGGAAGAGTGTAGAATATAACCATTTATTAATCTTTTCTCTTTTCTTTTGTTTTAACTGTTGCGCCACGGCAGCGCCCCGGCCGTCTATCCGAGGCCAAAATGCGGAATCAAAAATTTTCCTTACTTGGAAACCGGCGTAACCGCGGACAATGAAAACCCGGATCGTAAACCATTAACCTGTACTATCTAACTAGAGATGGGGTGAGAGATATACCAAGCGATCCGTGTCCTTCGGTCTTCGCCTCCACTCCGATCTCCCGCGGAATCTCCGTCGCCTCCTCGCTCGTCGGAAAGGGCACCACGTAGCCAGAATCTTTTACGGGCTCCCGCCTCTTGACCGAGGCAACTCGGGCACGAAGTTGGCTAGCCGACGCGTCCAAGGCTTGCTATAGAAATAGTGTAGTGAACTCGTCTCTTGGGGTTATGAGGTTGCCTTGATGTGGAGGAATGGAGAAGAGAAGGAGAGAAAGAAATGAGCTTTGAAGCTAATCTTTTGCAACCATGGAATGAGATGAAAAATGCCACACCACTAGAAAAATGATCCTCTCATTTTTCTCCCTCAAGAATGGCCGGCCTCTCTCAAGAAAATTAGATTGGAGAGAGAAAAAGAAAAACCTCTCTCATCTAAGGAAAAAGAATGAATAATAATTTATCAAAATGGTCACTCTCATTTCTCCTCCACAAACCATCAAATGAAAGGAATGGAATAGACTAGAAAAGCATCTCATGATGAAACAAGTCTCATCATAATGCACAAAGGCAAGAAAACCCCTCACAAATAAGTTAATTGCAAACTTGCAATTAACCCCTCCATCAAGAAAGTCCGACCGAAAAGGAATGAAGGAAAACCGGCCGGAACGGAATGCAAACTGGCAACTTCAGAAAACCGATCCCGTAATAAATTACAGGAAAACCCCACTACTGCAAATACATGCCCGCATTTGTATTCCCACTGAACACAAATGCAAAGAGACAAAAACTACACTATCAAATACTAGAATCCGGCTTAAGCCAAAGCCGGCTAGTAAAAACCGTCCGATCAACGATCCGTGCAATACCGCACGTATCTGATCGAACCCTGCCATATCTCCATACGGCCTCTATAGCGTTTCGCCCGAAAGCTTGAGTAACTGTAAGTGTGGTGGACTCTAAAGACTCGTCAATACCTTGGCTGTGGATTTAACCACTAGCACGTCAGAGGTATAAGCCAATACGTGACGGGCCACCAGGTATTGACCAAATGGGACGTCGATGAGGAAGCTCACCCCGACACCCAACTGAGCCTGTCAGTGACAATATCCGTACAGTCCGGTCCGTTCGTCTATGAGTATCGCATGGCGGGCCTAGGGGGTTGGTGAAAGTCAGACCCCCAAAAGCGGTACAAGTCGTGTCGGAGTGTAGCCCAGAACACCCTGAGATACTACTGGAATACCTACCAGTAAATCTCCTTGCCTCGGCCGAGGGCTTCGTGTAATGGCTCTCCTAGACACAGCGCGACCTCACCCCCAATACCGGGAGAGACGAACCCCTGCAGATCCGCTCACTGCCTCCATGTGGCTCGGGACTGTACCCAACTAAAACCTGTTTGCACGACTCCTTTGAGCCGTGGTAGGGTAGTAATCAAAGCACAGTGGGAACTCACACGAGACAAATGACGATCTCAGGTCGATGAACTAACCTGTACACATGTCACCAGGGAACTGCTATCTGACATCTGGTATAAGACCAACTAGAAGGTTCCCGGCGAGTCCTGTCCGGTGTACTCATAACCCAATGAGCACCTGTATACATCTTAGGTGAACCAACTGACACCAGTGGCTTGTGAGACCGGCCACCGCCCCTCGTCGGGGTCTCGACTGTATACACTAGTCTACTAATGGAGTATCGATGCCCTGTCTCGAAACTCCTACGACTAGGGACCTTTTAAGGATGTGCTTATAGACTACCAGCTCCCACGTATATGATCGCCATCATACTGCTGGCAGTCAAGCAAGAATCCTAGGGGCTCTATCAACGTGTAATAGCGACATGCCAGGTCATCTAAAGCAGTACACGATGATAAAGATAAACCAGATAGCATACTATCATCTCGAGTAAGACTGTCCTACCGGGATAGGTCCTCCCTCAATCATTGCAATCACGTGCCTGTGATCCAATAATTGACTCTGAGGGCACTATCTCCAACAATCTCCCACTTGCACTCAAGGCTAATTATTGCGATGCCGCATACTCACAGCCCGTGTGATACCGAACACCCAACTCCTCTACTAGTCAGTCTCACAAAGCTCGTTTGCGAAACTATTGCGTTCGAGGAATAGCCTCAGTGAGTGGATCCGTAGAGAAGTTTCTTTATATGTCTCTCTATATCTTAAGTTCGCGGAGAAAGCCATCTCCAGAAATGAGCAATACCCATCTTAGAATGTCTGGATGTCTAATGGGACCTAGCTCATAAATGAACTCCAAATCCAAACTTCTTAGACTGTATCGTCAATTGAACTTAATCAGTATCCTGCGCCATGCCACCCTCAGTATTTCCTTGGACCACCTGTCCAAAATACTGCCCCTCGTCAGAAGGAAAACTATAACTCTGACAGCCACTCTGCCATCCAGGTCACCTTGGAAGCCTGGAATGATAACCGTCTCCCAAAAGAGGCTGCCGTTATCATATCCCTAGAACATCAACTTATGTTCTAAAACTGCTTCCGACTGTTTCTCCAGGATTGGATCAATGTCAACTTATTGCATCTAGTGCAAGAACAACATCTGGTGTGGTACTTGACATCTCATGATTGAATCAATTGCCTTAGCAAGTGATCTGCCAATCATGAGCATCCCTCTCCCCTTTAGTCTGTAAGACACCTTTAGAGAGGGTGACTCCATTACCTGCAGGTACACCACCGTGCCAGGAGTCGTCCATTCTAAATACTCATAGAATGCTGTCAAGGTACCCAGATTGGGAAACCACCCAAATCTAGATCTAAAACCATAGATCTAGTAACCAGAATGTACGATATAATATCCAAGTCCTTTGTGGAGAAACCACTGTGTGACGACCAAAGTATAACCGATCGTAGTATAGGAATATCACTTCCTACTACCTTCTCAATAGATCCACCCCCTATTTTGATGACGTCAAACCTATGACTGTCACATCAGAAATAGATGATCTATCTCCGCTATATCTGCTTTAGTCTATAAATAGACATAAGCTACCTGTCCACCAATGCTTCCGCTGCTCCCACTGACTACGACAACCCTCTGGCAGAGTCATATAGACGTACACTTCTAAAACTAGTTTAGAACGACGCTATACTCATCCTCCCACCGGGTCTCGCAGCCTGGAACAACAGCAATGGTAATTGTGGGTAAACAAGAACTTCCCTGTCACCGTCCTTGAGGCTACCGGAGTACCTATCGGGTGCCTGAAGTTACCCACCTTATCTGCGGAGTGGCCAATGGAATGTCAAAACAGATTGAATCTTTAGGTTCCTTATCAAATCTTCAGTAATCGTTTGCGGTTCTGGAATCACTTCCAGTTCTACCATACTCCCACTACTGTTTTTGAAAAAATCCATTTTTAATAAAACTGTGGCGAGTCTAGAACAATATTTCTATTGATCTTCCAGATGGTAGAAAGTCAACCCTCGTCATAGCCTGGGTCAACCCACAAACAGCCATTACAGAAACGTGCCTTGAGTTGTCCAGTGTCTGGTTTTAAGCATAAGCCGGACAACTCCCCGTGCCTTAACAATGTCAAGATATGAACTGTTCTATATCCAATATAGAAACAGAGGCACTGATTTAATTGAACCAGATTCAAATCATGCAGCTGTCTCCAGTGCATGTCAACTAAATGGAAGGAGGCCGATCAACGTTACTCAACTTAGGAAAGTTTCCAATTATGAGTAACCTGAAAGAGAAGCTAGCTCTCTTAATCATTACTATCAACTGAACACCATACACAAGTATCTACATCTTCGATCACTTTGAAGAATCCCGATACTTGCTACACCTGGTTCTCTACTCTATTCAAATACCTATAACTCCTCAAAAATTAGACCCTGTGTTTCTACGAAACACATGTCTAAGAACTAGAGAAGTTAAAAGTAAACAGAATATAGTATGAGGACCAACCCCTCTGTCCTAATGGACACTGGACAACATACAATACTCTGTATAAGTCCGCTGAGTCTAACAACTCTTTCACTGTGTGTCGTAGGTTGAAAACTGTACTTATGGTTAAGAAGAATTACACCGCTGTTTAATGCTCCTTACCTAACCATCCACTGATATAGGTAAATGTCATCGACATAATATCAAAAGGTATATCTCACTCTATAAAAATAGACGTACAGATATATCAATTTGAAATTGGTGCATAACCGCGGATATTCAAAACCAAATAATTGCCGTCCGGCAAACAACCCAGGTGACTTCCTTAAATAATGAGGATGATCACCTAATTCCAAATAACTTACTCCCACTCATCATCTGTAAAACCATACAGATTTGAGAATCATACCTGGTAAATACATACCCTGGAGTAAGTGTCTAATCGGGAAACCAGTTTTCCATTAACAGTACACAGTGAAACTGAAACATTGAAATGTTTCGTTGGGGTATCCTGGTATTCCTAGTAATGCCTCTTCAATCATCCAGATTCACAACTACAACCGTATAATTCTTTGCCACCTCTCCAAATCCCTTTATATGTCTTTAGTCATTACCTTCTGTACACCCCTTTAAGCCAAATGGTTTTCTTCCTTCCCTACCGTTCGGCACCAGCCTATGGTTTGGAAGAAGACTATCCAAAAAGCATAAGGGGTGTACTGTCCTAATCCTAGGAGCACTCGCAATGCGAGAGAAGGTGAAGATAAAAGACACCTGAATGTACTTTATTCCTATTTCTCCTGAACCGGAATCCACCCCCGAACTGGAACAAGTTCCTTTCGAGTTCGTATATAACCATACGATGGAGTATCCATATAAACTGTGGATCTTCGTAGTGATACGGAGTGTCCTGGAGAAATACAAAGGTGATTTAGGATTGGCGAAGAAATACTTGGTTCGGTCGTGAATAGCAGTCGCAATTTACTTTGCCCTCTTACTAATCCCTTGCTTTGTCTTAACTTAATACCTTCTGCACACCATCGTTATGCTAATTGGTTTTCTTCGTTCCCCACTGTTCGGCACCAGCCTAAGGTTTGGAAGAAGACTATCCAATTTGCGTAATAGGTGTACTATCTCCTAAACCAAGGAGTACTCACAATGAGAGAAGGTGAAAAGAAAAGACAACTGAATAATCCTATTCGTTTTCTCCAGAACCGGAAACCATCCTCGAAGTCCTTCGAGTTCGTATCTAACCATACGATGGTTTTGTCCAATGGAAGTGGACGTTCGCAGTAATACGGGGTGTCCTGGAGAAAAGGGTAAAAGTAGGAGTGGCAATGAGGTCTGCAACTCTGACAATCCAAAAACCAGTGTTAAGAAAATTTGGTTAACTTGGTCACTGAGTCATAGTCCAGGGTCGGGTCAATGGTCGCTGCCAGAGAGAGAGAGAAAAGAAACACTCAGCGTGCACTCTATCCTAGATCAGAATGGTTGTCACTTTATCTAATCAGGAAACCTCCCACGGTACCTCAAATTCTCCTCCAAACCTGAAAGAAGAATTAGTCGGGGTCACCCGAGGAGTAAACCAACTCATCAGTGGGAATCGGGATCCAACTATCATCGCATGATAACGTGACGGAATCCACTCACGTCACCACACTCCAGAAGGTATGCGCATGCCTGGCAAGTTTCAGTTCTTTTGAAACTCCCGATGTGATTTTTACCCCTAGGACCCAAGTGACCTTGACACAGTCAACAAATCAAAGAGTCCTAGTCAAGTTCAACCCGTCATTATCCTGGATTGCATTAGACCCACCCGTACGAGCCCTTGACACAGTCAACAAGGCCGCACGACTGTCCTAACCAATCCCATTAATATGCTACAAACAAACACTACTTAGCTACCGCACACTACGCCTTGACACAGTCAACAAACGCAGCACGAATACCAAGTAATACTTGTAAGAAATGACGGAGGGTTACGGCTGGTTTTTGGCAAAAACCTTTAACGTAATGAACTTGATATCGTTGAAGGAACTGCATAGTTTTTTATAAAAATATAGTGACGAAAGCCTTTGCTAAAGTGGTCACTCCCGGTGAAGGGATCTCGGCTCTTTCCCCGTAGAATGAGGTGCAGGATATTCCAACTGAATACCACGATGCAAAGCAAAAGTAATCGGCTATAGTGAAGTTAATGCCCTGACGCAAAATTCTGTCCAAGGGGTCACTCCCGATGAAGGGATCTCGGCCCTTGCCTCGTCGACTGAGGAGCAAGATATTCCAACTGAATACCACGATGCAAAACAAAAGTGAACGTCCTTGCAATAACAGCTTTTTGAAAAATTGTTCCAACAACATCAGAATAGGTTTGTTTATCTTGCATTGATCCGAATCAACGCAGTCCCATCAAATGATCACACCACAAAGAACGAAAATATACTGATGTACGTATATGCCATCCGCATTCGCCACTGGGTCCCGTCATCACCCGTTAGGTTAGCTAACTAACGACAGAGCGGGGACTGGACTAGCGCGGATGTAAAACATATACAACATCTACTAATATATATACCAATATATTATATTTCGCTCAAGGCGTGATAAGAAATGCAACATCACAGAAATGTACAGCATCACAGAACAATATAGATATCTGGAAGCCCCGGGTTTCACAGAGCCGCTGCTGAAACCCGACGTTCCCCTGGTCGTGTGGATAGCCTGTGCAATGAAATCCTAGACCCTTACGGGCGCGGCAAGTCACCCGCCAAAACTTGAAGCGAGGCAGCCCCCTTCAGCTCCGTGAATGGACCACCCAGCACTTCATGGAATCCGGTAACTTGGGCACCCCTCCTGGGTCAACCTGTACCCCCTACGAGTGCGGCGAATAGCCCGCCAATCCTAGAGTGAAGCCCCCTCCGTCTCAATGCCATGAGATGCGGGCCTGTTGCCCTCTAGAACCCGGCTATCCGTGCACCCCTCCGCGGGGTAATCCTAGTACAGAAAGTAAAATATACATACACCGGGTACATCGACCGCAACCAGGTCGTGTCCCAAAAGAATAATACAAACAGGCAGTGACGGCAGTCCACATGTCGGACGCTCGCCCCGCAATATCAAATGTACATAATACAACAAAACAGTACTAGCATTGCATCCAGGCTATCCCCCACGACCGATCCGCAACAACACAGCATAAACATAGAACATCAACGTGAAAGTCACGTTCGCAAATCCGTCTAACCGGGCTATAGCAGTTAAACGGGATTTACCGATCAAGTGACATTCACGGTCGCAGATATAATGTAAATACTGTGAAATAATGTGTTTAAAATTTTCCGATTGACCAAAAATTAACAAGCGGGCCCCCAATCAAAACTGTAGCACTTACAGAAAACCTGGGCCCAATTTTAATATTCCAAAACCCCTAATTACAGCCCATAAGCCCACTGCAAAAAAATAATCACACGAACCCACACTCCTGCGGCGGAAGCGCGGCCATAAGGGGGTTTTGGCCGCCCTTCCGCGGTCGTACGGAGGAATCGTGTCACCAAACTTTTCCAGTGTTCTTAGAAGTCCCTGCACATCATTCTGAGACCACCTGAAAAATTTTTAGACTCCAAAAAATTTCGACAGAAACTGATTGTGCAAGAAAAATACGGTTTTTGGAAATTTTGGTCAATCGAAAACGCAAACACATCAAACGAAGCTAGGTAAGGTTAATGGCGTGGCTCTGATACCATGTTGCGCCACGGCAGCGCCCCGGCCGTCTATCCGAGGCCAAAATGTGGAATCAAAAATTTTCCTTACTTGGAAACCGGCGCTACCGCGGACAATGAAAACCCGGATCGTAAACCATTAACCTATACTAGCTAACTAGAGATGGGGTGAGAGATATACCAAGCGATCCGTGTCCTTCGGTCTTCGTCTCCACTCCGATCTCCCGCGGAATCTCCGTCGCCTCCTCGCTCGTCGGAAAGGGCACCACGTAGCCGGAATCTTTTACGGGCTCCCGCCTCTTGACCGAGGCAACTCGGGCGCGAAGTTGGCTAGCCGACGCGTCCAAGGCTTGCTATAGAAATAGTGTAGTGAACTCGTCTCTTGGGGTTATGAGGTTGCCTTGATGTGGAGGAATGGAGAAGAGAAGGAGAGAAAGAAATGAGCTTTGAAGCTAATCTTTTGCAACCATGGAATGAGATGAAAAATGCCACACCACTAGAAAAATGATCCTCTCATTTTTCTCCCTCAAGAATGGCCGGCCTCTCTCAAGAAAATTAGATTGGAGAGAGAAAAAGAAAAACCTCTCTCATCTAAGGAAAAAGAATGAATAATAATTTATCAAAATGGTCACTCTCATTTCTCCTCCACAAACCATCAAATGAAAGGAATGGAATAGACTAGAAAGGCATCTCATGATGAAACAAGTCTCATCATAATGCACAAAGGCAAGAAAACCCCTCACAAATAAGTTAATTGCAAACTTGCAATTAACCCCTCCATCAAGAAAGTCCGACCGAAAAGGAATGAAGGAAAACCGGCCGGAACGGAATGCAAACTGGCAACTTCAGAAAACCGATCCCGTAATAAATTACAGGAAAACCCCACTACTGCAAATACATGCCCGCATTTGTATTCCCACTGAACACAAATGCAAAGAGACAAAAACTACACTATCAAATACTAGAATCCGGCTTAAGCCAAAGCCGGCTAGTAAAAACCGTCCGATCAACGATCCGTGCAATACCGCACGTATCTGATCGAACCCTGCCATATCTCCATACGGCCTCTATAGCGTTTCGCCCGAAAGCTTGAGTAACTGTAAGTGTGGTGGACTCTAAAGACTCGTCAATACCTTGGCTGTGGATTTAACCACTAGCACGTCAGAGGTATAAGACAATACGTGACGGGCCACCAGGTATTGACCAAATGGGACGTCGATGAGGAAGCTCACCCCGACACCCAACTGAGCCTGTCAGTGACAATATCCGTACAGTCCGGTCCGTTCGTCTATGAGTATCGCATGGCGGGCCTAGGGGGTTGGTGAAAGTCAGACCCCCAAAAGCGGTACAAGTCGTGTCGGAGTGTAGCCCAGAACACCCTGAGATACTACTGGAATACCTACCAGTAAATCTCCTTGCCTCGGCCGAGGGCTTCGTGTAATGGCTCTCCTAGACACAGCGCGACCTCACCCCCAATACCGGGAGAGACGAACCCCTGCAGATCCGCTCACTGCCTCCATGTGGCTCGGGACTGTACCCAACTAAAACCTGTTTGCACGACTCCTTTGAGCCGTGGTAGGGTAGTAATCAAACCACGGTGGGAACTCACACGAGACAAATGACGATCTCAGGTCGATGAACTAACCTGTACACATGTCACCAGGGAACTGCTATCTGACATCTGGTATAAGACCAACTAGCAGGTTCCCGGCGAGTCCTGTCCGGTGTACTCATAACCCAATGAGCACCTGTATACATCTTAGGTGAACCAACTGACACCAGTGGCTTGTGAGACCGGCCACCGCCCCTCGTCGGGGTCTCGACTGTATACACTAGTCTACTAATGGAGTATCGATGCCCTGTCTCGAAACTCCTACGACTAGGGACCTTTTAAGGATGTGCTTATAGACTACCAGCTCGGACGTATATGATCGCCATCATACTGCTGGCAGTCAAGCAAGAATCCTAGGGGCTCTATCAACGTGTAATAGCGACATGCCAGGTCACCTAAAGCAGTACACGATGATAAAGATAAACCAGATAGCATACTATCATCTCGAGTAAGACTGTCCTACCGGGATAGGTCCTCCCTCAATCATTGCAATCACGTGCCTGTGATCCAATAATTGACTCTGAGGGCACTATCTCCAACATTTACATAAATAGAAATAATAATCCATACATATAAACCATGGTGTGAGTCTTATATTGCAACCATTTTCTATGTATAAACAACCATGAAGGATGATGTATGTATGTATGTGTGCATGCGCATCCATATGTGCATGAATCAAGAATGAATGCATACACGCAAGCATACACCAAAAAAACAAGAAAGGATTTCTAGTGAGAAACTAACTGTTAAATGATAAATCAACACTTGATTTATCAATCCGGTCATATCACATACGACCCGACCAAAAGCAAGCCGCCCGATTAATATATGGTATCTCATACGCGCATTTTAACCGGGTCCATGCGCATATCGCATACGCGAACCACAACGTTTCGCCTGGACTAGGTAACTCCTTTGTGGGACTCTAAGACTCGTCAATATGCCGGCAGTGGGTGATGATCATATCAAGCACTCCCAAGCCGCAAGCGGTCAGCTAAACGTAACGGCCACCCGGGTATTGAGCGATCAGAAGAAAACAAGCGAACCTGCTACAACTCCCGTCGAGCCAACCGGCAACACTACCGTACAGTCCGGTCTCTTCGTCAGATATGTTGCATATCGAGCCTAGGGATGGTCACGTCGACCCCAATAACTCAATAAGTCGTGCCGGTGAATGGTCTATAACAGATCGAGAAACTACTGATAACACTTATCAGTAAATCTCAGCAGCCCTGGCCAGGGACTTACTGATATAACCAGTCGAGCACAGCATAACATCAACTCCCAATACCGGGAGAGACGAAACCCCTCCTATCGCTCATCGCCTTCGTGTGTCTCGGGACTGTACCCAACGGCCACCTGTTTGCACGACTCAGTAGAGCCGTGGTAGGGTGGTAATCAAAGTACAGTGGGAGAGCACACAAGACTCTTTGACGATCTTGGGTCTACAGACTAATCTATACCAGTGTCACCTGAGAACTGCTATCCGACGATAGATATAATTCCATATAGGAGTTCTCGGTGAGTCCGTCCAGTGTACCCAGGTACCACTGAGCACCCGTATATGATCTTGATGTCAAACATCGATGAATGTGGGAACATCCATTTCCCATCATATGGGTCTAGTATCATATATGCTAGTCTACTCTGGTATATCGATGCCCCGTCTCGATACACCTACGACTAGGGACATTTCAGGATATGCTTATAAACTACAGATGTCCCACTAGTATGATCTCTATCATAATCACTGTAGTCAAGCCAATATCCTCAGGGCTTTATCAACATGTATGAATGAGTAAAAGCATGATCAAATCAACATGTGAGATAAAGTAGAACCAGATAGCATACTATCATGTCGATAAAGAATGTACACTGAATATATATATATATAGACACACACACATACATACATACATGTATAAATACATCCACTATCACATAATGGCCTCTAGGGCATACATATATCCAACATTTCATGCCATATTAAAATTTTAGCCGTTCTTGCTAACCCTGACATAGAATCGTATACTAGAAAAAGCGACGGAATGAAATACAAACAACTTTGAATAAGAAGTGAGCAAGGAATACAACCTTTGTAGACCGTTCCTTCACTTCAATAGCTCCATGTAGTAGTCCTTTCGCTGCGATCATGAACTCCCGGACTCTTGAGAGGCTCCCATGAAGAAATGAACATGCTTGCATCGAAGTCTTCGAGGCCGAAGATGATCTACGTCGAGGAGACACTAAACCAAGCTATCTCTTCACTAATTATAGAATTAGTGAAGAAAACACCCTAAACTAAATGGCAAGTAGTAAAGGATGATGAAGTAGGAAGTGGGCTCACTTTAGATTTGATTTTCTTCCATATATTCTCTCATCTCCATTGAAGCAAGAAAGCTAGAGAGGAGGAAGAAGAAGAAGAAAACTCTCATGATAATTATCCAAAAGATAATGGCAACCCTAGGTGAGTTAGTATCATATACTAATCTTTGTAGCGAGTTAACCATGGATAGGTTTAATTGGTT
This sequence comes from Agapanthus africanus, assembly GCA_030015575.1. Taxonomy (NCBI): domain Eukaryota; kingdom Viridiplantae; phylum Streptophyta; class Magnoliopsida; order Asparagales; family Amaryllidaceae; genus Agapanthus; species Agapanthus africanus. The sequence continues at coordinate 538,437,453 of CM057339.1, forward strand.
GGGTTAATAAATATCTTAGGCAAAACAAAAGAGTGGACTTGGTCAATGCAAACAACAAGCTTCTACAAGCTTCATATCTTCCAACAATTTTTAATTAATTAAATAATTAAAAACCCTATGATTAAATCAATCATGGTGTAAGTCATACACACACCCAAGATGCATGTATCATCAAACATAACACAATATTACGTACACTTGCATATATCACATATATACAATGGGCACAAACAAAGTGAAAAGAAATCATAAGTGAGTTAATACTGGTTAATGTAAAATAATATATTAAATATATAATTATGTATTAGATTATCAAATCAACTCTTGATTTAATAATCCGGCTATATCATATATAACCGACTAATATCATATGTAACAACTTATCGAATCAATACATGATCCGATAACCCGGCTATATCACATATAACTGACTTATGTCACATATCGCGAGAATAGAATACGGTATCACATATCGTATTAATCTCGGTCCCGCACATATCACATATGTTCTCCTACTCCGTTTCTCTTGAGCCAGGAAACCTCTGTGTGGGACTCTAAAGACTCGTCAATACGCCGGAAGTAGGTGATGATCATATTAAACACCCACAAGCCGCAAGCGGTCTGCTAAACGTAACGGCCATCCGGGTATTGAGCGATCAGAAGATCAACAAGCATGCCTACTCATACTCCTGGGAATCCAATCAGTAACACTACCGTACAGTTCGGTTTCTTCGTCTGATATGTCGCATATCTTGTCTAAGGGTGGTAAACGTCAGACCTCGGTAACTCAACAAGTCGTGCCGATATGAAGCTCATAACGGGTCGAGAAACTGTAACACCTTAGGATAAGGGTTAGTGAATAATTATAATTAAATAATGATTTTTAATAAAAAGTTTACCAAATTGTGTTTTAAATATTTTTCCTAATTTAATAAACATGTTTCCAAAATTTTCCTAAACTTGCACACACATGTGCATGTAAACTAGGGTTTTTAAATTAAGTAAATACAATAATTATTAACCATGGTGGGTTAATTGTAGGATTAATTCTTTTGGGTTATAAGCAAGTTTAATTAATTAGTTAAATTGAAAGATTACTTTAATTTGAATGGTGAGGGTGTTGACTTGTGAGAAGGAGAGAGAGAGAGGGCATCATGGCTTAGCCCATGCTTGCCATTAATGATGAGAGAGAGAGAGGGTTGACAATTGGGAGCTAATTATTCCTCTCATTTCTTTTCTTTATTCTCTCAAACCTCACACACACTCACACACACAACACTTACCTCTTCACACCCCCCCAGCTCCAGAAGCAGCAGCAGGCACAGCAACAGCAGAAGCAACTGAAGCAGCAACAGAAGCAAAAGCAGCAGCAGCAACCTTCAGCAACAGCAACCCCAGTTCCTAGTGCAGCCTCTTCCTTTCATTCCTCCACCTTCCTGCAACTTTCTAGGGTTAAGTATGAGGTATATTTCCTAACTTATTCCCTAGATTGCTTAGTTAGTGTGGTTTTGCATCGGTTATTGGAATTTAGTGCGTTTTAGTGCGATATGGGGTGTTTAGTGAGAACTTTGTGCTAATGAGGTGAGATTTGGTTTCAGTGGGATGCTTGAGGTTTGTTATGACCATGTTAACTTAGTTGAAATCCTATTACACTAAAATACCACCAGTTTTTATATTGGATGCAAATGTCGTATTTGGGCAAAATGTGAGTTTTCTGGAACTGCTATTGACCCGGTGAGTGCAGAATGATTTTGAGAAGACTGTGGCATAGTGGAGGAGTGCTGATACCCCAGATGAAACCCGACCCCCTAACTCCCCTTTACGGCCGCCAAAAACGCCATTCTGGCCGCAAATTGCGGCCAGACAGGGGGTATTTTGGTGGTTTTTGGGTTCTGTAGGTGTGTTTTTGTATGTAGGGTATTTTGGTATATTTATATTTTTAAGATCAATTCTGTAGGAAAATCTGGGACCAGTTACCCGTTTTTCCGTTTTTCTAAACCTTCGCGACACGCGTGATACGTGAGTAAGTTTGGGTTCTGCGTATCGCGGCGCGTCGGGGTAGTTTCGTGGCGCGTGTTTACACGTTTTAGCGTATCGCGCACACGCGCGATTGGTGCGACACAGGTTTCTTGTTGGATTTTAATGTCGCGTTTTGTGACTTAAGCTTATATGTGATATGTGTATGTGATTCTAGGTTCGCAGGCCAGTGAGACGGACGCTGCGAAGAAGGGCAAGCAAGTGGTTGGATACACTTAGCGCGAGACACGGTGAGTAGATTTCACATCTACGGGGATATCGCCCGCATGGCGTTATGCGTCAGGGCTGATAGGACTTTATTATTATGTATTGCATGCATCCCATAGACTGTCATCGCATATTGCATTCCCTGTCGTGTTGATATATATATTGCTTAGAACTGATAGAACACCGCACTATTACTAACGGTTTATGTTGCACGGGCACTATTTACATGCTACACACACACCGTTAGTAATTGCCATGCCACACCACTATAGAGCTGCCATGATTATATTGCTATAGTTCGCCTCATATATGATTTGATATGATTTTCATGTATATTGGGAGCCGCATGACATCTTTTAAAACCGGAAATGAAACTACTTTAAAAAAAGCGGTTTTCCCCTTATACCCATACCATGGATTGATGTATATTGTACCTCGCATTGGATTTATTATTGGTATTGGATTTTCATGTGATTTCTGTTTTGAGGACCGTGGAATTATTTAAGGAAAGATATGTTATTTTGAAAAACCCGGTACCTCGTGATATGATATTTTGGTGTGTCCACCACGCGTTTTCTCGGTGCTGAGACGTGTGCTTGAAACCCGATTCGAGGAGTGGATGTTCCGTTTGCGGGTTCGTGGTGGGCCCGGTATGGTTCCCCTCGGCGAGATGATCGATGGGATATGCCGATTGAGCCTGGAAGCGGGCGAGTACCTACCGGTGATTGGTTGGACCTAGCAGTTGTCCGGAGGATACTGACCAGAGTGGAGTGATGGATGCGGGAGGATCCGTACTGCCGGGGCCGAGGGCCGATACCGCAGGTGGACCCCGTGGGGCCGGTCCGGACTGACGGCGCCCGATATTCGAGGATTTACGTGTCGATGCTGGACACAAGTATTTTATGATGTTTTGGGTGCCGATGTTGGGCACTCGTGATTCCTCCGAGATATACAGGATTTGAGGGCCGATGGGTGTGCCGGCGCCTGAGTATATGTGGGACTTGGGTGCAGTTTGAGGCACCGATCATCGTTTTCCATGTTGACATAGTCCATGTAGATACTATTTATCCCATACTCAGTACTGATTACTATACATCTCATCCTGTGGCATTTACCTGTTAGAGTACATGCATTACTATTGTATCCACTGTTGACATGCATTGATATCATCTGCTGGCATTAGTAGAGCCACGCTATATGTGCATGCCTGCGATCACCTTTATATGTTATCTCTATTCACGAGTTGGCAACTCACCCCCGTTGTGCCACAGTGTTTGCAGGTTGCCCTTGGGAGTAGTCACGGCTGGCTGTTATCGCATCTTTTGGCACAGATACCCTTTTGAGCAGAGTTAGCCTTTGCTGATAGGTGGGTTTTGTACGGTATCTGTTATATTTCAGTTGTATATTGATGTATCTAGTATTCTCCATCTACCTTTCTGTATTGACTTAGAGACAGTTGTGAGGACGATATGTATGATTATATATTCTAGTGTCGAGCTCGCATGTGAGCCGATGTTACTTTATGCTGTCTCATCTTTTATGATATTGTCCTTATTTTACTGTGTATTCTTCGCTACGGCGTCGTATATCATATTGTGATGCTTTATTCATGTCACTTGTTATTTCCGCCACACCTTACTTTTACCCGACTTTCGGGGCTAATGTTTTAAAGAGGAAATGTTACCAAAATTATAAAACTCATAACTTTTGAACTTGAAAGGGATCTCTACTAAATAAATGGAAGTTTTTCAGACATTTACTATTGCTTTTACAAAACGTTTTAAATCACTCTATATTTATTGGTTTTGATTTCTGGGTTCGGCTTACTTAGCCGCGTTACGCCTGTAGACGTTGCGTGGTTAAGTGCCGGTCACAAGTCGAATTCTCGGGTCATGACAAAGTTGGTATCAGAGCGTAGGTTTTACCTTCGGAGTGTAGGATGACCCTGGTATGATGGAGTAGGTAGCTGCAGCAGGGTGGCGTACCGTGCGTATGTTCCGCGGCATACTCACGACACGGTGCTCCGCTTACGCGACCTTAGGACTTATTGATTTGAACCCTCCTTATATTCTTGTGATTCGATTTCCGTGTTCTTATCGAATCTAAATTTTCTTTCAGCCATTATGCCGCCTAAGACTACGAGGGCACAGAGAGCGGCCGCGAGGGCCGAGATTCGTGTTGACTCGTCCGAGACGAGGACTGATCCGGGCAGTACGCCGGTTGTACCCGAGCAGGCTGTTCCTGCCGTGACAGAGCAGATCGCCTCGTTAGGGGCTGGTATGCAGGAGATGCGCCAGATGATAGGATCGCTAGTTGAGACGCTTCGAGCGCAGCGACCAGAGGTAGCTCCACCAGTTCCAGAGACCGCGATGGTGCCTACCGCACAGCCAGTTGCCCCTGCAGCCACGGAGGTGATTACAGTATCGCTATCAGAGTTCATGAGGCTGAAGCCTCCGGTTTTCACAGGCACCGATACAGCCGAGGACCCACAGTCTTTCATAGACAGGATGGCCAGGATATGTCGTTCCCTCAGATGTGCAGATGCGAGATGGGTTGATTTCGCGAGCTTTCGCCTGGAAGGTCTTGCACAGAAATGGTGTGATTCAGTGGAGAAGGGCAGAGCAGCAGGTCTTCCTCCTATGACCTGGACGGAGTTCGTGACCATATTTCTAGCCCGTTTCCTTCCCCGGAGTGTTAGAGATGCCCGAGCACGCAGGTTTGAGTCTTTGCGCCAGACGCCAGGGATGACAGTGGCAGAGTACGACGTACTGTTTATAGAGCTAGCAGTCTACGCCCCACATCTAGTGGCCACCGAGGAGTTGCGAGTCCGGAGATTTGTTCGAGGCTTGATTTCACCAGTGTTCCTCGCGATCAGCGCGCAGCACTACGAGACCTATGCAGCAGCTGTAGACGCAGCCCTAGTGGTCGAGGAGCACCTTGTTGAGACTTCGGTATTTCCAGAGCCGAAGAGAGTTCGTACCAGTATTTCCGCACGGAGGCAGTCATTCAGACGCCGCGACAGGTATCGTTCCGGTACGAGGGGTAGCAGAGATTCGGGACGGGGTCGGATGTTTAGTTCGTATCCCCAGGACGGTCAGCAGTCGCCACGGGGTTGCTACAGATGTGGCAGCCTACTTCACCTCGTTCGAGATTGTCCAGAGACACACCGGAGGGAGGCGGCAGCACCGCATGTTACCTTACCACCTTCACCACCCCAGAGGGCGTTGCCCGTTGCGCCTACCGTTGCTCCGCGCCAGACTTATGCTCAGAGAGGTCGCGGGCGTGGAGGAGTTGCTCAGAGAGGACGAGATGACCGAGGCAGAGGTCAGTCAGTTACAGGTGGTGGACAGGCGAGGGTCTTTGCTTTGACACATCAGGACGCGCAGGCGTCCAATGCAGTGGTTTCAGGTATCCTCCCTGTATGTTCAGTTGATGCACATGTACTGTTCGATCCCGGATCCACACACTCGTACGTATCCACACGCTTCGTGCCGAGTTTGGGTAGAGAGTCTGGCTTACTTGATCAGCCGCTTGTGGTGACTACTCCTGTGGGAGAGTCGTTTGTTGCTAGGCACGTGTTCCGATTCTGTATCGTCTGTATTGGCGAGAGAGAGTTGCCTGTCGACTTGATCCTTCTGGAGATGTTGGACTTCGACGTTCTTTTGGGCATGGATTGGTTAGCCACGTGCTATGCTTCTGTGGACTGCCGCGAGAAGACAGTTAGATTCTGTTTCCCCGGTGAGTCGGTTTTTATTGTGTTGGGGGACCGTGGTGCCGCCCCTCACAGTGTGATTTCTTCTTTTCGCGCTGGACAGCTTTTGAGGAAGGGATGTCAGGGATTTCTCGCCTATGTTTGCGATGCTCGCGCTGCAGAGGTTCCATTGGATCAGGTTCCGGTTGTTAGCGAGTTTCCTGATGTGTTCCCTGACGAGCTTCCTGGGTTGCCGCCCGAGCGCGACATTTCTTTCTGTATTGATTTGGTTCCTGGTTCGGGGCCTATTTCTATACCGCCCTATCGGATGGCCCCGGCGGAACTTCGTGAGTTGAAGGAGCAGTTGCAAGATTTGCTGGACAAGGGACTTATTCGACCCAGTGTTTCTCCTTGGGGTGCTCCAGTCCTGTTCGTCAAGAAGAAGGATGGCAGTTTGCGTCTTTGTATCGACTACCGCCAGCTGAACAGGGTGACAGTGCGGAACAGGTATCCTTTGCCGCGTATCGACGATTTGTTCGACCAGCTTCAGGGGGCAGGGTACTTTTCGAGGATATATTTGCGATCGGGCTATCATCAGCTGCGGGTTCGACAGGAGGACATTCCCCGGACAGCTTTCCGTACGCGCTATGGCCATTACGAGTTCTTGGTGATGTCGTTCGGACTCACCAATGCGCCAGCAGCCTTCATGGATTTGATGAACCGTATTTTCCGGCCTTACTTGGATCTGTTCATTATAGTCTTCATTGACGATATCTTGGTGTATTCCCAGAGTAGTGAGGAGCACGAGCAGCACCTGCGGATTACATTGCAGACATTGAGGGAGCACCAGCTTTATGCGAAATTCTCCAAGTGTGCTTTTTGGCTAGACAGCGTGGACTTCTTGGGTCACGTGATTTCACGAGACGGTATATGTGTTGACCCGAGGAAGATCGAGGCCGTTCAGCGTTGGCCCAGACCCACATCGGTGACGGAGATTCGCAGCTTTTTGGGATTGGCCGGTTACTACAGGCGTTTTGTGCAGGACTTCTCACGTATTGCTACACCGTTGACCGGGTTGACCCGGAACGGGGTTCCTTTCGTTTGGACGGAGGAGTGCGAGCACAGCTTTCAGCAGTTACGGACTCAGCTGACAACGGCACCGGTGTTATCTTTACCTTCCGGATCGGGCGGATTTGTGGTCTTTTGTGATGCTTCTCGAGTGGGATTGGGATGCGTTCTGATGCAGCATGATAGGGTGATCGCGTATGCCTCGCGACAATTGAAGAAGCACGAGCAGAACTACCCCACTCATGATTTGGAGATGGCAGCAGTGGTCTTCGCACTTAAGATCTGGCGACATTACCTGTACGGCGAGTCGTGCCAGATATTTACGGATCACAAGAGTCTGAAATACATATTCCAGCAGCGGGACCTGAACCTTCGACATCGTCGATGGATGGAGTTAGTGAAGGATTACGACTGCGAGATCTTATATCACCCGGGCAAGGCAAATGTGGTGGCGGATGCTTTGAGCAGGAGGCCCGGGAGTAGTTTATCTTGTTTGAGCGCAATACAGGAGCAGTCATCCGCAGATTGGCAGATATTATGCGACAGTCGAGTACAGTTCGAGTTCACGCCGATTGGAGGACAGATAGCGCATGTCCGTGCACGCCCACAGTTGATTGATCGTATACGTGAGGCACAGCTCAGTGATGACCGATGTTCAGAGATCATGGCACAGATGGGACAGGACAGATTTTCCGAGTTCGTGATCGATGATCAGGGGATACTACGGTTTGGAGTCAGACTGTGCGTACCTGATGCTGAGGGACTGAGGCGTGAGATTCTTGAAGAGGCACATCGATCGGTGTATAGCGTCCATCCCGGTTCCACCAAGATGTATCATGATATGAGAGATGTTTACTGGTGGGACGGAATGAAGAGGGACATCGCAGATTTTGTATCGAGATGCCTGACTTGTCAGCAAGTCAAGGCTGAGCACCAGAGGCCCGCGGGAGAGCTACAGCCGTTACCCATTCCGGAGTGGAAATGGGAACAGATTTCGATGGACTTCGTGGTGGGTCTACCCAGGACTAGTCGGGGGTATGACTCCATCTGGGTGATTGTGGATCGTTTGACGAAAGCGGCTCACTTCCTACCGGTGAAGACGACTTTCGGATTTACTCAGTATGCCCAGATCTACATTGACGAGATAGTGCGACTACACGGAGTCCCGACGTGCATTGTGTCCGACAGAGGCACCCAGTTTACTAGTAGACTATGGCAGAGGCTTCAGGAGGCTTTGGGCACTCGTTTGAGTTTCAGCACGGCTTTTCATCCGCAGACCGACGGACAGTCAGAGCGGACCATCCAGACTCTCGAGGACATGCTCAGAGCTTGTGTACTAGATTTCGGAGGTAGCTGGGATCATCATTTGCCCTTGGTAGAGTTTTCCTACAATAACAGCTACCAGGAGACTATTCAGATGGCACCGTTTGAGGCTCTTTACGGGAGGAGATGCAGGTCACCTACTTGTTGGACAGAGCTCAGTGAGGGCAGTATCTTAGGGCCACAGATCGTTGAGGAGACGACCGCGAAGATCCAGTTGATTCGCGATAGGATGAGAGCAGCGCAGAGTAGGCAGAGGGCTTATGCAGACCGTCGACGACGCAGACTTGAGTTTTCTGTTGGTGATCATGTTTTCTTGAGGGTCTCCCCAATGAAAGGTGTGATGAGGTTTGGGAAGAAGGGGAAGCTTAGCCCCAGGTATGTGGGCCCCTTCGAGATCCTCGAGCGTGTCGGTGCAGTGGCTTACCGGTTAGCCCTTCCGCCCAGCTTTCCAGACGTGCACCCCGTATTCCATGTTTCAATGCTCCGCAGATATCTACATGATCCTTCGCACGCGATTCAGCATCCGACGATCCATCTTGAGCGTGATCTTTCCTATGCAGAGCAGCCGGTGATGATCTTAGATCGACAAGTGAAGAAATTGAGATCGAAGGAGATTCCATCAGTTAAAGTACTTTGGCGTGGTCAGAACCGTGAAGAGGTCACTTGGGAGACCGAAAGTGAGATGATGAAGACGTATCCCCATCTTTTTGAAGGTAACCTTAGTTAGATTTTTGAAATTTGGGGACGAATTTCTTTAAGGGGGAGAGATTGTAACACCTTAGGATAAGGGTTAGTGAATAATTATAATTAAATAATGATTTTTAATAAAAAGTTTACCAAATTGTGTTTTAAATATTTTTCCTAATTTAATAAACATTTTTCCAAAATTTTCCTAAACTTGCACACACATGTGCATGTAAACTAGGGTTTTTAAATTAAGTAAATACAATAATTATTAACCATGGTGGGTTAATTGTAGGATTAATTCTTTTGGGTTATAAGCAAGTTTAATTAATTAGTTAAATTGAAAGATTACTTTAATTTGAATGGTGAGGGTGTTGACTTGTGAGAAGGAGAGAGAGAGAGGGCATCATGGCTTAGCCCATGCTTGCCATTAATGATGAGAGAGAGAGAGTGTTGACAATTGGGAGCTAATTATTCCTCTCATTTCTTTTCTTTATTCTCTCAAACCTCACACACACTCACACACACAACACTTACCTCTTCACACCCCCCCAGCTCCAGAAGCAGCAGCAGGCACAGCAACAGCAGAAGCAACTGAAGCAGCAGCAGAAGCAAAAGCAGCTGCAGCAACCTTCAGCAACAGCAACCCCAGTTCCTAGTGCAGCCTCTTCCTTTCATTCCTCCACCTTCCTGCAACTTCCTAGGGTTAAGTATGAGGTATATTTCCTAACTTATTCCCTAGATTGCTTAGTTAGTGTGGTTTTGCATCGGTTATTGGAATTTAGTGCGTTTTAGTGCGATATGGGGTGTTTAGTGAGAACTTTGTGCTAATGAGGTGAGATTTGGTTTCAGTGGGATGCTTGAGGTTTGTTATGACCATGTTAACTTAGTTGAAACCCTATTACACTAAAATACCACCAGTTTTTATATTGGATGCAAATGTCGTATTTGGGCAAAATGTGAGTTTTCTGGAACTGCTATTGACCCGGTGAGTGCAGAATGATTTTGAGAAGACTGTGGCATAGTGGAGGAGTGCTAATACCCCAGATGAAACCCGACCCCCTAACTCCCCTTTACGGCCGCCAAAAACGCCATTCTGGCCGCAAATTGCGGCCAGACAGGGGGTATTTTGGTGGTTTTTGGGTTCTGTAGGTGTGTTTTTGTATGTAGGGTATTTTGGTATATTTATATTTTTAAGATCAATTCTGTAGGAAAATCTGGGACCAGTTACCCGTTTTGCCGTTTTTCTAAACCTTCGCGACACGCGTGATACGTGAGTAGGTTTGGGTTCTGCGTATCGCGGCGCGTCGGGGTAGTTTCGTGGCGCGTGTTTACACGTTTTAGCGTATCGCGCACACGCGCGATTGGTGCGACACAGGTTTCTTGTTGGATTTTAATGTCGCGTTTTGTGACTTAAGCTTATATGTGATATGTGTATGTGATTCTAGGTTCGCAGGCCAGTGAGACGGACGCTGCGAAGAAGGGCAAGCAAGTGGTTGGATACACATAGCGCGAGACACGGTGAGTAGATTTCACATCTACGGGGATATCGCCCGCATGGCGTTATGCGTCAGGGCTGATAGGACTTTATTATTATGTATTGCATGCATCCCATAGACTGTCATCGCATATTGCATTCCCTGCCGTGTTGATATATATATTGCTTAGAACTGATAGAACACCGCACTATTACTAACGGTTTATGTTGCACGGGCAATATTTACATGCTACACACACACCGTTAGTAATTGCCATGCCACACCACTATAGAGCTGCCATGATTATATTGCTATAGTTCGCCTCATATGTGATTTGATATGATTTTCATGTATATTGGGAGCCGCATGACATGTTTTAAAACCGGAAATGAAACTACTTTAAAAAAAGCGGTTTTCCCCTTATACCCATACCATGGATTGATGTATATTGTACCTCGCATTGGATTTATTATTGGTATTGGATTTTCATGTGATTTCTGTTTTGAGGACCGTGGAATTATTTAAGGAAAGATATGTTATTTTGAAAAACCCGGTACCTCGTGATATGATATTTTGGTGTGTCCACCACGCGTTTTCTCGGTGCTGAGACGTGTGCTTGAAACCCGATTCGAGGAGTGGATGTTCCGTTTGCGGGTTCGTGGTGGGCCCGGTATGGTTCCCCTCGGCGAGATGATCGATGGGATATGCCGATTGAGCCTGGAGGCGGGTGAGTACCTACCGGTGATTGGTTGGACCTGGCAGTTGTCCGGAGGATACTGACCAGAGTCGAGTGATGGATGCGGGAGGATCCGTACTGCCGGGGCCGAGGGCCGATACCGCAGGTGGACCCCGTGGGGCCGGTCCGGACTGACGGCGCCCGATATTCGAGGATTTACGTGTCGATGCTGGACACGAGTATTTTATGATGTTTTGGGTGCCGATGTTGGGCACTCGTGATTCCTCCGAGATATACAGGATTTGAGGGCCGATGGGTGTGCCGGCGCCTGAGTATATGTGGGACTTGGGTGCAGTTTGAGGCACCGATCATCGTTTTCCATGTTGACATAGTCCATGTAGATACTATTTATCCCATACTCAGTACTGATTACTATACATCTCATCCTGTGGCATTTACCTGTTAGAGTACATGCATTACTATTGTATCCACTGTTGACATGCATTGATATCATCTGCTGGCATTAGTAGAGCCACGCTATATGTGCATGCCTACGATCACCTTTATATGTTATCTCTATTCACGAGTTGGCAACTCACCCCCGTTATGCCACAGTGTTTGCAGGTTGCCCTTGGGAGTAGTCACGGCTGGCTGTTATCGCATCTTTTGGCACAGATACCCTTTTGAGCAGAGTTAGCCTTTGCTGATAGGTGGGTTTTGTACGGTATCTGTTATATTTCAGTTGTATATTGATGTATCTAGTATTCTCCATCTACCTTTCTGTATTGACTTAGAGACAGTTGTGAGGACGATATGTATGATTATATATTCTAGTGTCGAGCTCGCATGTGAGCCGATGTTACTTTCTGCAGTCTCATCTTTTATGATATTGTCCTTATTTTACTGTGTATTCTTCGCTACGGCGTCGTATATCATATTGTGATGCTTTATTCATGTCACTTGTTATTTCCGCCACACCTTACTTTTACCCGACTTTCGGGGCTAATGTTTTAAAGAGGAAATGTTACCAAAATTATAAAACTCATAACTTTTGAACTTGAAAGGGATCTCTACTAAATAAATGGAAGTTTTTCAGACATTTACTATTGCTTTTACAAAACGTTTTAAATCACTCTATATTTATTGGTTTTGATTTCTGGGTTCGGCTTACTTAGCCGCGTTACGCCTGTAGACGTTGCGTGGTTAAGTGCCGGTCACGAGTCGAATTCTCGGGTCGTGACAGAAACTATCGATAACACTTACCAGTATATCTCTGAAGCAGCCCTGGACAGGGACTTCCTGTTATAGCCAATCGAGCACAGCGCAACATCAACTCCCAATACCGGGAGAGACGAAACCCCCATATCGCTCATTGCCTCCATGTGATTCGGGAATGTACCCAAAATCCACCATTTTGCACGTTATCTTGAACGTGGTAAGGTGGAAATCAAAGCACATTGGGAATCACACAAGATTCTATGACTATCTCGGGTCTACAGACTAACCTATACCAATGTCACCAGAGAACTGCTATCTGACGATAGGTATAATACCATCTAGTAGTTCTCGGTGAATACGTTCAGTGTACCCGGTCTTCACTGAGCACCCGTACACCATCTCTGATGTCAAACACCAATGGATATGGGATCATCCATCGCCTATATAGATAGGTCGAGAAGCTATACGCTAGTCTACTCTGGTATATCGATGTCCTGACTTGATACACCTATGACTAGGAACATTTGAAGGATGTACTTATTGTCTACTCTGTCCCCACTAGTATGATCTACATCATAATCCTGGTAGTGAAGTACTCATCCTAAGGGCTTTATCAACATGTAACATAGAGACAATCAATGTACATGTTAAGATAAAGAGAAACCAGATAGCATACTATCATGTCGAGCAAGAAAGTCCTCCCTATATATGTCCAAGCATCCACTACAATATACATCGTATGTACAGTAATGGCCTCTAGGGCATACATATAACTAACAATCTCTCACTTGCATTAAGGCCATCTGTTGTAGTATCTGATACCCAAAAATCAGCAGAGGTTGAAGTATCTCATACTCAACCATCCCATAATAAGTCTCTCTTGGGAATAGGCCTTTGTGAGTGGATCCACCCTGTTGTCCTCTGTGTCTACTCTCCTAACCTCGATCTTCCTGGAGATCAACCATCTCTATGATCAGGTGATACTGCCTAAGAATATTTCTGGATCACTGATGGGACAAGGGTTCCTAGGCATAAGCCACAACTCCATTATTACACAATGGTAGGAACGAAGTTCATCTCATGAACTTATATATCGTTGGTAGCGATGTATCCAGCCATTATCTTCTAGTTTGCCACGGTATCTAGCTTGGAACTCTTCCAACATACCATCACTCCACTGAGAGTAAAGACAATGCATGTGACTTACATTTAGTCGACCTTACCACTCTGGAAGCTATCCAGTGATTCTCCCCAGGATCTATTGATACCATCTCACTACACCTAGTGAGAATCCTAACATCCACTTAGATCTATCTCATAGATCCAAAACCCGGGATTTAGGAGGTATCATCTTGATCCTATATGGAGAATCCTTATGATAAGAGGAGATTGACCGAGTGTAGCATAGGAAACTCTTTTCCTATCAAGAGTATGTCATCCATGTACAATACAAGGAAGACCACCTTACTCTCTACTACATTTTTGTATATACAAGGTTCATCTACTATTTTGTTGAAGTCAAATGCTTTGACTATCACATCAAAACAGATGTTCCAACTCCGCGATACTTGCTTTATCCCATAAAGCAACTTGCACACGTTTTCGCTGCTCCCACTGTCTACGAAGCCCTCTGGCTGTGTACTTATAGACGTTCTCTACTAAATCACAATTTAGAAAAGCAGTCATGACACCCAACCGCCAGATATCGTAGTCATGGTATGTAGCAATGGAAAGTAGGATCTGGATGGACTTAAGCATAGGCACTAGAAAAGGTTTCATCATTTTCCACACCCAGTCGATGACGAAAACTTTTTGCAACAAGTCTTAGCTTTGAAAGTCTCAACTTATCCATGTACATTGTCACGATCTGAAAAATGGCATGTGACGGCCCTTAAACTACGCAACGTCTACAAGCGTAACGCAATTTAAGAAAGCCAAGAACCCAGAAATCTAAACCAAGAAAAGTAGTAAGTGATAATAGCATTTTTAAAAACTTTTTTAAATCTCAAACCAAATTCTTTAAAGTCAAACTTTATTTCCTTTAAAATTTCGGCAGCACCTCCTTTGTAAAAACTAACCCAAAAAATGGGTACATACAAAGATAAAAGTAAAGCATCCCCAACGGGAGCAAATCCATGCCAAATGGCGGAAAAAAACCACCACAAGCAAATATACGACGCTGTAGAGAAGAAAAGGACGATATAAATAAAACTGTATATAAAACTCCAAACAGAAACACAAATATATACAATATCATCCTCACGTCTCGTCTCTAAGTCAAAACATGATAATGGTAGATGGAGAGTACAAGGTACAAGATAAAAATAAACAACAACAGATATCCGCAAAATCCACCTTTAGCAAAACCGTGCACAGTCATCCGAAGCAATGTTTGCAGCAAAAGATGATACGAAAGATGGAAAGCCTGTTGCGACCGCCCTGGGGAAAACACCTGCAACACTGTGGCACAACGGGGGTGAATTGCCAACTCATGAATAGTAAATAATATATGCAGGTAATCGCAAGTATGCACGTACAGCGCGAATCTAAAACATGCAAGCTGATAGCAATAAGATGGCAGTATGTATATGCAGCAGTCATGAAAGATACTCTATTAGGTACTACTAATACATGAAGCGATGCATATAAAGTAAATAAGGGGTATGGAAATAAATATGTCATTCTTACGGAATCCTGACCTCGTGATAGGACCAATGTCCATCAAGATAATCTAAATCCCAAAGTTCCTCAAATCAGCCCCCAAATTGGCCCTCATATCAAGTAGATCTCATATATCCTATATGTACAACATTAGTATATCCCACATATCCTGTATGTCCAATATCAGTATATCCCACATATCCTGTATGTACAACATCAGTATATCTCATATATCCTGTATGTCCAATATCAGTATCAAGTAAGTTTCATATAAGGTGAGCGTCAAACATCGACACCCAAAAATATCATGAAACAAGTGTCAAGCATCGACACAGAAATACTCATATCCATACGTTCCTCGAATCGTAAGTGTCCGGTATCGACACCCATGATCCACGTATAGGTCTTTCTGATATCTATACGTTCCTCGAAACCAAAGTATCTCACCTCGACACTTGTGTTCCACGTATCGGTATATACGTTCTCCGAATCTTAAGTTACCCCAACATCGATACTCTCGATCCCGTATCGGTTTAAAAACAAATCTCAAGTGGATCCATCCAAATATCAAGTAAAGAATAAGAATACTTGCATAATTCCATGAAACCACCACGGTCCTCAAATCCAGAAAATATCAAGTAATGAATAGGTAACTACATGAATCAATACATATATATTAGCGTCCCATTCCACTAATATATATATATATATATATATATATATATATATATATATATATAACAGTATCCCATTCCACTGTTATATATACTTAGGAGTAAAAAATATCAGAGAACATCATATGAAATCCATAAATGTAATATATGCAACATGAAACAGTAATATGAGCATATAAAGGAAAACGGCTATTTAACTGCAAAAAGTTATTAAATATTTCATGTGGTTCCTGATTTCCTCCGAAATCAGATGCAACATCATATACTGGTGAACATATAGCTATAACAAGGTATGCATAACTGTTGGGGTAAAAATTTACGCCCCGGTTAACCGAGTCAAAGTCAAGGTCAACCCCCAAGCTAGGTGGGCCCAAGCCCAGGTCAAGCGGGCCCATGCCCAAGTCGAGCCCGCGGCCAGCCTCCCTCATGCCAACAACAAAATCATGTCATAAATAATTTTTATATAATTTTTTATGCATGAATGTAAACAAAATGGGCATTAAAGCCAAATTTTTGTAAAGCCCATGGCTTATGTGCAAAAAGAAATGGCACATGAGCCATGGGATAGGCAAAATGCCATTTTGTGAAGCCCAAGGGGCTATGTGTAAAATGTATGGCCTATAAAGACAAGAATAATGAAATATCCCAATAACTTTTTTTTCTCTCTCTAAAAAGTTTTCCAGATCGGAAATCTTTCCTTCTTCTTCAAGGTTCCAAAACCTTCTTCTTTTTCTTGAATTAAATCAAGAGTTTTACTCTTCTTTATATAAAACAAATTAGTTTTTCACCACAAAACCCATAAAGGGGAACTTGGATCTATCATTAGATCTCCAAAAGAAGAGATTTTTAGATCTCATATCTCTTGAGCCAGCCAACAGTGGAGGAGGAAGAAGAACCCATTTCCCCAACCAAAACATTCTTTTTTTTAGGAGTTTAACTCCACTAATTTCTCTTTCGAGAGTTTTTGGGGCTAAAAGCCCTCTTTTCCTCTCCAGCGCACTGCGCCCAAGCGCAAAGCGCCCACGTGCCGACACGTGGCGCGCGCGCTTGCGCTCCAGCGCGCAGCACTCGTGCGCAAAGCGCCCATGTGCCGACACGTGGTGCGCGCGCTTGCGCTCCAGCGCGCAGCGTTCATGCGCAAAGCGCCCACAAGCCGACACGTGGCGCGCGCGCTTGCGCGCAGCGCTCGTGCGCAAAGCGCCCACGTGCCGACACGTGGCTTAGACGTGGCGCGCGCGCTTGCGCGCAGCGCTGCGCGCAAAGCGCCCACGTGCCGACACGTGGCGCGCGCGCTTGCACACCAGCGCGCAGCGCTCATGCGCAAAGCGCCCACGTGCCGACACGTGGCTTGCACGCCAGCGCGCAGCGCTCGTGCGCAAAGCGCCCATGTGCCGACATGTGGCGCGCGCGCTTGCGCTCCTGCGCGCAGCGCTCGTGCGCAAAGCGCCCACGTGCCGACACGTGGCGCGCTTGCGCCTGAGCGCACAGCACCTAAGCTCACAGCGCCCAAGGTGCTGCCCCATGCATCCTTTGGATGCCTTTTCCCCTTTATTTATATATATGTATATATATACATTTTTATACAAATGCACACATACACATACTCCGCGACACTGTCCCTGTTAGAAAAAAATTTCTAACGGGGCGCTGCCCCGCACCCCGTAAGGGGGCTGCTAGCCCCCTTGACCCCCAGCCCGCTATCCGGGTAGCGGGACCCCCTTTAAAACTCTCCGTGGCTCCCGATATATCCAAAACCCCCCTTTCAAAACAGAACACACGCACACCGCAGATTGGGTTCGCATGACCAGTTTAACCCGTTAATCGGAGGTTCCCTCGCCCCAAAGGCGAGGGGTAATTAACGGCAGTTTAGTCCGCGGCTGCCGGAGATTCGGATCCCCACAATCATTAAACCCCGGCCTACCCTAGGCAGGGGGAATCTGTAGTACGCCTGACAAGCGCGCACGTATTCCCATCTCAATGGGGTGACGAAAAACACCCTACAGATTCTGGCACGCCCGGTGGGACTAATCTCTCCTCCCATATTTCGGGTTAAGCGTTCATGCGAACTCAATCTATATACATGTCTATACTTATACTAAAATAATGCTTTTTCATGCAGGTTTTGAAGCAATCACTTTCCAACAATGTCTCCGATGATGAACTCAGCTCTCAGCACGGCTCCCGTCTCCTACACGATGAGGAAAGACTCTAGGACGGTCCTCCCGGCCGGTCTCGGGCGACAATGGGAGGAGCCACTGCTACCATTCGGCTCTATTATGTTCATACCAATTGGCGCCATCCCAGCTCCTCAAGCTCCAACAACAGACAAACCGGTCTCGAAAGGCAGAAGACCAAATGTGGTGATCTCGAGGGCGCCCCAACCCAAACGCAAGTCGGTATCTGAGCGACTTTCCTTGGCCCCAACTGGGGGCAAGGCCATCAACACCGACAAAGCAACAAGGCCTCTTGAGAAAGCTCCGACGGTACCCTTGACAACTGCTCGATCGGGTATCTTCTCTAAGCTCCCCATCACTCAGCCTATGGCGGCTTCCCGGATAGCAGAAACCTGCCAAGCGCTCAAGGCAGAGAAACTGTGGAAGAAGCGGCTCGGACACAGAGCCAACAAAAGGGCCATGGCTCCGGCCATGTTAGAATTTATGAATTTCTAAAGCCCGGACCGCTCCGCGAAATCAGCCGCTAAATATAAAGAGATGGCTGGGTACGTGGTCCACACTGTCTACATGGCCGGACAAGAAGAAACGAACCCTTCACTTCTTCACAGCCATGGTGATAATATGGTTGACGCTACCCAGCATCGACTCGATCTAAATGATGAAGAGCCCGCTCACGCCGATAAGCCAGAGGAGCCCGTGGTTCTTACGGAATTGCGCTCAGGCAATAAAGATTGCCCGGTTGTCATAACCGGAACTACAGAACAAGCATTATTCCGATGGCTTCAAAGGCAATTTCGGGACAGGGATGAGAAGATGGCCGAGGTCTATTCCAAAGTCGACGAGCTGGCAAACGTCGTGGCAAATCTCACGACCCAAGTCGCCCGGTTGCAATTACAGCAGAATCAAGTTTTGGTTCATGAGCCAGGGATTGATACCCCGGGGCAGCAACTGATACCCCTTTCAACTTAAAAGCGGAGCGCCTTCACGAAAAACGGCCGCAATCAGCCACCAGTCCCTTCGATACATACGTCGGTGGGGAGTCGCCTCTGAAAGAGAAGCTGGAAAAGGTCTATTCTTTCAAGAGGGAAAAGGTCCACAAGATATTCAGGGACGCCCTAAGAAACGGTCTACAACTGCCAGAATCTAAGAGACCGCAAGAAGAGAATATGACCGACGACCCAAAATATTGCCTCTATCACAGGGTGATAGGTCATGCCATTGAGGACTGCTTCGTCTTCAAAGATTGGGTCGAAAGGCAATACAAGATGGGAGAGATAGAACTTTCTAAAGGCGTGTTAGCAAACAGTCAAGCTACGATCGCCGATTTCATGCAAATGGAGACTGAAACCTTTCGGGAACCTAATCCTCCCAGACATGTGCCTCGAGGACCAGCATCAGTAAAGGCACCTACTCCAATGGAGGGAAAGAAGAAGGTATACTCCTTCAGGAGGGATGAAGTCCGCGAAATATTCATGGACGCCCTGAACAGCGGTCTGCAACTGCCTGTTCCAAAGAGGCCACAGGAAATGAACATGACCGGCAATCCCCTATACTGCCCATATCATAGAGTGGTGGGTCATACCATCGAAGACTACTATATTTTCAAAGATTGGGCAGAGGACCAATATAAGCTTGGGAAAACCTCACAATCCTTGGATGTATCGGCAAGCTACAAAGCTAGGTCATCAACACAGCCCCGCCAAGATCAAAGTTCAAGGAGCTGGGATAAGCAAAGAGGACCACCACGTCATTAAACTGGGAACAATCGACCGCCACGTCATTAAACTGGGAAAACCACCACGTCGTTAAACTGGGAAACAATCGACCTCTAAGTCGTTAAACTGGGAATGTAAAAAAAAAATATGTAAATAAAAGAAAAATAAAGAAAAGCCGAAATGATGGGGCAACTCGCAATAAAAATCAGCGAATAAAAATGAAAATGAAAATAAAGCCGAAATGATGGGGCAACCGCAAATAAAAGCCGAAATGATGGGGCAATCGCGACCTTCGCGATAAGAAAAGCTGAAATGATAGAGCAATCGCGGTAAAAAAAACACAAAAAAGAAAAAAAAAACAATGGCGAATGATGAGTCGCTCCCGGTACCGTATTCCAGTGTAGCGATGCAGACACCAACCAAAATCCAATTTTTCAAAATTCTTTTGGCCCTACGGCTAGTCCCCAAATTGATTGCCGTATACAATCCACGGGCTCAAATAATTCTCAGCATACCCATTCCCCACCGCAACCACCAGTTACGCGGCTGGTCTCCGCCTTTGGAGTTATGCTCTATTAAGAAGACCCACTCATGTGTCCCTACGATACATGAGTAGAACAAACCTTTGTGGGATCCTTACGACTCACAAAGGAAAAACACACTTAGGAGTCCTCACGACTCCTAAGGAGAAAATACACCTGCGGGATCCTTACGACTCGCAGGGAGAAAATACCTTTATGGTACCCTCACGGCCCATAAAATTGAAAAGCCTTAGGCGGTAGGGATCTAAACCTGTCTCCTAAGCCATCGCTCCCCAATTCCCAACGGCGAATGATGAGTCGCTCCTGGTACCATATTCCAGTGCAGCGATGCAGACGCCAACCAAATTCCAAATCCCATACCCCAACGGCGAATGATGAGTCGCTCCTGGTACCATATTCCAGTGTAGCGATGCAGACGCCAACCAAATTCAAAATCACGTACCCCAATGGCGAATGATGAGTCGCTCCTGGTACCATATTCCAGTGTAGCGATGCAGACGCCAACCAAATTCCAAATCACATACCCTAACGGCGAATGATGAGTCGCTCCTGGTACCATATTCCAGTGCAGCGATGCAGATGCCAACAAAGTCCCGAAATGTTTTTGGCCCTATGGTCTGGATCATACATCCTGCAAAACCGTATACAATCCACGGGCGTAAAACAATCCCCATCTCTCCAAAAAACAAAAAAAAGAAAAAAAAGAAAAAAAGAGAAGAACGGTATGTCCACAAGCAAAACGGGCACGGATGAAAACCAGAAGGGACTCCGTGAGTAGAAACAGCAGGACTGCCGGCGAGTTTGTGAAAACCCGGAAGGGCGCAAACTCGTAAAAAAAAAAAGAAATGCACTCGGAAAGTCCTCTCGACTTTGTGAGGAGAAAATTCCCGCGTGAGATCCCTACGACTCACAAAGGAGCAACACACTTAGGAGTCCCCACGAGTCTTAAGGAGAAAATACACCTGCGCGATCCTTACGACTCGCAGGGAGAAAATGCTTTTGTGGGACCCTCACGGCCCATAAAATTGAAAAACCTTAGGTGACAGGGATATGAACCTGTCTCCTAAGCCACCAATTCCCAAATCCTCCCGGGGCAAATGATGAGTTGCTCCTGGCATCATTCCAGTGCAGCAATGCAGATGCCAAACAAAATACCCATTCCCAAATCCTCCCGGGGCAAATGATGAGTTGCTCATGGAATCATTCCAGTGCAGCAATGCAGATGCCAAATGAAAAAAACCCATTCCCAAATCCTCCCGGGGCACATGATGAGTTGCTCCTGGCATTATTCCAGTGCAGCAATGCAGATGCCAAACAAAAACCCCAATTCCCAAATCCTCTCAAAGACAGATGATGATTCGCTCTTGGTACCATATTCCAGTGTAGCGATGCTGATGTCAACCCAAATCAAATCAAACCAACAACCTCTACGGCGGAATCATGCTCTGTCCCAGAATTTACCCCATGTCGAAATCATGCTTCGCCTCGGGATATCTACCTTCCCTGCCGGAATTATGCTCCGCCTCGGAATCAAGTCAACCCGACACTCTGCGCCGGGGAAAAGTCCATCAGCGACACTCCATGCCGGGGAAAAGTCAACCCGACACTCCGCGCCGGGGAAAAGTCGATCAGCGACACTCCGTGCCGGGGAAAAGTCAACCAGCGACACTCCGCGCCGGGGAAAAGTCCATCAGCGACACTCCGTGCCGGGGAAAAGTCAACCAGCGACACTCCGCGCCGGGGAAAAGTCGATCAGCGACACTCCGTGCCGGGGAAAAGTCAACCCGACACTCCGCGCCGGGGAAAAGTCCATCAGCGACACTCCGTGCTGGGGAAAAGTCAACTCGACACTCCGCGCCGGGGAAAAGTCGATCAGCGACTCTCCGTGCCGGGGAAAAGTCAACCAGCGACACTCCGCGCCGGGGAAAAGTCCATCAGCGACACTCCATGCCGGGGAAAAGTCAACCAGCGACACTCCGCACCGTGGAAAAGTCGATCAGCGACACTTCGTGCCGGGGAAAAGTCAACCCGACACTCCGCGCCGGGGAAAAGTCGATCACCGACACTCCGCGCCGGGGAAAAGTCGATCCGTGACACTCTGCGCCGAGGAAAAGTCCATCAGCGACACTCCGTGCTGGGGAAAAGTCAACCCGACACTCCGCACCGGGGAAAAGTCCATCAGTGACACTCCGTGCCGGGGAAAAGTCAACCCGAAACTCCGCGCCGGGGAAAAGTCCATCAGCGACACTCCGTGCCGGGGAAAAGTCAACCCGACACTCCGTGCCGGGGAAAAGTCGATCGGCGACACTCCGTGCCGGGGAAAAGTCGATCGGCGACACTCCGTGCCGGGGAAAAGTCAACCCGACACTCCGCGCCGGCGAAAAGTCGATCGGCGACACTCCGTGCCGGGGAAGCGTCAACCAGCCGATACTCCGCCTCGGGGAAACGTTAAGCAGACACTCCGTGTCGGGGGCACATCGACAACAGACACTCCGCCTCGGGGAAACGTCGACCAGCGACACTCCGTGCCGGGGATACGTCTACCAAATCGCATCGGATCAGAGCGTCGACCGTCTATGTCGCAAAAAGGGCAGTGCAGGCTCCCGCAAATTGGGAACCCAAATCGCTTCATAACAGAGCGTCGACCGTCCATGTCACAAAAATGGCAGTGAAGGCTTCCTACAAAGAAGGAACCAGATTGCTCCGGGCCAGGAAAACGTCTACCACGGACACTCCGTCTCGGAGACGCGTCAAGCGTCGACCGTCCATGTCGCAAAAAGGGCAGTGCAGGCTCCCGCAAATTGGGAACCCAAATCGCTCAGGATCAGAGCATCGACCGTCTATGTCGCAAAAAGGGCAGTGCAGGCTCCCGCAAATTGGGAACCCAAATCGCTCCGGATCAGAGCGTCGACCGTCTATGTCCCAAAAAGGGCAGTGCAGGCTCCCGCAAATTGGGAACCCAAATCGCTACGGATCAGAGCGTCGACCATCCATGTCACAAAAAGGGCAGTGAAGGCTTCCTACAAAGCAGGAACCAGATTGCTCCGGGCCAGGAAAACGTCTACCACGGACACTCCGTCTCGGAGACGCGTCAAGCGTCGACCGTCTATGTCGGAAAAAGGGCAGTGCAGGCTCCCGCAAATTGGGAACCCAAATCGCTTCGGATCAGAGCGTCGACCGTCTATGTCGCAAAAAGGGCAGTGCAGGCTCCCGCAAATTGGGAACCCAAATCGCTCCGGATCAGAGCGTCGACCGTCCATGTCACAAAAAGGGCAGTGAAGGCTTCCTACAAAGCAGGAACCAGAACACTCCGTGCCGGGGACACGTTAGCAAGCGACACCCTGCATCGGGGAAACGTCCAATATAGACACTCCGCATCAGGGAAACGTCCAACACAGACACTCCGTCTCGGGGATACATCAACCAGCCGATACTCCGCCTCGGGGAAATGTCAAGCAGACACCCCGTGCCGGGGGCACATCGACAACAGACACTCCGCCTCGAGGAAACGTTGACCGGAGACACTCTATGCCGGGGACACGTCTACCAAATTGCTCCGGATCAGAGCGTCGACCGTCCATGTCGTAAAAAGGGCAGTGCATCCCAAAAAGTGGGAACCAAATCATGTCGCCTCCACGTGAAAGAAGATCCATCAATTTCATGCACACGACCCACATATATGGTGTGCATTTATTGATGGGCGGCAATTTGTTGGGGTAAAAATTTAAACCCCGGTTGACCGAGTCAAAGTCAAGGTCAACCGCCAAGCTAGGTGGGTCCAAGCCCAGGTCAAGCGGGACCATGCCCAAGTCGAGCCCGCGGCCAGCCTCCCTCATGCCAACAACAAAATCATGTCATAAATAATTTTTATATAATTTTTTATGCATGAATGTAAACAAAATGGGCATTAAAGCCAAATTTTTGTAAAGCCCATGGCTTATGTGCAAAAAGAAATGGCACATGAGCTATGGGATAAGCAAAATGCCATTTTGTGAAGCCCAAGGGGCTATGTGTAAAATGTATGGCCTATAAAGACAAGGATAATGAAATATCCCAATAACTTTTTTTTCTCTCTCTAAAAAGTTTTCCAGATCTGAGATCTTTCCTTCTTTTTCAAGGTTCCAAAACCTTCTTCTTTCTCTTGAATTAAATCAAGAGTTTTACTCTTCTTTATATAAAACAAATTAGTTTTTCACCACAAAACCCACAAAGGGGAACTTGGATCTATCATTAGATCTCCAAAAGAAGAGATTTTTAGATCTCACATCTCTTGAGCCAGCCAACAGAGGAGGAGGAAGAAGAACCCATTTCCCCAACCAAAACATTCTTTTTTTTAGGAGTTTAACTCCACTAATTTCTCTTTCGAGAGTTTTTGGGGCTAAAAGCCATCATTTCCTCTCCAGCGCACTGCGCCCGAGCGCAAAGCACCCACGTGCCGACACGTGGCGCGCGCGCTTGCGTTCCAGCGCGCAGCACTCGTGCTCCAGCGCGCAGCACTCGTGCGCAAAGCGCCTACGTGCCGACACGTGGCGCACGCGCTTGCGCTCCAGCGCGCAACGTTCATGCGCAAAGCGCCCACGTGCCGACACGTGGCACTCGCGCAGCGCTTGTGCGCAAAGCGCCCACGTGCCGACACGTGGCTTGCGCGCCAGCATGCAGCGCTCATGCGCAAAGCGCCCACGTGCCGACACGTGGCGCGCTTGCGCCTGAGCGCACAGCAACTAAGCTCACAGCGCCCAAGGTGCTGCCCCATGCATCCTTTGGATGCCTTTTCCCCTTTATTTATATATATGTATATATATACATTTTTATACAAATGCACACATACACATACTCCGCGACACTGTCCCTGTTAGAAAAAAATTTCTAACGGGGCGCTGCCCCGCACCCCGTAAGGGGGCTGCTAGCCCCCTTGACCCCCAGCCCGCTATCCGGGTAGCGGGACCCCCTTTAAAACTCTGCGTGGCTCCCGATATATCCAAAACCCCCCTTTCAAAACAGAACACACGCATACCGCACATTGGGTTCGCATGACCAGTTTAACCCGTTAATCGGAGGTTCCCTCGCCCCAAAGGCGAGGGGTAATTAACGGCAGTTTAGTCCACGGCTGCCGGAGATTCGGATCCCCACAATCATTAAACCCCGGCCTACCCTAGGCAGGGGGAATCTGTAGTACGCCTGACAAGCGCGCGCGTATTCCCATCTCAATGGGGTGACGAAAAACACCCTACAATAACCATGTCGGTATAGCAAGATATGTGTGTCCATATGTAAGTATGTATGATGTCAAAGTAGTTGTAGCAAGGTATGTGTCTATACTTATCCATACATTGTAATATCCTCCAAGTATATGTATGTATGTAAGATGTACATGTAGCTATGTCTCATATGTGTATATACCTATCACTAATGGTACACTACTATATAGGTATATGGGTAACTAGAATGTAAGCATGTCAGGGTATATGTGTAAGCATATAGGTATACAGGTATACAATATGTCATATGCACAATGAAAATAAGGATCATGTCTCAATGTCCCTAAGCAATATAATATCACATATGTATTGGTGTTGTGCGTGTCATGGCAATTATTGACGGTGTGGGTGGCATACAATCAGTGCTCGTGCAACAGGAACCATCAATAATAGTGTCGTGTCTCATTAATACTATGTCCGAATATAATAGGTAAATGAGATATGCAACTAAGATATACATGCACAAACAAGTCCATATACTAAACCCTAAAGATCATGTCATTTAATCAAGCACAGACCCATAACGTCATGCGGGCGATTCCCCTGTAGATGTTAAATCTAATCACCAACGATCCTGGCTAAATAAAGCCAACCACCTGCTTTCCCCTCTTCGCAGCGTCCGAAGTCCCCACCTGCGATCCTGAACACATATAACAATAAAGCAAGTGAATATAAACAATCGACCAAAAATACGTATAACTATGTTTGACCGATGCACCTACTCCAAACATACTCCTAAGTGTTCGTTTTAGTGGCTAACGCGCGTAGCGACATTACGAAACGAACTCAAGAGCAAAATCTACACAAAGACACAAACGAGATCGACACGACCCTAGCTAGGAATGCAACGCGACACAACTACCAAGTCTAGACCCTGATCGTACCGATCTCACATTCACAACACAAGATACAGCGTGGAATCAATATAATTAACGTCGAACCGTCAAAAGAAACACACGCCTAAAATATCCGTAAATCTAGTAAGCAGTATTTATCATTTTAGCACAAAACTACAAGTTTTACCAAAACTATAATTTACAAACATCTTTAAATAGCAAGGTTAAACCATTTAAACCCTTACTAAAATTTTAGATTTCACTAATTAGGATTAGCAAAAGTTTAGTTTGTTAATTAGCTTAATTAACCGATTAGGAAAATATCATATAACAAATTAGCAACTTGATTAAGTTTTCATCAAGCTCAACATATTAATTAACCACTTCCCTAATCAAAACTCTAATTTTATTATCAAAATGATATCTTGAATTTCTAAATATTATTTTAAAAGCTTAAATTAAACATCTAATTAAGCAAATTAAAGGTATTAAGCAACAAAAAGAGATAAGGGTTAAGCTTTTATACCTTCAAGAACACCACTTGAAACAAGAATAAAATCAAACTTTAGCCTCCAAAATACTCACTAGAATAAAGATCCGAGCAAGCTTTGTGAAGAAGAATGAAGGTTTTAGATTACATTTGAATTTCTATGAATTATTTGGATTTTTTATGAATTTTTTCAAATAGAATTTGATGAAATGAGGCGAGGAGAGAGAAGGGCAGCAAGGGGAATGAAGTTTCGGCCAAGGCAAATGAAATTAGGGTTTGTGGAATTTTGTGGAAATTTCTAGAAAGTAAAAAATACAATAATTGCATAATAAAACAAAAATAGCATTAGTCACCATTTTCTTTTCTTGAAAATTCATTTAATTACACAAAATATCAAGATATTTGGAGAGAAGGTTCTAAAAATAATTCTAGTGATTATATTAGCTAAGAAACCCATTTGTAGTAATTAAACCACATAAATATTTAATTACCACAAATAAAGTGCACAAATAAAGCATTAAAATAATATTTTATTAGGGAAAAATTCTATGCGAACCAAAACTTCTCATTGACCCCCAAAGTTCGCGCACTAGATTTATTTTAGCTAAACTAGGCGTCGGCAAGTTTCTACGGAAGTTTGATCACAATCGGGTTAAAAGGGAAAACACCAACAATTTTACCCTAAAACGGAAAAATTCGCATAACGATTTCAAAAACGTTACAATCTTCTCCCCTTAAAGAAATTCGGTCTCCGAATTAAAATTCATCTACGCGTACCTTCAAAGAGATGAGTACAAAACTCCCAAATCTCGCTCGCAGCCTCCCAAGTGATTACCTCACTATACGGCTACACCAAAGAACCCTCACAGATGGCAAGACCCTTGATCGAAGTTCCTCCACCTGCCGATCCACTATAACTATTGGCTGCTGGTGAACGAAAGATCGAGTCCAAGCTAAATTGTCTGATGCTGAATCATGTGAAAAAAGGTCATGAAGGTAACTGCGAAGTATCGACACAAGTAATACGGGGTGAATACTCCATAATCTGGGCGGAAGTGCCATATTATAGGGAACGGTACTAACTCACTTCAAGGATCTCAAAAGGACCTACAATTTTGGTACTAAGCTTCCCAAAACTCAAAACGCCCTTTCAGCGGAAAAATCCGTAGGAATACCTCCCACTGCGAACTCAAGTCTGCGACCACCACGGTCGGCAAAGACTTCTGTCTGCACTGGGCTACTCTCATCCTGACATGAACCAATTGGATCTTCTCCGACATCTCTGGACTAGCTGGGGTCTAAAATCCCGCTCTCGCGGAGTCAGTAAAACAGACTGGCTATCGACACAACCAACCACACAAGGCCAGAAAGGTTGCCAATTGGAAAGTCTCCTGATAACAGCTATCGAAGGAGAACCCTAACAATGGCAAGTGACGATCCCAACAGCCAACTACCAATTTGCACGTACGCACAAGCAAAACCTCCCGAGTCTGTATATTCCGCTCTTTCTAACCATAGGCCAAAGGATGGAAAGCGGAGATAAAGCTCAAACAGTACCTAAGGCTTCCTGAAGCTTCTGCCAAAGATGGCTAGCGAACTAGGTGCCTCCAATGGATACCACGCATGAAGGAACTCCATGCAAACGTACAAGTCACCGAAGAACAACAGAGCAAACTGAGTATAACCGGGCAACAACACACAAATGGAGTCATACCCTGACTAGGCCTGGCTAGACACCTCAACGAAATTCATGGAGATCTGCTCCCATTCGATCTCTGGAATGGTCAAAAGTTGCAACTCTCCAGCCGGTCTCAAATGCTCAACATTAGCACGCAACAAGTCAGACACTTCGAACCGAAACCTGAAACTTCACTCTTCATCCCTTCCCACCCGTAACTAACTCACAAGTCACGTCACATCTTGGTGGCACTTGGATGAACACAGAGAGCTGAATGATGTGCCTGCTCTGGGACCTCGCGTCTCTACCTATCAGTATCAGGCACACACCAATGAGTCCAGAATGTAGCACATCCTGGTCACAAATCAGAACTCCGAATAATTACCCAGCCAAACAAGCTCAGAATCACTAACAAACGAGTATCGGCGGGCTGTACCTCACGACAACGATTACAGAAA
Source organism: Agapanthus africanus (assembly GCA_030015575.1). NCBI lineage: Eukaryota > Viridiplantae > Streptophyta > Magnoliopsida > Asparagales > Amaryllidaceae > Agapanthus > Agapanthus africanus. The sequence continues at coordinate 538,466,321 of CM057339.1, forward strand.
AGTGGACGGGCGCGGACATGAGCAAGCTTTCCTCTTAGTAGAGGCGAACATAAGCTATACTCCACGATCGCACAAGAACTGTAAATCTGCAGAAGACTGTCTCTGAACTGCGCACAACTGGAATAAGCTACCCCCGGGCCTACGACTCAAACCAACAGCTACTACAATCGCCTTACCACAGGTAACAAGGATATCACAAACACAATCCTTAACAAGCTCCGTCCAACGGCGTTTTCCCAACAATCAAAACCAGCTGCAGGAAGATGTACATTAAGCTCTGGTGGTCCGTGAAAATCTGACACAACTCTCCGCACAAGTAGTGTCTCCAAATCTTCAATACAAAACCACCGCGGTCATCTCCAGATCATGAGTGGGATATCCTGCTCGTACTCCCTCCAACTGTCGGGAAGAATAAGCGATAACTCTATAGTGCCATATCTGTACACAATCGAGCCCCACTCGCGAAATATCACAGTAAACAACAAAGTCGCCCGAACCAGAAGCAAGGATAGATGTGGCGCAGTCGTCACCCGAGTCTTCAACTGCTAAAAACTCCGCACACATGCCTCAGTCTAAGAAAAGGAACTCCCTTCCTAGTCAATCCGGTCAACGGTGCAGCGTTACACAAGCAAACCTGCAAGAAAAGGCGGTAAAAACCGGCTAAGCCCAAAAAGCTGCAGACCTTTGTCACCGCTACAAGTCTGGGCTAAAACTGTACGGCCTCGATCTCCCTCGGGTCCGTACAAAAACCGTCTCCCGTAACCACAAGAACCTAGGAAGTCAACACACTCAAGCCTGAAGGAACACTCCGAGAATTTAGCAAACCGCTGGGGCTCTTCCAATGTCTGCAAAACAAATCCTCAAGTGCTACTCAAGTTCTTCACGACACATTGGAATAGAACATACTGTCATCAATACACAACAATCAACTGGTCGAGGAACAGCCTGAAGAAATCTGGTTCATTACATCCTTGAATGTTGCTAGGGCATTGGTGAGTCCAACGACACCACCAAGAACTCATACTGCCCATAGCGCACACAAAGCAGTCTTCAGAATGTCATCACTCCGATCCCGCAACAAATAATGACCAGATCCCAAAACAACTAGAAAAGCATGTATCGCACACTGGAGCTGATCGAACAAATTGTCAAAGCGAGGTAAATGATACCTAACCGCACCGTAACTCGGTCCAATTGAAGACCAAATCGATACACAACCTCAATCTGACGTCCTTCTCTTGACGAACAGAATAGGAGCTCCCCAAAGCGAAACACTTGGACGAACAAGCCCCCCAACAAATAACTCTGCAGCAGATCCTTATGCTCTCTAAGCTCCGCCGGCTCATCTGGAACAACGTCGGAAAACTCTCGCATGAAAGGAACCCGGTCCAATAATCCACTGTCGCTCCGGTAACACGATGAAAGCCATGAATTCTCGACATCCTCTCCTCAAAAGCCGACTAGCGAAAAAGGCTGAATTCAAGCAGTGAGAGGCAGCACCACTGTCTCCCTGCACAACAAGAACCGAATCGCCGATAAAACAAAAACATAACTGTTTTCTCGTGGCAGTCCACAGACGCATAGCATGTAGGTAACCAGTCCGTGCCTAGGAGAACGTCAAATCCAACATCTCTAGAAGGATCAAAGTGACGGACGAATCTCTATCTCCTAACCGATTGGCACACGACTGAAATATGTGTCGCGCAACAAAAGAATCGCTGACAGAAATTAACACAGCACGACTGATCTAGCATACACAACTCTCGTCCCAACCATGGCACCAAGTGTGTAAAACAATGAGTGCATAGATCCCTAACAAAATAAACCCTCTGCGTCCTCGACCTCTCTGAACATGGGTCTGACGCGTTACTAAGGAACAATCCTAGATGAAGTGCTGAAGGCTCCCGCACCGATAACATCCGGAAGAAAACTGCTGACCATACTGGGGATAAGATCTAGACGACCATCCTCGTCCTCAAGCCTCTGGTACTCCCACGACGTGCATGAAACCTATCACGGTGACTGAACCTCTGGCTCTGGGTTGGCACACCTGCACGAGCCCTCCTCTGATATGGAACTCCCAAAGTCTCTGGAAGACGTGCCTCGTCAACTATGGCTGCATCCACTGGTGCCGTATACATAACGCTATGTTGTGTGCTGATCGCAATGAACAACTGGGTAACAGGGATGGCAACCTCCTGTCGCCGCGCTCTACTGGCCTCAACCAAAGACCTCATCGTCTGGCGCAAGTCCTGCATCTCTGCCTCAAGCTTAGCGATACGATCTATCGAAGGCGGATCAATCTGCTCCTGTGCAACGAGCGTGCCATCCTGGTCAGTCCTCGTCCCACACGAGTCAACTCTGATCTCGGCCCTCGCCGCACCACTCTGAGTCCCCACAGTCATCGGCGGCATATGGACAACAAAGAAAATAAGATTTGATATGAATACGGAAATCAAATCACAAGGATATATATCATCAAGGAAGGAATTTCAAGAAATTTGTACTTAGGTCACTTTAGGCGGAGTACCGTGATCGTGAGTATGCCGCGGAACACACACATTACGTTACTCTGCTTAAGCTACCTACTCCATCATACCAAGGTCATCCTACACTCCGAAAGGTAAAACCTAGCGCTCTGATACCAACTTTATCACGACCCGAAAAATGGCACGTGACGGCCCTTAAACTACGCAACGTCTACAAGCGTAACGCAATTTCAGAAAGCCAATAACCCAGAAATCTAAACCAAGAAAAGTAGTAGGTGATCATAGCATTTTTCAAAACTTTTATTAAATCTCAAACCAAATTCTTTAAACTCAAACTTTATTTCCTTTAAAATTTCAGCAGCACCTCCTTTGTAAAAACTAACCCCAATAATGGGTACATACAAAGATAAAAGTAAAGCATCCCCAACGGGAGAAAATCCACGCCAAACGGCGGAAAAAAACCACCACAAACAAATATACGATGCCGTAGCGAAGAAAAAGACGATATAAATAAAACTGTATATAAAACTCCAAACAGAAACACAAATATATACAATATCGTCCTCACGTCTCGTCTCTAAGTCAAAACATGATAATGGTAGATGGAGAGTACACGATACAAGATAAAAATAAACAACAACAGATAGCCGCAAAACCCACCTATAGAAAAACCGTGCACAGTCAGCCGAAGCGGTGTCTACAGCAAAAGATGATACGAAAGATGGAAAGCCTGCTGCGACTGCCCTGGGAAAAACACCGACAATTTTACCCTAAAACGGAAAAATTCGCATAACGATTTCAAAAACGTTACATACACAAAGTAATCTTCTTAAGATATACTTGCTCCTGATGGGGATTTAACCCTTCAGATATAGCAACCAAAGTCCATAATTTGTTGGTGTACATGGATTCCATCTCAGATCGCTTAGCATCCAGCCATTCTTATAGAGTCCCCACTCCAGATGGCCTGCTCGAAACTAGTTGGGTCATCATCTCATGATGCAATCTTTGCTTCCACTGTCATAGAGAAAACCGAAGTATCTCTCAAATGGATGAGGAACCCTACCAGATCGGCAGAGAGGTAGAGGTTCGTCGGGAGCTATTGAATCCTCCGGTTCTATCAAATCATCAGCTGCAGTTTGTATAGCTGGAACTCCTTCCAATTCTACCACATGACCACTAATTTCTTCACAAGAAATTCATTTTCTAAAAAGGTGGCATGCCGAGAAATAAAACATCTTTTGTTCCTCGGTGTGGTAGAAGATATTCCTTTACGAATGCTTGGGATATCCAACAAACTTTTACAGAACTGACCTTGCCTCGAGCTTGTCCGGATTTCGCTTTTAGACATATGCCGGATAACCCCAAATCTTAACTTACTTAAGAGATGGGATCTTCCCATTCCATATCATATGGAGTGGTAGGCACTGATTTGGTTGGAACCCTATTCAATAGATATGCAGCTTCTCAAGTGCATAACCCCTAAAAGGAAATAGGCAACTCAGTAGTACTCATCATAGAGCACACCATATCACATAGGGTGCGATTGCTCCGCCCCGATAAACCAACGTGTTATGGTGTATACGGAGGAGTAATGCTGAGAGAGAATCGCATTCTCCTTTAGAATAGTCCAGGAATTCCGTGCTCAAGTATTCTCCTCCCTGATCACATCAAAGGACATAATACTTATACCCGTTTTGTTTCTCTACTTCTAACTTATATTCTATGAATTTCTCAAAAGCTTCAGACTTGTGTTTCAACAGGAACATATTGTTGGGCTTTCCTTGACCCTAGTTTAGTGTTTGGTAGCATCACACATGCCACTTTAAAATTTTGGAGAGGTCCAAAGCAAGTAAACCATGAATCATTCTAGAATTTCTAGGGTAACAAGTTTGTATCACATACAAAGAAGTAAGGAGATAGGGGTTACAACCTTTGTGTTCCCGCCAAAAATTTCTGTGTAAAAGAGCCTAAGGTATCAAATGGCAGTGATACGCTTAAGAAAATGCGAACCAGTATCTTCCGAGCTGTTTTTTGACAAACTCCCGAATGAGAAACAACTAAATTTTGATGATATTGGAGGCATCTCGAAAAACCCTTCGATTTGATATATTCTAGGCTTCATAATTCATCCGGGGTCAAAAGTTATGAGCAAATATGCTATGCACTGTTCCCTGATTAAAAATCAGGAATTACCTCAATGAGGTATCACGTGCTCACACATGATCAATGGTCACGTGTTGACACGTGATAGTTAAAATAGAAATAAAAACAAACGATTGAAAAAGGACCCAATTGCGGGTCACGTGCTCACACGTGACCAATGGTCACGTGTTGACACGTGATAGTTAAAACAGAAATAAAAACAAATGACTGAAGGAAATACCTCAATGAGGTATCACGTGCTCACACGTGACCAATGGTCACGTGTTAACATGTGATGGTTAAAACTGAAGCGTAAATAAACGGTGAGAAAAGGACTCAATTGGGGGTCACGTGCTCACACGTGACCAAGGGTCACGTGTCAGCACGCGACTGGCTTCGAAAGCCTTACAGTTTAATAAAATTAAATTCTAAAAGCTTCTAAATCTTTCCAAATGGAAAATGATTATGGGGACCGTTGGATTAAAGATCCAAGGGTGATTAAAAATCACCAATTTATGGAAAAAATCTTAGACAATGAAAGATTTCCCCTAAATCTCACCGAAAATAACAAACAGAATATCTTTGGATTTAAAACCCAACGGTGAATAAAATTCATTGTGTGATCTAAAGGATCATATTAATTATGAAATCAATTAAAATCGTTCCATGAAAGATTTACTAAACAAATTGATTCTTTTCTTTCTCCTATAAATAGGAGCCAAGAAGAAAAGAGAAGGGATCTACCTTTTTGGAGAGAAGAACAGAGAAAAGAGAATTTAATTCTCAAGAGAGAGAAAAAGAGAGGAGAATTTAATTCTCAACAAAGAAAACCCTAGGTGAGAAAATAAAGAGAATCAAAACTTTAAACAAAGAATTTAATTCTCAAAATATAAGAGTTTAACTCTTCTACAAAGAACTTAGTTCTTCCTCTACTTGAAGATTTGTAGAAGCACATCTCCCCATAGGTTGAGAATTTAATTCTCATCAGGTTGAGATCCTGCCATGCAGATCCAAAACTTAGAGGGGGAATTGAGTTTAGAGAATTTAATTCTCCCAAAATAAAACTAGGGTTTAACCCTATATGAGAATTTAATTCTCCCAAAACAAAACTAGGGTTCAACCCTATATGAGAATTCAATTCTCCAAAAACTATAGGAATTTAATTCCTTCAAGATGGACAGAAATAGGGTTTAACCCTATATAAGAATTTAATTCTTTTACATATATAGGAATTTAATTCCTCCAAAACAAAATTAGAGTTTAACCCTACAGAGAATTTAATTCTTAAAGATAAAGAGATCTTCATGCATGCAAAAGAATTACGGTCACATGTCCCCACATGACCCCTGAAGAGATCCCCAAAAATGAGAAGGAGGAGAGCTCAGAGCCAACGCCTCACAAGCTCCACGTAACCCCCGAAACACAGAAAGAAAAGGCAAAGTAAATATGAGCTTTGGGCGCTCTCACGTGTCCCCACGTGACCCCTCAGAAAGTGCTATAATTACCGATGCATAAATCTCCATCACGTGCTAACACGTGATGCTCTAAAATAAAAAGAAAAAGTGTTTCTTAATTGCATAACGAAGAAAAGGGATCTGGTCCCACTTTTGGGCGCTCTCACGTGTCCACACATGACCCCTCTTTCTTTAGTGTTTAACACTAATTTGGGGATTATATTTCCAGTGTTTAACACTGATTGTTTCTAGTGTTTAACACTAAATTGAAGATTATATTTCCAGTGTTTAACACTGATTGTCTTTTAGTGTTTAACACTAATTTGAGAGTTCTACCTCCAGTATTTAACACTGTTGTTCTCTAGTGTTTAACACTACTTTTAGCCAAATTGGCTAATTTTCTAGAGGCAAAAGTCCCTCCTCCAAATTAATCTCATAATTGAGAAAATCAAAGACAAAATGTTGCCAGAGCCCCCAAACCTCTGTTTAGCACTGCTGAATGATGAGGGGCTGAACCCAGTGTAACATTTCAAAAAAGATAAAATGTTAATTTTGGGAATTTTTATAATTTAATATTATTTTATTGAATATTTTAATATTTTGGAATTATTAAATACAAATAAATGGGAAAAAATTTTGGAAAATTCTAAAATAGGGTAAATTAGAGAATTATGACATTTTAAAGTTTTTGTGATTAATTTAACACTAATTTAGTGCTAATCGCGATTAAAAATCGCTAATCGGTTTTTAGCTTTTTGTGCAACACATGCACATATCACTTTTTCACACTTGTGCATTTTCTTGCCACGCTTTTCATTTGGGTTTACTATTTGAGTGAGAAGGGTTTTAAAAGGAAAAAGAAAAGGAAAAGAATAAAGAAATGGGTAGTTGGTGAGAGAGAGAGGTATGGGCTTCATTGACTAAGGACTTAACCATTTCTCCCCTCATTTCCCTCCCTCTTCTCCCTTCTCCTGCTGCTGCTCCTGCACCTCCTTTCCCTCCCCTCTTCAAGCTCCAAAACACCTCTAAAACAACCCCAAAACCCAATCTCCATTTCATTAAATGTGTGCACAATCCCTAGATCTACACTTGGTGCTAAAGAAGCAAGGATTTTGGCCACTAGGGGCAACTCAAGAAAATTCTTGAGTTGCCAAATGAGATATTTTCTGGACCTTAAACTTAGTTTATGCATTTCCTTTACCCTCATATTAAGATCGAATCGATATTGTGTGATATTGTGGACTTGTGGATAACCTAGTTAGGGTTGTGATGATTTATGGGTTGTAATATGGAATTGAGGTCAGTAGAGGTTATACCATCACCCTAGTGTATGAATTGGAAACCCAAAACCTGAAGCTTAAACCATAATACGGATTTTAGAAACCGATATCGGGGAATTTATGAAATCTGTGAAGGGTATATTGAATCTGCTATCACCCGAGACACCCTAAATTAAAATTGATTGGACAGTGACACGTGCAGGCACCCAGGAAGCTAACCCCAAGACCCCAGCTCCCACTTCTTCTTCCCGGCCGCCAATTTATCCCCATTGGCCGCAAATTGCGGCCTGGGTCCCACCATTTTGGCTCGTATTGGTTCTGTAGCTCCTACATGTTCATGTTAGACCCCTGATATATATAGATTTGTATAAAGTGACCTAGGGTAAAATCTGGGACATATTTCCTAATTTGCTGTTTTAGATTCATGTTTCCGTATTCCGTAATTTTAATTCTGCAATCGTGGATTGTGTTTTGCCTCGACTATTTGGCGTTTATACGATGATATAGAGGATGTGTTGATGGTTTTGAAGGCGTGCCATGGGTTTTAACCTATAGGCCCCTTATCGTATCATTTTGGATTTCATGTGCCGTTTTAGCTTTGATTTGGTTTTAATGCGCATATACGATATTTTGATGTGTAGGTACCCCATGAAAACTTCGGGACGACAAGCAAGCGCGTGGCGACGTCCACAAATGAATACGCTAGGTGAGTAGATTATATCTACTGGGGGAAGTCGGGTGGATGGCGTATAGCACCCCCGCAGTCCGTAGTTGTTATTATATATGATAGTTAGGTGTATTATGGATAGTGTAGGGTTAGAAGTGACTAGTGTAGTTCATAGTCGCGAACCTTAGAATAGAATTACACCTACACGCACACCCTTGCATATTACTTATACTGGCACTGTGTTGATGATATTGGATGACTTTGGAGATGAGTCAATGATATTGGGCTTTGTGCCGCGAGATCGGTGATGTGATATGATTCGTATTTTGGATACGAAATGTGATTCTTGCGGGCTTGGGATGTGTGTTTACCCCCGCATGCATACTTTATTGATGGTATCGATTTATACTAGACATAGAATAGTACCCCAGATTATATGATATGTTGATAGTGATACCTGAAGTGTGATGAGATAGTGTGATATTGACCCGTACCCAGCTATTGGGATGCCGTACGACGATTTACCGTATGAGCTTTACATTGATGATAGATCCGCACTCATGACTTGAGGATGTCATATGATATACTGTATCGTACGCGATACTATTGAGGCGGAATCACCGACTATTATATCTATATATATATCGACTTAGATGTTAGGCGGTTTCCTTACCTGTAGCTCAGCTTGTTAGTTCAGCTGTATAGTTTAGTGTAGTTGTTAGATTAGATTAGACCCCTACCTATTTCAAAACTAGCGGGTCGTGGGTACTTTAAAAGACAGGTTAAGGGATCTACGGACATTTCAAAAGGCGTATCTTTTCATAAAAACACCGTAGCCCCTATTTTCAAAACCCCATGATTCGTGATATTTCAAAAGGCACCATTTGTAGGACTTATATTAGATTAATGCAGATTAGTTATAGTTGCGTCTAGATTCAGCTCCCACTTTTTTTGTGGTTCGCTTTGCATCGCATTCTTATATTATGTTTCATACTCCATTATTGATATCATGCTGTTAGGACACCAGCACCATTACCGATGTTGCGTATGTACCACGTACACTTACTTGCTGGCTCACACACATCTTCATCGTTAATTGCCATGTCACGTATACCTTAGAAAAAACTATTGCTTGACATAACCTATTAGCTAATAGTTTAGACATTGTAGTTATTACCTGCTACTTCATGCATACTGATATTCATTGTTATGCCGCATTCATGGATTCTCATGCATATATTCACTATTTTACGTGTTACTGAGGTTTTGGATTTGGATTTCCGTGAGATTTTCTGGATTTGGAGGAAAACCGCAAAAACACAGATAAACATTTTCTCTCTTTTAAAATAAAAAGTGCGGTTTTCCCATGATGTATGAGTCGTCCACCATGAGTTTGCTGATGGATTTGGAAACCCGATTCGAGGAGACAGATGAACCGTTTCGGGTACATGGTGGACCCGGTGCGGTACCCCGGGGCAAGATGAATGTGGTGATGACGTTGAGCCTGGCAGGGGAGCACTACCGACCGGTGATTTTACCTGACGCGTCGGATATCCGGAGGATACCGTCGTGGTCTTGAGATTGATGGGAGGGGACGGTCTGGACTGACGGTGCCCTAGATTTTGTGATTGGGATACAGAGATATCGGGATATTTGGATTACGTTTTGTGCCGATGTTAGGCACTGTTTTATGCTGATTTCATTATGATACCTCATTTTAAAAATACAAAGGAAATCTCACTAAAGTATGAAAACAGTTTCTTCATTTACATGTATTATGTTCTCATGCATTCATACCTCATTCTTATGTTATATTGCTACCTGAGGCACTGACACAGGCACAGGAGATTACACTCGGGTTAGATATTTACCCTAGCCTTGTTATAGGCTGCATGTTTTATATTGAGGATTTTTTACTGATCGTTTTGACCTAGGATTATGTCTTACGTTCGGTTTCTGCTTGTAGTTATTCTCTATTCACGAGTTGGCAACTCACCCCCGTTGTGCCACAGTTCTTGCAGGTTTTGCCGTACAGGTTCCTTTGCGGCATTTCTGGCACATTGCTTCCTTGCGGGTGAATTGCATTTGGTAGGTGGTTCCTTTTGCATCAAAACCACCACTGTACTTATATTATTCTTTGTATCTAGAATTTCCATCAACCAAATTTGTTTATTGTTTCAGACTCAGACTTTAGTGATGTTTTATTTGGCCTTAGAGTCGCGCTTAGTAGTATTGCGGTTTTCATGCTTACTGTGTTTCTTTTGGATCGATCCTCGCCTTTCGGCGTTGTATATTATATTGCATGTGTGGTTGTGACCGTCAATTGACGAAGAGCTAGCTCCCGCTTGGGGATGCCTTTTATCATTGTTTATATGTTATACTTGTTGTATCCCGTTCGGGGCCAGTATTTACAAAAGAAACTCTGCCGAAATTTTTAGAAAAGACTTTACCTTTTAAAAATGCACCTTCGGCTTAGTTATTTAAAAACCTCGACTTCAAACATATTTTCCTTCACTTCTTTAAACCAGTTTTCTTCACTTACTCTTAAAATGGTTTTAGATTTCTGGGCTTCGGCTTACTTGGATCAGATGGAGTCCTATAGATTTCATATGGTTCGAGGGCCAGTCACGTGCACTTTCGGGTCGTGACAAAGTTGGTATCAGAGCGCTAGGTTGACCTTGGTTCGAGTCTAAGTTTGACTATGTGGAGCCTAGGGCGTTTATATATATACGGAACTTAGGCTTGACCTTACGGAACTTAGACTTAGTCGAGGGGGTATTAGACCCGGACTTTCGTCGTATAGGATGACCCTTGGTTGATGGAATAGGTGACTAAAGTAGAGTGACGTACCGTTGGTATGTTCCGCGGCATACTTACGACACGCCACTCCGCTTAAGGAACCTTAGGATGTACATATTTTCGAGATCAGTGATTCTCTTTATATCCATGATTATACATCCATTTGAGATCCCCGATTCTATTAGTCCATGATCATACCTTCATTGATGCTGTTCCTTCTTATGATCGTGTATCCACTCTGGATCTGTTGTTTCCTTTCTTGCCATTGATCTGCTCTCTTCGATACTCGATTGAGGTTCCTGTCGCCATGTTTGAGCGCAGTTTGGGCTGCTGCTAGGGTTACGGTCAGTGCGAGCTCGTCTGGTACGAGGGCTGACCATTGTGTTTTCTGGTGACATGGGAACGTCTCGAGTTAGTATTGATGATTGTGACCTCAAGTGGAGGCGAGTGCTTGGTTTTGCACCGGATGATCGGGCCATTGTTAGAGCTGTCAGTTGAGAGAGGACTGTTGATGTACATCATACCTCAGAGATTTTGATGTCGCCTACCGTGCAGACAGAGGGACCAGCTGTTGCTGAGATTGACGGGATGTCGCTTTCGGAGCTTCCGAGCTTAGATTGTCGGAGCTTCCAGACAGATATGAGACAGATTATAGCTAGTCTACTCGATTTGAGAGACGAAGGTGATTCGTCCGATTTATGCACCGGAGCGGGCCCAGTTGAGTTGAAGATTTCCAGTGTGGAGAGTCTTACTCAGATCTAGGGCAGACCGATTCAGAGATGACCGCCAATGCGTCGTCTTTCCTGGAGGATTGAGGCGCTGTTCGGCGTGCAGGTGAATGAGCCAGTTGCTGCTGCAAATGACGAGATATCGCCCAGATGGTTGGAGCTGCTGCAGCGTGAGCATATACTTAGAGAGATGATAGCGAGTCGCCAGTCACCTGAGGATGAATGACTAGGACATTTGGTTCGTCCGTTTACCGATGCGAGGTCATCAGATAGATTGATTCCAGCTAGAGACGACTTCACGCAGATTCGTTGAGAGTCGATTGAGACGATCGAATGTCAGGAGCCCATTTTCCAAGTTTAAAGTATACGGAAAGACATGCAGGTGATTCTATGGACCCTCTAGAAGAATGAAACCCTAACTCGACTTAATGACCGTGTGAAAGCCTTTGAACCTTAGGGTTTACGGCAGTTCCGCGGCGCCATTAGTGAGGCTTGGGTTTGCCCTTCTACGGCTGGACCACCGACGCTGAGGCATGTACTCGATACTATTAAACTGTACTCAAGATGTTGATCTCTTGGGGGATTATAAGGTTCTGACGAGTCGATCGAATGTTTCGACATCATTCGGATATCATGTGATGGGATGCATTGCTTGGGAGACTCCAGATACGAGTATAGCCGTTGGAGCATAGTCCATGCAGCCACGATGAGACGAGTCCGAATCAGTCGACATTGAAGCAGAGTGAAGAAAAGAGTTCGTAAGAGATTTCGACGAGATGACGTCCCACTCCGCTGACATTAGAGATGTGATACGCACCCAGAGGCGTTGTATATGGATATATCTTCCAGAAAGAAGCGCGATAAGTATGCAGCCGTTCCGGAACAAGAATTTGCTTCAGCAAGGGATGATGACTTCTGGGCAATTCGGCAGGGATGAGATTTGAGAGAGACTTCGACATGACCTTTCTGGAATACTATACGAGAAGACCTGACCCAGGAGTGGTCATATTGCGCACAACCAGCAGGCCAGAGTTAGCATTGTCGACGAGGTAGTTGACCAGATTCGGATAAAGGAACTTACCCAGATGCGTTGCGAATCGATCAAGGACGGACGAGTATTGAGTATTCCTCCGATGGTTGGGACGTGTTCCCGGGGGCCTGTTCGGCCTGACATCTTCTATAGAATGATGAAGCTACAGAGTACGCGATTTCGAGTCTGTGTGAGAGACTTCGGATTGACCGTGGCCGAGAACAGTGCAGTGCGTAGATATGCATGGCGTGACGTCATAGTGGACGACGATAGAGACAGGTGGAACCAGAGGTTCGGGCGAGACGCTGACGAGCTGTCATTGCTTCCCGTCGAGACCAGAGGTCAGATATGCTTACAGAGGCATTGGGATGCAACCAGATTCCGAGAAATATTGTGCTGAGGACACAGATGTCTATCGAGTGAGAAGAGATTATGCAGGAGAGCCAGCCACTGTACAGTTCGGCATAGGCAAGATCGGAAGAGACCTTGAGCGGGATTCCTTCCAGGACATTGCTGCAATGATGTTTGCACCCAGGATCAGATATGTGAGGTGCATTCAGAGAGCCAGAGGCCGACGCCAGTGATGGGCTGCCTCACGAGTGGTCGTAAGGATTGACCGATAGGTGACCAGAGAAGTGCCAGAACGGAATCGTCCCCGTTAGCACACCTGACAGGGCCGATGAGCCGATTGACTGCGAGATAGGTAATCCTCAGAGAAGATAAGGACCCAGAGTCAGAGGGCGCCAGACCGTGAGCAAGAGGCAAGTAGATATCTTGCGCTGCTAGCAGTGGATGCACCGACTCCTTCTCGACCTCGAAGGAGGAACTACCGACGACGGTACTATGATTTGTGATTTTGTGATTCGATTATCACGTATCCGTCATTTTGGATTTCGGTATTTTGCGCGTTCTGTTTGCATGATTTAGTTTTGATGACTGAGTTTCATGATATTGGTTTCATGCATCCACTGGATATTTATATTTTGCGCATAGTTATTACATTCGAGGTTTTGATTGTGAATTCACGCCCACCTTATACAGTGATTTGATTTACACTTCCAGCAGAGTTTTCATGCACCTTTAGTGTTTTGATATACGATTTTGGTGCACGCCAGATGCACTAAATAGGGATTCTTCGTGCATGTTACATGCACCTGATTTGGTTGCTGTCAGGCACACACGTTGCCTATGACAGATGTTTCGTGCACACCCGTTGCACCTAGATGTTGTTTTGTACACCTGTTTGACATATATATGGATTTTGATTCCTTGCGCACCAGACGCATAGGATATTCTCTATGTATTGATGTCTTCGGAGCCCCGACAAATTGGAGTATTACAAAAATTGTTTTAGTATTGGGGGTTTAAATTTAAATTCGGGGACCGAATTTCTTTAAGGGGGGTAGATTGTAACATTTCAAAAAAGATAAAATGTTAATTTTGGGAATTTTTATAATTTAATATTATTTTATTGAATATTTTAATATTTTGGAATTATTAAATACAAATAAATGGGAAAAAATTTTGGAAAATTCTAAAATAGGGTAAATTAGAGAATTATGACATTTTAAAGTTTTTGTGATTAATTTGACACTAATTTAGTGCTAATCGCGATTAAAAATCGCTAATCGGTTTTTAGCTTTTTGTGCAACACATGCACATATCACTTTTTCACACTTGTGCATTTTCTTGCCATGCTTTTCATTTGGGTTTACTATTTGAGTGAGAAGGGTTTTAAAAGGAAAAAGAAAAGGAAAAGAATAAAGAAATGGGTAGTTGGTGAGAGAGAGAGGTATGGGCTTCATTGACTAAGGACTTAACCATTTCTCCCCTCATTTCCCTCCCTCTTCTCCCTTCTCCTGCTGCTGCTCCTGCACCTCCTTTCCCTCCCCTCTTCAAGCTCCAAAACACCTCTAAAACAACCCCAAAACCCAATCTCCATTTCATTAAATGTGTGCACAATCCCTAGATCTACACTTGGTGCTAAAGAAGCAAGGATTTTGGCCACTAGGGGCAACTCAAGAAAATTCTTGAGTTGCCAAATGAGGTATTTTCTGGACCTTAAACTTAGTTTATGCATTTCCTTTACCCTCATATTAAGATCGAATCGATATTGTGTGATATTGTGGACTTGTGGATAACCTAGTTAGGGTTGTGATGATTTATGGGTTGTAATATGGAATTGAGGTCAGTAGAGGTTATACCATCACCCTAGTGTATGAATTGGAAACCCAAAACCTGAAGCTTAAACCATAATACGGATTTTAGAAACCGATATCGGGGAATTTATGAAATCTGTGAAGGGTATATTAAATCTGCTATCACCCGAGACACCCTAAATTAAAATTGATTGGACAGTGACACGTGCAGGCACCCAGGAAGCTAACCCCAAGACCCCAGCTCCCACTTCTTCTTCCCGGCCGCCAATTTATCCCCATTGGCCGCAAATTGCGGCCTGGGTCCCACCATTTTGGCTCGTATTGGTTCTGTAGCTCCTACATGTTCATGTTAGACCCCTGATATATATAGATTTGTATAAAGTGACCTAGGGTAAAATCTGGGACATATTTCCTAAGTTGCTGTTTTAGATTCATGTTTCCGTATTCCGTATTTTTAATTCTGCAATTGTGGATTGTGTTTTGCCTCGACTATTTGGCGTTTATACGATGATATAGAGGATGTGTTGATGGTTTTAAAGGCGTGCCATGGGTTTTAACCTATAGGCCTCCTATCGTATCATTTTGGATTTCATGTGCCGTTTTAGCTTTGATTTGGTTTTAATGCGCATATACGATATTTTGATGTGTAGGTACCCCATGAAGACTTCGGGACGACAAGCAAGCGCGTGGCGACGTCCACAAATGAAGACGCTAGGTGAGTAGATTATATCTACTGGGGGAAGTCGGGTGGATGGCGTATAGCACCCCCGCAGTCCGTAGTTGTTATTATATATGATAGTTAGGTGTATTATGGATAGTGTAGGGTTAGAAGTGACTAGTGTAGTTCATAGTCGCGAACCCTAGAATAGAATTACACCTACACGCACACCCTTGAATATTACTTATACTGGCACTGTGTTGATGATATTGGATGACTTTGGAGATGAGTCAATGATATTGGGCTTTGTGCCGCGAGATCGGTGATGTGATATGATTCGTATTTGGGATACGAAATGTGATTCTTGCGGGCTTGGGATGTGTGTTTACCCCCGCATGCATACTTTATTGATGGTATCGATTTATACTAGACATAGAATAGTACCCCAGATTATATGATATGTTGATAGTGATACCTGAAGTGTGATAAGATAGTGTGATATTGACCCGTACCCAGCTATTGGGATGCCGTACGACGATTTACCATATGAGCTTTACATTGATGATATATCCGCACTAATGACTTGAGGATGTCATATGATATACTGTATCGTACGCGATACTATTGAGGCGGAATCACCGACTATTATATCTATATATATATCGACTTAGATGTTAGGCGGTTTCCTTACCTGTAGCTCAGCTTGTTAGTTCAGCTGTATAGTTTAGTGTAGTTGTTAGATTAGATTAGACTCCTACCTATTTCAAAACTAGCGGGTCGTGGGTATTTTAAAAGACAGGTTAAGGGATCTACGGACATTTCAAAAGGCGTATCTTTTCATAAAAACACTGTAGCCCCTATTTTCAAAACCCCATGATTCGTGATATTTCAAAAGGCACCATTTGTAGGACTTATATTAGATTAATGCAGATTAGTTATAGTTGCGTCTAGATTCAGCTCCCACTTTTTTTGTGGTTCGCTTTGCATCGCATTCTTATATTATGTTTCATACTCCATTATTGATATCATGCTGTTAGGACACCAGCACCATTACCGATGTTGCGTATGTACCACGTACACTTACTTGCCGGCTCACACACATCTTCATCGGTAATTTCCATGTCACGTAAACCTTAGAAAATACTATTGCTTGACATAACCTATTAGCTAATAGTTTAGACATTGTAGTTATTACCTGCTACTTCATGCATACTGATATTCATTGTTATGCCGCATTCATGGATTCTCATGCATATATTCACTATTTTACGTGTTACTGAAGTTTTGGATTTGGATTTCCGTGAGATTTTCTGGATTTGGAGGAAAACCGCAAAAACACAGATAAACATTTTCTCTCTTTTAAAATAAAAAGTGCGGTTTTCCCATGATGTATGAGTCGTCCACCATGAGTTTGCTGATGGATTTGGAAACCCGATTCGAGGAGACGGATGAACCGTTTCGGGTACATGGTGGACCCGGTGCGGTACCCCGGGGCAAGATGAATGTGGTGATGACGTTGAGCCTGGCAGGGGAGCACTACTGAGCGGTGATTTTACCTGACGCGTCGGATATCCGGAGGATACCGTCGTGGTCTTGAGATTGATGGGAGGGGCCGGTCTGGACTGACGGTGCCCTAGATTTTGTGATTGGGATACAGAGATATCGGGATATTTGGATTACGTTTTGTGCCGATGTTAGGCACTGTTTTATGCTGATTTCATTATGATACCTCATTTTAAAAATACAAAGGAAATCTCACTAAAGTATGAAAACAGTTTCTTCATTT
This sequence comes from Agapanthus africanus, assembly GCA_030015575.1. NCBI lineage: Eukaryota > Viridiplantae > Streptophyta > Magnoliopsida > Asparagales > Amaryllidaceae > Agapanthus > Agapanthus africanus. The sequence goes on from CM057339.1 coordinate 538,483,516, forward strand.
ACATGTATTATGTTCTCATGCATTCATACCTCATTCTTATGTTATATTGCTACCTGAGGCACTGACACAGGCACAGGAGATTACACTCGGATTAGATATTTACCCTAGCCTTGTTATAGGCTGCATGTTTTATATTGAGGATTTTGTACTGATCGTTTTGACCTAGGATTATGTCTTACGTTCGGTTTCTGCTTGTAGTTATTCTCTATTCACGAGTTGGCAACTCACCCCCGTTGTGCCACAGTTCTTGCAGGTTTTGCCGTACAGGTTCCTTTGCGGCATTTCTGGCACATTGCTTCCTTGCGGGTGAATTGCATTTGGTAGGTGGTTCCTTTTGCATCAAAACCACCATTGTACTTATATTATTCTTTTTATCTAGAATTTCCATCAACCAAATTTGTTTATTGTTTCAGACTCAGACTTTAGTGATTTTTTATTTGGCCTTAGAGTCGCGCTTAGTAGTATTGCGGTTTTCATGCTTACTGTGTTTCTTTTGGATCGATCCTCGCCTTTCGGCGTTGTATATTATATTGCATGTGTGGTTGTGACTGTCAATTGACGAAGAGCTAGCTCCCGCTTGGGGATGCCTTTTATCATTGTATATATGTTATACTTGTTGTATCCCGTTCGGGGCCAGTATTTACAAAAGAAACTCTGCCGAAATTTTTAGAAAAGACTTTACCTTTTAAAAATGCACCTTCGGCTTAGTTATTTAAAAACCTCGACTTCAAACATATTTTCCTTCACTTCTTTAAACCAGTTTTCTTCACTTACTCTTAAAATGGTTTTAGATTTCTGGGCTTCGGCTTACTTGGATCAGATGGAGTCCTATAGATTTCATATGGTTCGAGGGCCAGTCACGTGCTCTTTCGGGTCGTGACACCCAGACAAATGTCTAATGGCCCAAAGGGCTAATATTTCAAATATAATTGGACTTAGCCCAAACTGGCCATAAGTCCTCAAATCATCATGAACTGAGCACATCTGCTCTTTCAACCAACACATTGGTTCAAGGGTACATCTCTGAACTCCTATGATATTTGTCGTTGTAATCCTTCAACGTCTTCAGAGAGGTGATGGGTCCCGACAACCATACATTTTATAGACCACTATGTCCTTAAACTGGTATTGGACCACCATGTCCTTAAACTGGTATTGGACCACTATGTCCTTAAACTGGTATTGGACCACTATGTCCTTAAACTGGTAATCGACCGCAATGTCTCTAAACTAAACAATTGAGTCCAAATGCTCTTTTGTTGGATCTAAATGATCACGTTAAGTTGATCTTAGTCAAAAATTAGACTAACGTATCCTTAACAAACGTTTAAGTTGGTCGTAGTCTGAAATGAGAGTAACGTATCCTTAAACCCAACCCCAAACCCAAATCTAAGAAAATACGGATTTGGACTAATCCACGTCCTACGAGCGACAACATAAATTAGTCTCCGTATACAATCCACGGGCAACCACAAACAAAACAAAAACCCACGACACGAAGTGACCATCTGGAGAAGGAGAAAGTTGTTACCGCGATGCGGTAGCGTAATTAACTGCAGGGTCTTGCGTCTGTAGGGAAGAGCGTCCCCACAATCAAAAAACCCTCAAACGAGGGGGAATCTGACGAAGTCTGCTACATCGGCCGCATCCGTTTAAACCTTCGATACATTATACCATAAATCAACTTGGCATCTTCGGAGAGGTGGACGAATAGAACCAATTAGCATCTGCCCCGAATCTCAGGCAAGACAGTCCGTCTTGCGCGTCTTTCAGAGGGGAACAGATTCTGGCACGCCCGGTGGGACCTTTTCCTCTTTCCACTCCACACTTCGTGTGTCGTGTTCGTGAACGAATCGCGGTTTGTTATGGTTTCCTGTGGATTCGAGGTACTAAGATTTGGTTTCTTGCTCCGTGCAGAAAAGAGAAGATCAATGGCTTCAAACTGCACTAATTGCAACAACTCCCACTCCGTCCTCGCCGGAGGAGTGACTTACGGGCCTCAAGCAGCCTCCCTTTTCAAGATGCCGGTGGAGCAAGTAACTCAGGCCATCACTGGGCTGTTCTTTGGGACCATGCTCCCACTAATGAGCTTCAATGCCCCTCTGCCGTTGCAAGAAGCTCCGAAGAAGTTGGTCTTTGATCGGCTTGCAACTACTGCGACCCCTCTCAACGGGTCACCCAAATCCAGTGCATCAGTTTTCAGTAGACTGGGTCAAAACTCCAATGGGCCCGTGAAGAAGCCCACTATACCAGAAAGTGTTATCCCCAAGCGGATAGCCATTCCTGCTCATGAAATCGTCAATGCTGCTTCACCTACTCGGAAGTCTGCTTTCGATAGGTTGGCTATCCCCATTCAACGGACGTCGGTCTTCAAGAGGCTGGTACCAGCAGCTCCTCACCAGAACAGGGGGCACGAAAAAGCCATCCCCATCGCCGAACCAACCCCGACAGCTCGACAAGCTCGACGTCGCCACTGGTGCCGAGTAAGGAAGGCCGGGGGCAACTCCCCCTCTGGGCTAACTCCACCAGTTCCAACGGTAGAAGTTAATGCTGCTGTTCCAATCGGGAACAGCTTTGAGCTGCTAAACAAGGTGCGTAGGAACTCGCCTACCGCAGTATTGAAAAGATCTCCGCCGCCGGTGGAGATTGTCACAGAAATGAAGCCGAAATAGTCCCCCCAGTGGCTGTCCTCCAAAATCTACAAAGTCTGGCGGCAGGATCGGGACTCAGTAATTGATCAAGATCACCCTAGCCGACAGAAGAAGGCGAAGGTTCAACAAGAAGAGAACCATCCTGCCAAATCACAAAAAGCTGTCTGGGTGCCCGCTGCGACGCCCCCCTCAACATCCACTGCTCAAAAGAAAAGGAGGCCGGAGAAATCCCCTGTGGCTGCGGCAGACCGCGAAGGCATTGAGCCCAAACACCCCAAGTCTGGGGCCATGATGGTACATACTGTCTACATGGCTTCCGGAAAAGAAGAAAGCCGCACTTCGACGGGCCACCGACCGCTCACCCGATCAATAACAAGGGCTCAGGAACAACAACAGCAAAAGCTTCAAGAGATGCCGACCGCAATGGCCGCACTAATCGGGCCAAAAGAAAGCCTGGAGGCGTCATCGGAACAACGTCACGAACACGAGACTGATGCTGAATTCCTTCGAAGAATGCTCGAAAAGAAGGACAAGGAGGCTGCGGAACAAGCGGCCAATATAAAGAGAATAGCACTTCTCTTCCAAGATATGGTCGGGTTGATGTTACAGCTGGAACCTCCAGCTGAAGACCCCCCGATCATTATTGAAGACGACAGAGGGGAGACATCAAACCTTCATCCGACTCTTTCAGTAGCCAAGGAGAAAACCATCTCAAAAGCCACGCTTGATGATTACATCGCTCAGCAGATACGAGTTCATCAGGCGAATGAAGCGGCTGGACAAATTGTTAAAACTAGACGACCCTATCCGTGTTGGTACGACTAAATAAAGTACCCGCCGGGATACACGATCCCCAAATTCCACGTATACAAGGGGACGGGAAATCAGCATCAGCACGTCGCTCAATTCAGAGCCTTATGCGGCAACACTGGAGGTGACGATAAGCTACTGCTCTGCCAGTTTGTTGGCAGTTTGTCGGAGACGGCATTTGAGTGGTATTCCGAACTCCCAAATGACTCTGTCAACACATTCGCAGAGATGGAGTTGCTATTCACCCAGCGTTTCGCAAGCGCTAGAGAACGCACCCCAATCACGGCATTGATCAATGCCAGGGTGAAGCCTGGAGAAACTTGGGTCCAGTATGCAATCCGATGGCGGAACTTATGGTCGAAGTGCGAACAGCGCATCGAAGAAGCACCAGCGGTGGGCATTTTCGTGGGCACCCTAGACCCTCATGCAACTATTTCACAATTCATGATGTTCTTTAAACCGACCACGTTCCAGGCTTTGATCGACAAACTGGCCCAAATGGACCAGATGGGTCACAGACCGTCTCATCCAAAGCCAGACTCTCGAAATGAGAAAGGAAAAGGGAAAGCGATCGTCGTCGCCAATACTCAACAACAGCCAAACAATTCAAAGCCGGTTGTTCGCCAAAACAACGTGCGTCCACGCCCGTCCCTCGAGGAGAGACTGGGACGTCCTTACTCGTTTCCTCAGGATAAAACGAGGAGACTGTTCGAGCTGGCAGTGCGCAACAAGCTCATCAATCTGCCGAGTCCGAAACGCCCGTTGTAGCCAGGCGATGTCAACAATCCTAATTACTGTCCTTACCACCAAGCAGTAAGCCATCCAATCGAAGATTGCTTCGTCTTCAAAGGCTGGATGGAGGACCAATACCAACAAGGCAAGTTCGTATTATCCGAAAACTGGAAAGTGAGCCCGCCACAATCTCACGCCCCTAAAAAAGTGGATGTGCCGGGGGCATCATGCTCATTCATAAGGGAAGCCCTGTGGGAGGTCGCTCTTTCAGCCAAAACTAAAAGAATGCTGAAGGATCACCAAACGTGCCCGGCAATCAGGTGGAAAAATCCACCAGAACCCGAGATCATCGAGGGAATGCTGAAACCGCGCCCAACTCCAAAAACGGGTGATGATGGTCAGAGCGCTCACACCCAGCCGTCAAAGTCTTCGAAGAAGAAGAAGACCAAAAAGCCCGTGCAGCCTGGTGACAAGCGCACGGACCTGCAAAAAGAGATTGACGTGTTGGAAGAATATAATCAGAAGGCGCGGACCCAAGTCACACTCCAAGAATTTCTCAGCCACGTCCTTGAGGACGGAGATGATGACAATGGAGAAGACTCGTCAGATGAATCTGAAGATTATGTGGCAAGCTTCCATGTGATCTCTCGCTCGTCAATAAATGACGAAGAAGCTCCTTACACAGAGAAGCTGGGGGTAGATCCTGAGCCAGAACTTCTAGGACCATGAGACGAAATGATTGATGCATTCCTGAACGAAGCCCGTCTTAAAAGCAAAGCTGATCGAGAGCGCGAGATGGCCATATTCGAGAAAGCCAAACGCCGGCGACTAGATGAAAGGGTCGAAACACTCCCACCGGATCAAAGTACATCCGACACAAATGAAAGCAGGATCAAGACAAGGAAACGATTTGCCAAAGCCATATCGATGGGGATGAAGCTGCCCTCTTTCAGAGAAAATTCTCCTGGTGGTATACATCTTGATGAAGCGGACGTACATCGTAACTTCTGCTTATATCATCAGAAGATCGCACATCCTACTGAAGACTGCAACTGCTTTAAGTGTTGGTGGCAAGGGTATGTCGCTCACAGGCAACACTTCAACAGGGCAAAGCGTGAAGCTCGTAGACAGCGGAAAAATGCGACAGATGAGCGTAAAAGAATTGCCGGCAATTGTCATAGGGTTGATCCCGAGGGATCGCGAGTTCTCACCTTCGGGAGCGACTCTGACGAAAAAGTAGCCCATGGTCCTCTCTTCACGGAATCCATCTCTGAAACGAAAGAATTGAGGATTTGCGAGAACATTCATCCGTGCAATCGCACGCTACCCGGAAAGAATCTCGGACCCGTAAATAAGGGATCGAACAAAAAGGATAAAGGGAAGGGGAAGAACGGCCTTCGTCGCCAACGCTCCACAACAATCGAGTGTCCCTAGACCGGTTGTTCGCCAAAGTAACAAGCGGAAACCCCTCTATGAGAAGTTGAAATATCCTTATTCATTTCCTCGGGATGAAACAAGGAGGCCGTTCGAACGAGCAGTGTGCAACAGGCTTATCACTTTACCGGAGCCGAAACACCAGCTACAACTGAATGATGTCAACAATTATAATTACTGCCCTTACCACCAAGTATTGGGTCATCCGATCGATAACTGGTACGTCTTCAAAAACTGGGATGAAGACCGGGTACCAACAGGGCAAGTTCGCGCTGTCCGAAAAATGGAAGGTGAACCCACCACAACCACATGCTCCGAAAAAGATGGACATGCCGGGGGCATCGTGCTCTTTCATAGAGAAAGCCACATGGACCAAAAAGTCCGTAAACTAGAAACACGCCTCAAATATGGCAACGATAGACCAAAACGTCGTTAAACTAACGATGGACCACTATGTCCTAAAACTGGCTGTTGACCGAAACGTCGTTAAAATAACGATGGACCGCTATGTCCTAAAATTGGCTGTAGACCGAAACGTCGTTAAACTAACGATGGACCACTATGTCCTAAAACTGACTGATGACCGAAACGTCGTTAAACTACTACCAACCCGCGGTATCTTCAGGCTGACGTGGTAAAAAAAACGGTACGTCCATAAGCAAAATGGGCACGGATGAAAACCCGAAAGGGCTCCGTGAGTAAAAACAGCAGGACTACTGGCGATGTTTTTGAAAACCCGAAAGGGCGCAGACTCGTTAAAAAAAAGGTATGTCCATAAGCGAAATGGGCACGGATGAAAACCCGTAAGGGCTCCGTGAGTAAAAACAGCAAGGCTACCGGCGAGTTTTGTGAAAACCTGAAAGGGAAAAATCTTATTAAAAGACACTTACAAGGTCCTCTCGACCTTGTGAGGAGAAACCACCTGCGTGAGATCTTTACGACTCACAAAGGAGCAACACACTTAGGGATCCCCACGACTCCTAAGGAGAAATTACACTTGCGAGATCCTCACGACTCGTAAGGAGAACCCTCTTATGGGACCCTCACGGCTCATAAGATTCAAAAGTCTTAAGCTACAGGGATCTGAACCTGTTCTTAAGCAGCCACCACAACTTCCGACACTGTCCTACAAGCGGTTCAGTATTGACCCTTGTATACAATCCACGGGCACGAATAAACATTTCCTTAACAAAGTCACATCCGTGACTAGGGGTATGTTTACACGGTGAACAGCCCTTGTAAGTCCTCTCGACTTATAAGGAGAAAACCTCTTGTAAGATCCGTATGACTTACAGGAGAACATAACTTAGGAGTCCTCACGACTCCTAAGGAGAAAACGCACCTACGAGATCCTCACGACTTGTAGGGAGAAATACCTTCATGAGACCCTTACGGCTCATGAAGTCAAAAGCCTTAGTCGACAGGATCCTAACCCTGTTTCCTAAGCCACCTTTGTTCGACATCGACAGAGGCAAATGATGATTCGCTCCTGGCAATATCCCTGTTGTAGCGATGCTGAAGCCAAAATCGGTGTCTAATTCCAAGCTTGCAGCGAAAAGCCAACGGGCCACACATGCATACGAAATAGTCGAAATGATTGGGCAACTTGCAACGAAATCAGCAAGTAAAAATGTATGCATACAAAAACTGCTGAATTGATTGGGCAACTCGCAATAAAAAGCAGCGAGTAAAAATAAAAATAGCCAAAATGATTGGGCACCGCGAAAAATAGCCGAAATGATTGGGCAATCGCGATTTTCACGATATAAAAAAATGAAATGATAGAGCATCGCGGAAAGAATAAAAAAAATGATGAAAAAATGAAACTTTCTGCCCTACAGGTGAGATCGCATCGATCCCTGTATACAATCCAGGAGACAAACAAAGAGGGAACTATACCTTCCCAACAGGCTCCATCAGAAAGCGAAGCCAAATCTCGACGGTTCATAGAAAACCTAGAGACAACCTCGACATTTGTCGCAATATTGCAGACACAATATCAACAAACGAAGCAAAGGAAGATCCATAACTTCAGGGTCTCGACGTCAATATCGACAACTTAGATATCACCAATGGAGTTTCTCCTCACTCCAACCAGATGCAGACGTGACATCAACAACCGACCTCAGAGTCGCAACGAAACGGAGCCACGGCATAGTCCTTAGTTCCAAATCTCGACGGTTCACAGACAACCTAGAGACCATCTCAGCATTCGTCTCATTACAGCAGACGAGATGTCAACGATGGCGTTCCTCCACAGTCCAGCAGGATGCAGATGCAACGTCAACAAAAGACCTCACGGTCGAAACAAAGCGGAGCGACGGCAAAATCCCAGCTTCACCTCAGCATTCGTCTCAATACAGTAGACGAGATTTCAATGACGGCATTCCTCCGCAGTCCAGCACGATGCAGATGCAACGTCAACAAAAGACCTCATGCTCGAAACAAAGCGGAGTGACGGAAAAATCCCAGCTCCACCTCAGCATTTGTCTCGTTACAGCAGACGCAATGTCAACAATGGTGTGCTTCCTCATTCCAGCAGGTCACAGATGTTACACCATCAAACGGAGCCACGGCATAGTCCTTAGTTCCAAATCTCGACGGTTCACAGACAACCTGGAGACCATTTCAGCATTCGTCTCGATACAGCAGACGAGATGTCAACGACGACGTTCCTCCGCAGTCCAGTAGGATGCAGATGCAACGTCAACAAAAGATCTCACGGTCGAAATAAAGCGGAGTGACGGCAAAATCCCAGCTTCACCTCAGCATTCGTCTCGATACAGCGGACGAGATGTCAACAACGGCGTTCCTTCGCAGTCCAGCAGGATGCCGATGCAACGTCAACAAAAGACCTCATGATCGAAACAAAGCGGAGCGATGGCAAAATCCCAGCTCCACCTCAGCATTCGTTTCGATACAGCAGACGAGATGTCAACAATGGCGTTCCTTCGTAGTCCAGCAGGATACAGATGCAACGTCAACAAAAGACGTCACGGTCGAAACAAAGCGGAGCGACGGCAAAATCCCAGCTCCACCTCAGCATTCGTCTCGATACAGCAGATGAGATGTCAACAATGGCGTTCCTTCACGGTCCAGAAGGATGCAGATGCAACGTCAACAAAAGACCTCATGGTCGAAACAAAGCGGAGCGACGGAAAAATTCCAGCTCCACCTCAGCATTCGTCTCGATACAGCAGGCGAGATGTCAGCAATGGCATTCTTTCGTTGTCCAACAGGATGCAGAAGCAACCTCAACAAAAGACCTCATGGTCGAAATAAAGCGGAGTGACGGCAAAATCCCAGCTCCACCTCAGCATTCGTCTCTTTACAGCAAACGCAATGTCAACAACGGCGTTCCTCCGCTGTCCAGCAGGACGCAGATACAACGTCAATGAAAGACCTCACGGTCGAAACAAAACGGAGCGACGGCAAAATCTCAGCTCCACCTCAGCATTCGTCTCGATACAGTAGACAAGATGTCAACGACAGCGTTTTTTGCCTCAGCAGGATGCAGATGCGACGTCAACAAAAGACCTCACGGTCCAAACAAAGCGGAGTGATGGCAAAATCCCAGCTCCACCTCAGCATTCGTCTCGATACAGCAGATGCAGTGCGAGTAAATGAAGCGAATGCCAAATTCCTAGCTTCAGGGTCTTGACGGTAACTCATATAAAACCTGAAAGACTATCGGAGATCATCCCACATCAGCGCGGAGTGGTCACCACCTCGACGTTTGTTCCGATACAGCAGACAAGATGTCACTACGGCGTCCATCTTCCAACAGGATTCGGACACGCCAAAGAAAATGAAGCGAATGCCAAATTCCTAGCTTCAGGTTCTTGACGGTAATTCATATAAAACCTGAAAGACTATCGGAGATCATCCTACACCAGTGCGGAGTGGTTATGACTCATCGGGGCTCTCCAAAATGAGCCTAACCTCAAGTAAAAAGCGGCATGGCAAAATTCCTAACGCTTTCTCTTCCAACGGTCAAACTGCCTAAGAAGATTTCTTGAAGACGTCTTTTCCAGCCCCCGAAGGGATCAGAGATACGACAGTCGCAAGGCTGCTCGAAAAGCAAGATTGCCTATCGAGGAATACATCAGCCAACGCGACGGTACGACGGAAAAAATCCTAGTACCACAGACCCTAACGGACCTTTGTCGTAAAGAGCAGAGGTTAACTGTGACGTTAGGACATCCTTGCGAGAACTTCTCGATTCGTCTCGACTCGTAAGGCAAAGCCTTAGGCAATGGGGATTAAAAAACCTGTTTCCTAAGAACTGGGTCCCTGCAAGTCAGTCCAAGATGGACTCTTGCATACTATTCACGGGTCACACTCTCCGAAGTCGAACATCGACAAAGAGGGAAACAACCACTTACAAGTCCTCCCGACTTGTAAGCGGGAAAAATTTGTAGGGTTCCTAGGCACTCTTGTGAAGGTTCATAAGGCATCAAACATACCCGAATAAAAATTTAGACGTGCCGAACAACCCAAAGCCGGGATCTTTGCTAGATTATTAGGGTTTAACATGCAAGTAAACATCTTTACTACTAAGTGTGAGGGATTACAACCTTTGTAGTCCTCTCCTTCGCTTCATAAGCACCGAGTAGAAGTCCCTTCGCCGCGATCCACGATCTCCCTAACTCAAGAGAGGCTCCACGACTCGAACGATCCATGATAGCTTGTCGTATTCCTTTTCTCCGATAATCTACGTCGAAGTTGCAATAGCTCAAGCTCTCTCACTCTAATGAGGTGAACACCCTAATCTTATGGGCTAGATTAGATAAGGATGATGGAGTAGTATTTATGCTTTCTTTTTATATCACAATCTCATATGAAATCATCACAAAAGGAATTTCTAGTAAGCTTTCTCAAAGCTAAAGAGAGAAGAAGATGATGAATAATAAGATAATCCTTTTGTGATGAATAATGAAAAGTGTATATCAATAATAATGCAACCATGGTTAATGATGACAAGGATAACCCTTGTAGAGAGTTAACTAAGGCTAGGGTTTGGTTGGGTTAAGAAATGAGTCATAAGAAAATATCTATCATAATATCTTCTTCATGACAAAAGGAATGCTTCTAGAAGGTGCAAGAAGAAGCAAACCCTAAGCAAACCCTAATCAAACCCTAATCTCTTTTTATTATCACTAAACATTTTTCATTATTAATCATATCATGTTACTATAATATATATCACATATATATTATATATTTATAACAAAAGAAAATAATACATTTAATATATATCATATATATATCAATGTATTATCCAGTGAGAAAATGAAATAATAAAGCGAGGCAATATTAGATAATGTAATACAATATATCATATATATTATTATACATTAAATCATCGAATCAACACTTGATCCGACAATCCGGCTATATCGAATATAACCGACTAATATATCATGTACCGATTCATCGAATCAACACTTGATCTGATGATCCGGTTCATTTCTAAATATCGCAAGAATATAATACGGTATCTCATATCGCATTATCCTCAGTCCTGCACATATCACATATGTGCCTCTACTCCGTTTTGCCTGAGCCAAGAAACCTCTGTGTAGGACTCTAAAGAATCGTCAATGCGCCGGTAGCAGGTGATGATCATATCAAACACCCACAAGCTGCAAACGGTCAGCTAAACGTAACAGCCACCCAGGTATTGAGCGATCAGAAGATCAACAAAATAGCCTGTACGTTCTCCTGTGAATCCTGTAAGTACACGGCGGCGCCCCGTCCGTCAATCCGAGGCCAAAATGCGGAAACGGTAATTTACTTTAACTTTTGAACCAGCACCACCGCGCACTAAAATCCCGGATCGGGCTATTAATCTAATCCTAGCTAACTAGAGAAGGGGTAGAGAGATATACCGAGCGATCCGTGTCCTTCGATATTCTCGTCGTCGTCCCGATCTCCCCACGGAATCTCCGGTCTTCACCTCCTCACCGGAAGGGCGCCACATCGCCGGTTTCTTTTACGGGCTCCCACCTCTGGACCGAGGCAACTCGGGCACGAGGTTGGCGAGCCAACGTGCCCAAGGGTGCTGTAGGTTAACTGCAGAACTCTATGTCTCTTTGGGGTTGTGTAAGTTGCCTTTGGTGGAGGAATGAGATGATAGCATTTTAGAGATGAAATTAGGGATTTTTGCAAGCACAAGAGAACCAAAAATCCCCCACAAATATAATGGGCAGCCCCACCCTCATCTTGGCCGGCCATGCTTTCATGAGAATGAAAGAGGAGAGAGTATCCATGAGGTGAGTGAGTGAGCCAATAATCAAAGAGAGAGAAAAGGGTTATGATGAGGAAAAATCATTACTACAACAACCATCACTCTTCTCATCATCAACAACCATGATTACTCCAAAAAGTCAAGAGATCATGAACTTATGAACTCAATGGTGGTAGAACCATCATGACACAACAATATGCAAAGACCACCCTCCACAAAGCTAATTTGCATAAATACAAATAAGCCCTCCTCCACCAATTTTCAGCCAAGGAAAGAAACAAAGGAAAATGGCCGAAACGGAAAGCAAACTGGCAACCCCAAACACTGATCCCGTAATAAATTACAGGAAAACCCCGCTACTGTATATACATACCCGCATTTGTATTCCGACCGAAATACAAATGCAATGAGACAAAATCTACACAGTACAATACAAGGATCTGGCTTAAACTAAAGCCCGCTAGTATTTTCCGTCTGATCATGATCCGTGCAATACCGCACCTATCTGATCGAACCCTGCCATATCTCCATATGGCCTCTACAGCGTTTCGCCCGAAACTTGAGAAACTGGACTGTGGGGGACTCTAAAGACTCGTCAATACTTTGGTTGTGGATTTAACCACTAGCACGTCAGAGGTATTAGCCTATACGTAACGGGCTACCAGGTATTGACCAAAAGGGACGTCGATGAGCGAACTCATCCTGACACCCTACTGAGCCTGTCAGTGACAATATCTGTACAGTCCGGTCCGTTCGTCTATGAGCATCGCATGGCGGGCCTAGGGGGTTGGTAAAAGTCAGACCCCCAAAAGCGGTACAAGTCGTGTCGGAGTGTAGCCCAGAACACCCTGAGATACTACTGGAATACCTACCAGTAAATCTCCTGCCTTGGCCAAGGACTTCGTGTAATGGCTCTCCTAGACACAGCGCGACCTCACCCCCAATACCGGGAGAGACGAACCCCTGCAGATCCGCTCACTGCCTCCATGTGGCTCGGGACTGTACCCAACTAAAACCTGTTTGCACGTCTCCTTTGAGCGTGGTAGGGTAGTAATCAAGGTACAGTGGGAACTCATACGAGACAAATGACGATCTGAGGTTGATGAACTAACCTGCACACATGTCACCAGGGAACTGCTATCTGACGTCAGGTATAAGACCAACTAGCATGTTCCCGGCGAGTCCTGTCCGATGTACTCATAACCCAATGAGCACCTGTATACATCTTAGGTGAACCAACTGACACCAGCGGCTTGTGAGACCGGCCACCGCCCCTCGTCGGGGTCTCGACTGTATACACTAGTCTACTCTGGAGTATCGATGCCCTGTCTCGAAACTCCTATGACTAGGGACCTTTTAAGGATATGCTTATAGACTACCAGCTCCCACGTATATGATCGCCCTCATACTGCTGGCAGTCAAGCAAGAATCCTAGGGGCTCTATCAAAGTGCAATAGTGAGCTGTAAGGTCACCTAAAGCAGTACACGATGATAAAGGTAAACCAGATATCATACTATCATCTTGATTAAGACTGTCCTACCGGAATAGGTCCTCCCTCAATCATTGCAATCACATGCATGTGATCCAATAATTGACTCTGAGGGCACTATCTCCAACAATCTCCCACTTGCACTCAAGGCTAATTATTGCGATGTCGCATACTCACAGCCCGTGTGATACCGAACACCCAACTCCTCTACTAACCAGTCTCACAAAACACGTTTGCGAAACTATTGTGTTCGAGGAATAGCCTCAGTGAGTGGATCCGCTTTGATGTTTCTTTCTATATCTCTCTATATCTCAAGTTCGCGGAGAAAGCCATCTCCCGAAATGAGCAATACTTGTCTCAGAATGTGTCTGGATGTCTGATGGGACCTAGCTCATAAATGAACTCCAAATCCAAACTTCTTAGACTGTATCGTCAACTGAACTTAATCAGTATCCTGCGCCATGCCTCTCTCAGTATCCCCTTGGACCACCTGTCCATAATACCGTCCCTCGCCAGAGGGAAAACTATAACTCTGACAATCTCTCTGTCATCCATGTCACCTTGGAAGCCTGGAGTGATAACTGTCTCCTAAAAGAGACTGTTGTTATCATATCCCTAGAACATTCACTTATGTTCTAAAATTGCTTCCGACCGTTTCTCCAGGATTGGATTAATATCAATTTATTGCATCCACTGTAAAAACAACATCTGGTGTGGTACTTGACATCTCATGATTGACTCAATTGCCTAAGTAAGTGATCTGCGAATCATGCTCATCCCTCTCCCCTCTAGTCAGTAAGACACCTTTAGAGAGGGTGACTCCATCACTTGCAGGTACACTACCGTGCCAGGAGTCGTCAATTCTAAAACACCTTTAGAATGCTGTCTAAGTACTCAGATTGGGAAACCACCCAAATCTAGATCTATAGATCTAGTAACCAGAATATCTTGATATTATATCCAAGTCCCATGTGGAGAAACCACTGTGTGACAACCAAAGTATAACCGATCGTAGTATAGGAATATCACTTCCTACTCTGTGTATGTCATCCAAATACCAGGACATAACACTCTACTACCTTCTTAACAGATCCATCCCCTATTCTGATGAAGTCAAACCTATGACTGTCACATCAGAAATAGATGATCTATCTCCGCTATATCTTCTTTAGTCTATAAATAGACAAAAGCCACTTGTCCATCATTGCTTCCGCTGCTCCCACTGACTACGACAACCCTCTGGCAGAGTCATATACACGTACACTTCTAAAGCTATTTTAGAGCGACGCTATACTCATCCTCCTGCCGGGTCTCGCAGCCTGGAACAACAACAATGGCAAGTCTGGGTAAAAAAGAACCTCCCTGTCACCGCCCTTGAGGCTACCGTAGTACCCCTCGGGTGCCTGAGGTTACCCAGCGTATCTGCGGAGTGGCCAATGGAATGTCAAGCCAGATTGAATCTTTAGGTTCTTATCAAACTTTCAGTAATCGTTTGCGGTTCTGGAATCACTTCCAGTTCTACCATACTCCCACTACTGTTTTCTGGAAAAATCCATTTTTATTAAAACTGTGGCGAGTCTAGAACAATATCACTATTGATCTTTCAGATGGTAGAAAGTCAACCCTCGTCATAGCCTGGGTCAACACACAAACAGCCATTACAGAAACGCGCCTTAAGTTATCCAGAGTCTGGTTTTAAGCATAAGCCGGACAACTCCCCGTACCTTAACATCGTTAAGATATGAACTGTTCTATATCCAATACAGAAAGAGAGGCACTGATTTAATTGAACCAGATTCAAATCATGCAGCTATCTCCAGTGCATGTCAACTAAATGGAGAGAGGCCGATCAGCATTACTCAACTTAGGAGTGCTTCCAATTATGAGTAATCTGAAAGAGAAGCAAGTTCTCGTAATCATTACTATCAACTGAATACTCTACACAAGTATCTACATCTTCGATCACCTTGAAGAATCCCGATACTTGCAACACCTGGTTCTCTACTTTATTCATATACCTATAACTTCTCAAAACTCAGACCTTGTGTTTCTACGAAACACTTATCTAAGAACTAGAGAAGTCATAAGTAAACCAAATATAGTATGAGGACCAACCCCTCTGTCCTAATGGACACTGGACAACATACAATACTCTGTATAAGTCCCTTGAGTCTGATAACTTACTCCCTGTGTGTCGTAGGTTGAAAACTGTACCTATGGTTAAGAAGAATTACACCGCTGTTTAATGCTCCTTACCTAACCATCCACTGATATAAGTAAATGTCATAGACATAATTTCAAAAAGGTATATCTCACTCTATAACAATAGACGTACAGATATATCAATTTGAAATTGGTGCATAACAACGGATATTCAAAACCAAATATTTGCCGACCGGCAAACAACCCAGGCGATTTCCTCAAATATCACCAATTACAACGAATTCCGATATAATGAGGATGATCACCTAATTCCCAATAACTTACTCACACTCATCATCTGTAAAACCATACAGATGTGAGAATCATACCTGGTAAATACATACCCTAGAGCAAGATCTGATTGGAAAATCTGTTTTCTTTTAACAGTACACAGCGAAACAGAAACATTGAAATGTTTCGATGGGGTATCCCGGTATTCCTAGTAATGCCTCTTCCATTATCCAGATTCACAACTGTAACCGTGTAATTCTTTGCCATCTTTCCAAATCCCTTTATATGTCTTTAGTCATTACCTTCTGCACACCCTCTTAGGCTAAATTGTATTCTTCCTTCCCTGCCGTTTGGTACCAGCCTATGGTTTGGAAGAAGACTATCCAATAAGCATAATGGGTGTACTGTCCTAATCCTAGGAGCACTCGCAATGCGAGAGAAGGTGAAGATAAAAGACAACCGAATAAACCTTATTCCTATTTCTCCTGAACCAGAATCCATCCCCGAACTGGAACAAGTTCCTTTCGAGTTCGTATATAACCATACGATGGAGTATCCAATAAACTGTGGATCTTCTTAGTGATACGGAGTGTCCTGGAGAAATACAAAGGTGATTTAGGATTGGCGAAGAAATACTTGGTTTGGTCGTGAATAGCAGTCGCAATTTACTTTGCCCTCTTACTAATCCCTTGATATGTCTTTACTTAATACCTTCTGTACACCATCGTTAGGCTAATTGGTTTTCTTTATTCCCTACCGGTCGGCACCTGCCTATGGTTTGGAAGAAGACTATCCAATTTGCGTAATAGGTGTACTATCTCCTAAACCAAGGAGTACTCGCAACCTGAGAGAAGGTCATAGGAAAAGACAACTGAATAGTCCTATTCGTTTTCTCCAGAACCGGAAACCATCCTCGAATAAATTCCTTCGAGTTCGAATATAACCATACGATGGATTTTTCCAATGGAAGTGGACGTTCGTAGTAATACGGGGTGTCCTGGAGAAAAGGGTAAAATTAGGAGTGGCAATGAGGTTTGCAACTCTGACAATCCAAAAGCCGGTGTTTAAGAAGGTTCGGTTAATTTTGGTCACTGAGTCATAGTCTAGGGTCGGGTCAAGGTCGCTGCCAAAGAGAGAGAGAAAAGAAACACTCAGCGTGCACTCTAACCTAGATCAGAATGGTTACCAATTTATCTAATCTGGAAACCTCCGACTGTACCGTCAAATTCTCCTCCAAACCTGAAAGAAGAATTAGTCGGGATCACCCGAGGAGTAAACCAACTCATCAGTGGGAATCGGGATCCAACTATCATCGCATGATAACGTGACGGAATCCGCTCACGTTATCACACTCCAGAAGGTATGCGCATATCTGGAAGTTTCAGTTTCTTTAGAAACTCCCGATGTGATTTTTGCCCCATGCTCTTATGACCTTGACTAAGGCCAACAAATCATAAGTCACATGTCAAGTTCTACCCGTCATTGTCCATGTTAATTTGAACCCACCCGTACAAGCCCTTGACTAGGGCCAACAAACCTATACGACTGTCCCAAACCAACGCATCTATCTATGCAACAGATAAATATCCGGCAGCTACCAATCACTATGCCTTGGCGTGAGGTCAAAATACATAGCTTGAATACTACCGAATATTTAACTGAAATGATGGAGGGCTACGAATGGTTTCTGGCGAAAACCTTTAACGTAATGAACTTGATACCGTTGAAAGAACTGGATAGCTTTAATGAAAATATAGTGGCGAAAACCTTTGCTAAAGAGGTTACTCCTGGTGAAGGGATCTCGGCTCTTTCCCCGTAGAATGAGGTGCAGGATATTCCAACTGAATACCACGATGCAAAGCAAAAGTAATCGGCTATAGTGAAGTTATTTCCCTGACGCAAACTTCTGTCCAAGGGGTCATTCCCGGTGAAGGGATCTCGGCCCTTGCCTCGTCGACTGAGGAGCAGGATATTCCAACTGAATACCACGATGCAAAACAAAAGAGAACGTCCTTGAAATAACAGCTTTTTGAAAAATGTTCCAACAACATCAGAATAGGTTTGTTTAGCTTGCATTGATCCGAATAAACGCGGTCCCATCAATTGATCACACCAATAAAGAACGAAAATAATGATTTACGTATATGCCATCCGCATTCGCCACTGGGTCCCTTCATCACCCGTTAGGTTACTTAACTAACGACAGAGCGGGGACTGGACTAGCGCGGATGCAAAACATAAACAACATCTACTAGTATATATATCAATATATAATATTCGCTCAAGGCGTGATAAAATGCAACATCACAGAAATGTAATAAGCATCATAGAACAATACAGATATCTGGGATCCCCGGGTTTCACAGAGCCGCTACTGAA
This sequence comes from Agapanthus africanus, assembly GCA_030015575.1. Lineage (NCBI taxonomy): Eukaryota > Viridiplantae > Streptophyta > Magnoliopsida > Asparagales > Amaryllidaceae > Agapanthus > Agapanthus africanus. The sequence continues at coordinate 538,501,695 of CM057339.1, forward strand.
ACCCGACGTTCCCCTGGTCGTGTGGATAGCCTGTGCAATGAAATCCTAGACCCCTACGGGCGCGGCAAGTTACCCGCCAAAACCTGAAGCGAGGCAGCCCCCTTCAGCAACGTGAATGGACCACCCAGCACTTCACGGAATCCGGTAACTTGGGCACCCCTCCTGGGTCAACCTGTACCCCCTACGAGTGCGGCGAATAGCCCGCTAATTCTAGAGTAAAGCCCCCTCCGTCTCAATGCCATAAGATACGGGCCCGTTGCCCTCTAGAACCCGGCTATCCGTGCACCCTACCTTGGGGTAATCATAGTACAGAAAGTAAAATATACATACAACGGGTACATCGACCTCATCTCGGTCGTTCCCCAAAAGAATAATATACAAACAGGCAGTGACGGCAGTCCACATGTCGGACGCTCGCCCCGCAATATCAAATGTACATAATACAACCAAACTGTACTACCATTGCATCCAGGCTATCCCCCACGACCAATCCGCAACATAACAGCACAACACAGAACATCAACGTGAATGTCACGTTCACATATCCGTCTAACCGGTCTATAGCAGTTAGACAGGATTTACCGATCAAGTGACATTCACGGTCGCAGATATAATGTAAATACTGTGAACTAACATGTTTAAAATTCTCGATCGATCAAATTTACTGAAGTGGGCCCCAAGCACTACTGTAGCACTCACAGAAAATCTGGGCCCAAAAAGAATATCCCAAAAACCATATTTTCAACCCAGAAGCCCACTGGAAAAAAATTGGTGAAATGAAGCTTAATTCCTGCGGCGGAACCGCGGCCAAAGTGGGGTTATGGCCGCGGTTCCGCGGCCTTATTGAAGGATCGGGTCACCAAATTTTTACAGTTTTCTTACAAAACCCTGCATATGTTTCTGCAATGTACTGAAAAAAATTTCGAGCCAAAACAAAATCGACAGAAACCTGATGCATTGGAAATACGGTTTTTGGGATTTTTGTTCGATCGAGTTCTAAACATACTAGAGCAAGCTAGACTAGGTTAATGGCCTTGCTCTGATACCATGTCAGTGCACGGCGGTGCCCCGGCCGTCAATCCGACTCCGGAATGCGGAAACGAAACTTTTTACGAACTTGTAAACCGGCACCACCGCGCACAAAAATCCCGGATCGGGCTATTAATCTAATCCTAGCTAACTAGAGAAGGGGTAGAGAGATATACCGAGCGATCCGTGTCCTTCGGTATTCTCATCGTCGTCCCGATCTCCCCGCGGAATCTCCGGTCTTCACCTCCTCGCCGGAAGGGCACCACGTCGCCGGCTTCTTTTACGGGCTCCCACCTCTGGACCGAGGCAACTCGGGCATGAAGTTGGCGAGCCGACGTGCCCAAGGGTGCTATAGGTTAACTGTAGAACTCTATGTCTCTTTGGGGTTGTGGAAGTTGTCTTTGGTGGAGGAATGAGATGATAGCATTTTAGAGATGAAATTGGGGATTTTTGCAAGCACAACAGAACCAAAAATCCCCCACAAATATAATGGGCATCCCCACCCTCATCTTGGCCGGCCATGCTTTCATGAGAATGAAAGAGGAGAGAGTATCCATGAGGTGAGTGAGTGATCCAATAATCAAAGAGAGAGAAAAGGGTTATGATGAAGAAAAATCATTACTACAACAACCATCACTCTTCTCATCATCAACAACCATGATTACTCCAAAAAGTCAAGCAATCATGAACTTATGAAGTCAATGGTGGTAGAACCATCATGACACAACAATATGCAAAGACCACCCTCCACAAATCTAATTTGCACAATTGCAAATAAGCCCTCCTCCACAAATTTTCAGCCAAGGAAAGAAACAAGGGAAAATGGCCGAAACGGAAAGCAAACTGGCAACCCCAAAAACTGATCCCGTAATAAATTACAGGAAAACCCCCTACTGTATATACATACCCGCATTTGTATTCCGACCGAAATACAGTTGCAATGAGACAAAATCTACACTCTACAATACTAGGATCGGGCTTAAACCAAAGCCCGCTAGTATTTTCCGTCCGATCATGATCCGTGCAATACCGCACCTATCTGATCGAACCCTGCCATATCTCCATACGGCCTCTACAGCGTTTTGCACGAAACTTGAGAAACTGGTCTGTGGGGGACTCTAAAGACTCGTCAATACTTTGGTTGTGGATTTAACCACTAGCACGTCAGAGATATAGCCTATACGTAACGGGCTACCAGGTATTGACCAAAAGGGACGTCGATGAGCGAACTCATCCTGACACCCTACTGTGCCTGTCAGTGACAATATCCGTACAGTCCGGTCCGTTCATCTATGAGCATCACATGGCGGGCCTAGGGGTTGGTATAAGTCAGACCCCTAAAAGCGGTACAAGTCGTGTCGGAGTGTAGCCCAGAATACCCTGAGATACTACTGGAATACCTACCAGTAAATCTCCTGCCTTGGACAAGGACTTCGTGTAATGGCTCTCCTAGACACAGCGCGACCTCACCCCCAATACCGGGAGAGACGAACCCCTGCAGATCCGCTCACTGCCTCCATGTGGCTCGGGACTGTACCCAACTAAAACCTGTTTGCACGTCTCCTTTGAGCGTGGTAGGGTAGTAATCAAAGTACAGTGGGAACTCACACGAGACAAATGACGATCTGAGGTCGATGAACTAACCTGTACACATGTCACCAGGGAACTGCTATCTGACGTCAAGTATAAGACCAACTAGCATGTTCCCGGCGAGTCCTGTCCGGTGTACTCATAACCCAATGAGCACCTGTATACATCTTAGGTGAACCAACTGACACCAGTGGCTTGTGAGACCGGCCACCGTCCCTCGTCGGGGTCTCGACTGTATACACTAGTCTACTCTGGAGTATTGATGCCCTGTCTCGAAACTCCTACGGCTAGGGAACTTTTAAGGATATGCTTATAGACTACCAGCTCCCACGTATATGATCGGCCTCATACTGCTGGAAGTCAAGCAAGAATCCTAGGGGCTCTATCAACGTGCAATAGTGACTTGTAAGGTCACCTAAAGCAGTACACGATGATAAAGGTAAACCAGATAGCATACTATCATCTTGAGTAAGACTGTCCTACCGGAATAGGTCCTCCCTTAATCATTGCAATCACGTGCCTGTCATCCAATAATTGACTCTGAGGGCACTATCTCCAACAAATCCGACCAGTAACACTCCCGTACAGTCCGGTCTGTTCGTCTGATATGTCGCATATCAAGTCTAGGGATGGTATACGTCAGACCACAGTAACCGATAAGTCATGTCGATGTGAGGCTCATAACAGGTCGAGAAACTACAGGTAACACTTACCAGTAAATCTCTATATTAGCCCTGGCCAGGGACTTCCAGTTATAGCCAATCGAACACAGCACAACATCAACTCCCTATACCGGGAGAGACGAATCCCCTCCTATCGCTCATTGCCTCCATGTGATTCGAGACTGCATCCAAAAGCCACCGTTTTGCACGCCCTCTTGGACGTGGTAAGGTGGAAATCAAAGCACAGTGGGAATCACACAAGACTCTATGACGATCTCGGGTCTACAGACTACCCTGTACCAGTGTCACCAGAGAACTGCCATCTGACGTGTGGTATATCACCATCTGGGAGTTCTCGGAGAGTCCGTCCAGTGTACCCAGTCTCTACTGAGCACCCGTACACCATCTATGATGTTAAACATCGATGGATATGGGATCATCCATCCCCCATCATATGGGTCAAAATGCGTATACGCTAGTCTACTCTGGTGTATCGATGCCCTGTCTCGATATACCCTCGACTAGGAACAGTTATAGGATGTACTCATCGACTACCGTGGCCCCACTAGTATGATCTCGTCATAGTCCCAGTAGTCGAGTACAGATCCTAAGGGCTTTATCAACATGTGAGAGAAAAAACAGTAAACCAATACAAGTCAACATGTTAAGATAAAGTGAAACCAAATAGCATACTATCATGACGAGCAAGAAAGTCCTCTCTATATATATCCAAGCATCCATTATAATATACATCATATGTACAACAATGGCCTCTAGGGCATATACATAACTAACAATCTCCCACTTGCACTAAGGCCAGCTGCTGTAGTATCTCATACCTAGCATCCCGAATAATCTCTCAAACTGTATCTGGGGAATGGCCTTCGTGAATGGATCCGCAGTGTTGTCCTTCGTATCTACTCTCCTTACCTCGATCTCCCGGCGATCAACTATCTCCCTGATCAGGTGATACCGCCTCATAATATGCTTGGACTTCTGATGGGACCTGGGTTCCTTGGCCAAAGTCACAGCTCCATTGTTATCACAATACAGAGGTATTGGATGTTCAATGGATGGAACCACACCAAGTTCACTAATGAACTTCTTTATCCAGACAGCTTCTTTGGCAGCATCGTTGGCAGCGATGTATTCAGCCTCCATCGTCGAGTCTGCAACGGTATCCTGTTTGGAACTCTTCCAACATACCTCCCCTCCATTGAGGGTAAAGACAAATCCCTAGTGCGACTTAGAGTCGTCCTTATCACTTTGGAAGTTGGAATCGGTAAAGGACTTCACCTGGAGTTCTCCGTTACCATACACCAAGAATATCTCCATAGTCCTTCGTAAGTACTTGAGAATGCTCTTCACAGCTGTCCAGTGACTCTCTCCAGGATCTGCTTGATACCGACTCACTACACTTAGTGAGTATGCTACATCGGGTCTTGTACATAGCATCGCATACATGATAGAGCCTACTGCCGAAGCATAAGGTATCCCTTTCATGCAAGCTCTTTCCAAATCAGTCTTGGGAGACATGTCTTTGGAGAGAGTGAGTCCAGAGATCGTTGGTTGGTTCCCACGCTTGGATTCTTCCATACTAAACCTCTTTAGTATGGTGTCAATGTACCTGGATTTGGACAATCCCAGTATCCGTTTAGATCTATCTCTATAGATCATGATTCCCAATATGCAGGAGGCATCACCTAGATCTTTCATTGAGAATCTTTGTGATAAGAAGAGCTTGACTGATTGCAGCATAGGAATATCATTTCCTATCAAGAGTATATCATCCACGTACAATACGAGGAAGACAACCTTACTCTCTGCTACCTTCTTATAGATACAAGGTTCATCTATATTTTTGATGAAGTCAAACTCTTTGACTACAACATCAAAACAGATGTTCCAACTCCGCGATGCTTGCTTTAACCCATAAATGGATTTAAGCAGCTTGCACACCTTTCCGCTGCTCCCACTATCTACGAAGCCGTCTGGCTAAGTCATGTACACGCACTCTTCTAAATCACCATTTAGAAAGGCGGTCTTAACATCCATTTGCCAGATTTCATAGTCATGGTATGCAGCAATGGCAAGTAAGATCCGGATGGACTTAAGCATAGCCACTGGAGAAAAGGTTTCGTCATAATCCACTCCTGGTCGTGGACGAAAACCCTTTGCTACAAGTCTAGCTTTGAAAGTCTCAACTTTTCCATCTACAACAAATTTCTTTTTAAAGATCCACTTGCTCCCAATGGGTTTTAGCCCTTCAGGAGCATTTTCCAAAGTCCATACTTTGTTGGTGTACATGGATTCCATCTCAGATCGCATTGCATCCAGCCATTTCACAGAGTCACCACTTGTGATGACCTGCTCGAAACTAGTCGGTTCATCATCTTCCATGATGCAATCCTCGCTTCCACCATCAATGAGAAAACCGTAGTATCTCTCAGGTGGATGAGAAAGCCTGCTAGATCGGCGGAGAGGCTGGGGTTCGTCAGGTACTACTGAATCCTCTGGTTCCACTAAATCTTCAGTTGTAGTTTGTGTTGCTGGAACCTCTTCCAGCTCTACCTCATCGCCACTAATTTCTTTTGCAAGAAATTCCTTTTCTAAAAAGGTGGCATGTTGAGCAACAAACACCTTTTGTTGTTGACTGTGGTAGAATAGATATCCATACGAATTGCTTGGATATCCTACAAACTTACAAAGAACTGATCGTGCCTCGAGTTTGTCCGGATTTTGCATTTTAACATAGGCCGGACAACCCCATATCTTAACTCTTTTAAGAGATGATCTCTTCCCATTCCATATCTCATATGGAGTGGTAGGCACAGATTTAGTTGGAACTCTATTCAATAGGTATATGGCTATCTCCAGTGCATACCCCAGAAGGAAAAAGGTAACTCAGCTGTACTCATCATAGAGCGCACCATATCTAATAGGGTGCGATTCCTCCGCTCTGATACACCGTTGTGCTGTGGTGTATAAGGAGGAGTAAGCTGAGGGAGAATCCCATTCTCTTTTAGATAATCTAGGAACTCATTGCTTAAGTATTCACCTCCTAGATCAGATCGAAGAATTTTAATACTTTTTCCCGTTTGGTTCTCTACTTCGTGCTTATATTCTCTGAATTTCTCAAAAACTTCAGACTTGTGTTTCATCAGGAACACATATCCGAATCTTGAGAGATCGTCAGTGAATGTAATGAAGTAGGAAGAACCGTTCCTGGCATGCGTAGACATGGGACCGCATACATCACTATGTACCAGTCCTAAGTGTTCGGTAGCTCTTTCTCCGTGTCCACTAAACGGAGCTTTGGTCATTTTACCTTTGAGACTTGAATGGAAAGTATCATAAGATGATAATTCGAACGGGTTCAAATATCCATCCTTATGTAACTTAGCCAGGCGTATCGCATTGATATGACCAAGTCTACAATGTCATAAGAAGGATTCGTTCATTTCTGAACTTTTCCTCTTGTGTGTGTTTTGTATATTGAGGACTGTATTTTGATTGAGAATGAATATGCCATTATGTAACGAGCCTGATGCAATCAACTTTTGATCTAGGAATATGTTCATAACATTATCCTTAACTATAAAATTATATCCTTCTTTACTTAATAAAGAAACTGATATAATGTTGCACATCATGTTCGGTATATAGCACTCATTCAGAATCGGTGTATTACGACTTGGTAATACTAGGTGATATTCGCCAACTGCTTTGGCTACAATACTTGCACCGTTCCCTACTTGAACGGAATGATCACAGTTTTCCAGTTCTCTACCTTTACGTAGCCCATGTAACAATTTACATATGTGGGATCCTGATCCGGTATCTAATACCCAGGACGTAGGGTGAACTGAGAAACAGTTCTCAATAACTAACACACCCGAAGAAGGTGCATCAACATGCATGTTCTTTTGGGCGGCTTGAGAATCCAGATATTCTCCTATTCCCTGTTCAGTCTTATAACTCTTATAAGAAAGAACGGGTCTAACGTTCCCCTGCTCAGTATAAAAAGCGGGTTCAGTCAATACATCCATATTATTATCTTGATTATGGCCTGACATGGTCGCTACCTGTAGAGAGAGAGAAGAAAATACTTTAGCGTATGCTCTTGCAAGATTAGATTGGTTATTATCTTATCTAATCAGGATGTCTCCCACTGTTTTTATCAAATCTTCCTTCAAACCCTAAAAGGTAAGATTAGCCGGGATTAATTACACCCTACAATTTCGTCAATCTTTCAGCCAGATCAGTGTCGGTACTTGAGGGAGGTTCCCCGTGTTTTCGCACGGACCTAATTAAAGTAAACCTCGTTTTTCCAGAGGCGTAACCCCGTTAACACTTTTCTAGACACCTAGTTGATCGGCTAATTGTCCTGTGTAAAACTCTCCCAGGAGTAATGATTAGTCCAAAAATATAAGTTTACCGTAATCAGAAACGGCGTCGCTTTGCAGCTAGCCGGTGAATACGGGTCGATCCACAGAGATGGGTAATTTCTTTTAATGTGTTTTAACGAGTTGATTCTAAATGATGTTTTGGTTGGTTTCTAAAATCTATAAAAATTGGATCTATCACTAAACTGAATTAATCTAAGTTAAAGTCTTGCTAGGGTTAGGTTTAGGGGAAGTTTGGAGATTAAAGGTTTCCTCATCGCTTTCATTGACCTATTTTTGATCTATTAGATGTTGGTGTAATTATCAATAAAGTGGATTAGAATCTTTTGGGAAGATGTTTCTTCCTCTAGATTCTTTATCCTTCCTTTATCGATAATTACCCTAACCCCCATGGAAAACACGCGCAACCGGCCCTTTATACTATGGTTCATCGTTACCTCGAGGGGTAGGATGCCGTAGGGAGCGGTTGTGCGTGCAGGCATGGAGTTCTAACTCTTAGATGTGGATGGCATGAAAGGGGTGAGAGATCTCATCTCTCAAACCTTTCCCTAAGGCTAACCCTAACAAGCGAGGAGACTACTCGCTCGTTAGGGGATGATAAGACATACTAATTAAAAGAATCAAAACAAAGAAATAAAATTACTTACTAGGTTGACGGCTCCCTCCAAGCAATATAGAACAGATCTGAATAATACTCCCAGCAATTCTGAATTTTATTGATTGAAAAGAGCCATCGGGTTTTTACAATTTTCGATTACAATTTATAAGTAAACAGGAGAATTTAGGGTTCCGGGATTCGCACATGTGCAATTACAGATTTGCCCACGAGAAATCCCAACCCCTGCACCGACGCACCGACACGGGAAAAATGCACCGACACGGGCACTGAATGGCCGCGGAACCGCGGCATTGGTTGGCTTGGGCCGCGGTTCCGCGGCCCTTTGGTGGGCTTGGCTCACCAAATTTCTTGAGCTGCATTTGGGGTATTTGGGCTTCTTTATTCTTCACTATTTTTCTCTGTTTGGCTTCTTGGTCTTTTCCAGATCTTCAGTGAAAACTTGTAAGGATCTTTTGACCGTTACTTTCGTCTTTTTGGACCTTGCACTGTTCTTCGTCTTGGCTTGGGTAAGATCCGTCTGCTTGTTGGTCAAAAGTCCCTTTTCTGTATCAACTTTCGTCTTTTTCACTGTATTTGCTCCAAGAGTCTGTATCCTGTAATATGCAACAAACGTGCGTCAAGAGTACCTGTTTAACTATAAAACGGATAAGAATAGGGGAATGAAAAATTCATTATTATGGTCTGAACAAATACCCCCAAACTTACCTTTTGCTCGTCCTCGAGCAACTTATTATTTATTCACTAAAATCCCAACCACACTTTCGCAGGGAAACGCGATTGCACTGAGCACGTGCAACAAGCCGTTAAACCTCTAGGTGTCCCTAGTAGGAGGAGTGTTGTCTCCTGAGGGTTTTCAGCGGATTGCACCCACAAAATCCTATCAACTCGTCCCATTGACTATTGTTCTCCAATTAGGTTTTTTAACAAGGAATTCTATTATCTTCTACCCGCAAATTATCCACCCATATTCTTCACACTTCCTCATTATTTAACTTAAGATTATATATGTTATGTAGACCTACTTATCTTTCGACATCTCCTAAGTTTTCCTTCTAGGGTTACATCTCTACTTAGGAATTTCTATCAACTCTATTAAAGATACAAGTTTTATTCTTCATTCCTTTTTCTCATTTAAACTCCAATCACATACCCCTACGTGTGTGTATAAGTCACCCTTACACTTGGAAATTCAAATCAAGCAATCAACCCCTTGTCCGTTGTCCAAAGTACTAATTAGTTGGTGAATTTAATTGATATTTGCTTACACATCCTTCATGCGACCGTTAATACTTCTTGAGGTACCAATGACCGATTACAAAATGCGTTTGCACTTTAAAGCGTACTTCCTAGTCTTTGCAATACCCAAGGCTTTAGCAGTGACTCCCAAACCAGTTGGTCTAAGGCACTAGGTGATGAAGCACCCTCGCTAAATATTTTTCTATTTTTCAGCCTTAAGTAATCACAAAAACCAGTGTTCATTTTTTTTTTATTGTTCATTCACACATTTTTTTTATTTTCATTGTACTAAGGACTTTAGATAAGAGCAATTCAAGGTCTCCTCTACTATTCCAAGTTTCAAGGTGCGTGATTGTGCAATTTGTAGGGTATACGTTTTCAGAATCTAGACTTAAGCTAGGAACTATTTTTCAAACTTATACTTTAATAAGAACATCAATACTCTTCCCTTGTTTCGACTTAGCCTAAGAAGTGAACCCAAAATTTGCCTATTTCTAAATAAACTACAAGGCATATACTTTCTACCGTTAAATTTTAAGGAATGTTATTTTTAGGGTTTTTAATTCACTAAGTCTAAGATCTAGTTGTTCCTAGCCGTTAACTTATTTGTCAAACTCAAGTCAATTAGCCAAAATTGAATACATTAATTTTTATAATTTTGAAATTTTTCAATTTTTTATGGGTTTTCAAATAAGTATGCAAATGCAAAAATATGTACAAATGAAATGAATGCGAAGGAAGAAGACGTACCGAGCATACCCCCAAACTTGAACTTGACAGTGTCCTCACTGTCATGCTAAACCAAGAGGGTCAAAATGCCGATACTCCCCTGTTTATTTATTTATAATTTTTTTATTGTTAAGAAAAACAAAAATATATACAAAAAGGCCCTCCCCCAAACTTCATTTAAACTATGTTAGACATTACTGCCAAACTTTGCATAGACCAAACGTCAACACCAACCAGCTGAAAAATTTATCAGTAAAGAGTATGAGTTGGTGGAAGAATAAGTTGTAGCGATTCACAAAGAATTGGGAAAGATAGAAGTTGTGGTATGGAGGGTTTAGAGGTGAATATACAGGAGGTGGTGGTGCATCTAAACAAGAATGTGAATGATCAGCAATCAGTGGAATGTTGGCATTCTCGTAGCTTCTCAAAAGAAATGGGGGTGGTTCAACTTCTAAACGAAGAGGTTGACTAACCACAATATCACTAAGATGTTCCTGTGGGTCCTCTATTGACTTGGCATCATCCATCAATTGCATATGATATTCAATTATAAGGGAACTGATTTCCTCGATGTCCGCCATAGTCCAACTGAAAACTTGCCGCCTATCTTGTAAGACTTTTAATTCTCTTGCTCGAAAGCTAGAGAGGCTGATATTATAATGGGAAAAGTCTCATTCTCACCTATGTAAGCATATTTAAGGTGAGGCGGTAAGGACATGAGTTCGAGTTTCGGAGGCGAAAGAATCATTGCGGAATCTACCTCGAACTTAAAGGACTCCAACACAGGTTCGAAATCACTGCAAACAACCGATTCGGATGGTTCGACTAACTCATCCAAAAATTCAAAAGACTCATATTCGGGCTGTGAGGCTTCGTCATCCGAAAAAGTGAAACATTCATAATCAATTTCGGTTGTGTCAACGGTGGTAGGCTCAAGGAGGGACACACTAGTGGCGTCAAAACTGTTTTCATCAAATAGAAATCTTTCAAGTTCGCAGTCCTCCTGCGTGATTTCGTGAATAGAGCAAACTTCTCGTGTACTAGTTTTAGGCACGGGGGGCAGACTTCCCATCTTATAAATATTGAACTCACTAGACATCTTCCCAAAGGATAGAGTCATGGACCCATTGCGACAGTTTATTACAGCATTGGAAGTGGCCAAAAATGGTCGACCGAGGATCACCGGAATTTGGTTTCTTGGGTTAGCAACAGGTTGTGTATCCATAATGATAAAATCGACGGGGAATATGAACTCCCCAACTTTGATCAACACATCCTCTAGCTGACCCCTAGGATAGCCATTTGGAGAGTACAACGAGTGGGTTTCAACTCTCCAACCCCTAATTGTTCGTACACGGAGTAGGGAATCAGGTTAACACTAGACCCAAGATCTAAAAGTGCTCGATTAATTTTCTTATCCCCAATCGTGATTGAAATCGTAGGACAGTCGGGGTCCTTTCGTTTTTGGGGTAAGGTTTGATGGTGGTTAATAGCATTGCTCACTGCACTAGCCACCAGCACTTTCTTAGGTACTTGAGATGCTTTTCTCTTCGAGGTGCATAAGCCCTTCAAGATTTTCACGTATAAAGGGACTTGTTGGATTGCATCCAAGAGAGGTATATTTATGCTAACCTGCTTAAATATCTCCACAATCTTCTCCAGTTATGCATTTGGTTTATTAGGACTCAACCTGTTTGGGAATGCAGCATTTTGAAAATTCGTTGAGTCAAATGTCTGTGGAGTAGAATGTGGAGTAGGAACGGATCCCGGTGTAGATGTGTTCATGTTGTGAGACTTGGGTCCGTTCGAGCTAGAAGAAGTAGAGCCATGTGAAGGGTGGAGAATTGGCTCTAAAGAAAAAGGTGAAGAAGAAAGTGAAGAAAATGAAGAAAGGGAAGATGACAATGGAGAAAAAGAAGAAGAAGAAGAAGAAGAACCACCGGCGGGGATGTCATCACTAGTTCCCACATTATTTTTGCAACACTCTTCCGGATCTCAACGTGATCTCCACATTTACATTGTGATTGGGATATGCGTTTTGTGTGTGACCGGGATTGGGCAATGGTTGAGATGGAAGCTTTCCCTTTTCTCTCTCGCTCAACGCAGCAGTTAATTGTGCAATTTGTGCCTCAATAGATTTGATACTTTGATCGTGTGAAGCATTGTTAGTCATCAAAGATTGAACATAATTTTCAAATCTTGCTGCGGATTCTGTAGATTGCTTGAGAAATGCATCTAAACTTTTTTCGAGCGAGATAACCTTATCATAATTTGGTTGAACCAAATTGTTCGTTTGATTTGTATAAGGTTGTTGTTGGAAAGGTTGCTAGTTTTGAGTTTGTGAAGGTGCTTATTGCTGTTGTGGGGAAGGAGGTCTTTGAAAATTGTTATTTCCTTAGACTTGTTGATTTTGGTTCCAAGCGAAATTTGGGTGACTCCTCCACCCCGAATTGTATGTCGAAGAGTACGGATCGTTTCTTTGTCGTTGCTGAAATGCAGCATTGACTTGATCCTGCCCTTGAGTAGATGCATTATAAGGACACTCTTCGGTTAAATGCGATGGATTCGAACAACAAGCACAAACAGTTCGTGTGGGTAAACCAGGGGCAGGAGAAGACGATGAGATTTTGGTCTCAATGGCTTCTAGCTTTTTCATAAGTGTGGCCATCTCGGCCTTCATTTCAATCGACATATCTACTTGATGTATGCCTGCCCTAGATTGACCAATAGAAGAAGATGATGTGGTCTTGGTACTCTCCCACTGAATTGTTTGCTCACTAAGATCCTCAAGAAACTGCCACGCTTCGTCGCTAGACTTGGAGAGAAAATGACCTTGAGATATGGTTTCTAGCAACTGCTTCGTTGCCGAGTTCAGTCCCTCGTATAATGTTTGGCAAAGTTGCCAACTTTCGATCCCATGATGAGGGCATTGAACAAGTAGGTCTTTAAATCTCTCGAAGCACTTCCAAAATGGTTCGGAAGGAAGCTGTGAAAATTGTATAATCTCGTTACGGATTCTAGCAGTTTTGTGATGAGGATAGAACTTTTTCAGAAAAGCTCTCACAAACTCGTCCCAATTTCTAATGGAATGTGATGCGGTGCTGTATAGCCACTTCTCGGCTAGGTCACATAAGGTAAAAGGAATGACCCTAAGCCTTATAGCGTCATCACTTAATTGGGTCGTCTTCATCATAGCGCACACATTTTGGAATTTATTGATAAAGATATATGCATCTTCAGATTCCAAACCATGAAATTTTGGCAGCATATTGATGAAGTGTGGTTTTATTTCAAAGTTGTCCCCATTTGCCGGTGGGGGTGAAAGACATGTAGGTAAAGAAGTGCGGACGGGGTAGAAGAGATCCTGGAGCGCAACTCGTGCGGGCGCTACAACAGGCGGAAGATTCGGGTTATTCGCACCTGGCGGAGGTGGAATCATTCCCGTCGGTAAGGTATCGTTGGGGTTGAATCCCGACATACCTTCGAAAGAAGAATTTGAAGATGGAGGTAAGGAAATGGAGGGAATTTCGACTTCGGTGTCGAAAAGTTCGTCGGTCGGTACCAACGAAACACGGACTAATCGGGCATTAGTATCCCTAGTCCAATGTGACATACACTAAAGGGGTAGTGTAGTCAGAAAAATAGAAAAACAGAATGTGGGTGTAAGATAACGTCAATGGAGGGAAATGAGTGGAAGTGAGTTGCAAGTTTTCTTAGCGGCAAGTTGCAAGTTTTTTGAAAAGATTTTTCTTTTCTCTTTTTTATTATTTATTTATGTGAGAGTTTTGCAAAGATGTTTTGAAAAGAGACTCGTGACACAAATGTATCAACCACACATGCACAATCATGCCTAGATCTAGGGTCGCCTAGGTCTGCTAGACAGCTCCTAACTAGGGCTAGAAATAGGACCTCAAACCGCCTCTTCACGGACAAGTACGGCCAGGTAAGTGGGAAGGAACCACAAAAGTGGGCCTAATTAATAACCACTAGCCTAGACACCGCAAATTCGGTTAGGATAAACGGTCGATGCCTATACTGGTCCTTTTCCTATTGAGCTCGATGTCCTTAGGTCTGAGTCTAGTCTTTTTTTTAATTGTGGTCAATGCACATGCTTTAGGTGTTTTCTGGGGTCCTGGGAAGGGTGATGAAATCCCCACCCAATCTGAGTTTGGTTAATTAGCCCCTTAAAGTCCGATTAAATTATGCAAAACAATAAAATTCACTTGCAATCAAATTTTTAGCGCGGCGCAAAGAAACCTGCAGAAAATCTGTTATTTAGAAGGGGAAGAAAGGTTTTAGCGCAAAGAATTCCTGCAGCGAAAATTTTTACAGAAAGATATATGGAGGTTGACAGAGGGTAGAAGGAGAAGACAAACCCTGCAATTTTCTTGTGCTGACGTGGCAATATTGCGGCGGTTCCGCGGTCTGGGGCCCACTTTTCCGGCGGAAACGCGGTGGAAAAAGGAGATCAGCGTCTGGAAAAAATTGTGTGGCTCTGTTGTGATCTTTCCTCTCTGTTATGATATGTTTTATTTTATTTTTTCCCTCTGTGAATTTCCAGATTCGCTATTCCTGCAAGATTCAAAAGATACACCCTTCAAACAGATCAAAATTGATAATTTTTATTTTTTTTTTCTTCAGATTTTTATATTTTTTTTAAAATTTATATCAACCCGAAATTACACAAAAAGAAATTTTACGCCATCCCCGGCAACAGCGCCATTTGATTAGTCCAAAAATATAAGTTTACCGTAATCAGAAACGGCGTCGCTTTGCAGCTAGCCGGTGAATACGGGTCGATCCACAGAGATGGGTAATTTCCTTTAATGTGTTTTAGCGAGTTGATTCTAAATGATGTTTTGGTTGGTTTCTAAAATCTATAAAAACTGGATCTATCACTAAACTGAATTAATCTAAATTAAAATCTTGCTAGGGTTAGGTTTAGGGGAAGTTTGGAGATTAAAGGTTTCCTCACCGCTTTCATTGCCCTATTTTTGATCTATTAGATGTTGGTGTAATTATCAATAAAGTGGATTAGAATCTTTTGGGAAGATATTTCTTCCTCTAGATTCTTTATCCTTCCTTTATCGATAATTACCCTAACCCCCATAGAAAACACGCGCAACCGGCCCTTTATACTACGGTTCATCGTTACCTCGAGGGGTAGGATGCCGTAGGAAGCGGTTGTGCGTGCATGCATGGAGTTCTAACTCTTAGATGTGGATGGCATGAAAGGGGTGAGAGATCTCATCTCTCAAACCTTTCCCTAAGGCTAACCCTAACAAGCGAGGAGACTACTCGCTCATTAGGGGATGATAATACATACTAATTAAAAGAATCAAAACAAAGAAATAAAATTACTTACTAGGTTGACGGCTCCCTCCAAGCAATATAAAACAGATCTGAATAATACTCCCAGCAATTCTGAATTTTATTGATTGAAAAGAGCCATCGGGTTTTTACAATTTTCGATTACAATTTAAAAGTAAACAGGAGAATTTAGGGTACCGGGATTCGCACATGTGCAATTACAGATTT
This sequence comes from Agapanthus africanus, assembly GCA_030015575.1. Lineage (NCBI taxonomy): Eukaryota > Viridiplantae > Streptophyta > Magnoliopsida > Asparagales > Amaryllidaceae > Agapanthus > Agapanthus africanus. The sequence goes on from CM057339.1 coordinate 538,517,504, forward strand.
GCCCACGAAAAATCCCAACCCCTGCACCGACGCACCAACACGGGAAAAATGCACCGACACGGGCACTGAATGGCCGCGGAACCGCGGCATTGGTTGGCTTGGGCCGCGGTTCCGCGGCCCTTTGGTGGGCTTGGCTCACCAAATTTCTTGAGCTGCATTTGGGGTATTTGGGCTTCTTTATTCTTCACTATTTTTCTCTGTTTGGCTTCTTGGTCTTTTCCAGATCTTCAGTGAAAACTGGTAAGGATCTTTTGACCGTTACTTTCGTCTTTTTGGACCTTGCACTGTTCTTCGTCTTGGCTTGAGTAAGATCCGTCTGCTTGTTGGTCAAAAGTCCCTTTTCTGTATCAACTTTCGTCTTTTTCACTGTATTTGCTCCAAGAGCCTGTATCCTGTAATATGCAACAAACGTGCGTCAAGAGTACCTGTTTATCTATAAAACGGATAAGAATAGGGGAATGAAAAATGCATTATTATGGTCTGAACAAGTAACTCTTACTCGCAGTGGGTATCGGGATCCAACTATCTCATAGGAGGTATGCAATCTCATTGCAAATTTAAACACTTGAAATTCCCGATAATGCTTTTACCCCTAACAACTTATGACCTTGGCTAAGGTCAACAAATCATAAGTGCTAGTCAAGTTCAACCCGTCATTTCCTGATTGAATTAAACCCACCCGTACGACCCTTGGCTAAGGTCAACAAAGTCGTACGACTACCCTAACTCAATCACATCTCATGTTTTAGTAGATAAATACTAATTAGCTACCGTACACCACGCCTTGGCTAAGGTCAACAAACGCAGCACGAATACTAACTAGTCTCTATCTGAAATGACGGAGGGCTACGCAGGTTTTTCAGAAAACCTTGAGCGTAATGAACTTGATATCGTCGTAGAATCGAGTGTTTTTTGAAAAGGAGTGTTTTTGAGGCTTTTCTAGTTTTTCTAAAGAGGTCACTCCCGGAGAAGGGATCTCGGCTCTTTCCCCATCGAATAAGGTGCAGGATATATCACATAAATCATTGTGCATCGCAAGAACTGTATAAGTTGTTAAAAACTAAACCGCGTGTTTGTAGCATCTGCCAGTTTCGCTAAAGAGGTCACTCCCGGTGAAGGGATCTCGGCTCTTTCCTCATCGAATAAGGTGCAGGGTATATCATATATACCGCTATGCAAAGCAAGACTGTAGCTACCCTTTTTATAAAGTTTTGATTCTACAACATCTTTTAGGTTTCTTTTCTTTTTATTAATCTCATTAATAAAATCCCATCAGCTTATGCTTCCTAAGCATCATAGAAGAAACGAAAGCAGTAATATTTATATATCAACACACACACACACACACACACACACATATATATATAGTATAAGCATTCGTCTCAGGCAGTAATATGATCTCATCACAGAACATTGCAGCAGAAGAACATATATGAAATATTGGATATACTAGGACGTCCGTGTTTTCAATACGAGCCAGTATAAAACACGGATTCCACGGTCGTGATGAATAGCCAAACCCACATCCCTAGACCCCTACGAGAGCGGCAAGTAACACTGCCAATTCTAGGGTTAGGAGACCCGGTCTCGACTCCTCGAGATGGCCTCCCACTGGACCCTAGAATCCGGTTACTTGTGCTCCCCTCCTTGGGTCTACCTAATGCGGAAAAGTAAATAATATACAATGGTGATATCAACCTCATTCCGGAAGTGCCCCAATAAAAGAATATTACATACAAATGAATTTTACATGAATGAAAATAAAAACCCTCATCTCACATAAAACCCCCGGCTATTCAGAACACGATGATCCAATATAACATATCACAGCAACACATAATATCACATATCCTCAACGTAAGTAAGTATGCATACACCGATCGTCGTAGATGTATAGCAACGAAGACCGGCATTATTACTACATACTACACTTACGGTCATAGAAAATAAATTGTAAAACTACAACATTTGGAATCCACAATCACTTTAGACATCGTAAATCCGAAATATCACATGCTTCGCATTTCATGCCTAACTATATGAATTCCACATATTGTATCACATTCCAGATAAATAGACAGTATTAAACTTTCCGAACAGATAATCAAATACCCAAAATTTCCTAAATAGCTCAACACTTGAGCGGAGTTCAAATAATCCCAGAAACTGTCACAGTACCGATGATCCAGCCGTAGAAGGGTCAAGCCAACGCCTCACATGTGGCACGCCGTACTGCCCCAAACCCTAAGGTTTAGAGGCGGTTCAAGACGGTCACATAATCGAGTTAAGGTTTGTTGTCTTCTAGAGGGTCCACCGCGTTACTTGCACATTTTTCCGAAAGATTTAAACCCGATAAAAATTCAACACTTGAAAGTTTATCGTGCCGGGAAAAATGAGTTAATGATATCCGTTCGAACATTTTAACAGTTTCTAAATATCCGGAAATAATAATGAATTTAAATTTTCCGATCGAATCAACGATTACAAAATAAACCCCGGAACACTCAACATTTGAGTCAGATTAAAAGTACCCAGAAAATTACAAAATCACCTACGGATATAACCATGGGAAAACGAGTCAATGATTTGACTGTACGGCCGCGGATCCGCGGCAGGAGCAAGGTATTGCCACGGTTTCCCGGCTGAATGTACAGATCATTGACACGTGTTTCACAGTGATGCTTATATTTTCCTGCTGGTATTTTAAAGTATTTTTAATTCTGAAAAATCACAGTTTTGAAAAAAAAATCCAGAGAGGGGTCTAAATTGCGTTTCGGTGTTCGATCGGAGTTTTAACTTCGTATACACGTCGCCTAATGCTCTAGCTAGGCTCTGATACCACTGTAGGGTTCCTAGGAACTCTTGTGAAGGTTTATAAGCATCAAACATGCCCGAATAAATATTTAGACGTGCCGAACAACCCAAAGCCGGGATCTTTGCTAGATTATTAGGGTTTAACATGCAAGTAAACATCTTTACTACTAAGTGTGAGGGATTACAACCTTTGTAGTCCGCTCCTTCACTTCATAAGCTCCGAGTAGAAGTCCCTTCGCCGCGATCCACGATCTCCCGGACTCAAGAGAGACTCCACGACTCGAACGATCCACGATAGCTTGTCGTATTCCTTTTCTCCGATGATCTACGTCGAAGTTGCAATAGCTCAAGCTCTCTCACTCTAATGAGGTGAACAACCTAATCTTATGGGCTAGATTAGATGAGGATGATGGAGTAGTATTTATTCTTTCTTTTTATATCATAATCTCACATGAAATCATTACAAAAGGAATTTCTAGTAAGCTTTCTCAAAGCTAAAGAGAGAAGAAGATGATGAATAATAAGATAATCCTTTTGTGATGAATAATGAAAAGAGTATATCAAAAATAATGCAACCATGGTTAATGATGACAAGGATAACCCTTGTAGAGAGTTAACTAAGGCTAGGGTTTGGTTGGGTTAAGAAATGAGTCATAAGAAAATATCTATCATAATATCTTCTTCATGACAAAAGGAATGCTTCTAGAAGGTGCAAGAAGAAGCTAACCCTAATCAAACCCTAATCTCTTTTTATTATCACTAAACATGTTTCATTATTAATCATATCATGTTACTATAATATATATCACATATATATTATATATTTGTAACAAAAGAAAATAATACATTTAATATATATCGCATATATATCAATGTATTATCCAGTGAGAAAATGAAATAATAAGGCGAGCCAATATTAGATAATGTAATACAATATATCATATATATTATTATACATTAAATCATCGAATCAACACTTGATCCGACAATCCGGCTATATCGAATATAACCGACTAATATATCATGTACCGATTCATCGAATCAACACTTGATCCGATGATCCGGTTCATTTCTAAATATCACGAGAATATAATATGGTATCTCATATCGCATTATCCTCAGTCCTGCACATATTACATATGTGCCTCTACTCCATTTTGCCTGAGCCAAGAAACCTCTGTGTAGTACTCTAAAGAATCGTCAATACGCCGGTAGCAGGTGATGATCATATCAAACATCCACAAGCTACAAGCGGTCAGCTAAACGTATCAGCCACCCAGGTATTGAGCGATTAGAAGATCAACAAGCTAGCCTGTACGTTCTCCTGTGAATCCAACCAGTAACACTCCCGTACAGTCCGGTCTATTCGTGTGATATGTCGCATATCAAGTCTAGGGGTGGTATACGTCAGACCCCAGTAACCGATAAGTCATGTCGATGTGAGGCTCATAACAGGTCGAGAAACTACTGGTAACACTTACCAGTAAATCTCTATATCAGCCCTGGCCAGGGACTTCCAGTTATAGCCAATCGAACACAGCACAACATCAACTCCCTATACCGGGAGAGACGAATCCCCTCCTATCGCTCATTGCCTCCATGTGATTCGGGACTTGATTGGTAAAGTTTTTGCGTGCTAAGTTTGTTACCGCAATCAAGACGGTTTCGCTTGTAGCTAGCTGGTTGAGTACGGGTCTTCCGCAGGGAGATGTGAATCTTTTTCTATGTGCCTTAACGAGTTATGTCCAAATGTCCAGGTTTGTTTTTAGATTAACTTTATGCTAAAATGGTATATAAAGAGCTTGTTAGGGTTAGGATTAGGTTAGTTTGAGTTAAGAGTCGCTCACTTCTTTCGTTGCCACTCTTAATGTCGGTGTTACGGTAATCGGCAACAACGGGGATTAGTACGACTAGGAAGGAACTTGCGAGTATAAGCTAGGCTTTCCAACGCATAAGTTCTTCCTTTTGGTGCTTGTCCGTCCGTTCTTGGCTCTTAGCCTTAACCTCCGGTTAATTCAACCACAACCGGTCTCACTAAGGAATCACCGCTATCATGTAGGATAGGGTGCCGTAGGGAGCGGATTGTGGTTCAATTAACGGGAGTCCGAATTAAGATGTTGGGCAAGAAAAGAGTGAGAGAGATTTCCTTCTCTCAAACTTTCCTTATCCTACCCTAACGAGTATGAAAACTACTTACCCATTATAAGGAAAAGAAAATAAAACAAAGGAGGAAGATAGAAAGAAATAGGTTAGAAGATTACAACTAGCTATTTGAGACCTCACCTTGGCAAGGATCAAGCTTAAGCATCCTAGTTGTTTAAGGATAAAGAAAAAGAGAACAAGAAACAAACAAACAACAAATAACAATAACCAGATTAGCAAATGAAAATTACAAGCAATTATAAAAAGAACAAGACAAGCATGATAACAAAGAGAACTCTTTTATTCATTCTTCACTCACAAAGGCTCACTACAAGTTTTTAATGGAGAAGAGATGAGAAGAGGAAGAAGAGCAACACATGTATTCTAAAATCTAAATACAAGAATATGGACCCTTGGCTTTGGCAAGTTCTGGACTATTTATAGGCAGGCAACAGAAATTCTTGGGCAACATTCAGAATAAAAATGGACTGACCAAAACACCCCTAAAAATTCCTCAGCTGACAAGACCATACGGCCGCAGATCCACGGCCTAAGCGTGCTTACGCCGCGGTTCCGCGGCCCTATTGGGGACTTAGGTCTTCAATTTTGGTGGCTTCTCCTGGTTTGCAGTACTCTTCAGTATGGTATATGTTTTTTCTCAGAATTTCTTAACGATTTTTCCAGAATTTCTGCTGATCAAAAAGGTGATGTGATGTGGATCTTTTGCCATGATTTTTCTTGAGCTCCGCGTAGATATGTTGGATCTTGTGTTTACATTGAGCTTTGTGCATGAAAATGACATCGATTTGCCATTTTGTCCCTTAGACTGGTGTGCGGCAACATACGGATATAGAGCGGAGACCCGTGTTTTATCTGTGGTTGGCAGTAATCCGGAATTTGTCATGCTTTTCCTTGAATTTCACCGTTTAGAGCCGAGAATATGTATCCTGTAATTGACTAGCAAACACGGCTCAAGAGTACCTACCGATAAGCAATGTGATAAAAATTGGGCGGTATGGAAATGCAAAAATCTGATATGAACAAATACCCCCAAACTTATCATTTGCTCGTCCCGAGCAAAGCTAATTTATTCACAAAAAATTTTCTAACCTCACTTTCGCAGGGAACGCGATTGCACTGAGCACGTGAAACAAGCCGTTAAACCTCTAGGTGTCCCTAGAAGGAGGAGTGTTGTCTCCTGAGGGTTTTCAGCGGATACTACCCACAAAATCCTGTCAAGCTAGTTTTGCAAAATAACTATAATTCAAACCCTAAAGTTTTGTTTCAGAAAATAACAATTCTATTATCCAAAGTCTAGACTATCGAACCTTTATTTTTCACACCTCGCTTCTTATTTAACTTAAGATTTTATATGTCTTTATGTGCAGTGCAAATAGTGTCGTTAAGTTCCAGAAGGATCGATTAAAGTCATCATGTCATACAATAAAGCCCAGATAAAAATTTTAAAAGGATCACATAAGTTTTATAAAGAGTTAAGCATTTTTCAAGTTTCGTTTTCCAGTAAGGTTTCAACTTCAGAATTTCAATCTTCCTCAACAGAAAACACGGTCTTATTTTTTCTCTCCACCTTTTTCTTGTCTTCATTTCATACACACCTCTATGAACGTGCAATAGTCTTTATCAAAGAATAAAACCTTCATATCTCCGATAGAAATATTTTTTTATAAAAGCCTGTCTTTTGTCAAGATTATTCTCACATAAAGAACCGTTAGGAATTTTAACTCGGAGAGAACACTTGCTTGACTTTGTTTTAATCTGGACTTTCTAGGCTTCTTAACGAGCTTTGGGCCAATGCACCCAAACCAGTTGACTTTAAGGCATTAGGTGTAGAGACACCACAGCGGACTTAATTACTCAAGTTACCTAGGCCCAAAAACAAAAGAAAATTTAGCGTGAAAATTGTAGGGTTCCTAGGCACTCTTGTGAAGGATCATAAAGCATCAAACATGTCCGAATAAAATTTTACAAGTGCCGAACAACCCAAAGACGGGATCTTTGCTAGATTATTAGGGTTTAGCATGCAAGATAACATCTTTAAAGCTAAGTGTGAGGGATTACAACCCTTGTAGTCCGCTCCTTCGCTTCACAAGCTCCGAGTAGAAGTCCCTTCGCCGCAATCCACGATCTCCCGGACTCAAGAGAGGCTCCACGACTTAAACGATCCATGCTAGCTTGAAGTGTTCCGATTCTCCGATGATCTACGTCGAAGTTGCTATAACCCAAGCTTTCTCACTCTAAAGAGATGAACACCCTAATCTAATGGGCTAGATTAGATGAGAATGATGGAGTAGTATTTATGCTATCTTTTTAATTAATTCACTTTCACACAAGAAATCATCACAAAAAGAATTTCTAGTGAGCTCTCTCTCTCAAAAACCAAAGAGAGAAGAAGATGAAGAATGAAAAGAATAATCCTTTTGTGATGAATAGTAGTCAAGAGTATATGATTGATTATAGAACCATGGTCAAGGATGAGAGATTAAAACTTGTAGAGAATAAACTAGAGCTAGGGTTTGGTTAGGTTAAGGATAAGTATCAACCATAATATCCTAACCAAGACAAAATAGAATCCTTCTAGAATGAACAAGAAGAAGCTAACCCTAATCAAACCCTAATCTCTTTTTATCATCCCTAATCATGTTTCATAATAAATCATATCATGTCACAATAATATATATCACATATATATTATATATTTGCAACAAAAGAAAATAATACAATTAACATATATCGCATATATATCAATGTATTAATCCGGTGAGAAAATGAAATAATAAAGCAAGCCAATATTAGATAATGTAATACAATATATCATATATATCATTATACATTAAATCATTGAATCAACACTTGATCCGACGATCCGGCTATATCGAATATAACCGACTAATATATCATGTACCGATTCATCGAATCAACACTTGATCTGATGTCCCGATTCATATCTAAATATCGCGAGAATATAATACGGTATCTCATATCTCATTATCCTCGGTCCTGCACATATCATATATGTGCCTCTACTCCGTTTTGCCTGAGCCAAGAAACCTCTGTGTAGGACTCTAAAGAATCGTCAATACGCCGGTAGCAGGTGATGATCATATCAAACACCCACAAACTGCAAGCAGTGAGCTAAACGTAACAGCCACCCAGGTATTGAGCGATCAGAAGATCAACAAGCTTTCCTGTCCGTTCTCCTGTGAATCCAATCAGTAACACTCCCGTACAGTCCGGTCTGTTCGTCTGATATGTCGCATATCAAGTCTAGGGGTGGTATACGTCAGACCCCAATAACCGATATGTCGTGTCGATGTGAGGCTCATAACAGGTCGAGTAACTACTGGTAACACTTACCAGTATATCTCTATATCAGCCCTGCCCAGGGACTTCCAGTTATTGCCAATCGAACACAGCACAACATCAACTCCCTATACCGGGAGAGACGAATCCCCCTCCTATCGCTCATTGCCTCCATGTGATTCGGGACTGTACCCAAAAGCCACCGTTTTGCATGCCCTCTTGGATGTGGTAAGGTGGAAATCAAAGCACAGTGGAAATCACACAAGACTCTATAACGATCTCGGGTCTACAGACTACCCTGTACCAGTGTCACCGGAGAACAGCCATCTGACGTGTGGTATATCACCATCTGGGAGTTCTCGGCGAGTCCGTCCAGTGTACCCAGTCTCCACTGAGCACCCGTACACCATCTCTGATGTCAAACACCGATGGATATGGGATCATCCATCGCCCATCATATGGGTCAAGATGCGTATACGCTAGTCTACTCTGGTGTATCGATGCCCTGTCTCGATATACCCTCGACTAGGAACAGTTATAAGATGTACTCATCGACTACCGTGGCCCCACTAGTATGATCTCATCATAGTCCCAGTAGCCGAGTACAGATCCTAAGGGCTTTATCAACATGTGAGAGAAAGACAGTAAATCAATACAAGTCAACATGTTAAGATAAAGTGAAACCAAATAGCATACTATCATGACGAGCAAGAAATTCCTCTCTGTATATATCCATGCAACCATCATAATATACATCATATGTACAACAATGGCCTCTAGGGCATATACATAACTAACAATCTCCCACTTGCACTAAGGCCAGCTGATGTAGTATCCCATACCTAGCATCCTGAATAATCTCTCAAACTGTATCTAGGGAATGGCATTCGTGAGTGCATCCGCAGTGTTATCCTTCGTATCTACTCTCCTGACCTCGATCTCCCGGCGATCAACTATCTCCCTGATCAGGTGATACCGCCTCAGAATATGTCTGGATTTCTGATGGGATCTGGGTTCCTTGGCCAAAGCCACAGCTCTATTGTTATCGCAATACAGAGGTATTGGATGTTCAATGGATGGAACCACACCAAGTTCAGTGATGAACTTCTTCATCCAGACAGCCTCTTTGGCAGCATCGTTGGCAGCGATGTATTCAGCCTCCATCGTCGAGTCTGCAACGGTATCCTGTTTAGAACTCTTCCAACATACCGCCCCTCCATTGAGGGTAAAGACAAATCCCGAGTGCGACTTAGAGTTGTCCTTATCACTTTGGAAACTGGAATCGGTAAAGGACTCCACCCGGAGTTCTCTGTTACCATACACCAAGAACATGTCTCTAGTCCTTCGTAACTACTTGAGAATGTTCTTCACAGCTGTCCAGTGACTCTCTCCAGGATCTGCTTGATACCTACTCACTACACTTATTGAGTATGCAACATCGGGTCTGGTACATAGCATCGCATACAAGATAGAGCCTACTGCCGAAGCATAGGGTATCCCTTGCATGCGAGCTCTCTCCAAATCAGTCTTGGAAGACATCTCTTTGGAGAGAGTGAGTCCAGAGATCGTGGGTTGGTTCCCACGCTTGGATTCTTCCATAGTAAACCTCTTTAGTATGGTGTCAATGTACCTGGATTGGGACAATCCCAGTATCCTTTTGGATCTATCTCTATAGATCCTAATCCCCAATATGCAGGAGACATCACCTAGATCTTTCATTAAGAATCTTTATGATAAGAAGAGCTTGACTGATTGCAGCATAGGAATATCATTTCCTATCAAGAGTATGTCATCCACGTACAATACGAGGAAGACAACCTTACTCTCTGCTACCTTCTTATAGATACAAGGTTCATCTATGTTTTTGATGAAGTCAAACTCTTTGACTACTACATCAAAACAGATGTTCCAACTCCGCGATGCTTGCTTTAACCCATAAATGGAATTAAGCAGTTTGCACACCTTTCCGCTGCTCCCACTATCTACGAAGCCCTCTGGCTGAGTCATGTACACGCACTTTTCTAAATCACTGTTTAGAAAGGCGGTCTTAACATCCATTTGCCAGATTTCGTAGTCATGGTATGCAGCAATGGCAAGTAAGATCCGGATGGACTTAAGCATAGCCACTGGAGAAAAGGTTTTGTCATAATCCACATCTGGTCGTTGACGAAAACCCTTTGCTACAAGTCTAGCTTTGAAACTCTCAACTTTTCCATCTACACCAAATTTCCTTTTAAAAATCCACTTGATCCCAATGGGTTTTACCCCTTCAGGAGCATTTTCCAAAATCCATACTTTATTGGTGTACATGGATTCCATCTCAGATCGCATTGCATCCAGCCATTTCACAGAGTCACCACTCGTGATGGCCTGCTCGAAACTAGTCGGGTCATCATCTTCCATGATGCAATCCTCGCTTCCACCATCAATGAGAAAACCGTAGTATCTCTCAGGTGGACGAGAAACCCTACTAGATCGGCAGAGAGGATGGGGTTCGTCGGGTACTACTGAATCCTCTGGTTCTACTAAATCTTCAGTTGCAATTTGTGTTTCTGGAATCTCTTCCAGCTCTACCTCTTTGCCACTAATTTCTTTAGCAAGAAATTCCTTTTCCAAAAAGGTGGCATGTTCAGCAACAAACACTTTTTGTTCCTCAGCGTAGTAGAAAAAATATCCTTGAGAATTCTTTGGATATCCCACAAACATACAAAGAACTGATCGTGCCTCGTGTTTGTCCGGATTTTGTCTTTGACATAGGATGGACAACCCCATATCTTAACTCGTTTAAAATATGGTCTCTTCCCACTCCATATCTCATATGGTGTGGTAGGTACAGATTTAGACGGAACTAGATTCAATATGTATATAGCTGTCTCAAGCGCATACCCCCAGAAGGAAATAGGTAACTCAGCTTCGCTCATCATAGATCGCACCATATCTAATTGGGTCCGATTCCTTCGTTCCGATACACCGTTGTGCTGTGGTGTATAAGGAGGAGTAAGCTGAGAGAGAATCCCATTCTCTTTTAGATAATCTAGGAACTCATTGCTTAAGTATTCTCCTCCTCGATCAGATCGAAGGATCTTAATACTTTTTCCCGTTTGTTTTTCTACTTCGTGCTTATATTCTCTGAATTTCTCAAAAGCTTCAGACTTGTGTTTCAACAGGAACAAATGCCCGTATCTAGAGAGATCGTCAGTGAATGTAATGAAGTAGGAAGAACCGTTCCTGGCATGCGTAGACATAGGACTGCATACATCACTATGTACTAGTCCTAAGAGTTCGGTAAATCTTTCTCCGTGTCCACTAAACGGAGCTTTGGTCATTTTTCCTTTGAGACAAGAATCACAAGTATCATAAGATGAAAATTCGAATGAATTCAAATATCCATTTTTATGTAACTTAGGTAGCCGTGTCTCATTGATATGGCCAAGTCTACAATGCCACAAGAAGGATTCGTTCATTTCTGAACTTTTCCTCTTGTGTGTGTTTTGTATATTAAGGACTGTATTCTGATTTAGAATGAATATGCCATTATGTAACGAGCCTGATGCAATCAACTTTTGATCTAGGAATATGTTCATAACATTATCCTTTACTACAAAATTATATCCTTCTTTACTTAATAAAGAAACTGATATAATGTTGCACATCATGTTCGGTATATAATAGCACTCATTTGGAATCAGTGTATTATGACTTGGCAATACTAGGTGATATTCGCCAACTTCTTTGGCTGCAATACTTGCACCGTTCCTACTTGAACGGAATGATCACCTTTTCCCAGTTCTCTACCTTTACGTAGCCCATGTAACAATTTACATATATGGGATCCTGATCCGGTATCTAATACCCAGGACGTAAGGTGAACTGAGAAACAGTTTTCAATAACTAACACACCTGAAGAAGATGCATCAACATGCATGTTCTTTTGGGCGGCGTGAGAATCCAGATATTCTCCTATTCCCTGTTCAGTCTTATAACTCTTATAAGAAAGAACGGGACCAACGTTCCCCTGCTCAGTATAATAAACGGGTTCAGTCAATACATCCATATTATTATCTTGATTATGGCCTGACATGGTCGCTACCTAGAGAGAGAGAGAAGAAAACACTTTAGCGTATGCTCTTGCAAGATTAGATTGGTTATTATCTTATCTAATCAGGATGTCTCCCACTGTTTTTATCAAATCTACCTTCAAACCCTAAAAGGTAAGATTAGCCGGGATTAATTACACCCTACAATTTCGTCAATCTTTCAGCCAGATCAGTGTCGGTACTTTGAGGGTGGTTCCCCGTGCTTTCGCACGGACCTAATTAAAGTAAACCTCGTTTTCCCATAGGCATAACCCCGTTAACACTTTTCTAGACACCTACTTGATCGGCTAATTGTCCTGTGTAAAACTCTCCCAGGAGTAACACTTACTCGCAGTGGGTATCGGGATCCAACTATCTCATAGGAGGTATGCAATCTCATTGCAAATTTCAACATTTGAAATTCCCGATAATATTTTGCCCCTAGCGATCTATGACCTTGACTAAGTCAATAAACCATAAATCGCAAGTCAAGTTCAACCCGTACATTTCCCGATTGAATTAAACCCACCCGTACGACCCTTGACTGAGTCAACAAGGCCGTGCGAATACCCTAATCCAATCACATCTCATGTTTTAGCAGATAAACACTACTTAGCTACCGTACACTACGCCTTGACTAAGTCAACAAACATAGCACGAATACTAAATAATATCTATCTGAAATGATGGAGGGATACGTAGGTTTTTTCAGAAAAACCATGAGCGTAATGAACTTGATATCGTCGTAGAATCATGTGAAATTTTGAAATGGAGTGTTTTTTAGGCTTTCATTCTTTTTGCTAAAGAGGCCACTCCCGGTGAAGGGATCTCGGCTCTTTCCTCATCGAATAAGGTGCAGGACATATCATATATATCACTGTACAAAGAAAAACTCTAAAAGCAACCAAAAGACAGACCGAGTTTTGTAGCATCTGCCAGTTTCGCTAAAGAGGTCACTCCCGGTGAAGGGTTCTCGGCTCTTTCCTCATCGAATAAGGTGCAGGGTATATCATATATACCACTATGCAAAGCAAAACTGTAGCTACCCTTTTTTATAAAGTTTTAATTCTACAACATTTTTTAGGGTTTTTTTCTCTTTATTAATCTTATTAATAAAAATCCCATCAGCTTATGATTCCTAAGCATCACAGATAAATACGACGTACACTTATGCCATCCGCATTCGCCTTGATGTCCCCTCGTGCACCGTTAGGTTAGGTAACTAACGATAGAGCAGGGCAGTGCTAGTGCGGGCGTAAAACATAAGTAACGTCTATATAATATATCATATATACGATATACTGTATCCATCACAACATATCAAATGATCACATCACAGATATCGCAGCAGAAACATAGATATAATGTGGGATATACTAGGACGTCCGTATTTAGTATTTAGCCAACAATAGAAAATACGGATTCCACAGTCGCGATGAATAGCCAAGCCCACACCCTGGATCCCTACGAGAGCGGCAAGCGACCCTACCAATTCTGGAGTTTAGGAGACCCGGTCTCGACTCCTCGAGATGGCCTCCCACTGAATCCCAGAACCGGTCACCTGTGCTCTCCTCCTTAGGTCCCTCCTAATGCGGAAAAGTAAATAATATACAACACTGGTGGTATCAACCTCAACCCGGAAGTGCCCCAAATAAAAGAATATTACATTACATTTGAATTTACATGAATGAAAATATAAAACTCCCATCTCACATAAAACCCCCGGCTATTCAATCGCGACAATCCTGCACATCATATCTCAGCAACACATAATATCTCATATCATCAACGTAAGTAAGTATGCATACACCGATCGTCGTCGATGTATAGCAACGAAAACCGGCAATACAACTACATACTACACTTACGGTCACAGAAAAGAAAGTGTAAAACTACAATATTTGGAATCCACAATCACTTTAGACATCGTAAATCCGAAATATCACATACTTCGCATTTCATGCCTAACCCTATGAATTCCACATATTGTATCAAATTCCAGATAAATAGACAGTATTAAATTTTTCGAACAGATAATCAAATACCCAAAATTTCCTAAATTGCTCAACACTTGAGCGGAGTTCAAATAATCCGGAATGTGTCACAGTAGTAGCGGTCCAGCCGTAGAAGGGTCAAGCCAACGCCTCACATGTGGCACGCCGTACTGCCCCAAACCCGAAGGTTCAAAAGGCAGTTCAAGACGGTCACATAATCGAGTTAAGGTTTGTTGTCTTCTAGAGGGTCCACCACAAAACTTGCACTGCGAAAGATTTAAACTCGAGAAAAGATTCAACACTTGAAAATTTTTCGTGTCGGGAAAAAGTGAGTTAATGATATCCGTTCGAACTTTTTAACAGTTTCTAAATATCTGGAAAAACAATAACGAATTTAAAATTCACGATTGAATCGACGATTAAAAAATAAACCCCAGAATACTCAACACTTGAGTCAGATTAAAAATACCCATAAAATAGTAACCACAGAGACAAGAATTACTGTGCAAAATTCTATCCCTAATACCCTTACCCTGCCGCGGAACCGCCGCCAAAGGTGGCTCATTGCCGCGGTTATACGGCCATCTTGAGGAATTGGGGGCACGTTTTTCACCATAATTCTTATATTAGCCTGCTGAATTTTTTAGGTATTTTTAATTCTGGAAAAACCCAGATTTTAAAAAATGTACAGAGAAGGGTTTGAAATGTCGTATTCGGGTTCGATCGGGGTTTTAACTTCGTTAACACATCGCCTAATGCTCTAGCTAGGCTCTGATACCACTGTAGGGTTCCTAGGCACTCTTGTGAAGGTTCATAAAGCATCAAACATGCCCGAATAAAATTTTACAAGTGCCGAACAACCCAAAGACGGGATCTTTGCTAGATTATTAGGGTTTAGCATGCAAGATAACATCTTTAAAGCTAAGTGTGAGGGATTACAACCTTTGTAGTCCGCTCCTTCGCTTCACAAGCTCCGAGTAGAAGTCCCTTCGCCGCAATCCACGATCTCCCGGACTCAAGAGAGGCTCCACGACTGAAACGATCCATGCTAGCTTGAAGTTTTTCCGATTCTCCGATGATCTACGTCGAAGTTGCTATAACCCAAGCTTTCTCACTCTAAAGAGATGAAAACCCTAATCTAATGGGCTAGAATAGATGAGGATGATGGAGTAGTATTTATGCTATCTTTTTAATTCACTTTCTCACAAGAAATCATCACAAAAAGAATTTCTAATGAGCTCTCTCTCTCAAAAACCAAAGAGAGAAGAAGATGAAGAATCAAAAGAATAATCCTTTTGTGATGAATAGTAGTCAAGAGTATATGATTGATTATAGAACCATGGTCAAGGATGAGAGATTAAAGCTTGTAGAGAATAAACTAGAGTTAGGGTTTGGTTAGGTTAAGGATAAGTATCAACCATAATATCTTAACCAAGACAAAATAGAATCCTTCTAGAATGAACAAGAAGAAGCTAACCCTAATCAAACCCTAATCTCTTTTTATCATCCCTAATCATGTTTCATAATAAATCATATCATGTCACAATAATATATATCACATATATATTATATATTTGCAACAAAAGAAAATAATACAATTAACATATATCGCATATATATCAATGTATTAATCCGGTGAGAAAATGAAATAATAAAGCAAGCCAATATTAGATAATGTAATACAATATATCATATATATCATTATACATTAAATCATCGAATCAACACTTGATCCGACGATCCGGCTATATCGAATATAACCGACTAATATATCATGTACCGATTCATCGAATCAACACTTGATCCGATGTCCCGATTCATATCTAAATATCGCGAGAATATAATACGGTATCTCATATCGCATTATCCTCGGTCCTGCACATATCATATATGTGCCTCTACTCCGTTTTGCCTGAGCAAAGAAACCTCTGTATAGGACTCTAAAGAATCGTCAATACGCCGGTAGCAGGTGATGATCATACCAAACACCCACAAGCTGCAAGCGGTCAGCTAAACGTAACAGCCACCCAGGTATTGAGCGATCAGAAGATCAACAAGCTAGTCTGTCCGTTCTCCTGTGAATCCAATCAGTAACACTCCCGTACAGTCCGGTCTGTTCGTCTGATATGTCGCATATCAAGTCTATGGGTGGTATACGTCAAACCCCAGTAACCAATAAGTCGTGTCGATGTGAGGCTCATAACAGGTCGAGAAACTACTGGTAACACTTACCATTATATTTCTATATCAGCCCTAGCCAGGGACTTCCAGTTATAGCCAATCGAACACAGCACAACATCAACTCCCTATACCGGGAGAGACGAATCCCCTCCTATCGCTTATTGCCTCAATGTGATTCGGGACTGTACCCAAAAGCCACCGTTTTGCACGCCCTCTTGGACGTGGTAAGATGGAAATCAAAGCACAGTGGGAATCACACAAGACTGTATTACGATCTCGGGTATATCACCATCTGGGAGTTCTCGGTGAGTCCGTCCAGTGTACCCAGTCTCCACTGAGCACCCGTACACCATCTCTGATGTCAAACACCGATGGATATGGGATCATCCATCGCCCATCATATGGGTCAAGATGCGTATACGCTAGTCTACTCTGGTGTATCGATGCCTTGTCTCGATATACCCTCGACTAGGAACAGTTATAGGATGTACTCATCGACTACTATGGCCCCACTAGTATGATCTCATCATAGTCCCAGTAGTCGAGTACAGATCCTAAGGGCTTTGTCAACATGTGAGAGAAAGACAGTAAACCAATACAAGTCAACATGTTAAGATAAAGTGAAACCAAATAGTATACTATCATGACGAGCAAGAAAATCCTCTCTGTATATATCCAAGCATCCATCATAATATACATCATATGTACAACAATGGCCTCTAGGGCATATACATAACTAACAAAAATCATGATGATTTAATGCGGCGGAGATATAACCGGCAGTTCGGTTATTTTTTTGGAAAAAAGACGTGGTTAGTGGGTTAGGTGTGTAATCATTCCAATCAAGTTTCAGATGGGTTATTTTTCAGACTTAGTTCCAATTAAGGCATCAATAACATTCCTTCATATTCACTTCACTTCATAAACTATTCTTGTTATTACTTATTTTAGAACAAACCTATTTGATCCTCACAAAATCATTTATCCATTTAAAAGTTCTTAGCCATAAAAGACTTGTCATCTAATTTCCAAAATTCATGACACGTGTAGTGTGATGTAAAGACGTATATCAGCTATAGTTAACTTCAAAGGAGAGTTATCTTTCAGGTTTTCAAAATCTAAAAATAAGATTTAGTTATTCTTATCTTATCAAACAAAACCGTCGAAATGTTAAATCAGAGTTCTCCCACTAGCTAACTTGACAGAAAAGTTTTTATATTTTTAGAAAACTTTCTGATTTTTTATGGATTTTATGGATTTTAGTATGCAGATGCAAAATATACATATGAATGCGACGGTTAGAAATGCGTACCGAGCGTACCCCCAAACTTAAACCAGACAGTGTCCTCACTGTCATTGCATGAAGAGATCATTGAAGGGTCAAAATTGTCGGTTAGATATACACACATTTTTTTGTATTGTTTTTAAAGAAAAGAAGAATAGTAAAAATGGAAAAGAATATCCACAAATATATACAAAAAAGATATATACATACCCCCAAACTTATTTGGAACAGTGTCCACTGTTCTTGGCTGGATAACCGAAGTTTGGTGGTAGGTAGAGGAAGATTATGCACGGTAAACCCACTCCTGTAAGACCAGGAGCTCCTCTGTTGGTTCGGAGCTAAGGTACGGTTTAAGTCGGTGTCCATTTACTTTAAAGAATGAACCGTCCTTTGGATTCTCCAAATCCACAGCGCCATGCGGATACACATTCCGCACAAAATACGGCCCTTTCCAGCGAGATCTGAGCTTTCCTGGATGGACGTGTAGCCGGGTGTCGTAAAGCAGTACCTGTTGACCAGGTATGAAAGTTTTGCGCAAAAGGTGTTTATCGTGAAACACCTTCGTTCGGTTCTTAACGACAACCGCGTTATCATAAGCCTCATCCCTAAGCTCGCTCAATTCGTTCAACTGCAGCTTCCGATGGCTGCCCGCATCTTCGAGAGACAGATTCAGCTCCTTTATCGCCCAAAATGCGCGATGCTCTATTTCGACAGGGAGGTGGCAAGCCTTTCCGTACACAAGTCGATAAGGAGACATGCCAAGATCGGTCTTATAAGCCGTTCGAAATGCCCAAAGGGCATCAGTGAGTTTCAACGACCAATCCTTTCGGTTCTTAGAAACCGTCTTCTCCAGTATCTGCTTGATCTGCCGATTTGAAACTTCGGCTTACCCACAGGTTTGGGGATGGTAAGGCGTAGATAGCTTATGATTAATGGAATATTTCCGCATCAAGGCCTCAAAAGTCTTATTGCAGAAATGAGTTCCATTGTCGCTAATGATCGCTCGGGGGTGCCCAAACCGGGAGAAAATGTTTTCTTTAAGAAACCTAACGACAACCTTGTTGTCGTTAGTCCGGCTGGGCACAGCCTCGACCCACTTAGAGACGTAATCCACAGCGAGAAGGATGTACAGGTTCCCAAAAGAGCTGGGAAACGGTCCCATGAAATCTATCCCCCAAACGTCGAAAATCTCCACAACCAAGATTGGTTGGAGAGGCATCTCGTTCCTCCGGGATATCCGGCCCAAGTATTGGCACCGGGATCAAGTCTTGCAATAGTCATGAGCGTCTTTGAAGAGTTGTGGCCAGTAGAAACCACATTGCAAGATCTTCTCAGCTGTCTTTCTGGGGCCAAAATGCCCGCCACATGCTTGATCGTGGCAAAATGACAGCACACTCTTGAATTCATCGTCAGGGACACACCGACGAATAATTTGGTCGGGACAGTACTTGAACAGATAGGGTTCGTCCCAGTAAAAGTGTTTTACTTGGGATAAGAATCGAAGTCTGTCCTGACTTGACCATTCAGTCGGCAATAACCCTGTGGCCAAATAGTTCACAATATCTGCGAACCAGGGTTCGCGAGATACTGTCAAGAGTTGTTCATCCGGAAAAACGTAGTTGATCGGAAGTTGAGGCGACGGCGAAGAAGGAAGTCGTGAGAGATGGTCGGCGACCACGTTTTCACATCCTCTTTTTTCCTTAATGACAAGGTCAAACTCTTGAAGCAAGAGGATCCAACGTATTAGCCAAGATTTTGCATCTTTCTTCGCAAAAAGATGGCGCAGAACAGAATGGTCTTTGTAGACAATGACTGGAGAGCCGATGAGGTAGGGCCTGAACTTTTCTTAAGTAATTACAACAGCTAAGAATTCCTTCTCAGTTGTTGTATAATTAAGTTGGGCGTCGTTCAGGGTTCGGCTAGCATAATAAATTACGTGCGGCATCTTGTTGATGTGTTGTCCAAGGACAGCACCAATGGCAAAGTCGGATGCATCGCACATAATCTCAAATGGGTGCATCCAGTCAGGTGATGAAAGAAGGGGAGCAGAAGTGAGTGAGCTTTTTAATGACTCGAACGCAGTCACACAACTCGAGTTGAAGTCGAATGGCATGTCCTTGGCCAGTAAAAGAGTCAAGAGCATAGCAATCTTGCTAAAGTCCTTGATGAACCGTCTATAGAAACCGGCATGGCCAAGGAAGGCCCGGATGTCTCTGACGCATCTGGGAGGAGGGAGATTGGAAATGACCTCAATCTTCGCTTTGTCAACCTCTATGCCATTTTCCGAAATGATATGTCCTAAGACAATACCTTCGCGCACCATGAAGTGGCACTTCTCCGAATTCAAAGTGAGGTTCTTGTCCTTACATCGGGTAAGGACAGCGTCAAGATACAGCAAACACTTATTAAAGGAATCGCCGAAGATGGAGAAATCGTCCATGAAGATCTCCAGGAATTTCTCCACCATGTCTGAGAAGATTCCCATCATACACCGCTGGATGGTAGCGGGCGCATTGCATAACCCAAAGGGCATGCGACGATATGCGAACGTGCCGAAAGGACAAGTGAATGTGGTCTTGTCCTGGTCTTTTTCGGCGATGGGAATCTGATTATAGCCGGAGTAGCCATCAAGAAAGCAGTAGTACTCGTGTCCGGCCAATCGTTCAAGCATTTGGTCAATGAAAGGTAGCGGAAAGTGGTCTTTCCGCGTTGCGGCGTTGAGTTTTCTGTAATCGATGCATATTCGCCACCCAGTTTGGGTGCGAGTAGGGATTAACTCATTCGTCTTGTTAGTAATGACCGTTATGCCTGATTTCTTGGGGACAACGTGAATGGGGTTAACCCACTGGTTATCAGAGATAGGGTAAATGATACCACTATCCAGACACTTCACGATTTCCTTTTTCACAGCCTCCTTCATGACTGGGTTGAGTCTCCTTTATGGATCTCTGGCTGGTTTGGCATCATCCATCAGATGAATGTAATGTTCAACGATCAGGGGACTAATCCCCTTGATGTCCGCCATGGACCAGCTAAAATCTTGCCTATTGCTGTGCAAGACCGCAAGAAGAGCTTTCTCTTGCTCTGGAGCTAGAGAAGCAGAGATGATAACAGGGAGGGTCTCGTTCTCACCCAAGTAAGAGTACTTAATGTGAGATGGAAAAGGCTTGAGTTCGAGCGTTGGAGGTGAAACGATTGAAGGCAAGATTGGTGAAAAGGTCTCGAACTCAAATGATTCCAGCAAAGGTTCGAAACGAGTGTAAGCGACCAAGTTGGATGGTTCAAGTAACTCATCCGGAAATTCGAAGGATTCAAACTCAGGTGGTGAGGGGCTACGATCGTTCGAGAAAGTAAAACACTCGTAGTCATTATCGGGCGCAGAAACAGCAGCAGGTTCGAAGAGGAACGCACTAGTGGCGTTAAGGTTATCGTGGTCGAAAAAAAACTCCTCGAATTCACACTCTTCTGGGGTGATCTCCTGGATTGAGAAAACGTCTAGTATATGAGCATTAGGTTCGGTGGGCTGATTCCCCAACCTAAAAATGTTGAGTTCAATTGTCATGTTTCCAAAAGATAGGTTCATCGAACTATTGCGACAATTGATCACAGCATTTGAGGTTGCAAGGAATGGGCGACCGAGTATCACCGGAATTTGATTCCGGGGGTTAGCTACAGGCGGTGTGTCTAATACAATGAAGTCAATGGGGAATATGAAGTCCCCAACCTTGATTAACACATCCTCTAGCTCACCCCTAGGATGGGTGATCGATCGGTCGGCCATTTGGAGAGTGCAGTGTATGGGTTTCGGCTCTTCTACACCTAGTTGCTCATATACTGAGTACGGAAGAAGGTTAACACTGGCACCAAGATCTAATAGTGCGCGGTTCATGTTCTTATCCCCAATGGTAATAGAAATCGTAGGACATCCAGGGTCCTTCCGTTTTTGCGGTAAAGATTGGCTAAGAGCATCACGCACAGCACTAGCCAAGAAAACTTTCTTGGGTACCTGAGACTTCCTCTTTTTCGTGCACAAGTCCTTTAAGATTTTCGCGTAGGACGGGACTTGTTGGACAACATCTAAAAGGGGAATGTTTATGTTAACCTGCTTAAACAACTCCAGAACCTTCTCCATTTGTGGATTTTGTTTATTAGACCTCAACCGGTTTGGAAATGGAACGTTTTTAAAATTGGTTGAGTCCAATGCTTGTGGAGGAGATTGTGGAGCTGGAACGGATCCCAGAGCTGGTGCTTTCGTGGAGTGAGAAGTGGGTCCGTTCAGAGCAGCAGCAGAAGAAGAAGAGCATTTTGAAGAATGGAGAATAGGCTCAGAAGACGAAGAATAAGAAGAAGCGGCCGGGGTGTCATTATCCTTAATTGCTGTGCCGATGTTGTTGTGCAGCATCCTTCCCGATCTCAATGTAATCATGGCACTCACATTATGGTTCTGTTGTTCAAGAGCAACATGTACATTATGTGGGTGACCGGGATTTGGGAGTGGTTGAGATGGAAGCTTCCCCTTTTCTCGCTCGCTTAACGCCGCATTCAGCTGTGCAATCTGGGCTTCGATGGTCTTCATGCTTTTCCCGTGTGCAGCAGTATGTTGCACCAAAGACTGAATAGATGACTGGATGTTGGCGGTGGATTGTGTCGATTGTTTAACGAACGCCTCCAGACTTCGTTCTAGCGAGTAAACCTTATCGTTGTTTGACGGAACAAAGTTGTTTTGTGGAAAAGAATTGTTGGGTGCAAAGTTGTTCGTCTGATTTTGAAAAGGTTGGGGTTGGAAGGGCTGTTGAAACTGATGTTGAGTTTGTTGTTGCGCTTGTTGTTGCGGAGGAGGGGGCCTCTGGAAATTGTTGCCTTGGAATTGTTGCTGATTCTGATTCCAGGCGAAATTGGGGTGTTTCCTCTAACCGGGATTGTAGGTGGAAGAGTATGGATCATTCCTCGGTCTTTGCTGAAATGCAACATTAACGTGATCCTGTCCTTGAGATGGTGGATTGTAAGGACACTCTTCGGTTAAGTGAGAAGGATCGGAACAATAAGCACAAATGGTACTAAGGGGAAGAACAGGGGCAGGAGCAGGAGATGAAAATTTGCTCTCTATCGCTTCAAGTTTTCTCGTTATTGCAGCCATTTCAGCTTTCATCGCAATAGAGACATCGAGTTGGTGAATTCCTACCCTAGACTGACCAGTAGAAGTGGAGGAAGAAGAAGAAGTAGTTGGTCTAGTGCTCTCCTATTGAAGCGTTTGTTCTGCAAGGTAGTCGAATAATTGCCACGCTTCCTCGTCAGATTTCGATAGGAAGTGGCCCTGACAAATGGTTTCCAACAACTGCATGGTTGCTGGGTTCAGGCCCTCGTATAAGGTTTGGCAAAGTTGCCATTTCTCAATACTATGGTGAGGACACTGAACAAGAAGGTCTTTATACCGGTCAAAGCACTTCCAGAAGGGTTCAGAAGGAAGCTGAGAGAATTGGTTGATTTCGTTACGGATCCTTGCGGTTTTATGATTCGATAGAATTTCTTGAGAAACGCTTTCACAAACTCGTCCCAATTGGTTATGGAGTGGGAAGCGGTGCTATACAGCCATTTTTCAGCAAGATCGCATAAAGTGAACGGAATGACCCGTAGCCGTATAGTATCGTCCGACAGCTGGGTGGTTTTCATCATGGCACAAACATTTTGGAACTTGTTGATGAAGATATAGGCATCTTCAGATTCAAGCCAATGAAATTTCGGAAGCATGTTAATGAAGTGGGGCTTAATTTCAAAATTATCCCCATTGGCCGGTGGAAGGGAAAGACAGGTGGGAAGTGCAGAACGGGTGGGATAGAAACGATCCTGGAACGCGATTCGCCGCGGCGCTACAACAGGCGGTGGTGGTCGGTTATTTGCCTCTATAGGAGGTGGAGTCAATCCCGGGGGAGTCAAAGAGATGTTTGGATTAAATCCTGACATCGCGGAAGAAGAGGTTGGTGATGGTGAAGGTGAGGATGTATGAACAGAATTCCGGACAACGTCGGAGTTGGCCGGCAAAGGTAAGGGTGAAAGAGGCATGGACGGAGTTTCGACGTCTGAGTCGATCGCGTAGTCGGTAGCGACTAACGTAACGCGGACTAGGCGGGCGCTAGTGTCCCGAGTCCAAGTGGACATACACTAAACGAGTTTAGTATAGTCAAAGCGGAGAAGGTGAGGGTAAGAAAACGTCAATGGAGAAATACGATGGGTGGTGGGTGAAAAAATGGATTCTGGCGACAAAGGGCAAGTTTTTATAAAAGTTTTTGGTTTTGTGGTTTTTTTATTTTTAGAAAGAGCTTTACAGAAATATGTACGGGCTTACGGCTTCAAGCAATCACAAACAAGATATGCACAATCACACCTAGATCTAGAGTCACCTAGGTCAGCTAGACAACTCCTAACTGTTCCAAAGGGCTAGAAATAGGACCTCAAACCGCCTCTTCTCCAACAATTGTGGCCAGGTAAGTGCCAGGTAAGTGGGAGGCTCCCCACTACGTAAGTAGTGGTCATAATTAAGTAACCACTTTCCTTAGACACACTTGCCTAGACACCGCAAAAGTCAGGATAGGATAAACGGCCGATGCCTGTAACTAGTCCTCTGTCCTATTGAGCGCGAAGTCCTTAGGGCTGAGTATAGTATTTTTTAATTTAAGAAATGGTCAATGCATATGCTTTTTGTGATTTCTGGGGTCTTGGGAAGGGTGATGAAATACCCACTCAATCTGAATTGGTTTCAAGCCCCTTAAAGTCCGTATTAATATATGCAAAGCAGTAACAATCAACTGCAAACAATTTTTATTTTTTAGCGCGGCGCAAAGAATCCTGCACAAAAAAAATTTATTGGAAGGGGGAAGAGAGTTTGCGCAAAGAATGCTGCAGAAAACACAGTTCAATGGAGTTCAGAGGAGTGGGGAGGAGAAGAGAAAGACTTACCCAAAATTTGGCCTCTGAAAGCTCCAACCCTCCGCGGTTCCGCGGCCTAAGCGTGCTAATGCCGCGGTTCCACGGCTTGAAGGTTCCTTCGGAGCTTCATTTTGCTTGTGGGTGCTCACTTTGATGTCCTCTTCTTGTATTGTTGTCCTGAATCTTGATTTGCTTACTGGATATGCTCCAGAATCTTACAGTAGACCGTTGGCTCCTTATTGATCCGTCGCGGTGTAGCCGCGAGATATGGGTCTAACTTCCCACGTCTTTGGCACTGAACTCGATCATCTTTTTATCCTGCACACTTGCACAAAAACTAATCAAAAATAACAAGATGGGTTTTTTTACAATGTATATTTTTTTTATTTTGTTTTTCGGTTATATTTATATTCACAAATTAACCCGAAATTACACAAAGAAATAAACTACCGTCTCCCCGGCAACGGCACCATTTGATTAGTAAAGTTTTTGCGTGCTAAGTTTGTTACCGCAATCAAGACGGTTTCGCTTGTAGCTAGCGGGTTGAGTACAGGTCGTCCGCAGGAAGATGGGAATCTTTTTCTATGTGCTTTAACGAGTTAAGTCCAAATGTCCAGGTTGGTTTTTAGATAAACATTGTGCTAAAATGGTATATAAAGAGCTTGTTAGGGTTAGGATTAGGTTAGTTTGAGTTAGGAATCGCTCACTTCTTTCGTTGCCACTCTTAATGTCGGTGTTACGGTAATCGGCAACAACGGGGATTAGCACGACTAGGAAGGAACTTGCGAGTATAAGCTAGGCTTTCCAACGCATAAGTTCTTCCTTTTGGTGCTTGTCCGTCCATTCTTGGCTCTTAGCCTTAACCTCCGGTTAATTCAACCACAATCGGTCTCACTAAGGAATCACCGCTATCATGTAGGATAGGGTGCCGTAGGGAGCGGATTGTGGTTTAATTAACGGGAGTCCGAATTAAGATGTTGGGAAAGAAAAGAGTGAGAGAGATTTCCTTCTCTCAAACTTTCCTTATCCTACCCTAACAAGTATGAAAACTACTCACCCATTATAAGGAAAATAAAATAAAACAAAGGAGGAAGATAGAAAGAAAGAAGTTAGAAGATTACAACTAGCTATTTGAGACATCACCTTAGCAAGGATCAAGCTTAAGCATCATAGTTGTTTAAGGATAAAGAAAAAGAGAACAAGAAACAAACAAACAACAAATAACAACAACTAGATTAGCAAATGAAAATTACAAGCAATTATAAAAAGAACAAGACAAGCATGATAACAAAGAGAACTCTTTTATTCATTCTTCACTCACAAAAGCTCACTACAAGTTTTTAATGGAGAAGAGATGAGAAGAGGAAGAAGAACAACACATGTATTCTAAAATCTAAATACAAGAATATGGACCATTGGCTTTGGCAAATTCTGGACTATTTATAGGCAGGCAACAGAAATTCTAGGGCAACATTCAGAATAAAAATGGACTGACCAAAACACCCCTAATTCCTCAGCTGACAAGACCATATGGCCGCGGATCCGCGGCCTAAGCGTGCTTACGCCGCGGTTCCGCGGCCCTATTGGGGACTTAGGTCTTCAATTTTGGTGGCTTCTCCTGGTTTGCAGTACTCTTCAGCATGGTATATGTTTTTTCTCAGAATTTCTTCATGATTTTTCCAGAATTTCTGCTGATCAAAAAGGTGATGTGATGTGGATCTTTTGCCATGATTTTTCGTGAGTTCCACATAGGTATGTTGGATCTTGTGTTGACATTGAGCTTTGTGCATGAAAATGACATCGATTTGCCATTTTGTACCTTAGACTGGTGTGCGGCAACATACGAATAGAGAGCAGAGACCCGTGTTTTATCTGTGGTTGGCAGTAATCCGGAATTTGTCGTGCTTTTCCATGAATTTCACCATTTAGAGCCGAGAACATGTATCCTGCAATTGACTAGCAAACACGGCTCAAGAGTACCTACCGATAAGCAATGTGATAAAAATTGGGCGGTATGGAAATGCAAAAATCTGATATGAACAGGACTGTACCCAAAAGCTACCGTTTTGCACGCTCTCTTGGACGTGGTAAGGTGGAAATCAAAGCACAATGGGAATCACACAAGACTCTATGACGATCTCGGGTCTACAGACTACCCTGTACCAGTGTCACCGGAGAACTGCCATCTGACCTGTGGTATATCACCATCTGGGAGTTCTCGGCGAGTCCGTCCTGTGTACCCAGTCTCTACTGAGCACCCGTACACCATCTCTGATGTCAAACACCGATGGATATGGGATCATCCCTCGCCCATCATATGGGTCAAGATGCGTATACGCTAGTCTACTCTGGTGTATCGATGCCCCGTCTCGATATACCCTCGACTAGGAACAGTTATAGGATGTACTCATTGACTACCGTGGCCCCACTAGTATGATCTCATCATAGTCCCAGTAGTCGAGTACAGATCCTAAGGGCTTTATCAACATGTGAGAGAAAAAACAGTAAACCAATACAAGTCAACATGTTAAGATAAAGTAAAACCAAATAGCATACTATCATGACGAGCAAGAAAGTCCTCTCTATATATATCCAAGCATCCATTATAATATACATCATATGTACAACAATGGCCTCTAGGGCATATACATAACTAACAAAATTCTCTTGTGAGATCCTTACGACTTTCAAGAGAAAACACACTTAGGAGTCTTCATGACCCCTAAGGAGAAAATACACCTGCGGGATCCTGTCGACTCGTAGGGAGAAAAGTCTTTATGAGACCCTCACGGCTCATAATGTTGAAAAGTCTTAGGTGGCAGATCCTAACCCTGTCTCCTAAGCCATCACTGCCCTACAAAGAGGTTAAGATGGACCATCTATGAGCCACACTTGCCAAACCTGCATGCCACTGAAATGGAGAACTTACTCATGAGCGTATAAACTACTTCACGCCAGAGTAAGACATAAAGAAATAGAAGGGTGCGTCTCATGGAGTTGAGAGTTTGGAACTATATCTCTTAAGAGTCGAGATTTGAGTCAATGATAAATGGCGACGCTTGTGTCCGCTCGTTATCTTCTCAGATCAAGATTCTGAAAGTTATATACCAACCTGAAACTGGTCATACGCTTTGCATAACTCTGCACTACTTCACCCATGTATACACTTACGTGGGCAAAATAGTGCGGGCATTTGTTCCCGCTAAAAATTTCTGCGCAAAAGAGCCCAAGGTATCAAATGGCAGTGATACGCTTAAGAAAGTACGAACCAGTATCTTCCGGGCTATTTTTTGACAAACTCCCGAATGAGAAATAGCTAACTTCTGATGATATTGGAGGAATCTTGAAAAACCCTTCGATTTGATATATTATGGGATTCATAATTCATCCGGGATCAAAAGTTATGAGCAAATATGCTATGCACTGTTCCCTGATTAAAAATCAGGAATTACCTCAATGAGGTATCACGTGCTCACACGTGATCAATGGTCACGTGTTGACACGTGATAGTTAAAACAGAAATAAAAACAAACGATTGAAGAAGGACCTAATTGGGGGTCACGTGCTCACACGTGACCAATGGTCACGTGTTGACACGTGATAGTTAAAACAGAAATAAAAACAAATGATTGAAGGAAATACCTCAATAAGGTATCACGTGCTCACACATGACCAATGGTCACGTGTTGACACGTGATGGTTAAAACTGAAGCGTAAATAAACGCTGAGAAAAGGACTCAATTGGGGGTCACGTGCTCACACGTGACCAAGGGTCACGTGTCAGCACGTGACTGGCTTCGAAAGCCTTACAGTTTAATAAAATTAAATTCTAAAAGCTTCTAAATCTTTCCAAATGGAAAATGATTATGGGGACCGTTGGATTAAAGATCCAAGGGTGATTAAAAATCACCAATTTATGGAAAAAATCTTAGATAAGGAAAGATTTCCCCTAAATCTCACCGAAAATAACAAACAAAATATCTTTGGATTTAAAATCCAACGGTGAATAAAATTCATTGTGTGATCTAAAGGATCGTATTAATTATGAAATCAATTAAAATCTTTCAATGAAAGATTTACTAAACAAATTGATTCTTTTCTTTCTCGTATAAATAGGATCCAAGAAGAAAAAAGAAGGGATCTACCTTTTTGGAGAGAAGAACAGAGAAAGGAGAATTTAATTCTCAAGAGAGAAGAAAAGAGAGGAGAATTTAATTCTCAACAAAGAAACCCTAGGTGTGAAAAGAATGGGAATAAAAACTTTAAACAGAGAATTTAATTCTCAAAATCTAAGAGTTTAACTCTTCTATAAAGAACTTAGTTCTTCCTCTAGTTGAAGATCTGCAGAAGCACATCTCCCCATAGGTTGAGAATTTAATTCTCATCGGGTTGAGATCCTGCCATGCAGATCCGAAACTTAGAGGGGGAATTGAGTTTAGGGAATTTAATTCTCCCAAAACAAAATTAGGGTTTAACCCTATATGAGAATTTAATTCTTCCTAAACAAAACTAGGGTTCAACCCTATATGAGAATTCAATTCTCTAAAAACTATAGG
Organism: Agapanthus africanus; assembly: GCA_030015575.1. Classification (NCBI taxonomy): domain Eukaryota; kingdom Viridiplantae; phylum Streptophyta; class Magnoliopsida; order Asparagales; family Amaryllidaceae; genus Agapanthus; species Agapanthus africanus. Next base: position 538,546,797 of record CM057339.1, read on the forward strand.
AATTTAATTCCTTCAAGATGGACAGAACTAGGGTTTAACCTTATATAAGAATTTAATTCTTTTACATATATAGGAATTTAATTCCTCCAAAACAAAATTAGGGTTTAACCCTACAGAGAATTTAATTCTTAAAGATAAAGAGATCTTCATGCATGCAAAAGAATTACGGTCACGTGTCCCCACTTGACCCCTGAAGAGATCCCCAAAAATGAGAAGGAGGAGAGCTCAGAGGCAACGCCTCACGTGCTCCACGTAACCCCCGAAATACAGAAAGAAAAAGCAAAGGAAATATGAGCTTTGGGCGCTCTCACGTGTCCCCACGTGACCCCTCAGCAAGTGTTGTAATTACCGATGCATAAATCCCCATCACGTGCCAACACGTGATGCTCTAAAATAAAAATAAAAAAGTGTTTAACACTTAATTGCAGAACAAGAAAAGGGATCTGGTACCACTTTTGGGCGCTCTCACATGTCCACACGTGACCCCTCTTTCTTTAGTGTTTAACACTAATTTGGGAATTATATTTCCATTGTTTAACACTGATTATTTCTAGTGTTTAACACTAAATTGAAGATTATATTTCCAGTGTTTAACACTGATTGTCTTTTAGTGTTTAACACTAATTTGAGAGTTCTGCCTCCAGTGTTTAACACTGTTTTTCTCTAGTGTTTAACACTACTTTTAGCCAAATTGGCTAATTTTCTAGAGGCAAAAGTCCCTCCTCCAAATGAATCTCAAAATTGAGGAAATCAAAGACAAAATGTTGTCAGAGCCCCCAAACCTCTGTTTATCACTGCTCAATGATAAGGGGCTGAACCCAGACAAATGTCTAATGGCCCAAAGGGCCAATATTTCAAACATAATTAGACTTAGCCCAAACTGGCCATAAGTCCTCAAATCATCTTGAACTGAACACATCTTCTCTTTCAACCAACTTATTGGTTCAAGGATACATCTCTGAACTCCTCTGATATTTGTCGTTGTAATCTTTCAACGATTTCAGAGAGGTGATGGGTCCCGACAGCCATACATTTTATGGACTGCTATGTCCTTAAACTGGTATTGGACCACCATGTCCTTAAACTGGTATTGGACCAATATGTCCTTAAACTGGTAATCGACCGCAATGTCTCTAAACTAAACAATTGAGTCCAAATGCTCTTTTGTTGGATCTAAATGATCCCGTTATGTTGATCTTAGTCAAAAATTAGACTAACGTATCCTTAACAAACGTTTAAGTTGATCTCAGTCTGAAATGAGAGTAACGTATCCTTAAACCCAACCTTAAACCCAAATCTAAGAAAATACGGATTTGGACTAATCCACGTCCTACGGGCGACAACATAAATTAGTCTCCGTATACAATCCACGGGCAACCACAAACAAAACAAACACCCACGACACGAAGTGACCATCTGGAGAAGGAGAAAGTTGTTACCGCGATGCGGTAGCGTAATTAACTGCAGGGGCTTGCGCCTGCAGGGAAGAGCGTCCCCATAATCAAAAACCCCACAAACGAGGGGGAATCTGACGAAGTCTGCTACATCGGCCGCATCCATTTAAACCTTTGATACATGGTGCCATAAATCAACTTGGCATCTTCGGAGAGGTGGACGGATAGCACCAATTAGCATCTACCCCGAATCTCAGGCAAGACAGTCCGGCTTGCGCGTCTTTCGGAGGGGAACACTTTGTAGTCCGTTCCTTCACTTCATAAGGTCCGTGTTGAGGTCTCTTCGCTGCAATCATCATGAACTCCGACTCTCGAGAGGCTCCATGAAGAGAATGATGCTCCTTGCTTGAATACTTCACTAATCCAAGATGATCTACCTTGAAGAATCTCAAACCCAAGCTCTTGCTTTACTAATCAAGTATTAACAAAGAAAACACCCTAATCTAAGTGGCTAGAATAGATGAGGATGATGAAGTAGGAATTTTGCTCTCTTTGTTTTCTTATTCTCACTTATAAACATCACAAAAGAAAAAGCTAGTGAAGGTTTTCTTCATGAAGCAAGAAGAAGAAGATTAAGCAAAACCATTTGTAATGAATAATGAATTATAGTTGTGGTTACAAATTCAACCATGGGTTAAGAATGAAGGCTTAACCCTTGTAGAGAATAAACTAGGGTAAAGGGTTTGGGTTGGGATAATAAATATCTATGCAAAATATCAAAGGTCAAAGTCAAAGCTTCATAAAGCTTCATGAAAGCTTTATCCAAGCTTAACCCTAATCCAAACCTTAACCATGTTTAAACTCCACAAAACATGTTGCATTTGTAACCCTAACTTGTTACAATATTATATATCACATATATAATATATTTTGTAACAAAAGAAAATAATACAATTAACATATATCGCATATATATCAATGTATTATTCCGTGAGAAAATGAATCAATAAAGCGAGCTTATATTAGTAAATGTAATGTAATATATCTCATATATAATATATATTAAATTATCGAATCAACTCTTAATCCGATAACCCGGCTATATTACATATAACCGACTAATATAACAGGTACATTTTCATCGAATCAACACTTGATCCGATGACCCGGCTATATCACATATACCCGACCGATATCTCATATCGTGAGAATAGAATACAGTATCACATACTCGTATTATTCTCGGTCCCACGCATATCAGATATGTGCTCCCACTCCGTTTTGCCTGAGCCAGGAAACCTCTGTGTAGTACTCTAATCGTCAATACGCCGGCAGTAAGTGATGATCATATCAAACACCCACAAGCTGCAAGCGGTCAGCTAAACGTAACAGCTACCCAGGTATTGAGCGATCAGAAGATCAACAAGCAATCCTGTACATTCTCCTGCGAATCCAATTAGTAACACTACCGTACAGTCCAGTCTCTTCGTCTGATATGTTGCATATCTCGCCTAGGGGTGGTAAACGTCAGACCCCAGTAGCTTGATAAATCATGTCGATATGAGGTCCATAACAGTTTGAGAAACTACTGATAACTCTTACCAGTAAATCTCAGCAACCCAGGCTAGGTGTAAGTCCACGGTAGCGCCCCGGCCGTCTAACAGACGCCAAATGCGGAACAAAATTTTTTACAACTGGCGCTATCGCGTACTATAACTCGGATCTGCCATTAAAGCTAAACTAACAAACCACAAAGAGGGTAGAAAGGTTATACCGAACGATCCGAGTCATTCATTCTTTAACCATCATCCCACGCTCCTGTTGCGGCTGCTCCGATGTCGTCGATCTCCGATCTGCTCGTCCAGGTGGCACAACGTCATCGGATCTTTAAACGGGCTCCCGCCTCTGACCCGAGGTAACTCGATCGTCAAGTTTGCTAGAAGAGACGACCAAGATGATGTAGAGAAAGAGTAAAACACTTTGTCTCATTACGTCCAAAGCCATGGACGAACGGTTAATGAAGTTGCCTTTTGAATCGGGTGAAATGAGAATTGTAGCTATCTAATTTCATGAATCCCAAACTATCATAATCTCTTTTATCAAGTGATAGAGTGTGAATAAAGAGGAGGGGAGGGGCCATCCATATATAGAGTGGGGGAAGGTGAGTGTAGGAGAAGGGGATGACCACAACAATTAATGAAGAGAATGAATCACCTAAACACCTAGTATGAACTCATTTAAAGAAACAATGATTCATAACACATAGTCATCAACTCATAAATGCTCTATTAATGCACTAAGCCACCTCACCATCCTAGTTACCATCCTAGTCACCATCTAGAAGCTTCCACACTCATCTCAAGAAAAGATAAATCCGTATTTAACCGAATGTTAAATACGGCTGATAGAAAACTGGAAACTGACAACTTCCAAAAGTGACCCTGAAACGAATTTCAGGAAAACCCCGTAACTGTATAAATATACCCGCATTTGTATTATGACCGAATACAAATGCAACTGAGACAAAGATATTATATCTACTAAGTATAATACTCGGATCCGGCTTAAACGAAAACCCACTAGTATTATCTGCCTGAAATACGACACGTGCGTAAACGCACGTGCATTTTCCGAACCCTGCCATAAAACCATACGGCCTATACAACGTTTCGCCCGAACTTGGGAAACTATCTGTGGGGAACTCTAATGACTCGGCAGTACCCTGGCAGTGGGTTTAACCACAAGCCGTCAGCGGCACTAGCTGTGTATAACGGCTACCCATGCACTGACCACAAGGGAGGCTGATGAACGAACTCATCCAGAAACCCTACTGAGCCTAACAGTGACAATGTATATACAGTCCGGTCCGTTCGTCTATGAGTATCGCATATCCGGCCTAGGGGTCTAGTAACGTCAGACCCCCAATAGCGGTATAAGTCGTGTCGGAGACAAGCCCTGAACACCCTGAGAAACTACCGGAGTACCTACCAGTAATTCTCACCTGCCTTGGCCAAGGACTTGGTGTAATAGCTTTCCTAGACACAGCGCGACCTCCACCCCCAATACCGGGAGATACGAATCCCCTGCCGATCCGCTCACGTGTCTCCATGTGGCTCGGGACTGTACCCAAAAACTACCTGTTTGCACAACTCCTTTGAGCCATGGTAGGGTAAAAATCAAAGCACAGTGGGAACTCACACGAGACAAATGACAACCTCAGGTCGATGAACTAACCTGTACACATGTCACCAGGGAACTGCTATCTGACGATATGTATAATACCAACTAGCAGGTTCCCGGCGAGTCCTGTCCGGTGTACTCATAACCCAATGAGCACCTGTATACATCTTAGGTGATCCAACTGACACCAGTGGCTTGTGAGACCGACCACTGCCCCTCGTCGGGGTCTCGACTGTATACACCAGTCTACTCTGGAGTATCGATGCCCTGACTCGAAACTCCCACGACTAGGGACCACTATTAAGGATGTGCTTATGGACTATCCAACTCTCACGTATATGATCGCCCTCATACTGTTGGTAGTCAAGCAAGATCCTAAGGGCTCTATCAATGTGTAACATGTAATTAGTCACCTGAATATGTACACGACTTGATAAAGGCAAACCAGATAGCATACTATCATCTCGAGTAAGACTGTCCTGCCGGCATAGGTCCTCCTCAATCATTGCAATCACGTGCCTGCAATCCAATAATTGACTTTGAGGGCACTATATCCAACAATCTCCCACTTGCAATTAAGGCTAATTATTGCGATGTCGCATACTCACAGCCCGTGTGATACCGAACATCCAACTCCTCTACTAATCAGTTTCACAAAGCCCGTTCGTAAAACTCTTGTGTTCGAGAAATAGCCTCAGTGAGTGGATTCACCCTGATGTTTCTTTCTATGTCTCTCTTAATCTCAAGTTCGCGGAGAAAGCCATCTCCCGAATCGAGTAATACCTATCTTAGACTATGTCTGGATATATGATGGGACCTAGTTCATAAATGAACTCCAAATCCAAACTTCTTAGAAAGTATCGATAACTGAACCTAATCAGTACCCAGCACCATGCTTCCCACAGTATCCTCTTGGACCACCTGTCCATAATACTGTCCCTCGTCAGAGGGAAAACTATAACTCTGACAATCACTCTGTCATCCATGTCACCTTTGAAGCCTGGAATGATAACTGTCTCCCGAAGGAGTCTGCCGTCATCAAATCCGTAGAACATGCACTTATGTTCTAAAACTGCTTCCTTATGTTTCTCCAGGATTGGATTAATACAAACTTATTGCATCTAGTACAAAAACAACATCTGGTGTGGTACTTGACATCTCATGATTGACTCAATTGCCTAAGCAAGTGATCTGCCAATCGTGCGCATCCCTCTCCCCTTTAGTCTGTAAGACACCATTAGAGAGGGTGACTCCATCACCTGCAGGTACACCACCATGCCAGGAGTCATCTATTCTAAAAACTATTAGAATACTGTCAAAGTACCCATATTGGGAAACTATCCAAATCCAGATCTAAAACCATAGATCTAGAAACCAGAATGTCTGATATTATATCCATATCCTATCTGGAGAAACAACTGTGTGATGACCACAGTACAACCGATCGTAGTATAGGAATTTTACTTCCTTCTCTGTTATGACATCCATAATACTGGGACATCACACCCTACTACCTTCTTAACAGATCCATCCCCTATTCTGATGAAGTCAAACCCATGACTGTCACATCAAAATTAGATGATCTATCTCCGCTATAACTGCTCAATTCTATAAATAGATATAAGCTACTTGCCCACTATGCTTCCGCTGCTCCCACTGACCATAACAACCATCTGGCAGAATAATATATACGTGCACTTCTAAAGCTAGTTTAGAACGACGCTATACTTAACCTCTTGCCGGGTCTCATAGCCTGGAACAACAGTAGTGTCAAGTCTGGGTAAGCAAGAACCTCCCTATCACCGTCCTTGAGGCTACCGGAGTACTTCTCGGGTGTCTGAGGTTACCCACCATATCTGCGGAGTGGCTAATGGAATGCCAAACCTGATTGAATCTTTAGGACCTATTAAATTTTCCGTAATCGTTTGCGGTTCTGGAATCACTTCCAGTTCTACCATACTCCCACTACTGTTTTCTGAAAAAATCCATTATACTAAAACTGTGGCGAGTTAAGAACAATATCACTATTGATCTTCCAGATGGTAGAAAGTCAACCCTCGTCATAGCCTGGGCCAACCAAGAAACAGCCATTACAGAAACGTGCCCTGAGTTATCCAGAGTCTGGTTTTAAGCATAAGCCGGACAACTCCCCGTACCTTAACATCGTTAAGATAGGAACCATTCTATATCCAATATAGAAACTTTGGCACTTATTTAATTGGAACCAGATTCTAATCATGCAGCTGTCTCTAGTGCATATCAACTTTAATGGAGAGAGGCTAATCAGCATTACTCAACTTAGGAATCCATCCAATTATGAGTAACCTGAAAGATAAACAAGTTTCTCAAAACTTTTACTATCATCTGAATACCTATCAAAAGAATCTACATCTTTGATCTCTTTGAAGAATCCCGATACTTGGGACATCTGGTTCTCTACTTTATTCTTATACCCACAACTTCTCAAAACTTAGACCTTGTATTTCTACGAAACACTTGTCTAAAAACTAAAGAAGTCATAAGTAAACAGAACATAGTACGAGGACCTACCCCTTTGTCCTGATGGACACTGGACAACATACAATACTCTGTATAAGTCCTTTGAGTTGAATAACTCAAAACCTGTGCGTCGTAGGTTGAAAACTGTACCCATGCGATTTCCTCAAATATCACCAATTACAACGAATTCCGATATAATGAGGATGATCACCTAATCCCCAATAACTTCCTCCCACTCATCATCTGTAAAACCATACAGATGTGAGAATGAAACCTGGTAAATACATACCCTGGAGTAAGTATCTAATCGGGAAAACAGTTTTCCATTAACAATGCACTGAAACATGAAAATGTTTCGTAGGGGTATCCTGGTATTCATAGTAATGCCTCTTCCATAATCAAATTAATGACTTTAACCGTATATTTCTTTGCCATCTCTCCAAATCCCTTTATTTGTCTTTAGTCGTTACCTTCTGTACACCACCGTTAGGCTAAATGGTTTTCTTACTTCCCTACCGTTCGGCACCAGCCTATGGTTCGGAAGAAGACTATCCAGTAAGCATAATAGGTGTATCCTCCTCAACCTAGGAGTACTCACATCTTGAGAGAAGGTGATGATAAAAGACAACTGAATAATACCTTACTCTTTTAAAGGAGAAATAGGAGTGGCGATGAAGTACGCGGTTTGGTCGTGAATGATAACAGTCGCAATTTACTTTGCCCTCTTTCTAATCCCTTTATTTTGTCTTTACATATTACCTTCTGTACACCCTACTTAGGCTAATTGGTTTTCTTCATTCCCTACCTTTCGGCACCTACCTAAGTTTTGGAAGAAGACTATCCAATAAACGTAATAGGTGTATTCTCCTAAACCAAGGAGCCTTCGCAACCTGAGAGAAGGTGATAATAAAAGACAACTGAATAAACCAATTCTATTTCTCCTGAACCTGTATCCATCCTCGAAGAAGTCCCTTCGAGTTCGTATATAACTATACGATGGATCTATCCAATGGAAGTGGATGTCCGTAGTAATACAGGATGTTCTGAGAAATTCAAAGGGTAAAAGAAGGAGTGGCAATGACTTATGCAACATAGACAATCCAAAAGCCAGTATTTTAAGAAAGTTCGGTCAACTTGGTCACTGAGTCATAGTCTAGGGTCGGTCAAAGGTCGCTGCCAAAGAGAGAGAGAAAAGAAACACTCTGCGTGCACTCTAACCTAGATCAGAATGGTTATCACTTTATCTAATCAGGAAGCCTCCCACTGTACTGTCAAATTATCCTCCAAACCTGAAAGAAGAATCAATCGGAATTACCCGAAGAGTAAACCAACTCATCAGTGGGGATCGGGATTCAACTCTCATCGCATGATAACGTGACAGAATCCACTCACGTTATCACACTCCAGAAGGTATGCGCATACTTGGCAGGTTTCAGTTTCTTTAGAAACTCCCGATGTGATTTTTGCCCCATGCTCTTATGACCTTGACTTTGGCCAAAATGCCATAAGTCGCATGCCAAGTTCTACCCATCATTATCTTGACAATTTGAACCCACCCGCACATGCCCCTTACTTTGGCCAATCGGCAGAACGACCGTCCCAAACCAACTCATCTATCTATGCAACAAATGAATACCCAGCAGCTACCAAACACTATGCCTTGACTTTGGCCAAAATGCATAGCTTGAATACTACTGAATACCCAAAATAAATGACGGAGGGCTACGGCTGGTTTTTTGCGAAAAACCTTTAACGTAATGAACTTGATCTCGTTGAAGGAACCTGATAGGTTTTTATAAAAATATAGTGGCGTAAACCTTTTGCTAAAGAGGTCACTCCTGGTGAAGGGATCTCGGTTCTTTCCTCGTGGAATGAGGTACAGGATATTCCACTGAATACCGCGATGCAAAGCAACTTGTAATCGACTTTAGTGAAGTTATTACACTGATGTAAACTTCTGCCCAAGGGGTCACTCCCGGTGAAGGGATATCGGTCCTTGCCTCGTCGAATGAGGTGCAGGATATTCCAACTGAATATCACTATGCAAAACAAAAGAAAACGACTTTGTAATAACACATTTTAAAACTGTTCCAACAACAACCAAACAGGTTTGTTTTACTTTGCATTGATCAGAATCAACGCAGTCCCATCAATTAATCACACCAGAAAAGAACGAAAATAAAATGTACGTATATGCCATCCGCATTCGTCACTGGGTCCCGTCATAACCCGTTAGGTTACTTAACTAACGACAGAGCGGGGACTGGACTAGCGCGGGTGCAAAACATATACAACATCTAATAGTATATATACTAATATACAATAATCGCTCCAGGCGTGATAATATGCAACATTACAAAAAAGTAATAAGCATCACAGAACAATACAGATAATCTAGGATCCCCGGGTTTCACAGAGCCGCTACTTAAACCCGACGTTCCCCTGGTCGTGTGGATAGCCTGTGCAATGAAACCTAGACCCCTACGGGTGCGGCAAGTTACCCGCCAAAACCTGAAGCGAGGCAGCCCCCTACAGCATAGTGAATGGACCACCCGGCACTTCACGGAATCCGGTAACTTAAGCACCCCTCCTTGGGTCAACCTGTACCTCCTACGAGTGCGGCGAATAGTCTGCCAATTTCTAGAGTGAGGCCCCTCTGCCTCTCAAAGACGTAAGATGCGGACCCATTGCCCTCCAGAACCCGGCTATCCGTGCACTCCGTCGCGGGGTAAAACCTAGTACAGAAATGAAAAATATGTACAACTGGTACATCGACCTCAGCCCGGTCGTGCCCCAAAAGAATATTATACAAACAGGCAGTGACGGCAGTACACATGTTGGACGCTCGCCCCGCAATATCAAATGTACAAATAAATCCAAACTGCACTACCATTGCACACTGCTATCCACCATGACAAATCCGCAGCATCACAGCACAACACAAAACATCAACGCGAATGTCACGTTCGAAAACCCGTCTAAAAGAACTATAGCAATCAGACGCGGTTTACCGTTCGAATGACATTCACGGTCGGAGATATAATATAAGTACTGTAAACTAACACGATTAAATTTCGATCGACAAAACTTCCCGAAGTGGGCCCCACGCACGTCTACTGTACAGTAACAAAATATGGGCCCAAAAGAAATATTCCAGAAACCACAATTTCCAATGTAGAACCTACTGTAGAAAAATGGATCACTGTAGCTCTAAAACGGCAGCGGAACCCGGGCCAAACTAGGGTTTGTGCGGCGGTTCCGCGGCTCTTTGGAGTCAACAATTGACCAAATTTCACCAGTATTCTTAGAAAAGCCTGCACGATTTTCTGAGATGCTCAAAATAATTTTTAGACCTGTTTAAAAATTCGACAGAAACTTTTCACAGAAAATAGCGATTTTTGAAATTCCGTTCGATCGATATTTTAAACACGTTAGCACAAGTTAGTAAAGCTTAATGGCAAGGCTCTGATACCACTGTAAGTCCACGGTAGCGCCCCGGCCGTCTAACAGACGCCAAATGCGGAACAAAATTTTTTACAACTAGCGCTATTGCGTACTATAACCCGGATCTGCCATTAAAGCTAAACTAACAAAGTACAAAGAAGGTAGAAAGGTTATACCGAACGATCCGAGTAATTCGTTCTTTAACCATCATCCCACGCTCCTGTTGCGGCTGCTCCGATCTCGTCGATCTCCGATCTGCTCGTCCAGGTGGCACCACGTCATCGGAACTTTAAACGGGCTCCCGCCTCTGACCCGAGGCAACTCGATCGTCAAGTTTGCTACAAAAGACGACCAAGATGATATAAAGAAAGAGTAGAACACTTTGTCTCGTTACTTCCAAAGCCATGGACGAACGGTTAATGAAGTTACCTTTTGAATCGGGTGAAATGAGAATTGTGGCTATCTAATTTCATGAATCCCAAACTATGATAATCTCTTTTATCAAGTGATAGAGTGTGAATGAAGAGGAGGGGAGGGGCCGGCCATATATAGAGTGGGGGAAGGTGAGTGTAGGAGAAGGGGGGTGACCACAACAATTAATGAAGAGAATGAATCACCTAAATACCTAGTATGAACTCATTTAAAGAAACAATGATTCATAACACATAGTCATCAACACATAAATGCTCCATTAATGCACTAAGCCACCTCACCATCCTAGTCACCATCCTAGTCACCATCTAGAAGCTTCCACACTCATCTCAAGAAAAGATAAATCCGCATTTAACCGAATGTTAAATACGGCTGATAGAAAACTGGAAACTGGTAACTTCCAAAAGTGATCCTGAAACGAATTTCAGGATAACCCCGTAACTGTATAAATATACCCGAATTTGTATTACGACCGAATACAAATGCAACTGAGACAAAGATATTATATCTACTAAGTATAATACTCGGATCCGGCTTAAACCAAATCCCACCAGTATTATCTGCCCGAAATATGACACGTGCGTAAACGCACGTACATTTTCTGAACCCTGCCATAAAACCATACGCCCTCTACAACGTTTCGTCCGAACATAGTAGGAAACTATCTGTGGGGAACTCTAATGACTCGTCAGTACCCTAGCAGTGGGTTTAACCACAAGCCGTCAGCGGCACTAGCTGTGTGTAATGGCTGCCCATGCACTGACCTCAAGGGAGGCTGATGAGCGAACTCATCCAGAAACCCTACTGAGCCTAACAGTGAAAATGTATATACAGTCCGGTCCGTTCATCTATGAGTATCGCATATCCGGCCTAGGGGGCTAGTAACGTCAGACCCCCAATAGCGGTATAAGTCGTATCGGAGACAAGCCCTAAACACCCTGAGAAACTACCGGAGTACCTACCAGTAATTCTCACCTGCCTTGGCCAAGGACTTGGTGTAATGGGTTTCCTAGACACAGCGCGACCTCCAGCCCCAATACCGGGAGAGACGAATCCCCAGCCGATCCGCTCACGTGCCTCCATGTGGCTCGGGACTGTACCCAAAAACTACCTGTTTGCACAACTCCTTTGAGCCTGGTAGGGTAGAAATCAAAGCACGGTGGGAACTCACACGAGACAAATGACGACATCAGGTCGATAAACTAACCTGTACACATGTCACCAGGGAACTGCTATCTGAAGATATGTATAATACCTACTAGCAGGTTCCCGGCGAGTCATGTCCGGTGTACGCATAACCCAATGAGCACCTGTATACATCTTAGGTGATCCAACTGACACCAGTGGCTTGTGAGACCGGCCACTGCCCCTCGTCGGGGTCTCGACTGTATACACTAGTCTTCTCCGGAGTATCGATGCCCTGTCTCGAAACTCCCACGACTAGGGACCACTATTAAGGATGTGCTTATGGACTACCCAACTCTCACGTATATGATCGCCCTCATACTATTGGTAGTCAAGCAAGATCCTAAGGGCTCTATGAACGTGTAACATGTAATCAGTCACCTGAACATGTACACGACTTGATAAAGGCAAACCAGATAGCACACTATCATCTCGAGTAAGACTGTCCTACCGGCATAGGTCCTCCTCAATCATTGCAATCATGTGCCTGCGATCCAATAATTGACTTTGAGGGCACTATATCCAACACTAGGGATTTCCAGTTATAGCCAATCGAACATAGCGCAACATCAACTCCCTATATCGGAAGAGACGAAACCCCTCCTATCGCTCATTGCCTCCATGTGATTCGGGACTGTACCCAAAAGCCACCATTTTGCACGCCCTCTTGGACGTGGTATGATGGAAATCAAAGTACAGTGGGAATCACACAAGACTCTATGACGATCTCGGGTCTACAGACTAACCTGTACCAGTGTCACTAGAGAACTGCCATCTGACGTGAGGTATAATACCATCTGGGAGTTCTCGGCAAGTCCGTCCAGGGTACCTAGTCTCTACTGAGCACCCATATACTGCCTCTGATGTCAAACACCAATGGATATGGGATCATCCATCGCCCATCTACATGGGTCGAGAAGCATACGCTAGTCTACTCTGGTATATCGATGCCATGTCTCGATACACCTACGACTAGGAACATTTGTAGGATGTACTTAGCGACTACACTGTCCCCACTAGTATGATCTGCATCATAGTCCTGGTAGTCAAGTACTAATCCTAAGGGCTTTATCAACATGTAACATAGAGACAATGAGAGTACATGTTAAGATAAAGAGCAACCAGATAGCATACTATCATGTCGAGCAAGAAAGTCCTCCCTATATATGTCAAAGCATCCACTACAATATACATCGCATGTACAACAATGGCCTCTAGGGCATACCTATCACTAACAATCTCCCACTTGCACTAGGGCCATCTGTTGTGGTATCGCATACCCAACAATCAGCTGTGGTTGAAGTATCTCATACTCAACCATCCCATAAAAGTGTCTACTGGGAAATAGGCCTTTGTGAGTGGATCCACGCTATCGTCCTCTGTGTCTACTCTCCTAACCTCGATCTCCCTGGAGATCAACCATCTCCATGATCAGGTGATACTGCCTAAGAATATGTCTAGATCACAGATAGGACGGGGGATCCTAGGCATAAGCCACAACTCCATTGTCACACAATAGTAGGAACGAAGTTCATCTCATGACCTAATATATATCCAGACTGCCGCTTTGGTAGCATCCTTGGTAATGATGTATCTTGCCTTTAATCGTCTAGTAAGTCACAGTATCTAGCTTGGAACTCTTCCAACATACTGTCCCTCAACTGAGGGTAAAGACAATGCCTGAGACTGTTATTCAGTCGTCCTTATCACCCTGGAACCTTTCCAGTGATTCTCCCCAGGATCGATTGATACTATCTCACTACAACTAGTGAGAATCCTAACATCCAATTAGATCTATCTCATAGATCCAAAACCCAGGATTTAGGAGGTATCACCTTGATCCTATATGGAGAATCCTTATGATAAGAGGAGATTAACCGAGCGTAGCATAGGAAACTCCTTCCCTATCAAGAGTATGTCATCCACGTACAATACGAGGATCACCACCATACTCACTATTACCTTTTGTATATACTAGGTTCATCTACCGTTTTGATGAAGTCAAACTCTTTGACTACCACATCAAAACAGATGTTCCAACTCCGCGATGCCTGATTTATGTCATAAAACAACTTGCACACGTTTCCGCTGCTCCCACTGTCTACGAAGCCTTCTGGCTGTGTACTTACAGACGCCTTCTTCTAAATCATCATTTAGAACAGCAGTCATGACTCCCAACACCCAGATACCGTAGTTATGGTATGTAGCAGTGGCAAGTAGGATCTGGATGGACTTAAGCTTAGACACTAGAAAAGGTTTCATCATTATCCACACCTGGTCAATGATGAAAACCTTTTTCTATAAGCCTTAGCATTGAAAGTCTCAACTTTTCCATGTACACCTAGTAATCTTCTCAAGATATAATTGCTTCTGATGGGGATTTAACTCTTCAGATAAAGTAACCAAAGTCCATACTTTGTTGGTGTATATGGATTCTATCTCAAATCGCTAAGCATCCAGCCATTCTTACCGAGTCCCCACTCCTGATGGCATGCTCGAAACAAGTTGGGTCATCATCTCATGATGCAATCCTCACTCCTACTGTCATAGAGAAACCGAAGTATCTCTCAGGTAGATGAGGAACCCTACCAGATCGGCGGAGAGGCCGAGGTTCGTTGGAAACTATTGAATCCTTCAGGTTTACCAAATCATCAGCTATAGTTTGTATAGCTGGAACTCCTTCCAGTTCTACCTCATGACCACTAATTTCTTCACAAGAATTCCCTTTCCAAAAGTTGGCTTGCTGAGAAACAAAACATCTTTTGTTCTTCGGTTCGGTAGAAGATATTCCCTTGCGAATACTTGGGATATCCAACAAATTTCCACAGTCCTGACCTTGCCTCGAGTTTATCCGGATTTTGCTTTTGACATAGGCCGGACAACCCCAAATCTTAACATCTTTAAGAGATGGGCTCTTCCCATACCATAACATATGGTGTGGCAGGCACCTGATTTAATTGGAACCCTATTCAATAGTATGCAGCTTCTCAAGTGCATAACCCCTAAAAGAAAATAAGTAACTCAGTAGTACTCATCATAGAGCACACCATATCACATAGGGTGCGATTGCTCCGTCCCGATATACCAACGTACTGTGGTGTATACGGAGGAGTAATGCTGAGAGAGAATCTCATTCTCCTTTAGAATAGTCCAGGATCTCCGTGTTCAAGTATTCTCCTCCCTGATCATATCAAAGGACATAATACTTATACCTGTTTTGGTTCTCTACTTCTAACTTATATTCATTGAATTTCTCAAAAGCTTCAGACTTGTGTTTCAAAAGGAACATATTTCCGAATCTTGAGAGATAATCAGTGAATATAATGAAGTACAAAGAACCGGTCCTGGCATGTGTAGACAGAGGACCTTACATACATCATCATGTATCAATCCTAAAAGTTCACTAACTCTTTCTCTGTTTCCAATAAACGGAGCTGTAGTCATCTTATCTTTGTGACATGACTGGCAAGTTTCTCAAGATGTAAATTCAAACTGATTAAAATATGCATCTTTATGTAACTTCAGCTAGTCGGGTCGCATTGATATGACCTATTCTACAATGCCTCAAGAAGGATTTGTTCATTTCTGAACTCTTCCTCTTGTGTGTGTTCTGTACGTTAAGAACCGTGGTATGATTTAGAACGTATATGCTTTTAGATAACGTGCCTGAACCGATCAACTCTTGATATAAGAAATGTTCAAAACATTATCCAACAATACAAAATTATATCCTTCTTTATCTTAATAAAGAGACTGATATGATGTTGTATATCAGGTTCGGTATCTAATAACATTCGTTTAGAATCAATGTATTTGGTAATACAGGGTGATAACTGCCAACATACTTGGCTGCAACACTTGCACCATTTCCAACTCTTGAAACTTATCACCTGTTCTCAGTTCTCTACCTATCTGTAGCCCACGTAACATATTACATATGTGGGATCCTGATCCGGTATCTCATACCCAGGACGTAAAGGATACCGAGAAACGGTTCTCTGTAATGAACGCACCCGAAGAAGATGTATCATCATGTACTTTCTTCGTTTGGGCGGAACGGGAATTCTAGTAATCCCCTATTTCCTGCTCGGTCTTATAACAATTATAAGTTGGAGCGGGACCAACGTTCCCTAGCGCAGTATAACAAGCGGGTTCGGTTAATACATCCGTATTATTATTTTGATCAAGGCGTGACATGGTCGCTACCTGGAGAGAGAGAGAAGAAAACACTCGGCGTATGCTCTTTCAAGATTAGATTGGTTATTTATATATTTAATCAGGATTTCTCCTACTGTTTTAGTCAAATCTTCCTTCAAACCTTAAAAGGAAAGACTAGCCGGGATTAATTACACCCTACAGGTTCGCCAATCTTTCAGTCAGGCCAGTGCCGGTACTTTGAGGGAGGTTCCCCGTGCTTTCCCACGGACCTAACTAAAGTAAACCTCATTTTCCCAGAGGCATAACCCCGTTGACACCTTTCTAGACACCTACTTGATCGACTAATTGTAATGTGTAAAACTCTCCCAGGAGTAACTCTTACTCGCAGTGGGTATCAGATCCAACTGTCTCATAGGAGGTATGCAATCTCATTGCAAATTTCAACACTTGAAATTCCCGATAATATTTTACCCCTAACAACTTATGTCCTTGGCTAAGGTCAACAAATCATAAGTGCTAGCCAAGTTCAACCCGTCATTTTCCGATTGAATTAAACCCACCCGCACGACCCTTGGCTAAGGTCAACAAAGTCGCACGACTACCCTAACTCAATCGCATCATATGCTTTGCAGATAAGCACTAATTAGCTACCGCACACTACGCCTTGGCTAAGGTCAACAAACGTAGCATGAATACTTATTAATACTTATCTGAAATGACGGAGGGCTACGACAGGTTTTTAAGAAAACCTTTTGCGTAATGAAATTGATATCGTTGTAGAATCAAATGATTTAAAAATGGAGTGTTTTGAGGCCTTTGCTAATTTCGCTAAAGAGGTCACTCCCGGTGAAGGGATCGTCGGCTCTTTCCTTATCAAATAAGGTGCAGGATATTTCAAAAATACCACTATGCAAAGCAAAAACTAGAAAAGTAATCAAAAGACAAAACCGAGGGTTGTAGCTTCTTCCAGTTATTGCTAAAGAGGCCACTCCCGGTGAATGGAACTCGGCTCTGAAGGGTTTCCTACAGCACCACTACAAGGGTCTGGAGGCAACACACATACCATATTTAAATTTTATATGATGCTAGAGAAACAATCTTAAGGATCATACTAGAAAATATAGGGTAAAATAACTTTAACAAAAACACAAGTAGTAAAAGCTAGGGTTTTGAGAGTACAACCTTTGTAGCTCCCTACGCTAGACTCCTTGGCTACTTGAGAGTTGGAAAAAGGCTCACTTGAGATCCTCTAGGTCCACGACGATCCACCCAGAGTCCTCTTTGACCAAGCTAGAAGCTCCACTAGATCAAGAGAAGAAGTAGAAGCTAACACTCTAGACTAATGGGCAAGACTAGTGCAGAATGGTGATGTGGTTTGTTTTCTCACTTCAAAACCCTAACTTGATGACTCTTTTGCTCACTTGAGGAAACTAGAGAGCAAGAGAGAAAGGAGGAAGAAGATGATGGCGTTTAAAAACTTAAGATAATGATAAGCCTAAGAATAAAAATGAGAAATGAAAATATATATATTTTCTCTTTCTTATTCTTAACCATAGTTATAAAATATCTAGATATTTGTTTTAGAACAAAAATGGCCATAGAAAATGAATCATGATTAAACCAAAGGGTTAGTGCATGAATAAAATAATAAACCATGATAACAATTTCCATTTCCATTTTTCTTTTCCAAATAAATAATATCTATATATTTATATATATATGGTGTGAGTCTTATATTGCCACCATCCACTATATCAACAACCATGATAGAATTATGTATGCATGTATGTGTGCATGCACATCAATATGTGCATGAATGAGAATAAATGCATACATGCATGCATACAACAAAAAGACAAGAAAGGGTTTAAAGGGAGAAACTAATGGTCAATGATAAATCAACACTTGATTTAGCAAACCGGTCATATCACATATGACCCGACCAAAAGCAAACCGTTCGATTAATATACGGTATCTCATACGCGCATTTTAACCGGGTCCAGGCGCATATCTCATATACGCACCACATCGTTTCGCCTGGACTAAGCAACTCCATTGTGGGACTCTAAGACTCGTCAATACGCCGGCAGTGGGTGACGATCATATCAAACACCCGCAAGCCGCAAGCGGTCAGCTATACGTAATGGCCACCCAGGTATTAAGCGATTAGAAGGAAACAAGCGAACCTGTCACAACACCCGTCGAGCCAACTGGCAACACTACCATACAGTCCGGTCTCTTCGTCAGATATGTTGCATATCTAGTTTAGGGATGGTAATGTCGACCCCAATAACAAAAATAAGTCGTGCCGATGAATGGTCTATAACAGATCGAGAAACTACTGATAACACTTATCAGTAAATCTCAACATCCCTGGCCAGGGACTTACTGATATAGCCAATCAAGCACAGCACAGCATCAACTCCTAATACCGGGAGAGACGAAACCCCTCCTATCGCTCATCGCCTCCGTGTGTCTCGGGACTGTACCCAACGGCCACCTGTTTGCACGACTCAGTAGAGCCGTGGTAAGGTGGTAATCAAAGTACAGTGGGAGAACACACAAGACTCTATGACGATCTCGGGTCTACAGACTAACCTGTACCAGTGTCACCTGAGAACTGCTATCCGACGATAGATATAATTCCATATAGGAGTTCTCGGTTTGTCCGTCCAGTGTACCCAGTCACCACCGAGCACCCGTATACGATCTCGATGTCAAACATCGATGAATGTGGGAACATCCATCGCCCATCATATGGGTCAAGTATCATATACGCTAGTCTACTCTGGTATATCGATGTCCTATCTCGATACACCTACGACTAGGGACTTTTCAGGATATGCTTATAAACTACAGATGTCCCACTAGTATGATCTCCATTTTAATCACAGTAGTCAAGCCTATATCCTCAGGGCTTTATCAATATGTATGAATGAATAAAAACATAATCAAGTCAACATGTGAGATAAAGAAGAACCAGATAGCATACTATCATGTCGAGCAAGAATATACACTGAATATATATATATATATATATATATATATATATATACACACATGTATAAATACATCCACTATCATATAATGGCCTCTAGGGCATACATATATCCAACAATCTCCCACTTGCTCTAAGGCCAGTTATTGGCGTATCTCATACCCAACATCTCAAAAAGTCGTTCATGCTGCGGCTGAGGGAGGGCCTTGGTGAGTGGATCCGCGGCGTTATTCTTTGTGTCTACTCTCCTAATCTCGATCTCGCGGCGATCTACAATCTCCCGGATCAAATGAAAGCGCCTCAGGATGTGTCTGGATCGCTGATGGGACCTGGGCTCCTTGGCTAACGCCATAGCCCCATTATTATCACAATACAATGGTATTGGATCAATAATGGTTGGAACTACTCCTAGCTCCGAGACGAACTTCTTCATCCATACGGCTTCCTTGGCGGCATCATTTGCAGCAATGTACTCTGCCTCCATCGTAGAGTCTGCAACGGTATCCTGTTTGGAACTCTTCCAACTCACCGCCCCTCCATTGAGGGTAAATAAAAACCCAGAGATAGATTTGCTGTCGTCCTTATTGCTCTGGAAGCTCGAATCGGTAAAGGCCTCCATTTAGAGATATCCATTACCATACACTAAGAAAAATTCTTTAGTCTTTCGCAAGTACTTAAGAATGTTCTTCACAGCTATCCAGTGATTCTCCCTTGGGTTGGATTGATACCTGCTTACAACACTAAGTGCATAAGCTACATCTGGGCGTGTACATAATATTGCATACATTATATATCCTACTGCCGAAGCAAAGGGTATAATGCTCATGCGACCACTCTCTTCATCGGTCTTTGGGCAAGAGTCCTTAGAAAGAGTGACCCCATGGCAAGCGGGTAAGGCACCCCGCTTGGAGTCTTCTATACTAAACCTTTTTAGGATGGTGTTGATGTACCTGGTTTGGGACAATCCCAATAACCTCTTGGATCTATCCCTATAGATCCTAATGCCCAGAATGTGTGTGGCATCACCCAGGTCCTTCATGGAGAACATTAGTGATAAGAAGGATTTGACCGACTGTAGCATAGGAATATCATTTCCTATCAGAAGAATGTCATCCACATACAATACGAGGAATGTGACAGCTCTCCCTACAGCCTTCTTATAAACATAAGGTTCATCTGGATTTTTGATGAAATCAAACTCTTTGATAACATCATCGAAACAGATGTTCCAACTCCGTGATGCCTGCTTTAACCTATAAATGGATTTAAGCAATCTACATGCTTTCCCGCTGCTCTCACTGTCAATGAAGCCCTCTGGCTGATCCATATAAACGCATTCTTCTAAATCTCCATTTAGAAATGTCGTTTTAACGTTCATCTGCCAGATTTCATAGTCGTAGTGAGCAGTAATAGCAAATAGGATCCGAATGGATTTAAGCATGGCTACGGGAGAAAAAGTCTCGTCATATTCCAAACCTGGTCTTTGACGAAAACCCTTCGCCACAAGTCTTGCCTTATAGGTCTCTACCTGCCCATCTACACCAATCTTTCTTTTAAAGATCAATTTGCACCCCACAGGTTTTACCCCAGGGGGTACAACGTCCAAAGTCCATACTTTGTTGTTGTACATAGACTCCATTTCGGATCTCATGGCATCCAACCACTTCACAGAGTCTCCACTCGTGATAGCTTGCTGAAAGCTGGTAGGATCATCATCCTCCATGATGCAGTCTTCTCTGTCACCATCAATGAGGAAACCGTAGTACCTCTCCGGTGGGCGAGAAGTCCTACCAGACCTACGGAGTGGCCGAGGTACTCAGTTTCTATTGCAGCAGCCGGTTCAACCAAGTCGTCATTTGTAGTTTGTGTCTCTAGAACCTCTTCTAGATCCACCACATTGCCATCAGTTTTATTTGTGAAAAACTCTTTTTCCAAGAATGTGGCATGCTGAGAAACAAACACCTTTTGTTCCTCCTTGTGGTAGAAAAGATATCCATAAGAATTCCTTGGATATCGCACAAAGTTACAAATGACTGACTGTGTCTCGAGTTTGTCCGGATTCTGCTTTCTAACATAGGCCGGGCAACCCCAAATCTTAATTCTCTTAAGAGATGGTCTCTTTCCATGCCATATCTCATATGGCGTGGTAGATACGGTTTTGGTTGGATCCATGTTCAGTAGAAACGCTGCAGTCTCCAATGCATGCCCATAAAATGTGACGGGTAACTCAGCATCTCTCATCATGGAACGGACCATATCTAATAGGGTCCGATTCTGTCGTTCTGACACACCGTTGTGCTGTGGTGTGTATGGAGGAGTGAGCTGAGAGAGAATCCCATTCTCTTTTAGGAAGTTCGCAAACTCTGTACTGAGATACTCCCCACCTCGATCTGATCGAAGCATTTTGATACTCAAGCCGGTTTGTTTTTCTACTTCGAGTTTATATTCAGTGAATTTCTCGAAAGATTCGGATTTGTGCTTTAATAAAAATACATGAATCTTGAGAAATCATCAGTGAATGTAATGAAGTATGAAAAACCGCCTCTAGCCTATGTAGACATTGGCCCACATACATCACTATGTATGAGCCCTGAGAGCTCGGTAGCTCTTTCTCCGTGTCCTGTAAACGGAGTTTTGGTCATTTTACCCTTGATACAAGACTGGCAAGTTGCATAAGATTTATATTCAAAAGGATTTAAATATCCATCTTTATGTAACTTGTTTAGTCTTGTTTCGTTAATATGACCAAGTCTACAGTGCCAAAGAAAAGCTTCATTTATTTCTGAAAGTTTTCTTTTATTAGTGTGTTGTATGCTGAAAACTGTGTGTTGATTTAGGACGTGTATCCCGTTATTAAGCGTACAATACCCAACCAACATTTGATTCAGGTGAATGTTCATAACATTGTTCTGCAATACAAAATTACATCCTTCATTGTCTAACAAGGAAACGGATATTATATTACAAAGCATACAAGGTACATAATAACATAGGTTCAAAACCAATATACACCCAGATGGCAAGCCCAAGTGATACTCTCCCACTGCAACTGTATGTACATTGGAACCATTTCCAACGCGGAGAGTATGGTCACCTGTCTTCAAAACCTTGCTATTTCTCAGTGTCACGACCCGCAGGGTACGGAACGTGACTGGCACTTAAGTTTACGAAACGTCTAAAGGCGTCCGTAAAATAAGTAAGCCAAAAGCCCAGAAAACAAAACCAATTAAGCAAAAGAGTGAAGAAAACCCAAACATTTGAAAGCAAGTTTATCAAATAAGTCATATAAAACCCCTTTTAAAAACAATACTAATTTTTTCCGAAAATTTCGGCAGAGTCTCCTTTGTAAATACTGGCCCCCAAAAATGGGTACAACAAGAATATATATGAATCCAATCAGAAAAGGGCATCCCCAAGCGGGAGCTAGCTCTTCGCCATAAGGCGGTCACAAATCCCACGCAATATAAATGAAAACAAGCATAATAATCATAAGGAAGCATAAAAAAGTAGCATGTCGGCTCAAGTGAGCTCGACCCCAAAATACAGCATAAAATCCACAAACCTCACAGTCTCATCTCTAGGTCAATATACAATAATCTGGTAGAAACAGTAGATGGAGTACACTAGATATAAGAATATACAAGGTGGTACAAAAATGATAACATAACCCACCTATGAGCAAATCTCGAGCTCAGGCAAAAGAGGCAAAGAACAAGTGCGCCCGCCGCTACTGAACTGACGGAGCGGACCTGCAAAAGACTGTGGCACAACGGGGGTGAGTTGCCAACTCGTGAGTAATAAATAACATCTACAAAGGCTATCGTACGCATGCACACAAGCATCCTAGCATCTATAATACAGGTATGACTGGATGCACTAGCAGGTGTGTATATAACATCAGTATGCTAATATGTATGCAACATGAAAATCTGAGGTCTCAATAGGTATATATAAGAAATATTTTATCTCTTTTTGTTTTTGAAACTCTTTTAGAATGCCAGCATAATGTCAATGACTCGACGAAAATCGGTGTCCAGCAACGACACTCAAAAGCTGTCTCAAATCTCATAAATGTATCTCTGGCCTCAGCCGTCCGGCTGACCCATCTCAAATATCAATATCTCATCATCTAGCGGCCACGGTCGGTATCCTCTGGATATCCGCCGTCCCAAACAGTCACCGGTAGGTAATCCGTCCCCTGCCAGGCTAAACGTCATCACCACATTCCTCTTGCCCCGGGGTACCTTACCGGGCCCACCATGTACCCGTGCCGGTTCCTCCACTCCTCGACACGGATTTCCAAATCCACAGCAAACTCATGGTGGACGACACTTACATCACTAGAAAACCGCAATTTACATATTTTAAAAAATATAATAAGTTTAGAAATTTTGCGGCTTTCCCCCGAAATCCAGCAATATCATAAAATCTCAAGAAATCCTCATAAGTGCATATATCAATGATAATGAATGCGTATGATATCAATAATCAAGTTGCGATGTGTGATTAATGTATTAAGCATGAACAATTAATAAGATGAAGTTCATGCACATGAATAGCAATACTACGGTTTCATTTTTAAAAGTTATCTAGTATGGTGGCATGGCAATTACCAGGGTGTGTGTGTAAGCATGAATAGTGCTCGTGCTGCATATAAAAACCCTGGCAATGGTGCAGGTGTCCTGTAAAGTGGTTTCGTATAGATATGTCAATATAATGCATGGATGCAGCAAATAGTCAATTAAGTATTTCACCCCTAATTATTAACATTACTAAGGATCTTGTAAGTTACTAAAACTATCGGGCGGCTTGCGCCATCCAACTATAGTCCTCCGTAGATGTTACATCTACTCACCGGGATCCCTGGCTAGCTGTGTCCAATCACCGCCTTTCCCTTTCGCGCCGCGTCTGACGTCTCCACGACCGAACCTGGAATTTACATAAATACCAAACATAAGGTTACACATTCAAGAATGATGCAAAACCCCAACGAAACTACAAAAGTTCGCTAGCTAGGTACAACGTGCACAAAGTGCGCGGAACACACGCGAAAATCGCAAAAACTGCCAAAAAAACGCCGATTTGGGTCCCCCGGCGAAACTAAAACCCGACTACCCAAAAAACCGCACTCACGCATCCTAAAAGTCGTAGGACAAGCCATTACAATCATCAAGATATCAAAAATAATTCATCACATAATTTTTATGCAAAACAAGTAAGCATTGCGTCCCAAAATCGGTGCAAAAATCGCCGATTTGCGACAAAACGACTACAATAAAGCATAATTACCCAAGCACACTACAAGCAATCTACAAACACTAATTACAACACAATAGCCATGATTCCAATCCTATTTTCCATAACCACCAATTCTTGAATTTAAAACCTAGCCAAATCCAATCAATTTCCACACTTGAAAACTTAATTAACACTAATTTCAAACCCAAATAGCAAGTTCACCTCTTAGATTTAGGTTAGCAAAATACTAGATAACCAATTAGGTTTAAACAACTAAATAATGTTTTCTAAACCTTAATCAACTCACTAATCAAGCTTCACAACTCAATTCCATACACAAATCCTCTCTTGAAAATCCTAAAACAACAATTTCACACTTCTAAAATTAACTAATTTAGCAAAATTGAAAACTACACCAACAAGGTAACTATATAGATTAGTTCATTAACAACTAGATTAACTATAAAACAACTTAATTAACTATTATGGCTTTCAAACCCTAGTTAGATTTTTCAAGCAAAACCTAAGAAAACTAGATTAAACTACACTAAATTAACACTAAACCATACAACATAAGAAACTTAAACAAAAGAATTTAACATGATAGAAATTATACCTCTTGATCTATGAATCAAGCAAGAAAATTTTGCTCCAATTGATGGCCTCAAGCACCAAGATGCAAGCAAGAATGGCTAAGGAAAGGATAGCATAAGGATTTTTGTTTGGATTTTGAATAAAGTGTGGATTTTGATGTGTTTTTTGAAGAAATTTGAAGAAAAATGAAAAGAAAAGAGTTGAAGAAGAGAGGGTGCAGGTTTTTCGGCCAGAGGAGGAATGGGGGAGGGTGTGGGCAAGTGGGGAAAGTCATGGTCAAGTCCACAAAAGTCAATGTAGCATACTTTATCCATTTTAATTAAAATAATTCCATAAACCACTATTTCAACTCAAGAAAGTAATCAAGGAAAGAGAGGCCAGAAATTTCTGGACTCACACAAGGTGGGGCTGTCCTTGGGCTGAGTAAAAAGAGATAGGGGTTTTACAAAAGAAATTTTATGCAAAAAGGCCCCCTACAACTCCAAAATTGCAAGTTTTAGCTCAAAATTCAATAAATTCGTTTTATATCATAAAAATTTGTTAAAAATCAAAATAAATTACTAAAAATTCATGTTATCACTAGATTATAATTATCATAATTTTAGAGATTAAAATTTGCCCGGAAAAATTTGTATTTATCGCTTATTTAATGTATTTTCTTACCGGCTTAAAATAATATAAAAAAATTGAAAAATAGGGAAAATTTTTTAAATGACCAAAATTTCATAATTAACTCATTAGCTACTAAAAACAAGTAATTACCTATCCACTTTAAGTATAATTAGCCCTAAACTGCAAAATATCGAGAAAGACGGTTTTCGGAAAAATACCGAATTTCAGGAAAACACCAAAACGACTTTTCAAGACGCTACAATCTTCCCCCCTTAAAGAAATTCGGTCCCCGAATTTAAAAATATAGCTACGCGTACCTTCGAAGAGATGGGGATATTTCTTCCTCATCTCGCCCTCGGTCTCCCAGGTAACCTCCTCGCTGCTCGGGCTACGCCAAAGGACCTTGACGGTTGGTATAACCTTCGACCTCAACTTCTTCACATGCCGATCCAGGATGGCCACCGGCTGCTCTGCAAAAGAAAGGTCGCGCTCTAGCTGGACTGTCGGGTGCTGAATCGCATGCGAAGGGTCGTGAAGGTACTTGCGGAGCATCGAAACATGGAAGACGGGGTGAACATCGGGAAAGCTGGGAGGAAGAGCCAAACGATAAGCAACAGCGCCAACACGCTCGAGGATCTCGAAGGGACCTACGAATCTAGGGCTAAGCTTCCCCTTTCGCCCAAAACGCATCACGCCCTTCATCGGAGAGACCCTCAGAAAAACATGGTCGCCAACTGCGAACTCTAATCTGCGACGGCGCCTGTCTGCATAGGATTTCTGTCTGCTCTGAGCCGCTCTCATCCGGTCTCGGATCAACTGTATCTTCGATGTCGTCTCCTCAACAAGCTGCGGCCCCAAAATGCTGCTCTCGCTGAGCTCTGTCCAACAAACGGGCGATCTGCATCTCCTCCCATACAATGCCTCGAAAGGTGCCATCTGAATAGTATCCTGGAAGCTGTTGTTGTAGGAGAACTCCACTAGAGGTAAATGACGATCCCAGCTACCACCAAAGTCTAAAACGCACGCTCTGAGCATGTCCTCGAGAGTCTGAATGGTCCGCTCTGACTGTCCGTCGGTCTGCGGATGAAACGCTGTGCTGAAGCTCAAACGAGTGCCCAAAGCCTCCTGAAGTCTCTGCCAGAGTCGGCTGGTGAACTGAGTGCCTCGATCTGACACGATACAAGTCGGTACGCCATGTAGTCGCACGATCTCTTCAATATAGAGCTGAGCATACTGAGCGAAGCTGAAAGTCGTCTTCACTGGAAGGAAGTGAGCCGCTTTCGTCAATCTATCCACGATCACCCAGATGGAGTCGTACCCTCGACTGGTCCTGGGTAGACCCACAACGAAATCCATCGAAATCTGCTCCCATTTCCACTCTGGAATGGGTAACGGCTGTAGCTCTCCTGCGGGCCTCTGGTGCTCGGCCTTGACTTGCTGACAAGTCAGGCATCTCGAAACGAACTCCGCAATGTCCCTCTTCATCCCGTCCCACCAGTAGGTCTCTCTCATATCATGGTACATCTTGGTGGAACCGGGGTGGACACTATACACTGATCGGTGTGCCTCCTCAAGAATGTCGCGCCGCAATCCATCAGCATCTGGTACGCACAGTCTAGATCCATATCGTAAAATCCCCTGATCGTCAACCACGAACTCGGAAAATCTGCCCTGTCCCATCTGTGCCATGATCTCTGAGCAACGGTCGTCACTGCGCCGTGCCTCATATATACGGTCAAGCAACTGTGGGCGTGCACGAACATGCGCGAGCTGTCCCCCTGTCTGAGTGAACTCGAACTCAACTCGGCTGTCGCATAACATCTGCCAATCTGCTGACGACTGCCTCTGCACTGCGCGCAAAAAGGATAGACTACCCCCGGGCCTCCTACTCAACGCATCTGCCACCACATTTGCCTTGCCGGGGTGATATAAGATCTCGCAGTCGTAGTCTTTCACCAACTCCATCCAACGACGTTGTCTGAGGTTCAGGTCTCGCTGCTGAAATATGTACTTTAAGCTCTTGTGATCGGTGAATATTTGACACGACTCGCCGTAAAGGTAATGTCGCCAAATCTTCAGTGCAAAGACCACTGCAGCCATCTCCAAATCATGAGTGGGGTAGTTCTGTTCATGCTTCTTCAACTGCCGAGAAGCATAAGCGATCACCCGGCCATGCTGCATCAAAACGCATCCTAATCCCACTCGCGAAGCACCACAGTAGACAACAAATCCGCCTGATCCCGAAGGCAAAGATAATATCAGCGCCGTAGTCAAACATGTCCGCAGCTGCTGAAAACTGCGCTCGCACTCCTCTGTCCAAACGAAAGGAACTCCCTTCCGGGTCAAACTGGTCAACGGTGCAGCTATACGGGAGAAGTCCTGAACAAAACGCCTGTAGTAGCCCGCCAAGCCTAGAAAACTACGGATCTCAGTAACCGATGTAGGTCGGGGCCACTGCTGAACAGCCTCAATCTTCTTCGGGTCCACACAAATGCCGTCTCTCGTAACCACGTGACCCAAGAATCCGACGCTGTCCAGCCAGAATGCACACTTGGAGAACTTCGCGAACAGCTGATGCTCCCTCAGAGTCTGTAACGTAATCCGCAAGTGCTGCTCGTGCTCCTCTCTGCTCCGGGAGTACACCAAGATGTCGTCGATAAACACGATGATGAACAAGTCAAGTTACGGCCTGAATGTACGGTTCATCAAATCCATGAATGCTGCTGGGGCGTTGGTGAGTCCGAACGACATCACCAAAAACTCGTAGTGGCCATAGCGTGTACGGAAAGCTGTCCTCGGTATATCCTCCTGTCGAACTCGCAGCTGATGGTATCCTGATCGCAAGACGATCCTCGAAAAATACCCCGCACCCTGAAGCTGGTCGAACAAATCATCAATGCGCGGCAACGGATATCTGTTCCGAACGGTAACTTTGTTCAGCTGGCGGTAGTCGATACATAAGCGCAAACTTCCATCCTTCTTCTTGACAAACAGGACCGGAGCACCCCACGGAGAAACACTAGGTCGAATAAGCCCCTTATCCAATAAATCCTGCAACTGATCCTTCAGCTCTCGAAGCTCTGCCGGGGACATCCGATAAGGCGGTATAGAAATAGGCCCCGAACCGGGAATCAAATCAATGCAGAACTCAACATCGCGCTCAGGCGGTAGCCCAGGTAGCTCATCAGGGAAAACATCAGGGAACTCACACACTACCGGGACCCGGTCCAACGGAACCTCTGCAGCTCGAGTATCACAAACAAACGCTAAGAATCCCTGACATCCCTTCCGCAAGAGCTGACCAGCGCGAAGAGACGAAATTAAGCTGGGAAGGGCGACACTGCGGTCTCCCTGAATAACAAGGACTGGCTCTCCCGGAAAGCTAAATCTGACTGCCTTCTCACGGCAGTCCACCGAAGCATAACAAGTGGCTAGCCAATCCATGCCCAGAAGCACATCAAAGTCCAACATATCGAGGAGTATCAAATCAACTGATGAATCCCTCTCCCCGATACGAACGGAACACAAACGAAATACAAAACGAGCGACAAACGACTCGCCTACCGGAGTAACAACAACAAGCGGCTGATCTAACGACGACGACTCACGGCCCAACATCGGTGCAAAGTGTGTAGAGACGTACGAATGTGTGGAACCTGGGTCGAATAATACCCGTGCGTCGAAAGAACAAACTGGCAAGGTACCTGTCACAACGGCATTGGATGCCTGCGCATCCTGCGGTGTCAAAGCAAAAACTCGGGCCTGTCCTCCACCGATAGCGGGCTGACCTCGACCTCGGCCTCTGCCTCCTCGTCCTCTCTGAACAGGACCGCCACGTCCACGGCCTCTCGGTGCACCTAGCTGGCGTGGAGCATCGCCTGGGGTAGGAAGTAGGGCTCTCTGAGGAGGGGGTGGTGATGGTGGTAGGGTCACATGCGGAACTGTCGCTGCTCCCTGTCGTCTCACCGGACAGTCTCTGACAAGATGGTGCAAACTCCCGCACCCAAAACATCCTGGCGACGGCTGCTGCCCCTGGGGATAAGAACCATATAACTGTCCCCGCCCAAATCCTCTGCCAGGCCTATCTCTCGGAAAGAATCTGGCGCGCTGCCTCTGAGACGATACATCGGTGCGCATCCTCTTCGGCCCAGGAACGGCCGAAGTCCGTGATATGCGTGCCTCCATCCGCAATGCCGTATCCATAGCAGCTGAATAGGTGTCGTAGTGCTGGGCGCCAATGGCAAGATATAGCTGGGCATCAAGTCCCTGTATGAACCTCTTCACCATCTTCTCCTCGGTATCCACCAAATACTGAGCATATCGGGATAACTGTGTAAACTGGATGTCATATTCAGACACCGTCATCCCAGGTGTCTTGACTAAGGCCTCGAAGCTACGAGCTCTGGCGTCACGAACGCTCTCTGGAAGGAAACGGGCTAGAAAGACCGCTGTAAACTCGGCCCAAGTCATAGGCGGTAGATCTGCAGCTCGACCTCTCAAGACTGACTCCCACCATGTCTGCGCGAGACCCTCTAGTTGGAAACTCGCAAGCTCTACCCATCGATCATCCGAACATCTCAGCGAACGGCAGATCCTGGCTAAACTGTCAAGGAACGTCTGTGGGTCCTCCGCTGTCTTGGTGCCGGTGAATACTGGAGGTCTCAGCCTCATGAAATCCTGTAGTGACACCGGAATGGCCACGGTGGTAGTAGTAGGAGCAGGTATCATGGTCGTCTGTGATGTAGTAGGTACGTCATCCGGCCTCGGTGTACGACTTGCTGTAACTAGGGATCCTACCATCTGACGTAGCTCCTGCATGCCTCCCATCATCTGTCGCAACTCCTCCATACCGGTCTCGAGCCTATCCATACGGCCTGGGGAAGGTGGATCGGTCTGTCCCTGCGGCGTAGGCATACCACCCTGCTCAGTCCTAGTCTCGGACGAGCCAGCTCGAATCTCGTCTCTGGCGGCAGCCCTCTGTGCCCTCGTAGCCTTCGGCGGCATAGTGGCTGTTACAGGAAAACGGATAGTAAGGACAGTGCAATAGGATCATTGGATACACGGAATTGAAGAAGGAATTTTTTTCAAGCAAGTATACCCTAAAGTCACTTAGGCGGAGTACCGTATCGTAAGTATGCCGCGGACATACGCACGCTACGTTACCCTGCTTAAGTCACTTACTCCATCTACCAAGGGTCATCCTACACTCACAAAGGTAAAACCTATCGCTCTGATACCAACTTTGTCACGACCCGCAGGGTACGGAACGTGACTGGCACTTAAGTTTACGAAACGTCTAAAGGCGTCCGTAAAATAAGTAAGCCAAAAGCCCAGAAAACAAAACCAATTAAGCAAAAGAGTGAAGAAAACCCAAACATTTGAAAGCAAGTTTATCAAATAAGTCATATAAAACCCCTTTTAAAAACAATACTAATTTTTTCCGAAAATTTCGGCAGAGTCTCCTTTGTAAATACTGGCCCCCAAAAATGGGTACAACAAGAATATATATGAATCCAATCAGAAAAGGGCATCCCCAAGCGGGAGCTAGCTCTTCGCCATAAGGCGGTCACAAATCCCACGCAATATAAATGACAACAAGCATAATAATCATAAGGAAGCATAAAAAAGTAGCATGTCGGCTCAAGTGAGCTCGACCCCAAAATACAGCATAAAATCCACAAACCTCACAGTCTCATCTCTAGGTCAATATACAATAATCTGGTAGAAACGGTAGATGGAGTACACTAGATACAAGAATATACAAGGTGGTACAAAAATGATAACATAACCCACCTATGAGCAAATCTCGAGCTCAGGCAAAAGAGGCAAAGAACAAGTGCGCCCGCCGCTACTGAACAGACGGAGCGGACCTGCAAAAGACTGTGGCACAACGGGGGTGAGTTGCCAACTCGTGAGTAATAAATAACATCTACAAAGGCTATCGTATGCATGCACACAAGCATCCTAGCATCTATAATACAGGTATGACTGGATGCACTAGCAGGTGTGTATATAACATCAGTATGCTAATATGTATGCAACATGAAAATCTGAGGTCTAAATATTTTATCTCTTTTTGTTTTTGAAACTCTTTTAGAATGCCAGCATAATGTCAATGAATCGACGAAAATCGGTGTCCAGCAACGACACTCAAAAGCTGTCTCAAATCTCATAAATGTATCTCTGGCCTCAGCCGTCCGGCTGACCCATCTCAAATATCAATATCTCATCATCTAGCGGCCACGGTCGGTATCCTCTGGATATCCGCCGTCCCAAACAGTCACCGGTAGGTAATCCGTCCCCTGCCAGGCTCAACGTCATCACCACATTCCTCTTGCCCCGGGGTACCTTACCGGGCCCACCATGTACCCGTGCCGGTTCCTCCACTCCTCGACACGGATTTCCAAATCCACAGCAAACTCATGGTGGACGACACTTACATCACTAGAAAACCGCAATTTACATATTTTAAAAAATATAATAAGTTTAGAAATTTTGCGGCTTTCCCCCGAAATCCAGCAATATCATAAAATCTCAAGAAATCCTCATAAGTGCATATATCAATGATAATGAATGCGTATGATATCAATAATCAAGTTGCGATGTGTGATTAATGTATTAAGCATGAACAATTAATATGATGAAGTTCATGCACATGAATAGCAATACTACGGTTTTATTTTTAAAAGTTATCTAGTGTGGTGGCATGGCAATTACCAGGGTGTGTGTGTAAGCATGAATAGTGCTCGTGCTGCATATAAAAACCCTGGCAATGGTGCAGGTGTCCTATAAAGTGGTTTCGTATAGATATGTCAATATAATGCATGGATGCAGCAAATAGTCAATTAAGTATTTCACCCCTAATTATTAACATTACTAAGGATCTTGTAAGTTACTAAAACTATCGGGCGGCTTGCGCCATCCAACGATAGTCCCCCGTAGATGTTACATCTACTCACCGGGATCCCTGGCTAGCTGTGTCCAATCACCGCCTTTCCCTTTCACGCCGCGTCTGACGTCTCCGCGACCGAACCTGGAATTTACATAAATACCAAACATAAGGTTACACATTCAAGAACGACGCAAAACCCCAACGAAACTACTAAAGTTCGCTAGCTAGGTACAACGTGCACAAAGTGCGCGGAACACACGCGAAAATCGCAAAAACTGCCAAAAAACGCCGATTTGGGTCCCCCGGCGAAACTAAAACCCGACTACCCAAAAAACCGCACTCACGCATCCTAAAAGTCGTAGGACAACCCATTACAATCATCAAGATATCAAAAATAATTCATCACATAATTTTTATACAAAACTAGTAAGCATTGCGTCCCAAAATCGGTGCAAAAATCGCTGATTTGCGACAAAACGACTACAATAAAGCATAATTACCCAAGCACACTACAAGCAATCTACAAACACTAATTACAATACAATAGCCATGATTCCAATCCTATTTTCCATAACCACCAATTCTTGAATTTAAAACCTAGCCAAATCCAATCAATTTCCACACTTGAAAACTTAATTAACACTAATTTCAAACCCAAATAGCAAGTTCACCTCTTAGATTTAGGTTAGCAAAATACTAGATAACCAATTAGGTTTAAACAACTAAATAATGTTTTCTAAACCTTAATCAACTCACTAATCAAGCTTCACAACTCAATTCCATACACAAATCCTCTCTTGAAAATCCTAAAACAACAATTTCACACTTCTAAAATTAACTAATTTAGCAAAATTGAAAACTACACCAACAAGGTAACTATATAGATTAGTTCATTAACAACTAGATTAACTATAAAACAACTTAATTAACTATTATGGCTTTCAAACCCTAGTTAGATTTTTCAAGCAAAACCTAAGAAAACTAGATTAAACTACACTAAATTAACACTAAACCATACAACATAAGAAACTTAAACAAAAGAATTTAACATGATAGAAATTATACCTCTTGATCTATGGATCAAGCAAGAAAATTTTGCTCCAATTGATGGCCTCAAGCACCAAGATCCAAGCAAGAATGGCTAAGGAAAGGATAGCATAAGGATTTTTGTTTGGATTTTGAATAAAGTGTGGATTTTGATGTGTTTTTTGAAGAAATTTGAAGAAAAATGAAAAGAAAAGAGTTGAAGAAGAGAGGGTGCAGGTTTTTCGGCCAGAGGAGGAATGGGGGAGGGTGTGGGCAAGTGGGGAAAGTCATGGTCAAGTCCACAAAAGTCAATGTATCATACTTTATCCATTTTAATTAAAATAATTCCATAAACCACTATTTCAACTCAAGAAAGTAATCAAGGAAAGAGAGGCCAGAAATTTCTGGACTCACACAAGGTGGGGCTGTCCTAGGGCTGAGGAAAAAGAGAGAGGGGTTTTACAAAAGAAATTTTATGCAAAAAGGCCCCCTACAACTCCAAAATTGCAAGTTTTAGCTCAAAATTCAATAAATTCGTTTTTATATCATAAAAATTTGTTAAAAATCAAAATAAATTACTAAAAATTCATGTTATCACTAGATTATAATTATCATAATTTTAGAGATTAAAATTAGCCCGGAAAAATTTGTATTTATCGCTTATTTAATGTATTTTCTTACCGGCTTAAAATAATATAAAAAAATTCAAAAATAGGGAAAAAATTTTAAATGACCAAAATTTCATAATTAACTCATTAGCTACTAAAAACAAGTAATTACCTATCCACTTTAAGTATAATTAGCCCTAAACTGCAAAATATCGAGAAAGACGGTTTTCGGAAAAATACCGAATTTTCACCGAATTTCAGGAAAACACCAAAACGACTTTTCAAGACGCTACACTCAGCCCCTGCATAGAATTGCAAATGTGAGAGCCTGAACCCGTATCTAATACCCAGGAAGCAGAGTTTATTGAAAAACAGTTTTATGTCACAAACACCTGAAGCGGAAGCATCCCCATGCTTATTCTTGAGATTCAAGTACTCCGTGCAGTTGCACTTCCAATGTCTTGTTTTGTGGACGTGATAACATTCCCCATTCCCCGATTCTCCAGCTTTGGACTTGTCCTTCCCCTTAACCTTTTTAACTCCTCCCCTAGGATTGGTGGGCTTCTTCTTCATCTTTCCCTTGGCCTTAGCCTTTTGGCGAGAAGAGGAAGATTGCCCAACACTCAAAGCGAGATTTTTCACTGATTTCAGTGTGCTCTCTGCACTTCTTAACATATTAAGGAGTTCAGGTAGTTCCTTCTCCATGTTGTGCATGTTGAATTTAACTATAAATTGAGCAAAGGTGGAGGGGAGGGACTGCAGAATAATATCCGTATATTGTTCATTGTCCATTGTCCATCCAAGGTCCTCAAGCTCTTCAATGAGAGCTATCATCTTCAGAACATGGTCTCCTACTGGTGTGCCAGGGGCCATTCGCATCTGAAACAGTTTTCTTGATGCTTCGTACCGTAATACGTGGGATTGCTCTCCATACAACTCCTTTGTATGGAGGAATATGGCGTGAACGTCCATATTCTCGTGCTTCTTTTGATGTGTGTTGTCCATCTATGCAAGCGCGAGGCATTTGGCCGTGGCACAGTCAGCGTCCCATGTCTTGCGGACTTCAATATCCGTAACTGAGTATTATGGACCTGGGACGGGCGGGGCTGGAGCCGTGAGGACATATGATACCTTATCATAAGTCAAGGCAATGTTAAGATTCCTCAGCCAGTCTTTATAATTGGTCCCATTCAGTTTATTTTTATCTAGTAGAAACTTCAGTCCTGTCATTGGTATCTGCCATTAAGAGAGAAAAAAGAATACACTCAGCGAAAGCTCTTGCAAAGATCAGATTGGTTATTATCTTATCTAATCGATGTCCCCCACTGCTTTAATCAAGTTTTTCTTTCAAACCTTAAAAAGAAAACTAGCCAGGATTAATTACAGTCTACAACTTCGCTAATCGTTCAGCCAG
The DNA here is from genome assembly GCA_030015575.1 of Agapanthus africanus. Taxonomy (NCBI): domain Eukaryota; kingdom Viridiplantae; phylum Streptophyta; class Magnoliopsida; order Asparagales; family Amaryllidaceae; genus Agapanthus; species Agapanthus africanus. Next base: position 538,582,471 of record CM057339.1, read on the forward strand.
GCCAGTGTCAGTACTTGAGGGAGGTTCCCCGTGCTTTCGCACGGACCTAATTAAAGTAAACCTCGTCTTCCCAGAGGCGTAGCCTCGTTAACACCTTTCTAGACACCTAATGGGTTAGCTAATTGTAAACTGCAAAACTCTCCTGGGAGTAACTATTGCCCACAGTGGGATCGGGATCCAACCATCATATGGAAGGTATGCAATCTCATTGTAAATTTCAAGTATTGAAATTCCCGATATGGTTTTTACCCCTAGTACTCATGACCTTGGCTATGGTCAACAAATCACAAGCACTAGTCAAGTTCAACCCGTCATTTCTTGATTAATTAGACCCGTTCACATGACCCTTAGCTAAGGTCAACAAAGTCACATGCCCGTCCCAATTAATCTGCATCATATGCATTGTAGGAAGACATCACTTAGGTACCGTACGCTACGCCTTGGCTAAGGTCAACAAACATAGCACGAATACTAAGTACTCTACTTCCTAAAATGACCAAGGGTTGCGGATGATTTTTAAGAAAATCTTTAACGCTTTGAACTTGATATCGTCGTAGAATCAAATGGTTTTCAAAAGGAGTGGCTTGAGCTCAGCAGTTTTGAAATGTAGCTTTTTCATAAAGAGCCGAGTGGTTTTCAAATCCGATTATACAACTTCTTTTTAGGTTTATTTTCTTTACATTAATCATATTAATGTAGCCACATCATTTAAGTCCTTATGCCAATCACAGAAAAGAAACGAAAATACAGCGTACGCTTATACCATCCGCATTCGCCGCAATGTTCTGTTATGCACCGTTAGGTTACTTAACTAACGACATACCGGGACGGGACTAGTGCAGGTGTAAAACATAAGCAACGTCTACTATATATCTCATATATAATATATCATTCAACTCAGATATCACAGCACAGTATACAGGCAACAGAAACACAGATATGATAATATAGGATATACTAGGATGTCCGTATTTAGTATTTAGCCAATAATAGAAAATACGGATTCCACAGTCGTGATGAATAGCCAAGCCTACACCCCTAGACCCCTACGAGAGAGGCAGCGACCCTACCAATTCTGGAGTTTAGGAGACCCGGTCTTGACTCCTTGAGATGGCCTCCCACTGAACCGCAGAACCCGGTCACTTGTGCTCCCCTTCTTGGGTCTATCCTAATGCGAAAAAGTAAATAATATACAACACTGCTGGCATCAACCTCAACCCGGAAGTGCCCCAAATAAAAGAATATTACATTACATTTGAATTTTACATGAATGAAAAGAAAACTCTCATCTCACATGAAACCCCCCGGCTATTCAATCACGACAATCCTACATGTCAAATATCAGTAACACATAATATCACTTATCATCAACGTAAGTAAGTATGCGTACCCCGATTGTCGTTGATGTATAGCAACGAAACCGACGATATGCGACATACTACACTTACGGTCACAGAGAAATAAAATGAAAAACTACAACAATTGGAATCGTAACTGCCTTTAGACAATACAAACCCGGAATATCACATATACAAGATTTCATGCCTAACAATGTAAAGCTCGCATTTCGGTCGCATCCATGAAAACACCTTTTCAAAACAAGCCGGATAATTCAACAAGATTTCCGATTGTTGCCGAGACCGAACTGCTAGATTTACATGCAACAAACAAATTTTTAGATTCCAATTATTGTATCGAATATTAATAAACTAGGCGACGTTAAAACATTCGATCGAACGATTGAACACCCAAAGACTTCTCAGAAAGCTCAACACCTGAGCAGATTTAAAAAATACCAGTAACTGCATAAAATACATACGGGCCTGCACAAGAAAATAAGGCCCATGGCCCACCTACCGCGCCGCGGAACCGCCGCAGGAAGGCCACTATGGCCGCGATTCCGCGGTCGTACGGATGAGTTAGGGCATCGTTTTTCTGGTGGGCCCATAAAATACCCTGCTGAATTTTTTAAATATTTTTAATTTGAAAAAATCCAGGTTTTAGAAAAATTTCCAGAGAGCATCCCCCGGGTGTCGTGTTTCGTTCATTCGAGGTTTTTAACGTCGTCTAGGTTACCCTAGGGTTCTATCTTGGCTCTGATACCATGAAGGGTTTCGTACAGCACCACTACAAGGGTTTGGAGGCAACACACATGCCATATTTAAATTTTATATGTGTTGGAGATAGTGCCCTCAGAGTCAATTATTGGATCACAGGCACGTGATTGCAATGATTGAGGGAGGACCTGTCCCAGTAGGACAGTCTTACTCGAGATGATAGTATGCTATTTGGTTTACCTTTATCATCGTGTACTGCTTTAGGTGACCTGACAGGTCGCTATTATACGTTGGTAGAGCCCCTAGGATTCTTGCTTGACTACCAGCAGTATGAGGGCGATCATATATGTGAGAACTGGCAGTCTATAAGCACATCCTTAAAAGGTCCCTAGTCGTGGGAGTTTTGAGACAGGGCATCGATACTCCAGAGTAGACTAGTGTATACAGTCGAGACCCCGACGAAGGGCGGGGGCCGGTCTCACAAGCCATTGGTGTCAGTTGGATCACCTAAGATGTATACAGGTGCTCATTGGGTTATGAGTACACCGGACAGGACTCGCCGGGAACATGCTAGTTGGTCTTATACCTGACGTCAGATAGCAGTTCTCTGGTGACATATGTACAGGTTAGTTCATCGACCTGGGGATCGTCATTTGTCTCGAGTGAGTTCCCACTGTACTTTGATTACTACCTTACCACGCTCAAAGGAGACGTGCAAACAGGTTTTAGTTGGGTACAGTCCCGAGCCACATGGAGGCAGTGAGCGGATCTTCAGGGGTTCGACTCTCCCGGTATTGGGGGTGAGGTCGTGCTGTGTCTAGGAGAGCCATTACACAAAGCCCTCGGCCGAGGCAGGAGATTTACTGGTAGGTATTCCAGTAGTATCTCAGGGTGTTCTGGGCTACACTCCGACACGACTTGTACCGCTTTTGGGGGTCTGACTTTTACCAACCCCCTAGGCCCGCCATGTGATGCTCATAGACGAACGGACCGGACTGTACGGATATTGTTACTGACAGGCTCGGTAGGGTGTTAGGATGAGTTCACTCATCGACGTCCCTTTTGGTCAATAGCTGGTGGCCCGTTACGTATTGGCTTATACCTCTGACGTGCCAGTGGTTAAATCCACAACCAAGGTGTTGACGAATCTTTAGAGTCCCCCACATTCAGTTACTCAAGTTTCGGGCGAAAAGCTGTAGAGGCCGTATGGAGATATGGCATGGTCCGATCAGATACGTGCGGTATTGTAACATTTTCAAAAGTATAAAATATTAATTTTGGGAATTTTTATAATTTAATATTATTTTATTGATTATTTTAATATTAAATCTATAATTAAATGCAAATAAATAGGAAAAATGTTAGAAAAATTATGAAAAATTTTGGAAAATTCTAAAATAGGGTAAATTAGTGAAGTATGACATTTTTAGGTTTTTGTGATTAGTTTGACACTAATTTAGTGCTAATCACGATTAAAATCGCTAATCGGTTTTTTTTGGCATTTTTGTGCAAAACTTGCACATATCACTTTTCTCACACATGTGCATTTTCCTACCATGTTATTTTGGGATCACTATTCTTGTGAGAAGGGTTTTGGAATTAAAAGAAAAAGGAAAAGAAAAGAAAAAGATTAAAGAATGGGTTTGGTGAGAAGAGGGTATGGGCACCTTTGACTAACCCTTAGCCATTGTTTCTCCTCCTCATTTCGTTCCCTCTTCACTCCCCTCCTGCTGCTGCTCCTGCACCATTTTCCCTCCCTCTTCAACTCCTCACTTCACCTCAAAATCTATCTCAAAACCTCACATCCTTTTCACGAAAAAGATGCACAAGCTCGAGTTCTACGCAATGGACCAAGAAAGCGTGGATTTTGGCCACTAGGGGCAACTCAAGAAAATTCTTGAGTTGCTAATGGAGGTAATTACTGAACCATTAGCTTAATTATAGCCTTTCCTATAACCCCATGTTAAGATTTAACCGATATAGTGTGATATTATGGACTTAGTGATAACCTAGTTAGGGTTTGAGGGAATTGGTGTTGTATTATGAAATTGAGCTCAGTAGAGGTCTTACCAACACCCTAGTGTTTGAATTGGAACCCAAAACCTCAAGCTAGAACCAGAATACGGATTTTAGAAACCGATATCGGGGAATTTGTGAAATCTGTGCAGGTTAATTAGAATCTGCTATCACCCGAGACACTCTAAAATAAAATTGAGTGTACAGTGGTATGTGCAGGCACACAGGAAGCTAACCCCAAGACCCTAGCCCCCAACTCCCTATCCCGGCCGCCAATTTTCCCCTTTTGGCCGCCAATTGCGGCCTGGGTCCCACCATTTTGGGTCGTGTTGGTTCTGTAGCTCCTACATGTTCATGTTAGTCCCCTGGTATATATAGAATTGTATAAACAGACCTAGGGTAAAATCTGGGACATATATCCTAAGTTGCTATTTTGGTTTCGTGTTTCCGTATTTCCGTATTATCGATTCTGAAATTGTGGATTGTGTTTAGCTTCGACTATTTGGCGTTTATACGACGATATAGAGGATTTATTGTTGGTTTTGAAGGCGTACCATAGGTTCTCACCTATAGGCCCCTTTATCGTATCGTTTTGGATTTCATGTGCCGTTTTAGCTTGGATTGGTTTTAATGCGCATATACAATACTTTGTTATGTAGGTACTCATGAAGACTTCGGGACGACAAGCAAATTGCGTAGTGATGTCCGCTATGATGATGCAGGTGAGTAGATTATATCTACAGGGGAAAGTCGGGGGATGACGTATAGCACCCCCGCAGTCCGTAATAGATATTCTATTTATGATAGTTACACTGTGACATTGATATTGGGTTAGGTGTTTTATGGATAGTTTAGGCTTAGAAGTAAACTAGTGTAGTTCATAGCCACGAACCCTAGAATAGGTTTACATCCACACGCATACCCTCGCATATTCACTATATTTACACTGCGTTGATGATAATGTTGGATGACCTGGGAGATGAGTCAATGATATTGGGCTTGGTGCCGTGAGGTCGGTGTTTTGATATGATTCGTATTTGGGATACGATATGTGATTCTTGCGGGCTTGGGATGTGTGTTTTACTCCCGCATTCATAATTATATAGATGGTAGCGAATTGTACTAGAATTAGATTCAGTATCCCAGATTATGTGTTATGATGATAAGAATACCAGGTACTTGATAAGATAATGTGGTATTGACCCGTACCTAGCTATTGGGATGCCGTACGACGATTTACCGTACGAGCTTTATGTTGATGATAGATCCGCACTCATGACTTGAGGATTGTCATAGGATATACTGTATTGTAAGCGATACTATTGAGGCGGGATCACTGACTATTTTATATATATGTATATGTTGTATCGATTCGGACATTAGGTGGTGTCCTTACCCCTCCTGATTTACTCGATACTTAGACCTGTAGCTACACAGTAGGTGTTAGATTAGACCCGAGTCACTCTTTTCAAATTGTATAACCGCACGACATGTACACATGGGTGTAGATTCTTTACTGTTACGTCGATTATTCAATGTCCACATATTCCTGCTATTCACATTGCTTGCATATGTTAATGATTCATATTCCTTGTGCACATGCCTTTACATAGTTGCATGCTTATATTAGTGTCCTTGTTGCATATATTAAAATTCATGGATTTCGCACTGTGATATGGTTGCATATGATGATTCTAGATTGTTTTATTCCTGCATATATATATCAGTGGTATGGGACGCTTGAATATATATGTGCACCCTAGAGTATATGTATATTAGTGGTATGGGACGCTAATATATATATATGTATTTACGCATACTTAAATATATCATCATGATGATCTATGCAAATCTACATAAGCATTTGGAGAGGAGCCTATGTGCTCGGAGCCTACGAGCTCGATGTGATGGGAGCCTATGTGCTCGGAGCCTACGAGCTCGATGTGATGGGAGCCTATGTGCTCGGAGCCTACGAGCTCGATGTGATGGGAGCCTATGTGCTCGGAGCCTACGAGCTCGATGTGATGGGAGCCTATGTGCTCGGAGCCTATGAGCTCGATTGGAGAGGAGCCTATGAGCTCGGAGCCTATGAGCTCGATTGGAGAGGAGCCTATGTGCTCGGGGCCTTTATGGTCGATGGTATGTTATATCTCCCCTACCCCACACTCATTGTAAATGCATTGCATCACATGTTAGTAGTATCGGACAGAGTACCTTCATGAATGTCGCATACATGTCGGATATATGATATACGTGTTTCATTGATATTGAGTTATATGGTTTGTGTCAATGCTCGACATTGATTTCCTGATAATTCCACTCACGATATCTCCTGTTTCCATTTTACCGCATACTTACATCCTATTGTGATATATCGTTACGTGAGGCACTGGTACGAGTACTTGGCACTACACTTATGTTCAGATGTTACATTGGCACCTTACTATGCTTCGAACTTATTCGTGATGTGTTCGAGTGTCGATGCTAGGCACTCATGTTCCATGCTTTTGGTTATATCCTCATATTTTCTATGCATATGCTTATGACATTTACATGCATTATACTTATTGTCATTGGGTGACGGGTGGACGGGTTCCACGCATACACAGACATGGATCACATACAGACCGGATTTACACTGATCATACTTCATTTGTATATATAACAGGGTATGAGGGCGCTGTTATATATATACCCTTACACCGATATGAGTGGTATGGGACGCTATTATATGTGTATTGATGTCCTTTGATACTTCATCATAATTACTTCATGTAGACATACCTTATACTGATGACATGTTATTACCTGATTACCTGGCACTACATACATATTTAGATGATACCTTACTACCTTATCATACTTTAGATGTACTCGTGTGGTTATATTACTGATTGTTGACCTAGGATTATGTCTTGCTTTCGATTTCTGCTTGTAGATATTTCTATTCACGAGTTTGCAACTCACCCCCGTTGTGCCACAGTTCTTGCAGGGCTTGCCGTACAGGTTCCATAGCGGCACTTCTGGCACACTGCTTTCCTTTACGGGTGATTTGCTTGACAGGTGGGTTCCTTCTATCAGACCCGCCGTTGTACTTGTATTATTCCTTGTATCTAGAAATTCCATCAACCAAAGACTTGTTTATTGTTTCAGACTCAGACACTAGTGATGTATTATTTCGACCTTAGAGTCGCGCTTAAGTAGTGTTGCAGTTTTCATGCTGATCTGGGTTTCTTTTAAATTTTGATCCTCGCCATTCGGCGTTGTATAGTGTATTGCTTGTTGTTTATTCATCCTTAAAATGGTTTTAGATTTCTGGGTTTTCGGCTTACTTGGATCAGATGGAGTCCTATAGACTTCATATGGTTCAAGGGCCAGTCACGTGCTCTCTCTCGGGTCGTGACAAAGTTGGTATCAGAGCGCTAGGTTGACCTTGGTTCGAGTCTAAGTTTTACTATGTGGAGCCTAGGGGGTTATTTATATACGGAACTTAGGCTTGACCTTACGGAACTTAGACTTGGTCGAGGGGGTACTAGACCCGAACAGTCGTCGTATTAGGATGGCCCTTGGTTGATGGATTAGGTGACTAAAGTAGAGTGACGTACCGTTGGTATGTTCCGCGGCATACTTACGACACGCCACTCCGCTTAAGGAACCTTAGGATGTGCATATTCTTCGAGATCAGTGATTCTCTTTATATCCGGGATTTTACATCCATTTGAGATCCCCGATTCTTTTAGTTCATGATCATACCTTCATTGATGTTGTTCCTTTCTATGATCATGTATCCATTTTGGATCTGTTGTTTCCTTCCTTGCCATTGATGTGCCCCTTTTGATACTTGATCGAGGTTCCTGTCACCATGTTTGAGCGCAGTTTGGGCTGCTGCTGGGATTACGGCCGGTGTGAGCTCGTCTGGTACGAGGGCCGACCATTGTGTTTTCTGGTGACATGGGAACGTCTCGAGTTAGTATTGGTGTTTGTGACCTCTGGTGGAGGCGAGTACTTGGATTTGCACCGGATGATCGGGCCATTGTTAGAACTGCCAGTTGAAAGAGGACTGTTGATGTACAGCATACCTCAGAGATTGTGCTGTCGCCTACCGTGCGGAAAGATGGACCAGCTGTTGCTGAGTTTGACAGGATGTTGCTTCCGAAGCTTACGAGCTGAGATTGCCGGAGCTTTCAGGCAGACATGAGACATATGATAGCTAGTCTACCCGATTTGAGAGACGAGGGTGACTCGTCTGAGTTTTGCGCCAGAGCGGGCCCAGTTGAGCTGAAGATTTCCAGTATGGAGAGTCTTATTCAGATCTAGAGCAGACCGATTCAGAGATGACTACCTATGTATTGCCTTTCCTGGAGGATTGAGACACTGTTCGGCGTACAGGCGAATGAGCCAGTTGCTGCTGCAAATGACGAGATGTCGCCCAGATGGTTGGAGCTATTGCAGCGTGAGCATATACTCAGAGAGATGATAGCGAGTCGCTAGTCACCTGAGGATGAATGACTAGGACATGTGGTCCGTTCGTTTACCGATGCGAGGTCATCAGATAGATTGTTTCTGGCTAGAGACGACTTCACGCAGGTTCGTTGAGAGTCGATAGAGACGATCGAATGTCAGGAGCCATTTTCCAAGTTTAAAGTATACGGAAAGACATGCAGGTGATTCTATGGACCCTCTAGAAGAATGAAACCCTAACTCGACTTAATGATCGTGTGAAAGCCTTTGAACCTTAGGGTTTGCGGCAGTTCCGCGGCGCCATTAGTGAGGCTTGGGTTTGCCCTTCTACGGCTGGACCACCGACGCTGTGGCATGTACTCGATGCTATTAAACTGTACTCAAGATGTTGATCTCTTGGGGGATTAAAAGGGTCTGACGAGTCGATCGAATGTTCGACATCATTCGGATATCATGTGATGGGATGCATTGCTTGGGAGACTCCAACTACGAGTATAGCCGTTGGAGCGCAGTCCATACAGCCACGATGAGACGAGTCCGAATCAGTCGACATTGAAGCAGAGTGAATAAAAGAGTTAGCAAGAGATTTCGACGAGATGACGTCCCACTCCGCTGACATCAGAGATGTGATATGCACCCAGAGGCGTTGTTTACGGATATATCTTCCAGAAAGAAGCGTGATAAGTATGCAGCCGTTCCGGAATAAGCTTTAGTTTCAGCGATGGATGATGACTTCCGGGCAATCCGGCAGGAATGAGATTTGAGAGAGAAATCTCGACAGGACCTTTCTGGAATGTGATACAAGAAGACCTAGACCCAGGGGTGGTCGTATTGCACGCACCCAGCAGGCCAGAGTTCGGCATTGTCGACGAGGTAGTTGACCAGGTTCGGATAAAGGAACTTACCAGATGCGTTGCGAATTGATCAAGGACGGACGAGTGTTGAGTATTCCTCCGATGATTGGGACGCGTTCCCGAGGACCTGATCGGCCAAACATCTTCTACAGAATGATGAGGCAAAGGAGTACGCGATTTCGAGTCCGTGCAAGAGACTTCGGATTTACCGTGGCCGAGAACAATGCAATGCGTGGATAGCTTGGTGTGACGTCATAGTGGACGACGATGGAGACAAGTGGAACCAGAGGTTCGTATGAGACACTGACAAGCTGTCATTACTTCCCGTCGAGACTAGAGACCAGATATGCTTACAGAGACGTTGGGATGCGACCAATTTCCGAGAAAATATTGTGCTGAGGACACCGATGTCCATCGAGTGAGAAGAGATTATGCAAGAAAGCCAGCCTTCGTACAGTTCGGCATAGGCAAGATCGGAGAAACCTTGAGTGGGATTCCTTCCAGGGCATGGTTGCAGTGGTCTTCGCACTCAAGATCTGACGACATTACCGGTATAGAGAGTCGTGCCAGATATTCACTGACCCCAAGAGATTTAAGGTACATATTTCAGCAGCGAGACCTGAATCTTAGACAGCGCCGATGGATGGAATTAGTGAAGGACTACGATTGTGCGATCTTGTATCACCCGGGCAGGGAGAATGTAGTGGCGGATGCTTTGAGCAGGAGGCCCGGGGGTAGTCTATCCTGTTTAAGCTCAATGCAGAGGCAGTCGTCGGCAGATTGGCAGGTCTTATGCGACAGCCGGGTACAGTTCAAGTTTACGCCGATCGGATGACAAATTGCGCATGTTCGTGCATGCTCACAGTTGCATGACCGTATACATGAGGCACAGCTCAGTGTTGACCGATGTTCAGAGATCATGGCATAGATTGGACAGGGCAGATTTTCCGCGTTCGTGATCGATGATCAGGGGATACTACGATTTGGGACTAGACTGTGCGTACCAGATGATGAGGGATTACGGCGCGAGACTCTTGAGGAGGCACATCGGTCGGTATGTAGTGTTCATTCCGGTTCCGCCAAGATGTACCATGATATGAGAAATGTTTACTGGTAGGACGGTATGAAGAGGGACATTGCAGATTTTGTGTCGAGATGCCTGACTTGTCAGCAAGTCAAGGCTGAGCACCAGAGGCCTGCGGGAGAGCTACAGCCGTTACCCATTCCGGAGTGGAAATGGGAACAGATTTCGATGGATTTCGTGGTGGGCCTACCCAGATCTAGTCGGGGGTATGACTCTATCTGGGTGATCGTGGATCGTTTGACGAAAGCGGCTCACTTCCTACCGGTGAAGACGACTTCCGGATTTACTCAGTATGCCCAGATCTACATTGACGAGATAGTGCGACTACACGGAATTCCGACGTGCATTGTGTCCGACAGAGGCTCCCAGTTTACCAGTAAGCTATGGCAGAGGCTTCAGGAGGCTTTGGGCACTCGCTTGAGTTTCAGCACAGCATTCCATCCGCAGACCGACGGGCAGTCAGAGCGGACTATTCAGACTCTCGAGGACATGCTCAGAGCATGCATATTGGATTTCGGAAGTAGCTGGGATCCTCATTTGCCATTAGTAGAGTTCTCCTACAACAACAGCTGCCAGGAGACCATTCCGATGGCATCGTTTGAAGCTCTTTATGGGAGGAGATGCAGGTCGCCCACTTGTTGGACGGAGCTCAGAGAGAGCAGTATCTTAGGGCCGCAGATTGTGGAGGAGACGACCGCGAAGATCCAGTTGATTCGCGATAGGATGAGAGCAGCCCGGAGTAGGCCGAGTCTTATGCGTACCATCGACGGCACGAACTTGGGTTTTCCGTTGGTAATCGTGTTTTCTTGAGGGTCTCCCCAATGAAAGGTGTGATGAGGTTTTGGAAGAAGGGAGAGCTTAGTTCCAGATATGTGGGTCCCTTCGAGATCCTCGAGCGTGTTGGTGCGGTTGCGTATCGATTAGCCCTTCCGCCCAGTCTTCCAGACATGCACCCCGTATTTTACGTTTCGATGCTCCGCAGATATCTTTATGATCCTTGGCATGCGATTCAGCACCCGACGATCCAGCTTGAGCACGACCTTTTCTATGCAGAGCAGCCGGTGATGATCTTGGATCGGCAAGTGAAGAAATTAGGGTCGAAAGAGATACCGTCCGTCAAGGTACTTTGGCGTGGCCAGAGCGGTGAGGAAGTCACTTGGGAGACCGAGAGCGAGATGAGGAAGAGGTATCCCTATCTTTTTGAAGGTGCGAATAATTAGATTTGTTAAATTCGGGGACCGAATTTCTTTAAGGGGGGTAGATTGTAACATTTTCAAATGTATAAAATATTAATTTTGGGAATTTTTATAATTTAATATTATTTTATTGATTATTTTAATATTAAATCTATAATTAAATGCAAATAAATAGGAAAAATGTTAGAAAAATTATGAAAAATTTTGGAAAATTCTAAAATAGGGTAAATTAGTGAAGTATGACATTTTAAGGTTTTTGTGATTAGTTTGACACTAATTTAGTGCTAATCGCGATTAAAATCGCTAATCGGTTTTTTTTGGCATTTTTGTGCAAAACTTGCACATATCACTTTTCTCACACATGTGCATTTTCCTACCATGTTATTTTGGGATCACTATTCTTGTGAGAAGGGTTTTGGAATTAAAAGAAAAAGGAAAAGAAAAGAAAAAGATTAAAGAATGGGTTTGGTGAGAAGAGGGTATGGGCACCTTTGACTAACCCTTAGCCATTGTTTCTCCTCCTCATTTCCTTCCCTCTTCACTCCCCTCCTGCTGCTGCTCCTGCACCATTTTCCCTCCCTCTTCAACTCCTCACTTCACCTCAAAATCTATCTCAAAACTTCACATCCTTTTCACGAAAAAGATGCACAAGCTCGAGTTCTACGCAATGGACCAAGAAAGCGTGGATTTTGGCCACTAGGAGCAACTCAAGAAAATTCTTGAGTTGCTAATGGAGGTAATTACTGAACCATTAGCTTAATTATAGCCTTTCCTATAACCCCATGTTAAGATTTAACCGATATAGTGTGATATTATGGACTTAGTGATAACCTAGTTAGGGTTTGAGGGAATTGGTGTTGTATTATGAAATTGAGCTCAGTAGAGGTCTTACCAACACCCTAGTGTTTGAATTGGAACCCAAAACCTGAAGCTAGAACCAGAATACGGATTTTAGAAACCGATATCGGGGAATTTGTGAAATCTGTGCAGGTTAATTAGAATCTGCTATCACGCGAGACACTCTAAAATAAAATTGAGTGGACAGTGGTATGTGCAGGCACCCAGGAAGCTAACCCCAAGACCCTAGCCCCCAACTCCCTATCCCGGCCGCTAATTTTCCCCTTTTGGCCGCCAATTGCGGCCTGGGTCCCACCATTTTGGGTCGTGTTGGTTCTGTAGCTCCTACATGTTCATGTTAGTCCCCTGGTATATATAGAATTGTATAAACAGACCTAGGGTAAAATCTGGGACATATATCCTAAGTTGCTATTTTGGTTTCGTGTTTCCGTAATTCCGTATTATCGATTCTGAAATTGTGGATTGTGTTTAGCTTCGACTATTTGGCGTTTATACGACGATATAGAGGATTTATTGTTGGTTTTGAAGGCGTACCATAGGTTCTCACCTATAGGCCCCTTTATCGTATCGTTTTGGATTTCATGTGCCGTTTTAGCTTGGATTGGTTTTAATGCGCATATACAATACTTTGTTATGTAGGTACTCATGAAGACTTCGGGACGACAAGCAAATTGCGTAGTGATGTCCGCTATGATGATGCAGGTGAGTAGATTATATCTACAGGGGAAAGTCGGGGGATGACGTATAGCACCCCCGCAGTCCGTAATTGATATTCTATTTATGATAGTTACACTATGACATTGATATTGGGTTAGGTGTTTTATGGATAGTTTAGGCTTAGAAGTAAACTAGTGTAGTTCATAGCCACGAACCCTAGAATAGGTTTACATCCACACGCACACCCTTGCATATTCACTATATTTACACTGCGTTGATGATAATGTTGGATGACCTGGGAGATGAGTCAATGATATTGGGCTTGGTGCCGTGAGGTCGGTGTTTTGATATGATTCGTATTTGGGATACGATATGTGATTCTTGCGGGCTTGGGATGTGTGTTTTACTCCCGCATTCATAATTATATAGATGGTAGCGAATTGTACTAGAATTAGATTCAGTATCCCAGATTATGTGTTATGATGATAAGAATACCAGGTACTTGATAAGATAATGTGGTATTGACCCGTACCTAGCTATTGGGATGCCGTACGACGATTTACCGTACGAGCTTTATGTTGATGATAGATCCGCACTCATGACTTGAGGATTGTCATAGGATATACTGTATTGTAAGCGATACTATTGAGGCGGGATCACTGACTATTTTATATATATGTATATGTTGTATCGATTCGGACATTAGGTGGTGTCCTTACCCCTCCTGATTTACTCGATACTTAGACCTGTAGCTACACAGTAGGTGTTAGATTAGACCCGAGTCACTCTTTTCAAATGGTATAACCGCACGACATGTACACATGGGTGTAGATTCTTTACTGTTACGTCGATTATTCAATGTCCACATATTCCTGCTATTCACATTGCTTGCATATGTTAATGATTCATATTCCTTGTGCACATGCCTTTACATAGTTGCATGCTTATATTAGTGTCCTTGTTGCATATATTAAAATTCATGGATTTCGCACTGTGATATGGTTGCATATGATGATTCTAGATTGTTTTATTCCTGCATATATATATCAGTGGTATGGGACGCTTGAATATATATGTGCACCCTAGAGTATATGTATATTAGTGGTATGGGACGCTAATATATATATATGTATTTACGCATACTTAAATATATCATCACGACGATCTATGCAAATCTACATAAGCATTTGGAGAGGAGCCTATGTGCTCGGAGCTTACGAGCTCGATGTGATGGGAGCCTATGTGCTCGGAGCCTACGAGCTCGATGTGATGGGAGCCTATGTGCTCGGAGCCTACGAGCTCGATGTGATGGGAGCCTATGTGCTCGGAGCCTACGAGCTCGATGTGATGGGAGCCTATGTGCTCGAAGCCTATGAGCTCGATTGGAGAGGAGCCTATGAGCTCGATTGGAGAGGAGCCTATGTGCTCGGGGCCTTTATGGTCGATGGTATGTTATATCTCCCCTACCCCACACTCATTGTAAATGCATTGCATCACATGTTAGCAGTATCGGACAGAGTACCTTCATGAATGTCGCATACATGTCGGATATATGATATACGTGTTTCATTGATATTAAGTTATATGGTTTGTGTCAATGCTCGACATTGATTTCCTGATAATTCCACTCATGATATCTCCTGTTTCCATTTTACCGCATACTTACATCCTATTGTGATATATCGTTACGTGAGGCACTGGTACGAGTACTTGGCACTACACTTATGTTCAGATGTTACATTGGCACCTTACTTTGCTTCGAACTTTTTCGTGATGTGTTCGAGTGTCGATGCTAGGCACTCATGTTCCATGCTTTTGGTTATATCCTCATATTTTCTATGCATATGCTTATGACATTTACATGCATTATACTTATTGTCATTGGGTGACGGGTGGACGGGTTCCACGCATACACAGACATGGATCACATACAGACCGGATTTACACTGATCATACTTCATTTGTATATATAACAGGGTATGAGGGCGCTGTTATATATATACCCTTACACCGATATGAGTGGTATGGGACGCTATTATATGTGTATTGATGTCCTTTGATACTTCATCATAATTACTTCATGTAGACATACCTTATACTGATGACATGTTATTACCTGATTACCTGGCACTACATACATATTTAGATGATACCTTACTACCTTATCATACTTTAGATGTACTCGTGTGGTTATATTACTGATTGTTGACCTAGGATTATGTCTTGCTTTCGATTTCTGCTTGTAGATATTTCTATTCATGAGTTGGCAACTCACCCCCGTTGTGCCACAGTTCTTGCAGGGCTTGCCGTACAGGTTCCATAGCGGCACTTCTGGCACACTGCTTTCCTTTGCGGGTGATTTGCTTGACAGGTGGGTTCCTTCTATCAGACCCGCCGTTGTACTTGTATTATTCCTTGTATCTAGAAATTCCATCAACCAAAGACTTGTTTATTGTTTCAGACTCAGACACTAGTGATGTATTATTTCGACCTTAGAGTCGCGCTTAAGTAGTGTTGCAGTTTTCATGCTGATCTGGGTTTCTTTTAAATTTTGATCCTCGCCATTCGGCGTTGTATAGTGTATTGCTTGTTGTTTATTCATCCTTAAAATGGTTTTAGATTTCTGGGTTTTCGGCTTACTTGGATCAGATGGAGTCCTATAGACTTCATATGGTTCAAGGGCCAGTCACGTGCTCTCTCGGGTCGTGACAGGTATTGCACGGATCAGGATCGGACAGTCTGTACTACTGGCCGTATGGTTATATGACAAGGTTCGATCAGATACGTGCGGTATTGCACGGATCAGGATCGAACGGATATTACTACCCGGCTTTGGTATAAGCCGGATCCTAGTATAGTACAGTGTAGATTTTGTCTCATTGCATTTGTATTTCGGTCGGAATACAGATGCGGGTGTGTATACACAGTATCGGGGTTTTCCTGTAATTTATTACGGGACCAGTTTTCTGGAGTTGCCAGTTTGCTTTCCGTTTCGGCCAATTTCCTTTGTATCGTTCCTTGGCCGAAGTTTGGTGGAGGGCTTATTTACATTTGTGCAAATAAGCATTTGTGGAGGGTGTTCTTTGCATTTTATTGTATCATGATTATTCCTCCACCATTTGACTTCATCTTCTTCTCATCATGGCTTGACTTTTGGGTCATCATGGTTGTTGATGATTAGCTTGTTGGAGTGTTGGTTTTGGTGCAATCATGGTTGTTGGTGAGTGTTAGTTGAGTGAGGATCTTTGTTGATGATCATTGCTTTTGATCATGACCTTTTCTCTCTTCCATTATGATTGGGGTTCCATCATCCATACAACACTCTCTCTCATTCTCTCCACTCCATCATGCATGGCCGGCCACATTTTTGAGAGGGGGCTGCCCATTTTTCATGTATGGGTTTTTTTTGTTCATTTGGCTCTTGAAAAATTCCCACAAGTTCCATCTCCAAATTCCATAGTTCATCCCTCCACCAAATGGCAATTCCTACAACCCCAAAATGAGACATGAGTTCCACACTACATTCTACAGCAAATCTTGGGCATGTCGACTTGCCAGCTTCGTGCCCGAGTTGCCTCGGTATAGAGGTGGGAGCCCATAAAAGAAGCAGGCGACGTGGTGCCCTTCCGGCGACTTGGTGGAGACCGGAGATTCCGCGGGAGATCGGGACGACGACGAGAAGACCGGAGGACTCGGATCACTCGGTATATCTCTTTTCCCCATCTAGTAGTTAGCTAAGACTAGTTAATGGCACGATCCGGGTTTTAATGCGCGATGGTGCCGGTTCAAGAAAATTAAAGTTAGCCATCGCTTCCGCATTTGGCCTCGGGATGGAGGCCGGGGCGGCGTCGTGCACTTACAATGGTATCAGAGCCTCGCCATTAACATAGTCTAGCTTTTTTTAATGTGTTTGCATTTCCGATCGACCAAAATTCCAAAAACCCGCGTTTTCTTCACATCAGTTTTCTGTCGATTTTTTTCTGGCTCGAAATTTTTTTCAGGTTGTAGAAAAGTGATGTACTGAAAGTCGTAAGAACACTGGAAAAATTTAGTGCCCTGATCCTTCCGTACGACCGCGGAACCATGGCCATAACCCCTCTTTGGCCGCGGTTCCGCCGCAGGAATGTGGATTCATGTCATCATTTTTTTGCAGTGGGCTTGTGGGCTAAAAATAGGGGTTTTGGTATACTTTGTTTGGGCCCAGAATTTCTGTGAGTGCTACAGTATTGCTTGGGGGGCCACTTGTTAAATTTTGATCGATCGGATATTTTAAACACATTATTTCACTGTATTTACATTATATCTGCGACCGTGAATGTCTCTTGATCGGTAAATCCAGTCTAACTGCTATAGCCCGGTTAGACGGATTTGCGAACGTGACTTTCACGTTGATGTTCTGTGTTATGCTGTGATGTTGCGGATTGGTCGTGGGGGATAGCCTAGATGCAATGCTAGTACAGTTGTGGTTGTATTATGTACATTTGATATTGCGGGGCGAGCGTCCGACATGTGGACTGCCGTCACTGCCTGATTGTATTATTATTTTGGGGCACGACCAGGTTGCGGTCGATGTACCCGTTGTATGTATATCTTACTTTCTGTACTAGGATTACCCCAAGGAGGGGTGCACGGATAGCCGGGTTCTAGAAGGCAACAAGCCCGCATCTTATGGCATTGAGACGGAGGGGGCTTCACTCTAGGATTGGCGGGCTATTCGCCGCACTCGTAGGGGGTACAAGTTGACCCAGGAGGGGTGCCCAAGTTACCGGATTCCGTGAAGTGCTGGGTGGTCCATTCACGTTGCTGAAGGGGGCTGCCTTGCTTCAGGTTTTGGCGGGTAACTTGCCGCGCCCGTAGGGGTCTAGGATTTCATTGCACAGGCTATCCACACGACCAGGGGAACGTCGGGTTTCAGTAGTGGCTATGTGAAACCCGGGGATCCCAGATATCTGTATTGTTCTGTGATGCTGTACATTTCTGTGATGTTGCATTTTTTATCACGCCTTGAGCGAAATATAATATATTGGTATATATATTAGTAGATGTTGTATATGTTTTACATACGCGCTAGTCCAGTCCCCGCTCTGTCGTTAGTTAGCTAACCTAACGGGTAATGACGGGACCCTGTGGCGAATGCGGATGGCATATACGTACATCAGTATATTTTCGTTCTTTGTGGTGTGATCAATTGATGGGACTGCGTTGATTCGGATCAATGCAAGTTAAATACAAACCTAATCTGATATTGTTGGAACACTTTTCAAAAAGCTGTTATTGCAAGGACGTTCTCTTTTGTTTTGCATCGTGGTATTCAGTTGGAATATCCTGCTCCTCAGTCGACGAGGCAAGGGCCGAGATCCCTTCACCGGGAGTGACCCCTTGGACAGAAGTTTGCATCAGGGCATTAACTTCACTATAGCCGATTACTTTTGCTTTGCACTGTGGTATTCAGTTGGAATATCCTGCACCTCATTCTACGGGGAAAGAGCCGAGATCCCTTCACTGGGAGTGGCCTCTTTAGCAATGGTTTTCGTCACTATATTTTTAAAAAAGCTATCCGTTCCTTCAACGATATCAAGTTCTTTACGTTAAAGGTTTTCGCCAGAAACCATTCGTAGCCCTCCGTCGTTTCATATGGGTGGTCAATAGTATTCAAGCTGTGTATGTTGGCCAAAGTCAAGGCACAGTGATTGGTAGCTATTGGGGTATTCATATGCAGCATAGATAGATGCGTTGGTTTGGGACAGTCGTACTGCCATTTTGGCCAAAGTCAAGGGTAGGTACGGGTGGGTTCAAATTAACCTGGAGAATAACGGGTAGAACTTGACATGTGACTTATGATATGTTGGCCAAAGTCAAGGTCATAAGAGCATGGGGCAGAAATCACATCGGGAGTTTCTAAAGAAACTGAAACTTGCCAGATATGCGCATACCTTCTGGAGTGTGACACCGTGAGCGGATTCCGTCACGTTATCATGCGATGATAGTTGGATCCCGATTCCTACTGATGAGTTAGTTTACTCCTCGGGTAACCCCGACTAATTCTTCTTTCAGGTTTGGAGGAGAATTTGACGGTACAGTGGGAGGTTTCCAGATTAGATAAATTGGTAACCATTCTGATCTAGGTTAGAGTGCACGCTGAGTGTTTCTTTTCTCTCTCTCTTTGGCAGCGACCATTGACCCGACCCTAAGATTATGACTCAGTGACCAAGTTGAACGAACCTTCTTAAACACTGGCTTTTGGATTGTCAGAATTGCAAACCTCATTGCCACTCCTACTTTTACCCTTTTCTCCAGGACACCCCGTATTACTACGAACGTCCACTTCCATTGGACAAAACCATCGTATGGTTATATACGAACTTGAAGGAATTTATTCGAGGATGGTTTCCAGTTCTGGAGAAAACGGATAGGATTATTCAGTTGCCTTTTCTTTTTACCTTCTCTCAGGTTGCGAGTACTCCTTGGTTTAGGAGACAGTACACCTATTACGCAAATTGGATAGTCTTCTTCCAAACCTTAGGCTGGTGCCGAACGGTGGGGAATGAAGAAAATCAATTAGCATAACGATGGTGTGCAGAAGGTATTAAGTAAAGACATAACAAGGGATTAGTAAGAGGGCAAAGTAAACTGCGACTGCTATTCACGACCAAACCAAGTATTTCATTACCACTCCCATTTCACCTTTGTATTTCTCCAGGACACTCCGTATCACTACGAAGATCCACAGTTTATTGGATACTCCATCGTATGGTTATATACGAACTCGAAAGGAACTTGTTCCAGTTCGGGGATGGATTCTGGTTCAGGAGAAATAGGAATAAGGTTTATTCAGTTGTCTTTTACCTTCACATTCTCTCGCATTGCGAGTGCTCCTAGGATTAGGACAGTACACCCATTATGCTTATTGGATAGTCTTCTTACAAACCATAGGCTGGTGCCGAACGGTAGGGAAGGAAGAAAACCAATTGGCCTAAACGGGTGTACAGAAGGTAATGACTAAAGACATATAAAGGGATTTGGAGAGGTGGCAAAGAATTACACGGTTACAGTTGTGAATCTGGATAATGGAAGAAGCATTACTAGGAATACCAGGATACCCCATCGAAACATTTCAATGTTTCAGTTTCACTGTGTACTGTTAAAGGAAAACTGATTTCCTAGTTAGACACTTGCTCCAGGGTATGTATTTACCAGGTATGATTCTGACATCTGTATGGTTTTACAGATGATGAGTGGGAGTAAGTTATTGGGAATTGGGTGATCATCCTCATTATATCGGGATTCGTTGTAATCGGTGATATTTGAGGAAGTCACCTGGACTGTTTGCCAGTCGGCAAGTATTTGGTTTTTAATATCCGCTGTTATGCACCAATTTCAAATTGATATGTCTGTACGTCTATTTTCATAGAGTGAGATATACCTTTTTGAAATTATGTCTATGACATTTACCTATATCAGTGGATGGTTAGGTAAGGAGCATTAAACAGCGGTGTAATTCTTCTTAACTATAAGTACAGTTTTCAACCTACGACACACAATGAATGAGTTATCAGACTCAAGGGACTTATACAGAATATTGTATGTTGTCCAGGGTCCATCAGGACAGAGGGGTTGGTCCTCGTACTATATTCGGTTTACTTATGACTTCTCTAGTTTTTAGACAGGTGTTTCGTGGAAACACAGGGTCTAAATTTTGAGAAGTTGTAGGTATTTGAATAAAGTAGAGAACCAGGTATCGAAAGTATCGGGATTCTTCAAAGTGATCGAAGATGTAGATACTTGTGTATGGTATTCAGTTGATAGTAATGATTAAGAGATCTTGCTTCTCTTTCAGGTTATTCATAATTGGAAGCATTCCTAAGTTGAGTAACGCTGATCGGCCTCCTTCCATTTAGTTAACATGCACTGGAGACAGCTGCATGATTTGAATCTGGTTCAATTAAATCAGTGCCTCTGGTTCTTTATTGGATATGTAGGGTTCTTAGGCACACTATAGAAGTCTCACAAGGCATCAACCATGCCAATTTCAAATATTATGGGTGCCGAGAAACCCTAATACGGATCGTAGACTAGAATTCTAGGCGAAATACGAATCTAGTTAACAACTTAACTAAAGATCAGAAGCTACAACCTTTGTAGATCCGGATATCCACTTCCTTAGCTCCACATAGGCGTCCTCTCGCTGTCCATCTTGAATCCTGAAATCAATCGTCGGCTTCATCGGGAAAATGGGCGGACTAGGTCGTCGGCTTCGTGCCGAAGATGATCTACGTCGAGGCATCACGAGTTCAAGCTCCAACATCACCAAGTTGTGAAACTTGTGAAGAAAACACCCAAAACCACTTGGCAAGAGGTAGAGGATGAAGAAATAGGAGGTGGGTTCACTTTAGAATTGGATTTCTCTCACTTTTGCTCAAGTTGCCATTGATGGACTTAAGCTTTTCTTGAAGAAGAAGATGATGAAGAAGAAGAAAGAATATGATAAGTGTTGAATTAAAATGAAAATAAATCAATACTTATCATAAGCTAACCATGGTAAAGTGTAGAGAATGAACTAGGGTTAGTTCAAATGGTTAGGGTTAAGCATGAGACAAGAATGGTTAGAGTGTCAAAGCTTCATGAAGCTTCAATAAGAAACAAATAAAGCCACCATTCTTATCAAAATCTTTTCAAAATAAATAAACAAATAAATAAATGAAAAGCAAAACCCTAATCATCAACTTAACGATGGTTTAATTCTTTACACTTAACCAAATAAGCAAGTATCATCAAACATGATACAAATATGTGCACAAAAGTATATCACATATACAACTTGCACATCAAGTGAGAAAAATCCATTTGAAGTGAACCAATACTAGTTAATGCAAAGTAATATATCAAATATATAATTATACATTAAATCATTAAATCAACACTTGATTTAACGATCCGGTCATATCGCATATAACCGACTAGTATCCAATGTATCGATTTATCGAATCAATGATTCGATAACTAGGTCATATCGCATACAACCAATCGAAACATTCACAGGAGTGCAGAGGGCACCTTGAAAAATACAAGGGAAACACCCTCTATGTTTGTTGGCGGTACATCTTCTTCCGGGTCCAAGGCAAGGGCCAAAGGAAGGAAGAAGAAGGCCGCACCCAAACCTAGAGGAGGTGTTAGTAAGGTGGGAGGGAAGGGAAAGAAAAAGTTTACGGTACCGGTAGTTGGCCAGGATGAGTGCTTCCATTGTCACAGGAAAGGGCACTGGAAGAAGGATTGCAAGGCGTGGAACGCCAAGAACCAGGAACCGAAGCAAGCTGTGGCTTCGACTTCAGGTGTGTTTGTAATTGAGAATTGTCTGTCGATCAACTCTACTTCCTGGGTATTGGATACCGGATCAGGATCTCATATTTCCAAATCATTGCAGGCACTGAGAAACCGTAGAGTGCTGAAGGAAGGTGATATGACCCTAAAGGTTGCTAACGGAGCTAGCGTGGGAGCTGCGTCCGTCGGGGATTATCACCTAGGATTGACGAGTGGACACATTTTGGTTTTACATAACTGTTATTTTGTACCAAGCTTAACGTATAATATCATATCAGTTTCCTTGTTATCAAATAAAGGTTATGATTTCACGTTTGTAAGAGATGTTGTCAACATACACCTTAATCATGGTTTGATTGGGTCAGGTACACTAAGTAACGGCATATATGTTTTAAACCAACTCCAAATTTTCAATGTCCAGAACACACTAAAAAGAAAGTCTCCAGATTTAAATAAAGCTTTCTTATGGCATTGTAGACTGGGTCACATTAATGAGAGAAGGTTGACTAAGTTGCATAGAGAAGGATATTTGGACTCGTTCGAATATCAATTTTATGACACTTGTCAATCTTGTCTCAAAGGAAAGATGACAAAGACTCCATTCACTGGACAAGGAGTAAGAGCGAGCGAGCTCTTAGGACTCATACACAGCGATGTATGTGGTCCAATGTCTACACATGCGAGAGGTGGTTATTCCTACTTCATTACTTTTACAGATGATTTCTCTAGGTATGGACATGTTTTCTTAATGAAGCATAAATCCAAGGCCTTTGAGAAATTCCTGGAATACAAGAGTGAAGCGAAAAACCAAACAGGCAAAAGTATTAAGACACTGAGATCTGATCGAGGTGGAGAATACTTAAGTGCCAAGTTCCTAGGTTACCTAAAAGAGAAAGGAATTCTCTCTCAGCTTACTCCTCCATACACTCCACAGCACAACGGTATATCGGAGAGACGGAATCGAACCCTAATGGATATGGTACGATCCATGATGAGTAATGCTGAGTTACCGCGATCTTTCTGGGGTTATGCGCTAGAATCAGCGGCATATCTTTTGAACCAGGTTCCAACCAAGACTGTGCCTACCACACCATATCAGATGTGGAGTGGGAAGAAACCCTGTCTAAAACATTTTAGGACATCGGGGTGTCCAGCTTTTGTAAAAAAGCAGCATTCGGACAAGCTCGAGGCACGCTCAATACAGTGTAAGCTTGTGGGATATCCAAAGAACTCCAAGGGATACTATTTCTATTACGCAGAGGAACAAAAGGTTTTTTTTTCTCATCATGCCCACTTCTTAGAAACTGAATTTTTAGAAAATCAGAAGAGTGGGAGCACAGTAGAACTGGAAGAAATTCCAGAACCACAAGCTGCTATTGAAAGTTTGGTAGAACCAGAGGTTCAAGAAGAACAGAACATTCCCGCACCCCTCCGCAGGAGTAGTAGGCCGTCTCATCCGCCTGAGAGATACTACGGTTTTCTCATAGATGGGGATAGAGAAGATTGCATCATAGATGATGATGAACCTACTGACTTCCAGCAGGCCATCCAGATCGGGGACTCGGTACGATGGCTAGATGCAATGCGGACCGAAATGGAGTCCATGTACACCAACAAAGTATGGACTTTGGACTTTGCTCCAGATGGGGTAAAACCCATAGGATGCAAATGGATCTTCAAGAAAAAGATTGGTGTAGATGGACAGGAGGAAAGCTATAAGGCTAGACTTGTTGCAAAGGGTTTTCGTCAAAGACCTGGTTTGGACTATGACGAAACTTTTTCTCCAGTGGCTATGCTCAAATCCATTCGGGTCCTTCTTACTATTGCTGCCTTCCATGATTATGAAATCTTGCAGATGGACGTAAAGACGGCTTTTCTGAATGGAAATTTAGAAGAGAGCGTCTATATGGATCAGCCAGAGGGTTTCAATCAGAGTGGGAGGAGCGGGAAAGTATGCAAGCTGCTTAAGTCCATTTATGGACTAAAGCAGGCATCGCGGAGTTGGAACATCTGTTTTGATGAGACAGTCAAAGAATATGACTTTATCAAAAATCCAGATGAACCGTGCATATATAGTAAAGTTGTAGCCAGAAGTGTCGTACTCCTCGTTTTATACGTGGATGACATTCTATTGATAGGAAATGACATTCCTATGCTACAATCTGTCAAAGGATTCTTGTCACATAGTTTCTCCTTAAAAGTCCTGGGTGATGCCTCTTACATTCTGGGGATCCGGATCTATCGTGATAGATCCAAGAGGATGTTGGGACTTTCGCAGTCCAGGTATATCGACACTGTACTGAAAAGATTCAGTATGGAAGATTCTAAGCGCGGTAATCTACCGGCTTGTCATGGAATCACCCTCTCCAAAGAGATGTCTCCCAAGACTGATTTGGAAAGGGAACGCATGTCTATTATACCCTACGCTTCTGCGGTAGGCTCTATAATGTATGAGATGTTGTGCACCAGACCAGATGTAGCTTACGCACTAAGCGTGGTGAGCCGGTATCAGTCAGACCCAGGGGAGAAGCACTGGATAGCAGAAAAGAACATTCTCAAGTACCTGAGAAGGACTAAGGAGATGTTCTTGGTTTACGGCGGAAAAGACCTCAGGTTGGAGGCCTTTGCTGATTCCGGCTTCCAGAGTGATAAGGACGATTCCAAGTCCATGTCAGGTTATGTCTTTACCCTTAATGGAGGGGTGGTGTGCTGGAAGAGCTCCAAGCAGGACACCGTTGCTGACTCGACGATGGAAGCGGAGTATATAGCTTCTTGCGATGCCGCAAAAGAAGCAGTATGGATGAAGAAGTTCCTAACAGAACTTCAGGTGGTTCCTACCATAGTTGATCCAATACCTCTGTATTGCGACAACAACGGAGCTATAGCTTTAGCAAAGGAACCAAGGTCCCATCAGAAGTCCAGACACATCTTGAGGCGGTATCACCTGATCAGGGAGATCATTGATCGTCAGGAGATCGAGGTTTGGAGAGTTGCTTCAGAAGAGAACATTGCTGATCCATTCACGAAGGCCCTACCTCAGACGCAGTTCGAGAGGCTACTCGAGATCATTGGTCTTCGATATGCCAGTTCATGGCCCTAGTGCAAGTGGGAGATTGTTAGTGTTTATGCCCTAGAAGGCCATTACTGTATCATACTAGTTTGTATATTACTTAATGGAAGCTTGGGATATTCACATGTATATAACAGTCTTGCTAAACATGGTAGTATGCTACTTGGTTTTCTCTATCTTAATGTTTGAGTATACGTATTGATAGAGCTCTTAGGATCTTGCTTGACTACCAGCGTTGTGATGGCAGTCACACTAGTGGGGGCTGGGTGGTCTACAAGCACATCCTTATTCAGGTCCCTAGTCGTTGGATTATCGAGACAGAGCATCGATACTCCGGAGTAGACTAGTGTGTACGCTTCTCATCCCAGTTGGGGAGATGGTCTGTCCCACAGCCGTCAGTACGTCGTACTAGAGATAGTATACAGGTGCTCGTTAGGTTACGGGTACACCGGACAGGACTCACAGGGAACTGTTGGTTGGTTTTATACCAGTCGTCAGTGAACAGTTCCCAGGTGACATGAGTACAGAATAGTCCGCAAACTTGACACTGCTACTTCGCCTAGAGTGTGTCCCACTGTTCTTAGATTGCTACCCTACCACGGCTCAAAGGAGTCGAGCAAACAGGTAGCAGTTGGGTGCAGTCCCGAGCACTTGGAGACAGTGGCGGTTAGACAGGATTCGTCTCTCCCGGTATTGGGAGTTGATATCGCGCTGTGTCAGAGAGCCATTACACAAAGTCCCTGGCTAGGGCAAGCGAGATTTGCTGGTAGGTTCCAGTAGTTTCTCAGGGTGTAATGGGCTTCCCTCCGACACGACTTATACCGCTATTAGGGGACTGACGCTTGCCGCCCCCTAGGCCCGATATGCGATAGTCTTGGACGAACGGACCGGACTGTATGGAGATTGTCACATCAGACTCAGTAGGAGTTCGGATGGGTTTCCTCATCGGCCTTCTTATCGACAACTACCTGGGTACCGTTACGTACAGCTAGTGCCTCTTGCGGTCTGTGGTTAAACCCACTGCCAGCGTGGTAGTCGAGTCTCTAGAGTCCCACACAGAGAGTTTCCTACTCCAGGCGAAACGATATAGAGGTCGTATGGTTTTACGACAAAGGGTTCGGACGCATACGTGTGTTTACGCACGTACGACTTTCGGACAGTTTTTACCAGTCGGCTTTGGTTTAAGCCAGTTACTGGTATCCGGTTATTGGATTTTTACAGTCTAAAGTTTTTCCATATTTTTGCGGATTGGAGGGGCGTTCTCGTAATTGTGCGAGAAGCTTCTAGAAGATGGTGACTAAGGAGGTTTAGGTGTCATATGCATTAAATGGGTTTAGTGAGTCATGAGAGTGATTCATCCATATCATTAATGCACAATAAATGCTTAATGAGTCATGGTTATGAATCACCATTATATATTTATGAAACTTGATTATTCATCATTTGTTTTTCTTTTATTGATGAATTTTAAAGTTTCATATATATTATGATAACTTACTATTCTCACTTGATAATTATCTTCACATTCTCTCTCCTCAAGCTCTCTCTCTTCAAACCCTAATCCTCACCTCTCATGTGTTGAGAACAAGGATTAGTTAGACTAAACAATCCATAACCCTCACTCTATCTCATCTATCTTCTTTGATTAGCAATCCAAGAAGGTTAGTTGCCTCAAGTTTAGAGGCTAAGCTTGGAGTTTTGCTCTCGGGTGGATCATCTACTACATCGAGAAGGCCGAGGAGGACGAGGAGATCGTAAAACCGAAGGACTTGGTTCGATAGGTATAATCCCTAAGCATAGTAGTTTAAAACATCTATGTGTTTGGTTAGTTATCGTTTAGCTTCGATTCAAGCGGTTAGTCGATGTTTGTTCACTAAACAAGTTCGTTTTTGAAAATTCCGCCTCCCCACAAGTATTGGGGTGTTGTACATCGACTTACAGTCAATACGCCGGTAGCAGATGATGATCATATCAAGCACCCACAAGCCGCAAGCGGTCTGCTAAACGTAACGGCCACCCGGGTATTGAGCGATCAGAAGATCGACGAGCTAGCCCGCTCATACTCCTGTGAATCCAAACAGTAACACTTACCGTACAGTCCGGTCTGTTCGTCTGATATGTCGCATATCAAGTCTAGGGGTGGTAAACGTCAGACCCCAATAACCGATAAGTCGTGCTGATGTGAGGCTCATAACGGGTTGAGAAACTACTGGTAACACTTACCAGCAAATCTCTGATCAGCCCTGGCCAGGGACTTCCCTGTTACGGCCAATCGAGCACAGTGCAACATCAACCCCCAATACCGGGAGAGACGAAACCCCTCCTATCGCTCATTGCCTCCATGTGACTCGGGACTGTACCCAAAGACCACTGTTTTGCACGCCCTCATGAACGTGGTAAGGTGGAGATCAAAGCACAGTGGGAATCACACAAGACTCTATGACGATCTCGGGTCTACAGACTAACCTGCACAAGTGTCACCTGAGAACTGCCATCTGACGTGAGGTATAATACCATCTGGGAGTTCTCGGCGAGTCCGTCCAGTGTACCCAGTCTCCACTGAGCACCCGTATACCATCTCTGATGTCAAACACCAATGGATATGGGATCATCCATCGCCCATCTCATGGGTCGAGAAGCGTATACGCTAGTCTACTCTGGTATATCGATGCCCCGTCTCGATACACCTTCGACTAGGGACCTTGAAGGATGTACTTATGGACTACCATGTCCCCACTAGTATGATCTGCATCATAGTCCAGGTAGTCAAGTACACATCCTAAGGGCTTTACCAACATGTAACCATAAGACAGTTTAAAGAGACTAGTATACATGTTAAGATAAAGAGTAACCAGATAGCATACTATCATATCGAGCAAGAAAGTCATCTCTATATATGTCCAAGCATCCAATATAATATACATCATCTGTACAATACTGGCCTCTAGGGCATACATACAACTAACAATCTCCCACTTGCACTAGGGCCAGCTGCTGTAGTATCGCATACGGAGCATCCCGAAGAGTCTCTCAAACTGTATCAAGGGAATAGCCTTCGTGAGTGGATCTGCCGTGTTGTTCTTCGTGTCAACCCTCCTGACCTCGATCTCCCGGCGATCAACTATCTCCCGGATCAGGTGATACCGCCTCAGAATATGCCTGGATCGCTGATGGGACCTGGGTTCCTTGGCCAAAGCCACTGCTCCATTGTTATCGCAATACAAAGGTATTGGATGCTCAATGGATGGAACCACTCCAAGTTCAGTAATGAACTTCTTGATCCAGACAGCCTCTTTGGCAGCATTGTTGGCAGCGATGTATTCAGCCTCCATCGTCGAGTCTGCCACGGTTTCCTGCTTGGAACTCTTCCAGCTAACCGCCCCTCCGTAAAGGGTAAAGACAAATCCCGACTGCGACTTAGAGTCATCCTTATCACTCTGGAAGCTCGAATCGGTAAAGGACTCCACTTGGAGTAATCCGTTACCATACACCAAGAGCATCTCTTTAGTCCTTCGTAAGTACTTGAGAATGCTCTTCACAGCTGTCCAGTGACTCTCTCCAGGATCAGCTTGATACCTGCTCACTACACTTAGTGAGTATGCTACATCGGGTCTGGTACATAGCATCGCATACATGATAGAGCCTACAGCCGAAGCATAGGGTATCCCTTGCATGCGAGCTCTCTCCAAATCAGTCTTGAGAGACATCTCTTTGGAGAGAGTGACTCCAGAGATCGTGGGCAAGTTTCCATGTTTGGATTCTTCCATACTAAACCTCTTTAGTATGGTGTCAATGTACCTGGATTGGGACAATCCCAAAATCCGTTTGGATCTATCTCTATAGATCCTTATTCCCAATATGCAGGAGGCATCACCAAGATCTTTCATTGAGAATCTTTGTGATAAGAAGAGCTTAACCGATTGCAGGATAGGAATATCATTTCCTATCAAGAGTATGTCGTCCACGTACAATACGAGGAAGACAACCTTACTCTCTGCCACCTTCTTGTAAATACAAGGTTCATCTGGGTTTTTGACGAAATCAAACTCTTTGATAACGACGTCAAAGCAGATGTTCCAACTCCGCGATGCTTGCTTTAATCCATAAATGGATTTAAGCAGCTTACACACCTTCCCGCTGCTCCCACTGTCTACGAAGCCCTCTGGCTGAGTCATGTACACGCACTCTTCTAAATCACCGTTTAGAAAGGCGGTCTTAACATCCATTTGCCAGATTTCGTAATCATGATATGCAGCGATGGCAAGCATGATCCGGATGGATTTAAGCATAGCCACTGGAGAAAAAGTTTCGTCATAGTCCACACCTGGTCTTTGGCGAAAGTCTTTTGCAACAATTCTAGCTTTGAAAGTCTCCACTTTCCCATCTACACCAAGTTTCTACTTGAAGATCCACTTGCTCCCAATGGGTTTTACCCCTTCAGGAGCAACTTCCAAAGTCCATACTTTGTTGGTGTACATGGATTCCATCTCGGACCGCATAGCATCCAGCCATTTCACTGAGTCCCTACTCGTGATGGCCTTCTCGAAGCTAGTTGGGTCATCATCCTCCATGATGCAATCGTCGCTCCCACCTTCCATGAGAAAACCGTAGTATCTCTCAGGTGGGCGAGGAACCCTACTAGATCGGCGGAGAGGCTGAGGTTCGTCGGGAGCTACTGAATGCTCTGGTTCCACTAAATCTTCTGTTGTGTTTTGTTCAGCTGGAACCTCTTCCAGTTCTACCTCAGAGCCACTAATTTCTTTTGCAAGAAATTCCTTTTCTAAAAAGGTGGCATGTTGAGCAACAAATACTCTTTGTTCCTCACTGTGGAAGAAGATATACCCTCGCGAATGTTTGGGATATCCAACAAATTTACACAAAACGGATCTTGCCTCGAGTTTGTCCGGTTTTTGTCTTTTGACATAGGCCGGGCAACCCCATATCTTTATAAAATTAAGATATCGTCTCTTCCCTTCCCATATCTCATATGGTGTGGTAGGCACAGATTTGGTGGGAACCCTGTTCAGTAGGTATGCTGCTGTTTCCAGTGCATACCCCCAGAAGGAAACAGGTAACTCAGCTACACTCATCATAGAGCGCACGATATCTAATAGGGTGCGGTTTCTCCGCTTCGATACACCGTTGTGCTGTGGTGTATATGGAGGAGTTAGCTGAGAGAGAATCCCATTCTCTTTTAGGAAGTCCAGGAAATCAATGCTCAAGTATTCTCCTCCTCGATCAGATCGTAGGATTTTAATACTTTTTCCGGTTTGGTTCTCAACTTCTTGTTTATATTCTCTAAATTTCTCAAAAGCTTCTGATTTGTGTTTCATCAGGAACACATACCCGAACCTAGAGAGATCGTCAGTGAATGTAATGAAGTACGAAGAACCATCCCTGGCATGTGTATGTTAGTTATATGTATGCCCTAGAGGCCATTACTGTACATACGATGTATATTGTAGTGGATGCTAGGACATATATAGGGAGGACTTTCTTGCTCGACATGATAGTATGCTATCTGGTTGTACTTTATCTTAACATGTACTCTGATTGTCTCTATATTACATGTTGATAAAGCCCTTAGGATATGTACTCGATTACTGGGACTATGATGAGATCATACTAGTGGGGCCACGGTAGTCGACGAGTATATCCTATAATTGTTCCTAGTCGAGGGTGTATCGAGACAGGGCATCGATGCACCAGTGTAGACTAGCGTATATGCATATTGACCCATATGATGGACGATGGATGATCCCATATCCATCGGTGTTTGACATCAAGGATGGTGTATGGGTGCTCAGTAGAAGACTGGGTACACTGGACGGACTCGCCGAGAACTCCCAGATGGTATTATACCATACGTCAGATGGCAGTTCTCCGGTGACACTGGTACAGAGTAGTCTGTTGACCCGAGATCGTCATAGAGTCTTGTGTGATTCCCACAGTGCTTTGATTTCTATCATACCACGTCCAAGAGGGCGTGCAAAAAGGTGGCTTTTGGGTACAGTCCCGAATCACATGGAGGCAATGAGCGATAGGAGGGTATTCGACTCTCCCGGTATAGGGAGTTGATGTTGTGCTGTGTTCGATTGGCTATAACCGGAAATCCCTGGCCAGGGTTGCTGAGATTTACTGGTAAGTGTTATCAGTAGTTTCTTGAACTGTTATAGACCTCATATCGACACGACTTATCGAGCTACTGGGGTCTGATGTTTACCACCCCTAGGCAAGATATGCGACATATCAGACGACGAGACCGGACTGTACGGGAGTGTTACTGTTTGGATTCACAGGAGAAGTTACAGTCTTGCTTGTTGATCTTCTGAGCGCTCAATACCTGGGTAGCTGTTACGTTTAGCTGACCGCTTGCAGCTTGTGGGTGTTTGATATGATCATCACCTACTGCCGGCGTATTGACGATTCTTTAGAGTCCTACACAGAGGTTTCTTGACTCAGGCAAAACGGAGTAGGAGCACATATGTGATATGTGCGGGACCGAGGATAATGCGGTATGTGATATCGTATTGTATTCTTGCGATATTTGATATCAGCCGGGTCATCGGATCAAGTGTTGATTCGATGAATCGGTACGGATAAATATTAGTCGGTTATATGCGATATAGCCAGATTGTCGAATCAAGTGTTGATTCGATAATTTAATGTATAATAATATATATATGATATATTAAATTATATTAACTAATATTTTCTCACTAAAAGATGCTTTTTCTCACTCGGGTAATACATTGATATATATGTGATATATGTTAGATGTATTATTTTATTTTGTTGCAATAAATATTGTATATGTGATATATAATATTGTAACATGATATGATAAATAATGCAACTTGTTTAGTAGAGATTAAACATGGTTAGGGTTTGATTAGGGTTAAGGCATTCTAGAAGTTTCTAGAAGTTTTCTTTCTTTGTCTTTGTTAAGATCTTTTGCTAGATATTTCCAAAACCCTAACCAAACCTTTAACCCTAGTAAAATCTCTACAATGGTTAAGTGAACCATGGTTGCATAATTCTATCATATGATTATTTTCCTATTCATCACAAAAGGATATTCATTATTCATCATCTTCTTCCTTCTTCTTCTTTGCTTGAAAATGGTTTCTTGCTTTGATTTTGTGATGGATAAATGTGAGAAAAATATAAATAAAGAGAGCAAAAATCCTACTTCATCATCCTCATCTTCCCTTGCAATTTAGATGAGGGTGTTCACATCATTTCTTGAGTGTTAGCTTGTGTTAAAGAAACTTCGAGGTAGATCATCTTAGTATCGAAGATCGGAAGCAAAGGTTGCGTCTTTCTCTTCGTGGAACCTCTCGAGAGTCCGGATCCCGATGATCGCAGCGAAGGGACCACAACACGGAGCATATGAAGTGAAGGACCGGATCTACAAAGGTTGTAATCCCTCTCACTTAGTGTTAAACTGTTTAGCATGTTGTTTTCGCCTAATCTCTAGTTTAAAGTTCCGTATTCGGGTTGTTCGGCACGGCTAAATTTTTAATCGGGCATGGTTGATGCCTCGTAGACCCTTGTGCACGTGCCCAGCAACCCTACAGTGGTATCAGAGCCAAGCTAGAGCTTTAGGCGAAGTCTAGACGGAGTTTGAAGTCCGATCGAACCAAAAAGATAACCCGAAACATGCTCTCTGGACTTTTTCTAAAAAGTTGGATTTTTCCAAATTAAAAATGCGTAAAAAATTCAGCAGGGAATTCTAAGAATTACGGTGCAAAATTTTTTTGGTGAACAGTAAAAAGCACGGCGGAACCGCGGTATAAGCATGCCTTCTGCGGCGGTTCCGCGGCTGAAAGGTGACGTCATCAACTCATGTTTGCACAGTAACTCCTATTTTATTATGCTGGATTTTCTGGGAATTTTTAATATTTGTTCTACAGTTGAGTTTTCATGGGTTATTTTGGGGATTCGGTGTTTCGATCGGAGTATCAGATTTTGTCTATGTGGTTTTCCGGATAACTTTTAGAAACTGTTAAAAAGTTCGGACGGATATCAATAACTCAATTTTTCCCCTGTCGGAAAATTTTTCAAAAGTTGGATTTTTCCTCGTGTTTAAGAATGTTCTAAGTCATGCAAGTAACGCGATGGACCCTCTAGAAGACAACAAACCTTAACTCGATTATGTGACCGTCTTGAACTGCCCTTTGAACCTTAGGGTTTGGGGCAGTACGGCGTGCCACATGTGAGGCGTTGGCTTGACCCTTCTACGGCTGGACCATTGGTACTGTAGCATGTAATGGATGTTTTTAAACTGATTTCAAGTGTTGAGATATATTGGGGAAATCTTGGGTGTTTGATAATTCGATCGGAAAGTTTAACTTTTTCTATTTATCTGGAATGTGATACAATAATTGGAATCCACATGTAGTTATGAGATAACTAATTTGAATATTATAAACATAGCAGTTTAGTCTCAGATGATCGGTTGCCACGGAATTTTGATGTGATCAAAAGTCCGTCGCAATCACGTAGAGTACGCGGATACTCGCCGGGTAAACTTAATAGACAGCCTCACTCCATAGCCCCGACCAAGTGACTGTAGGAGAACCCCGTCGCCGAAAGCATCCGTTCGGGTGCTCCCGGTAGCGGTGTTCCGCCTTGGTGCACTTCGTCGACGGTATCGGGGGTGTGGCCGTCTACTAAAGTTTGCGACGAGCATTCGATCAGGACGTCGGGAATCTTGTTGAATTGCCCGACTTGATATTGAAAAGAGTTTTCGATAATGAGACTAAAATGCGGGGTTATAATTTTTAGGCATGCGATGTCTAAGGAATTCATTTGGTTAGGCATGCGATGTCTAAGGAGGTTGCGGATTCCAACTGTTGTAGTTTTACACTTTCTTTTCTGTGACCGTAAGCGTAGTATGTCGTGTATCGCCGGCTTCGTTGTTATACATCAACGACAATCGGGATACGCATACTTGCTTACGTTGATGATATGAGATATTATGTGTTGCTGTGATATGTTATATTGGATCGTCGCGTTTTGAATAGCCGGGGGTTTTATGTGAGATGAGAGTTTTTCTTTTTTATTCATGTAAAATTCATTTGTATGTAATATTCTTTTATTGGGGCACTTCCAGGTAGCGGAAGATGTCACCGTTGTATATTATTAACTTTTCCGCATTAGGTAGACCCAAGGCGGGGAGCACAAGTAACCGGGTTCTAGGGTCCAGTGGGAGACCATCTTGAGGAGTCGGGACCGGGTCTCCTAACCCTAGAATTGGCAGTGTTGCTTGCCGCTCTCGTAGGGGTCTAGGGATGTGGGTTTGGCTATTCATCGCGACCGTGGAATCCGTGTTTTATACAGGCTCGTATTGAAAACACGGACGTCCTAGTATATCCAATATTTCATATATGTTCTTCTGCTGTAATGTTCTGTGATGAGATCATATTACTGCCTGAGACGAATGTTTATATTATATATATATGAGATATATGTTATATTGCAGATTTCGTTTCAAAAGAGATGCTTGTGAAGCATAATTAAAATGGGACTTCATTAATGAGATTAATGAAATAAAAGAAACCTAAGATGTTGTAGAAACTTGTTTATAAAAACTGGTAGCTACAGTTCTTGCTTTGTATAGTGGTGTTCCCAATAGAACATCCAGCACCTTATTCGATAAGGAAAGGACCGAGATCCCTTCACCGAGAGTGACTCCTTTAGCAATAACTGGCAGATGCTACAAACTCGGTTTTTCTTTTGATTGCTTCTATAGTTCTTGCTTTGCACAGCGGTATATATGATATATCCTGCACCTTATTCGATGAGGAAAGGGCCGACGATCCCTTCACCGGGAGTGACCCCTTTAGCAAAATTAGAAAAGCCTAAAAAACACTCCATTTAAAATCACTCGATTCTACAACGATATCAAGTTCATTACGCAATAGGTTTTCTTAAAAACCTACGTAGCCCTCCGTCATTTCAGATAAGTACTAGTTAGTATTCGTGCTGCGGTAGTTTGGCCTTCGTCAAGGCGTAGTGTACGGTAGCTAACTAATGCTTATCTGCTAGCATACGATGCGATTGGATTAGGGTATTCGTACGGCGTAGTTTGGCCTTCGTCAAGGGTCGTACGGGTGGGTTTAATTCAATCAAGAAATGTACGGGTTGAACTTGACTAGCGGACTATGAGTAGTTTGGCCTTCGTCAAGGTCATAGGACGCTAGGGGTAAAATATTATTGGGAATTTCAAGAGTTGAAATTTGCAATGAGATTGCATACCTTCTATTAGATAGTTGGATCCCGATACCCGCTGCGAGTAAGAGTTACTCCTGGGAGAGTTTTACACATTACAATTAGCCGATCAAGTAGGTGTCTAGAAAGGTGTTAACGGGGTTACGCCTCTGGGAAAACGAGGTTTACTTTAATTAGGTTCGTGCGAAAGCACGGGGGACCTCCCTCAAAGTACCGACACTGGCCTGGCTGAAAGATTGGCGAACTTGTAGCGTGTAATTAATCCCGGCTAGTCTTTCCTTTTAGGGTTTGAAGGAAGATTTGATTAAAACAGTGGGAGACATCCTGATTAGATATATTATATAACCAATCTAATCTTGCAAGAGCATACGCTGAGTGTTTTCTTCTCTCTCTCTCCAGATAGCGACCATATCACGCCTTAATCAAGATAATAAAACGGATATATTGACCGAACCCGCTTGTTATACTGAGCTGGGGAACGTTGGTCCCGCTCCAACTTATAATTGTTATAAGACAGAGCAGGAAATTGGGGAATACCAGATTTCCCGTGCCGCCCAAACGAAGAAAGTGCATGCTGATGCATCATCTTCGGGTGTATTCATTACAGAGAACTGTTTCTCAGTATCCTTTACGTCCTGGGTATGTGATACCGGACCAGGATCCCGTATATGTAATCTGTTACATGGGCTACAGATAGGTAAAGAACTGAGAACGGGTGATAAGTTTCATGAGACAGAAAACGGTGCAAGTGTTGCAGCCAAGTCTGTTGGTCACTGTCACCCTGTATTACCTGAATACATTGATTATGAACGAATGTTATTAGATACCGAACCTGATATAAAAAATTATATCAGTCTCTTTATTAGTAAAGAAGTGATATAATTTTGTATTGTTGGATAATGTTTTGAACATTTCCTATATCAAGAGTTGATCGGTTCAGGCACGTTATCTAAAAACATTGACGTTCTAAATCAAACCACAGTTCTTAACGTACAGAACACACACAAGAGGAAGAGTTCAGAAATGAATGAATCCTTCTTGAGGTATTGTAGACTAGGTCATATCAATGCGACCCGACTGGCTGAAGTTACATAAAGATGCATATTCAAATTAGTTTGAATTTACATCTTGTGAAACTTGCCTGTCATGTCACAAAGATAAGATGACCATAGCTCTGTTTATTGGAAACAGAGAAAGAGTTAGTGAACTTTTGGGATTGATACATGCTGATGTATGAAAGTCCCCTGTCTGCACATGCCAAGATCGGTTCTTTATACTTCATTACATTCTCTGATAATCTCTCAAGATTCAGACATATGTTCCTGTTGAAACACAAGTCCGAACCTTTTGAGATATTCACAGAATATAAGTTAGAAGTAGAGAACCAAAATACGGGTATAAGTATTATGTCCTTTGATGAGATCAAGGAGGAGAATACTTGAGCACGGAATTCCTGGACTATTCTAAAGGAGAATGAGATTCTCTTTCAGCATTACTCCTCTGTATACACCATAGCACGATGGTATCTCGGGGCGGAGCAATAGCACCCTATTTGATATGGTGTGCTCTATGATGAGTACTACTGAGTTTCCTATTTCCTTTTGGGAGTTATGCACTTGAGAAGCTGCATACCTATTGAATAGGGTTCAAATCAAATCAGTTGCCTACCACTTCATATGTGATATGGAAAGGGAAGAGCCCATATCTTAAGCTTGTTAAGATTTGGGGTTGTCCGGACTATGTCTAAAAGCAAAATCCAGACAAGCTCGAGGCAAGGTCTGTTATGTAGAACTGGAAATGTTCCAGCTATACAAACTGCAGCTGATGATTTGGTAGAACCAAAGGATTCAATAGTTTCCAATGAACCTCAGCCTCTCCGCCGATCTAGTAGGGTTCCTCACCCACCTGAGAGATACTTCGGTTTCTCTATGACAGTGGGAGCGAGGATTGCATCATGAGATGATGACCCAACTAGTTTCGAGTTGGCCATCAGGAGTATGACTCTGTAAGAATGGCTGGATGCTTAGTGATCTGAGATGGAATCCTTATACACCAACAAAGTATGGACTTTAGTTGCTTTATCTGAAGGGTTAAATCCCCATCAGGAGCAAGTATATCTTGAGAAGATTACTTGGTGTACATGGAAAAGTTGAGACTTTCAAAGCTAGACTTGTTAAAGGTTTGCATCATAGACCAGGTATGGATTATATTGAAACCTTTTCTAAGGATCTATGCTTAAGTCCATCCAGATCCTACTTGCCACGGCTACATACCATGACTACGATATCTGGTGGTTGGGTGTCAAGACTGCTTTTCTAAATGATGTTTTAGAAAAGAGCGTCTATAAGTACACAGCCAGAGGGCTTCGCAGTCAGTGGGAGCAGCGGAAACGTAAGCAAGATGTTTTATATGATAAAATAGGCATCGCGGAGTTGGAACATCTGTTTTGATGTGGTAGTCAAAGAGTTTGACTTCATCAAAATGGTAGATGAACCTTGTATATACGAAAAGGTAGTAGAGAGTATGGTGGTGATCCTCGTAGAGTACGTGGATGACATACTCTTGATAGGGAAGGAGTTTCCTATGCTACGCTCGGTCAATCTCCGCTTATCACAAGGATTCTCCATATAGGATCAAAGTGATACATCCTAAATCCTGTGTTTTGGATCTATGAGATAGATCTAATTGGATGTTAGGATACTCACTAGTTGTAGTGAGATGGTATCAATCGATCCTGTGGAGAATCACTGGAAGGGTTCCAGGGTGATAAGGACAATTGAATGTCAGTCGCAGGCTTGTCTATACCCTCAGTGGAGGGACGGTATGTTGGAAGAGTTCCAAGCGAGATACCGTGACTTACTAGACGATTAGAGGCAAGATACATCGTTACCAAGGATGCTACCAAAGAGGCAGTCTGGATATATATAAGTTCATAAGATGAACTTCGTTCCTACCATTGTGTGACAACGGGGTTGTGGCTTTAGCCAAGGAACTACCGTCCCATCAGAAATCCAGATATAATTCTTAGGCAGTATCACCTGATCATGGAGATGGTTGATCTCCAGGGAGATCGAGGTTAGGAGAGTAGACACAGAGGACGCAGCGCGGATCCACTCACAAAGGCCTTTTTCCCAGTAGAGACTTTTATGGGATGGTTGAGTATGGGATACTTCAACCGCAGCTAATTGTTGGGTATGCGATACCATAACAGATGGCCCTAGTGCAAGTAGGAGATTGTTAGTTATATGTATGCCCTAGAGGCCATTACTGTACATACGATGTATATTGTAGTGGATGCTAGGACATATATAGGGAGGACTTTCTTGCTCGACATGATAGTATGCTATCTGGTTGTACTTTATCTTAACATGTACTCTGATTGTCTCTATATTACATGTTGATAAAGCCCTTAGGATATGTACTCGATTACTGGGACTATGATGAGATCATACTAGTGGGGCCACGGTAGTCGACGAGTATATCCTATAATTGTTCCTAGTCGAGGGTGTATCGAGACAGGGCATCGATGCACCAGTGTAGACTAGCGTATATGCATCTTGACCCATATGATGGGCGATGGATGATCCCATATCCATCGGTGTTTGACATCAAGGATGGTGTACGGGTGCTCAGTAGAAGACTGGGTACACTGGACGGACTCGCCGAG
The DNA here is from genome assembly GCA_030015575.1 of Agapanthus africanus. Classification (NCBI taxonomy): domain Eukaryota; kingdom Viridiplantae; phylum Streptophyta; class Magnoliopsida; order Asparagales; family Amaryllidaceae; genus Agapanthus; species Agapanthus africanus. The sequence continues at coordinate 538,621,945 of CM057339.1, forward strand.
AACTCCCAGATGGTATTATACCATACGTCAGATGGCAGTTCTCCGGTGACACTGGTACATAGTAGTCTGTTGACCCGAGATCGTCATAGAGTCTTGTGTGATTCCCACTGTGCTTTGATTTCCATCATACCACGTCCAAGAGGGCGTGCAAAAAGGTGGCTTTTGGGTACAGTCCCGAATCACATGGAGGCAATGAGCGATAGGAGGGGATTCGTCTCTCCCGGTATAGGGAGTTGATGTTGTGCTGTGTTCGATTGGCTATAACCGGAAATCCCTGGCCAGGGTTGCTGAGATTTACTGGTAAGTGTTATCAGTAGTTTCTCGAACTATTATAGACCTCATATCGACACGACTTATCGTGCTACTGGGGTCTGACGTTTACCACCCCTAGGCAAGATATGCGACATATCAGACGACGAGACCGGACTGTACGGGAGTGTTACTGTTTGGATTCACAGGAGAAGTTACAGGCTTGCTTGTTGATCTTCTGAGCGCTCAATACCTGGGTAGCTGTTACGTTTAGCTGACCGCTTGCAGCTTGTGGGTGTTTGATATGATCATCACCTACTGCCGGCGTATTGACGATTCTTTAGAGTCCTACACAGAGGTTTCTTGACTCAGGAAAAACGGAGTAGGAGCACATATGTGATATGTGCGGGACCGAGGATAATGCGGTATGTGATATCGTATTGTATTCTCGCGATATTTGATATCAGCCGGGTCATCGGATCAAGTGTTGATTCGATGAATCAGTACGGATAAATATTAGTCGGTTATATGCGATATAGCCAGATTATCGAATCAAGTGTTGATTCGATAATTTAATGTATAATAATATATATATGATATATTAAATTACATTAACTAATATTTGCTCACTAAAAGATTCTTTTTCTCACTCGGGTAATACATTGATATATATGCGATATATGTTAAATGTATTATTTTATTTTGTTGCAATAAATATTGTATATGTGATATATAATATTGTAACATGATATGATAAATAATGCAACTTTTTTAGTAGAGATTAAACATGGTTAGGGTTTGATTAGGGTTAAGGCTTTCTAGAAGTTTCTAGAAGTTTTCTTTCTTTGTCTTTGTTAAGATCTTTTGCTAGATATTTCCAAAACCCTAACCAAACCTTTAACCCTAGTAAAATCTCTACAATGGTTAAGTGAACCATGGTTGCATAATTCTATCATATGATTATTTTCCTATTCATCACAAAAGGATATTCATTATTCATCATCTTCTTCCTTCTTCTTCTTTGCTTGAAAATGGTTTCTTGCTTTGATTTTGTGATGGATAAATGTGAGAAAAATATTAATAAACAGAGCAAAAATCCTACTTCATCATCCTCATCTTCCCTTGCAATTTAGATGAGGGTGTTCACATCATTTCTTGAGTGTTAGCTTGTGTTAAAGAAACTTCGAGGTAGATCATCTTAGTATCGAAGATCGGAAGCAAAGGTTGCGTCTTTCTCTTCGTGGAACCTCTCGAGAGTCCGGATCCCGATGATCGCAGCGAAGGGACCACAGCACGGAGCATATGAAGTGAAGGACCGGATCTACAAAGGTTGTAATCCCTCTCACTTAGTGTTAAAGTGTTTAGCATGTTGTTTTCGCCTAATCTCTAGTTTAAAGTTCCGTATTCGGGTTGTTCGGCACGGCTAAATTTTTAATCGGGCATGGTTGATGCCTCGTAGACCCTTGTGCACGTGCCTAGCAACCCTACAGTGTAGACATGGGACCGCATACATCACTATGTATAAGTCCCAAGAGTTTGGTAACTCTTTCTCCGTGTCCCGTAAACGGAGTTTTGGTCATCTTGCCTTTGAGACATGACTGGCAAGTGTCATAAGATGAAAATTCAAACGGATTTAAATATCCATCCTTATGCAACTTAGCCAGTCGTTTCGCATTGATGTGACCCAGTCTACAATGCCACAAGAAGGATTCGTTCAATTCTGAACTCTTCCTCTTGTGTGTGTTTGTTATGCTCAGAACTGTTGATTGATTTAGAACATAAATGCCATTGCACAACGTGCCTGATCCAACCAACTTTTGGTTACGGAAAATGTTCATAACATTGTCCTGTAATACAAAATTATATCCCTCTTTACTCAATAAAGAAACCGATATAATGTTGCATATCAGGTTCGGCATGTAATAGCATTCGTTCAGAACCAATATTTTACCAGTTGGTAATACAAGGTGATATTCTCCGACAGTCTTAGCTGCAACAATTGCACCATTTCCAACTTTAATGTCTTTATCACCTTCTCCATGTTCTCTACCTTTCCTAAGCCCATGTAACTGATTATATATATGGGATCCTGACCCGGTATCTAATACCTAGGACGTAAGGCAAATGGAGAAACAGTTCTCTGTAACGAACACACCCGAAGAAAATGCATCAACATGTACTTTCTTCAATCGGGTGGCATGGGAATCCTGGTATTCCCCTATGTCCTGTTCATTCCTATAACTCTTATAAGAAAGAACGGAATCAACGTTCCCCAGCACAGTAGAACATGCGGGTTCGGTCAATACATCCATATTATTATCTTCATTAGGGTATAAAATGGCCGCTACATGGAGAGAGAGAGAGAAGAAAACACTTTAGCGTATGCTCGTGCAAGATCAGATTGGTTATTATCTTATCTAATCAGGATGGCTCCCACTGCTTTTTATCAAATCTTCTTTCAAACCCTAAAAGGAAAGACTAGCCGGGATTAATTACACACTACAAGTTCGCCTATCTTTCTGCCAAGCCAGTGTCGGTACTTTGAGGGAGGTCCCCCGTGCTTTCGCATGAACCTAATTAATGTAAACCTCATTTTCCCAGAGGCGTAACCTCGTTGACACCTTTTTAGACACCTACTTGATCGGCTAATTGCAATGTGCAAAACTCTCCTATGAGTAACTCTTACTCACAGTGGGTATCGGGATCCAACTATCTCAAAGAAGGTATGCAATCTCATTGCAAATTTCAATACTTGAAATTCCCGACAATATTTTGCCCCAAACATCCTATGACCATGACGGAGGTCAACAAACCACAGGGTGCAAGTCAAGTTCAACCCGTCATTTCTTGATTGAATCAAACCCACCCGCACGACCCTTGATGGAGGTCAACAAGGTCGTACGACTACCCTAATCCAATCTGCATCATATGCATAAGCAGGTAAATACTAGTTAGCTACCGCACACTACGCCTTGACGGAAGTCAACAAACGTAGCACGAATACTAAGCAGGATTTATCTGAAATGACGGAGGGCTACGACAGGTTTTTCTGAAAACCTATTGCGTAATGAACTTGATATCGTTGTAGGATCGAATGAAGTTTTTGAAAATGGAGTGATTTTGAGGTTTTTCTAGTTTTGCTAAAGGGGTCACTCCCGGTGAAGGGATCGTCGGCCCTTTCCTCGTCGAATGAGGTGCGGGATATATCATATATATCACGGTGCAAAGCAGAAACTATAGAAGCAATCAAAAGTCAAACCGAGTGTGTAGCATCTGCCAGTTATTGCTAAAGGAGTCACTCCTGGTGAAGGGATCTCGGTCCTTTCCTCATCGAATAAGGTGCAGGGTATATCATATATACCGCTATGCATAGCAAGAACTGTAGCTACCTGTTTTATTTAAAATTTGATTCTACAACATCTTAGGTTTCTTTCCATTCATTAATCACATTAATGAAGTCCCATCATTTAAATACCTAAACATCACAGATAAATACGACGTACACTTATGCCATCCGCATTCGCCTGGATGTCCCCTCGTGCACCGTTAGGTTAGGTAACTAACGACAGAGCAGGACAGGGCTAGTGCGGGTGCAAAACATAAGTAACGTCTATATAATATATCATATATACTATATACTGTATTTATCACATAACATCGCATGATCACATCACAGATAAAGCAGCAGAAGAAACATATGAAACATTGGATATACTAGGACGTCCGTGTTTTCAATACGAGCCAGTATAAAACATGGATTCCACGGTTGTGATGAATAGCCAATCCCACACCCCTAGACCCCTACGAGAGCGGCAAGCAACCGTACCAATTCTAGGGTTAGGAGACCCGGACTCGACTCCTCGAGTTGGTCTCCCACTGGACCCCAGAACCCGGTTACTTGTGCTCCCCTCCTTGGGTCTATCCTAATGCGGAAAAGTAAATAATATACAAAGGGTGACATCTTCCGCAACCTGGAAGTGCCCCAAATAAAAGAATATTACATACAAGTTTTTACATGAATGAAAATGAAAAACACTCATCTCACATAAAAAACCCCCCGACTATTCAAACACGACAACCCAATATAACATATCCAGCAACACATAACATCACATGTTATCAACGTAAGTAAGTATCCATACCCCAATTGTCGTTGACGTATAGCAACGAAACCGGCGATATCGTCATACTACACTTACGGTCACAGAAAAGAAAGTGTAAAACTACAACAATTGGAATCCGCAACCTTTCTAGACATCGCATGCCTAATCAAATGAAATACTTAGACATCACATGCCTAACAATTATAAACCCCGCATTTTAGTCTCATTATCGAAAACTCTTTTCAATATCAAGTGAGACTAAACCGCTAGATTTATAACATTCATTCAGTTATCTCATAACTGTTTGTGAATTCCAATTATTGTATCCCATTCCAGATAAATAGAAAATATTAAAATTTCCGATCGAACATTCGAACACCCAAGTTTTCCCGAAACCGATCAACACATGAAATAAGTTCAAAAGACATTCACTTCATGCCTCAGTACCAACGGTCCAGCCGTAGAAGGGTCAAGCCAACGCCTCACATGTGGCACGCCGTACTGCCCCAAACACGAAGGTTCAAAGGGCAGTTCAAGACGGTCACATAATTGAGTTAAGGTTTGTTGTCTTCTAGAGGGACCATCGCGTTACTTGCACTACTTCGAACGTCTTTAAACCACACAAAAATCCAACACTTGGATATTTTCCGACAAGGGAAAAGTTGGGTATTTATATCCGGTCGAACTTTTTAACATATTCTAAAGTTATCCGGAAAGCCACATAGACAAGATTTGATAATACGATCGAATCGTCGATTCCCAATACAACCCCAGAACACTCAACTCTTGAGTCAAAATAAAAATTCCCAGAAAATTCAGCATAATAAAATAGTAATTACTGTGCAAAACGGGAGTGATGATGTCATCATATTGCCGCGGAACCGCCGCAGAAGCCAGGCTTCTGCCGCGTTTCCGCCGCACTTTTTACTGTTCATGGGATAAATTTTGCATCGTAATTCTTATATTTCTCTGCTGAATTTTTTAAGCATTTTTAATATGGAAAAATCCCAGATTTTAGAAAAAGTCCAGAGAGCACTTGGGTTTTAGGGTTTCGGGTTCGTTCGGGTTTCAAACATCGTCTAGACTTCACCTAAGGCTCTAGCTAGGCTCTGATACTACTGTAGGGTTCCTAGGCACACTATAGAAGTCTCACAAGGTATCAACCATGCCAATTTCAAATATTATGGGTGCCGAGAAACCCTAATACGGATCGTAGACTAGAATTCTAGGCGAAATACGAATCTAGTTAACAACTTAACTAAAGATTAGAAGCTACAACCTTTGTAGATCCGGATATCCACTTCCTTAGCTCCACATAGGCGTCCTCTCGGTGTCCATCTTGAATCCCGAACTCAATCGTCGGCTTCATCGGGAAAATGGGCAGACTAGGTCGTCGGCTTCGTGCCAAAGATGATCTACGTCGAGGCATCACGAGTTCAAGCTCCAACTTCACCAAGTTGTGAAACTTGTGAAGAAAACACCCAAAACCACTTGGCAAGAGGTAGAGGATGAAGAAATAGGAGGTGGGTTCACTTTAGAATTGGATTTCTCTCACTTTTGCTCAAGTTGCCATTGATGGACTTAAGCTTTTCTTGAAGAAGAAGATGATGAAGAAGAAGAAAGAATATGATAAGTGTTGAATTAAAATGAAAATAAATCAATACTTATCATAAGCTAACCATGGTAAAGTGTAGAGAATGAACTAGGGTTAGTTCAAACGGTTAGGGTTAAGCATGAGACAAGAATGGTTAGAAAGTCAAAGCTTCATGAAGCTTCAATAAGAAACAAATAAAGCCACCATTCTTATCAAAATCTTTTCAAAATAAATAAACAAATAAATAAATGAAAAGAAAAACCCTAATCATCAACTTAACCATGGTTTAATTCTTTACACTTAACCAAATAAGCAAGTATCATCAAACATGATACAAATATGTGCACAAAAGTATATCACATATACAACTTGCACATCAAGTGAGAAAAATCCATTTAAAGTGAACCAATACTAGTTAATACAAAGTAATATATCAAATATATAATTATACATTAAATCATTAAATCAACACTTGATTTAACGATCCGGTCATATCGCATATAACCGACTAGTATCCAATGTATCGATTTATCGAATCAATGATTCGATAACTAGGTCATATCGCATACAACCAATCGAAACATTCATCGCGAGAATGAAATGCGGTATCACATACAGGCATTATTCTCGGTACCGCACATATCTCATATGCGCTCCTATTTCGTTTCGCTTGAGCCAGGAAACCTCTGTGTAGGACTCTAAAGACTCGTCAATACGCCGGTAGCAGATGATGATCATATCAAGCACCCACAAGCCGCAAGCGGTCTGCTAAACGTAACGGCCATCCGGGTATTGAGCGATCAAAAGATCGACGAGCTAGCCCGCTCATACTCCTGTGAATCCAACCAGTAACACTTACCGTACAGTCCGGTCTGTTCGTCTGATATGTCGCATATCAAGTCTAGGGGTGGTAAACGTCAGACCCCAAAAACCAATAAGTCGTGCTGATGTGAGGCTCATAACGGATCGAGAAACTACTGGTAACACTTACCAGCAAATCTCTGATCAGCCCTGGCCAGGGACTTCCCTGTTACGGCCAATCGAGCACAGTGCAACATCAACCTCCAATACCGAGAGAGACGAAACCCCTCCTATCGCTCATTGCCTCCATGTGACTCGGGACTGTACCCAAAGACCACCGTTTTGCACGCCCTCATGGACGTGGTAAGGTGGAGATCAAAGCACAGTGGGAATCACACAAGACTCTATGACGATCTCGGGTCTACAGACTAACCTGCACAAGTGTCACCTGAGAACTGCCATCTGACGTGAGGTATAATACCATCTGAGAGTTCTCGGCGAGTACGTCCAGTGTACCCAGTCTCCATTGAGCACCCGTATACCATCTCTGATGTCAAACACCAATGGATATGGGATCATCCATCGCCCATCTCATGGGTCGAGAAGCGTATACGCTAGTCTACTCTGGTATATCGATGCCCCGTCTCGATACACCTTTGACTAGGGACCTTGAAGGATGTACTTATGGATTACCATGTCCCCACTAGTATGATCTGTATCATAGTCCAGGTAGTCAAGTACACATCCTAAGGGCTTTACCAACATGTAACCATAAGACAGTTTAAAGAGACTAGTATACATGTTAAGATAAAGAGTAACCAGATAGCATACTATCATATCGAGCAAGAAAGTCATCTCTATATATGTCCAAGCATCCAATATAATATACATCATCTGTACAATATTGGCCTCTAGGGCATACATACAACTAACAGGATATAGTACAGTTCATATCTTAACGATGTTAAGGTACGGGGAGTTGTCCGGCTTATGATTAAAACCAGACACTGGACAACTTAAGGCGCGTTTCTGTAATGGCTGTTTGTGGGTTGACCCAGGCTATGACGAAGGTTGATTTTCTACCATCTGGAAGATCAATAGTGATATTGTTCTAGACTCGCCACAGTTTTATTAAAAATGGATTTTTTCAGAAAACAGTAGTGGGAGTATGGTAGAACTGGAAATGATTCCAGAACCACAAACGATTACTGAAGATTTCATAGGAACCTAAAGATTCAATCTGGCTTGACATTCCATTGGCCACTCCGCAGATAAGGTGGGTAACTTCAGGCACCCGAGAGGTACTCCGGTAGCCTCAAGGATGGTGACAGGGAAGTTCTTGTTTACCCACACTTGCCATTGCTGTTGTTCCAGGTTGCGAGACCCGGCGGGAGGATGATTATAGCATCGTTCTAAACTAGTTTTAGAAGTGTACGTGTATATGACTCTGGCAGAGGGTTGTCGTAGTCAGTGGGAGCAACGGAAGCATTGGTGGACAGTTGGCTTATGTCTATTTATAGACTAAAGCAGATATAGCGGAGATAGATCATCGATTTCTGATGTGACAGTCATAGGTTTGACTTCATCAGAATAGAGGATGGATCTGTTGAGAAGGTAGTAGGGTGTGATGTCATGGTATTTGGATGACATACACAGAATCGGAAAGGAAACTCCTATAATACGATCGGTTATACTTTGGTCCTCACACAGTGTTTCTCCACATGGGACTTGGACATTATATCAGACATTCTGGTTACTAGATCTATGGTTTTAGATCTAGACTTGGGTGGTTTCCCAATTAATGGTACTTAGACAACATTCTAAGAGTATTTAGAATGGACGACTCCTGGCACGGTAGTGTACCTGCAGGTTATGGAGTCACCCTTTCTAAAGGTGTCTTACAGACTAAAGGGGAGAGGGATGTGCATGATTGGCAGATCACTTGCTCAGGCAATTGAGTCAATCATGAGATGTCAAGTACCACACCAGATGTTGTTCTTGCAACAGATGCAATAAGTTGACATTGATCCAATCCTGAAGAAACAGTCGGAAGCAGTTTTGGAACATAAATGGATGTTCTAGGGATATGATAACGACAGCCTCATTCGGGAGACGGTTATCATTCCAGGCTTCCAAGGTGACCTGGACGACAAGGAGGTTGTCAGAGTTATAGTTTTCCTTCTGATGAGGGGCAGTATTTTGGACAGGTGGTCCAAGGCAATACTGAGAGAGGCATGGCGCAGGATACTGAATAAGTTCAGTTGACGATACAGTCTAAGAAGTTTGGATTTGGAGTTCATTTATGAGCTAGGTCCCATCAGACATCCAGACACATTCTAAGACAGGTATTGCTCATTTCGGGAGATGGGTTTCTCCGCAAACTTAAGATATAGAGAGACATAGAAAGAAACATCAAAGCGGATCCACTCACTGAGGATATTCATCGAACGCAATAGTTTCGCAAATAAGCTTTGTGAGACTGACTAGTAGAGGAGTTGGGTGTTCGGTATCACACGGGCTGTGAGTATGCGACATCGCAATAATTAGCCTTGAGTGCAAGTGGGAGATTGTTGGAGATAGTGCCCTCAGAGTCAATTATTGGATCATAGGCATGTGATTGCAATGATTGAGGGAGGACCTGTCCTAGTAGGACAGTCTTACTCGAGATGATAGTATGCTATCTGGTTTACCTTTATCATCGTGTACTGCTTTAGATGACCTGACAGGTCACTATTACACGTTGGTAGAGCCCCTAGGATTCTTGCTTGACTACCAGCAGTATGAGGGCGATCATATACGTGAGAGCTGGCAGTCTATAAGCACATCCTTAAAAGGTCCCTAGTCGTGGGAGTTTCGAGACAGGGCATCGATACTCCAGAGTAGACTAGTGTATACAGTCGAGACCCCGACGAGGGGTGGTGGCCGGTCTCACAAGCCATTGGTGTCAGTTGGATCACCTAAGATGTATACAGGTGCTCATTGGGTTATGAGTACACCGGACAGGACTCGCCGGGAACATGCTCGTTGGTCCTATACCTGACGTCAGATAGCAGTTCCCTGGTGACATATGTACAGGTTAGTTCATCGACCTGAGGATCGTCATTTGTCTCTTGTGAGTCCCACTGTACTTTGATTACTATCCTATAACGCTCAAAGGAGACGTGCAAACAGGTTTTAGTTGGGTACAGTCCCGACCCATATGGAGGTAGTGAGCGGATCTTCAGGGGTTCGTCTCTCACGGTATTGGGGGTGAGGTCGCGCTGTGTCTAGGAGAGCCATTACACAAAGCCCTTGGCCGAGGCAGGAGATTTACTGGTAGGTATTCCAGTAGTATCTCAGGGTGTTCTGGGCTACACTCCGACACGACTTGTACCGCTTTTGGGGATCTGACTTTTACCAACCTCCTAGGCCCGCCATGCGATGCTCATAGACGAACGGACCGGACTGTACGGATATTGTCACTGACAGTCTCAGTAGGGTGTCAGGATGAATTCGCTCATCGACGTCCCTTTTGGTCAATAGCTGGTGGCCCGTTACGTATTGGCTTATACCTCTGACGTGCTAGTGGTTAAATCCACAACCAAGGTGTTGACGAGTCTTTAGAGTCCCCCACATTCAGTTACTCAAGTTTCGGGCGAAAAGCTGTAGAGGCCGTATGGAGATATGGCATGGTCCGATCAGATACGTGCGGTATTGCACGGATCAGGATCGGTCAGTCTGTACTACTGGCCGTATGGTTATATGGCAGGGTTCGATCAGATACGTGCGGTATTGCACGGATCAGGATCGAACGGATATTACTAGCCGGCTTTGGTATAAGCCGGATCCTAGTATAGTACAGTGTAGATTTTGTCTCATTGCATTTGTATTTCGGTCGGAATACAGATGCGGGTGTGTATACACAGTATCGGGGTTTTCCTGTAATTTATTACGGGACCAGTTTTCTGGAGTTGCCAGTTTGCTTTCCGTTTCGGCCAATTTCCTTTGTATCGTTCATTGGCCGAAGTTTGGTGGTGGAGGGCTTATTTGCATTTGTTCAAATAAGCATTTGTGGAGGGTGTTCTTTGCATTTTATTGTATCATGATAATTCCTCCACCATTTGACTTCTTCTTCTTCTCATCATGGCTTGACTTTTGGGTCATCATGGTTGTTGATGATTAGCTTGTTGGAGTGTTGGTTTTGGTACAATCATGGTTGTTGGTGAGTGTTAGTTGAGTGAGGATCTTTGTTGATGATCATTGCTTTTGATCATGACCTTTTCTCTCTTCCATTATGATTGTGGTTCCATCATCCATACAACACACTCTCTCATTCTCTCCACTCTATCATGCATGGCCGGCCACATTTTTGAGAGGGGGCTGCCTATTTTTCATGTGTGGGTTTTTTTGTTCATTTGGCTCTTGAAAAATTCCCACAAGCTCCATCTCCAAATTCCATAGTTCATCCCTCCACCAAATGGCAATTCCTATAACCCCAAAATGAGACATGAGTCCCACACTACATTCTACAGCAAATCTTGGGCACATCGACTTGCCAGCTTCGTGCCCGAGTTGCCTCGGTATAGAGGTTGGAGCCCGTAAAAGAAGCAGGCGACGTGGTGCCTTTCCGGCGACTTGGTGGAGACCGGAGATTCCGCGGGAGATCGGGACGACGACGAGAAGACCGGAGGACTCGGATCACCCGGTATATCTCTCTTCCCCATCTAGTAGTTAGCTAGGACTAGTTAATGGCACGATCCGGGTTTTAGTGCGCGGTGGTGCCGGTTCAAGAAAATTAAAGTTAGCCATCGCTTCCGCATTTGGCCTCTGGATGGAGGCCGGGCCGCCGCCGTGCACTTACAATATGGTGCTAGAGAAAATATCTTAAGGATCATGCTAGAAAATATAAGGTAACATAACTTTAACAAAAACACAAGTAGTAAAAGCTAGGGTTTTGAGAGTACAACCTTTGTAGCTCCCTACGCTAGACTCCTTGGCTACTTGAGAGTTGGAAAAAGGTTCACTTGAGATCCTCTAGGTCTACGACGATCAACTTGGAGTCCTCTTTGTCCAAGCTTGAAGCTCCACTAGATCAAGAGAAGAAGTAGAAGCTAACACTCTAGACTAATGGGCAAGACAAGTGTAGAATGGTGATGTGGTTTGTTTTCTCACTTCAAAACCCTAACTTGATGACTCTTTTGCTCACTTGAGGAAACTAGAGAGCTAGAGAGAAAGGAGGAAGAAGATGATGGCTTGTAAAAATTCAAGATAATGATAAGCCTAAGAATAAAAATGAGAAATGAAAATATATATATTTTCTCTTTCTCATTCTTAACCATAGTTATAAAATATCTTGGAACAAAAATGGCTATAGAAAATGAATCATGGTTAAACCAAAGGGTTAGTGCATGAATAAAATAATAAACCATGATAACAATTTCCATTTCCATTTCCATTTTCCAAATAAATAATATATATATTTATATATATATGGTGTGAGTCTTATATTGCCACCATCCACTATATCAACAACCATGATAGAATTATGTATGCATGTGTGTGTGCATGCACATCAATATGTGCATGAATGAGAATAAATGCATACATGCATGCATACAACAAAAAGATAAGAAAGGGTTTAAAGCGAGAAAGTAATGGTCAATGATAAATCAACACTTGATTTAGCAAACCGGTCATATCACATACGACCCGACCAAAAGCAAACCGCCCGATTAATATACGGTATCTCATACGCGCATTTTAACCGGGTCCGGGCGCATATCTCATATGCGCACCACATCATTTTGCCTGGACTAGGAAACTCCATTGTGGGACTCTAAGACTCGTCAATACGCCGGCAGTGGGTGACGATCATATCAAACACCCGCAAGCCGAAAGCAGTCAGCTAAACATAACGGCCACCCGGGTATTGAGCGATCAGAAGAAAACAAGCGAACATGTCACAACTCCCGTCGAACCAACCGGCAACACTATCGTACAGTCCGGTCTCTTCGTCAGATATGTTGCATATCTAGTCTAGGGATGGTAACGTCGACCCCAATAACTCAATAAGTCGTGCCGATGAATGGTCTATAACAGATCGAGAAACTACTGATAACACTTATCAGTAAATCTCAACAGCCCTGGCCAGGGACTTACTGATATAGCCAATCGAGCACAGCACAGCATCAACTCCCAATACCGGGTGAGACGAAACCCCTCCTATCGCTCATCGCCTTCTTGTGTCTCGGGACTGTACCCAACGACCACCTGTTTGCACGACTCAGTAGAGCCGTGGTAGGGTGGTAATCAAAGTACAGTAGGAGAACACACAAGACTCTAAGACAATCTCGGGTCTACAGACTAACCTGTACCAGTGTCACCTGAGAACTGCTATCCGACGATAGATATAATTCCATATAGGAGTTCTCGGTGAGTCCGTCCAGTGTACCCAGTCACCACTGAGCACCCGTATATGATCTCGATGTCAAACATCGATGAATGTGGGAACATCCATCGCCCATCATATGGGTCTAGTATCATATACGTTAGTCTACTCTGGTTTATCGATGCCCCATCTTGATACACCTACGACTAGGGAATTTTCAGGATATGCTTATAAACTACAGATGTCCCACTAGTATGATCTCCATCATAATCACAGTAGTCAAGCCTATATCCTCAGGGTTTTATCAACATGTATGAATGAATAAAAACAAGATCAAGTCAACATGTCAGATAAAGAAGAACCAGATAGCATACTATCATGTCGAGCAAGAATGTACACTGAATATATATATATATATATATATACATGTATAAATACATCCATTATCATATAATGGCCTCTAGGGCATACATATATCCAACAGGCTCTTTCCTTATCGAATAAGGTGCTAGATATTCTACAAGGAACACCGCTATGCAAAGCAACAACTTGAGCTGCCTGTTTTTGAAAATTCGATTCCACAACATCTTTAGGTTTCTTTTATTTCATTAATCTCATTAATGAAGTCCCATTTTATTATTCTTCACAAGCATCGAATATGAAACGAAATCAACAATATAATATATATATATATCATATATATATGATATAAACATTCGTCTCAGGCTGTAATATGATCTCATCACAGAACATTGCAGCAGAAGAACATATATGAAATATTGGATATACTAGGAGGTCCGTGTTTTAATTCCAGCCAGTATAAAACACGGATTCCACGGTCGCGATGAATAGCGAATCCTACACCCCTAGACCCCTACGAGAGTAGCAAGCAACGCTACCAATTCTGGAGTTAGGAGACCCGGTCTCGACTCCTCGGGTTGGTCTCCCACTGGACCCTAGAACCCGGTTACTTGTGCTCCCCGCCTTGGGTCTATCCTAATGCGGAAAAGTAAATAATATACAATGGCGACAGCATCCTCAACCCGGAAGTGCCCCAACAAAAGAATATTACATACAATGAATTTTACATGAATGAAAATAAAAAAAAACTCATCTCACATAAAACCCCCGGCTATTCAAAACACGACGATCCAATATAACATATCCAAGCAACACATAACATCACATGTCATCAACGTAAGTAAATATGCGTATCCCAATAGTCGTTGACGTATAGCAACGAAACCGGCGATACACCACATATTATACTTACGGTCGCAGAAAAGAAAGTGAAAAACTACAACAGTTGGAATCCGCAACCTTCTTAGACATCGCATGCCTAACCAAATGAATTCCTTAGACATCGCATGCCTAACAATTATAAACCCTGCATTTTAGTCTCGATCTCGAAAACACTTTTCAATATCTAGTCGGGCAATTCAACAAGATTCCCGACATCCTGATCGAATGCTCGTCGGAAACTTTACTAGACGGCCGCACCCCCGATGCCATCAACGAAGTGCACTAAGGAGGAACACCGCTGCAGAGAGCACCCGAACGGATGCTTTTGGCGACGGGGTTCTCCTACAGTCACTTGGTCGGGGCTATCTATTAAGTTTACCCGGCGAGTATCCGCGTACGCTACGTGATTGCGACGGACTTTTGATCGCATCAAAATCCCGTGGCAACCAATCAAATGAGACTAAACTGCTAGATTTATAACATTCAAACTAGTTATCTCATAACTACTTGTGGATTCCAAATATTGTATCACATTCCAAAATATCATGACGATGTTTAACGTTTCGATCGAATCAACATACACCCACAAATTACCCCCGGGAGCTCAACGCTTGAGCAAAGTCAAAACACTCAAAAACCGTGCCACAGTGTCCATGGACAAGCTGTAGAAGGAGTTAACCAATTCCTCACCTATGACACCACGGGACTACGGAAAATCCGAAGGTTCGAACGCGGTTCCGTGGGCACAGAATTCAGTTAAGGTTATTATGTCTTCTAAGGGGTCCATAGGGGTACTTGCACGACTTTACGAGTACAATCAACTTCGGAAAATTACAACACTTGGAAATTTCAGCGGGGTACAAAATGTGGTGTGCGAAATACGATCGAACTCCTAAAAATAATCAAGGTTACCATTACAGTGTTAAATAATACGACTACGAAGCACTATGAATTAGCCCTAGGTAAAACCAATCATCACATGAAAATTGGGCTAAATAAACAATACTAGGAAACCTAAATTGAACCCAAAAGAGCACAGATGAAGCACGGAGGGCGGAGGAGGCAGGGGGGCCGTCCTGGTCGGTTTTTCACCTCCTGTGGCCGGTCCAAAACCGAGGACCCCTCCCCGTATTTCACCTGTGTTCATGTAAAGGTCCCAGTAACATTATGCACCTGTTTGAAAAATTTTTAAAGGACTTTTTGATAAATTTCCAGAGAGCAAGAATGGGGTTTCCTAATACCATATTTCGAAGTGATTTTCGTGTTCGTAATTGTTATAACACCGTATCTAGAATTCTAGTTAGGCTCTGATACCACTGTTGGGCTTCCCTTTCACCTAGTCTAGGGTATGGTAGTACACACATGCCACTTTAAAATTTTAGAGAGGTGCAAAGCAAGTAAACCATGAATCATGCTAGAATTTCTAGGGTAACAAGTTTGTATCACATACAAAGAAGTAAAGAGATAGGGATTACAACCTTTGTAGTCCGTTCCTTCACTTCATAAGCTCCGTGTTGAAGTCCCTTCACTGCGATCATCATGAACTCCGACTCTCGAGAGGCTTCATGAATAGAATGATGCACCTTGCTTGAAGACTTCACTAATCCAAGATGATCTACCTTGAAGAATCTCAAACCCAAGCTCTTGCTTTACTAATCAAGTTTTAGCAAAGCAAAAACCCTAATCTAAGTGGCTAGAATAGATGAGGATGATGAAGTAGGAATTTTGCTCTCTTTTGTTTTCATATTCTCACTTATAAGCATCACAAAAGAAAAACCTAGTGAAGGTTTTCTTCATGAAGCAAGAAGAAGATGAAGCAAAACCATTTGTGATGAATAATGAATTATAGTTGTGGTTACAGATTCAACCATGGGTTAAGAATGAAGGCTTAACCCTTGTAGAGAATAAACTAGGGTAAAGGGTTTGGGTTGGGTTCATAAATATCTATGCAAAATATCAAAGGTCAAAGTCAAAGCTTCATGAAAGCTTCATCCAAGCTTAACCCTAATCCAAACCCTAACCATGTTTAAACTCCACAAAACATATTGCATTTGTAACCCTAACTTGTTACAATATTATATATCACATATATAATATATTTTGTAACAAAAGAAAATAATACAATTAACATATATCGCATATATATCAATGTATTATCCCGTGAGAAAATGAATCAATAAAGCGAGCTTATGTTAGTTAATGTAATGTAATATATCTCATATATAATATACATTAAATTATCGAATCAACTCTTGATCCAATAACCCGGCTATATTACATATAACCGACTAATATAATAGGTACCTTTTCATCGAATCAACACTTGATCCGATGACCCGGCTATATCACATATACCCGGCCGATATCTCATATCGCGAGAATAGAATACAGTATCACATACTCATATTATTCTTGGTCCTGCACATATCACATATGTGCTCCTACTCCGTTTTGCCTGAGCCAGGAAACCTCTGTGTAGGACTCTAAAGAATCGTCAATACGCCGGCAGTAGGTGATGATCATATCAAACACCCAAAAGCTGCAAGCAGTCAGCTAAACGTAACAGCTACCCAGGTATTGAGCGATCAGAAGATCAACAAGCAAGTATGTACATTCTCCTGCGAATCCAATCAATAACACTATCGTACAGTCCGGTCTCTTCGTCTGATATGTCCCATATCCCGCCTAAGGGTGGTAAACGTCAGACCCCAGTAGCTTGATAAGTCGTGTCGATATGAGGTCCATAACAGTTCGAGAAACTACTGATAACTCTTACCAGTAAATCTCAGCAACCCTGGCCAGGGATTTCTAGTTATAGCCAATCGAATACAGCGCAACATCAACTCCCTATACCGGGAGAGACGAAACCCCTCCTATCGCTCATTGCCTCCATGTGATTCGGGACTGTACCCAAAAGCCACCATTTTGCACGTGGTATGATGGAAATCAAAGCACAGTGGGAATCACACAAGACTCTATGACGATCTCGGGTTTACAGACTAACCTGTACCAGTGTCTCCATAGAACTGCCATCTGACGTGAGGTATAATACCATCTAGGAGTTCTCGGCGAGTCCGTCTAGTGTACCCAGTCTCTACTGAGCACCCGTATACTGCCTCTGATGTCAAACACCAATGGATATGGGATCATCCATCGCCCATATACATGGGTCGAGAAGCATACGCTAGTCTACTCTGGTATATCGATGCCCTGTCTCGATACACCTACGACTAGGAACATTTGAAGGATGTACTTAGCGACTACACTGTCCCCACTAATATGATCTGCATCATAGTCCTGGTAGTTAAGTACTGATCCTAAGGGCTTTATCAACATGTAACATAGAGACAATGAGAGTACATGTTAAGATAAAGAGCAACCAGATAGCCTACTATCATGTCGAGCAAGAAAGTCCTCCATATATATGTCCAAGCATCCACTACAATATACATCGCAAGTACAGCAATGGCCTCTAGGGCATACATATCACTAAACATATGTCCGAATCTTGAGACATCATCAGTGAATGTAATGAAGTACAAAGAACCATTCCTGGCATGTGTAGACAGGGGACCTATATACGTCATCATGTATCAATCCCAAGAGTTCACTAAATCTTTTTCTGTTTCCAGTAAACGGAGCTATGGTCATCTTATCTTTGTGACATGACTGGCAGGTTTCACAAGATGTAAATTCAAACTAATTTAAATATGCATCTTTATGTAACTTCAGCTAGTCGGGTCGCATTGATATGACCTAGTCTACAATTCTTCAAGAAGGATTCGTTCGTTTCTGAACTCTTCCTCTTGTGTGTGTTTTGTACGTTAAGAACTGTAGTTTGATTTAGAACGTATATGCTTTTACATAACGTGCCTGAACCAATCAACTCTTGATATAGGAAATGTTCAAGACATTATCCAACAATACAAAATTACATCCTTCTTTACTAAATAAAGAGACTGATATGATATTATATATCAGGTTTGATATCTAATAAAATTCGTTCAGAATCAATATATATGGTAATACAGGGTGATAACTGCCAACAGCTTGGCCGCAATAATTGCACCGTTTCTAACTCTTAAAACCTATCACCTATTCTCAGTTCTCTACCTTTCTGTAGCCCATGTAACAGATTACATATGTGGGATCCTGATCCGTTATCTCATACCTAGGACGTAAAGGAAATTGATAAACAGTTCTCGGTAATGAACACACCTGAAGAAGATGCATCATCATGCACTTTCTTCGTTTGGGCGGCACGGGAATCCTAGTAATCTCTTATTTCCTGCTCGGCCTAATAACAATTATAAATTGAAGCGGGACCAACGTTCCCTAGCACAGTATAACAAGTGGGTTCGGTCAGTACATCCATATTATTATCTTGATTAAGGTGTGACATGGTAGCTACCTGGAGAAAGAGAGAAGAAAACACTCAGCGTATGCTCTTGCAAGATTAGATCGGTTATGAATTTATCTAATCAGGATGGCTCCAACTGTTTTTATCAAATCTTCCTTCAAACCCTAAAAGGAAAGACTAGCCGGAATTAATTACACCATACAAGTTCTCCAATCTTTCAGCCAGGCCAGTGTCGGTGCTTTGAGGGAGGTTCCCCGTGCTTTTGCATGGACCTAATTAAAATAAACCTCGTTTTTCCAGGGGCGTAACCCCGTTGACACCTTTCTAGACACCTACTTGATCGGCTAATTGTAATGTGTAAAACTCTCCCAGGAGTAACTCTTACTTGCAGTAGGTATCGGGATCCAACTATCTCATAGAAGGTATGCAATCTCATTGCAAATTTCAACACTTGAAATTCCCGATAATCTTTTGCCCTAAGCGTCCTATGACCCTGACAGAGGTCAACAAACCATAGGCTGCTAGTCAAGTTCTACCCGCCATTTCATGATTGAAATAAACTCACCCGAATGACCCTTGAAAAAGATCAACAAGGTCGCACGACTACCCAAAATCAATCGCATCATATACTTTGCAGATATGCACTAATCAGCTACCGCACACTACGCCTTGATAGAGGTCAACAAATGCAGCACGAATACTAACTACTACTTATCTGAAATGGCGGAGGGCTATGATAGGTTTTTATGAAAACACTTTGCGTAATGAACTTGATATCGTTGTAGAATCAAATGATTTAAATGGAGTGTTTTTTAGGCTTTTACTAGTTTTGCTAAAGAGATCACTCCTGGTGAAGGGATCTCGACTCTTTCCTCATCGAATGAGGTGCAGGATATTCACAATACCACTATGCAAAGCAAGAACCAGAAAAGCAATCAAAAGAATAAACCGAGGGTTGTAGCATCTTCCAGTTATTGCTAAAGAGGCCACTCCCGGTGAAAGGATCACGGCACTTTCCTTATCGAATAAGGTGCTGGATATTCTACAAGAAATACCGCTATGCAGAACAACAACTAGAGCTACCTGTTTTTGAAAATTCGATTCCACAACATCTTTAGGTTTATTTTCTTTCATTAATCTCATTAATGAAGTCCCATCATTTAAGTTACCTAAGCATCACAGATAAATACAACGTACGCTTATGCCATCCGCATTCGCCTCGATGTCCAGTCATGCACTGTTAGGTTAGGCAACTAACGGCAGAGCGGGGCAGGGCTAGCGCGGGTGTATAACATAAACAACGTCTATATAATATATCACATATACTATATACAATATCTATCTCAACATATACAGTGATCACATCACAGAATATCGCAGTAGAAATATCAGCATATGAAATATTGGATATACTAGGATTTCCGTGTTTTAAATTAAGCCAGTATAAAACACGGATTCCACGGTCGTGATGAATAGCCAAACCCATATCCCTAGACCCCTACGAGATCGGTAAGCAACCCTACCAATTCTAGAGTTAGGTGACCCGGTCTCGACACCTCGAAATGGTCTCCCACTGGACTCTAGAACCCGGTTACTTATGCTCCCCTCCTTGGGTCTATCCTAATGCAGAAAAGTTAATAATATACATCAACGGCGACATCTTCCTCAACCCGAAAGTGCCCCAATAAAAGAATATTACATACAATGAATTTTACATGAATGACAATGAAAAACTCTCATCTCACATAAAACCCCCGGCTATTCAAACACGACGATCCAATATAACATATCACAGCAACACATAACATCACATGTCCTCAACGTAAGTAAATATGCGTATCCCAATTGTCGTTGACATATAGCAACGAAACCGGCGATACACCACATATTACACTTACGGTCACAGAAAAGAAAATGAAAAACTACAACAGTTGGAATCCGCAACCACCTTAGACATCATAAACCTGAAATATCTCATATTCTGGATTTCATGCCTAACCAAATGAATTTCTTAGACATCGCATGCCTAACAATTATAAACCCTGCATTTTAGTCTCGATATTGAAAACACTTTTTAATATCAAGTCGGGCAATTCAACAAGATTCCCGACATCCTGATCGAATGCTCGTCGGAAACTTTAGTAGACGGTCGCACCCCCCGATGCCGTCGACGAAGTGCACTAAGGCGGAACACCGCGGCTGCGAGCACCCGAACGGATGCTTTTGGTGATGGGGTTCTCCTACAGTCACTTGGTCGGGGCTATGGGGCGTGGCTATCTAATAAAGTTACCCGGCAAGTATCCGCGTACGCTACGTGATTGCGACGGACTTTTGATCACATCAAAATCCCATGGCAACCGATCAAATGAGACTAAACTGCTAGATTTATAAAATTCAAACTAGTTATCTCATAACTACTTTTGTGGATTCTAAATATTGTATCCCATCACATGATACCGGTACGATGTTAAACTTTTCGATCGATATATTTAAGTCCCACAATTCCTCGACAGCTCAACACTTGAGCACAGTTTAATAATACCCAGAACATGCCACGGTACCTATGCACCAGTCATAGAAGGGCAGACCCAAGCCTCACTCATGTCGCCACGGAACTGCGGCAAACCCTAGGGTATGACCACGGTTCCGCGATCCAAAAAGTCGAGTTAGGGTTACATTCTTCTAGAGGGTTCATAGAATTACTTGCAGGATTTTCCAAATACGTTAAACTTGGAAAAATAGGTTTTCGACATTCGATCGAACTTTTTAACTTCGCCTAGACAATATGTGAATACCCGAAACAATGTTAAAACTACGAATACGAAACAGTCCGAATTGCTTATAGTGTAAGATCACATCACATGCAAAATTAGCAAAAACAAACAACACCTGGAACACCAAAACCCAGTGCCTGAAACACCCTGAAAATTTGAACCCAAAATGCCCTAACTAAACCGAGGAGCTCGGATTTAGCATGAATGTGGCCGGCCAGATCAGAGCCAATTGTGCTCAAATTTCACTTGTGTTCATGGCATATCTCATACAACATTTTGCAGTTGTTTAAAAAAATTTAGAGGACCTTTTAAAATCGACAGAAACTAGGTATTCGTGTTTCAAGTTTCGGAGTATTTCGATTTCGTAATCATAACAAAATCCGTCTAATTTTCTAGCATGGCTCTGATACCACTGTAGGGTCATCTCGCACGAAAGCAAGGTTTCGGGAGGCATCTTTCATTCCATATTAAAATTTTAGCCGTTCTAGCTAACCCTAACGTAGAATCGTATACTAGAAAAAGCGACGGAATGAAATGCAAACAACTTTTCATAAGAAGTGAGCAAGGAATACAACCTTTGTAGATGGGTCTTTCACATCAATAGCTCCGTGTAGTAGTCCCTTAGCTGCGATCATGAACTCCCGGACTCTTGAGAGGCTCCCATGAAGAAATGAACATGCTTGCATCGAAGTCTTCGAGGCCAAAGATGATTTATGTCGAGAAGACACTAACCCAAGCTATCTTTTCACTAATTGTAGAATTAGTGAAGCAAACACACTAAACTAAATGGCAAGTAGTAGAGGATGATGAAATAGGAAGTGGTCTCATTTTAGATTTAATTTTCTCACATATTTTATTTCATCTCCATTGAAGCTAGAAAGCTAGAGAGGAAAAAGAAGAAGAAAACTCTCATGATAATTATCCAAAAGATAATGGCAACCCTAGGTGAGTTAGTATCATATACTAACCTTTGTAGAGAGTTAACCATGGCTAGGTTTAATTGGTTGGGTTAATAAATATCTTAGGCAAAACAAAAGAGCGGACTTGGTCAATGCAAACAACAAGCTTCTACAAGATTCATGCCATGACAATTTCCAACAATTTTGAATTACTTAAATAATTAAAAACCCTAGAATTAAACCAAGCATGGTGTAAGTCATACACACACCCAAGTTGCATGTATCATAAAACATGACACAATATTATGTACACTTGCATATATCACATATATACAACGTGCACAAACAAAGTGAGAAAAGAAATCATAAGTGAGTTAATACTAGTTAATGTAAAATATTATATTAAATCTATAATTATACATTAGATTATCAAATCAACTCTTGATTTAATAATCCAGCTATATCACATATAACCGACTAATATCATATGTAACAACTTATCGAATCAATACTTGATCCGATAACCCGGCTATATCATATATAACCGACCTATGTCACATATCACGAGAATAGAATATGGTATCACATATCGTATTAATCTCGGTCCTGCACATACCACATATGTGCTACTACTCCATTTCGCTTGAGCCAGGAAAGCTCTGTGTAGGACTCTAAAGACTCGTCAATACGCCGACAGTTGGTGATGATCATATCAAACACCCACAAGCCGCAAACGGTCTGCTAAACGTAACGGCCACCCGGGTATCGAGTGATTAGAATATCAACAAGTATACCTGCTCATACTCTTGCGAATCCAATTAGTAACACTACCGTACAGTACGGTCGCTTCGTATGATATATCGCATATCTCGTCTAGGGGTGGTAAACGTCAGACCCCAGCAACTCGACAAGTCGTGCAGATATGAGACTCATAACGGGTCGAGAAACTACTGATAACACTAACCAGTATATCTCTGAAGCAGCCCTAGCCAGGGACTTCCTGTTATAGCCAATCGAGCACAGCGTAACATCAACTCCCAATACCGGGAAAGACGAAACCCCTCCTATCGCTCATTGCCTCCATGTGATTCGGGACTGTACCCAAAAGCCACCATTTTTCACGTTCTCTTGAATGTGGTAAGGTGGAAATCAAAGCACAGTGGGAATCACACAAGACTCTATGATGATCTCGGGTCTACAGACTAACCTGTACCAGTGTCACCAGAGAACTGCTATCTGAGGATAGGTATAATCCCATCTAAGAGTTCTCGGCGAGTCCGTTCAGTGTACCCAGTCTCCACTGAGCACCCGTATACCATCTCTGATGTCAAACACCAATGGATATGGGATCATCCATCGCCCATCTAGATGGGTCGAGAAGTTATACGCCAGTCTACTCTGGTATATCGATGCCCTGTCTCGATACACCTACGACTAGGAACATTTGAAGGATGTACTTATCGACTACTCTGTACCCACTAGTATGATCTGCATCATAGTCCTGGTAGTCAAGTACTCATCCTAAGGGCTTTATCAACATGTAACATGGAGACAATTTGTATACATGTTAAGATAAAGAGCAACCAGATGGCATACTATCATGTCGGGCAAG
Organism: Agapanthus africanus; assembly: GCA_030015575.1. Taxonomy (NCBI): domain Eukaryota; kingdom Viridiplantae; phylum Streptophyta; class Magnoliopsida; order Asparagales; family Amaryllidaceae; genus Agapanthus; species Agapanthus africanus. The sequence goes on from CM057339.1 coordinate 538,645,946, forward strand.
AAAGTCCTCCCTATATATGTTTAAGCAGCCACTACAATATACATCGTATGTACAGTAATGGCCTCTAGGGCATACATATAACTAACAGTGGAGACCTATAAAGCTAGGCTGGTTGCAAAAGGGTTTCGTCAAAGACTAGGCTTGGACTATGATGAAACATTTTCCCCAGTCGTAATGCTTAAATCCATTCGGATCCTACTTGCTATAGCTTCTCACTATGACTATGAAATCTGGCAGATGTGTCACGACCCAAAAGTGGCCCGTGACGGCCCTAATACTACGCAACGCCTAAAGACGCAACGTAGTAAAGAAAGCCAAACCCAGAAATCTAAACCATGAAAAATATGGAAAAGATAATATAATTTTTTGAAACATTTGAAATCGCAACCCAAATTCTTTAAAAAGGTCTACTTTCTTTCTTTAAAATTTTAGCAACACAAAAATAATGACAATAGAGAAAAAGCTGTATATAAAAGACATCAAATCCACAATAATACACATAACGTCATCACCAAGTCTCTATGTCAATAATACAATAGTAGATGGAGAGTACAAAATACAACGAAGGTACAATATGAAATACAGATAACCACCAACCCACCTAAGCAAAATAGTACTGTGAGCTGAGGCGGTATCTGGAGCAAAAGATGATAGCTGGATAGCTGAATAGAGAAATAGCCTGCCTCGACTACTCTGGGGAACAACCTGAAACACCTGTGGCACAACGGGGATGAGTTGCCAACTCGTGAATAGTATAAAACATATGCAGGTAATCGCAGGAATGCACGTACAACATGAATCTAAGATATGCGATTACAATAATAACATGTCATGCAAATGCTAAATAAAAGAGAGTACACTAGCAGGTACAATCAATATGTGAAGCAATGATGGCATGATAATAGTATGCAGTAACTATGCAATATAGATATGAGAAAGCAAATATGCAACTATCATAAGGGTACACTACAAGTACTACCAATATATGAATCTGTGCAAAAGGTAGGTAAGGGTGAGGTATAGGGTGGAATATGTCATTTCCCACGGAAACCTGACGTCGTGGCAGGATCACAATCTATCAAGATACTCCAATCCCAAATCCTCAAATCAGCCCCCACATTGGGCACTCACATCATATAAGTCTCACATCTTCCCAATGTACAATATCGAGTAATCTCCTATATCCCGAATGTACAAATCAGCAATCACATAGGTATGTCCAATATCCAATCCCAATGAATCACCTAATATCCCAAGTCAAATCTGAAGTAGTAATCAAACATCCTAAAGGTAAATACATAGAAATAAGTATGATGGGGGCAATACACATATATTAGCGTCCCATTCCACTAATATTGGTGTAAGGGTATATATAACAACGGCTATATCCCCTGTTATATATACAAAAAGGGTTAAAGAAATATCATGAAAGCAGTGTGCCAAGCATCGACACAGAAATCCTCGTATATCGGGCTCCGTCAGTCCGGATCGGCCCACGGGGTCCGTCTGCGGTATCGGCCCTCGGCCCCGACAGTACAGATCACCCCGCATCCTTCTCTCGACTCTGGCCAGTATCCTCCGGACAACTGCCAGGTCCAACCAATCACCGGTAGGTACTCGCCCTCCTCCAGGCTCAATCGGCAAACCCATCGATCTTCTTGCCGAGGGGAACCATACCGGGCCCCACCATGTACTCTCATACGGCAACCACACCTCGTATGGAGTATCTAATCAGCACCGATAAAACTCATGGGGGACGCTCAAATATCATATCGAGGAAACCGGGTTGTTCCATGTATGCATAATTTCATGAACTCCCGCGGTTCCCAAATCCCGAAAACATCATATAAAATCCAGATAAACAATGCGCAAATCCAGGAATAAATGTAGGCGATATATCTGAATGCGAGCAGGTGAACACAAGTATATAGCTGAACCAAATGTATGCGAAATCAAGATAAGGTACAGCTAAGTAATATCAGTAAATGTAATTATGCGACAGCAACTGAATATGTGTCTAACATACAGGTGTAGCAAAGTATAGGTATCTACCTATAGGAACTGATGTCGTATACCCCCCTGGGTATAAGTAACATATGTAGGAAATCCCTCCCGCTATAATTAAGATATCTGAAAGGTATACCTGTAGCTGTATCGCACGGTGTAAATGTACCTATCACTAAAGGTATGATACACTATAGGTATACCGGTAGCTATATGTCATGTATGGTAAGCAATAATAGCTATAAGGGGTAGTGTGTGACATGGCAATTATTGACGGTGTGTGTGTAGCATACAATCCGTGCTCATGCAACATGAACCGTCAATAATATCTGCAGTGTCCTACAGCTGCTAGTCACAGTATAACTATATCAAGGAAATAAAGTAAAGGCGCAATTCTACAATGACGTAGAATGTGCGACAGGTAAATGAATCCTAGCCCAGACGCATAACGCCATGTGGGTGATTCCCCTGTAGATGTTAAATTTACTCACCTACGCCCCACGCTAGGTGAATCCTACCATCTGCTCCCCCTGTAGTAGTGTCCGTAGTTCCTGCCTGCAAACCTGCAAATACGACATGAAAATCACATATAAGCCAAAATATTCCGCGAAACGCGATATCGAACCAAAACGAGAAACTCGCATCGCGAACTAAACGCGCGTGTGCACGATACGCTGAATCGTGTGCGTACGCGTCTAAAACCCATCGCGACACGCCGCGATACGCTGGGTCACAGAACCCACTCACGTATCGCGCGTATCGCGCAAACACAACGGACACAAAAACGGTATATGATCCCAGATTTTCCTACAGGCCAAAACTCACAAAACTAGACATACCAAGGCACTAGACAACACTGCAGAGTACCCTACCCAAAACCCCAAGACCCTACCCCCCCTTCCTGGCCGCAAATTGCGGCCAGAATGATGAAATCTGCGGCCCGGTTTGGGAGAGGGTGGCTCGTGTTTTGGTTGTGGTATCTAGACCTAGTGTTCATGCCCCAGTTTTCTCAATTTTATTCTGTAGGCATCGGGTCACAAGCAGATTTCAAAAGTCACAAATATCGCTTAAAAACGACAATTTTGCACAATAAGGAAAACCTATGGTATTTTAGTGTAATCTGGCTATTCCTCAGTTGAAGTGGCCTTGTTAACACTTAAATATACTAGGTTAGCTAACACAATCATCAATTTGCCATCACAACTCACAAATCATCAAAATTAGCACCAAATTAGCTAATTAACACTAAACGACACAAAACCACACACAACTAAGCAACTAGGGAAAAGGGTTTCAGAAAGTATACCCTATGGAGCCCTAGAAAGCTGGTGAAGAGGTGTGTGGAGCTACTGCAAGTACTGGGGCTGCTGCTGCTACAGTTGCTGCCTGTTGCTGCTGCTTCTGCTACTTGCTGCTGCTGCTGAAGCCTGCTGCTGCTGCTGAAGTTGATGTTGTTGTTGTTGTTATTGTTGTTGTTGTAGTTGATGTTGCTGTTGTTGTTGTTGTTGTAGTTGATGTTGCTGTTGTTGTTGTTGTAGTTGATGTTGCTGATGGTGATGAAGCTGCTGCTGATGGTGATGGTGATGCAAGCTGCTGCTGCTGGAGCTCTCTCAGGTGAGTGTTTGTGTGTGTGTGAGAGTGTGAGGGAAATGAGAGAAAGAAAATTAGATGGAGAAATGGGCACTCACCAAAGGCCCCCTTCTCACTCTCTCTCTCATAATGAGGCATGGGCAAAGCCATGATGCCCATGCTCACTCTCTCTCTCCAAAGTCAACCAAAATAAAGAAATCCCTTCTTAAAATTTCATTTTAATTAAAAACAACCATGCACTTAAACAACCCAAAACACCTAAACCAAACTTAACACTAGATTAAGCAATGGGTAAACCACAATTAACATCCTAGTTTACATGCACAAGTATGTGTGTGCCTAACAAAAATATAATAAAATACTCAATAATTAGGATAAAATATTTAAAAACCAATTTGGTAAACTTTTTATAAAAAAATCACACATTAAAATATAATTAGCTATAAAACACATTCTAAGGTGTTACAATCTCACCCCCCCTTAAAAGAAATTCGTCCCCGAATTTTACAAATATTCCATTACGCATACCTTCAAAGAGAAGATTAAAATCCTCAAATCTCGCTCGCAGCCTCCCAAGTGACTAACTCACCATACGGCTACGTCCAAGGAAACCCTTCACAGATGGCAAGACCCTTGACCGATTTACCTCCATCTGCCGAGCCATTAACACACATGGCTGCTGGTGAACGGAAGATCGCATCCAGCCAAATAGTCTGGTGCCAAATCATGTGAGAAGGTCATGAAGGTAATTGTAAAGTATCATTACAAGGAATACTGGGTGAAAATCCAATAATCTGGGCGGAAGTGCCAATTTAATGGCAACGAAACTAACTCGCTAATAGAATCTCAGAAGGACCTAAATCCTGGGATAAGCTTCCCAAAATCCAACACGTCGTTCATCGGAAGGTCCGTAGGAATACATGATTTGCCACTGCGCACTCAAGCCTGCGACCAGCACAGTCGCATAAGACATCAGTTGCAATGGACAATTCTCATCCTGACCTGAACACAACTGGACTATCTCCGAAGTCTCTAGACTAGCTGGGGTCCAAAATCCTACTTACGCAGAGTCAGAAGAACAACAGACTGGTGATCGACACGACCTAACCCCTAAGCCTAAGGGTGGCCAATTGGAGTGTCTCCTGATAACAGCTATCGAAGGAGAACCCTAACGATGGCGAGTGACGATCCCCAATCGCTGACAACAAACAAAACAAACACCTTGAAACGAAACCTGAAACTTCTCTTTACATCCTTTTCCACCCGTAGCTATCTCACAAGTCACGCTAAATATTGGTGGAACTTGAATGCATGTAGAGAGTTGACAGATGTGCATGTGCTAGGATTACACGCCTCTACCTGATAACATCAGGTACACCCACGTGTCCTTAACTTAGCACACCGTGTCACAAATCAAGGAATCCGAATCATTACCCAGCCGAATATGCTCAAGTATCCCTGACGTACGAGCATCGATGGGCAGTGTCTCGCAAAAACGATTTAAAGAAAGTGGTCGGGCGCGGACATGAGCAAGCTGTCCCCTCCGTAGAGACGAACTTAAGCTATACTCAACGATCACACAAGAACTGCAAATCTGCAGAAGACTGTCACAACAATCAGAATCCGCTGCAGGAAGATGTACATTAAGCTCTGGTAGTCCGTGGGAAATCTGACACCTCTCAACCAAGTAGTGTCTCCAAATCTCCAACGCAAAACCACCGCGGCCATCTCCAGATCATGAGTGGAATATCCTCATCGTACTTCTTCCAAATGTAGGGAAGCAAAAGCGATAACTCTATAGTGTCACCTCGGTACACAATCGAGCCCACTCAAGAAACACTACAGTTAAACAAACAAGTCGCCCGAACCAAAAGCAAGGAAGACTGATGCGGTTGTTAACAGAATCTTCAACTGCCGAAAACTCCGTACACATGCCTCAGTCCGCAGAAGAGAAACCTCCTTTCTTGTCAATTCAGTCGACGGTGCAGCACTACTCTAGCAATCCTGCATGAAACGGCGGTAAAAACCCTGCTAAGCCCAACAATCCGCGGATCTCCGTCTTGCACACAAGTCTGGGCCTAAGCTGTACGGCCACGATCTCCCTCGGAACCATACGGAACCGTCTCCCGTGACTACAAGACCTAGGAGTCAACACAAACAAGCCTGAAGAAACACTCCGAGAATTTAGCAACTGCTGGTGCTCTCCCAGCATCTGCATAACAAATCCTCAAGTGCTACTCCTGTCCCTTAAGACACATTAAGTAGACCAGAGTGTCGTAAATAACACAACAATAACTGGTCGAGGAACGGCCTGAAGAAATCTGGTTCATCACATCTATGAATGCTGCTAGGGCAACAGTGAATCCAACGACTCACAAAAACACACAAAGCCCGTAGCACGCACAAGGCAAACTTCGGAATGCCGTCACTCCGAATCCGCAATAATGATGACCTGATCCCAAGCACACTTAGAAAATGTCTCGCACTCTGGAGCTGATCGAAGAAATCGTCACGGCGAGGTGAAGGATACCTATCCGCACCGTAAGCCGGTTCAATTGACGATCCATCGATACGCAACCCTAAACTGCCGTCTTTCTCCTCGACGAACAGAAATAGGAGTTTCCAAAAGCGAAACACTCAGACGCACAAAACTCCCCAAACCAAAACTCTGCAGCTGATCCCTTAGCTCCCAAGCTTCGCTGGCTCATCCGGAACAATGTCGGAAAAACTCACGCACGAAAGGAACCCGGTCCAACAATCCCACTGTGGCTCGGGTATCACGAATGAACGCCAAGAATCCACGACATCCCCTCAGAAGCCGACTAGCGAAAAAGGCTGAATTCAAGCTGTGAGAGGCGGCACAACTATCCACCTGCACAACAAGAACTGACTTGCCGGGGAAAACAAAACCTAACTTGTTTCCTCACGGTAGTCCACAGACGCCTAGCACGTGCCCAGGAGAACGTCAAATCCAACATCTCTAGAAGGATCAAAGCGACGGACGAATCTCTATCTCCTATCCGATTGGCACAAAACTGAAATACGTGTCGCGCAACAAAAGGATCGCTGACAGAAGTTAACACCACTACGACTAATCTACCCAACCACGGTACAAGCAAGAAGACAAATGAATACATGGAAGACATAAAAATCAAGGGTACCTGAAAACTCCACATTGGACGTCTGCGCGTCCCGATGAGTAGAAGCAAACTCCTGTGTCTGCCTTCTACTCGCAGCTGGATGAACTCCTCTGGTAGACTGAGCCCTCTGAGCAAATCTTCCACGTCTACGGCCTCTCTGAAAACGATCATGACGAGGTGCTAAGGAACAATCCCTGACGAAGTGCTGAAGGCTCCCGCATCGAAAACATCCACGTGCTGACTGCTGACCATCCTGGGGCAGAGAGCTGAACGACTGTCCTCGTCCTAAGCCTCTGCTACTCCCGCGACGGCCACGAAATCTGTTTCGACGACCAAACCTCTGTCTCTGGGCTGGTACGCTGATACGAGTCCTCCACTGTCCTGGAATATGTGCCTCGTCAACTGGAGCTGCAACCACTGGTGCTATGTAGGTGACGGACTGCTGCATACTGATCGTAAGCGACAACTGAGTGACAGGGGTGACAACCTCCTGTCGTAGCTCCCGAACGACGTCAACTAAAGAACTCATCGTCTGGCGGAACTCCTGCATCTCTACCAAAAGTCTATCCATGGTATAGGTCGTAGGCTGATCCGTTTGCACCTGTGCAACTAGAGTGCCATCCTGGTCAGTACTCGTCTCACCCGAGCTAACTCTGACCTCGGCCCTCGCTGCATTGCTCTGAGTCCCCATAGTCATCGGCGGCAAGGCTATAAGTAGATATAAGATGAGATTCGATAAGAATGAGAAAATTCGAATCTCAAAGATATGAATCATCAAGGAAGGAATGTCAAGCAAATTGTACTTAGGTCACTTAATGCAAGGTACCGCGCTGTGGGTATGCCGCAGACATACACACACTACGTTACTCTGCTTAAGCTACCTACTCCATCATACTAAGGTCATCCTACACTCCGAAAGGTAAAACCTAACGCTCTGATACCAACTTTGTCATGACCCAAAAGTGGCCCGTGACGGCCCTAATACTACGCAACGCCTAAAGACGCAACGTAGTAAAAGAAAGCCAAACCCAGAAATCTAAACCATGAAAAATACGGAAAAGATAATATAAGTTTTTGAAACATTTGAAATCGCAACCCAAATTCTTTAAAAAGGTCTACTTTCTTTCTTTAAAATTTTAGCAACACAAAAATAATGACAGAAGAGAAAAAGCTGTATATAAAAGACATCAAATCCACAATAATACACATAACGTCCTCACCAAGTCTCTATGTCAATAATACAATAGTAGTGGAGAGTACAAAATACAACGAAGGTACAATATGAAATACAGATAACCACCAACCTACCTAAGCAAAATAGTACTGTGAGCTGAGGCGGTATCTAGAGCAAAAGATGATAGCTGGATAGCTGAATAGAGAAATAGCCTGCCTCGACTACTCTGGGGAACAACCTGAAACACCTGTGGCACAACGGGGGTGAGTTGCCAACTCGTGAATAGTATAAAACATATGCAGGTAATCGCAGGAATGCATGTACAGCATGAATCTAAGATATGCGATTACAATAATAACATGTCATGCAAATGCTAAATAAAAGAGAGTACACTAGCAGGTACAATCAATATGTGAAGCAATGATGGCATGATAATAGTATGCAGTAACTATGCAATAGAGATATGAGAAAGCAAATATGCAACTATCATAAGGGTACACTACAAGTACTACCAATATATGAATCTGTGCATAAGGTAGGTAAGGGTGAGGTATAGGGTGGAATATGTCATTTCCCACAGAAACCTGACGTCGTGGCAGGATCACAATCCATCAAGATACTCCAATCCTAAATCCTCAAATCAGCCCCCACATTGGGCACTCACATCATATAAGTCTCACATCTCCCCAATGTACAATATCGAGTAATCTCCTATATCCCGAATGTACAAATCAGCAATCACATAGGAATGTCCAATATCCAATCCCAATGAATCACCTAATATCCCAAGTCAAATCTCAAGTAGTAATCTAACATCCTAAAGGTAAATACATAGAAATAAGTATGATGGGGGCAATACACATATATTAGCGTCCCATTCCACTAATATTGGTGTAAGGGTATATATAACAACGGCTATATCCCCTGTTATATATACAAAAGGGGTTAAAGAAATACCATGAAAGCAGTGTGCCAAGCATCAACACAGAAATCCTCGTATATCGGGCTCCGTCAGTCCGGATCGGCCCACGGGGTCCGTCTGCGGTATCGGCCCTCGGCCCCGACAGTACAGATCACCCCGCATCCATCTCTCGACTCTGGCCAGTATCCTCCAGACAACTGCCAGGTCCAACCAATCACCGGTAGGTACTCGCCCGCCTCCAGGCTCAATCGGCAAGCCCATAGATCTTCTTGCCGAGGGGAACCATACCGGGCCCCACCATGTACTCTCATACGGCAACCACACCTCGTATGGAGTATCTAATCAGCACCGATAAAACTCATGGGGGACGCTCAAATATCATATCAAGGAAATCGGGTTGTTCCATTTATGCATAATTTCATGAACTCCCGCGGTTCCCAAATCCCGAAAACATTATATAAAATCCAGACAAACAATGCGCAAATCCAGGAATAAATGTATGCGATATATCTGAATGCGAGCAGGTGAACACAAGTATATAGCTAAACCAGATGTATGCGAAATCAAGGTAAGGTACAGCTAAGTAACATCAGTAAATGTAATTATGCGACAGCAACTGAATATGTGTCTAACATACAGGTGTAGCAAAGTATAGGTATCTACCTATAGGAACTGATGTCGTATACCCCCCTGGGTATAAGTAACATATGTAGGAAATCCCTCCCGGTATAACTAAGATATCTAAAAGGTATACCTGTAGCTGTATCGCACGGTGTAAATGTACCTATCACTAAAGGTATGATACACTATAGGTATACCGGTAGCTAGATGTCATGTATGGTAAGCAATAATAGCTATAAGGGGTAGTGTGTGACATGGCAATTATTGACGGTGTGTGTGTAGCATACAATCCGTGCTCGTGCAACATGAACCGTCAATAATATCTGCAGTGTCCTACGGCTGCTAGTCACAGTATAACTATATCAAGGCAATAAAGTAAAGGCGCAATTCTACAATGACGTAGAATGTGCGACAGGTAAATGAATCCTAGCCCAGACGCATAACGCCATGCGGGCGATTCCCCTGTAGATGTTAAATCTACTCACCTACGCCCCATACTAGGTGAATCCTACCATCTGCTCCCCCTGTAGTAGTGTCCATAGTTCCTGCCTGCAAACCTGCAAATACGACATGAAAATCATATATAAGCCAAAATATTCCGCGAAACGCGATATCGAACCAAAACGAGAAACTCGCGTCGCGAACTAAACGTGCGTGTGCACGATACGCTGAATCGTGTGCGTATGCGTCTAAAACCCATCGCGACACGCCGCGATACGCTGGGTCACAGAACCCACTCACGTATCGCGCGTATCGCGCAAACACAACGGACACAAAAACGATATATGATCCCAGATTTTCCTACAGGCCAAAACTCACAAAACTAGACATACCAAGGCACTAGACAACACTGCAGAGTACCCTACCTAAAACCCCAAGACCCTACCCCCCTTCCTGGCCGCAAATTGCGGCCAGAATGATGAAATCTGCGGCCCGGTTTGGGAGAGGGTGGCTCGTGTTTTGGTTGTGGTATCTAGACCTAGTGTACATGCCCCAGTTTTCTCAATTTTAATCTGTAGGCATCGGGTCACAAGCAGATTTCAAAAGTCACAAATATCGCTTAAAAACGACAATTTTGCACAATAAGGAAAACCTATGGTATTTTAGTGTAATCTGGCTATTCCTCAGTTGAAGTGGCCTTGTTAACACTTAAATATACTAGGTTAGCTAACACAATCATCAATTTGCCATCACAACTCACAAATCACCAAAATTAGCACTAAATTAGCTAATTAACACTAAACGACACAAAACCACACACAACTAAGCAACTAGGGAAAAGGGTTTCAGAAAGTATACCCTATGGAGCCCTAGAAAGCTGGTGAAGAGGTGTGTGGAGCTACTGCAAGTACTGGGGCTGCTGCTGCTACAGATGCTGCTGCTTCTGCTACTTGCTGCTGCTGCTGAAGCCTGCTGCTGCTGCTGCTGAAGTTGATGTTGTTGATGTTGCTGTTGTTGTTGTTGTAGTTGATGTTGCTGTTGTTGTTGTTGTAGTTGATGTTGCTGATGGTGATGAAGCTGCTACTGATGGTGATGCAAGCTGCTGCTGCTGGAGATCTCTCAGGTGAGTGTGTGTGTGTGTGAGAGTGTGAGGGAAATGAGAGAAAGAAAATAAGATGGAGAAATGGGCACTCACCAAAGGCCCCCTTCTCACTCTCTCTCTCATAATGAGGCATGGGTAAAGCCATGATGCCCATGCTCACTCTCTCTCTCTCCAAAGTCAACCAAAATAAAGAAATCCCTTCTTAAAATTTCATTTTAATTAAAAACAACCATGCACTTAAACAACCCAAAACACCTAAACCAAACTTAACACTAGATTAAGCAATGGGTAAACCACAATTAACATCCTAGTTTACATGCACAAGTGTGTGTGTGCCTAACAAAAATATAATAAAATACTCAATAATTAGGATAAAATATTTAAAAACCAATTTGGTAAACTTTTTATAAAAAAACCACACATTAAAATATAATTAGCTACAAAACACATTCTAAGGTGTTACAAGATGGATATTAAAATGGCATTTCTAAATGGTGATTTAGAAAAATGCGTTTTTGTGGATCAGCCAGAAGGCTTCATTGACAGTGGGAGCAGCGGAAAAGCATGCAGGTTGCTTAAATCCATCTATGGATTGAAGCAGGAATCACGGAGTTGGAACATCTGCTTTGATGTTACAATCAAAGAGTTCGGTTTTATAAAAAATGTATATAAACCTTGTATATAAAACGATTGTAGAGTGTACTGTCATATTCTTCGTATTGTACGTAGACGACATTCTCTTGATAGGAAATGATGTTCCTATGCTACAATCGGTTAAACTATTCTTATTGCAGAGGTTCTCTATGAAAGACCTGGGTGATGCCTCGTACATTCTGGGAATTAAGATCTATAGAGATAGATCTAAGAAATTATTGGGATTGTCATAATTGAGATACATAGACACCAAACTAAAGAGGTTTAGTATGGAAGATTCCATACGAGGTAATTTACCCGCTTGTCACGGGATCACCCTCTCCAAGAAGATGTCTCCAAAGACTGATGAGGAAAGGGCTCGCACGAGCATTATACCCTACGCTTCGGCAGTAGGATCTATAATGTATGTGATGTTGTGTACTCGCCAAGATGTAGCTTATGCACTGAGTGCAGTAAGCAAGTATCAATCCAATCCAGGGGAGAAACACTTAACTTCTATGAAGAACATTCTGAATTACTTGCGAAGGACTAAATAAATGTTCTTGGTGTATGGTAATAGAGACCTCCAAATGGAGGCCTTTACCGATTCCAGCTTCCAGAGCGATAAGGATGATAGTAAGTCCATCTCGGGGTTTGTATTTACCCTAAATTGAGGGGTGGTATGTTGGAAGAGTTCCAAGCAAGATACTGTCGCTGACTCCACGATGGAAGCTGAGTATATTGCTGCTAATTATGCCGCAAAAGAGGCAGTCTGGATGAGGAAGTTCGTTTCTGAACTTCAGGTGGTTCCATCCATTGCTAATGCAATACCTTTGTATTGTGATAACAATGGAGCCATGGCTTTGGCAAAGAAACCGCGATCTCATCAGAAATCCAGACATATCTTGAGGCGGTATCACCTCATCCGGGAGATAGTGGATCGTGAGGACATCGAGGTACGGAGAGTAGACACTAAAGAAAACAAGGCAGATCCATTCACCAAGGCCATCCTTCAAGTCCAGTTTGAGAGACTGTTCGAGATGTTGGGCATGTGGCACGACGGCAACTGGTTCTAGTGTAGACAGTGGGTACTTACTGCACCAACTAGAGGCCTTAGTGCAAGTGGGAGATTGTTAGATATGTATGTTGGGTTACGGCAGCGCCACGGCCATCAAACCGTCACCAAATGCGTAATAAAATTTTTCTAAACTAGCGCTACCACAACCCGATGCCCGGATCTACCCTAAACCCTATACTAGCAAGCATATAAAGTGGAGTTAGATGGTTATACCGAATGAACCAAGTCCTTCGGGTCTTCAACCATCATCCCAAGCTCCTAGTGGTCGCGGATCGAATTTGGCTACCTGTCTTCCTCCATCTATGATGATCCACCTAAGGGAAACGACGCAATCTTCAACCTCGCCAAGCGAGGCAACCGACTCTCAAAGGTTGCTAGCAATGGAGAGTAGAGGTGTAGGATGTCTCACTATATTTTTTCTCTCATCACAAATGCTCAAAGAGAAACTCAAGAAGATCAAGAGGAGGTGAGGAAACATGTGGCATGAACAACTAAAAAAAAATGGCTAAAACTCTCTAAGTGAGAATTTGAATCAAGCAAGTCTAGAAAACAAAAGAGCAAGACATGTAGAGAAAGTGGCTGCCTCTCTCTCTCAATCGTTCACATAATATCTCTTTTCATTTAACTAATAAACAAATGCAAACCATACCTCTCTCCATGCCTTGCATTTTTCATGCCATGTCACCCCATCCACCTCATTTGTAAAACAAATGATTTTCTAAAAAAGAAAATCATACAAAATGAGGTGTCTATCATCAAGAAGCTATTCCATATAAATACGGAATACAACCCGTTATACGTATCGAAATACATATACACGTATTCATACAAAAATATAAATAGCTAAGAGAGAAAATGAATAGTGAACAATAATAGTAGAATACATATATATAAATACATATATAAATTATTAAATCAAAACCTGATTTAATAATCTGGCTCAATCCTAAGCCGCTAGTATTATCAACCGTCCGATTAAATCCTATGCAGCCGTACACATATTTAATCGGACACCTGTATGTACCAACATAAGTCATCTACACCATATCACATGAATCGTGAAAACCCTCCGTGTGGGACTCTAAAGACTCATTAATACGCTGGCAGTGAGTTTAACCACAAGCACGTCAGCGGCACTAGCTGTACGTAACGGCTACCCAGGTATTGAGCGAAAGGAAGGCCGACGAGCGAAATCATCCAAACCCCTACTGAGCCTGACAGTGACAATATATGTACAGTCCGGTCTGTTTGTATAAGAGTATCGCATATCGAGTATAGGGGTTGGATAAAGTCAGACCCCTAATAACGCGACATTTAGTGTCGGTATGAAACCCATCACCACCTGAGAAAATATCGATCCTGGATCGGTAATTCTCAACTACTCCGGCCGAGGATTTCTGATGATGTCCACCCATGCACAATGCGACATCAACCCCCATTACCGGGATAGGTGAATCCCCGACGATCCGCTCACTGCCTCCATGTGGCTCGGGACTATACCTTACTAAACCCTATTTGCACGACTCCTTTGAGCCGTGGTAGGGTAGTAATAAAACCACAGTAGGAACTTACACGAGAAAAATGACGATATCAGGTTGACAAACTAACCTGTACACATGCCACCAGGGAACTGCTATCTGACAATAGGTATAATACCAACTAGCATGTTCCCGGTGAGTCTGTCCAGTGTACTCATAACCCATGAGCGCTTGTATACTATCTTAGGTGAACAAACTAACACCAATGGCTTGTGAGACCGGGCCACCGCCCCTCGTCGGGGTCTCAATCAGTATACACCAGTCTACTCTGGAGTATCGATGCCCAGTCTCGAAACTCCTACGACTAGGGACATTTAAAGATTTGCTTATAAACCTCCCAGCTCCCATGTATATGATCGCCATCATAATGTTGGTAGTGAAGCATAAATCCTATGGTCTCTATCAACATATAATAGTGATCTGTAATACCACATAAAGTATGTACATGATGATAAAGATAAATCAGATAGCATACTATCATCTCGAGTAAGGCTGTTCTACCAGTATAGGTCATCCCTCAATCATCATAATCACCTGCCTAAAACTATGATAATTTCCTTGAGGGCGCTATAGACAACAATCTTCCATTTGCACTGAAGGCCAATTATTACGGTGTTGCATACTCACAGCTCGTGTGATACCGAATACTCAACTTCTCTACTAATTAGTTTTGCAAAGCTCGTTTGTGAAACTATTGTGTTCGAGAAATAGCCTCAGTGAGTAAATCTTCTCCAATGTTTCTTTCTGTATCTCTCTATATCTCAACTTCGCGGAGAATAACCATCTCCCGAAATGAGCAATACCTGTCTTAGAATTTGTCTGGATATCTGACGGGACCCAATTCACAAATGAACTCCAAATCTAGAACACTTCTTAGACTGTATCATCCACTGAATTTAATCAGTATCTTGCGCCATGACTTCCACAGTATCCGCTTGGATCACATGTCTATCATACTGTCCCTCAAAAGAGGGAAAACTATAACTCTGACAGCCACTCTGTCATACAGGTCACCTTAGAAGCCTGAAATAATAACCGTCTCCCGAAGGAGGCTGTCGTTACCATATACCAAGAACATCCACTTATGTTCATAACTTCTTCCCAATGTTTCTCCAGGATTGGATTAATATATGTTTATTGCAGCTAGTGTAAAAAACAAAATCTGGTGTGGTACTTGACATCTCATGATTGAATCAATTTTCTAATCAAGTGATATGCCAATCATGCAAATCCCTCTCCGCTTTAGTCTGTATGACATCCTTTAAAGAGTGTGACTCCATCACCTGCAGATATACCACCATGCCAGGAGTTATCCATTCTAAATCACCTTTAGAATATTGTCAAAGTACCCAAATTGGAAAATTCCTAAATTTAGACCTAAAACCATAGATCTAGTAACCAGAAACCCAGATATTATATCCATATCCAATATGGAGAAACAACTTTGTGACAACCACAGTATAACCGATCGTGTTATAGCAATTTTACTTTCTATAAAGTGCATGTCATCAAAATACCAGGATATTACACCCTACTACCTTCTTACCAGATCCATCTCCTATTCTGAAGAAGTCAAAGCCTATGACTGTCACATCAAAAATAGATGATCTATCTCCGCTATAACTGCTTTAGTCTATAAATAGACCTAAGCTTCTTGCCCAATATGCTTCCGCTACTCCCATAGACTACAACAACCCTCTGGCAGAGTCATATACACGTTCGCTTCTAAAGCTAGTTTAGAACGACGTTATACTCATCCTCCTGTCGGGTCTTATAGTCTAGAACAGCAGCAACGGCAAGTCTAGGTAAACAAAAACCTCCCTGTCACCATCTCTGAGAAGACCGAAGTACTTCTCGGGTGCCTGAGGTTACCCACCAAATCTGCGGAGTGGCTAATAGAATGTTGAAACCAATTGAATCCTCAGGTTCTATTAAATTTTCAGTAATCGTTTATGGTTCTGCAATCTCTTCCAGTTCTACCATACTCCCACTAAAGTTTTTTGAAAAAAATTCCATTTTATTAAAACTGGTGGCGAGTTAAGAATAATATAATCATTGATCTTCCAGATCGTAGAAAGTTAACCCTCGTCATAGCGTGGGATAACCCACAAACTGCCATTACTGAAACGTGCCTGGAGTTTGTCCAGATTCTGGTTTTAAGAATCAGCCGGACAACTCCATATACCTTCACATCGTTAACATATGAAACCATTCTATATACCATATAGAAAAAAAGGCACCAATTTAATTGGAACAAGATTCAAAATCAAGCAGCTGTCTCTAGTGCATATCAACCAAATGGAAGGAGGTCAATCGGCATTACTCAACTTGGAGTGCATCCATATATGAGTAACCTAAAAGAGAAGAAAGTTCTCAATAACCATTACTATTAACGGAATACCAAACACAAGTATCTACATCTTCGACTATCTCGAAGAATCCTGACACTTCCAACAAATGGTTCTCTTCTTTATTCTTATAACTATAACTTCTCAAAATCTGGACCTTGTATTTCAAAGAAATGCTTGTCTAGAACTGGAGAAGTCATGAGTAAACAGAATATAGTACGAGTACCAACCCTATTGTCCTAATGATCACTGGACAACATACACTACTTTGTATAAATCCCCTGAGTTCAATAACTCAAACCTTGTGCGTCGTAGGTTGAAAACTGTACTATGGTTAAGAAGAATTACACCGATGTTGAATGCACCTTACCTAACCATCAACTGACATAGGCAAATGTCACAAACATAATTTCAAAAAGTTATATCTCACTTTATAAAATAAACGTACAGATATATCAGTTTGAAACCGGTGCATAACTACGGATATCAAAACCAAAAATTTGCTGTCAGGCAAAAACCAAATGATTTCCTCAAATATCACCAATTACAACGAATTCTGATATAATGAGGATATAATCACCCAATTCCCAATATCTTACTCCCACTCACCATCTGTAACAACAGACAGATATGAGAAACTGATCTGGTAAATACATACCATGGAGTTAGATTCCAATTGGGAAAACAGTTTTCAATTAACATCGCACAGTGAAACTGAAACATGAAAATGCTTTAAAAGGGTTAACTGGTATTCCTTGTAACGCCTCTTCCACTATCCTGATTCATGACAGTAACCATATACTTAGCTGCCCTCACTGCAATTCCTTTATTATGTCTTTACTTATTAACTTCTGTACACCTTCTTTAGGCTAATTGGTTTTCTTCCTTCCCTTCCTTTCGGCACCAGCCTAAGGTTTGGAAGAAGATTATCCAATAAGCGTAATAGGTGTACACTCCTTATGCTAGGATCCCTCGCAACCTGAGAGAAGGTAATGGGAAAAGACATCTGATTAATCATATTCTATTTCTCCTGAACCTAAAACCATCCTCAAATCTGGAACGAATTCCTTTGAGTTCGTATGTAACTATACGATGGCATGTCCAAGCATTATGGATGTTCGTAGTGATACGAATTGTTCTGGAGAAATCCAAAGTGGATGTGGGAGTGGCTGGGGTATACACGGTTTTGTCGTGAATGATAATATTCGCAATTTTCTTTTCCGTTATTCTAATCCCTTTATATGTCTTTACTTATTACCTTCTGTACACCACCTTTAGGCTAATTGGTTTTCTTCCTTCCCCACCTTTCAGCACCTGCCTATGGTCTGGAGGAAGACTATCCAATAAGCTCAATAGGTGTACCCTCTCTTAATCCTAGGAGCCCTCACAACCTGAAAGAAGGCAAAGGGAAAAGAAAACCGAATAATCCTATTCAATCTCTCCAGAACCAGAATCCATCCTCGAATCTGGAACAAGTTCCTTCGAGTTCGTATGTAACTATACGATGGATTATCCAATAAGTGTGGATCTTCGTAGTGATGTGGGGTGTTCTGGAGAAACGCAAAGGTGATATAGAGGTGACAATGATATATGCGACACCGTGACATTCCAAAAGCCAAAGTGTGTTAAGAAGGTTCGGCTAACTTGGTCCATGAGTTTTAGTTTAGGGTCGGGCCATGGTCGCTGCCAGAGAGAGAGAGAAAAGAAACACTCAGCGTGCACTCTAACCTAAATCAGAATGGTTAATCACTTTATCTAATCAGGATGGCTCCCACTGTTTCCTCGAATTCTCCTCAAAACCAAAAGGAGAATTAGTCAGGATCATCTAAAATCACCCGATTAGGGTTCGCTCTTAATTAGTGATCCACGATCGATTCTTGAATTTACTAGAGGCTAGAATTTGAATGAAATCAACGAAAGGACAAGGGATAGACGATGAAACCCTAGTTTCCGCAAGAAATCCCTAATTCTCGTTGATCGTCATCGATCTAGTATCAAATCATCAATGGATAAGAAAACGTAATCACATGTTTTCATCACTACTATCGATTCGATCGATTCCTATGAGCCTCACTTCGATTCTTGATTACTAATTGGATTGGATATCATCAATTCTTGATTCTTGATTTTAATGTTTTCTTTTTATTAGATCTAGATTTTGATAATTCTTGAAATTCACTTTTAAATCTTGAATTGAATTGTCTTTTCTTTTCTCTTTAATTTTCAATTCATCTAAATCAAATACGAGCAAATCACACTTTCCCTGTGGACGATCCGCACTCGCTAACGCGCTATATACGACACCGTTATTGATTGCGTTCAAAAATTTCTTTGGTTGTGATTTCTACACATTTTCTACCTACACACAAAGAATCATTCAATCAAATGGCGTCGTTGCCGGGGATCGTGTGCTAATTTGTTCGTTTTTGAAATTTGAGTTGAAAAATTTATTCCATCAAAATTTTTAGATCAAAATTCGAGCAAACACTAAACGATTTGTTGTGATTTGTTGCGAGGAAATATGGAATCTGTGGAGCTTGAGGAAAAATTTTCTGAACATTCCAGAGAGCTCAGGTTGCCAACAGAAGCATATGATAAAAGTTTTGTGCAGTAATTCCTTGGGACAACGGCGGATCCGTGGCAATAGAAGCTTACCGCCGCGGAACTGTGGTTATATTGTAGCTACAGTGCACTAAAATTCTCAGGTGACTTCTTGACTTTCTTATCTCCTCCCTCATCTGCTCAAATAACAATTTCTGCAGGTTTCTTTGCAAAAATTCACAGCGCCGCAAAAATAAAAAAATTGTGCGTGTTTGATCTTGGTTGTTTGCATTTTTAATACGGAAATTAAGGGGCAAAGACCAAATTCAGATTAGGTGGGGAGTTCATTACCCTTCCTAAGCCCCGAAAATCACAAAATTGCATCCGTATTACCCTCATTAACTAAAAGAAATCTAGACATGACTCTAAGGACTGTCGCGCTCACTTAGGACAGAAAGAGGTCGTGGGTAATCTATTGCTTATCCGCGTTTCTTTTGTGGTGTCTAAGGCAAGTGTGTCTAAGGCAAGCGGTTACTTAATTAGGCCCACTACTTACGTAGTGGAGAATCTCCCACTTACCTGGCCACAGGAGAGACAAAGAGGCAGTAGAGGATTCATCCTGTGATTTGTCTTCTGGCAGTTAGGATCGGTCTAGAGACTTGACCTAGGTGACCATTAGACTTAGGGTTTTGCTTATGCATTTGTTGTGATTTGCATCATTTTTTCAAAAAATCCGTATCTTTTTCAAAGCTTGGCAACACCACTTCATATTTTCCCCTAATTATCTTAATGCTGCCACTTGTGCTAAACCCTTTAGTGCAAGCTCGGCTGGACACGGGATTCTAGTTCCCGTTTTGTCCGCGTTTCCCCCATCGACCCCAAAGTCGGTATTCTACATTTTCTTTTTCCCACCACCACCGCGATGGACGGATTTCCATCAAATTTTTACACCACTCTGCCACCGGCCGCAGGTGCGCAGAATCCTCCACGCATTTCTCTCCAAGAGAGATGCTATCCTTCACGTGTTCCCCTTCCCACCTGTATTTCTATACCACCAGCCAACGGGGAAAATTTTGAAATCAACCCCCAATTCATCAAACTGTTACCCAAATTTCACGGTCTTGATTCTGAAGACGCATACGTTTTTATTTCCGAATTCGAAAACGTATGCGCATTGATTGGAACGTCACAACTGTCTGTGGATGCTCTGCGTCTACGTTTTCTCCCATTCACTTTGTGCGATTTAGCCGAGAAGTGGCTTTATAATACAACCGCACATTCTATTTCAAAATGGGATGAATTTGTAAAAGCATTCCTAAAGAAATTTATCCCAATCATAAGACCAGCCATATTCGGAGCGAAATCTTCAAATTTACCTAACTTCTCAATGAACCATTTTGGGAATGCTTTGAACGGTTCAAGGATCTTCTTATCCAATGCCCTCATCACGGAATCTCCAGATGGGATTTGTGTCGAATTATCTATGAGGGTATTGATCTCACTACTAGATAGATGCTTGAAACCATGTGTCATTGCCAATTCCTATCTAAAGATGATGGTGAAGCTTGGAAATACCTAGAAGATTTAGCTCAAAACACATTACAATGGACCACCACAACCTAGGGAAGATGTCAATCAGCTCGATGTTTCCGTCATAATGAGAGCCGAAATGGCCGCAATACAAAGGAAACTCAATGCTATAGAAAACAAAATCTCTTCAGCCTCCCTAAACCAATACACACTTCCCAAAACCGTGTGTGGCTGCTGTTCAAACCCATCACATTTGACGGAAGAATGTCCTTTCAATATACCGTTTCAAGGTCACACTAATGCTGCATTTCAGCAAAGACCTAGAAACGATCCTTCTTCTTCCTCATATAATCAAGATTGGAGGAATCACCCTAACTTTGCTTGGAACCAATCACAAACTAAAAACACGGTTCCAACCTAAAACAATTTCCAAAGGGCTCTTCCACCAGAACAGCAACCACTTCAATTGAGTCAACACCCCTACCAATCACAAAACTTCCAACATCCGGCTAACACTTTTGCACCACATGAAAACTCTTTGGAATTGGCCGGTACTGATAATTTCTCTGCACTAGCACAAACCTTGGATACTTTCATGAAACAATCCATCCAAGGGTCGGCAAGTTTTCAATCTTCCATCGATAATATGATGAAGATCATTCTCACTCAAAATGAGAATATTAAATCAATGGAAGCACAAATTGAACGAATAAATACCGAATTAAGTGCGAGAGAAAAAGGGAAACTTCCAGCTCAACCTTCACCCAATCCTGGCTATTCACATCATGTGGATGCACTTACCACGTTGAGATCTGGAAGAGTGCTAGACAATCATGTGGGTGAATAAATTGATAATGATGAATTGATCATTAACACCACGGCTTCCACTTCCACTCCCACTTCTACTTCTTACCCTA
The DNA here is from genome assembly GCA_030015575.1 of Agapanthus africanus. Lineage (NCBI taxonomy): Eukaryota > Viridiplantae > Streptophyta > Magnoliopsida > Asparagales > Amaryllidaceae > Agapanthus > Agapanthus africanus. The sequence continues at coordinate 538,667,525 of CM057339.1, forward strand.
TTTCTTCTAATTTACCGTCTTCTTTCGATCCTATTCTCCATTTTCCCAAAGGCTCGAACCTTCCACCCACTTCATCCTTCCCACCCCCACAACCATCTCCACAAATGTTGGACCCAACACTTATTGATAGAGCTCCATTTCCAAATAGGTTGAGGCCCAACAAACCCAATGCCCAAATGGAGAAGCTTGTGGACAAGTTTAAGCAAGTTAACATCAACATCCCTCTCCTAGATGCTATCCAACAAGTTCCGTCCTATGCCAAAACTCTTAAGAACTTGTGCACTAGGAAGAGGAAGACTCAAGTGCCTAAGAAGATATTCATGGCAAAAATTGTAGACACTTCTTTTCCCCAACAATTACCAAGGAAACGTAAGGACCCTGGCTGTCCTACTATTTCTATTAGGGAAAAACACATCAACCGTGCTCTACTAGACCTTGGCGCTAGTGTTAACTTGCTTCCATATTCAGTCTATGAGCAACTAGGTATCGGAGTGTTAAAGCCCTCGAGAATAACTCTCCAGATGGCTGACCGATCAATCACCAAACCTAGGGGTGAACTGGAGGATGTGTTAATAAAAATCGGGGAATTTGTATTCCCTGTGGACTTTATTGTAATTGATACACAGCCTGTAGCGAACCCACGGAATCAAATTCCGGTGATTTTAGGTCGCCCCTTTTTGGCCACTTCCAACGCTATCATCAACTGTCGTAATGGTTCTATGACCCTATCCTTCGGGAATAGGTAAATTGAGCTGAACATTTACAAGTTGGGAAGTGTACCCTCCGAACCTACTGCTCAGGTCTGTTCTGTCGAATTAATGGATGTCGACAGCAGCGAATTTGACGATCCTCATGATACTGATATAGACTATTTTCATATGTTGTTGTTTGACCCAACTATGTATCATACACATACGGACTCTTCCACCGAGTTGTCCGGGTCAACAACTAACATTGATTATGAACCATTTTAGAGTCTGAAGATCACCCCACACTTTGTGATGACATTATTCTTCGGGGTATTGATGGGACTTTTGAGGAAATCTTCACTGATGAACTCGCATTTTTGAATGATACGGGTGTTGAGATGAATCATCTCTCAATCAATGAAATTGAACCTCCACCCCTTCTTCTAAACTGTAAAAAGGACGCAGTAATCCATCACAATCACTGCATCGTCTCTCCAAAACGAGACGCAAACACATTCTATTCCACCACTTACCCTTTCCCCACTTCTTCTTCCACCAACCTGAACACTACATTGATAAAATTTTCGAATGGTTGGTGTTAACTTTCGGTCTTTGCAAAGCTTGGCATCGACCAATAACTTTGACCCCCTCACCTGGCCACAGGAGAGACAAAGAGGTAGTAGAGGATTGATCCTGCGATTTGTCTTCTGGCAGTTAGGAGTGGTCTAGAGACTTGACCTAGGTGACAATTAGACTTAGGGTTTTGCTTGTGCATTTTTTATGATTTGCATCATTTTTTCAAAAATCCGTATCTTTTTCAAACCAAACACCACTTCATCTTTTCCCCTAATTATCTTAACGCTGCCACTTGTGCTAAACCCTTTAGTGCAAGCTCGGCTGGACACGGGATTCCCTCATGTGATTTTCAAAGATTAACATGCCTTAACTCAAGTTTAGGAGGGTACAATCTTGCTCTTGATAAGAAAATTTTTACACAAAATGATGAGCCAAGAATAAGTTTGGGGAGGATTTTCACTTAAATATTTTGCCCTCATTAATAAACTTCCTCCCAAGCTTACAGGTTTTCGATAATTAGCAGAAGGCAACAGTGAGGACACTGTTGAAAACAAGTTTGGGGGAGGTTTGTGCTTATTTGTGCATCATTTGCATATCACTTTGCATAAGCACAAAACATTTTCAAAACCTATAAAAATTTTAAAAAAATTCAAAGAAAAATAAAAAATTTTGTACATAAATAAGATAATAAAAGATTAGATAGTGAAAAATTACATCCAAAAGATTAGAAAAATTTAAGAAAACCTAGAAAATAAAAAGTTTTCTTATACGAACTAGTAATAAGTAGTTATGAGCCGTTGTCCCAAGGGTTAGTAAGATGAAAGAAGTCACTAATCTGAGGATAAAAATAGGTCTGAAAAATAGTTCATATTCTGGAAGCCAAACATTTTGAACGTTGATACCCTACTATACGCACTTACACACGTGTTGAAATGCTCTTGTCTAAAAGCCAAAGTATGAAGGAAATAAAAAAATGAATAAAATATAAAATGGTGAGAAAAATGAACACTGGTTTTGTTATCGCCAAGGCAGCAATAAAAAAATATAGCGAGGGTGCTTCATCACCTAGTACCTTAGACCAACTGGTCTGGGAGTCACTGCTAAGCCTTAGGTGGTGCAAGACGAGGAAAAACACCGTATAAGAAAGCACCTGAGTAATCGGTCTGTAAGTACCTCAAGAAGTATTAACGGTCGCATGAAAGTGTGTGAGCAAATTCATCTAAATATTCATTAATTAAAAAGTACTGAGGCAGATGGACAAGAGTATGATAGCTTGAATTGAATTCTCCGGGTGTAGGGATGTTCTTTACACACACGTAGGGTTATATGATCGATGTTTGGAAAAAAGATAGGAATGAAGAATAAAGTCGATGTTTTATTGAGGGATGATGTGATTTCTAACATCTTTTCATGACTATTAAGATAGGGCTCATGACAACCGAAAAGCTAGCATAGTTGTAAACTCTAATTTTCAAAGTCTTTCTTTTATAATTCTTATCTTTAAATGTAACTTTCACGGTCTTTCTTTTATTATTGGATTTTGTGGGTGCAATCCGCTGAAAACCCTCAGGACACAACACTCCTCCTATTAGGGACACCTAGAGGTTTAAAGGCTTGTTGCACGTGCTCAGTGCAATCGTGTTGCCTACAAAAGTGTGCTAGTTAGTTTTTCTCTTTCAATATTTTCTCCTTTTCTTTTTTAATAAAATAGTTCGCTCGAGACGACCGAAAATAAGTTTGGGGGAATTTGATCAGTCGAAAATATTGCATTTTTAACACATCAATTTCCTTACCATTTGCACTCATCTATAAGTGTTCGGTATGATTATAGCACATATTAGCAAAACATCCGTAAAATACCAAATAACTTGTGTTGTATACTAAAACCGGCATTTTGAGGGAAATTGAGTGTCTATCATTGCATCGCATAATCTTTGTATAGCGCAACACTTGTCTCGAGAATCTGTGCAAGAAATTCCAGGAAAAGAGCCGAAACAGTTAAAAGTGTTGTTAAAAATACGCCAAGTCCAAGACTTGTAATCTGGCAGTGATCAAGAAATATTTAAAAGATTCCACATATCAAGAAACATCACTAAAGCCAACAGAAAGCAAATCAGGAATTTTGGAGCACAGATGACATCAAAGGGCCGCGGATCCGCGGCCCAATACCCCTTCCCGCGGAGGATCCGCGGCCCCATCAACGTGACGTCAGCAGATATTTGGTTCAGGCTTCCCCATTCAAGAGCTTAACTCCTTTAAGCCACTGCAAATTCCAGAATTCTCCAGAAGTTTCTGACAGAACAGCAAGGCTTATATTTCAAGCTAAACACCCTTAAGCTTCCAAAGCAAGCTACTTAACTACCTAACCCTAGAAGCTTCTCCCTAACCTCCAAGCTTATGAAGGAAGCTAACCCTAACTAACTAACTCTAGAACCTTCTACCTAACTACCAAGCTTACAAGGGAAGCTAAACTAAACCTAGCTTCTAAAGAAAGCTAATCCTAATCAAGGCTATAAAAGGGACCCTAAGGCTTCACTTCTAAGGGTTGATCATTCCATCAATTCCCAACACAAGTTGAGTGATACAACTTGTAACCCTAACCCTAATTCAAAATCCAAACCAAAATCAAGAACACGGAGTACCAAATCAAGCGAGAAATCAACAATCCTTTTTGGAGCGAAGCCGATCTTCATCCGAGCAAGTGGTCCAAGACGATCCGCGACTCACGGAGATGATGCGACACTCAATTCGGCAATCTAGTTCTCTCCTCAATTTCTTGTAGCCTTTGAGCGAAGTGTAACGAATTGTTCAATAATAAAAGGTGAAGATCTTTAATCTTGCTTTCATTACATTCTTGCATCATGATTAGATCTCAATTCTTAAATGTGTTCATTGATATGATGTTTGAGTAAAACTCCGCTCGTGAAGGAGTCGAGAGAATCAATAGATGATGATGTTACAAATATTGAAACGATTCTTAAGTCCTATGAGTTTTGTAAACTTTAGTAAATTGAAGAATCGACAACCTAGTTTCGAGCGATGCTTTCTTGATTGTGTTCGCTCTTAATTAGTGATCCACGATCGATTCTTGAATTTACTAGAGGCTAGAATGTGAATGAAATCAACGCAAGGACAAGGGATAGATGATGAAACCCTAGTTTCCACAAGAAATCCATAATTCTCGTTGATCGTCATTGATCTAGTATCAAATCATCAATGGCTAAGAAAACGTAATCACAAGTTTTCACCACTACTATCGATTCGATCGATTCCTACGAGCCTCACTTCGATTCTTGATTACTAATTGGATTGGATATCATCAATTCTTGATTCTTGATTTTAATGTTTTCTTGTTATTGTAAGTCCATGTCACGCACCCCACGAACTTGCGGGGAGGCGGAATATATGAAAAACGATTATCAAAGCTTCGTAACACGCACTTGAGCGCAGGAATCGTATCTAAACCGTTACTAGCAAACTACGAGAGGTTTAACTGCTCGGATTCGAAGTTATACCTCACGTTACTTGTCCTTCGGGTCTTCATCGCTGTCCTCCACTCCTCGTAGGCTCCTTGGAACATCGGCACCTCAACGGCCTCCTCGAGTCAAAGACGATCCACCCGAGAGCTCCTACGCCAAGCTTGATCTCTAACTTAAGATAACTAGGTTGCTCAAAGTGCTAATCTAAGCTACCTAGGGGATATAGAGTGAGGTTATGGATGTATTGGTCTAGCTAACCCTTGATCTCAATACATGAGAGGTTAGGGTTAGGGTTTCGAGAATGAGAGAGCTTGAGGAGAGAGAAGGTGATGATAAGAATGAATATGAATAAGTGATTAATCATCATGGTTGATACATTCACCTTGTGTGATTCATCACATGAGTCATAAGCTCAATAAATGAATCATTAACTCTAAGGATGAATCACACAAATGAGTCATTAAGCAATAAATGCTTATGCCACCTTAACCCCCAAGTCACCATGCTTCTAGAAGCTTCCCGGAAAATTACGAGAACGCCCCTCCAATCCGTGAAAACACGGAAAAACTTTAGACTGTATAAATCCAATAACCTGATACTAGAATCTGGCTTAAACCAAAGACGAATAGTAAAAACTGTCCGAACGTCGTACGTGCGTTTAAACACCTATGCGTCCAAACCCTTGTCGTAAAACAATACGACCTCTATATCGTTTCGCCTGGAGCAGAGAAACTCTCTGTGTGGGACTCTAAAGACTCGACACTACGCTGGCAGTGGGTTTAACCACAGACCGCAAGCGGCACTAGCTGTACGTAACGGTCCCCAGGTAGATGTCGATAAGAAGGCCGATGAGGAAACCCATCCGAACTCCTACTGAGCTTGATGTGACAATCTCCGTACAGTCTGGTCTGTTCGTTTAAGACTATCGCATATCTAGCCTAGGGTCCGGCAAGCGTCAGTCCCCTAATACCGTATAAGTCGTGTCGGAGCGTAGCCCATTACACCCTGAGAAACTACTGGAACCTACCAGTAAATCTCGCTTGCCCTGGCCAGGGTGTAATACCCAGCCCTTTTTATACCAAAATCTATATTTTGTTACTCTATTTTATTTATAATTCTATTTATTTTATTTGTAATTTTATTTATCTTATTTATAATTTTATTTATCTTATTTGTAATTTTATTTATCCTAAACCAAAAATCTCAAACCCTACCCTATCCTATTTATTCTAATAAATTTACCTCAGCCCATTCATTTATTTTCTTAAACTTAATCCATTTTAAACTCAGCCCAGCCCGCAGAAAATTATAAAAAGGGAAATTCCTTTGATTTTTCTGGCCCTGCCCAGCCCCTCTTCAAGCTCGCTTCAGCCCTCTAACCCGACCCGGCCCACTACCCTCTCATCTTCCTCTAACGGCTCTTCCCGCCATCCCCGCTCGCGATCCACGATCTCCGCCGCACCCCACGCCTACGCCCACGTCGCCGCTCGTCACGCGCAACGCTCGCGAGCGTAACACCCACAACGCTCACCCCCTCGTCTCCCCATCTCTTTTCCCCCTCACTTCCATCACTCCCTCGCCCTCCTCTCTTTTCTTCCTCCTTCTCTTTCACCCCACTCCGCCGCCGACGACGACGACGACTTCGACCCCATTCATCTTCTCTCGTTCTCCCCGACCACCGACTTCTCTTGCTAACGACGACCCCCTCTTTCCTCATCCCCTCACCGTTAGTCCAATCACCACGGCGAGCCTCCCCTGCACCCGAGCTCTACTACCTTGTGCCTCTCGCCGGCGATCTCCTCCTCATCATCGCCATCGTCTCTGCTCTCTCCCCTCTCTGTTGTTTCCCTCTCTCAATCTCTCTATACCCTCTCTCCCTCACTCTATGTGCTCTCTCTCTCTCTCCGTATTCTCACTCTCTCTCTCTTTCCCCTCTCTCAACCTCTCTTCTCAACTCTCTCTCACCCTCAATCTCTCTGTTTCTCTATCTCTCTTTCACTCTCTCTCTCTCTCTCTCTCTTTCTCCCTCTGCCTGTTTTCACTCTCTCTCTACACTTCTTACTCTCTCTCTCTCTTGATCTCTCTTCTCACCCAACTCGAGCCACAACCGTTGCCGACCCATCACCGGCCACCCAACCCACTGCAGCCCTGCCATCAAGAGCTTCGACCACCGCAGACACCCAGACGACGCCTCGGGCCCCCACTGGCCGAGAACAGACCCGAGCTCACCCCGAGCCGTTGCCGTCGCGGTGCTAGTTCGTCGCGCGCCCGTACTGTACTTCGCTGCCGTGCACCTCCAGGCAAGTTTTATACTTGCTACATGCTAATTGGTATTAGTTACGAACTATAATTTTATAAATTCTATACTAAATATCCTCGATAAATTATACGATGCAACTGTTTGATGTGTATCCCAATAAAATTACTTGTCTAATTTGACGGAACTGGATTATCTGTCTTGGCCCGTGTAGTGATGAACACCTTGTACAAATTTTGCTGGAAAATATGACCGTTAACGATTAAAACGACTACCCCCAAGTTTACTCGTAAAACTGGAATTTTATTGTACCTGAAAACCGTTAAAATCGCCATAAATTATATACATACTGGAATGACGCGTTCGAGGGCTCAAATAGAAGCCGACTCGACGTACTTTAACCCAATGCATGTTTCTATTATTTTCTGTACATAACTGTGACAATATTCGGATCGGAGTGCGATCCTGGACTGCAGTCCAAAGCGACTCTAATTGTTGTTTACTGTCCCGTAATGAACACCACCATGTTTCCTAAACTCGTTGGTTGCGGAACTCCATTGTTTATTATAGGTAAATCTGTTAGCTAGACAACACAAGTAGTTCCATCCTGTTTCGTTATCGTTTCTTATTTAATCTGCAATTTAAAAGATCGGGACGTATAACAGTCCCAACAGAATCAGAACTGACATACTAGTATTGAATAATGTATATCTCCTAACGTACCGATGTTATTGAAGGCCCGTATGTTGCGTTGAAAACCTTACTGAAAACCTTAGATTTCATTCAACTGAAGCGTCACTAAAATCTGATCCCAACTGGGATTAAAATGCGTTGCGAAACGGACTTCCGATTCTGAAACCGGTTTTCCAGCCGTGATCGCTTAAAATGAAATGGCTATAATTAGTGATCCTGGAACCCGATTGGCATGAAACTAAATTCGATGGATAGATAACTGAACATACTATTTATTCCCTGTTCATCATTTCGCTAAACTGTAACCATATGATTTATGATAAATTATGCAAGTGGTACATTATTGATTCAGGACATCCTAAACATGCTTTGTATACTGTTCACGCATCATATCATACACATGTCACTGCATTGATAACCTAGTTATAACGTGCATTACCCAGTGTTAGGTATTAGTGATTATTGTGGTAAGTACGTCAGTGTTTGTGTATCAGTGAATAAGTGAAAGTGATACGTACTTGTACACAATCAGTGAACCTTATTATTCTACTGCATTGTCGACGTCTGTGAGATGCGTGTACGTGTGACTATAAGTGGTATGGGACACTTATGGAAGCCCTTGAATGGGTGTTATAGATAAGGCACCCGACACTGCCATTTATCTTAGGTATTAGTCGGGATGTGCTTGATGGAGGTCCTGCCTCCAGTTCTCGCGCAGACTTGTCACAGAACGATTGGTATTTAGGGTTATGGTTAGCATTTGATGTAGACCACGGGGTGTGGGGTAGTTTGAGTGTGAGTTCAACAGAATCTCAGGAGTCCCATGCCGGCTTATATATTTAGGGAGATATATGGAGATTTACAGGGTACATGATTATTACCGTGATATACATGTTGGGCCCGTGGTCCCTTGCCCTTGGGTTCTACCCTTGGGTGGAGGACAATCGCAAGTGGTTGTCTCTCACACTTAGAATGATGATAGGTTTAGTGACCTGTACAGTGAGACTTAGAGACTGATAGGGATGATAGCATCGATATACATACTTACTGTGTTGACATACGTGGCATATCATTCTACTGCTTTTACTGTTCCGCTGCATTGATTACTGCATATTCATACCTATACTGTCAGTGATTTACTGTTATACATATCTGTTATCACTGTTAGAATTGTCACATGGATTTATATATTATATTGCTATTGTGTCGCTCTGACGACCTGAGTATGCATGCTCAGTGTGAGGAGAAGATTTAGCCTGGACCAGGACTAGACGCACATCACGGACATCTTGTTTAGCTATCCAGAGTTATATCTTTTGTTTCCCATCAGGTCGGTTCTTTACATTGTTTCATTCAGTTACTGCATTTCTCATTTCTTGCGCATCATTTACTGTTTACCATGAAAAACTAGAAGCCGAAGTGTGACTACGGCAGAACATTTCCTTGACCGTAGGAGCATGGCTGGCCTTGTCAACCCCTCGTATTCCGTATTTTGGGAAGCGGGGCGTTACATGGTTTAGTTGGTATCAGAGCCAGGTTTTGCTTCGATTGGGATTGCAGTTTTCCGTGTAGAGCTTGACAATCTAAGACATCCCATCACTCTAGATTGTAAACTTGATATCCTTGATCCATATTCACATTGAGCGTTCTGCTATCCATTCGCTAGGGTTTCAGGTGACTTGGCAAGTTTCGTTGTTGTAATTGTGAACTACATCACGATTAAACCATCATACTCTGTTTAAGTGACTTAGAGTCATATAGTTGATTTTTCCACTTGTAACGAATTTCATCACGTCTGATATTCTTCAATCTTTGTCCAGTCCATATTATATTTGATTCTTATAGCTTGTGCCTTATATCACCCTCAAAATTATTGTTTCAGGATCATGTCTTTAAGCAACTCTTCCTTTATCTCCACTCCCCAGAATCAGACCGTTGAGATCCTGAGTGTACAGCAGGGTCTGAAGGAAGCCCAGGAGCGAACGAACGACTTGTTAGCTGAAGGACTGAAAAGGCAGGTGAGTCAGGCACCAGCGGGAGTCTCCAATCATAAAGGGATCACCGTTAGGCGAGGAAAAGAGAAGAAGATGAAGCGCCATTTTGTTTCCCCGCGACAGAAGCAGCAGAAAACCCCATGTTGTGGGTACTGTAAGAGGCCAGGACATCTTCAGAGGAATTGTCGTCGCGCCCAAGGGAAATGTCTGATTTGCGGATCCAGCGAACATCTCATCAACGGTTGCCCAAAAAGGAAGGAGTTACAAGGAGGAGACTCGTCCACACTCTCCACTGTTGCCAAGTGACAATTATTGCGTAGTTCAAACATCGAGGATAAGGCGGACCCAGCACATGATTCAACTCGCGCGACGAGAATGCAACGTTCTAGTAGTCAAGGAAGAATTTTCATGTTTTCTACTTTCAGTAATAATGTTGCCATCCTCTTATGAATATTTCTTTTCGTTTGAAACTTTGTATCCGTTGAACTTTTAGTGAATGCAATAAAACTGGAATCGTAATATATGTATCATTCTCTTGCTTTCTCCTTATTTATACTATTCATTATCACAGCATTTTAATCCTGAACTTTCAGTCCCTGCCACCGCATATTTTCCTATACCTCGTACCCCGAGCTATTTTCTTGATATAATCCACTGTCTAATCATGACTTTTTCCTTTCAGGCCATGGCCCACCATGGAGCAGCGCCGCATCTAGATGAGGATGCACAGTCATGTGTTTCCTTAGACCGCACACTGATGAGTTCTGACGATGAGATCAACGGTCCCCAAGTCATTGGTGAAAACAGCGATTCCGAAGACGAAGGAGCAGCCGCCCCAGAGTTTGACATGATAGGCGATTCCGACGAAGAGGAAGGAGGCCCTGAAGAGAACCCGATAGAGGAAGATCCCAAGGAAGATCCGATAGAAGAAAATCTAGTTGAGGAAAATCCAGTGGAAGAAAATCCAGAAGAAGAGAATCACATGGAATCAGACCTCGATGAAGAAGCTCCAGCCGAGGTAGAAGGACAAGACCCTACTGTGGAAGAACTCCCAATGGCGGTCCCCACGGGGCGCTATGGAAATGGACGCCCCTACCTGAGCGCACGAGCCTACCGCAACTTGCTGAATCTTCACAACCGAGACTGACAGAATTCCTTTTTGATGTTGTCTTTTCTGGCCAAATAAATCTGTGTATAGATTAGGGCCACATTTCGTTTTGAGAATGCTTTGTTTAAAATCTTCTGGAATGAAATAAATTGCTGAGTTCACTAAACTTTAGGTCTTCTTTGTTCACTTGCTGCTTGATTATTCTATACAATTATATTCTCCACTGAGATCTGTTCACCCCTCCTCCTTACATTGTCTTAACCCTCATTGAGATCAACTAGTACCACACCCAATCTTTTAGAGGTCCACCCTTCATCCTTCGTCTGTGCCTCGTTTGAGATTCTTCCGGGAGGAGAACATTTTGTGAAACTTCCGAGTTCGCTAACCCTTCAAATTCTTGATTCATAGGATGTACCGACCGTTATCCTCCCCATACTTTTTCCCTTGTAGTCCTTTGTTGTTCACCCTTACATTCTGTTCTGACCCGATCCCAATCTCCTTGATCTTCAGCCTAAAGCCGCCATACTCCAACCATTGAATGATCCACACTTCCTTATAATCCTTACCCTAGCCAGCACTGTACATTTTGTGTGTTTTCCTATTACCCTATATATATTTAAGGACTTTATTATTTGAAATTTAGTTTTCAGTATTTTGTATTTATCGAAGAGTGCGTGTTATTGACTAATTAGTTTTATGTATTGTAAGCACACTACTATTATCCTCAATTTTTCAGTAGCGCAACCTTACACCGCGCATATTTGTATTCCATGTACCTTATTTTCGCTATGTGAGTTTCTAAGTTATTTGATCGATACATCGTCCTAAAATGTTTTAACCCACCGACAAATCTTTCATTATTTTATTGTCGTTACTTTATTTTCGCGTAGTGTGCCCACATCTACTATTATAAATAATTGTGCCTTATATTTATTATGTTTGTAGTGCTACTTTTGATATACTTACATGCACATATTTGAGTTTCGATTTTATCGAGCACGCCTCGAATATCATTGTTCATTATTGTTGTTATTGTTATTCTCATAGGTTGCCTTTGTAGCTGTTCTTGTCAGATACTTATTTAAACCTATATTTTTTTGTATGTGTTCTTACATATATAAACCTTCAAATTTCTTCATCCGCCTATTTCAAGTAAATCTTTATGTGTTAGTTGCAATATAATAGTTTTTGCCTATGTTTGTATTATTTATCGTTTATTTTAAATTTCGAAGATGAAATTTTTGTAAGGGTGGTATGATGTAATACCCAGCCCCTTTTATACCAAATTCTATATTTTGATACTCTATTTTATTTTTAATTCTATTTATTTTATTTGTTATTTTATTTGTAATTTTATTTATCTTATTTATAATTTTATTTATCTTATTTGTAGTTTTATTTATCCTAAACCAAAAATCTCAAACCCTACCCTATCCTATTTATTCTAATAAATTTACCTCAGCCCATTCATTTATTTTCTTAAACTTAATCCATTTTAAACTCAGCCCAGCCCTCAGAAAATTATAAAAAGGGAAATTCCTTTTATTTTTCTGGCCCGGCCCAGCCCTTCTTCAAGCCCGCTTCAGCCCTCCAACCCGACCCGGCCCACTACCCTCTCATCTTCCTCCAACGTCTCTTCCCGCCTTCCCCGCTCGCGATCTACGATCTCCGCTGCACCTCACTCCTGCGCCCACGTCGCCGCTCGTCACGCGCAACGCTCGCGAGCGTTACACCCACAACGCTCACCCCCTTGTCTCCCCATCTCTTTTCCTCCTCACTTCCATCACTCCCTCGCCCTCCTCTCTTTTCTTCCTCCTTCTCATTCACCCCACTCCGCCGCCGCCGACGACGACGACTTCGACCCCATTCATCTTCTCTCGTTCTCCCCTACCACCGACTTCTCTTGCCAACGACGACCCCCTCTTTCCTCATCCCCTCACCGTCAGTCCAATCACCACGGCGAGCCTCCCCTGCACCCGAGCTCCACCACCTTGCGCCTCTCGCCGGCGATCTCCTCCTCATCGTCGCCATCGTCTCTGCTCTCTCCCCTCTCTGTTGTTTCCCTCTCTCAATCTCTCTATACCCTCTCTCCCTCACTCTCTGTGCTCTCTCTCTCTCTCCGTGTTCTCACTCTCTCTCTCTCTCTTTCCCCTCTCTCAACCTCTCTTCTCAACTCTCTCTCCCCCTCAATCTCTCGGTTTCTCTATCTCTCTTTCACTCTCTCTCTCTCTTTCTCCCTCTCCCTGTTTTCACTCTCTCTCTCTACACTTCTTACTCTCTCTCTCTCTTGATCCCTCTTCTCACCCAACTCGAGCCACAACCGTTGCCGACCCATCACCGGCCACCCAACCCACTGCAGCCCCGCCATCAAGAGCTTCGACCACCGCAGACACCCAGACGACGCCCCGAGCCCCCACTGGCGGAGAACAGACACGAGCTCACCCGGAGCCGTTGCCGTCGCGGTGCTAGTTCGTCGCGCGCCCGTACTGTACTTCGCTGCCGTGCACCTCCAGGCAAGTTTTATACTTGCTACATGCTAATTGGTATTAGTTACGAACTATAATTTTATAAATTCTATACTAAATATCCTCGATAAATTATACGATGCAACTGTTTGATGTGTGATCCCAATGAAATTACTTGTCTAATTTGACGGAACTAGATTGTCTGTCTTGGCCCGTGTAGTGATGAACACCTTGTAAAAATTTTGCTGGAAAATATGACCGTTAACGATTAAAACGACTACCCCCAAGTTTACTAGTAAAACTGGAATTTTATTGTACCTGAAAACCGTTAAAATCGCCATAAATTATATACATACTGGAATGACGCGTTCGAGGGCTCAAATCGAAGTCGACTCGACGAACTTTAACCCTATCCAAGTTTCTATTAGTTTCTGTACTTAAACTATGACAATATTTGGATCGGAGTGCGACTCTGGACTGCAGTCCAGAGCGACTCTAATTGTTGTTTACTGTCCCGTAATGAACACCACCCTGTTTCCTAAACTCGTTGGTTGCGGAACTCCATTGTTTATTATAGGTAAATCTGTTAGCTAGACAACAGAAGTGGTTCCATCCTGTTTCGTTATCGTTTGTTATTTAATCTGCAATTTAAAAGATCGGGACGTATAACAGTCCCAACAGAATCAGAACTCACATACTGGTATTGAATAATGTATATCTCCTAAAGTACAGATGTGATTGAAGGCCCATCTGTTGCGTTGAAAACCTTACTGAAAACCCTATATTTCATTCAACTAAAGCGTTGCTAAAATCTGATCCCAACTGGGATTAAAATGCGTTCCGAAACGGACTTCCGATTCTGAAACCGGATTTCCAGCCATGAACGCTTAACATGAAATGGCTATAATTAGTGATCCTGGAACCCGATTGGCATGAAACTAAATTCGATGGATAGATAACTGAACATACTATTTATTCCCTGTTCATAGTTTTGCTAAACTATAACCGTATGATTTATGATAAATTATGCAAGTGGTAGATTATTGATTCAGGACATCCTAAACATGCTTTGTATACTGTTCACGCATCATATCATACACATGTCACTGCATTGATAACCTAGTGATAACGTGCATTACCCAGTGTTAGGTATTAGTGATGATTGTGGCAAGTACGTCAGTGTTCGTGTATCAGTGAATAAGTGAATGTGATACGTACTTGTACACAATCAGTGAACCTTATTATTCTACTGCATTGTCGACGTCTGTGAGATGCGTGTACGTGTGACTATAAGTGGTATAGGACACTTATGGAAGCCCTTGCACGGGTGTTACAGATAAGGCACCAGACACTGCCATTTATCTTAGGTATTAGTCGGGATGTGCTTGATGGAGGTCCTGCCTCCAGTTCTCGCGCAAACTTGTCACAGACCGATTGGTATTTGGGGTTATGGTTAGCGTTTAATGTAGACCACGGGGTGTGGGGTAGTTTGAGTGTGAGTTCAACAGAATCTCGGGAGTCCCGTGCCAGCTTATATATTTAGGGAGATATATGGAGATTTACAGGGTACATGATTATTACCATGATATACATGTTGGGCCCGTGGTCCCTTGCCCTTCGGTTCTACCCTTAGGTGGAGGACACTCGCGAGTGGTTGACTCTCACACTTGGACTGACGATAGGTTTAGTGACCTATACAGTGAGACTTAGAGACTGATAGGGATGATAGCATCCATATACATACTTACTGTGTTGACATACGTGGCATATCATTCTACTGCTTTTACAGTTCCGCTGCATTGATTACTGCATATTCATACCTATACTGTCAGTGATTTACTATTATACATATCCGTTATCACTGTTAGAATTATCACATGAATTTATATATTATATTGCTATTGTGTCGCTCTGACGACCTGAGTATGCATGCTCAGTGTGAGGAGAAGATTTAGCCTGGACCAGGACTAGACGCACATCACGGACATCTTGTTTAGCTATCCAGAGTTATATCTTTTGTTTCCCATCAGGTCAGTTCTTTACATTGTTTCATTCAGTTACTGCATTTCTCATTACCTGCGCATCATTTACTGTTTACCATGAAAAACTAGAAGCCGAAGTGTGACTACTGCAGGACATTTACTTGACCGTAGGAGCATGGCTGGCCTTGTCAACCCCTCGTATTCCGTATTTTGGGAAGCGGGGCGTGACACAGGGACTTTGCGTAATGGCTCTCTGACATAGCGCGATATCAACTCCCAATACCGGGAGAGACGAATCCTTTATAACCGCTGCTGCCTCCAAGTGCTTGGGACTGCACCCAACTGCTACCTGTTTGCACGACTCCTTTAAGCCGTGGTAGGGTAGCAATCTAAGAACAGTGGGACACAGTCGAGACGAAGTAGCAGTGTCAAGTCTGCGGACTATGCTGTACTCATGTCACCTAGGAACTGTTAACCGACGATGGGTATAATACCATCCAACAGTTCCCTACGAGTCCTGTCCGGTGTACCCGTAACCTAACGAGCACCTATATACTATCTCCAGTACGACGTACTGATGGCTGTAGGACAGACCATCTCCCCAACTGGGATGAGAAGCGTACACACTAGTCTACTCTGGAGTATCGATGCCCAGTCTCGATAATCCTACGACTAGGGACAAGTATAGGATGTTGCTTATAGACTACCCAGCCCCCACTAGTATGACTGCCATCACAACGCTGGTAATCATGCAAAGATCCTATGGGCTCTACTAATATGTATAAATGATACGTTACAAGAAACATATGCACATATTAAAGTAGACACAAACCAAGTAGCATACTACCATTTTTAGCACGACTGTATATACAACTGTGAATATCCTAAGCTTCCATTAAGTAATATACATACAAGTATGATACAATAATGGTCCCTAGGGCATATACACTAACAGTTATTAGATCGAGATTTTGATAATTCTTGAAATTCACTTTTAAATCTTGAATTGAATTGTATTTTCTTTCTCTTTAATTTTCAATTCATCTAAATCAAATACGAGCAAATCACACTTTCCCTGTGGACGATCCGCACTCGCTAACGCGCTTTATACGACACCGTTATTGATTGCGGTCAAAAATTTCTTTGGCTGTGATTTCTGTACATTTTCTACCTACACACAAAGAATCATTCAATCAATTAACTTAGACCCACCCGCACGAGCCCTTGACAGAGGTCAACATGACCGTGCGACTGTCCTAAATAATCGCATATCTATGCAACAAACAAGCATTACCCGGCTACCAAGCACTGTGCCTTGACAGAGGTCAACATACACATCATGAATACTAAATAATACCTGTAAGAAATGTCGGAGGGCTACGACTGGTTTTTAGCGAAAAATCTTTAACGTAATGAACTTGATATTGTTGAAGGAATCCAAGTGGTTTTACAAATATATAGTGGCGCAAACTTTTGCTAAAGAGGTCACTCCCGGTGAAGGGATCTTGTCTCTTTCCTCGTAGAATGAGGTGTAGGATATTCCAAACTGAATACCACGATGCAAAGCAAAAGAATCGACTATAGTAAAGTTATTACGATGACACAAACTTATGCCCAAAGGGTCACTCCCAATGAAGGGATCTCGGCCCTTGTCTCGTCGAATGAGGTGCAGGATATTCATAATCGAATACCATTGTGCAAAGCAAAAGAGAACGTCGGTAATGTCTGTTTTAAATACTTGGTTCCAACAACATCATATATAGGTTTTTTTATCCTTGCATTGATCCGAATCAACGCAGTCCTCAATTAATAACACCAGAAAAGAACGAAAATATATGATGTACGTATATGCCATCCGCATTCGCCACTGGGTCCCGTCATCACCCGTTAGCTTACTTAACTAACGTCAGAGCGGGGACTGGACTAGCGCAGGTGCAAAACATATACAACATCTACTAGTATATATAAATATATATATAACATTCGTCCCAGGCATGATTTAAGAAACATCACAGAAACATCACAGAATAACGGATAATCTAGGAGCCCCGGGTTTCCTTTGAGCCGCAAATGAAACCCGACATTCCCCGGGTCGTGTGGATAGCCTGTGCAATGAAAACCTAGACCCCTACGAGCGCGGAAAGTCACCCACCAATCCTAGAAGTGAGGAAACCCCAATCAACAACGTGAATAGGACACCCAGCACTTCATGGAATCCGGTAACTTGGGCACCCCTCCGTGGGTTAACCTATACCCCCTACGAGTGAGGTGAATAGCCCGCCAATTCTAGAGTAAAGTTTCCTCTGTCTCAACGCCATGAGATGCGGACCCGTTGCCCTCTAGAACACGGCTATTCGTGCACTCCATCGCGGGGTAAGCCTAGTACAGAAAGGAAAATAATATGTACATATGTGACATCGACCCCAACCCGGTCGTGCCCCAAACAAATAATATACAAACTGGCAGTGACGGCAGTCCACATGTCGGACGCTCGCCCCGCAATATCAAATGTACAAATGAAACTAAACTGTACTAACCTTGCACCCAAGCTATCCACCATGACGATCCAACCACAATCACAGCACAACACAGAACATCAACGTGAATGTCACGTTCGCAAACCCCTCTAAAAGAACATGTAGCAATTAGACGAGTTGTATCGCTCTAATGACATTCACGGTCACAGATTGTAATGTATGCTCTGTAAACATTTAAACGGTGTTAAAATATCGACTTCGAAGCACCCTGAATTGCCACTGAACAAAAGATAACACTATATCCAAAATGGGAAAAACAAACAATACCATTGAACAAATATTCCAGAGACTAGACATCCCTACAAAATTCAAGTCCAAACTCCAAAATAAAACCGGCGACATCCGTTTTTTTGCATGTTTCACAGGGTCAAATTCAACGGTTTGGGCTCGTATTTTTAGGGTGTTTTAGTTGTCACCAAAATAGCCTTCTACAGTTGTTTTAAAAAATTTAAGAAGACTCTGAAAAATCGACAGAGACTGGAATCTGCATGGTATTGTTTCGAAGTTGTTTCAGTTTCGACACTTTAAAATCGTCTAAATAAGCTAGCAAAGAGTTTAAGGGTCGGCTCTGATACCATGTTGGGTTACAGCAGCGCCCCGGCCATCAAACCGTGACCAAAGGCAGAACAAAATTTTTCTAAACTGGCGCTACCACAACCTGATGCCCGGATCTACCCTAAATCCTATACTAGCAATCATATAAAGTGGAGTTAGATGGTTATACCAAATGAACCAAGTCCTTCGGGTATTCAACCATCATCCTAAGCTCCTAGTGGTCGCAGATCAAACCTGGTTGCCGGTCTTCCTCCATCTACGATGATCCACCCGAGGGAAACGACGCAAGCTTCAACCTCGTCAAGCAAGGCAACCGACGCTCCAAGGTTGCTAGCAATGAAGAGTGGAGGTGTAGGAATGTCTAACTATATTTTTTCTCTCATCACAAATGCTCAAAGAGCAACTCTAGAAGATCAAGAGGAGGTGAGGAAACATGTGGCATGAGCAACTAAAGAAAAATGGCTAAAACTCTCCAAGTGAGAATGTGAATCAAGCAAGTCTAGAAAACAAAAGAGCAAGCCATGTAGAGAAAGTGGCTACCTCTCTCTCTCTCTCAATCATGCACACAATATCTCTTTTCATTTAACTAATAAACAAATGCAAACCATACCTCTCTATATGCCTTGGATTGTTCATGCCAAGTCCCCCCTTCCACCTCATTTGTAAAACAAATGATTTTCTAAAAAAGAAAATCATACAAAATGAGGTGTCTATCATCTAGAAGTTATTCCGTATAAATACGGAATACAACCCGGTATACTTATCGAAATACATATACGCGTATTCGTATAAAAATACGAATAGCCAAGAGAGAAAATGAATAGTGAACAATAATACTAGAATGCATATATATAAATACATATATCAATTATTAAATCAAAACCTGATTTAATAATCTGGTTCAATCCTAAGCCGCTAGTATTATCAACCGTCCGATTAAATTCAATGCAGCCTATACACATATTTAATCGGACACCTGTATGTACCAACATACGTCATCTACACCATATCACCTGAACCATGAAAACCCTCTGTGTGGGACTCTAAGGAGTCGTCAATATGCTGGCAGTGGGTTTAACCACAAGCACGTCAGCGGCACTAGCTGTATGTAACGGCTACCCAGGTATTGAGCGAAAGGAAGGCAGACGAGAAAACTCATCCAAACCCCTACTGAGCCTGACAGTGATAATATCCGTACAGTCTGGTCTGTTCGTCTAAGAGTATCGCATATCAAGTCTAGAGGGGTGGATAAAGTCAGACCCCTAATAACGCGACATTTAGTGTCGGTATGAAACCCATCACCACTTGAGAAAATATCGATCCTGGATCGGTAAATCTCGACTACCCCGGCCGAGGATTTCTGGTGATGGCCACCCGTGCACAATGCGATATCAACCCCAAATACCGGGAGAGGCGAATCCCCAACGATCCGCTCACTGCCTCCATGTGGCTCAGGACTGTACCCAACTAAAACCTGTTTGCACGACTTCTTTGAGCCGTGGTAGGGTAGTAATCAAAGCACAGTGGGAACTCACACGAGATAAATGGCGACCTCAGGTCGACAGAATAACATGTACAGATGTCACATGGGAACAGCTATCTCTCAATAAGTATAATACCAACTAGCAGGTTCCCGACGAGTCCGTCCAGTATGCTCATAACCCAATGAGCACCTATATACTATCTTAATTAAACAAACTAACACCAATGGCTTGTGAGACCGGGCCACCGCCCCTCGTCGGGGTCAGTATACACTAGTCTACTCTGGAGTATCAATGCCCAGTCTCGAAACTCCCACGACTAGGGACATTTAAGGATTTGCTTATAAACCACCTAGCTCCCACGGATATGATCGCCATCATAATGCTGGTAGTCAAGCATAAATCATATGGTCTCTATCAACATGTAATAGTGATCTGTAATACTACATAAAGCACGTACATGATGATAAAGACAAACCAGATAGCATACTATCATCTCGAGTAAGGCTGTTCTACCGGTATAGGTCCTCCCTCAATCATCATAATCACCTGCCTGCGACTATGATAATTGCTTTGAGGGTACTTTTGTAACACCCTGGCCCCACTATTATTATCTCATCATAATCCTGGTAGTCAAGTACATATCCTAAGGGCTTTATCAACATGTAAGAGACAGACAGTATAAATACCAGTCTACATGTTAAGATAAAGGTGACCTGATAGCATACCATCATATCGAGCAAGAAAGTCCTCTATATATATGTCCAAGTATCCACTATATCAATAATAATGGCCTCTAGGGCATATATATTCCTAACAATCTCCTACTTGCACTAAGGCCAGTTGTTGTAGTATCTCATACCCAACGACCCAAATGTCTCTCGAATAGCATCTGGGGGATAGCCTCGGTGAGTGGATCCGCTATGTTATCCCCTGTATCAAATCTCCTGACCTCGATCTCCCGGAGATCAACCATCTCCCTAATCAGGTGATATTGTCTTAGAATATGTCTAGTTCACTGACGGGACCGGGGTTCCTAGGCCAAAGCGACAGCTCCATTATCATCATAATACATAGGTATTGGATGCCTAATGGTAAGAACCCAGTTCATCATATGAACTTTTTCATCCAGACAACCTCTTTGGCAGCATCGTTGGTAGCGATGTAATTTGCCTCTATCAACGAGTCTGCTACGGTATATAGCTTGGAACCCTTCCAACATACCGTCCCTCCACTAAGGGTGAAAACAAAACCCGAGATTGACTTTCATTCGTCCTTATCACTCTGGAAGCTCGAATCGGTAAAGGACTCCATATGGATGTTAGTTGTATGTATGCCCTAGAGGCCATTATTGTACATGAGATGTATATTATAGTGGATGCTTGGACATATATAGGGAGGACTTTCTTGCTCGAAATGATAATACGTTATCTGGTTTCTCTTTATCTTAACATGTACACTTACTATCTCTCTGTTACATGTTGATAAAGCCCTTAAGATGTGTACTTGACTTCCAGGATTATGATGCAGATCATACTAGTGGAGCCTGGGTGGTCCATGAGTTCATCCTTCAATGTTCCTAGTCGTGGGAATATCAGGACGGGGCATCGATATTCCATAGTAGACTAGCGTATATCTTCTCGACCCATGTGATGGGAGATGGATGATCCCATATCCATTGGTGTTTGACATCAGAGATGGTATACGGGTTCTCATTGGAGACTGGGTACACTGAACGGACTCGCCGAGAACTCCTAAGTGGTATTATACCTCACGTCAGATAGCAGTTCTCTGGTGACACTGGTACAGGTTAGTCTGTCGACCCGAGATCGTCATAAAGTCTTGCGTGTCTCCCACCGTGCTTTAATTTCTACCCTACCACGGCTCTACTGAGTCGTGCAAAAAGGTAGTTTTTGGGTACAGTCCCGAGTCACAAGGAGGCAATGAGAGATAGGAGGGGATTCGCCTCTCCTGGTATTGGGGGTTGATGTTGCGCTATGCTCGATTGGATATAACTGGAAATCCCTGGCCAGGGTAGATGCGATTTACTGGTAAGTGTTATCAGTAGTTTCACACCTGTTATGGACCTTACATCGTCATGACTTATTAAGCTATTGGGGTCTGATGTTTACCACCTCTAGGCAAGATATGCGACATATCAGACGAAGAGACTGGACTGTACGGTAGTGTTACTGATTGGATTCGCAGGAGTGTGAGCAGGCTTGCTTGTTGATCTTCTGATCGCTCAATACCCGGATGCCCGTTACGTTTAGCGCGCCTCTAGCGGCTTGTGGGTGTTTGATATAATCATCACCTACTATCGGCGTATTGACGAGTCTTTAGATTCCTACACAGAGGTTTCCTGGCTAAAAGAAATGGAGTAGGAGCATATATGTGATATGTGCGGGATCGAGATTAATACGAGTATGAGATACCGTATTCTATTCTCGCGATCTGTGTCATCGGTCGGTTATATGTGATATAGCCGGGTTATCGGATCAAGGGTTGTTTCGATAAAATGATACACATGATATTAGTCAGTTATATGTGATATAGACGGATTATTAAATCATGTGTTGATTTAATAATCTAATGTATAGTTATATATTTGATATATTAATTTAAATTAACTAGTAATTGTTGGATATGGTGCCCTCAAAGTCAATTATTGGATCGCAGGTACGTGATTGCAATGATTGAGGGAGGACCTATACCGGTAGGACGGTCTTACTCGAGATGATAGTATGCTATTCGGTTTGCCTTTATCAGTCGTGTATAGGTTCAGGTGACTGATCACTATTACACGTTGATAGAGCCCTTAGGATCTTGCTTGACTACCAACAGTATGATGGCGATCATATACGTGAGAGTTGGGTAGTCCATAAGCACATCCTTAAAAGTGGTCCCTAGTCGTAGGAGTTTCGAGACAGGGCATCGATACTCCGGAGTAGACTAGTGTATACAGTCGAGACCCTGACGAGGGGCGGTGGCCGGTCTCACAAGCCACTGGTGTTAGTTGGATCATTTAAGATGTATATAGGTGCTCATTGGGTTATGAGTACATCGAACAGGACTCGCCGGGAACCTGCTAGTTGGTATTTATACCTATCGTCAGATAGCAGTTCCCTGGTGACATGTGTATAGGTTAGTTCATCGACCTGAGGTCGTCATTTTTCTCGTGTGAGTTCCCACTGTGCTTTGATTTCTACCCTACCACGGCTCAAAGGAGTCGTGCAAACAGGTCTTTTTTTGGTACAGTCCCAAGCCACGTGGAGGCAAGTGAGCGGATCGGCAGGGGATTCGTCTCTCCCGGTATTGGGGGTGAGATCGCGCTGTGTCTAGGAGAGCCATTACACAAAGCCCTCTGCCGAGGCAGGAAATTTACTGGTAGGTACTCCAGTAGTATCTCAGGGTGTTCTGGGCTACACTCCGACACGACTTATACCGCTATTGGGGGTCTGACGTTACCAGCCCCCTAGGCCCGATATGCGATACTCATAGACGAACAGACCGGACTGTATGCATATTGTCACTGTTAGGCTCAGTAAGTTTTCAGGATGAGTTCGCTCATCGGCTACCCTTGAGGTCAGTACATGGGCAGCCGTTACGCACTGCCAGTGCTGCTGACGTGCTTGCGGTTAAACCCACTGCCATGGTACTGATGAGTCATTAGAGCCCTCCACAGATAGTTTCCCAAGTTCGGGCGAAACGTTGTAGAGGCCGTATGGTTTTATGGCAGGGTTCGGAAAATGCACGTGCGTTTACGCACGTGTCATATTTCGGGCAGATAATACTGGTGGACTTTGTTTTAAGCCGGATCCATGTATTATACAATGTAGATATAATATCTTTGTCTCAGTTGCATTTGTATTCGGTCGTAATACAAATGCGGGTATGTTTATACTGTTACGGGGTTATCCTGAAATTCGTTTCGGGATCGCTTTTCGAAGTTGCCAGTTTTCTATCACCCTTCTTAAACATTCGGTTTAATGCGGATTTATCTTTTCGTGAGGGTGAGTCATGAGTGGAAGCTTCTAGATGGTGACTAGGTTTCATGACTCATTAGTTTGCATTAATTGGTTTGATGAGGTGTTTAGTGACTCATTCATTGCATTAAATGATTTGTGAGGTGTTATATGACTCATGCTTTCCTTTAATGTTGTGATAAGTTATGATAAGCTTTGCTTAAGGTCACCCCCTTGCTCCTACACTCACCCCCTCCTCATATAGTGGCCGGCCCCCTTCTTGAGTGAAAGGATGATGGATTGATTAAAAAGATTATAGATTTGGTTCATAGAAATTTGATAGCTCATTTTCTCATCACTTCCAAAAGGCAACTTCATTAACCGTTCATCCATGGTTTAGGATGTAACGAGATAAAGTATTCTACATCATTCTTTACTTCATCTTGGTCGTCTCTTTTAGCAGACTTGATGACCAAGTTGCCTCGGTATAGAGGCGGGAGCCCGTTTAAAGATCCGTATATGTGGTGCCACCTTGATGAGGAGCCAGGAGATCGGAGCTGCCGCAACGGAGCGCGGGATGATGGTTAAAGACCGAAGGACTCGGATCGTTCGGTATAACCTTTCTACCTCTTTAAAGTTTGTTAGTTTAGCGTTAATGGCAGATCCGGGTTATAGTATGTGATAGAACCAGTTATAAAAGTTTTTGTTCCGCGTTTGGCGTCAGATTGACGGCCGGGGCTCTGATGTAGACTTACATGGTATCAGAGCCACGCCATTAAGCTTTACTAACTTGTTCTAACGCGTTTAAAATATCGATCGAACGGAATTTCGTAAAACACAATTTTCTGTGTAAAGTTTCTTTCGAATTTTTAAACAGGTCTAAAAATTATTTTGAGCATCTCAGAAAATCATGCATGCTTTTTTAAGCAAACTGGTGAAATTTGGTCAACTGATCCCACCGTGTTGCCGCGGAACCGCCGCACAAACCATGGTTTGGCCGCGGTTCCGCCGCCAGCTTGTGGGAACAGTAAGCCAAATTTCTACAGTAGGGTCTTCATGGGAAATTGTGGTTTCTGGAATATTTATTTTGGGCCCAGATTTTATTACTGTACTGCAGATGTACGTGGGGCCCACTTTGGGAAGTTTTGTCGATCGAAATTTTAAACTTGTTAGTTTACAGTACTTACATTATATCTCCGACCGTGAATGTCATTCGAGCGGTAAATTGCGTCTAATTTCTATAGTTCTTTTAGACGGATTTGCGAACGTGACATTCGCGTTGATGTTCTGTGTTGTGCTGTGATGTTGCGGATTTGTCGTGGTGGATAGCAGTGTGCAATGGTAGTGCGGTTTGGATTTATTTGTACATTTGATATTGCGGGGCGAGCGTCCAACATGTGGACTGCCATCACTGCTTGTTTGTATAATATTCTTTTGGGGCACGACCGGGCTGAGGTCGATGTACCCGTTGTACATAGTTTTTATTTCTGTACTAGGTTTTACCCCGCGACGGAGTGCACGGATAGCCGGGTTCTGGAGGGCAACGGGTCCGCATCTCATAGCTTTGAGAGGAAGAAGGCCCTCACTCTAGAATTGGCAGACTATTCGCCGCACTCGTAGGGAGTACAGGTTGACCCAAGGAGGGGTGCCCAAGTTACCGGATTCCGTCAAGTGCAGGGTGGTCCATTCACTTTGCTGTAGGGTTCTTCCTCGCTTCAGGTTTTGGCGGGTAACTTGCCGCACCCGTAGTGGTCTAGGTTTCATTGCACAGGCTATCCACATGACCAGGGGAACATCAGGTTTCAGCGGAGGCTCTGTGAAACCCGGGGATCCCAGATTATCTGTATTGTTCTGTGATGCTTATTACTTTTCTGTAATGTTGCATATTATCACGCCTGGAGCGATTATTGTATATTGGTATATATACTAGTAGATGTTGTCTATGTTTTGCACCCGCGCTAGTCCAGTCCCCGCTCTGTCATTAGTTAAGTAACCTAACGGGTAATGACGGGACCCAGTGGCGAATGCGGATGGCATATACAAACATTTTATTTTCGTTCTTTTCTGGTGTGATTAATTTATGGGACTGCGTTGATTTTGATCAATGCAAAGGAAAACAAACCTGTTTGGATATTGTTGGAACAGTTTTAAAAAGTGTTATTACAAAGGCGTTTTCTTTTGTTTTGCATAGTGGTATTCAATTGGAATATCCTGCACCTCATTCGACGAGGCAAGGGCCGAGATCCCTTCACCGGGAGTGACCCCTTGGGCAGAAGTTTACATCAGGGTAATAACTTCACTATAGTCGATTACATGTTGCTTTGCATCGCGGTATTCAGTTGGAATATCCTGCACCTCATTCCACGAGGAAAGAGCCGAGATCCCTTCACCGGGAGTGACCTCTTTAGCAAAGGTTTTCGCCACTATATTTTTATAAAAAGCTATCAGGTTCCTTCAACGAGATCAAGTTCATTACTTTAATGGTTATTCGCCAAAAACCAGTCGTAGCCCTCCGTCATTTCATATGAATGGTCAGTAGTATTCAAGCTATGTTGGTTTCACCCTTAGTCAAGACATAGTGATTGGTAGCTGCTGGGGTATTCAGATGTTGTATAGATAGATGCGTTGGTTTGGGATAGTCGTATTACTTTGTTGGCCCTTAGTCAAGAGTATGTACGGGTGGGTTCAAATTAACAAGATAATGATGGAAAGAACTTGACATATGACTTATGATTGGTTTGGCCTTTAGCCAGGGTCGTAAGAGCATGGGGCAAAAATCATATCGGGAGTTTCTAAAGAAACTGAAACTTGCCAGGCATGCGCATACCTTCTGGAGTGTGATAACATGAGTGGATTCCGTCATGTTATCATGCGATGAGAGTTGGATCCCGATTCCCACTGATGAGTTAGTTTACTCTTCGGGTGATCCCGATTGATTCTTCATTCAGGTTTGGAGGAGAATTTGACAGTACGGTGGGAGGTTTCCTGATTAGATAAAGTGATAACCATTCTGATCTAGGTTAGAGTGCACGCAGAGTGTTTTTTTTTCTCTCTCTCTCTTTGGCAGCGACCTTTGACCGACCCTAGACTATGACTCAGTGACCAAGTTGACCAAACCTTCTTAAAATACTGGCTTTTGGATTTTCCGAGTTGCATAAGTCATTGCTGCTCCTTCTTCTACCCTTTGAATTTCTCAGAACACCTCGTATCACTACGAACATCCACTTCCATTAGATAGATCCATCGTATGGTTATAAACGAACTCAAAGGGACTTCTTCGAGGATGGATCCAGGTTCAGGAGAAATTGAATTGGTTTATTCAGTTGTCTTTTATCATCACCTTCTCTCAGGTTGCGAGGGCTCCTTGGTTTAGGAGAGTACACCTATTACGCTTATTGGATAGTCTTCTTCCAAACCATAGGCAGGTGCCGAAAGATAGGGAATGAAGAAAACCAATTAACCTAAGTAGGGTGTACAGAAGGTAATAAGTAAAGACAAAATAAAGGGATTAGAAAGAGGGCAAAGTAAATTGCGACTGCTGTCATTCACCACCAAACCGCGTAGTTCATCGCCACTCCTACTTCACCTTTGTTTTTTTCCCCAGTTCGGGAGAAATAGAATAAGGTATTATTCAGTTGCCTTTTATCATCACCTTCTCTCAAGTTGCGAGTACTCCTTGGTTTAGGAGGGTACACCTATTACGCTTATTGGATAGTCTTCTTCCAAACCATAGGCTGGTGCCGAACGGTAGGGAAGGAAGAAAACCACTTAGCCTAAAGGGTGTACAGAAGGAAATGAATAAAGAAAAATAAAGGGATTTGAAGAGATGTCAAAGAAATATACGGCTACAGTCATGAATTGGATTATGGAAGAGGCATTACTAGGAATACTAGGATACCCCTACGAAACATTTTCATGTTTCAGTTTCACTGTGCATTGTTAAAGGAAAACTGATTTCCCGATTAGATACTTACTCCAGGGTATGTATTTTCCAGGTATGATTCTCACATCTGTATGGTTTTACAGATGATGAGTGGGAGTAAGTTATTGGGAATAAGGTGATTATCCTCATTATATCGGAATTCGTTGTAATTGGTGATATTTGAGGAAGTCGCCTAGGTTTTTGATGGACGGCATGTATTTGGTTTTGAGTATCCGTTGTTGTGCACCAATTTCAAAATGAAATATCTGTACGTTTATTTTTATAAAGTGAGATATAACTTTTTGAAATTATGTCCTTGACATTTACCTATATCAGTTGACGATTGGGTAAGGAGCATTGAACAGCGGAGTAGTTCTTAACCATAAGTACAGTTTTCAACCTACGATGCACAGGTTTTGAGTTATTCAACTCAACGGACTTATACAGAGTATTGTATGTTGTCCAGTGTCTATCAGGACAAAGGGGTTGGTCCTCGTACTATGTTCTGTTTACTTATGACTTCTCTAGTTTTTAGACAAGTGTTTCGTAGAAATACAAGGTCTAAGTTTTGAGAAGTTACAGGTATAAGAATAAAGTAGAGAACCAGATGTCTCAAGTATCGGGATTCTTCAAAGAGATTGAAGATGTATATACTTGTGATTGGTACTCAGTTGATAGTATTGGTTTTGAGAAACTTGTTTCTCTTTCAGGTTACTCATAATTGGATGCATTCCTAAGTTGAGTAATGCTGATTAGCTTCTCTCCATTAAGTTGATATGCACTGGAGACAGCTGCATGATTAGAATCTGGTTCCAATTAAATAAGTGCCAAAGTTTCTATATTGGATATAGAATGGTTCATATCTTAACGATGTTAAGGTACGGGGAGTTGTCCGGCTTATGCTTAAAACTAGACTCTAGATAACTCAGTGCACGTTTCTGTAATGGCAGTTTGCGGATTGTCCCAGGCTATGACGAGGGTTGACTCTCTACCATCTGGAAGATCAATAGTGATATTGTTCTTAACTCGCCACAATTTTAGTAAAATGGATTTTTTTCAGAAAACAGTAGTGGGAGTATGGTAGAACTGGAAGTGATTCCAGAACCGCAAACGATTACGGAAAATTTAATAAGATCTATAGATTCAATCTGGCTTGACATTCCATTAGCCACTCCGCATATATGGTGGGTAACCTCAGACACCCGAGAGGTACTAAGGTAGCCTCTAGGATGGTGACAGGGAGATTCTTGTTTACTAAGACTTGACACTACTGTTGTTTCAGACTATGAGACCCGACAGGAGGTTAAGTATAGCGTCGTTCTAAACTAGTTTTAGAAGTGCACATATATATTATTCTGCCAGAGGGTTGTTGTGGTCAGTGGAAGCAGCGGAAGCATAGTGGGCAAGTTGCTTATGTCTATTTATAGACTTGAGCAGATATAGCGGAAATAGATCATCTATTTTTGATGTGACAGTCATGGTTTTGACTTCATCAGAATAAGGGATGGATCTGTTAAGAAGGTAGTAGGGTGTGATGTCCTGGTATTTGGATGACATACATAGAGTAGGAAGTAAAATTCCTATACTACGATCGGTTGTACTGTGATTGTCACATAGTTGATTCTCCATAAAGGATATGGATATAGTATCAGACATTCTGGTTACTAGATCTATGATTTTAGATCTAGATTTTGGTAGTTTCCCAATGTGGGTACTCTGACAGTATTCTAAAAGTATTTAGAATAGCTGACTCCTGGCATGGTGGTGTACCTGCAGGTGATGGAGTCACCCTCTCTAAAGGTGTCTTATAGACTAAAAGGGAGAGGGATGTGCATGATTGGCAGATCACTTGCTTAGGCAATTGTCACGACCCAAAAAGGTACGTGATGGCCCTAATACTACGCAACGCCTCCAGACGTAACGCAGTAAAAGAAAGCCAAAACCCAGAAATCTAAACCATAAAAATACGGAAAAGATAATAATAAGTTTTGGAAACATTTGAAATCACAACCCAAATTCTTTAAAATAGTCCACATTTTCTGTAAAATTTTGGCAGCACCTCCTTTATAAAATAAGCCCCTAAAAAGGGTACAACATGAATATAAAGTAAAGCATCCCAAACGGGAGCAAAATCCACGCCCAACGGCGGAAAACAACACCACAACAGATATACGACGCCGTAGCGAAGAAATCAGAGACAAAAGAAAGGAACTATATAAAATCCACAAATCCACAATATATACAAAACCGTCCTCACCAAGTCTCTAAGTCACAACAAACTGCTGGGAATAGATGGAGAGTACAATATACAACGAATATACAATACACTCAGATAACCACAAAACCCACCTGGTCAAAACTGCACACCAACAGGCGAAGTGGTATCCGCAACCCAAAAGATGATAGATGAGTGTGAAGCTGAAAAGCTGAATAGCTTGCCTTGACTACTTTGGGGAAACTCCAGCAAAACCTGTGACACAACGGGGGTGAGTTGCCAACTCGTGAATAGTAAATAACATATGCAGGTAATCGCGAGAATGAACGTACAGCATGAATCTAATATATGACCATTTCAATAATAACATGTCATGAGTACGTAATAATGGAAAGTACACTCACAAGTACCACCAATATGTCCTGCAATAATGATATGACAACAGTATGCAATAATCATGCTCTGGGGATATGAGAAAGTAAATGTGCAACTCTCATAGAGGTACTCTCACAGGTACTCCTAATACATAAAACAGTGCACAAGTATGTCAAGATGAGGTATGGAGAGAAATATGTCAATTCCACGGAATCCTGACATCGTGGTAGGATCACAATCCATCTAGACAAATCAATATCCCAATCCTCAATCAATCACCAAATCCGCTCTCATATCGTCTAAGTGTCACATCTCCTCAACTACACAATATCTAGTATATCTCACATAAGTGTCGAATATACACATCAAGTAGATCTCACATATCTAATATGTACAAAGACAGTATATCTCCCATATATCAAATGTACAACATCTGTGAATCCCATATCTCTCGTATGTACAACATCTGGTACCTCTCACATATGTCTCATGTACAACAGCTAGTGGATCTCACATATCTCGTATGTACAATGTCTGGTATATCTCATATATATCTCATGTACAACAGCTAGTGGATCCCACATATCTCGTCTGTACAATATCAGGTACCTCTCACCTATATCACATGTACAACAGCTAGTGGATCCCACATCTCTAGTGTGTACGATATCATCATCCAATCCCAATGAATCTCATGAATCTCAAGTCAAATCTCCAGCACAGTTCTAACATCCTAAATATAATGACATATATAAATATGATGAGGGCAATACACATATATTAGCGTCCCATTCCACTAATATTGGTGTAAAGGCATATATAACAGCGGCTCAATCCCCTGTTATATATACAAAGAGTATTTAGGAATATCATAAAAACCAATGTGTCAAGCATCGACACAGAAAAACTGATAAGTACGTATCATACGCTATCACGAGAGCTCGAGTGCCTCGCTCTGCCCCTCGCCTCTCGACGTATCGATACGCACATGACTCCCAACGGTATCCCCCTGATATCCGCCGAGTCTCTGGTACTGTCACCGGAAAGTATGGCTCCCCTAGGCCTCATCGCCTCAATGCGACATCGGCTCACTCCGACAACATTCTTGCTTCGGGGTACCTCCGGGCCCCACCATGTATCCTCATGCGGCTCTCGACGCCTCCTCGCATAGGATATATATATCCGCACCGATAAATCTCATGGTGGATGCTATAATATCATCTCAAGGAAACCGGGTCTTCATGTATGCATAATTTCATGAACTACCACGGTTCCCAAATCCAGAAAACATCATGAAAAATCCATATAACAATGCGATAATCCATGAATAAAGTATACGCAATATGAAACTGTAATGAAAGCGTATAAAGAACAGCATAGCATTCACCAGATATAAATGAATATATGAATCGTAAAGCAGAAATATAGGTATCTACCTATAACATGATGATGTGATATACCTATCAGGTATAAGTATGAAATACAAGTACACCTACCTGTATGCTGATGTGATATACCTATCAGGTATGAATAAGGTATGGAAAAGCATGTACCCCTGTATCTATGTCATGATGTAATATTCCTATCAGGTATAGGTATGAAATGCAAGTACACCTGTATCTATGTCCCTAGGTGTATATGTACCTAATACTAATGGTACAAAACCCTATCAGTAAACAGGAACTAGCATGTCAAGTCTAAATGTAACAATAAGTAGTATGTATCAAAAGTCACAATGTTCCTAACCATACAATAGCATTTCTAAAATATGGTCGTGTATGACATGGCAATTATTGACGGTGTGTGTGGCATCCAATCAGTGCTCTCGCAATCTGAGCCGTCAATAATAGTGCAGTGTCCTAAGGATACTAGTCCAATCACAACTATCAATAAGCAGTAAGGTATATGCGCAATTCTAAACATGATATAGAATATGCGACAAAGGTAATGGTTTCTAGCCCAGACGCATAACGCCATGCGGGCGATTCCCCTGTAGATGTTAAATCTACTCACCCACACTCCAAGCTAGATGAAGTCTACCACCTGAATCCCCCTGTGGCAGTGTTCGTAGTCCTCGTCTGCGAACCTGCAACATATAAACAACAACAATATACATATATCAATAACCGCTACGAAATACAAACTAGCTATATCTAACCGACACAACAACACACAACCACCTCTTAAGTGTTCGTATCGTGGCTAACGAGAGTAGCGACACGACGAAAACAACTTAAGAGCGAAACCACGAAAACGGCACGACGCGTGTCGTAACACGTATCGCACGAACACGAAACACTAGAAACTGCACAATTGATCCCAGATTTTGCTACTGTGAAAACTAAACAATTTCAACAAGACCAGAGGAACCCAAACCCTAGCAGACACCTACAGACCAAAACCAAAAACCCTAACTCTATAGGTTGGCCGGCGTGGCCGGCCCCTCCTCAAGCGCTCGCCGGCCCAGGCCGGTGGGATGGTCGTCTCTCTGGTGGTGCTCCAGGTCCTCTAGTACAACACACTCACTATGTTGAATTCCCCAGTAAATAACCCAGATCAAAGCAGGTTCTAGAAACCACAAACCGACACTAAAATACGATATTTCGTATCAAAACCCTAATATATCAATCTAAACAGCAATTATCTAGCAAAGATACACTAAAAAGCAGTAAAGCAACATACCTAAACCAAAAGAACACAAGGATCCAAGCTCAAGAGCACTCCAAGGCATCCAAGTGAGAAAACATGCACAAAGATAGGATTTTTATGAAAACTTGTGAAGAATTTTGAGGATTTATGAAGAAATTGTGATGGAATGAGATGAGAAATGGCCAAGTGCAGAAATGAGAGAGAGGGAGCTCGGCCAAAGTGAGAGGGAGAGAGAAAAAGAGAAGTTTCCATGCAATTATGCAAGAATTCAAAGCAATAAATGCATGCACACTCAAGTCAACACATTCATGCATCTTCCATTCAATTCTTTTCAATTCTTTTCTTTTCTTTTTCCTTCTTAAACCTAGGCCACACACATAAAACTTGTGGTTAAGTTTAACTTAGGAAATTTTAAGAAGAGATGAAAAGAGAAAATTCCGAGAATGTGCAAACCGGATTAAAATAAAATTAAAAATGGGAAAAATTCAAATTGCACCAAAACGTCCTATATACTCTCAAAGTATGCGCACAAGCTTTATTTTCTCAAAACTAGATGCTGGTAAGTCGATATGGCCGTTTGATCGCAATCGGTATAAAACTGAAAATACCGCTGAATTTCACCCAAAAACAGAAACAAACACAAAACGATTTCTAGATCGTTACAGTCTCCCCCCTTATAAAAATTCGTCCCCGAATTTAAAATTTTCACCATGCATACCTTCAAAGAGAAGAGTACAAAAACTCCCAAATCTCACTCGCAGCTTCCCAAGTGATCCCCTCACTATACAGCTACGTCCAAGGAAACTCTTCACAGATGGCCAGACCCTTGACCGAAGTTTCTTCACCTGCCGAACCATTACACACATGGCTGTCGGTGAACGAAAAGATCGAGTCCACACCAATGGTCTGTGCTGAATCATGTGAAAAAGTCATGAAGGTATTTGCCAAAAATCAACACCATGAAAACGGGGTGAATAATCTATAATCTGGGCGGAAGTGCCAAACTAAGGCAACGAAAACTAACTCACATAAAGGATCTTAAAAGACCAACTAGAACATCTCCGAAGTCTCTAGACAAGCTGAGGTCCAAAATCCTACTACGCGAAGTCAGAAAAACAGACTGGTGATCGACACTACCTGACTAAACCTAAAGGTTGCCAATTGAAATGTCTCCTGATAACAACTATCAAGAGGTATCCTAACAATGGCGAGTGACGATCCCAACTGCCGCAAACAAACAACACAACGACAAACATCCAGAAACGAAACCTGAAATTTCTCTTTACATCCTGTCCACCCGTAACTATCTCACAAGTCACGTTAAAGCTGGTGGAACTTGAATGAACACAGAGAATTGACTGATGTGCTTGCTCTAGGATTTCACGTCTCTACCCGATAACATCAGGTACACAAACGCATCCCTAACTTAGCACAACCTTGTCACAAATCAAGGTCTCCGAATCAAAAGCAAGAACTGATGCAATTGCTAACCGAATCTCCAACTGCTGAGAACTCTGCACACATGCCTCAGTTCAAGAAAAGAACCTCCTTACTTGGTCTTTACAGTCAACGGTGCAACAATACTCTAGTAATCCTGCACGAAACGGTGGTAAAAACCTGCTAAACCCAAAATCAAAGGACCTCCGTCCGAACACAAGTCTGGGTCTAAACTATACGGTCACGATCTCCCTCGGAACCATACAAAACCGTCTCCCGTAACTACAAGACCTAGGAGTCAACAAAACCAAGCCTGAAGGAACACTCCGAGAATCCAGCAACAACTGGGCTCTACCAATGTCTGCAAAACAAAGTCTCAAAAGCTGCTCCTGTTCCTCAAGACACAAAGAAAATGACCAGAATGTCGTCAAAACACAACAATAACTGGTCGAGGAACGGCCTGAAGAAATCTGGTACATCATATCCCACAATTGCTGCTAGGGCATTGGCAAGTCCAACGACACTACCAACACACAACTGCCCGTAGCACGCACAAAAGCAAAATTCGGAATGCCATCACTCCGAACCCGCAACAATGATGACCTGATCCCAAACAACTTAGAAAAAGTCTCGCACTCTGGAGCTGATCGAAGAAATCGTCCAAGCAAGGTAACAGATACCTAACCGCACCATAAGCCGGTTCAATTAACGATCCATCAATCCACAACCGCAATCTGTCGTCATCCTCCAGAACGAACAGAAATAGGAGCTCCCAAAAGCAAAACACTCGGACACACAAACCTCCCAACAAACAACTCTGCAGCAGATCCTTAAGCTTCCTGAATTTCGCTAGCTTTCCTGGAATATCGTCGGAAAACTCTTGCAGGAAAAGTACCCAGCCCAACAATCCCAAAGTGGCTCCGGTATCTCGAATGAATGCCAAGAATCCACGACATCTCCTCCAAAGCTGACTAGCGAAAAAAAGGCTGAATTCAAGCTGTGAAAGGCGGCACAACTATCCACCTGCACAACAAGAACTGACTCTCCGGGAAAACAAATCCTGACTGTTTCCACACGGTAGTCCACAGACGCCTAACACGTAGCTAACCAATCCATGCCCAGGAGAACGTCAAATCCAACATCTCTAGAAGGATCCAATGACGGCAAAATCTCCTCACCAATTGGCATACGACTGAAATACGTGTCGCGCAACAAAAGAATCGCTGCCAGAAGTTAACACAACAAAACGGCTGATCTAGCTAACAAGATCCTCGTCCCAACCACGGCACAAAGTGCGAAAAACCAACAAGTACAACAACGAACATGAACAAGGATACCTGACAAATCTGCACTGGACGTCTGGGCGTCCGGTTGAGTAGAAACAAACCCTCGTGTCTGCCTCCTACCCACAACTGGCTGAAATCCTCCACTCTGCGGTATAGCTGTCTCGCATCTACGTGGCTCAGTACAAACTCTAACCCGATGATCCAAACTCCCGCACCGATAACATCCGGAAGAAAACTGCTGACCATCCTGGGAATAAGAACTAGACGACTGTCCTCGTCTCACACCTCTTGTATTCCTATGCCGTGCACGAAACCTGTCACGACGACTGAACCTCTGTCCCTGGACTGGCACACCTATACGGTTCCTCCACTGTCCTGGAACTCTCAAAGTCTCTGGAATACGTGTCTCGTCGACTGGGGTTACATCCGCTGGTACTACGTAAGTCACAGACTGCTGCACGCTGATCCCAAGGAACAACTGTCCATCTGAGGTGACAACCTCCTGTCGCTGCGCTCGAATGGCATCAACCAATGATCTCATCGTCTGGCGCAAATCCTGCATCTCTGTCACAAGTCTAGCTATCTGATCAGTAGAAGGCTGATCCGTCTGCAACAGTGCAACACGAGTGCCCTCCTGGTCAGTGCTCGTCTCACCCGAGCTAACCCTGACCTCGGCTCTCGCTGCAACACTCTGAGTCCCCGTAGTTATAGATGGCAAGGCTATAAATAGAGATAGGATTCGATAAGAACAAGGAAATCGAATCTCAAGGATATGAATCATCAAAGAAGGAATCTCAAGCAAATTGTACTTAGGCACTTTAGGCGAAATACTGCATCGTGAGTATGCTGCAGACATACACACACTACGTTACTCCGCTTAGGTTACCTACTCCATCATACCAGGTCATCCTACACTCCGAAAGGTAAAACCACGCTCTGATACCAACTTTGTCACGACCCAAAAAGGTACGTGATGGCCCTAATACTACGCAACGCCTCCAGACGTAACGCAGTAAAAGAAAGCAAAAACCCAGAAATCTAAACCATAAAAATACGGAAAAGATAATAATAAGTTTTGGAAACATTTGAAATCACAACCCAAATTCTTTAAAATAGTCCACATTTTCTGTAAAATTTTGGCAGCACCTCCTTTATAAAACAAGCCCCTAAAAAGGGTACAACATGAATATAAAGTAAAGCATCCCAAACGGGAGCAAAATCCACGCCCAACGGCGGAAAACAACACCACAACAGATATACGACGCCGTAGCGAAGAAATCAGAGACAAAAGAAAGGAACTATATAAAATCCACAAATCCACAATATATACAAAACCGTCCTCACCAAGTCTCTAAGTCACAACAAACTGCTGGGAATAGATGGAGAGTACAATATACAACGAATATACAATACACTCAGATAACCACAAAACCCACCTGGTCAAAACTGCACACCAACAGGCGAAGTGGTATCCGCAACCCAAAAGATGATAGATGAGTGTGAAGCTGAAAAGCTGAATAGCTTGCCTTGACTACTTTAGGGAAACTCCAGCAAAACCTGTGGCACAACGGGGGTGAGTTGCCAACTCGTGAATAGTAAATAACATATGCAGGTAATCGCGAGAATGAACGTACAACATGAATCTAATATATGACCATTTCAATAATAACATGTCATGAGTACATAATAATGGAAAGTACACTCACAAGTACCACCAATATGTCCTGCAATAATGATATGACAACAGTATGCAATAATCATGCTCTGGGGATATGAGAAAGTAAATTTGCAACTCTCATGGAGGTACTCTCACAGGTACTCCTAATACATAAAACAGTGCACAAGTATGTCAAGATGAGGTATGGAGAGAAATATGTCAATTCCACGGAATCCTGACATCGTGGTAGGATCACAATCCATCTAGACAAATCAATATCCCAATCCTCAATCAATCACAAAATCCGCTCTCATATCGTCTAAGTGTCACATCTCCTCAACTACACAATATCTAGTATATCTCACATAAGTGTCGAATATACACATCAAGTAGATCTCACATATCTAATATGTACAAAGACAGTATATCTCCCATATATCAAATGTACAACATCTGTGAATCCCATATCTCTCGTATGTACAACATCTGGTACCTCTCACATATGTCTCATGTACAACAGCTAGTGGATCTCACATATCTCGTATGTACAATGTCTGGTATATCTCACATATATCTCATGTACAACAGCTAGTGGATCCCACATATCTCGTCTGTACAATATCAGGTACCTTTCACCTATATCACATGTACAACAGCTAGTGGATCCCACATCTCTAGTGTGTACGATATCATCATCCAATCCCAATGAATCTCATGAATCTCAAGTCAAATCTCCAGCACAGTTCTAACATCCTAAATATAATGACATATATAAATATGATGAGGGCAATACACATATATTAGCGTCCCATTCCACTAATATTGGTGTAAAGGCATATATAACAGCGGCTCAATCCCCTGTTATATATACAAAGAGTATTTAGGAATATCATAAAAACCAATGTGTCAAGCATCGACACAGAAAAACTGATAAGTACGTATCATACGCTATCACGAGAGCTCGAGTGCCTCGCTCTGCCCCTCGCCTCTCGACGTATCGATACGCACATGACTCCCAACGGTATCCCCCTGATATCCGCCGAGTCTCTGGTACTGTCACCGGAAAGTATGGCTCCCCTAGGCCTCATCGCCTCAATGCGACATCGGCTCACTCCGACAACATTCTTGCTTCGGGGTACCTCCGGGCCCCACCATGTATCCTCATGCGGCTCTCGACGCCTCCTCGCATAGGATATATATATCCGCACCGATAAATCTCATGGTGGATGCTATAATATCATCTCAAGGAAACCGGGTCTTCATGTATGCATAATTTCATGAACTACCACGGTTCCCAAATCCAGAAAACATCATGAAAAATCCATATAACAATGCGATAATCCATGAATAAAGTATACGCAATATGAAACTGTAATGAAAGCGTATAAAGAACAGCATAGCATTCACCAGATATAAATGAATATATGAATCGTAAAGCAGAAATATAGGTATCTACCTATAACATGATGATGTGATATACCTATCAGGTATAAGTATGAAATACATGTACACCTACCTGTATGCTGATGTGATATACCTATCAGGTATGAATAAGGTATGGAAAAGCATGTACCCCTGTATCTATGTCATGATGTAATATTCCTATCAGGTATAGGTATGAAATGCAAGTACACCTGTATCTATGTCCCTAGGTGTATATGTACCTAATACTAATGGTACAAAACCCTATCAGTAAACAGGAACTAGCATGTCAAGTCTAAATGTAACAATAAGAAGTATGTATCAAAAGTCACAATGTTCCTAACCATACAATAGCATTTCTAAAATATGGTCGTGTATGACATGGCAATTATTGACGGTGTGTGTGGCATCCAATCAGTGCTCTCGCAATCTGAGCCGTCAATAATAGTGCAGTGTTCTAAGGATACTAGTCCAATCACAACTATCACTAAGCAGTAAGGTATATGCGCAATTCTAAACATGATATAGAATATGCGACAAAGGTAAAGGTTTCTAGCCCAGACGCATAACGCCATGCGGGCGATTCCCCTGTAGATGTTAAATCTACTCACCCACACTCCAAGCTAGATGAAGTCTACCACCTGAATCCCCCTGTGGCAGTGTCCGTAGTCCTCGTCTGCGAACCTGCAACATATAAACAACAACATTATACATATATCAATAACCGCTACGAAATACAAACTAGCTATATCTAACCGACACAACAACACACAACCACCTCTTAAGTGTTCGTATCGTGGCTAACGAGAGTAGCGACACGACGAAAACAACTTAAGAGCGAAACCACGAAAACGGCACGACGCGTGTCGTAACACGTATCGCACGAACACGAAACACTAGAAACTGCACAATTGATCCCAGATTTTGCTACTGTGAAAACTAAACAATTTCAACAAGACCAGAGGAACCCAAACCCTAGAAGACACCTACAGACCAAAACCCAAACCCTAACTCTATAGGTTGGCCGGCGTCGCCGGCCCCTCCTCAAGCGCTCGCCGGCCCAGGCCGGTGGGATGGGGGTCGTCTCTCTGGTGGTGCTCCAGGTCCTCTAGTACAACACACTCACTATGTTGAATTCCCCAGTAAATAACCCAGATCAAAGCAGGTTCTAGAAACCACAAACCGACACTAAAATACGATATTTCGTATCAAAACCCTAATATATCAATCTAAACAGCAATTATCTAGCAAAGATACACTAAAAAGCAGTAAAGCAACATACCTAAACCAAAAGAACACAAGGATCCAAGCTCAAGAGCACTCCAAGGCATCCAAGTGAGAAAACATGCACAAAGATAGGATTTTTATGAAAACTTGTGAAGAATTTTGAGGATTTATGAAGAAATTGTGATGGAATGAGATGAGAAATGGCCAAGTGCAGAAATGAGAGAGAGGGAGCTCGGCCAAAGTGAGAGGGAGAGAGAAAAAGAGAAGTTTCCATGCAATTATGCAAGAATTCAAAGCAATAAATGCATGCACACTCAAGTCAACACATTCATGCATCTTCCATTCAATTCTTTTCTATTCTTTTCTTTTCTTTTTCCTTCTTAAACCTAGGCCACACACATAAAACTTGTGGTTAAGTTTAACTTAGGAAATTTTAAGAAGAGATGAAAAGAGAAAATTCCGAGAATGTGCAAACCGGATTAAAATAACATTAAAAATGGGAAAAATTCAAATTGCACCAAAACGTCCCATATACTCTCAAAGTATGCGCACAAGCTTTATTTTCTCAAAACTAGATGCTGGTAAGTCGATATGGCCGTTTGATCGCAATCGGTATAAAACTGAAAATACCGCTGAATTTCACCCAAAAACAGAAACAAACACAAAACGATTTCTAGATCGTTACAGTCTCCCCCCTTATAAAAATTCGTCCCCGAATTTAAAATTTTCACCAAGCATACCTTCAAAGAGAAGAGTACAAAAACTCCCAAATCTCACTCGCAGCTTCCCAAGTGATCCCCTCACTATACAGCTACGTCCAAGGAAACTCTTCACAGATGGCCAGACCCTTGACCGAAGTTTCTTCACCTGCCGAACCATTACACACATGGCTGTCGGTGAACGAAAAGATCGAGTCCACACCAATGGTCTGTGCTGAATCATGTGAAAAAGTCATGAAGGTATTTGCCAAAAATCAACACCATGAAAACGGGGTGAATAATCTATAATCTGGGCGGAAGTGCCAAACTAAAGGCAACGAAAACTAACTCACATAAAGGATCTTAAAAGACCAACTAGAACATCTCCGAAGTCTCTAGACAAGCTGAGGTCCAAAATCCTACTATGCGAAGTCAGAAAAACAGACTGGTGATCGACACTACCTGACTAAACCTAAAGGTTGCCAATTGAAATGTCTCCTGATAACAACTATCAAGAGGTATCCTAACAATGGCGAGTGACGATCCCAACTGCCGCAAACAAACAACACAACGACAAACATCCAGAAACGAAACCTGAAATTTCTCTTTACATCCTGTCCACCCGTAACTATCTCACAAGTCATGTTAAAGCTGGTGGAACTTGAATGAACACAGAGAATTGACTGATGTGCTTGCTCTAGGATTTCACGTCTCTACCCGATAACATCAGGTACACAAACGCATCCCTAACTTAGCACAACCTTGTCACAAATCAAGGTCTCCGAATCAAAAGCAAGAACTGATGCAATTGCTAACCGAATCTCCAACTGCTGAGAACTCTGCACACATGCCTCAGTTCAAGAAAAGAACCTCCTTACTTGGTCTTTACAGTCAACGGTGCAACAATACTCTAGTAATCCTGCACGAAACGGTGGTAAAAACCTGCTAAACCCAAAATCAAAGGACCTCCGTCCGAACACAAGTCTGGGTCTAAACTATACGGTCACGATCTCCCTCGGAACCATACAAAACCGTCTCCCGTAACTACAAGACCTAGGAGTCAACAAAACCAAGCCTGAAGGAACACTCCGAGAATCCAGCAACAACTGGGCTCTACCAATGTCTGCAAAACAAAGTCTCAAAAGCTGCTCCTGTTCCTCAAGACACAAAGAAAATGACCAGAATGTCGTCAAAACACAACAATAACTGGTCGAGGAACGGCCTGAAGAAATCTGGTACATCATATCCCACAATTGCTGCTAGGGCATTGGCAAGTCCAACGACACTACCAACACACAACTGCCCGTAGCACGCACAAAAGCAAAATTCGGAATGCCATCACTCCGAACCCGCAACAATGATGACCTGATCCCAAACAACTTAGAAAAAGTCTCGCACTCTGGAGCTGATCGAAGAAATCGTCCAAGCAAGGTAACAGATACCTAACCGCACCATAAGCCGGTTCAATTGACGATCCATCAATCCACAACCGCAATTTGTCGTCATCCTCCAGAACGAACAGAAATAGGAGCTCCCAAAAGCAAAACACTCGGACACACAAACCTCCCAACAAACAACTCTGCAGCAGATCCTTAAGCTTCCTGAATTTCGCTAGCTTTCCTGGAATATCGTCGGAAAACTCTTGCAGGAAAAGTACCCAGCCCAACAATCCCAAAGTGGCTCCGGTATCTCGAATGAATGCCAAGAATCCACGACATCTCCTCCAAAGCTGACTAGCGAAAAAAAGGCTGAATTCAAGCTGTGAAAGGCGGCACAACTATCCACCTGCACAACAAGAACTGACTCTCCGGGAAAACAAATCCTGACTGTTTCCACACGGTAGTCCACAGATGCCTAACACGTAGCTAACCAATCCATGCCCAGGAGAACGTCAAATCCAACATCTCTAGAAGGATCCAATGACGGCAAAATCTCCTCACCAATTGGCATACGACTGAAATACGTGTCGCGCAACAAAAGAATCGCTGCCAGAAGTTAACACAACAAAACGGCTGATCTAGCTAACAAGATCCTCGTCCCAACCACGGCACAAAGTGCGAAAAACCAACAAGTACAACAACGAACATGAACAAGGATACCTGACAAATCTGCACTGGACGTCCGGGCGTCCGGGCGTCCGGTTGAGTAGAAACAAACCCTCGTGTCTGCCTCCTACCCAACTGGCTGAAATCCTCCACTCTGCGGTATAGCTGTCTCGCATCTACGTGGCTCAGTACAAACTCTAACCCGATGATCCAAACTCCCGCACCGATAACATCCGGAAGAAAACTGCTGACCATCCTGGGAATAAGAACTAGACGACTGTCCTCGTCTCACACCTCTTGTACTCCTATGCCGTGCACGAAACCTGTCACGACGACTGAACCTCTGTCCCTGGACTGGCACACCTATACGGTTCCTCCACTGTCCTGGAACTCTCAAAGTCTCTGGAATACGTGTCTCGTCGACTGGGGTTACATCCGCTGGTACTACGTAAGTCACAGACTGCTGCACGCTGATCCCAAGGAACAACTGTCCATCTGAGGTGACAACCTCCTGTCGCTGCGCTCGAATGGCATCAACCAATGATCTCATCGTCTGGCGCAAATCCTGCATCTCTGTCACAAGTCTAGCTATCTGATCAGTAGAAGGCTGATCCGTCTGCAACAGTGCAACACGAGTGCCCTCCTGGTCAGTGCTCGTCTCACCCGAGCTAACCCTGACCTCGGCTCTCGCTGCAACACTCTGAGTCCCCGTAGTCATCGATGGCAAGGCTATAAATAGAGATAGGATTCGATAAGAACAAGGAAATCGAATCTCAAGGATATGAATCATCAAAGAAGGAATCTCAAGCAAATTGTACTTAGGCACTTTAGGCGAAATACTGCATCGTGAGTATGCTGCAGACATACACACACTACGTTACTCCGCTTAGGTTACCTACTCCATCATACCAGGTCATCCTACACTCCGAAAGGTAAAACCACGCTCTGATACCAGCTTTGTCACGACCCAAAAAGGTACGTGATGGCCCTAATACTACGCAACGCCTCCAGACGTAACGCAGTAAAAGAAAGCCAAAACCCAGAAATCTAAACCATAAAAATACGGAAAAG
The DNA here is from genome assembly GCA_030015575.1 of Agapanthus africanus. Lineage (NCBI taxonomy): Eukaryota > Viridiplantae > Streptophyta > Magnoliopsida > Asparagales > Amaryllidaceae > Agapanthus > Agapanthus africanus. The sequence goes on from CM057339.1 coordinate 538,711,310, forward strand.
ATAATAATAAGTTTTGGAAACATTTGAAATCACAACCCAAATTCTTTAAAATAGTCCACATTTTCTGTAAAATTTTGGCAGCACCTCCTTTATAAAACAAGCCCCTAAAAAGGGTACAACATGAATATAAAGTAAAGCATCCCAAACGGGAGCAAAATCCACGCCCAACGGCGGAAAACAACACCACAACAGATATACGACGCCGTAGCGAAGAAATCAGAGACAAAAGAAAAGAACTATATAAAATCCACAAATCCACAATATATACAAAACCGTCCTCACGAAGTCTCTAAGTCACAACAAACTGCTGGGAATAGATGGAGAGTACAATATACAACGAATATACAATACACTCAGATAACCACAAAACCCACCTGGTCAAAACTGCACACCAACAGGCGAAGTGGTATCCGCAACCCAAAAGATGATAGATGAGTGTGAAGCTGAAAAGCTGAATAGCTTGCCTTAACTACTTTGGGGAAACTCCAGCAAAACCTGTGGCACAACGGGGGTGAGTTGCCAACTCGTGAATAGTAAATAACATATGCAGGTAATCGCGAGAATGAACGTACAGCATGAATCTAATATATGACCATTTCAATAATAACATGTCATGAGTACGTAATAATGGAAAGTACACTCACAAGTACCACCAATATGTCCTGCAATAATGATATGACAACAGTATGCAATAATCATGCTCTGGGGATATGAGAAAGTAAATGTGCAACTCTCATGGAGGTACTCTCACAGGTACTCCTAATACATAAAACAGTGCACAAGTATGTCAAGATGAGGTATGGAGAGAAATATGTCAATTCCACGGAATCCTGACATCGTGGTAGGATCACAATCCATCTAGACAAATCAATATCCCAATCCTCAATCAATCACCAAATCCGCTCTCATATCGTCTAAGTGTCACATCTCCTCAACTACACAATATCTAGTATATCTCACATAAGTGTCGAATATACACATCAAGTAGATCTCACATATCTAATATGTACAAAGACAGTATATCTCCCATATATCAAATGTACAACATCTGTGAATCCCATATCTCTCGTATGTACAACATCTGGTACCTCTCACATATGTCTCATGTACAACAGCTAGTGGATCTCACATATCTCGTATGTACAATGTCTGGTATATCTCACATATATCTCATGTACAACAGCTAGTGGATCCCACATATCTCGTCTGTACAATATCAGGTACCTCTCACCTATATCACATGTACAACAGCTAGTGGATCCCACATCTCTAGTGTGTACGATATCATCATCCAATCCCAATGAATCTCATGAATCTCAAGTCAAATCTCCAGCACAGTTCTAACATCCTAAATATAATGACATATATAAATATGATGAGGGCAATACACATATATTAGCGTCCCATTCCACTAATATTGGTGTAAAGGCATATATAACAGCGGCTCAATCCCCTGTTATATATACAAAGAGTATTTAGGAATATCATAAAAACCAATGTGTCAAGCATCGACACAGAAAAACTGATAAGTACGTATCATACGCTATCACGAGAGCTCGAGTGCCTCGCTCTGCCCCTCGCCTCTCGACGTATCGATACGCACATGACTCCCAACGGTATCCCCCTGATATCCGCCGAGTCTCTGGTACTGTCACCGGAAAGTATGGCTCCCCTAGGCCTCATCGCCTCAATGCGACATCGGCTCACTCCGACAACATTCTTGCTTCGGGGTACCTCCGGGCCCCACCATGTATCCTCATGCGGCTCTCGACGCCTCCTCGCATAGGATATATATATCCGCACCGATAAATCTCATGGTGGATGCTATAATATCATCTCAAGGAAACCGGATCTTCATGTATGCATAATTTCATGAACTACCACGGTTCCCAAATCCAGAAAACATCATGAAAAATCCATATAACAATGCGATAATCCATGAATAAAGTATACGCAATATGAAACTGTAATGAAAGCGTATAAAGAACAGCATAGCATTCACCAGATATAAATGAATATATGAATCGTAAAGCAGAAATATAGGTATCTACCTATAACATGATGATGTGATATACCTATCAGGTATAAGTATGAAATACAAGTACACCTACCTGTATGCTGATGTGATATACCTATCAGGTATGAATAAGGTATGGAAAAGCATGTACCCCTGTATCTATGTCATGATGTAATATTCCTATCAGGTATAGGTATGAAATGCAAGTACACCTGTATCTATGTCCCTAGGTGTATATGTACCTAATACTAATGGTATAAAACCCTATCAGTAAACAGGAACTAGCATGTCAAGTCTAAATGTAACAATAAGAAGTATGTATCAAAAGTCACAATGTTCCTAACCATACAATAGCATTTCTAAAATATGGTCGTGTATGACATGGAAATTATTGACAGTGTGTGTGGCATCCAATCAGTGCTCTCGCAATCTGAGCCGTCAATAATAGTGCAGTGTCCTAAGGATACTAGTCCAATCACAACTATCACTAAGCAGTAAGGTATATGCGCAATTCTAAACATGATATAGAATATGCGACAAAGGTAAAGGTTTGTAGCCCAGACGCATAACGCCATGCGGGCGATTCCCCTGTAGATGTTAAATCTACTCACCCACACTCCAAGCTAGATGAAGTCTACCACCTGAATCCCCCTGTGGCAGTGTCTGTAGTCCTCGTCTGCGAACCTGCAACATATAAACAACAACAATATACATATATCAATAACCGCTACGAAATACAAACTAGCTATATCTAACCGACACAACAACACACAACCACCTCTTAAGTGTTCGTATCGTGGCTAACGAGAGTAGCGACACGACGAAAACAACTTAAGAGCGAAACCACGAAAACGGCACGACGCGTGTCGTAACACGTATCGCACGAACACGAAACACTAGAAACTGCACAATTGATCCCAGATTTTGCTACTGTGAAAACTAAACAATTTCAACAAGACCAGAGGAACCCAAACCCTAGAAGACACCTACAGACCAAAACCCAAACCCTAACTCTATAGGTTGGCCGGCGTCGCCGGCCCCTCCTCAAGCGCTCGCCGGCCCAGGCCGGTGGGATGGGGGTTGTCTCTCTGGTGGTGCTCCAGGTCCTCTAGTACAACACACTCACTATGTTGAATTCCCCAGTAAATAACCCAGATCAAAGCAGGTTCTAGAAACCACAAACCGACACTAAAATACGATATTTCGTATCAAAACCCTAATATATCAATCTAAACAGCAATTATCTAGCAAAGATACACTAAAAAGCAGTAAAGCAACATACCTAAACCAAAAGAACACAAGGATCCAAGCTCAAGAGCACTCCAAGGCATCCAAGTGAGAAAACATGCACAAAGATAGGATTTTTATGAAAACTTGTGAAGAATTTTGAGGATTTATGAAGAAATTGTGATGGAATGAGATGAGAAATGGCCAAGTGCAGAAATGAGAGAGAGGGAGCTCGGCCAAAGTGAGAGGGAGAGAGAAAAAGAGAAGTTTCCATGCAATTATGCAAGAATTCAAAGCAATAAATGCATGCACACTCAAGTCAACACATTCATGCATCTTCCATTCAATTCTTTTCTATTCTTTTCTTTTCTTTTTCCTTCTTAAACCTAGGCCACACACATAAAACTTGTGGTTAAGTTTAACTTAGGAAATTTTAAGAAGAGATGAAAAGAGAAAATTCCGAGAATGTGCAAACCGGATTAAAATAACATTAAAAATGGGAAAAATTCAAATTGCACCAAAACGTCCCATATACTCTCAAAGTATGCGCACAAGCTTTATTTTCTCAAAACTAGATGCTGGTAAGTCGATATGGCCGTTTGATCGTAATCGGTATAAAACTGAAAATACCGCTGAATTTCACCCAAAAACAGAAACAAACACAAAACGATTTCTAGATCGTTACAGCAATTGAGTCAATCGTGAAATGTCAAGTACCACACCAGATGTTGTTTTTGCACTAGATGAGATAAGTTTATATTAATCCAATCCTGGAGAAATATAAGGAAGCAGTTTTAGAACATAAGTGGATGTTCTACGGATTTGATAACGGCAGCCTCCTTCGAGAGATGGTTATCATTCCAGGCTTCAAAGGTGACATGGATGACAGAGTGATTGTCAGAGTTATTGTTTTCCCTCTGATGAAGGGTGCAGTATTATGGACAGGTGGTCTAAGAGGATACTGTGGGAGGCATGGTGCTGGATACTGATTAGTTTCAATTATCGATACAGTCTAAGAAGTTTGGATTTGGAGTTCATTTATGAACTAAGTCCTATCAGATATCCAGACATACTCTAAGACAGGTATTACTCAATTCGGGAGATGGCTTTCTCCGCGAATTTGAGATTAAGAGAGACAAAGAAAGAAACAACGGGGCGGATCCACTCATTGAGGATATTTCTCGAACACAAGAGTTTTACAAATAGGCTTTATGAAACTGATTAGTAGAGAAGTTGGGTGCTCGGTATCATATGGGCTGTGAGTATGCGACATCGCAATAATTATCCTTAAGTGCAAGTGGGAGATTGTTGGATATAGTGCCCTCAATGTCAATTATTGGATCGCAGGTACGTGATTGCAATGATTGAGGGAGGACCTATACCGGTAGGACGGTCTTACTCGAGATGATAGTATGCTATCTGGTTTGCTTTTATCAGTCGTGTATAGGTTCAGGTGACTGATCACTATTACACGTTGATAGAGCCCTTAGGATCTTGCTTGACTACCAACAGTATGATGGCGATCATATACGTGAGAGTTGGGTAGTCCATAAGCACATCCTTAAAAGTGGTCCCTAGTCGTGGGAGTTTCGAGACAGGGCATCGATACTCCGGAGTAGACTAGTGTATACAGTCGAGACCCCGACGAGGGGCGGTGGCCGGTCTCACAAGCCACTGGTGTTAGTTGGATCATCTAAGATGTATACAGGTGCTCATTGGGTTATGAGTACATCGGACAAGACTCTCCGGGAACCTACAAGTTGGTATTTATAACTATCGTCAGATAGCAGTTCCCTGGTGACATGTGTACAGGTTAGTTCATCGACCTGAGGTCAATATTTGTCTCGTGTGAGTTCCCATTGTGCTTTGATTTCTACCCTACCACGGCTCATAGGAGTCGTGCAAACAGGTCTTTTTGGGTACAGTCCCGAGCCATATGGAGGCAAGTGAGAGGATCGGCAGGGGATTCATCTCTCCCGGTATTGGGGGTAAGATCGCGTTGTATCTAGGAGAGCCATTAAACAAAGCTCTCGGCCGAGACAGGAGATTTACTGGTAGGTACTCCAGTAGTATCTCAGGGTGTTCTGGGCTACATTCCGATACGACTTATACCGCTATTGGGGGTCTGACGTTACCAGCCCCCTATGCCCGATATGCGATACTCATAAACGAAGGGACTGGACTGTATGTATATTGTCACTGTTAGGCTCAGTAGGGTTTCAGGATGAGTTCACTCATCGGCTACCCTTGAGGTCAGTACATGGGCAGCCATTACGCACTGCTAGTGCCGCTGATGTGCTTGTGGTTAAACCCAATGCCAGGGTACAGACGAGTCATTAGAGTCTCCCACAGATAGTTTCCCAAGTTCGGGCGAAACGTTATAGAGGCTGTATGGTTTTATGGCAGGGTTCGGAAAATGCATGTGCGTTTACGCACGTGTCATATTTCAGGCAGATAATACTGGTGGGCTTTGGTTTAAGCCGGATCCATGTATTATACTATGTAGATATAATATCTTTGTCTCAGTTGCATTTGTATTCGGTCGTAATACAAATGCGGGTATGTTTATATTGTTACGGGATTATCCTGAAATTCGTTTCGGGATCGCTTTTCGAAGTTACCAGTTTTCTATCACACGTCTTAAACATTCGGTTTAATGCGGATTTATCTTTTCTTGAGGGTGGGTCATGAGTGGAAGCTTCTAGATGGTGACTAGGTTTCATGACTCATTAGGTTGCATTAATTGATTTGATGAGGTGTTTAGTGACTCATTCATTGCATTAAATGATTTGTGAGGTGTTATATGACTCATGCTTTCCTTTAATGTTATGATAAGTTATGATAAGCTTTGCTTAAGGTCACCCCCCTTGCTCCTACACTCACCCCCTCCTCATATAGTGGCCGGCCCCCTTCTTGAGTGAAAGGATGATGGATCGATTAAAAAGATTATAGATTTGGTTCATGGAAATTTGATAGCTCATTTTCTCATCACTTCCAAAAGGCAACTTCATTAATCGTTCATCCATGGTTTTGGATGTAACGAGACAAAGTATTCTACATCATTCTCTACTTCATCTTGGTCATCTCTTTTAGCAGACTTGATGACCGAGTTGCCTCGGTATAGAGGCGGGAGCTCGTTGAAAGATCCGTAGATGTGGTGCCACCTCGACGTGGAGCCAGGAGATCGGAGCTGCTGCATCGGAGCGTGGGATGATGGTTAAAGACCGAAGGACTCGGATCGTTCGGTATAACCTTTCTACCTCTTTACAGTTTGTTAGTTTAGCGTTAATGGCAGATCCGGGTTATAGTATGCGATAGCGCCAGTTATAAAAGTTTTTGTTCCGCGTTTGGCGTCAGATTGACGGTCGGGGCGCTACCGTAGACTTACAGTAATAGCTCACTTAAGATTTCTTTTCTCACTTCATTGTGCATTAGTATATATGTGATATATATTAGTGTATATTATTCTGTGTCATGCTAGATGCCACATGCAACATGAGTTTATGAGACTTACACCATGGTTATTATAATCCTAAGGTTTTATTTATCTTGGTAATTCATAAATTAATGGTAATTAGTCACATGGTTAAAGCTTGTGGAACCTTTAACCAAGTCCACTCATTTTGTTTTACTTAAAGATATTTATTAACCAAACTATTATCTTAAACCATGGTTTAGTCTCTATAATGGTTAATATGTGATTTTAACTCACCCATGGTTGCTATTCTCACATTATGAGTTTTCATTCTTTACTTGCTTCATTTTTCATGGTTGCTTTCTTCACCTCCTTCTTCAAGCTTTCTAGCTCCATGAAACATGAAGAAATATTGTGAGAAAAATAAATATAAAGTGAGCCCATTTCCTACTTCATCATCCTCTACTACTTTCCATTTAGTTTAGGGTGTTCTCTTCATAAAATTCATCACCTAGTGAAGTGATAGCTTGGGTTTGAGTCTCCTTGACGTAGATCATCTTCGGCCTCGAAGACTTCGAGCAAGCTTGTTCATTTATCCAAGAGAACCCATACTAGAGTTCGGGAGATCACTACTTGTAGCAAAGGGACTACTACACGGAGCTTTAAAAGTGAAGGACTGGTTTACAAAGGTTGTATTCCTTGTTCACTTTCTATGTAAAGTTGTTTACATTCTAGTTTAGCTCCTAAAACTCTAGTTAGATCCTAGGTTAGGTTGATTTGCGTACTAGAAATTTATGAAATTAGCATGTTTGATGCTTTGTGAAACCTTGTGGTTGTGCCAAAGAACCCTACACTGGATTTCACCATTAGCATACACTAAGAACATCTCTTTAGTCCTTCTCAAGCACTTAAGAATGTTCTTCAGCTGTCCAGTGGTTTTCCCAAAGATCTTTTCGATACTTAATCACTACACCTAGTGAGTAAGCTACATCTGGTCTGGTAAATAATATCGCATACATGATTAACCCGACTGCCAAAGCATATGGCATCCCTTGTATTCGAGCCCTCTCCAAATCATTCTCGAGAGACATCTCTTTGGAGAGAGTGATTCCTAAACAAGCGGGTACATTACCATGCTTAGAATCATCCATACTAAACCCCTTTAGCATGGTGTCTACGTACCTCGATTTGGACAATCCAAAATCCATTTAGATCTATCTCTATAGATCTAAATCCCCGGGATGTAGGAGATATCAGTTAGATCTTTCATGGAGAACCTGTGTGATAAGAGGTGCTTGACTGAGTGTAGCATAGGAACACCCTTTCCTAATAAGAGTATGCCATCCACGTACAATACGAGGAAGACAAACATACTCTCTACAACCTTCTTATTTATACATGGTTCATCTACCTTTTTGATGAAGACAAACTCTTTGAACGGCTTCATTAAAACAGATGTTACATCTCCGCTGTTAGGTTTCCTCAACGCCGGAGCCATCGAACATGGCAGTTTGCGGAACAAAAATTTTCTTACTAGTTTAAAAACGACGCTAAGTTAACCCAATGAAAACCTGGATCTACGTGAGCAAGGGAAGGGGTCTCACTTAGATGTAACATATACCCATTTTCCATTTTAGTTTTTTTTTGTTTAGGCTTGAGAGTGAGTGGGCTTTAACTTGGTCACTTCTTCTTCTTCATTCTTGAAGCTTTCTCTTGAGAGCTTCGTTATGGAGGTTGAAAAAGTTACCAATATCTTGTATCTTAACTTCAAGTTTTAATATGTATATTGCTTTGTTTATTTGCTTTCCTTTCTTTACTTGCTTTGCTTTTCTTTTCATTATGTTGTGTAACTAATCTTCTTTGGTTGTGGCGATGGTAAGGAAGTGAGATGAAAGGCCTTGCCTTCCTCCTCCTCCTGTTTATGTTTAATATGCTTATATATATGATTCTAACTTAGAGATTGTTTTATGTAGTGATGTGATATGGTATTTTGAAACCATGGTTACTTTGTAACCTCTTCATATACCATATTCACTCCCTTTCCCCATTTCGCAATGTTTAAGTTGAAATCAATTTGGTTTTAAGTTTGCTAAGTTTGGATGTGGTATTTTGTGATTAAGTGACTTGAAAAATCTCTTGGTTTCATATACCATATACCATCACAAACACTTAGCACACTTAACACGAAAATCATTTTCTCCCACTCACTAATTTGTGTTTTTGATGTTGTGGTATGCTTGCTAACCTTTGTGCTTAGTGTTGATACCCAAAGATTGGACATACAAACTGTAAGTGAACAAAACAGACTCGTTTCTGTTTGCGTCGAATATCGGCAACTTGACGACTTGTGCCTTGCAACCGCCTTGACGAGTCATGCTACACGCCGGGATCGACACAAGAACAGACAACTCATGAACAAGGGAGGGTCGAAGGAATCGTGGCGATTCGACCATCCGAGCCAAAGCCACGGCCATTTTCTTCCTTGCTTGTTTTTCTTATTTTCATATTCTATTCATTTTTTGTGACAAACCAACTTATTCCTTATTTGTTGAACCTTAAACAACAAAACCTAATACACAATTCCCTGCGGATCGACCCGTACTTGCCGGCTTGCGACAACACGCCGTACACTTACGGTTTATAAATTTTAAAACGAGGACGAGCTCGCGTGCGCATCCATTTCCTTAAAACGTTTCCATTTCCAAAACATACGCGTTTGCGCGCGCGGGTGAATTCCCAACAAGAAGGAGATGAAGAAAATGGAGGAAGAAATAATGAAGTGAAGATGGTGTAGGAGCCATACTCTTATCTCTCTCTCTCATGGCATGTCATGCCTCAGCATGGGTCCCCTCTCTCACTCTTCAATCATTCCTCTTTTCTTTTTCTTTTCTCTTTATCCTTACTCAAATAGAACCAAATATCACAAATACAAATGAAACAAATATGTAACAAAATGCAACATGTCATGGTGCACTAACCATCGCTAATTAAAAATATGGATTTGGCTTAATCGTAATTAGTAGTGCACTAATCGAGTTTAATTTAAACTTGTATATTTTTAATTATAAAAATGCCAAAATCCGATAATTATCTTTTTAATAAATAAATCATTTTAATCTCCACTTATATTCCAAATATTAGTATATAATTATACCATTTTACGAAAACCCTCTATTCGCAAGTCGAATAGTTTCCGTGAAATATATTATTTTAATATTTAAATTCCAAAAATAATATTTTATATTTCTGAAATGTTACAATTTTCCCCCCTTAAATAAATTCGGCCCCCGAATTTAAATTTAAACCCCCAAACACTAAAACATTTCAATAATCAGCTCCAATCAACGGAGCTCCGAAGTCACGAAAGTTACAGACATACCACAACGCATCATGTGCTCATGAAAACGAGTATAAAACTCTAGGTCGAACTCCGTCAAGCGTAACGCATTCATCGGAGTTACAACGGAGATATAGATCTCGAAATCCACTACTGAAATCTAATATAGTATAGTCAAAATCATAATACGTATATAGTACCCATCCCTTTAAATTCCTATAAAAACTGGATAAACCACATGCAAAATCTTTTCCGAATCGTCGTGCGATGCGTAGCTCACGGCACAAGTGGCAGACGATCATTTGTAAAGTAGTAAATATATCTATATATGTTTCTTGCTCAAATTATACGTCCCACCTTTTGAAATATCCCAGAAGGTTTTCCTTTGTAAAAGTTCATGCCACTCACGGACACTTAAAACATAGCGAGGCTATAGCTCATTTTTTGAAAACATCTTGGTGAATTTTTAATGCATACAAAAGTACTCAGGCATTGTCCTCAGATCAATTCTGCTCAGCTACTATATAATATAGTGCCCACTATGAAAACACGTTACTCATAACTAAAATCAGCATCAAAAGGTGTATCCAACATCACGTGCGTCGGGTGTGCTCAGAAAACCAAAACCAAATACATGTGCCAAGAATGTGCACAAAAGACAAACTAAGTGCAACGGGTGTGCACGAAAGCATCTGTCCACTGCAACGAGTGTGCATGACAACAATATTAAGTGCATCTAGAGTGCACGAAAATCTCAATCAAGCGCAACAACCATGTACAAATAAAGTCTCCATCAAATGCATCCAATATGCGCGAATAAAAATCTCAATCGAGCGCACCCGGTGTGCACAAAACCACATCTCATGCGCCTAGTGTGCGCAAAAATCTAAATCAAATACATCATATCCGTATAAAACATCTAGTGCAGTAGCATGCACGATAACGAACGTCAAGTGCAGACGCGCACGAAAACATAAATCTGGTGCAACAAATGCTCAAAAACGTAAATCTGGTGCAACAAATGCACGAAAACTCTTCAATATCTCAAATGCTCACAAAAACAACACCGAGTATACCAAGGCGTATAAAATCATAAACGTGTGCAACTGCATGCACAAAACACGTATAAATGCATTGAAAGCACATGTAAACCATACCGGGTGCAAAAATCAAATCGAGTGCACATGCACAAAATCAAATCGACGGTATCGAAATCCACAAAATCATAAGTACGTGCAGCTAAGGCACAAAACCGATATCAAGTGCAATAGGTATGCACAAATCATAACCCAATGTAGCGGTGTATAAACATAAATCGAGTGCAATAACTGTGCACAAAAATGAAATCTCCAGTAGGTGCAGCCATGGTGCACGAAAAAAATAAATCATGAAACTCAAATCCAAGCGATAAAAGTGTGATACTCGGATCACAAAATGCAAATCGCAGTAAATTACATTGAGGTACAACTCCTCCAATGTCAAAAAATGCCGGTGCGCCCAAAGCTGTAAGAGCAAGAACATCTACTTTCCTTCTGCTCACGATCTGGCATCTTTGGTCTCTGGGTCCTTGTTTCATTGAGGATTACTAATCTCACAATCTTTCTGCTCGTCGGCCCAGTCAGGTGTGATAATGGAACAGTCCGCTCGGGCACTCCGCTGATCCTCTCTTGGCCAATTATCATGACTACTCGTAAAGCAGCACGTCACTGGTGAAGGAATCTGGCCCTCTAAATACGCGCGATAC